>CM073946.1:17274611-18550861 GCA_037179545.1 Sesamia inferens
CCTTATATAAATTGTTGATTTAATATAGATTTATACCGCCCTTTACAGCATATGATTTAAATGAATATTTTCGAAGATATTGGAGATTTAACAATTGCGGGGCGTCCAGCCTCTTAAGTATGAATTTACGGGTTCGCTTCCAGGCAAGTACCAATGTAACTTTTCTAATGTTATATGTACTTTCTAAGTTAGTATATCTTGGACACCAATGACTGAAGGAAAACATCTTGAGGAAACCTGGACTTTAACCCCCTTATTCATAAACGTTGCTTAAAGTTAACTAGTGATTAGCGATTCTTTAACTTTACTTTGTGACCTTTTAACGGAACTTTACTTTAATCATCCTTTATGAATAAATGCCATAGAGTATAAGGAGTTTATTCATAAACTATGATTAAAGTTAAGTGACGTGCAAAGGTCTAATATGTATGTTTTAACAATCGCTAATCACTAGTTATCTTTAAGCAGCGTTTATGAATAAGGGGGTAAGTTTGAAATCACCAACCCGTATTGAGCAAGCGTGGTGATTACGCTCAATCCTTCTCTGTATGAGAGACTTGTGCCCAGCAGGAGACCTGTGCCCAGCAGTGGGTCGATAAGAAAAGGTTGATGATGTTGATGTTATTGAAGTAGCATCTTTTAAGCCTTCGTCAATTTTAGTCCCGATTATCTTTTTCCCAAACTAAACTAAATTAATATCAAGTCATTGTATTTGATGGTACTACACGGATGGTTTGTTAAGTATAGATCTTATCTAAACTAATATCCACTCCTATGGCACATTGAAATTGCACTCCTACTCCTACCACATCCGAATGGACTGCATTGTAGCGTCATGTGTGGACCTATCCAATGCTTTTTTAACAGCTGTAGATTTTATTTTTTTATATTATAGCTAAATGGTTTGTTTGGCAAAATACAGTATGTTAAGAAAACCCTGTCCGACCCATAAGGATAATAAAGGTTAGGTAAACACATGACCAAATATAAAGCTTTAGAGTTTGTTTGTTTGTTTGAACGCGCTAATCGCAGGAACTACTGGTCCGATTTAATAAACTCTTTTTGCGTTGGATAGCCCATTAATCCAGGAAGGCTTTAGGGTATATAACATCACGCTGCGACCAATAAGAGCGGAGCATAATTAACGCCACGCGAACGAAGTCGCCGGCGGCCGCTAGTACAACATGTAATGTAATTAACTGACACCCTCAAACACCCCTTGTGTGATAATCATCTGCGTTCCAAGAATGAATTGAATCCAGCGTCTCAAGTATGAGTGTGGGAGTTCGTTCAGGTCAGGCAAGTAGCAATGTAATTTTACTACTGTAATTTCTAAGTATAGCTTAAAATTCCAGAAAATTCAATAAATACTATTTATTGAATTTTCGGACGACCCATCGTACGGCGAGTTTCCACCCTTATGTTGTTAACACCACTACGATCCCGACGAGGCGTTTCGCCTCCTCCTTTATACCGCGTACATCGAGGGACTGGAACAATCTGCCAGCGGCGGTGTTTCCGTCAGACTACAATTTGAGTGTCTGCAAGGCTAGAGTGAATAGGCTCTTAATAAACTAGTGCGCTTTACCATCAACGATTGTGTCACTGCTTACCATCAGGCGGGATTGCGGTCAAGAGCTGGTTTATAAATTAATAAATAAAAATTAAAAAATATATATGTAGTGGATCTGTTTTTACTAATCAATACAGAACATCAAAGGTGCTGTGGAACTAAATTTGTACGTCAATAAAACAAATTTCACATAAGTATTTCTGGCTTCATTGTGACCATCCTAGAGTATAAAATTAGTGAGAATATATTGATAAATGTTTGTTTGCTCTTTCACGCCAAAACTACTGACTTTTTATAGACCTTTTCAATGTGTACAATATTTAGTACATTATTTTGATAAATCTCGTAGGGTTCAGCCTGCTGTTCACTGCAAACGCGGCAAAAAATTAACTATTTACGACATCACATTAGAAATCTCAAAAATAATAGTATTTCTCCACAATTTAATGGATGTTATTACACATTTATAAGCCTTCCTCTTTAATCGCTCTATCTATTAAAAAACCGCGTCAAAATGCGTTACGTAGTTATAAAGATTTAATCATACAAAGAGACAAAGGGAATGAGAAAGTGACTTTGTTTTTTAATATCAAATAGTGATGCGTAGACTGTCCTAAAGCGCCTATAAAACACACTCACCGAATGCGCACGCGCTTGTAGACGCCACATGGCCCGGCAGCGGATGCAGAGTTTAAACTGTTACATATAATCAAATACCTTATATACCTACGTACAGTCGCTAACACATCACGGCAATACATGACGTCAAATTTCTTTAATAGATTTTCTACTTTATTTTAAAGGCATTAAGGTTCAAGGCTGATTTTACGTGAAATAGCGAAAGGTAACTATATTCTATGTGTCAAATTATTTTAATAGACTGCTACCACCGCGACAGCTCCTTGTTCCGGTCTTTGTGATAGGCCATCGCTGCTGCCTCCAGGCTCTCCTGCGGCCACCGTGAGAGATCATCGTTGCGCCCTTGCTGCCGGCGTAACTGGACCCTTCATCACCTTTCACCTTCATTTTTAGGGTTCCGTAGCCATATGGCAAAAAATGGAACCCTTATAGATTCGTCATGTCTGTCTGTCCGTCTGTCCGTCCGTAGGTATGTCACAGCCATTTTTTCCGGAAATTATAAGAGCTATACTGTTGAAACTTGGTAGGTAGATGTATTCTGTGAACCGCATTAAGATTTTGATGCAAAAATAAATAATAATAATGAATATTGGGGCTCCCCATACTTAGAACTGAAACTTAAATTTTTTTTTTTCATCAAACATATATGTGGTGGGTATCTATGGATAGGTCTTCAAAAATGATATCGAGGTTTCTAAAATATTTTTTTTTCTAAACCGAATAGTTTTAGTGACAGACGCTTCCAAATTGGAAAAAAGTTGGTCTCCCCCTCTAACTTCTAAAATAGAAAATGAAAAATCTAAGAAAAAACATATGATGTACGTTACTATTAAAATTACCAACGAAAATTGTTTCATTAAATCAACTCAAATATAAAATTAAACAAAAGGCCTTTAATTTCATAAATCAATGGTACGGAACCCTTTGTGCGTGAGTCTGACACGCACTTGGCCGGTTTTTATTCATACCTCACCATATTAATAAAGGGCGGGTCTGATCAGCTGTGTTGCGATTTGTGCCGGGTACGATGCGCCAAATGTTGTTGTGTCGGGAGTTTGATCGTGGAGGGTGTCCAGATCAATCTCCCTCTGGCGCAGCATCGTTGGTTGTGTTTTAAGGTTAAACATTTTATCACCTTGCTCAACTGCCGTCTTCCTTCCTATTCACTCAGTTTGTTTTTTAAATGAATAGGCTCTTAATAAACTAGCGCGCTTTACCATCAACGATTGCATCACTACTTACCATCAGGCGGGATTGCGGTCAAGCACTATAGTTTATAAATATTATTTAAAAAAAAAAACATTAATTGCGCTATTTACGGTGTGGAGGAGAGATTTTTTTAATATTTAAGTAGCCCAACACCAGGATTTGTTTTAATATTTAAATAGCCCTTCACCAGGTTTTTTTAAATATTTAAGTAGCCCAACACCAGGATTTTTTTTAATATTTAAATAGACCTACACCAGTTTTTTTAAAATATTTAAATAGCCCTACAACAGGTTTTTTTTTAATATTTAAATAGACCTACACCAGGTTTTTTTTTTTAATATTTAAATAGTCCTACACCAGGTTTTTTTTTAAATATTTAAATAGCCCTACACCAGGTTTTTTTTTAAATATTTAAATAGCCCTACACCGGGATTTTTTTAAATATTTAAATAGCCCTACACCAGGATTTTTTTTTAAATATTTAAATAGACCTACACCAGGATTTGTTTTAATATTTAAATAGCCCTTCACCAGGTTTTTTTTTAATATTTAAATAGCCCTACATCGGGTTTTTTTTTAAATATTTAAATAGCCCTACACCGGGTTTTTTTTTAAATATTTAAATAGACCTACACCAGGTTTTTTTTTAAATATTTAAATAGACCTACACCAGGTTTTTTTTTAATATTTAAATAGCCCTACACCAGGTTTTTTTTAATATTTAAATAGCAGGAATTTCTCTTTTATCGTGGGTGCGTTTTCAAACATAAACTTACCTACATACACAAACAGCCAGGAAGGCAATCAAGCAAAATAAAACAGTGGAAGTTAAACTTTTGTTCGTTTATAATCCAGTTAAAATTGTGGTTTAGTTTCGATCTCATTTCGTATCGCGCTAAAGTTCTTCTTCTTCTATTTTCAAGGTGAGATAGATACCATAATTTTGCCAATAATACGTGTAACAAATTATAGAAATGCTTTGAAATTTTTATTTCACTATAATGGCGGATATCGCCAATGACAGTTGAAAAAGACGGCCGCATGAACCGTCTATGAGGGAGGTTTGAGGCAAAGTCATGATGTGACCACTATGCTGCGATATTTCAATATTTTTCATGAATTATTTACTGAATGCACCTTTTACTACATAAATCACGCGCTTTTATTTAGTAAACGACACTATAAACAATTTTAAAAGTCCAATGAAAAAGCCGTCAAAACTGCGCACTAAAGTTTTAACTTCGATTGAAGTAATATCAATGTATGACGGATACGTTTCGTCAGATATTATAATTATAACTAGGGTTGTAAGTTTGTAACGGAGGACTTGTTAGCGGAGGCGGAGGCGGATGCGGAGGCGATGAGTCTCACTTCCGCGGATGCTGAGGTTAACGGAGGCGGAGGTGAAAGTAGATATAGAAATAAAATAAATTTATGGTTAATTAAAACAACATTGTTATTTTAAATACGTACATTAATAGTCGTACACTAAGTAAAACAAAATTACCTTCTAGTAATGAAAATTAAGGTGAAACAAATTGTATTTGCCGCATTCCCGTCTCGCACTAGTTGATTCTTGACCGTTTCGCGCTCAAGCGCGGCCGGACGGCAGCGGTTGTCGAGCGTCGCAGCTTCCGCGTTATTTATTTTATAAATATGACGGCGCGTCGTTAGCGGGCCTCTTTTGAGAAATACTTCGGAACGAGATTTGACAACTGTCAGTCTGGCGGAGCGTCGTGGCGATGGTCAGCGTGGCCATGTTAACCTGGACTTTTGGATTTGAACGTCAACGGCGAGCGCACCACGTATGCGACGAATCGCTATTGTTCCAAGTAATCTTGTGCCCTATTGTTTTAAAACTGATTAAAGTGATAGACTAAGTGATTTTCTAATTACTGGTGAATGGATTTTAGTGAATTTCTGCAAGGAAGATATTTTGTGAGATTAAATGACTTTTGATTGTGACTTTAGTGATTCTATCTTGATACCTACGACATTATAATTTATGGAAGATATGGCTGATTCTGATGATAAAGGGCATCCGCCCAGAAATACATAAATAAACCTCCGTTATTACTCCGCAAAAATTGTGCGGAGTCGGAGGCGGAAGCGAAGATACGATTTCTTGCGGAACTTCCGCAGTAACGGAAGCGGAGGCGAAGCTCCCTTACAACCCTAATTAAAACTAAATGAATTATAAGTAAATATAATCGTTTGTAAGTTTGACAAATGAAAGAGTTAGCTTTGTTTCAACTTTTTGGTTTGACAGCCGTTACGTTCCAATCGTGATCCAGTTATGGTTAAACCATCTGTCAAAAGGTTAGCGCGATAAGAAACATTTAGTTATGTTTTTTAGTTTTTGTTTGGTTGCAATGCAAATCTATTTTAGTTGAATTATTTTAGCGTGACAGGAAACAACTACTTATATGTCATACAAATATATGTTCCGTACGGGAACCGAACCCGCGACACGCAGCGCAGCAGTCAATCGCTTAACCACTGCGCCAACCAACATATAAATTAACAATTCTTAGTTCTCTATACAGGATGTATCTGACATCGTAACGCAAACTTCGCGAAAAGGCTTCACCGCATGCCACTAATAAAATTATTATAGTCATTTATATCGTTAATGAGCGGTTACAGAAATCACAGTGTTTAAAAAAATATGTCAGCTCGGCCTTTGAACTTTGCAAGCGTGCCGCCGCGCGTGTTTGTGTGTATGACGTTGACCCCTGATGCGAGCTCTATTAAATCAGCTGATAGGATAGTTTTATAGTATTGTTCACATTGCGCTTTTTTGTGTAATTAACGAACTAATTAATATTTTACTTTAAAATCTTATTGAGTTATAAAAGTAGGTACATATAGCAATAATGAACGGTCTAAAGTGAAAAAACTGCATAGTATTTTTTTTAAATCGGGAAGAAGCCGACGCAAAATACCAACACTGTGGCGTTCAGAATCATGTACTGGATCCATGGTACCTACTCGTTTGTGCGTCGATGTCAGATACACCCGATATGTATATGTGTGTAAACCAGATGTGTTGATATATCAGATAAATTGTTTTATCAATATCATCATCATTTCAGCCGAAAGACGTCCTGTACTGGGCAGAGGCCTCCCCAAGGATCCACACGACGACCGGCCCTGCCTCCCGCACGGTTTCCCGCGATCTTCTCCAGGTCCTCGGTCCATCTTGTTGGAGGCCTGCCCACACTGCGTCTTCCGGTGCGTGGTCGCCACTCGAGAACCCGTCGGCTCTATTGGGCATCGGTCCGGCGGATCGGGAATGAGGTGATCCGCAAAAGAAAGAGAGTAACCGGCATAGTCCGAAGAATTGCAACACCCGGGCACATTGCCCGTAGGACCGATTCCTACGGGCAATGGGCCAGGTCAACTGCCACGGCTGGAAATGCGGTCTGCGACGTCGGGTAGATGGATTGATCTACATTGGAGTAATAGAACATAAGTAGGGGAGACCGGAGACAGTAGTACCATTATAATATCATAATCATCGTTCGAATACACAAATTTAACAGTCGCATTTTGATTTAAATATTATTATTTGTCAGCCTTATGTTTATTATCTAGTAATTAAAATATCTGAAGTTGGCCGAAATTAAACCAAACTTGGTCAAAATTGACTTTGATTGAAATGATGGGTAGTGCTACAAATGGCCCCCTTTAAGGGTTAATTGTACCAAACTTGCATAGGGAAAAAAATGGGTAAAAAAGGCATTAATCACATTTTCTCAGTTATTTATTTATCTGTAGTCTTAAAGGGATTATAATCGTTCTTAAAAATTAGGAACAAAAAGTCGTGAGATCGGTGTTTTAAATCAACACAAATGTAAAGTTTTAGAAGAAAAATAATTTTTATATAATCGCTCAACTTTGGTACACACGTTGCAAATTTGCTATTATCTATTTTTATAACAAGTAATAAACAGAAATAACAAACAAAAATATATTAGTATAGAGGTATAATTGACCTCTGGTACAATTGACGCTTAGAGAATATAGGTTACCCATAAAAAATATTAATCAGATTTGCAATTGTGATACGATTAATTGATTCCTGAGGTCTACATTCTTCGTTCCATAATATCCAATGGTCAATCTTTCTTTATTCTGTTTCATGGCATCTAAAACAAGAAAATGTCTAACAAGTAATTGCATTTTATAATTATAGAATTTTTATTATTACTACGGGATTATTACTACCATGGGGTCAATTGTACCAGTACTAAACAGAACGCATCAAAATCCGTTGAGTGATATATCAAATAGTCATAGTTTCTAAGTAGGTTATACCCTTGGTATGACCGGTCACACATTCTTGGGGTTCTAACGACTATCAAAGATCTACATGTGACAGCCGGGACCAACAGCTTAACGTGCTTTCCGAGGTACGGAGGGGTACGGAGGGGGGGATATATAAAAATGGTCACCCATTCAAAGACCAGCAGCGGCAAGTGTACCTTAACTTGATCGATCGACCTGTGACCTGTGTTATAAAATATAAACTAGTGCAATTTCTGCAATCTCGCCTGATGGTAAGCAGTGTCGCAATTATTCGTATGGCAACCGGGACCAACGGCTTAACGTGTTTTCCGAGGCACGACCAGACCAGTTCAGCAGTGGCGTAACGTAACTACAACATTCGAGGCTCGTGGCAAAATTCATCGGATGGGCCCCCCTATTACAAAAATCAAAACATTTTTCTATTTATTGTGTATGTGTTATAATTATGATAAATGTTGGGAATTGATATTTTCATCTGACCGGGGGCCCCTTCCGGCTGGGGGCCCGTGGCATTTTGCCGACTTGCCACCCTGTAGTTACGCCACTGCAGTTCAGATATTCATATTCATACATACAAATATTTTCACTGCGCGGGGATTGCACGCGCCTCCTTACGCAGCGGCCGCGTTCGCTACCGCTGCACCACGGGGGCTGTCAAGTCCCTCGATAGAGGAAAATAAAACCAAATATGAGGTATTTACATAGATATTATATTTGTCACTGAAATCTTTGGTACAGTTACAGCTATTAGGTATATTAAGTACAGATTATATCTTACATCACTAACTATACAATATGTAAAGAAAACCCCGTCCGACCTATAAGGATAATAAAGGTTAGATAAATACATGACCAAATAAAATAAGAAATTTTACATAATCATCATAGTAACAATACTAATGAATTTTGAAATATTTTTTTTTTTAAGTGTCAACAACATTTTCGACGGTATTATTATGAGCGATGCGATCACGAGGCGCGTACCCTGCCCCCCTTTGCCCGCGCATGTATTGCCTACCGCACATGTATTAAGTTCCCTCCTTTTGCGATTTATTATTTTAGCGTTTTTTTGTATGCATTAGTAGAATCAGTTATCGATACCTAACAATACCTTCACGGATCGGACAGGTTTTTCTTTCCTTTCTTAGTATAATTATGACGTCATATTCGCCAAAACGGTAAATAAACATCAGTTTACGGAATAATAACTTTAATTCCTATACAAGAAGGTTCAATTTCCTTTGAACACACACAAAACAATTTTCTACACATTTTTAAGTAATTTTAAGTACAGTGCATCTTTTCTTTCTATTTCAATAAGAAAAGGACAAAAGGGAGGGGTGGGGGGGGGCAAACATTTTCAAAAATTGCGTTACGTAATAATTGAACGCTCCCCTAGGTATCTGGAAGGGGTACGGAGGGGGGGGGGGGGGGATATATAAAAATGGTCACCCATTCAAAGACCAGTAGCGGCTTGTTGTTAGAAGTTGTTACAAGTTGATGAATCCCTAGAGTGTCCGGATCTCGTCACCACAACCTTCCCACACCGCCACAGCCATCTCATCTAATGCCGCTATGATGATATAAAACCCTACAGACACACATCAAGCTACTAAAATCTGTCAGATTTCTTTAACCCAAAAGGGCGGCGGTACATGGGCCCCCCATGTAACATCCCGTAACGTTTTTCTGTAACACCCCCCCCCCCCCTTCCCTTCTCTAAACGTTACGTACCACTCAAGTGATCAATTTTATACTAAAGTCGTAAAAAGTTATGTAATAGTTTTTACACTTGGTAAAGTTTTAATTTACTAAATAATATTTTTTTTAGCAACAATGTTACGTAACGTGTTTTAAGAAAGACCCCCTCCCGCCCCTGTAACGCATCGTGACGTTTTACGAGACCCCCTCCCCCCAAAATTGCGTACGCTCTCTAATCTATTTTTTTATAAATTTGTCATTCCAACACAATTCCATTGTCCAGCGCATCTTTTTCTATTTCATTAAGAAAAGGACAGAAAATAAAATGTCAGTTTAGACCTGTCAAATTAGTGCGCTCCTGACGTAAACTGGCGTATTTTTTACGCCAATTTACGTTACTAACGCTTGACCGCAGTCCCACCTAATGGTAAGCAGTGATGCGATCGTTGATGGTAAAACGCGCTAGTTTATTAAGAGCCTATTCACTCTAGCCTTGAAGACACTCAAATTGTAGTGTGACGGAAACACCGCCAAACAAACAAATTGTTCCAGTCCCTCGATGTACGCTGTATAAAAGAAGAAGCGAAACGCTTCGTCCGGATCGTAGTGGTGTTAACAACGTAAGGGTGGAAACTCGCCGTCCGACGGGTCGTCTGATGATGGAACGGAGATGGGGGAATTAAATCATGCAATTCCCTTGCACACTCACCAGAATGCATCCTATAGAACACCGTAAGGCTGGCTACTCTACGTCTGTGCGCTTTGGAGACTTTCGTATTTTTAGTCGCCATGTTTATAATCGCATCTAAACTGTCTATGGAGTATCTTAATTTGACAGGATTAAATTAAAATGTTATCTTCTATCCTTTTCTTAACGAAATGGAAAGAAAAAGATTCACATAACTTAAAATTTGTTTAGTGTGTGAATAAGACAATCAGCGCCATTGTCCTTAAAAGTTCGAAATCTCCTAAATTCATAATGATCCATCAATTATCTTAGTCATCTCGTAATGGAATGGTGATAGAATGACATTGCTGTATTGCCATTATTATAAAATTCGTTAATAGATATGATTTTCTAGAAACTAATACTCAATTTGAACATTTATTAAGATGGAGTGGGCAGATTGACCACTGGAAAGTAATAATGACGCAATTTTGTTATTAGATTACGACAGTTGTAAGCATCGATCATTATGAGATCACTGATTGACTATTTTGACACTATTGCATTAGCAGACAGTCAAAGCCGATCGAGACCGCATTGACGCTTTCCTGATGTGGTGCTGGAGAAAGATGCTTCAAATTCCGTGGACAGCATTCCGCACAAATCAGTCAATCCTTCGAGAGCTGGGTGTCACAATAAGACTCTCTCCTTTGGAGAATTTTGGAATATTTTGGCCATATTGCCAGAAAGGATGGAGATAACCTCGAACATCTGATGGTTGATGGATGGATGGACGATGGATGGAAGGTGGATGGACAACGTTCTAGAGGTCATAGTCCAATAAGGTGGACTGACCAAATTCGTTCAGCTCTTGACACCGGCCTGCTTGATGCTGTACTCGCGGCCAGGGATCGTAACAGATGGCGAACTATCGTAAAGCAAAAGATAATTCCACAGGGACATCAAGACCCCCAGTAATGAGGAGAATGACTTGAGGAGGAGGAGTAATAGCAGACTAGAGCCCCAGCATCATACGGTTTCCTCGACCAGCCTATAATTTCATTGATGAAATTACCACTAAGTTTGCAAATTCTGTTCGCTTTTTAGTTCCAATGCCCAAACGTGCTGGGGCCAGCCGGTGCGGCCCTTGCTTCTTTTCTCAGCCGTTGAGTTTTGCTGTAACAAAGAAAACAGGAATATTAACAAATCTTGTTTTAAACAACATCCTCACCTACCATTCTCAACATTTTTTTTTTTTTTTTTGTATTTAAAAACCAATGTTTAACCGCAATCCCGCCTGGTGGTAAGCAGTGATGCTATTGTTGATGGTAAAGCGCGCTAGTTTATTAAAAGCCCATTCACTCAAAAAATTTAGTGAATAGGAAGGCAGTTGAGCGAGGTGATGCAATGTTAAACCCAACAGCACGACCAACGATGCTGCGCCAAAGGGAGATTGATCTGGAGACCCTCCGCGATAAACTCCCGACACAACAGTATTTGGCGCATCGTACTTGGCACACATCCAACTGCTCAGACCCGTCCTCCGTACGGTTTCACCATACATCATGCTGGAACACGACGAATCGCTTGGCGGCAAGACTTTGTCTGGTGCGTGGTCACTTCTGCCGGCAGCCGATATTATGGACTACCACCGAGAAAACTATGAAACTATGTTGGGCTCGGCTTCCACCAGGGCCGACTTTATTGGGGACCCTGGGCCCTATGTAGATAAGAGATAATAAGAGATTATTTATTTTTAATTTTATTTTATAATTATAAACCAGTGCTTGACTGCAATCCCGCCTGATGGTAAGCAGTGAAGCGACCGTTGATGGTAAAGCGCACTAGTTTATTAAGTACCTATTCACTCTAGCCTTGAAGGCACTCAAATTGTAGTCACCGTAAAGTGGACGGGTCTGAGCAGTTGTGTTGCGATGTGTGCCGGGTACGATGCGCCAAATGTTATTGTGTCCGGAGTTTGGTCGTGGAGGGTCTTCAGATCAATCTCCCTCTGGTGCAGCATCGTCGGTCCAGCACCTCGCTCAACTGCCGTCTTCCTTCCTATTCGTTCAGTTTTTCTGAGTGAATAGGCTCTTAATAAACTAGCGCGCTTTACCATCAACGATTGCATCACTGCTTACCATCAGGTGGGATTTCAGTTAAGCACTAGTTAATAATAATGAAAAAAAATTACGGAAACACCGCCGCTGGCAAATTGCTCCAGCCCCTCTATGTACGCGGTATAAAAGACGAGGCGAAACGCTTCGTCCGGATCGTAGTGGTGTTAAAAACATACATACCTATGTATGTACATGCAAGATATTCATAAAATCATCATCTTCTTCTGGGCAAAGGCCTCCTCACGACTTTCCAAATGGACCGCTGTCCGCTTCACTGCTGAGAGATCCCTTAGTCGCCTCTTACGACACCCACGGCCAGATATGGGATGGTACTATTCTAAGCCCGGTACCACATGGGGCGATAGAATCATACCTACTAATATTTCAAACTTTGCTTATCACTTATTTTGCCACTGAACTATAATAATGCCTAGAATAAAACGGCGGCTGCAAAGGTTGATTTTTATGCGAGCAGGTCGGTGCCCAGACTGTTGAGAGGCCCCAGAGTGCCCAATAGAAAAAAGGGGACGTTTTTTTTTTCGAAGGTGGAAAAGTCCTCATGGACTATCCTCCGCTCCGCTGACGCGGCGGGGTGTGCCGGACTCTTAACGGCTAAAACACCACCTATGCGTCCGTCATCTGCCTTTCCGGGGTACCCGGTCATCCCAATTCTACGGTACCCAGGTCGCGAGTTCGACGGGCCCATTCTCGCGCGAGCAGCCCACAGAAGCTGCTCTCCTCATCTGAGTGGCGTCTGCGACGGGGCATGGTGTCCACTATAATCGGATTCAGCCGTATGCCCAATATTTTATATTGAATGAAAGCTTTATTGACTTCCATAACCAAGTTACCAGCCACAATACCCCCTTAAAACGAGTCCAACTTTACAGATTTTTTTATGTAATTACTAGCTGAGTATAGGTATGACCCGTGGTTGTACCCGAAAACTAGTAGCAAAGAATAAATGAAAACCTATTTGCACGCCTAAGTTTCATATATGTATAAGTATACGTAATTTCATTAAAATCGGTTCAGCTGTTTCGGAGGAGTTCGAGGACAAACACTGTGACAGGAGAATTTTATATAATAGACTGGCTGCATCCCGCGATTTATCACATCCCGAGATAAATAAAAAAATCCTTTATGTTATTCCTGGTTTCTACTATAACTATAACTATCTGTTTTCCGAATTTCATCCAAAACCATTACAAACCGCGATTTGTCGTGTTCCGGCATGATGTCTGGTGAAGCCGTACGGAGGACGGGTCTGAGCAGTAGTGTTGCGATATGTACCGGGTACGATGCGCCAAATGTTGTTGTGTTGGGAGTTTGGTCGTGGAGGGTCTTCAGATCAATCTCCCTTTGGCGCAGCATCGTTGGTCGTGTTGTTGGGTTTAACATTGCATCACCTCGCTCAACTGCCGTATTCCTTCCTATTCGCTCAGTTTTTCTGTGTGAATAGGCTCTTAATAAACGCTTTACCATCAACGATTGCATTACTGCTTACGATCAGGCGGGATTGCGGTCAAGCGTTTGTTTATAATTATTAAAAAAAAAAAAATATCTACATTTTGACCACAAAAAAAAAAAAAAACAAAAAACATCTTCCCAGTCAAATTCGGAACACACAGGAAAAACAACGACAACAGACAAGCAGATCTCCCTCTAATATTTTTTCTCATAAACTACAGTAATTTTACGGGCAAACGTAACTTTTTGTAGTAGCACGTGTTTTAAATTATAGCAGATTACGCGGGCCGTTAGAAATTTCACTAAAAAAACAGTTTTTAACTGTTCATTGGTAACTGCCATAGACATACACTAATGGACATGCCGTACGCGTATAATCTGCAGTATTTTTATGGCTTGAATAGTGTGAGAGAGATGGCCTATGCTTTCGGTCTAGCACTATCTCTTTCCTCATAAATGTTTGAAGATTTTCAGAGAGATAAAGATAGACGAAATATTTTTTTCCTCTCTTTCTTTCGGAGTGCCACAATTCCCATCTCTAAGGCATGTCCATAAGTATATGTTGATGCAAACTGGCTGTTTTTTTAGTTAACAGTAGGTAGGAACTTGAGAATTTTACTTTTCGTGTTCACTTGAACGTCGCGTATTGAGATAGAGGTTGAAGATTGAGTTATGTTTACCACTGTGTTATGTTTACTGTAAAATGGAATGCGAAATAGCTTAAAAAAAAAACGGCCAAGTGTGAGTCGGACTCGCGCACAAAGGGTTCCGTACCATTAAGTTTAAAAACGGCAAAAAATCGCGTTTGCTGTATGGGAGCCATTATTATTTTATTTTAATTTAATTATTTATTTTTAATTTTAATACTTATACAACATTATTTTTTGTTTATGCAAAACATTGAAACACGTGTCCTTTTTACTGTGTACTTTTTAAGTAAAGAATCCATGTATAAAATTACGAAAGGATGTCATGAAAAACCACCAAGTTATGAGCTTGCTATTCGACTTGGTTGTCCCTACAAAAATATGGTCAAAGGTCCGTACGGGTGGGCTAACGACCTTGACCTCTGGCGTCAGCTGTGATCTATCGTAACCGCTCGATAACCACTCTGCGGTCTCACTCTAAATGTATTTGGGAAAAAATATAACATGGTGTAAAACTGATTGGAATTGTTTCAGTTGCTTATTCTGAACAAACTATATTCAGGTTTCGTATAAACATAAAATAACGTTATATAACTAAATATACTGTGAACATTTCAAGCGTCTATCTATTTCCGTTATTAATATGGAGCATAAAACGGCAAAAAACACTTTTGCTGTATGCGAGCCCCCTTAAATATTTTATTTTTTTTATTTTTAGTATTTGTTGTTATAGGGGCAACAAAAATAGATACATAATCTCTGAAAATTTCAAGTATCTAGCTATTTCGGTTCATGAGATAAAGCCTGGTGACAGACGGACGGATAGACTGATAGTGAAATCTCATGAATAGGGTTTTTACCTTTTAGGTACGGAACTATAAAATGGATCAAGAGGAAGAAGGAAAATTAGTCACTTCACGCTCGCTTTACTAAAGTTTGTACTAAGAATATCGTACTGCTGTATTTTCTTCAGTCACATTTTTATCATCGTCATCATCTCAGCGTTCATCCCGGTTACATCCGCGGCTTTCGCGTTGGAGCTCGGGGTCCGCTTTCCTGCAGTCTCCTTCTTTTCTCGCGATCTTTAGCATCCTCTGGTAAGAGGTTGTTGGCACGCATGTCATCTCTTACAACGTCAAGCCAGCACTTCTTTGGTCTACCCCGCTTGACGGCTCGGTGGCGCTATGGTAAGACATTTGTTACCCACGTAACATGCCGGTTTTCGTAAGACGTGGCCGTACCAGCGTAGGCGACCCTCCTGCTGTTTGTCTGCTATGTCACGGACACGAAGACTACCACGGATGTAGAAGTTCCTGATGCGGTCGTTCCGCGTAACTCCACACATCCACCGCAGCATATTCATCTCCGTGACACGCAGCTCCTGTTTGTATCGCTCAGATAGTTTAGACGCGAAAAAATCGCGTCTAAACATACGTCAACTGACGTTAGACGCGGACTAATTTGATAGGAATATGTAATGTTATTTGTAGTTGGTAATGTCACACAGTATGGTACCGGGCTTAGTAGTACCATTCCATATCCTCTGGTGGGTGTCGTAAGAGGCGACTAAGGGAACTGTCACCAGGGAAGCGGGCAACAGCGCTTCTCCTGTGGAATATCAAACTACTGCGATCCCCAACCCGTTTGCCAAGCGTGGGGATTATGGCAAACCCCCAATGCTTTGGGGGAGGCCTTTTTCCAGCATTGGATCTCTATAGGCTGAAGAGGAAGAAGGAAAGAAAGAAAGAAAGAAAGAAAGAAACCATTTATTTGGCGCACACCCTTATAAATACATACAGTTTGAAACAAAGGAAACAGAAAAAAAAAGAGAGAGAAACATATATAAAAAAAAAAAAATCATCAAATGTGAGTCCAACGGTTGCGCCAAATAGGTCCAGTTCAGCATAAATGTCAGACAACTACGTAGCAGTTGCCTGACGCTGGTTTTCAACTGAACCTGAGTGAAATGAGTGCATAATTATTAATTACTGTGTTTGTGTGATAAATCATAAATAAATATATATATATATATATATATATATATATAAACAATTTCAAATTTGGATACAATAATCGATGCAAGTAGGCCAGACACAGAGGGTAAGTAGTAAGAAGGATGTTATTTGTATTTTTTCTGAACTTAAATTTAGCTTAGTTCATGAACAAGGGAAACTTCTATTTATTATTTTCTATTTTATTATATCTGTGGCTGTCAAAACGAGCAAGCCCTTCTTTTTAATCTATGACAAATACGCTGACGTCAGTTCGCGCCAAAATGTCTGCTTCCTCCTCGACAGATAACAAATTCCTTATTCCTAGCTATATAAAGAAGAGACTACACCTGTGTGTCTGTTTACTGTAAGCACGCGACGTGTGTTTACTTTATTATTTAACAACTTCCCTTGTTTACCAGATCCCCGGATGGACGAAATATATTCACTGTTCGAGGTTGCCCTCAATTTGTAAAAGTTACTTTTCTCAATGTAAACAAAATAAAATAACTTCTTATTATATTGTATCGTATATACAGAGTGGTGCTGACAATACGACAATAAATGAAAACACGACAACAATGCTGGTTTATAGAGATTATCCTAAACCATAGAAAAGAACCTAACAAAAAATAATAAAATGAAAATTTCAAACAAAATAAATCACACAATATTGCAAACGAAATAGAAAATCCTTTATTGGTTCACTGACCTCCGATCGGCGACAGCGCGATCCTGTATCGACTTGCTTTTTACGCGCCATTATTATTAAAGTTTGGTACCGCAGGATGCGGCGGTCATTAACCTGTAAGCGCTTCCTTATCAACATGTACATCATGTAGAAAATGTGAAAAATGAAAAATAATTTCCTGTGACTGTGTATCGGAGAGTTTCGGCTCTCCAATTATAAAGAAATGTATACAGATGGTGGTGGGTACTAACACTAGATAATAAGTAGTTTTTCTTTTTGATGTTACTAACACTCTATGGATTATCTGGTCCGAAATAAAAATCGTTTTATTTATTTTTATTTAAACTAATGGATATATTTATTTGATTTTTTATGTGTAGACTGAGAATGTGTTGAGGTGCACGATGTTTAATTTATTGTTGTATTGTCACCACCGCTCTGTATAACGGTGAAGGAATCCGACATGTCCTTGAGACAAAACTTTGTAGACATCTGACATCCCTCTCACAGAGTGGCGAATTTGAGCACGCCTTACGGATGCAAGTCATGCAGAGAAAATCCTGTAACATTTCCCTGCAACCCCGCATCGAATCCAGGTGGCCTAATGGTTAAAACCCCAGCCTCTTAAATTAATATGAGTCTGTGGATTCGATTCCAGGTCAGGAAACCTACCAACTGCTTACTTACTACTTTACGTACTTTCTAAGTACCTATATCTTGGAGACCAATGACTGATTACAAGGTGAAGGAAGACATCTTGAGGAAACCTGGACTTTCAAGTTTGAAATCGCCAACCCGCATTGAGCAAGCGTGGTGATTATGCTCAATCCTTCTCTGTATGAGAGGAGACCTGTGCCCAGCAGTGGGACGATAAAAAAAAGATGATGATGATGATGTTACGTTACTTAGCAGCAGTGTTAGCCACCATTAAACCAATGCGGAAGATGAAGAAAGAAAAAGAATTAGTGGAATTTTATTAGTTTTACCGAGAAATTATTACTAAAACAGATTGTAGGCACATATAGGTACCCGAGTAGATTGCAGCTGTATAATATTTGATAGCGTCTCATTCATGTAGCCATGTGGTGCAGCGTAATTTTATTAGGAAACCGGCTCAAGCTGTGAGCGAACAGCGATTTTTTTATAATTATAAACTAATGCTAGGCCGCAATAGGGTGTTTGACGAAAAAAAAAAACGAATTAGTCCGTCAGTCAGATTTCCAAAAAATATTAGACACGTATTATTCTTTTTTTATATAAACAAAAAATTAAGACGACACACTGCGTTGAAAAATCGTGTGACGTCGCTGGATGCTACACTTTTTAGCGACCAGTGACGTCACCAGCCACCACTCCTGATCTTTGATGCCTTTTATATTTGTCAAATTTTATTGATTTGATAAAACAAAATATACGTATCCAATATTTTTCTATAATCTGAATGACGGATTAATTAGTTTTTTTCAGTCAAATACCCTATTCCGCCAGTGACGCAATCGTTGCTAGTAAAGCGTGCTAGTTTATTAAGAGTCTACTCACTCAAAAAAACTGAGCGAATAGGAAGGAAGACGGTAGTTGAGCGAGGTGATGCAATGTTAACCCCAACAACACGACCAACGATGCTGCGCCAAAGGGAGATTGATCTGGAAACCCTCCACCACCATCGTACCCAGCACACATCGCAACACAACTGCTCAGACTCGTCCTCCGTATGGCTTCACCAGACATCATGCCGGAACGCGACGAATCGCTTGGCGGCAAGACTGTCTGATGGATGGTAACTTCTGCCGGCAGCCGATATTACAGAATGACACTGTAGATCTATGTTTAGACACAGATTTAAACTCATAATTATTAGCCTTTAATGTTCATATTCCTGTGACACCGGCCATCTCTCGGTGAGATTGAGTGGGCCGTAATATACCACACGTGCCCAGTGAGGATTGGTACATGTCACATGTCTTACAAGTTTTGCCTCTAGGACATGCCGGTTTCCTCATGATGTTTTCCTTCACCGTTTTGAAAGTAGCAGTGATATAATAATTTAAACCAAGTCAAGCGCCTGGTGGTTTTTCTTCGAATCAGTTTAACTTATTGAATTAGTGGATTATATTTTTAAGCTATTGCATAGCTTCTATCGCGGGCCTTGAGCGCGGGGACCGAATCCAGAAATTCCGTAACGAAAAAACCTCACGCTCCCCACTCCGACGGGCACGGAGGTGTGGCTTGAAGGCCGTACATCGTCTAACGTCGTTTCAGTTCGGCAGTCTTCGGCACGGTATGTTTGTGTGCGTGCGACTACATCTTTTGAAAACAATTTATAGATTTTCAAAAAGAGCATGCATATTGCAGGGCGCGAACTCAGTTCTACACACTTGCCATGTTACTGATAGTCGCGATGTGCTAAACTTGCGACTAATTTTCTCTCTGAAATAGGTCTTCTATAGAGATATGTCATAGACGTCATCGACGTTGTCATGGCTACCTTAAAAACTTTTCATATAATTAATTATTAAGTGCTTTTATTCAAATTAATTTAGTAGTATTTTTATAAAATAGCTTTTTTTTTTTAACGAAAAAGCTAAGATGAATGTCACGCTAATTTTTCATTGGACTTTTAAATTATTTATAGTGTTGTTTACTAAATAAAAGCGCGTGATTTTATAGAGTAAAAAGTGCTCACGCGGCCGTTTTTTCAACTATTATTGGCGATATCCGCCATTATTGTGAAACAAAGAGATTTAAGATAAATAGAGAGGGCAATGTGTCAAAATCGCATAGAAAAACTGTGATCCCATGGCCCAGTTCCGCCATCTAGTACAATATAGCAAAATTAGATCGACAATTGGAGACATCAAATAGTAAAACTGAAATAAGTTTACATAAAATATATTCAGCTATTGCGCGGTAGGTGGCCAGTGTGGTCTATGTTGCCAGATCCGATATAATACCCTAGTGTAATTCAAATCGGGTAAATAATTATGGAAAAGTAAACAAATTAAGTGAAACTTGTCTTGTACAGAGATCAAAAACTGTTTTAGAATTTTATTAGCTACTATTCATTTTCCGTGACACCGTCTATTGGCATTTTAGATGTGTTATGCTTACGAATTATTTTAATACTCAGTTTATTGCGATTTTTGACTATAATAGACTTTTTAGACATTTTGTTTTGAAATTTTTGTTTGCATTTCCTTTTGACCAAAATGATTCTTTTCTACACGTTTGTTTGCAAATATTTTTAAATGGCAATGCAAAAAACTGTGGTAGGGCTTGTATCATTTCGATATAAAATTATCGATAATATTAAAAGAAGTTACTACGACGATGTTTATTCGCATAATGATAGCTTGAAACAAAAAATTACGTAGCAGAAAAATTATAGATATTTTCAATGTTTACAAGTTTCTATTTATATAAATCTTTTAATATAACGGGCGTTAAAGTTTAAATTTACCGATTAATACTGAAAATCCAAATAATTGTTTATTTTTCATTTTTAATTAACACATTTAATCAATATAGTTACCATTATTATGTATACATTGCTGCCTTCTAATAGGAACGTCGTCTATACCTTTGCGATAGAATTCTGAGGATCTAGACTGCATAAACTGTGTGAAAGCAGAACTGTCTAATGTGTGAATTAATTGTCCAAATCACGACGAAAATGGTAGTCTGCTGAACCGAACCGAACAAGATCTGGCGAACTAGTTCCGTACCATTCATTATCTTTAAAAATGGGAGCCTTCAATATTTATTTTATTTTTAATTTGAATATATAACCAAATATTCTGTGAACCTTTTAAGCGTCTATCTGTTTCTGTTATTAATATGGAGCAAAAAATCATGTTTGTTGTATGGGAAAATATTTTATTTAAAATAAATAATATTTTATTTCTTTTATTTTTAGCACTAGTCATAGCGGCAACAGAAATACTAACATAATTTCTAGAAATTTCAACCATCTAGCTATTACGGTTCATGAGATACAGCCTGGTGACAGAGGGACAGACGAACAGTGAAGTCTCATGAATAGGGTTCGTTTTACCTTTTAGGTACGGAAACTTAAAAATCACAAAGTAGCTTGCAATCATTGTACTACATATACGTACCCACATATTTTATAAATATATTTCATTATAAATTAGTTATCTAATTTATGTACTTATCCACTTAACCGTAAATATTATCCCAATTTTTACGATTAAGTGGAAAAGTTCTGAAATTAATAACTTACTAATTCATTGCTAGTACAAGGTATCGATCCTTTTTTTTTTTTAATTTGATTGACTAATCTTCTTTCTTTAAAAAGTAGATATCTTCACTTTTAAAATGCTTTGAGCATAATTTCGACGAAGTAGACGGAAGCCAATTTTCTTCTCTATGGTCTATCTGGACAAATCGTATACACTTTTCCCGTACAACATAATTTTTATTCGAAAACCTAAAATAACATAAAACCTATTCAATTTTGTTCATTAATATGACAAGATTATGTTCAAAAAGAGTTACTAATAAATAAACTTGAAATATAGTAATATTTTAAGTTTGTTTAGCTATATTTTAAATGTCAATAAAATATAGCTATATGTTTTCAACTTAATAAGTATTATCGATAACTAAATCGATAAACAACATTACTACATCTCTACATGAAAATAGTAAAACTATTCAACAATAGAGGGCGCTTATTACAATAATAAAAAAGTTTCTAGATCTTTCTAAGAATATTTTAAAATTTTAATTACAGACTAAATATAAATAATTCATACAAAAACATTCCGAAGTTAGGTCCAGTCATTTTTCCATAACGAGATGTACAGTAACGCAAAGCGCAACAGGGCATATTTCCTTATAAAATGTTTATTCTTGGTGGACACATGTTACGTCTTGACGCGGACACTAGACTGAGCGACTTTTAACCAAGTCGACAAAAGTATTGGCTTACAATTTTGTTCGTGATGTCCTGTCTATTGTAAATATAATTTTAATGTCTTTGTTGTGAAATATTTTTTTAAAGAATTTCTATAATTTGTTACACGTGTTATTGGCAAAATTGTGGTATCTATCCACAGGGACCAGATCAAGAGTTGAAGTTGAAGTTTTTATTAAATAAAATATTACAGAAAGATGTCGGTGAACAATGTTAATACGAGTACATTTAAGTGTACGAGTTGTAATATTGTTATCTCCGAAACGAAACAACGAAAGTTTAATAAAAATATGCTCGTCGGCTTTTTCTGAGGAAGACATTGATGAGGCAAAAAAGTTATTGTTTGTTTCTACGAAGACAAGACAAAAACATGTATCGAGGCGTAAGAACAAAAAGCAGAAAGACCTAAAATATACGATTACGGTGTTTAAAATCACGGATCCCGAACAATCCCAGTTTTTGTGGCATATGACCTTCACAAATTGCCACCAGTTTGCTTTGACTACGTAGAACATACGTAAAGAAGTTGATGAAGGATTTATTAATTCTACGGTCAGATGTTAACGCAATCAGAAGTGATTATGTTACTAAAGATCAGCTCGAAAATATTAAATTGATAACAAATAATTCGACACCGACGCCGTTCATCATCAACAACCTTTTTATCGTCCCACTGCTGGGCACAGATCTCCTCTCATACAGAGAAGGATTGAGCGTAATCACCACGCTTGCTCAATGCGGGTTGGCAATTTCAGACTTATAAAGCCCAGGTTTCCTCAAGATGTTTTCCTTCGCCTTCAGTCATTGGTGTCCAAGATATACTTAGAAAGTACATATAACTTTAGAAAAGTTACATTGGTACTTGCCTGACCTGGAATCGAACCCGCGCACTCATACTTGAGAGGCTGGTGTTTTAACCACTAGGCCACCACGACATTAAAAAAAAAGGCGTGTGGCACTCGGAGACTGCCGCGGTAAAGCTATTGCATAGCCTTTTTTTTATCAACTATAACTTGCAATTATAATTATTTATTTATTTTATTTATACAGTAATTTTCCTTTGTTTTTTTTTTCTTTGATATCAATTCAAGTTTTCTTTCTGTTTTGTAATTATTAATTATTTATTTTTACTTAGACTTATTAAGACTTATTAAGTTGGAAAGTGCTTTTGCGGAGCAACTTTTCCGTAATTTCGTTATAATTTTTCTTTCACTTATGCTTTATGCTTATTTATTTAGTTGCTTTTGGTTTTTTCTTTGGCAGATTCTTCGAATCAGTTCAAATTATTGAATTGGTGGATTATGTTTTTTTTTTTAATTTGGATGCTTATTGGCAATGGTCAGTGTTGATGCGCGTTTGGTTATTGTTTTATGACTATAGTGTGTTTTTAAATTGTGAAGGACTATTAAGGTATTAATTGAGTAAAGTTCTAATGAAATTTTTCGTGCATTTTTAGGTTAAGTGTAAAATTATTATTACATTAAGACTTTTAGAAAATGTCTCGCAATCGTAATAATAACGAGATTTGGAACTTTTTGTAAATAAGTTCACTTTCTGACAAAGTCGCTGAATGTATTTTTTTTTTTAATTCTTTTTCGTATAAATCGTCGGTTATCAACATTCGTGTTTAAAAAAAGCATTAAATAAAATAGCAAACAGCAATCATTAACATATATTTTTTGCACTAGAAATTGCTTTTAAAGTTTATAAACAATTAAGCAAATAAGCAGTTAACAAAAGCTGCTTTTTGAAATAAGTAAAAAGCATAACTGCTTTTTACTTTTAAGCAATAAGTCCCAAGTCTATTTGTAAGTCGCGGCCGACATCATAGATCCACCGCTGCTCTGATTATACAGAGTAGTGCTGACAATACGACAGTACATGAAAACACGAACAATTCTGGTTCATAGCAATAATTCTAAACCTTAAAATAAAACCTAGCATCATAATAAAAAAAATAAAATTTCAAACTAACTAAATCGCATAAAATTGCAATCGCAATAGAACATCCTTTAAAAATATTGGTTCACTGACCTCCGATCAGCGACAGCGAGATCCTGTATCGACTTGCGTTTTTCGCGCCATTAATGCCATTATTATTAAAGTTTAGTCCCGCTGAATGCAGCGGTCATTAACCTGTAAGCGCTTCCTTATCAACATGTACAGCATGTAGAAATTGTGAAAAACGAAAAATAATTTCCTGTTACTAACCTAATAGACATATTTATATGATTTTTTATGGGTAGGTTGAGAATGTGTTGAGGTACACGATGTTTAATTTACTGTCGTATTGTCAGCACCACTCTGTCTACGTTATTCCCGGTTATATCTGTGTGCCCCGGTTATAACTGCGAGCTCCTTTTCACAGGCTTCAAAAGGTTCATAACTCTTTTGTTGGGCTTGGTATAATGAAATGAAATGAAACCGTTTATGATGTATGATCACTGAATAGTTTTACACGTCATATTTTTTTTAAACTAGCTGGAGCCGGCATTTTCTAACTGTCTTTCTCTCTGAGAAGAAAAGCCGAAGCAAACTCAGGGATCATTGTCTTTTTTCATGTCCAGACATTAAAATGAAATTTTTTACAATAATAATATGTGTTTGCCTTGTACATAACAATCAATTTACGTGATTTAAAAAAGCAGTGATTAATATGTCATAATTGTAGCATGATTACGCATAGGTAATATTGATGTTCAAAGACTCCAGGCCGTATCTGGAGCGGTTTTGCCTCAAAGTTGCAAAAATGTGCATTGACAGGAACAAAACGAGGGGCGGTGCAACCCAGCAATTGTCGTCGGCAAGAACTAACAATAGGTAGGTTGTAAGATAAGTAGAACGAATTTGAAATGTATAATTAAATATATAAAATTGACAGAAGTAATAAATAATATAGATTATAAGTACATAAATAGTATAATAATAAAGATATGACATAGGAAAAAAAGCAACCTAAAATAAAAGTAAACAAGATTTCTTGCTATGCAAGAAGTAGGAGAAAAAAAAAAAAAAAAAAAAATATTGATGTTCAAAAAGTGCTGATTCTCAGCTTAATTTCTCAGATTTATGTGGATGTATTTTTTTTTTTAATTTATATTAGTTTCTACGTCAATCTATCACCATTCCATTACGAGACGACTGTTCTGTTCTGTCTAGAATGAATAGGCTCTTAATAAACTAGTGCGCTTTACCATCAACGATTGCGTCGCTGCTTACCATCAGGCGGGATTGCGGTCAAGCGCTGGTTTATAAATTAATAAAAAAAAAAAATTTAGCACAATGACAACGGAATGACAATTTAGTCGTGTTGGAATGACTAATTTATAAAAATAGCAGCTATCGGGCCCCTGTTCGTAATTTAAAGAAACATCGGATCAATGATCAGTTAAATCAATAAAGTTTCACCTTTTAATTGAAAATTCAGTGAAAACAGAATCCTGGAAACATCTGTTTATCTTAGTTGTAATTTATTTGATAGCTCGCGAATGGAAAGGCCATGTGGTAGAGTGTAATTTTATCAAGTGGAATGGTCTATGTTAATAGCGGTCGCGGGACTAACAATTGAAGGTAGGGACGAATGCTTCCAGGTAGAGACGAATATTTCGGCGATTCCCGCCCCATTCGACACACGGCTACATGAGTTTGAACACGGGTTGGTTTTTAGTCAGTAAGAGCCTGACAGTCCCTTTCGCTCTGCCCCCAGGGCAGAGGGACTCAATGAGGATTTTTCCAACCCGAGACCAAAAAAAAAGGCACCGTGAAAACTTAGGTGTGGGAAAAGCTGCAACGAATGTTGCCTATAGATGATCGACAGCTTACACCATGCTTTTTTTTGAGGTATCATCAAACGACTTTTCTCACTCTGACCGGAGCGGAACGGCGTGTCAGACTTTTACCGACTGAAACCCACCCGAGTACCTTCACTTGCTTGTGCTCCAGGGCCACGGTATCTCTTTCGAATAACTGGCGAACCTGGCAGGCATCTGTCTTCGTGGACCCCGTACCTTGGTGCTGACATCGTATTGAGGCGCGCGTGGAAAACAACGCGCCGTCAGCCGGTCTTGTGTGGCTCCCATTGCTAGACTCGATCATCGATATCGAACGCGTTTGACTCATCGATTGGCCCGCTTCAAGGTTGCGAGAACTCTCAAACAATGAGAGTGCCTAACGCAGTCGGTGCGTATGATCGAGTCTCGTAATGAAAACTCATGGTAACCACACTGGTCCTTACCGGCCGGCGAGCTGCCCTAAAGCCTGCGCCTACAGTAGCCAGAAGTTCGCTGTTGTCCCGTACAGGGCGTCCCCTGCAGTCACTCCACGTTCACTTCAGCTAATTTGTCGGTCTCCGTGGCGCAGCGGTCAACACGCCTGCCTGCGACGTGGAGGCCCCGGGTTCGATCCCCGGCCAGGTCGTGATGGAAAACGATCTTTTCCTGATTGGCCTGGGTCTTGGATGTTTATCTATGTATGTATCTATTATAAATATAGTATCGTTGAGTTAGTATCCCATAACACAAGTCTCGAACTTACTTTGGGGCTAGCTCAATCTGTGTGATTTGTCCGTATATATTTATTTATTTATTTTATTTAACTTTACACGATATATTTCTACAGGGTCAATCGGCTGATGGGTACGGACTTGAACATTCAAATTCAAGTTCAAACTTTTTATTTCAGGCTAGTAGATCCATTATAGTATTTATATGAACTTATCCTATGTTAGTAGATAACAAACAAAAATTATTAAAAAAAAATCACCTAATTGGCGACATAAGCAAGCACATGTATGCCAGCTCAGAGTCTAATCATAGTCTTGTCTATGTTACAGAGCAAACCCTCCTTTTATGGTTTTCATGATTTAGTTATTTTTTTTGTTTTTGTACGTGTTGAATATCTACTCAGATTGGGTATTTATGGGCGGTAGACGCTGCCAAAAACTTAAGTAAACGGAACTCATAGAGTTCTTTTTACCGCTGACCGCCGCTCGGTATAGCGAACCACTCGCTGTCAATCGATAAACTAACAAGTCAGTATCAGTTTTTAGTTTATGAATTTCTAAGTTATCCAGATCCAAAATACAGTCCACTTGAATCTTATTCGAAATCTTTCGTGGCAGACCTGTCACCTTTTTTGAAATGAGAATTCATAAGAGCCCTTTTTTAAACGGACTAAAAATGTACTCTCCTCTTTCAGCCATTCTGTGTAGAACGTTCACTCAATCGCCTCCTCTCGTGGCTTGTACTAAACACCGCCACGCGCTAAACACAGTACATAATGTCGAAACGAAACAGAATTTTATATATAAATACATTTAACTCTGTACCTGGTATCTGTCTGCAAATGAGATGGTTTCGTCTATAATAACAATCATCATCAACCTTTTTTTTTTTTAATAATTATAAACTAGCGCTTGACCGCAATCCCGCCTGATGGTAAGCAGTGATGCGATCGTTGTTGGTAAAGCGCGCTAGTTTATTAAGAGCCTATTCACTCAGAAAAACTGAGCGAATAGGAAGGAAGACGGCAGTTGAGCGAGGTGATGCAATGTTAAACCCAACAACACGACCAACGATAACGCGCCGAAGGGAGATTGATCTGAAGACCCTCCACGGCCAAACTCCCAACACAACAACATTAGGCGCATCGTACCCGGCACTCATCGCAACACAAAAGCTCAGACCCGTCCTCCGTACGGCTTCACCAGACATCATACCGGAACACGACAAATCGCTTGGCGGCAAGGCTTTGTCTCGTCCCACTGCTGGCACAGACCTCCTCTCATATCTGTATGAAGGTTTGAGCGTAATCACTACGCTTGCTCAATCCGGGTTGGTTTCTACAATTACAATAATGCAATAAAATATGTACAAGTTATCAGGTATGACCGCAGACCAGCTCCGGGTCGACGGTGCCTTGTGTTTTTCACGCTCGGCTCAAAGAGATGTCAGCACATCGTGACGGGGTACAAGAAGATCGATGCCTCCTGGGTCAGGGTTCCGGGTTGGTTGCAAAAGAAACCGTTCCCTGGCCTGCAGGCAAGTGAAGGAACACAGATGGATTTAAGTCAGTAAAATAAAAGCCTGACACGCCCTTACGTTCCGCCCAGAGAGAGAGGTAAAAGACCTTAAGGTTTTTTTTTTTTTTTCTTTATTTTTTGGCTTCGCACGGTTTGTGCATTTAGTCAATGTCAAGTAATTATGAATTATTCATGTCGAAAAAGACGGCAGCGTGGCCCGTCTTACGAGTGAGGTTTGGGGCAAAGTCATGATGTGGCCACTAGGCTGCGATATTTCACTGTTCTTTATAAATTATTTACTAAATGCAATTTTTACTACATAAATCACGCACTTTTATTTAGTAAACAACACTATAAATAATTTTAAAAGTCTAATGAAAAACGTCAATATCAAGTCATGTCTAATGCCCATGTTGTACCGACTCCTATAAAGATTGGAGATTCTGTTCTCGAAGTTGTTGACAGTTACGTGTACCTGTACATACTATCCAGTTAGGAAGGTCCAACTTCGGGAAAGAGGTAAATCGTCGAATCCAACTCGGCTGGGCTGCTTTCGGGAAGCTACGTAGAATCTTCTCGTCCGAAATACCGCAGTGTCTCAAGACAAAAGTCTTCGACCAGTGTGTGTTGCCAGTGATGACTTATGGAATTGAGACGTGGTCGCTAACAATGGGCCTTATAAGAAGGCTCAAAGTCACTCAAAGGGCAATGCAGAGGGCTATGCTTGGGGTTTCACTGCGCGATCGAATCAGGAATGAGGAGATCCGCAGAAGAACGAGAGTAACCGACATAGCCCGAAGAATTGCAACCCTAAAGTGGCAGTGGGCTGGACACATTGCCCGTAGGACCGATGCCCGATGGGGCCGACGGGTTCTCGAGTGAGGACCACGCACCGGAAGACGTAGCGTGGGTAGGCCCCCGAGAAGGAGGACCGACGACCTGGTGAAGGTCGCGGGAAACCGCTGGATGCGGGAGGCGCAGGGCCGGTCGTCGTGGAGAACCTTGGGAGAGGCCTATGTCCAGCAGTGGACGTCTTTCGGCTGGATGATGATGATGAATGAAAAACGAGCGTGACACTCAGCTTGACTTTTCCGCCAAAACCCCCCACTGACTTCTATCAACCTTAAGGTTTAGACGGATCATGTGAGTTGTCTATGACGTAATATTGTTTATAAGTTTTCATATTTGAACATGAGACTTTTGAGTATATTTTGTGTCTTTTTTTTATTATTTTATTATATTTACTTGAATGTGCTTTTTCAATGACTGTTACAGATATGTGAAGCACATGGTAATCTAAAGAATTAGTCATCTCATAATGCTTTAGCACTGATTGAAGCTATTAAAATACATATGTTATTAATAGCCGATGTAAGTATGTACGATATGATAAATGGAAATGCGTGTATGTCTGTTTGTTTGTGCATCTTTCACGGCAAAACGGAGCGACGAGTTGACGTAATTCTTTAAGTGGCGATAGTTTAAGGGATGTAGAGTGACAGAGGCTACTTTCTGTATCTTTCTAACCGCCAAATTCCCTAAAGGGGTGGAAGTTTGTATGGGGCATCCCGAAAAAATTTCATGGTTGAAAATTTGAATTTTTTTCACAAATAGTACGCATACCAATTTAGTTTCTTAGAAACTTCTTTTCGGGATGCTCCATACACACTTCCACCTTCCATTTTAGGTAAGTAAGTTACTTAATGATGATTGAGTAAGTTATTGTTGATTGAGTGATTGATGTTTGATTGGTGTACAATAAAGAATAAATAAATAAATAAGTATGCGTAGTAACAAAAAAAAACCAAGGCCAAGGTGGCTGCCAGGAAACTTGGCGTTATCGCAAAGGTCCGGCAGTACTTCACACCGGGGCAGTTTCTAATGTTGTAGAAAGCACAGGTTCGTTCGTGTGTGGAGTACTGCAGCCATATTTGAGCTGGTGGAAATCAGACAGATTGTAGTTCCTTGATGTGCAGTCATGTGTCTGAATAATAGTAGATTAGTAGCCAATGGTTGTAGGAATCAATAGAGATGTATCCAAGATAATATGAAAATCAAACAAATAATTAGTCCATCTTACAGATAATAAAAAAAATTAACACCCGTATTTTTTATTTTGTCGAAATTACCAAAAACTATATGTCGTGGTAGCCTAGTGGTTAAAACACCAGCCTCTCAAGTATGAGTGCGCGGGTTCGATTCCAGGTCAGGCAAGTACTAATGTAACTTTTCTAAAGTTATATGTACTTTCTAAGTATATCTTGGACACCATTGACTGAAGGTGAAGGAAAACATCTTGAGGAAACCTGGACTTTATAAGTCTGAAGTCGCCAACCCGCATTGAGCAAGAGTGGTGATTACGCTCAACCCTCTCTGTATGAGAGGAGACCTGTGCCCAGCAGTGGGACGCGAATTTTTTGAAAGAGTGAAGAGTTTTTGAAGTGAAACTTCTTTACGCACGCTTGACTTGGAGAGTAAGCTGGCGAACGCGTGACGTAAGCGTTACAAAAAGTGATCGGGCAAGGCGAACGGAAGTTAAGTGGGGGATATAAGCACAGAGGCGCCCGTGGCACGAGCTTGGTACTACAAGGTCTACAACGAGTTTTTTTTTTTTTTTTCAATAAAAATAGAAGATCTATGCAAAAATATTAATTTACCAATGAAACCATGAAATTAATTTAAATATTTATAGAAAATTTTTAAATTACTTTCTAGCTACATTATTATCCTAGAGCGCTATATGGCCACCTACAAGCCCCATTTGGGTGTAATAAGGAACTACTTACCGAATATGAGATATGTAATTAAATAAACATACCTATAGATATCTACTACAACAAAATTACACATATTAGGTACTATCCTCGCCGCTCGCCAGCAACTGGCGCCAGTAAAGAACTACACTTGAGATCCACATGTTTATAGATAACAAGCAATTCCCTTGCGAACGCCGGCGTGCACTTGAATGCATACGTCGGTATTATTTTTAAAGCCACAGAAAGTTGATAAGTAATGTACAGACGACAGCACACCAAGTTGCTACCATCTATCAGACTTCTTTATTAGATTTTCAACTTTATCTCTAAAGTATTAAGGCTCAAGGTTGACTGGGAATATTTTTAAATTACGGGTATCTTGACCTGCTGTCGTCTGTACTATAAAAACGCACTATTCGATCGATCATGATAAGCTGTGCTCGCCGCGGTTATGTTGTAGATGGGTGACCATATTTATTTGCTGAAACTACTCTGAGCCTCGGAGAGCACGTTTGCCAACAATGTTGGGGTCGGATTCTAGTTTTTTTTTTTTATTGATTATGAACTAGTAGTAACTTGACCGCAATCTCGCCTGATGGTAAGCAGTGATGCAATCGTTGATGGTAAAGAGCGACAACTTATTAAGCCTATTCACTCAAAAAAATTGAGTGAATAGGAAGGAAGACGGCAGTTGAGCGAGGTGATGCAACGTTAAACCCAACAACACGACCAACGATGCTGCGCCAGAGGGAGACTGATCTAGAGACCCTCCACGACCAAACTCCCGACACAACAACATTTGGCGCATCGTACCCGGTACACATCGCAACTCAACTGCTTAGACCCGTCCTCCGTACGGCATCTTATAAGGTGTACATAATAAAGAGTATTCTATCCTTGACTTCTAAAACATAATCATGAAAGATGTCCGACTGAATTAAAAACAGTAAATCTATAAAATTTTATTATATGTTTTTGATATAATTTCCGTCGTAATAAAAGGTAGACATAAAAAGTCTGTAGTAACAGTTTTGTTGGCATCTGTTTATTTAAAATTAGTCTGTTTGGTAATAAATCAAAAATACTGTTGTATCGAGAAAATATCTCGACGCTTTGATATCCAGACTTCGTACTTACATTATTATCCAGTTATACAGATGTTTCTATACATAGACATCTACAATATGTAAAGAAAACCCTGTCCGATCCGTGAAGGTATTGTTAGGTATCGATAACTGATTCTACTAATGCCTACAACACCGGGCTAAACTTAGAAAAAAAATTCCCCTAAAAAAATAAATATTATTTCGCAAAACGAGGTAACTTAATACGTGTGCGGTAGGCAATACCTACGCGGGCGAAGGGGGCAGGGAACGCGGTACGCGGTCGCATCGCTCATAATAATACCGTCTAAAACGGTGATGTCACTTTTTAAAAAATTACCAAACTTTGGGAAAGTTGGAATTAATTCGTGGAAAAAAAGATTATTTCAAAATTCATTTGTATTGTTATTATGACGATTATGTAAAGTTTCATATTTTATTTGGTCATGTGTTTATCTAACCTTTATTATCCTTATGGGTCGGACGGAGTTTTCATTACATGTTGTAGGTATACATACGGACATGCCGTACGCGTATAATCTACAGTATTTTTTTGGTTTGAAAAGAGAGAGAGAGATGGCCTATGCTTTCGGTCTAGCACTATCTCTTTCCATGAGGAAAGCGTCTAAAAAATCATCAATCATATAGATGATTGATGATTTTTTAGACGCTTTCTTATACGCTTTTTTAGACGCTTTGCTGTGAGATAAAGGTAAACGAAACTTCGTTTCCTCTCTTTCTTTCGGAGTGCCACAATTCTCATCTCACATGTCAATGTTTCTATGTAAGTATAACAGTATAATAAAAAATATGTACCTATAACATAAAGTTAAAAAAAAAACAAACGAGTGAAAAAATAATAATTTTAGAAATCGATGTCTATGTTTTTCGCCACCGACATACGACTTTTTTTTCGTCTATTATTTGGAATTATAAATATTTGGGAATCAAACCAGCCGTAGTAGTCTATCGCTCAGAGATAGCACCAATGGTTTTTGAATTATGCACCTAACCGTTATAGAAATGCAGTTCTTTATATAAAAATGACAGCTTCGTTCTTTTTTTAATAATTAGAAACTAGCGCTTGACCGCAATCACACTCAAAACCGAAAAAATTGAGCGAATAGGGAGGAAGACGGCAGTTGAGCGAGGTGATGTAATGTAAAACCCAACAACACGACCAACGATGCTGCGCCAAGGGGAGATTGATCTGAAGACCCTCTACGACCAAACTCCTAACACAACAACATTAGACGCATCGTACCCGGCACACATCGCAACACAACTACTCAGACCCGTCCTCCGTACGGGTTCACCAGACATCATGCCGGAACACGACAAATCGCTTGGCGGCAAGGCTTTGTCTGGTGGGTGGTAACTTCTGCCGGCGGCCGGTGTTATGGCCTACCACCGAGAAAAAATTCAAATATTTCGCCCGCCCGTCAAAAGAAGGTCAACACTTATTATGCAAAATATTCGGTACTAAATAGTCACTATTCTATTAAGAACTCTGACTGTCAAAGTTCGAATTACAAATACTGACTCAAGGGTTAAGTCTGGAACTAAAGTTAGATTTAGTTTTGTAATAATGGCAAAAGAATTCAACTGCACAGCTAGTTAATCTTACCTTGAAGGATTCTAAAACTAACAGGCTACCAGAAAAATTCAAAAAGCTTACCTGGTTCCCTTCAACAGTCCGTCGCCTCGGCGGTGTATGATGCAGGTCCGCCCTGAACCCCCCGGCGGGCTCCCCATCCGTCTCCAGCACCTTCAGCAGGTAGGAGATGTAGGAGGTCGCCAATCGCAGGGTTTTGATCTAACAGGAAAGGAAACGTTAATGCCTGATTAAAAATCTAGAATAAAACTGGACTTCTGGAGCGATTGAGTTAATGTTGGTACTTTTGGTCAATAATTTTCGTGTGCCTAGAAACGAGATTTTGTCCACCACTTCATTTGTGTGAGATTTGCTGTTTTAAGAGCGTTTACTATGCACGGCAACGTCGTAATATAGTGTCATATTTCGTAGTTTTCAATTTTTATTTATTATATTAGAAATATTTTAGAAATGTGTTCTACTAACTATTTAGAATTAGGCGTGAAGTGTGTAAAAGGTAAGAAATCATTGCGTTTATAGTTCTATTTATATGCAAATAATGCATTGAAAACTTGCAGGGCGTTATTTTCATCGTAAAACAACTGTAAAAATTACGATTACTTACTTACTTTCTTTTATCCACTTTTTTTTTTAATAATTATAAACTAGCGCTTGACCGCAATACTCTCTGATGGTAAGCAGTGATGCGATCATTGATGGTAAAGCGCGCTAGTTTATTAAGAGGCTATTCACTCAGAAAAACTGAGCAAATAGGAAGGAAGACGGCAGTTGAGCGAGGTGATGCAATGTTAAACCCAACAGCACGACCAACGATGCTGCGCCAAAGGGAGCTTGATCTGAAGACCCTCCACGACCAAACTCCCGACACAACAACATTAGGCGCATGGCAGGCACACATCGCAACACAACTACTCAGACCCGTCCTCCGTGCGGCTTCACCAGACATCATGCCGGAACACGACAAATCGCTTGGCGACAAGGCTTTGTCTGGTGGGTGGTAACTTCTGCCGGCTTCTAAAATGTTAGGAGAACATTAGATATTCTAATGACAGTGAACTCGTACCTATTTCATTTGATGATAACAAATATAAACTACACCATATTTCATTATTTTTATTTAACATTCCTACAATAAGGGGTACGCAAATTAAGAGGTCTTTCTTGAAGTGGTACATAGAAAAACTTTGGGAACCACTGTACCAGATCATTGCGTCATTTAATTTACACCATAGAGCAAACAAATATTGCACGCCATTGACGCCAGAAATGTCAAAAAGAAAAAAAAAATGATCTATTGCCATATTATTTATCTGTGTTTGGGCTTTACACAGGTGGCTAGGTAAATGTCAATTCGGCTAGACTCCAGACTGAATGCAAAGTTCTAAAAAAAGTATGTAGGTTTCGACTTCTGCCTTCCGGCGACACGTCGCATACGGCGGGTGATGAAAATCGATCATGAAATGCTTTTTTTTTTGTTATGCTGATAATGGCAAATCATCAAATGACATCTGCCGCTCTGGGCGGAGTGGAATGGTGTGTCAGTCGGAGTGAAATGTGCGACACGGTTTTTTTTTAACTAACCCTGACAGAGGCATCGTTATTCGTGAACCCTAGAGCACAGGCGTAGAGTAGCCAGCCTTTCGGTGTTCTATAGGACGCATTTTGGGGAGTGTGCGAGGGAATTGCATGATTTAATTCCCCCATCTCCGTTCCACCATCGGACGACCCGTCGTACGGCGAGTTTCCAGAATTATGTTGTTAACACCACTACGATCCGGACGATGCGTTTCGCCTCCTCCTTTATACCGCGTACATCGAGGGACTGGAACAGTCTGCCAGCGGCGGTGTTTCCGTCGGACTACAATTTGAGCGTCTTCAAGGCTAGAGTGAATAGGCTTTTAATAAACTAGTGCGCTTTACCATCAACGATTGCGTCACTGCTTACCATCAGGCGGGATTGCGGTCAAGAGCTGGTTTATAAATACCTAAATAAAAAAAAAACCCCGTCACGTATTGCTGACATCTCTTTGAGTCGCGCGGGAAACAACGCTTGTCGACTCGGGCCTGGTCCTTACCGGGTGACGAGCTGCCCACTGCTCACCGCCCGCAATCCTGCGCCTACGGTGGCTGGGAGTTCCATGTTGTCTCCCGACCAGGGTGAAGTGAAAAAAATATCTTTTTTCTTACTCCTCCGCTATTCTTTTCTGATTAATTTCGTTGCGGGATCCAAGACAGTTGAATCGTTTCTCCGGGACTCGTCAAGCTTCATTGCTCGGCGTTTTTCTGGCGGTCTCCACTGTTGATTTTGGCTTTCAGGAGTTGCAAAAATGTGTGGCGGTTTTTGTCCCGACCAGGGCGTCTTCTGTGGCGGCTAGAGACGTGAGGGCGCTGGGATTCCCGCTATCTCACGCGCCCTGCCTCCTACTTTGCCTCATGTAAATCCTCAGGCGCAGGTGTTCGCCCGGCCGTCATAAGAAGGTCAACATTTTTATGCAAAATAATGTTAAGCTGTATTGAAAATAAATCTTACATTTATTTTTTTTAAATATAAACTAGTGCTTGACTGCAATCCCGCCTGGTGGTAAGCAGTGATGCAATTGTTGATGGTAAAGCGCGCTAGTTTATTAAAAGCCCATTCACTCAAAAAAATTAGTGAATAGGAAGGCAGTTGAGCGAGGTGATGCAATGTTAAACCCAACAACACGACCAACGATGCTGCGCCAAAGAGAGATTGATCTGGAGACCCTCCGCGATAAACTCCCGACACAACAGTATTTGGCGCATCGTACTTGGCACACATCCAACTGCTCAGAACCGTCCCGCGTACGATTTCACCATACATCATGCTGGAACACGACGAATCGCTTGGCGGCAAGACTTTGTCTGGTGCGTGGTCACTTCTGCCGGCAGCCGATATTATAGACTACCACCGAGAAAACTATGAAACTATGTTGGGCTCGGCTTCCACCAGGGCCGACTTTATTGGGGGCCCTGGGCCCTATGTAGATAAGAGATAATAAGAGATTATTTATTTTTAATTTTATTTTGTAATTATAAACCAGTGTTTGACTGCAATCCCGCATGGTGGTAAGCAGTGATGCAATCGTTAATGGTAAACCGCGCTAGTTTATTAAGAGCCTATTCACTCTAGCCTTGAAGATACTTAAATTGTAGTCAGACGGAAAGACCGTCTCAGGCAAATTGGTCCATTCCCCCGATGTACGCGGTATAAAAGATGAGGCAAAACTTTTCGTCCGGATGGTACTGATATCAACAACGTAAGGGTGGATACTCGCCGTACGACGGGTCGTCCGATGATGGAACGGAGATGGGGGAATTAAGACATGCAATTCCCTCGCACACTCCCCAAAATGCATCCTATAGAACACCGACAGGCTGGCTACTCTTCGCCTGTGTTCCAGGCTTTGGAGACCGTTTTGATATTGTAACCAATTGAATAGAAGTGAAAATCGGAAGAACGAACTGTATTAAGATTTGTTTAAATCTCTAATCTTGTTCCGAATGTATTAGTTGTCTCTGATTTTTATTCACCTCTGTGTGACTCGTCTTGTGAGGCAATTTAAATCCCGTTACGCAGTTACCCCACCGCTGTTTACTGTTCTTAATCTAAGGGAATCCTATGCCCAACAGTGGGCTTAAACGTAAGTACCAACAGAAACTTCTTATCACTCTCAGAAGTCGTACTAACCTTAGTCATCTTTGTGTCGGGAAGAACGTTAGGGATATGCTGTCTGAGACTCGAGAACGCGCTATTGATGCTCTGCGATCTCTTTCGCACCATCTGGCAATGTCAGATGCAAGAGTGAGACGGAGGTATGTCCGTCGGCGTGGATTTAAAAGAATAAGACCCGCGTTTAAAACTGGAATTTCATTCAACTGTCATAATTAACGCGATTAGGTGTGATTATTATAATAATTATGCTTATAACTAATGTTTTATTTGTAATTTTTAACATCTTTATAAATTTATTATCTCTATTCTATTTTCATTAATTAAGGTTTGGTTTGGTTTGTTTCATGGGTGTCGTAAGAGGTGATTAAGGGATTTTTTTTTTTTAAGAACAGAATAATTTACACAGATTGAGCTAGCCCCAAAGTAAGTTCGAGCCTTGTGTTATGGAATACTAACTCAACGATATATACTATATTTTATAATAGATACATACAGTATGTTAAGAAAACCCTGTCCGACCCATAAGGATAATAAAGGTTAGGTAAACACATGACCAAATATAATATAAAATTTTACGTAATCATCATAGTACCAATACAAATGAATTTTGAAATAATCTTTTTGTCCCGCGAATTAATTCCAACTTCCCCGAAATTTGATAATTTAAAAAAAAGAAACATCACCGGTATTATTATGAGCGAATAGCGATGCGACCACGTGCCGCGTGCCCTGCCGCCCGCCACCCGCGGAAGGGTGTTTACCCACATTTATTAAGTTACCTCTTTTTGCGAAATAATATTTATTTACTAGGGGGATTTTTTTTTTAAGTTTAGCCCGGTTTTGTATGCATTAGTAGAATCAGTTATCGATACCTAACAACACCTTCACGGGTCGGACAGGGTTTTCTTAACATACTGTATATAGATAAACATTCAAGACCCAGGCCAATCAGGAAAAGATCGTTTTCCACCATGACCTGGCCGGGGATCGAACCCGGGGCCTCCACGTCGCAGGCAGGCGTGTTGACCACTGAGCCACGGAGGTCGTACAAGTTTACTTCTACTTATAAGGTAACTTTTTAAGGGACGAATCATTGGTTACTAAGATGTCACGACAGCAGGTCAAGCTACGGGAAACTGTCAAGTATTCTCAGTCAATCTTTTTTTTTTTAATAATCATAAACTAGTGCTTGGCCGCAATCCTGCCTGATTGTAAGCAGTGATGCAATCGTTGATGGTAAAGCGCGCTAGTTTATTAAGCCTAGTCACTTAAAAAACTTAGTGAATAGGAAGGAAGACGGCAGTTGAGCGAGGTGATGCAATGTGAAACCCAACAACATGACCAATGATGCTGCGCCAAAGGGAGATTGATCTGGAAACCCTCCACGACCCAACTTCTGACACATCAACATTTGGTGCATCGTATCCGGCACACATCGCAACACAACTTCTCCAGAAATCATGCCGGAACACGACGAATCTCTTGGCAGTAAGACTTTGTCTGGTGGGTGGTAACTTTTGCCGGCAGCCGATGTTATGGCCTACCACCGAGATAAACCATGAGGCTTAAACCTTCAGCTATAAAATTGAAAATCTATTAAAGAAATTTGACAGATTTTAATAGCTTGATGTGCTGTAGTTTGTACCTACCAAAAATTACACCGAAGAGGACTTTGTTCTGCTTGATCTGTATTTACTTAAAGGCCGGTATGTCCAGATTATAAAAAAAAAAAAACACATTTTATAAATTCGAATTTAGAACTTGAACTCTAGAAAAATATACACAGTATAAAAAAGTAAGTGTGTCAATTCACATATGGTAGAACCGTAACCTTCAAAAATGTTGGCTTCAAGTTAAAGTGATGAATATAAAATACTACTTATCTCATTCTTTCTCACGTTAAATCTTATGACTTTATGTGTCTGTCTCTTTCGGTTCATCGACCATCAAATCTCACCAAGTTTTCACTTCAAAAATACAGAGTCCTTACCTTAGAAAGTTTTGTATCGGGTGGCACATTAGGTATACAGTCTCTTAAGTCTGAGAAAGCTGTGTTGATACTCTGCGTTCTTCTCCTCTCCTTCTTGTTGGCTGTCGTCCTCCTCTTGGCGACCCTCACGAAGGAGGGGGGTGCGGGGCGGTCGTAACGCAGGGGGAGGGACTGGAGATCACATTCTAGACCTACGAGAAGGTGGAAAAATATTATTAAAATATGTCGAACGATTCTGTCAAATTCTTTATTTTATTTATTTTTTTTTTTTTACTTTATTTTGGCTTCAAACAGTCATATACAAACAATACCTATGTTATAATTACAGTTGGTTTCTTATAATAGACCTATAGTGCCGACAATGTTACATAAGTAATTGTTAAAATAATGCAAAACTTCTTATAAGGAAAGACGACGGTTGGACGTAAATATGTTTAGGTACATAATATTTTTGCATCAAAACATGACTTCACTGAAACATATGCCATTATTAGTTTGAAAAGACGTAAAGTGGCAAAAAAATTAAGTTTTGATTAGGTGATATATTTACTTTTTAGCTTTAATTTTAGGTTATTAAGGGAAATGTTAAAGAGGTCCAAATCTGTAAATTCTCTATTATAGTTGTTAGTGGAACGGTACAAGAATGAGTTACGAGTGTATGTTTTAGTTAGTCGAGGAGGAACGAAAACTGGTTTTGTACGTGAGGGGCGTACGGGTAGACGAGCATGTGCTTTTAGCGATATTTTACCAAGTAATGATGGTGAATCCGTTAAAGAAGTCAAAATTTTGAACAACTGAATAATGTCGAATGTATCACGTCTGTTGCGAAGGCTTATCAGTTTATGCCTACGCAATGCATCTTCGTATGCAGTCTCATAAATATTAAATTCTGTGAGTGACCTGTCATTAGTGTTAATCTATAATATTAGTAGAAATGACAGTCCATTCGATGCTCTACTTCAACTTAAACTCCACCACGTGACACTGGCAGAATAGTCGGAACCGGCTCAGTTGCCAAAGAAGAAAAAAAAAAAACTTCAACTCTTGATCAATGGCCTTTGTGGTAGGGACACTACACACTCCATTCTCACTTCACCGTTTAAAAAAAAGAATGTAAAAGTAGTTTTAAAAAAAGAACTCGTATAAACAAGACCAGAAACTAAACTCGATTACAGAAAAAAAAAAAAAATATAATAATTTAAATTTTGAATCTCGCTTTGATCTAATAAATATATGTTTTTATTAATTCCATGAATTTTACTTCGATACTACTTTTTTTACTTCGATATCGCCTTCGGGTTGTGGAGGTCAGACGGCAGTCGCTTCATGAAAAATGTCGAAGTTTAGCCAAAATCAGCAGTTAGACTGGTAAAGCGGACCCCAGACTCCAAAGCTGAAAAAGCTTCGGATGCGACTGGGTCTAACGCTGAGATGATGATGACGTAAGCTTTTCCCGCCATCGTCGCCTTCACATTAGGATAAACACTGGCTCGATTCTTAATCGCAAACTAAAGCAATTTTAAGTTTAGTATAACATTGTATTTCCATTTAATTTAAAAAATGATAGAAAAAAATATTTTAGTTTAGTGCTGTCAAATTAAGATATTCCACAGACAACATAGACGGGATTAAAATCGTGGCGTCTAGAATTATGTCTATTAACGTCAGGTGCGGACTAATTTGACACGACTAAATTTATATTTATCAGTGCATTTAAGATGCACTGAAGTTGAATTTAGTTTACTTAGTTTGTGAATAAGGCAGCCACTACCACTATGTCTTACCTGTGTTATTTGGCGCGAAACTGTGCGCCATATTGTGATGGTATGTATCATACGGTTCGTTTCCAGCCATTTGCATCTCCTCGTAGCCTAAAACAAAATATCTTTTCTAAGTTCGGAATTTGTGTAAGCATTTCAGATTGGGCACGCCGCAATAGCAGCGGTATCTCCCCTCTTTGAGGAGTGGCTATAGAGGCGCCAGGTGCCCTCACCTTCCGCCTGACGCAGGTCCTCACCGGAGATGGTTGTTTCGGAAAGTTCCTGATCCGGATAAGGCGGGAGGAAACGCCAGGATGTCACCACTGTGGGGATCGCCCTGAGGATATGGTGGAGGTGACGATCGGTGGCGATTTCTGGCTTCCGACCCTGGTCCGAGCCATGGTCCGGAACGAGGCTGCATGACAAGCTGTCACCTCCTTTGCGAAGCAGTGAAGCTGACAAAGGAGGAGGTGGAGCGCGTGAGGGGGCGTGAATCTCAGATCCTCACACCCTGGTCGGGAGACGACATAGGACTCCCGGTCACAGTAGGCACGGGCCTCGGGCGGGGAGCTGCCCACTGCTGTCGGTATGGACCAGGGTTAGATCGACGGCGCGTTGTGGTTCACGCGCGCCTCAAAAAGATGTCAGGACATCGTCACGGGCGGGGGGGACCGCCTGGGTCAGGGCTGTGGGTTGTTCGAAGGAGATACCGTGGCCCTAGCGCACAGGCGGGTAGGTTTTAGTCAGTAAAAGTCTGACACACCCTTCCGCTCCTCCCAGAGAGGGAGAGCTCATTTGATGATTCCCCCAAAAAAAAGAGCACATCACATTAATGTAAGTTTCTTACCATATCCTCTTCCTATGTAATGTGTCGTATCATGGTACATGTCCTGGGTCTCAAACTCGTGTCCTTCCCCGTTGGTAGCCGGCCAATAAACTCCTCCGTCCATAGGGCTTCCTGGGAACAAGTCGAGAGCGTTTCAGAAAGAACTCTTGCATATTACAGATATATGGACCATCCGAGAACAGCGGTGAACTAGTGACTATATGATGGCATATTTGGCGCAAATAATTATTCATATGACCTACAGGTAGTTGTACCGGGTCTGACTGTTTGTGTATGTGACTTTATATATTTGTAAACGCACTCACGATACAGGAGAGAAATTCCTAGTGTGGGCAACATTTTTGACGTGACAACGTCTTATAATTCGATGGAGCCGAAGGCTTGAATAGCAAGCGATAGGGCGGAACGAGCGACAAAGAGGCACAATCGGCCTCCAGGTTCGGCAGCATTCGATATCTGTCTCTCTAGTACTTGAGTGAGTGATTCGTTCGTGTGGACAGCTGCTGTACAATAAAATATATGCATGTCGGTGGTAGGCCATAATATCGGCCGCCGGCAGAAGTTACCACCCATCAGACAAAGTCTTGCCGCCAAGCGATTCGTCGTGTTCCGGCATGATGTCTGGTGAAGCCATACGGAGGACGGGTCTGAGCGATTGTGTTACGATGTGTGCCGGGTACGATGCACCAAATGTTGTTGTGTCGGGAGTTTGGTCGTGAAGGGTCTCCAGATCAAACTCCCTCTCGCGCAGCATCGTTGGTCGTGCTGTTGGGTTTAACATTGCACCACCTCGCTCAACTGCCGTCTTCCTTCCTATTCACTAAGTTTTTTTTAAGTGAATAGGCTTAATAAACTAGCGCGCTTTACCATCAACGATTGCATTACTTCTTACCATCAGGCGGGATTGCAGTTGTAGCGGTACCTACAAACGCCACAAAATGAACGACGCGTCATACTGACGTCACACGAATTCTACATCTCGCAATCAGAGTTTACCGTCCAATTCGCATACATACAACTTGTCAATTTCAACCATTGGGCAAGTGCCCGCCAGACATAACACCCGTCTGGTCGGAGGATCCTCCCTTTTCTATGGAGGATGAGTGAACTTTACTCCCTGTTCCTCATGCCTCCACACAGTCAAGCACTAGTTTATAATGATAAAAAAAAAATGTTTTCGTCAAGTATGAAAGTGCAGTGAAAAGTGAATGCGGTGTCAATTGTTTATAGTAACGATAATTGCGTCGAGATAGGTTTTAAAAATGCAACCATTCCATCAGTATTTTCTTATGACGTTGTCACGTTCAACTATCGTCAGTTAACAGACTTTACAGACAACCGATTTTTCTTTAAAAAAAAGTGGTATTGGCCGCGAGTTGCTTACAAGGTCATAGATTCGAACCCCATCAGGCATTTTACTTTGTGACAATTATTTCATCACCACTGCTTTCAAAATGGTGAAAGAAAACATGGTGAGGAAACCAGCATGTCCTAGAGGCAAAACTTGTAAGACATGTGACATTTTTTTTTTTTTTTTTATTAAAGTATAAACCAGCGCTTGACCACAATCCTGCCTGATGGTAAGCAGTGACGCAATCGTTGATGGTAAAGCGCACTAGTTTATTAAGAGCCTATTCACTCTAGCCTTGAAGACACTCAAATTGTAGTCCGACGGAAACACCGCCGCCGGCAGATTGTTCCAGTCCCTCGATTGACGCGGTATAAAGGAGGAGGCGAAACGCTTCGTCCGGATCGTAGAGGTGTTAACAACATAAGGGTGGAAACTCGCCGTACGACGGGTCGTCCGATGGTGGAACGGAGATGGGGGAATTAAATCGTCCAATTCCCTCGCACACTCCCCAGAATGTATCCTATAGAACACCGAAAGGCTGGCTACTCTACGCCTGTGCTCTAGGCTTTGGAGACCAACTCGAGTTAAATCAGGGTCACCAATCAGCCTCTTCACACGCCTCTCCACTGAATCCAAAGTGGCCAGGTGACACTTAGCAGCACCAGCCCAAATGTGGCTGCAGTACTCCACACACGAACGGACCTGTGCTTTGTACAACATTAGAAGCTGCCCTGGTGTGAAGTACTGCCGGACCTTTGCAATTACACCAAGTTTTCTGGCAGCCACCTTGGCCTTGGACTCAATGAACCGCCCAAAGTTTAGGTTCGAGGAAATCTCAATACCCAAAAGCTGAAGGCGGTCGGTACACTCCAAGGATACATTCCGAAAAGTAGGAGCCAAGGTGAACGGGCTCCTTTTGGCGGTGAAAAGACACGCCTGCGTTTTGGCGGCATTGAATGCTACAAGATTGGCATTGCCCCATTCGGAGACTGCCTGAAGTGCAACACTCGTTCGCTCTACCATGGCCTCTCTTTCGGACCGGATTGATTCCCTACTAGCCCTAGCATCCGGCAGGTATCTCTCCACAACTGTGCTGTCATCTGCATACCCATAGATACCGGGCATCAGCAGATCGTTAATATGCAGCAGAAACAGAGTTGCAGAGAGAACAGACCCCTGAGGAACACCGGCATTAGTCGACATGGGCTCAGATGAGCATCCGTCGACAACAACTCGGAGGGACCGTTCCGTCAGGAAGTCTTTTACCCAGCCAGTCAGGGTAGGGGAAATGCCGTACGCTGGAAGCTTACTCAAAAGGCCAGCGTGCTATACCCGGTCGAAGGCCTTCGAGACATCAAGGGAGACAGCAATTGCTTCCCCATTCCTCTCGAGTGCCTCGCCCCACAAGTGAGTGGCATACACTAGTAGGTCCCCAGTTGACCGATTGCGGCGAAACCCGTACTGTCGGTCACTGAGGAGATCGTTACCTTCCAGGTATGCCAAAAGGCGCGAGTTCAATACACGCTCCATAATTTTGCAAAGTATGGAGGTGATCGAAATCGGCCGATAGTTGTTAGGATCGGCACGACTACCCTTTTTGGGCACGGGCTGCACGTTGGCAAGCTTCCAGGACTTGGGCACTATACCAGTCCCAAATGAGAGGCGATACAAGCGTGTCAATACAGGAGACAACTCGGGCGCACATGCTTTTAGAACAATCGCTGGTATACCATCCGGACCACTAGCCTTATTCACGTCCAGACGACACAGTGCTCTCAGAACCTCCTTGTTCCGAATGCGAACCTCAGGCATTGAAGTACCGCAGTGGGGTAAAATAGGTGGAGTAGCACTGCCAGTATCAAGACGCGAATTATGGGCAAAGAGAGATGCAAAGAGACCTGCTTTCTCTCTCGCCGTATGAGCCAGTGTTCCATCAGGCCTAACCAGCGGAGGCAGTGAGGGCCGACAGAAGTTCGCCTCGACCGATTTGGCAAGGGACCAAAAAGATCTGCTACCGGAAGGCTGCGCAGATAACTTATTGCCAATATGGGTAATACGGTCAAAGCGAGCCTTCTTTAGCGCCTTTTTGTAGGACTTGGCAGCACGGTTAAAGGCTCTCTTCTTTGAGCTTAGATCCGGAGCTCCGCGGTCACGAGCGTCAACCCAGGTGAGAAATGCCGTGTGCTTACGCTGTTCGGCTTGGGCACAATCGGCATTGAACCATGGGCGAGCCGAGCCACCGACGGGCACGTCATTATAGGGAATAAAATATTCCATAGCTTGACGCACCACATCGGTTATAGCAACCGCACAGCTCGACGGATTGCTAGAAGAGAAGCAGACCTGCTGCCAAGGATAAGACGCAAAGAAATGGCGCATCTCATCCCAGTCTGCTGACCTGTATCGCCACATTCGCCGTTCACCACGAGAGTCGTGATCTGGTGGGGAGAAGGTCGACACAGACTTCACCAGACAGTGGTCTGAAGTTCCCAACGGTGAGGAAACTGTTACAACACACCTGTCCGGATCAGTGGTCAGCAGAAGGTCCAGACAATTGGCAGTATGACCAACTACATCAGGCACCCTAGTCGCTTGCTTTACCAGCTGGGAAAGGCCCACTGAAAGCGCGAAGTTTCGCGCTGCTCTCCCAGCGTGGTCCGTCTTCTGGTACGGGAAAAGCCAGTCCTGATGGCAGGCATTGAAATCCCCCAGAGCGACGAAGTGTGCGTCAGGGTGCCGCTGCAGTGCATTGTCAGCAGCCTCACTGAGGTGGTCAAATAAACGAGTTGTCTCCTGATCACCGCTGTGCGATCGGTAGACACAAGTGTAAACAATTTTGTCCACACCAGTGTCAACCAACAGCCATAGGGACGAGAAATGAGGGTTTTCGAGGTGACGGAGGCGCCGGCAACAAATGTCATTGCGGACATACACACAGACCCCAGCACGCTGCAGGAAATGGTGCTCCAATGCGTATCCCGGGTAGCTGAGGTATGCCGCATCAGACGGACATCTGATCTGGGTCTCCGTCAAGAAAAGTAGATGGGGCTTCTCAGTCTCAAGGTGGTGATGTACTGCAATGAGATTGGAGTGCAGACCTCGAATATTAGAGAGGTGCACTTTGAAAGAGAGGACGTGCGCCCGCTGTACACACCTACTTTTCTTTTTAGACCTTTTCATTAAAAAAAAAAATTGAGTGAATAGGAAGGAAGACGGCAGTTGAGTGAGGTGATGCAATGTTAATCCCAACAATGCGACCAACGATGCCGGGCCAGAGGGAGATTGATCTGGAGACTGCGGGGACGCCCGAACCCCCCCAGGGATCGCCATCGGGTCCTCTCGTCCGGTCGCCAACCGGCACGATGGGGCCACCCTGGGATTTTTCGCAGTTGGCGGGGCAGCCTTTCGTATGTGGCTGGCACACTACTTGGGCCCCCAACTACCTGCGGTCGGCCAGCGGAGCACCGTGCTTCGGATCCCGCTACCCTCCACGACCAAACTCCCGACACGACAACAATTGGCGCATCGTACCCGGCACACATCGCAACACAACTGCTCAGACCCGCCCTCCAAACGGCTTCACCAGACATCATGCCGGAACACGACGAATCGCTTGACGGCATGACTTTGTCTGGTGGGTGGTAACTACGCCGGCGGCCGATGGTGAGGCCTACCACCGAGAAAACATGTACCAACCCGTACTGGGCACATGTAGTAGATTACTGCCCACTACCTCTCACAGAGAGGAGGGCGGTGTACCAGGAGATAGAACATTATAAGCTGGTTATGTGGTATACGCTGCTGATTGCTGCTTACCTTGGTGTGAAGGTTGGCAGTAGTATGGAGGTTCATATCTGTCGAAACCTTCGTCAGAAGGGGACATACTGCCATAACTGGACATCGGACTGCACCTGTAGGATAATAATACATTTAGGGGTGTATCTGACATCGACGCACAAACGAGTACCATGTATCCAGTACATGATTCTGAACCCCCCAGTGGTGGAATTTTTCGTCGGCTTTTTCTCGATTAAAAAAAAATAATATGCAGTTTTTTCACTTTAGACCCTTCATAATGAAGAATGTTAATAGGTATACAAAATCGCTTAAAACTAACCTAGTAGGGCTTGTATCTTTACAAATACACTAGTTTTTGTTTCATTGAAAAAGACCAAGTATTAATGAATTTATAGACATTTCAAATTCTCGTAAATTTTGCGTTCCGTAGCAAGCGCGCGTGAAGCGTGTGACGTCATAACACAACGCGCCCCCGCCACCGCCGGCCGCTCGCTGGCAATCCGCGTCTGCCGAGTTACTTATACTGTTTTATATTGCTTCTTCCGTACATTGAGTAATATTCAATTTAAGTAGTGTATAGGTATATGGTATAATGGATGACGGATTTGAAAAAGGGCAATCGGATAACCTACCTAAAATAGATGGACTTATGGTTGCCTACTATTTAACGAAGAATAGTGATTTCGTTTCCGCTGAAATGCGAGGAGTAAAAATGCAGAGGTAAGAGTTAATTTTTCTATCATCTTATTAATCTACCTACCTATTTGAAAATCGATTTGGCTTTGATCTATTTAACTAAATAAATTGATGTAGGTATTATAGTATACGCGCGCTCGTATTTTTCAAGAACTGTACCTATACAGTATGTTAAGAAAACCCTGTCCGACCCGTGAAGGTGTTGTTAGGTATCGATAACTGATTCTACTAATGCATACAAAACCGGGCTAAACTTAAAAAAAAATCCCCCTAAAAAATAAATATTATTTCGCAAAAAGAGGTAACTTAATAAATGTGCGCTATGCACACCTATGCCCCATACCGCGGGCGGCGGGCGGCAGGGCACGCGGCACGTGGTCGCATCGCTATTCGCCCATAACAATACCGGTGTTGTCACTTTTTAAAAATTACCAAATTTCGGGGAAGTTGAAATTAATTCGCGGGAAAAAAAGATTATTTCAAAATTCATTTGTATTGGTACTATGATGATTACGTAAAATTTTATATTATATTTGGTCATGTGTTTACCTAACCTTTATTATCCTTATGGCTCGGACAGGGTTTTCTTAACATACTGTATACATAACTATAGCCATCGACCAATGGTCGATGACTATAGCTAAGACTGCTGTGAGTTGAACAGATGTACTAAACCTTTTTTAATGTGTACATATTATTTGTCAAATACGTGAAGTGTTTTTATACATATTTGTTTTTTATTTCAGATCGGCAAGAGACAATTACGGTGATGATGCTATTGGTTACGTTCAAGTCAAAAGAGTAGGTAATATTTGTACGGTCAAATGTAGGATTACACCGGAACATCGCGTACGTGCAACACCATATCATTGCAGTTTAGAATGCGATGAGAAAGCCAATGAAATTTTAAATGTAATGTGTAAGGATTGTGCCGCTAGTAGTGGTGGTTGTAAGCACGCCGTAGCATTTTTAATGTGGCTGCATCGCCGAAGCGAGGAGTCTTCAACAACTGCTATAAAGTGTTATTGGAAAAAATCGAAGCTCTCGGGGATCGGGACTACACTCAAAATGATTAAGGCTAAAGACTTTAGTTCCACAACACATAATGAAGTAGAACAGGATAAAGGTAACTTTTTCGACAAAGTGACACATAATCTTAGAGAACTTCAAATAAAATATTCGCTCTCACATTATGTATGTGAAAAAAAAGATGTTGAAAAGATTTCGATTCATTACCTAATTAATAATTTCAAAAAATCTTGTGTAGAACGTGATGTCAATAGTTTTATTACATATTGTAAGAACGAAATGACAGAATCAAGATGTTTACAAATAAAAAAGGATACAATGGCGCAATCCAATTCGAATTTGTGGTTTGAGATGCGCTATGGACGCATAATGGCTTCAAAAATGCATGAAGTTGCGCAATGTACTATAAAGAATGGCTCTGTAGTTGAAGAAATATTTGGTGCCCTAAAATTTAAAGAAACTGCTGCTATCAAGCGAGGAAAAATCTTAGAAAAAGATGTTATAAGTGTGGTGTCTCAAATAAAAGGTCTAAAAATAATGGGATCTGGTATTTTTTTAAACAGTGATTGGAACACCTTAAAACATCCTTTGGAACGTGAAAAAACAACTTTTCTGGTGTATTGGTGGTTGTATTTGTACATTTTGGCACAACACATGATTTTCTAGCATGTAGATCAGACATTTTTACACTTTAATAGTAAAAGGTACGGGCAACGCGGCGTTACCGGAGCGCGCGAGTGGACTGACCGAGTGTTGCGTTGTGCTGTGACGTCATCGCGTCGAGCGCCGGCCTGGTGGAACTCCGAATCGCGCACTTATTTTGAAATTAAATATCTTGGAAACTAAACGACGTGTCGTAATAATTTTTTCACTCATATTTTTTATTTTCAACTGAGTTTACGCGGAGCTAAAAAAAATATTAGTGAACATTCTTCATTGCTATACTTTTATAAACCAATAAGATTTTAAAGTAAAAAAGCGCAATGTTAACAATACTAAAAAAACTATCCTATCAGCTGTTTTAATAGAGTTCACATGAGGGGTTAACGTCATACCTACAAACATGAGCGGCGGCACGCTTGCGACGTTCAAAGGCCGAGCCAACAGTTTTTTTTAAACACTGTGATTTCTTTTACCGCTCATTACCGACATAAATGACTATGATTATTTTATTAGTGGCACGTGGTCTAGCTTTTTCGCGAAGTTTGCGTTACGATGTCAGATACACACTGTATATGAACTAACTACATTTAAAAATACATTACTAAAATATTATTTTAGTTTTAAATTACAAAAATTAATGCAAATATCGGCCTCAATTCCCTTGTTCAAAAACTAAATTAAATTTAAGTCCAGTGCATCTTTTTCTTTCTATTTCATTAAGAAACGGACAGAAGATAAGTAATAATTTAGTCCTGTCAAATCTAAACTAATATATAAAGCTGAAGAGTTAATTTGTTTGTTTGTTTGATTGAACGCGCTAATCTCAGGAACTACTGGTCCGATTTGAAAAATTCATTTTACGTTGGATAGCCCATTAATCCAGGAAGGTTTGCTTTAAAATTGCTCTAAAAGCATTATTCACGAAGAAAACCGCGGAATACGTTTGTTAAAATTAATAACCAGGAATGACACATAAAATACTTTTTTTCATGTTCCGGTTTGATGTCTGGTGAAGCCGAACGGAGGACGGGTCTGAGCAGTTGTGTTGCGATGTGTGCCGGGTACGATGCACCAAATGTTGTTGTGTCGGGAGTTTGGTCGTGGAGGGTCTTCAGATCAATCTTCCTTTGGCGCAGCATCGTTGGTCGTGTTGTTGGGTTTAACATTGCATCACCTCGCTCAACTGCCGTCTTCCTTCCCATTTGCTCAGTTTTTCTGAGTGGATAGGCTCTTAATAAACTAGCGCGCTTTACCATCAACGATCGCATCACTGCTTACCATCAGGCGGGATTGCGGTCAAGCGCTAGTTTATAATTATTTAAAAAAAAATATTTCCAAGGGATTAAAACCGCGTGTCGCAGCTAGTGAACTAAGTACTATAAACATAAACGTATGTATGTTTGCTACTCTGTCAAGCAAAAACTACGAACGGATTTGAATGAAATTTGGCACAGTGATGGCTTGTGAGCAGGATTACCATAAAGAATAATTTTAACTGGATATTCCTTATGCGGGTCAAATCGCGTTGCAAATAGTCATCACCATTCTCTCAGCGTTAATCCCAGTCGCATTCAAAGCTTTTTCAGCTTTGGAGTCTGGGGTCCGCTTTACCAGTCTAACTGCTGATTTTGGCTAAACTTCGATATTTTCCGTGAAGCGACTGCCGTCTGACCTCCACAACCCGAAGGCGATATCGAAGCATTGCAGTTAGACCAATTGTTGGACTTTTGGGGGCTCCAACAACCCATAACGACTGCCAATAGATGTTCGTATGGCAACCGGGACCAACGGCTTAACGTGCTTTCCGAGGCACGACCAGACCAGTGCAAATATTCATATTCAGGCATACAAATATTTGACCTAGAAATAAATAAAAGTTAAACTTAGTAAATCTATACACCGAGCAAGAAACTCTCGCCACAAAAAATGGAAGAAAAAAATATAGAACACATGTTCAAACCAGATTTATTAACAACAACGGTAGCTTTATCTTGCGTTTTGAGTTCAAGTACCCACTTGAAATGTCAAATAATAATCATGGTGTAACTGTTTCTAAGCAGTCTGTGGTACAGCGAGATTTAAAAAAAAAATGCAATGACGCCAATTCCCATGAACACAAACCAAACTTAAGTTAAGTACGATGCATTTATTTATTATTTACGGTACCTTTCTATTTCATTAAGAAAAATATAGAAGATAATATTTTACTTTAATCCTGTCAAATCGGTGGTAGGTCATAACATCGGCTGCCGGCATAAGTTACCACCCACTAGACAAAGTCTTGCCGACAAGCGATTCGTCGTATTCCGGCATGATGTCTGGTGAAGCCGTACGGAGGACGGGTCTGAGCAGTTGTGTTGCGATGTGTGCCGGGTACGATGCGCCAAATGTTGTTGTGTCGGGAGTTTGGTCGTGTAGGGTCTCCATATCAATCTCCCTCTGATGCAGTATCGTTGGTCGTGTTGTTGGGTTTAACATTGCATCACCTCGCTCAACTGCCGTCTTCCTTCCTATTTACTAAGTTTTTAAGTGAATAAGCTTAATAAACTAGCGCGCTTTACCATCAACAATTGCATCACTGCTTACCATCAGGCGGGATTGCAGTCAAGCACTAGTTTATAATAATTAAAAAAAAATAATTAAGATAGCTCATAGACCATATATATAGGAAGTAGCAATGACATCCTAAATCTATGTCATAGACAGTTTAGACGCGATTATAAAGGTGGCCATCAAAACTACGTAGGTACCTATCAATTTACGTCAGGAGCGGATTAATTGGACAGATTTAAACTAAAATATTATGAACAAGTACACAAACTAAACTAACTTTAACTTCAATGCATCTTTTTCTTTTTATTTATTTAAAAAAAGTACAGAAAATAAATATTTATTTAGTCCTGTAAAATTAGTCCGCGCCTGACGTAAATCTACGAATTTTTAGTCGCCATTTTTTTTTTATATTAACCGTAAAAAATTGATGTTATCCGATTCTCAGACTTACTTAATATGCACACAAAATTTCATGAGAATCGGAAAAGCCGTTTCGAAGGAGTTTAACCACAAACACCGCGACAAGAGAATTTTATATATCTACAGTATGTTAAGAAAACCCTGTCCGACCCGTGAAGGTGTTGTTAGGTATCGATAACTGATTCTACTAATGCATACAAAACCGGGCTAAATTAAAAAAAAAAAAAATACCCCTAAAAAAATTAATATTATTTTGCAAAAAGAGGTAACTTAATAAATGTGCGCTATGCACACCTATGCCCCATTCCGCGGGCGGCGGGCGGCAGGGCACGCGGCACGTGGTCGCATCGCTATTCGCCCATAATAATACCGGTATTGTCACTTTTTGAAAATTACCAAATTTCGGGGAAGTTGAAATTAATTCGCGGAAAAAAAGATTATTTCAAAATTCATTTGTATTGGTACTATGATGATTACGTAAAATTTTATATTATACTTGGTCATGTGTTTACCTAACCTTTATTATCCTTATGGGTCGGACAGGGTTTTCTTAACATACTGTATACTAATCTATATCTATACTAATATATAAAGCTGAAGAGTTTGTTTGTTTGAACGCGCTAATCTCAGGAACTACTGCTCCAGTTTGAAAAATTGCTTTTTGCGTTGGATAGCCCATTAATCCAGGAAGGCTTTAGGCTATATAACATCACGCTGCGACCAATAGGAGCGGAGCATAACTAACTCCACGCAAACGAAGCCGCTGGCTGCCGATAGTTAGACTACGTAATTCCAGATTTTTGACTAACGTAAAGTAAAGAAATTTTGCTTTAATTTCGGTTAAGCCCGAAAGCTTAGACAAAATCGTGTAACGGCCGTTACACACATATCTTACCTTACATTTCTTTACTGCTGTTTGTAACTGTCCAATTTATTACAGATACCGGTAAACAGTCCTAGATGGAAGGTGTTAAGGTCATAAAACTTAATTGTTTTCATATTGCATCATTAATTAATTGTCAAGTAGAAGTGTACAATCTGTAACACCCGTTACATGGAATGACCCATATAAAGCTGAATCTCGGCAACTTCTGGTCCTATTTGAAAAATTATTTTTGCATTGGATAGCCCATTAATCCAGGAAGGTTTTACGCTATATAACATCACGCTGTGACCAATAGGAGCGGGGCATATAAAAAAATAAACATATCGAAACCAACGCGGGTGAAATCGCGAGGCGCAGCTAAAATGTTATAAAGATTATTTTATTTTGTTTTGCAAACATAAATAAATAACGATAACAAAAAATGATTATTTTTTTGACGCAATCGTTGATGGTAAAGCGCACTAGTTTATTAAGAGTTATTCACTCTAGCCTTGAAGGCACTCAAAATGTAGTTCGACGGAAACACCGCCGTTGGGAAATTGTTCCAGTCCCTCGATGAACGCGGTATAAAGGAGGAGGCGAAACGCTTGTTGTGAGGTGTTAACAACGTAAGGGTGGAAACTCGCCGTACGACGGGTCGTCCGATGGTAGAACGGAGATGGGGGAATTAAATTATGCATTTCCCTCGCACATTCCCCAAAATGCATCCTATAGAACACCGATAGGCTGGCTACTCTACGCCTGTGCTCTAGGCTTTGGAGACCATCTCGAGTTAAATCAGGGTCACCAATCAGCCTCGCCTCTCCACCGAATCCAAAGTGGCCAGGTGACACTTAGTAGATAATGACAGATTCAGTCATGTTTTACCATTTAAGCATCCAAATTTTTTTTAAAACATTCAACTTAAAACTAGAAAATATAGTTTAAGAAAATAGTCTAAAACAATGTATTAATTTTTTTTTAATAATTATAAACTAGTGCTTGACCGCAATCCCGCCTGATGGTAAGCAGTGATGCTATCGTTGATGGTAAAGCGCACTAGTTTACTAAGCCTATTCACTGAAAAAACTTAGCGAATAGGAAGGAAGACGGCAGTTGAGCGAGGTGATGCAATGTTAAACCCAACAACACGACCAACGATGCTGCGCCACAGGGAGATTGATCTGAAGATCCTCCACGACCCACCAACACAACAACATTAGGCGCATCGTACCCAGCACACATCGCAACACAACTGCTCAGACCCGTCCTCCGTACGGCTTCACCGGACATCGAATCGTTTGGCATGACCTTGTCTGGTGGGTGGTAACTTCTGCCGGCAGCCGATGTTATGGCCTACCACCGAGAGATTATTATTATTACGCTCAATCCTTCTCTGTATTAAAGGAGACGTGTGCCCAGCAGTGGGACGATAAAAAAAGGTTGATAATAATATAATATGTTATTTTCTACGCTTTTCTTAATTAAATATAAAGAAAAAGATTCACTGAACTGAAAATTAATTTAGTTTGCGTACAAGATGATCGGAACGGAATCGAACACACGACACGCAAAACAACAGCCGATCGCTCAGCCACTGTGTCGTCAATTTTTTTGGAACAGGAAGTTCTTTTCTTTCTTTATTTTTTTGGCTTCGCACGGTTTGTGCATTTAGCCAATGTCACGTAATTATGAATTATTCATGTCGAAAAAGACGGCCGCATGACCCGTCTTACGAGTGAGGTTTGGGGCAAAGTCATGATGTGGCCGCTATGCTGCGATATTTCACTATTCTTTATTACTAAATGCACTTTTTACTACATAAATCATGCACTTTTATTTAGTAAACAACACAAAAAGTCAAATGAAAAACGAGCGTGACACTCAGCTTGACTTTCCCGCCAAAACTCGAACAGGAAGTTCACAACCAATATTGTATTATTAAGGTCAGGACTCATGACATATTGTCCTAATAATGTAAACTGTTTACATTATACTCATTTGATAGCCAACTGTTCCGCACGTGTGTCCAAACTTTATGGTTTTGAGTTTCTAAAGATTATACAAATTGTTTAGGTGTATCCGTGTAGTTTCTCGTCTGTTTTTATTCATAGAGACCTACGCTTTGTAATGCACGACTAATTTTCTGACTGACTGACCAAATGACGACAAATTTTTGTTTTTTTTTTAGTAATTATAAACTAGCACTTGACCGCATTCCCGCCTGATGGTAAGCAGTGATGCGATCGTTGATGGTAAAGCGCTAGTTTATTAAAAGCCTATCACTCAGAAAAACTGAGCGAATAGGAAGGAAGACGGCAGTTGAGCGAGGTGATGCAATGTTAAACCCAACACGACCAACGATGCTGCGCCAAAGGGAGATTGATCTGAAGACCCTCCACGACCAAACTATCAACACAACAACTGCTCAGACCCGTCCTCCGAACGGCTTCACCAGACACGGAACACGACAAATCGCTTGGCGGCAAGGCTTTGTCTGGTGGGTGGTAACTTCTGCCGGCTTTTTTTAACCAACTTCAAAAAGGAGGAGATTACTCAATTCGACCATATATATACTTTTTTTTATGTTTGTTCGCGGATAACTTCGTCGTTTATGAACCGATTTTGATCATTCTTTTGCTGTTGGAAAGAAGACATTCCCAAGGTGGTCCCATGATAAGGATATCGGGGTTTGATGGTGGAAGACCAGAGAAATCAAGGGAACTTTCAAAAATCGTAGGGGCAACCAGTGCGTTTGTAAGTTTTTTCATTAAGTATTTTAGCGTCAGCATCCAGTCTAACCGGATGCAGCTGAACAGTACTTTTCACAACTAAAAAGTGTAAAATAAAAACTTTTTTACAAAGAAAAAAAAAAACACTCGAAATTAAAAAAGTCGGTGTCAAAAACTAATATACAAAAACCAAAGACACCGACTTCCGAAATTATTTATTTCTCACTTTGTAGTGTTTTTTGGAAGTCGGTTGTTTTTTTTTTTTTTGTAAAATATTTTTTTTTTAATTGGTTTTATTCACATCTATTTTTAGTTTTTCCGAAACTAAACTATTAACTTGCTATCAGTAGCAATGGGTTTCAAATTAACAGTTCAACAACTTTCATTGCATTATTTACGTGGTTCAATAGACATATTTTTCTAATATTTGGATTAGCAATAATTCGATTCATAATAAGGTACTTAGTTGACTAAAAAAAACTAATGAGTCCGTCAGTCAGAATTCCAAAAAATACTAGACACGTATTTTTTCTTTATTCATATAAACAAAAAATGAAGACGACAGAGTGCGTTGAAAACTCGTGTGACGTCACTGCACGCTACACTTTTTAGCGAGCAGTGACGTCACCAGCCACCACTCCTGATAATTGATGCCTTTTATATTTGCCAATTTTTATTGATTTGATAAAACAAAATATACGTATCCAATATTTTTCTATAATCTGAATGACGGACTAAATAGAATCAATTTTTATACCCAGGAAACGTCCCTATTGGGTTGTATCTTAAAAAATAATTTAATGTCCATCAGATAGATTTATAAAAAATATTGTACCTACACGTATTTTTTATTTTTTCTTTCATTCAAATACTTAGGAAGTTATATTGATTTGAAATGTCGCATGAGGTCACGCCACGTCACGTAATTGGCCCCCACTCCGTATCTTTAATACGCTATATCTCAGTAGTTTTTGGTAAATGCGACAAAACAAAAAATACGGTTTTTAATTTTTTTTATTATCTTTAAAACGGACTAATTATTTTTTGATTTTCATACGTTGCATAGGTACCTACATCCCTATTATTGACATTTAGATAAAATTTGATTAAGCCATTAGGTCCGTATTAAAGAACGTCACTCAAAACTCAAGCTCTACTTAAGTCTTGTTTGAAGCCTTTTGATTGGTTGAAACTAGTTATAAGTAATGCTTGAGTCTTGACTAACGTTCTGTAATACCTATGGACCTTAGTGTGTTAAGTTCCAATTTTGTTTAATTTCATTGAATCAATCGAATAAAGAAATGTTTACTTTGTAATAAATAAAAAACTTACCTTAAAAAATTTTAAATGTACTATCTAGATATAAAACATACCTTAACAATGGATCGACTATTAGACAAAATATGTTCACAATATTACACACACATCACTACTTTGCAAAAGAAAAAAAAACACTTTTTTTTAATTCTTAATTCACAATTTTAACACTATTTACTCATTTAAATAATTTATTAAAATATCTCACTTATTCAATAAACAGCGACACACCTTGATTTATTTATTTTATCACGAATAAATATAAATAAAATCTTCAACGACTGTCAAACACTCTGACAGTCGAGTGACATCCTATTTCGCGCGTTTTTGGTGACTGGCCGCTTTTTCATATGGACTCTTTGGTTCGGGACTGTGGGCGGAGCTTCTCAATTAGGGCTCTATCCGACGTACGAGCAAATGGACGTAAGTCCAACTTTTTTCTTTTGTAGCAAATGAGGTGGGCGTTCAATTTAGTAAAAAGGCTACCGAAAAAGAATGAAATAGTAAGATGTAGAAAGTTGTTTTTTTAAGCTTTCGTTAGGTAAATGTAACTATGGAATAAAAGCGTTGGAAAACAGTCAAATGTTAATGTTTGTTTTTTTTAATACAATATGTAAAGAAAACCTTGTCCGATCCGTAAAGCCTAATCCTAATGCCTGCAAAGCCGGGCTAAACTTAAAAAAATCTCTGTAAAAAATAAATATTACTTTCGTGTTGTTACTATGATGATTATGTAAAATATCGTATTTTATTTGGTAATGTGTTTACCTAAATCTTTATTATCCTGAGGACTCGGAAGGGGTTTTCTTTACATATTGTATATTAACGACGCTTTTTATTTTTGTTTAAATATTTTAAAGTCTTTTTCAATGATTGTTGAATAAAAATGAATCAAATTCAAAAGAAAATTGGACATAAAATTCCACGACAGGCTAAAAAACTACTACATAGAGATATCTGTCTATTTTTTTGTGCAATCCATTGATTTCTAAGCCATTTTTCTAGTTGATATAAAAAAAAATCTTCATAAAAATATTGAAAATTTTAGCTAAATAACCCTAATTCTCAATATTACGTCGGTTAATACATTTCATTTTCGGCAACCCTTCTCATTGGTCACCACGAGAGCAGAAAGTTTACATCCCACCCAACTAGGGAGGAGTCTGTAAAATGTTATTTATCTCTTTCTAATCCGTTTATTTGCGATCTATCCGTCCTTTTCTCTAAGTAATTCAGAGTACAGAATTATATTCATCTTTTACTTGATTATATATACTAAGTGATTACTGCAATATTTTTGCCTAATTCTCATATTTATTTTATTGTCATTTGATATAATTGGCGTTCTGTGCTTGAAATGATATTATCATTTAGAATTTTGTTTGAACTGAGATGAGAATGCTTAGAGGGATGCTGTGTGGTGTCACACGAATGGATAGAATAAGAAATGAGTAGGTATAGTGCGTTTCATCTAATAGTTCCTTTGCCGTCATGTTGGCATTCAATTTTTGACACTATCGTAAACAAGGTAGACGCACTCTGCGTCTCTCTCTCTCACACACTAAGTTGCAATAGTGCCAACATAACGGCAAAGGAACTATTAGATGAAACGCACTATACATATGAGGAAGTCTGACAGTGACAAAGTCAAGCTGAGTGTCACGCTCATTTTCATTGGACTTTTAACCTAGAACGCCTGGAAACTATAGGCGACAGCTTCCTTAAGTTCGCTTTCACTACATTTTTGTACTGTGCACACCCCACCGTGCATGAGGGCAAGCTGAGTCACATGAGGAGCAAGCAGGTGAGACAAAGTCTTCGCAGGAGACGCCCTGGATGTCGAGAGTCGGCAACCGAACCGTAGGCGAGGTCTTTTTGTTTGGGATGGGAGTTTTCGGCGGGAAAACTGAGAGTCACGCTCATTTTTCATTGAGATTTTGAATAATTTATAGTGTCGTTTGCTAAATATAAGCGCGTGATTTATGTAGCAAAAGTGCATTCAGTAAATAATTCATAAAGAACATTGAAATATCTTTTGAGATAGGTACCTGAAGTTGAAAATCTAAGATTGAAATCTGACAGAGACGATCTCATGTACCAATTAACTATTGGCCAATTTCAATAACTTCCATACTCAGCAAGATTATGGAGCTTGTGTTGAAACCCTGAATAATATGCGATAGAAGATGAAAAGGAGTACTTAAATGATGTTTTAATTCAAGCAGAAGGGCTTTTGAAACATGGAGTTGGACCTAATGGTTACAGAATTACCCCGGCTCATTACAACAGAAGGCCTGTATACAATATGTAAAGAAATCCCTGTCCGATCAGTAAAGGTATTGTTAGGTACCAATAACTGATTCTACTAATGGATACAAAACCGGGTAAAACTTAAAAAAAAGTCCCCCTAAAAAAATAAATATTATTTCGTAAAAAGAGGTAACTTAATAAATGTGCGATAAGCACCTTTCCGCGGGCGGCGGGCGGCAGGGCACGCGGCACGTGGTCGCATCGCTATTCGCTCATAATAATACCGGTGTTGTCACTTTTTTAAAAATTACCAAATTTCGGGGAAGTTGGGATTAATTCGCGGGAAAAAAAGATTATTTCAAAATTAATTTGTATTGGTACTATGATGATTACGTAAAATTTTATATTATATTTGGTCATGTGTTTACCTAACCTTTATTATCCTTATGGGTCGGACAGGGTTTTCTTAACATACTATATAAAGCACAGGTCTGTTCGTGTGTACTGTGTGGAGTACTGCAGCCACATTAGGGCTGGTGGTACAAACGGCAGCACATCAAGCTACTAGAATCTGTCAGATTTCCTTATTAGATTTTAAATTTTACCTCTAAAGCATTAAGGCTCAAGAATAAAATAGAATAGAATAGAATACTCTTTATTATGTACATACACCATATAGATTACAGAAACATTAATATAAACATTTTACAAAGGGTGACACAATGGAAGGTCTTATCGCTAAGAGCGATCTTTTACAGACAACCTTTGGATGGAATACTAAGGGGAAGGAGAGAGAAATAGTGTAGGTAGTCTACAGTGTACTATTTACATAGAGTATACAATAAACATGTACGTTAAATGTATCATAGATACTAGTTTAACTAAATATATACATCTAATTAATAAATATTATACAAGAGCATATAGATAATGACATGTTTAAAGAGAGAGGAAGTGCTTTCTTATCATAGTTTTAAAAGTGGACAGAGTTTGGGCACGCCTTATGGACACGGGCAAGTCATTCCATAGCCGAACTGCTTGTACAGTAAAGGATTTATCATAGAAACTAGTGGAACGCATCGGCATCTCCAATATCAGGTTTTCCGATGACCTCAGAGATCTATTATGTGTGTCATGAAGGAACTTGAAACAATATCTGACAGTTTGGGATAGTTTGACCTGCTGCCGTCAGTACATTGAGGGACTGGAACTGACTACAATTTAACCGTCTGGAAGGTGAGAGTGAATAGGCTCTTAATAGATTAGCGCATTTCACCATCAATTATTGCATCACTGCTTATCATCAGGCGGGATTGCGATTGATGATTTACAAAATCATCCGGTAAGACTCGAATCTAACCAAGTCAAGTACCTAATGAATTATTCATGTCGAAAAAGACGGCCGCGTGAACCGTCTTACGAGGGAGGTTTGAGGCAAAGTCATGACAATCCAGACGGTTAAATTGTAGTCAGTTCCGGTCCCTCAATGTACTGACGGCAGCAGGTCAAACTATCCTAAACTGTCAGATATTGTTTCAAGTTCCTTCATGACACACATAATAGATCTCTGAGGTCATCGGAAAACCTGATATTGGAGATGCCGATGCGTTCCACTAGTTTCTATGATAAATCCTTTACTGTACAAGCAGTTCGGCTATGGAATGACTTGCCCGTGTCCATAAGGCGTGCCCAAACTCTGTCCACTTTTAAAACTATGATAAGAAAGCACTTCCTCTCTCTTTAAACATGTCATTATCTATATGCTCTTGTATAATATTTATTAATTAGATGTATATATTTAGTTAAACTAGTATCTATGATACATTTAACGTACATGTTTATTGTATACTCTATGTAAATAGTACACTGTAGACTACCTACACTATTTCTCTCTCCTTCCCCTTAGTATTCCATCCAAAGGTTGTCTGTAAAAGATCGCTCTTAGCGATAAGACCTTCCATTGTGTCACCCTTTGTAAAATGTTTATATTAATGTTTCTGTAATCTATATGGTGTATGTACATAATAAAGAGTATTCTATTCTATTCTATTTTATTCTTGAGCCTTAATGCTTTAGAGGTAAAATTTAAAATCTAATAAGGAAATCTGACAGATTCTAGTAGCTTGATGTGCTGCCGTTTGTACCACCAGCCCTAATGTGGCTGCAGTACTCCACACAGTACACACGAACAGACCTGTGCTTTATATAGTATGTTAAGAAAACCCTGTCCGACCCATAAGGATAATAAAGGTTAGGTAAACACATGACCAAATATAATATAAAATTTTACGTAATCATCATAGTACCAATACAAATTAATTTTGAAATAATCTTTTTTTCCCGCGAATTAATTGCAACTTCCCCGAAATTTGGTAATTTTTTTTTTAAGTTTAGCCCGGTTTTGTATCCATTAGTAGAATCAGTTATCGATACCTAACAACACCTCCACAGGTCGGACAGGGTTTTCTTAACATACTGTACCTATAATATCAGAAGCTATCCTGCTGTGAAGTATCGTCGGACCTTTGCAATTACGTTAGTTTTATTTTTCGCATTAGTTGACATGGGCTCCGATGAGCATCCGTCGACAACAACTCGGTGGGACCGTTCAGTCAGAAAGTCATGAGTCAGGAGTGGCATACACTAGTAGGTCCACAGTTGACGGATTGCGGCGAAACCTGTACTGTCGGTCAATTAAGAGATCGTTACCTTCCAGGTATGCCAAGAGGCGCGAGTTCAACCCACGCTTCATAATCTTGCTGAGTATGAAGGTTCTTGAAATTGGCTGATAGTTGGTACATGAGATCGTCTCTGTCAGATTTCAATATTAGATTTTCAACTTTAGGTATCTCAAAAGCATTAAGGCTCAATGTTGATTGGGAAGGTTTGACAGTATCGGGTAGCTTGACATTACAACAACAAGTAACACATAATAATCCGGCATGATGTCTGGTGAAGCCGTACAACGGACGTGTCTGAGCAGTTGTGTTGCGATGTGTGCCGGGTACGATGCGCCTAATGTTGTTGTGTTGGGAGTTTGGTCGTGGAGGGTCTTCAGATCAATCTCCCTTTGGCGCAGCATCGTTGGTCGTGTTGTTGGGTTGAACATTGCATCACCTCGCTCAACTGCCGTCTTCCTTCCTATTCTCTCAGTTTTTCTGAGTGAATAGGCTCTTAATAAACTAGCGCGCATTACCATCAACGATCGCATCACTGCTTACATAAAAAAAAGTATTAAAACTAATTTTTGATATAATAAACTTTTATGTGAAAGGCAATCTCTGGAAATAATCTACGGTCCTTGTTATAATCAACACGCAGAACAAAAACGCGGGGCACTGCTAGGTTGTATTTTTTTAATAATTATAAACTCAATCAAGTTGTCTATTAGTATAGGAATAAGGGAAATAATTTATTTCCTTTATTTCTATACTATTGTACATGCCTTAGAGATGAGAATTGTGGCACTCCAAAAGAAAGAGAGGAAACGATGTTTCAGCTATATTTATCTCTCTCAAAATCATCTATCATCTATGAGGAAAGAGATAGTGCTAGACCGAAAGCATAGACCATCTCTCACTCTTTTTAAACCAAAAAAATACTGCAGATTATACGCGTACGGCATGTCTATATGTCTATGGTTCCACCATGATTTGTACCTTATTTACAAAGTAAAATATATTATATTTTGTCTTTATCTATCAAGTAGGTACCTATGGGACAGCCTCCGTGGCGCAGCACGTAGTAGCAAGGAGGCACGGCTTCGAACCCCGCGCAGTGCAAATATTTGTATGATGTGTGAATATTTGCACTATTCTGGTCGTGCCTCGGAAAGCACATTAAGCCATTGGTCCCGGTTGCCATATAAATATCTAAAGGCAGTCGTTACTGGTTGTTGGAGCCCTCAAAATTCTAACAATTGTTCTAACTGCAATGCTTCAATATCGCCTTCAGGTTGTCGAGGTCAGACGGCAGTCGTTTCACGGAAAATATCGGAGTTTAGCCAAAATCAGCAGTTAGACTGGTAAAGCGGACCCGAGACTCCAAAGCTGAATAAGTTTCGACTGGGATTAACGCTGAAATGATAATGATGATTGAAGACCCTTAGCTCAAACACAAAGACGTACCTAATCAAGAGAAATAAAGTAATAACTGTCTAAAAGTCGACGGGAATCACGTATTATTCAACCCCATAAAAAAGGCGCGAAGAAACAAAACAATTAACACAACCGCAACGCTTAACTTAATAAAAGTGAATTATAACAACAGCATAATCAAGTTACTTCCCCTCCCTAATTCACCGTCCTATCAATGTAATTATATTATTATCTGTGGTACACGATATTGCAATCGCTTTAATGATCTGTGGTTACAGATAATTTATTTTTATTGTCAATATTTTGACGTTTGACACGCGCGCCGTAATTTGATAGTGGATTCGTTTTTCAAATGATGATTAGGTATAGAACACGTGCACGATAGCGGTAAAGAAAAGAAAACTCTTTATTTCTGTGTCCTGCATCCCTACCATACCTAAATCTTTGGAATTTATTGGCGTAACTACTAATGTGGACACGGGATTCACCATTATGTACCAATTCCCTTATTCACAAACTAAGTTATATTTAATTTCAGTGATATTTTTCTTTCTCTTAAATTAGTAAACGGACAAATTATATCAGTCATGTTATATTAGCTAGCGCCTAAAATAAATGGCCGTATTATCCGTCGCCATTTTTATAATCAAGTGTTTAAACTGTTTATGGAGTATGTATCTTAATTTGACAGGGCTATACTTACTAATATGTTATCCTCTGTCCCTATCTTGATGTAAGAGAAAGAAAAAGATGGACCAAACTTAAATACCTAAGTATATGTAGTTTAGTTTTTAACAACGGAACAAGGGAGCGCCGGAAGTAAGTACCCCTATGTAAGTATTCTGTAGAGGTTTGGGCGGGAAAGTCAAGCTGAGAGTCACGTTCATTTTTCATCGGATTTTTAAAATTATTTATAGTATTGTTTACTAAATAAAAGTGCGTGATTTATGTAGTAAAAGTGCATTTAGTAAATAATTCATAAAGAACAGTGAAATATCGCAGCATAGTGACCACATCATGACTTTGTCTCAAACCTCTATTGTAAGACGGGTCACGCGGCCGTCTATTTCGACATGAACAATTCATTACGTGACATTGGCTAAATGCACACACCGTGCGAAGTCAAGAACGAAAGAAGTATTCTGTAACTCATCTTTATTTTTATTTTTTTAATAATTATAAACTAGCGCTTGACCGCAATCCCGCCTGATGGTAAGCAGTGATACGATCGTTGATGGTAAAGCGCGCTAGTTTATTAAGAGCCTATTCACACAGTAAAACTGAGCGAATAGGAAGGAAGACGGCAGTTGAGCTAGGTGATGCAATGTTAAACCCAACAACACGACCAACGATGCTGCGCCAAAGGGAGATTGATCTGAAGACCCTCCACGACCAAACTCCCAATACAACAACATTAGGCGCATCGTACCCGGCACACATCGTAACACAACTGCTCAGACCCGTCATCCGTACGGCTTCACCAGACATCATGCCGAAACACGACAAATCGCTTGGCGGCAAGGCTTTGTCTGGTGGGTGGTAACTCCTGCCGATGTTATGGCTTACCACCGAGAATACCTTATTGATACTTTAGCATAATAACGACCCTGATTTAGGAGTTGTAGGTCACGCTAATTACGTAACACACTATTATGAGATATCAATAGAAATGTTTCCTGGGTAAAAAAAAAATTGATTCTATCTAGTCCGTCATTCAGATTATAGAAAAATATTGGATACGTATATTTTGTTTTATCAAATCAATAAAAATTGACAAATATAAAAGGCATCAAAGTTCAGGAGTGGTGGCTAGTGATGTCACTCCTCGCTAAAAAGTGTAGCGTGCAGTGACGTGACACGAGTTTCCAACGCACTGTGTTGTCTTAATTTTTTGTTTATATGAAAAAAGGAAAAATACGTGTCTAGTATTTTTTGGAAATCTAACTAACGGACTAATTCGTTTTTTTTAGTCAACAACCCTATTGATACCATTTTGAAGCATATTGCTAATCCATTGCTCCATATGCTCCAAAAATGTATCTGCTCAACAAAGTAAATTACGCAATGGATATTGTTGAACTGTCAAAATTAAACCCATTGCTATCAACAGCAGTTACCCTGCAGATCAACACTGTTTAATTTATTTCAATGTTACTCTCTCAACGAAAAGGCCTCTGCCTTGAATTTTGCGAGCAGCGGGGCGGTGGCGGCGGCGGCGAGTGAGGGGCAGGATCTTATGCGTAAAATCAAAAGGACCGGTTCTCGAAAACAGCGGCGCGGCAGCGGGGCGGTGGCGGGCAGCGAGCGGTGTACTTCTTGCGCTCGAATCTGGCGGGCAGCGGGCGGGCAGCGAGCGGTGATCAAGCGCTAGGAATAAATTTTAATCAAAAAGATGTTGCCGCCATTGTTCAGACATTTCTTTCGCGAGTAAAAACAAATATCTCGTCGACACAATCGTGAACGCAACACTACGCGGCTAAAGTGAAGCGCGATCTGCCCGCTAGTTTCGAGAACGGGTCTTCGATGCCCGCTCGGCTCCCGCGCCGCTGCCGCCGCCGCCCCGCTGCCCGCAAGATTCGAGGCAGCGGCCTAAAGGAAAAAGGAGTAAGGACACCGTCTCGTCCAAGAAAAAAAAATTCAAGGAAATGTGACATCTACGGACCCATATTGGGCCGCGTTGACATCCCAAACGTAAAGAAGCCTATGTGTCACATGTATAGTCCGGAATATTGTAGGCTGTTTATGCAATGTGTACCTACAACTAATAATAATAATAATAATAATATATTTATTGTGACAAAAAATACATGTTCCACTTATCGTATACAATAAAACTGCATTACAAAAGGTAGTTACAAATAGGTTTATCCCTGTCCCCTAAACTAGGCTAGGCCTGTATCTTAGGGGGCAGTTATTTCAGTTATACTCATTTTAGAGTAAATGTTAATATACATACATCATATATAGATTTATACATCATCATCATCATCTCAGCGTTAATCCCAGTCGCATCAGAAGCTTTTTCAGCTTTGGAGTCTGGGGTCCGCTTTTACCAGTCTAACAGCTGATTTTGGCTAAACATCGATATTTTCCGTGAACCGCCTGCCGTCTGACCTCCACAACCCGAAGGCGACATCGAAGCATTGCAGTTAGACCAATTGTTGAACTTTTGAGGGCTCCAACAACCCGTAACGACTGCCACTAGATGTTCATAAGGCAACCAGGAGAGGCACGACCAGACCAGTGCAACTATTGATATTCATGCATACACTAGCATCGGAACCCTAGTAATGCGAAGTCAAGCTTGAAACAATTATCAAAACATTAAATGACTCCCTAAATATAAATAAACAACAATTAAATGAAAGTTAGTTTATTCCCTAAACGCAGATATTCTCGCTCGCGCCACGCGTTTGCACCCTTGGGTCCGATCACGCCCATGAGTTGTTAATTACGAAAAAAAAAAACGCTGACATGGCTCGTGTCGGATGGCTGTCAGCTGTCAGTTTTGCCGCGTTTTTTTGAGCGATTAAGAAAGTGATGCATAGGGTTATTTTTGGCACCTTTTCCTATAGTTTTTTTTAATACCAATTGAAGTAATTTTTAATTGATATTTCACAACTTTTTTCATACATTGGCTAAGGGTGTAGTGTCACAACGCATGATTAAAAAACCAATACCTAATATCACAAATCCGATATAGGAGTAAACGACATTCGAGACTTACCCATTAAACGATATAAAAACTATATAAAGGCCAAACTTTGCAAAAAGGGTTATTAAAAATCTCAGATTATTTAGAAGACAAAAAAGCTTGGGACTGAGCTGCTCGCTCTGTTAAGCATTGTTATTAAGTAATATGCGTAATTATAACGTAAATTATTGTAAATATTTTCATTTTTAATGTCTGGACTTGAAAAAGACGATGATCCCTGAGTTTGTTTCGGCTATTTCTTCTCAGAGGTAGTCAGTTAGGAAATGCCGGCTTCATCTAGTTAAAAAAAAAAAACATGTGACGTGTAAAAGTGAACAGTGATCCTACTTGCTTAATAAACGATTTCATTTCATTTCAACGTCGTAAGGCGTTCTGTCACATTCATTATTTTTATTTATGATAGTATGGAAAACGGTTGTCGTGTGGCGATTGATTGAAGGTAAGTATAAACTCAGATGATGATAGGCGTACTGTCGTATCACTGTTAGCTGCCTAGACGCCTGTGGGCATTACTGTTCGCCGGCTTGTTAAAGATATACACGGCTACACATCTAGCTGTACACTTCCAGTTAAAACTGACTTCGCAGTGCTCAGGTTTGTCGTACACTCAAAATTCAGTTTAAGGTGGTGATAAATAACTTATGTTTAGCCGTGCATACATATCCGAAATTTCTTGTGAGTTAAACATTCATGATAGCAACACTCGTGGGTGGTTTGCGGTAGGTTTCTGCCTCATTAGAGCGTTCTAACTTATACTATACAAACTGTATGCCAGATGAAATCTAGTAGGTATCGAAAATATTCTTATCTCGTATGACGAACTTGCATACATTATACATACATACTTTTATGTACCTAGATTCTTACTAGACTACCTTTGTATGTACTCTCATATTTGTGCAGTTTCATGATAAAACTTCTTTTTCCTTCTCACTAACAGAGACAAACTCAGTGTGTCACCCACCTAAAGTATCAATTTCTCTCACAACTTGTCTAAGTTCCAGCCATTTTTTACCACAGATAATTAATCGCAACTATCCACGTAAGGAGAGGTTAATTATGTGTAAAATTATCTAAAAATAAAAGCGGAAAGGAAATGCTTGTTATAATTTGACACCTTTTTTGCTATTTGCGATAAGGGCGTTTATTTGTGTAAGAAGATTGTAGCTAAATATTAACGGCCACACGGGTCGATCGAAAGTTAAGCTACGCTTGCCGCGGTCTATTCGTAGATGGGTAATCGTCCATTACTTATCAAGACCTCTCCATGCCATGCATTTCCATGCATTTTTTGTTCATATGAAAAAAGAAAAAGTCTAGTATTTTTTTGGAAATCTGACTGACGGACTAATTAGTTTTTTTTAGTCAAATACCCTATCATTAAAATGAAAGCCATTGCTACCCATAGTAACCCCGATTAACTATTCACGAACTAAACTAAAGTTCATTGCATTGCATTCATTTTTCTTTCTATTTCGTTAAGAAAAGGACAGAAGATAAAATGTTAGTTTGGACCTGTCAAATTTGTCCGCGCCTGATCGCGTCAATTGACGTAGGTATTAAAAATACCTCGCCATGTTTATAATCGTGTCCAAACTGTCTATGGAGTGAAGAGTTTGGCGGGAAAGCCAAAATGAGTGCCACGCTCATTTTTCATTGGACTTTAAAATTATTAAAGTGTCGTTTACTAAATAAAAACGCGTGATTTATGTAGTAAAAAGTGCATCAATGAATAATTCATAAAGAACAGTGAAATATTGTAGCATAGTGGTTACATCATGTCTTTACCCCAAACCTCTCCTGGTCGGCCTCACGTGGGTAACGAAAGAAGATAGGATAAGTTAAGTTAAGCTAGGATAAGGTAGGATTCCGTGTGCAGTTTCTGGCCTGCCATCGGACGCGTCCCCAGGTGGTGGATAGGGGAACGGCCCCCAGATATGGGGGTTACCGGTTTACCGGCGCGGACCAAAACCAGCAGTGGGGACCGCTTCGGCGGTCACGCGCGGCGGGTCGGCCACCACTCCAGGTGGCTGACGTGACCCGAACTCCGGGTCACCGTCGGGCAACCCGGTCTCCTCACTGAGAGGAGCTGGGGGCCCCGTTTGTCTTCGGGCAAACGAGTGGGGCTAAGAGGAAGGACACCTCGCTAAAAAACCCTTGGCTGCTGCGTCTTCTTGCACACGAAGACGTACCCAGCCGGGCCCCTCCCTATGGAGGGGCCCGGGGGCCCCACTGTGGGCCTGCCTTCGGGCAGGAATCGCCGGCAGGGGATTGGTCGGCAGGCATGCTATTTCCCATGACCCCGCCACTAAGGCGATGTCGGTGTGCCGCTGTTGGGTTTAGTGGGTATTTCCGGCTTCGGCTGGGCGAGTCCCACACACGCCCTTCGGGGTATGGTGCGTAAATGCATTCCCACAGCGAAAAAAAAAAAAAAAAAAAAAGGAGGATAAGGTAGGATAAAAAAAAAAGATAAGGTAGGATAAATTTTAGGATATAAACTGAAGAAAAAAAGTTACTTAAGACTAGGCTGTATAGCGTACTATGCCTTTGCCTTTTCCGTTCCTCTGAACGGAAAGAAGTGAACCAAAAAAAAAATGTCTATAGTGTATTTTAATTTGACAGGATTAAACTAAAATGTTATCTTCTATACTTTTATTAATGAAATGGTAAGAAGAAGATGCACTTAAACTTAAAATTAATTTAGTTTGCAAACAAGACAATAGGCGCCGGTATGTTACGCAATTACCTTACAGATCCAGTCAACAGTTTTAGATTTTTGCTTGTTTAAATTAGCTTATAATTGTAGCTATATAACATACAGTAATTTAATAGTCGAACGAATAGTTGTATTTCATTTACATTGATAGTCGCCATTTTGTTTCTGTGACAGCATTTTATGGCCATTGGCTTTCAAAACTACACACATCAAAAGTGTCTAGGGATCAAGCATTTTTATGCGGATTTCTTGAGATTGAGATGTGGCTTTGTAATAAATTTACGATTTTATAAATTTATATGGATCCTTTTTGGTGCATTTCATAATTTGAATCAGGAACTGTGAATCAAATTCGAGTAAAAGATGAAAATCAGCTGTCAATATTTTCCCTATAAAAACATACAACGCATTGAAGACATTATTAGTGCTACTGTTTCCCTACTACTGATTAAAACCAACGTTATTATGGAGCGGCGACGTCATTTAAGCAGGGAAGAAATGCTCAGAGCCGTGGGAATGATAGAAGCTGGTTCCCGACAACGTACTGTGGCTTTAGCTCTGAATACAAGTCAGAGTGTTATCAGTCGACTTTGGACACGTTACCGAAGCACTGGTACCGTGGCTGAGCGCCATGGAGGACGGTATCGCTGCACCACACGGAGACAAGACCGATACATTCAAATCTTAACTCGAAGAGCTCCAACAATAACCGCCATGATGTTAGCCGTGAGGCTTCATCACTCTTCAGGGAACTTAATTAGCGACCAAACAGTCAGAAACCGCTTGCATGAAGTGAACCTTCATTCCCGAAGACCGCTACGGACAATCGCAATGCACAATCGTAGGATTCGATATCAATGGGCTCTTGAACAATGGCGTTTCGTGTGCTTTTCTGATGAGTCTCGTTTTGGTATGAGACCGGATACAAGACGTATACGACACTGGAGAACCCCTGGACGCCAACAGCGATTAAAATCCTGCCAGGAAGTCCATCCTTATAGTGGTGGAACCATCATGGTATGGGCGGGTATTTGGATCGGCGGAAGAACTGAGTTGATTTGGATCAGAGGCAACCTCAACGCTCAAATTTATGCTGAGACGATTGTATCAGACGTCATCGTTCCTCTACAAGTGCAAATCGGTCCCTTATTTCGGTTAATGCATGATAATGCACGACCGCACACCGCAAGAGTTGTAAGACAGACTCTCGCCGCAGCTAACATCAATGTCCTGCCCTGGCCTGCTCAGTCGCCAGACTTGAACCCGCATGCATGCAACCCGCGACTTGAGCATGCATGGGATATGCTACAGAGAAGAGCTCTGCCGAATATGGAGGGTATCCAGTCGCAAGAAGACCTTTTTTTGTTGTTGCAACGAACATGGGCGGCCATTCCACAGCGTGATTTGGATGAACTCATTTTGAGTATGCCAAACCGATGTTCTTGTGTTGTTAGTGTTCGCGGTAGAAACACGGATTATTAATTGTTTAAGTTACCCAATAAAATTTTAGAGAAAACTGTTATTTCAGTCTTTTTTTCGAACTTTTGTGTTAGTGGTTCAAATGTCAAATATCCCTTTATTAGGAAAATGGCAAATTTCTTTATTAATGCAAAGGTGACTTGGTTTATCGTTACTGTGACAAACGAAAACACTTTATTTGATGAATCCTTAAAGAAAATTTTAATTAATATCAATCAGGAGAAAAGTTATTGCAAAAATATATGTTGATCCCTAGACACTTTTGATGTGTGTAAGTTTGAATGGGTTTTAATTTCATAGAAACGTTTCGTAAATGTCTTTCATTATGTATTTATTTGTCGTAGTGCATTGTGGACCATCCTACATCCTCATTTAATAGCTTAAATGATGAAACTGATAAGCCAGCATCTATCCATTTAACCTATTTATCCTTTGAATAATCTCCATCAATAGTTTGCTTGTTAGTTTTGTAGTGTGGCACTAGTTATGACTTTGTGCCAATATCAAGTAAAATAAAAATCTTGAAAAGTTCTTCTTTCTTTCTTCTTTGGCTTCGCACGGTTTGTGCATTTAGCCAATGTCACGTAATAATAAATTATTCATGATGAAAAAGACGACCGCATGAACCGTCTTACGAGGGAGGTTTGAGGCAAAGTCATGATGTGGCCATTATGCTGCGATATTTGACTGTTCTTTATGATTTATTTGCTGAATGCACTTTTGTTTACAACACTATAAATAATTTTAATAGTCCAATGAAAAATGAGCGTGACACCCAGCTTGACTTTCCCGCCAAAACTCCATCAGTAGTTGTGATCATCCCAATATCGTAGTTGGTGCCCACAGATTAAAGTTAGGTGTGCGAAAAGAAAAAACACAAGCTTAATGTTACCATTTTTATTTTAAACTGATTTTCCCAATATCTTATTATATTATCTGTGCAATAATTGAAAAACCACCACGTATATATAAGTAAAAATACTAAAATTATAAATCAACAAAACGTTTAAGAATTGCTTTAAGTCTTTGTTATTAGTATCTGTCCGCTGCCACTCGTCTTGAAAGAGGACCGCGACGATTCACTGCGTAACTCCTTTTCGTCTTTCCATTTGAACCTTCATTAGATTCAGTAGAGCCTGCCTTGTTCTTCTGGTCTTCACTGCTTCTAGAGATTTCCCGTGCCTTCTTACCGGACCCTGGTTTCTGCTTATGAGCCTCATCAGACTTTGTGTTATCATTTGATTGGTTATCTGTTATTGCTTTGACTTTAGCTGAAGAGTTTTGGGTAACTTTGTTATTCTTCTGCGTGTTTATATCATCAGGTTTTGCTGGTTTGCTGGGGTCTGTAATTGTCTTGCTTTCTTCACAATTTTTAGTATTAATTTTTGATTTATTTTTTAGTATCTTTATTGTGATTTGTGCTAACGTTCTTTTGTTCATGGGATTTCTTTTGTAATCAATATTTGTTGATCCAGTGGTAGGTTTTTTTTTGATGTTTGAGGTGTGAGTTACCGTATGTGGTTTGCTTTCAGCATTGTCTTTCTCAGTGACTTGTGATTCATCACTAGATGGTTTTGTACCACTTTTCTCAATAGAATTAGTGTGTTTTCCTGAACCGTAATGACGGCCATTGTTATCAGCAGAATCATTATTAGAACCTGAGGGATCATTAGATTTATCATTATCTCCGGAGTCATCTATCCATTTAACCCACTTATCCTTTGAAGAATCTTTATCATTAGTTGTTGTATGTCCACTGTCTTTGGAATCGTCTATCCATTTAACCCATTTATCCTTTGAAGAATCTTTATCATTTGTTGTTGTATGTCCATTATCTCTGGAAGAATCTATCCATTTAACCCATTTATCCTTTGAGGAATCTTTATCATTAGTTGTTGTATGTTCATTATCTTTGGAATCATCTATCCATTTAACCCATTTATCCTTTGAAGAATCTTTAACAGTTGTTGTTGTATGTCCATTATATTTGGAATCGTCTCTCCATTTAACCCATTTATCCTTTGAAGAATCTTTATCATTAGTTGTAGTATGTGTATTATCTTTGGAACCATCTATCCATTTAACCCATTTATCATTTGAAGAATCTTTATCATTTGTTGTTGTATGTCCATTACCTCTGGAAGAATCTATCCATTTAACCCATTTATCCTTTGAGGAATCTTTATCAGTTGCTGTTGTGTGTTCATTATCTTTGGAATCGTCTATCCATTTAACCCATTTATCCTTTGAAGAATCTTTATCATTTGTTGTTGTATGTGTATTATCTTTGGAACCATCTATCCATTTAACCCATTTATCCTTTGAAGAATCTTTATCATTTGTTGTTGTATGTCCATTGTCTCTGGAAGAATCTATCCATTTAACCCATTTATCCTTTGAGGAATCTTTATCATTAGTTGTTGTATGTTCATTATCTTTGGAATCATCTAACCATTTAACCCATTTATCCTTTGAAGAATCTTTAACAGTTGTTGTTGTATGTCCATTATATTTGGAAACGTCTCTCCGTTTAACCCATTTATCCTTTGAAGAATCTTTATCATTAGTTGTTGAATGTGTATTATCTTTGGAACCATCTATCCATTTAACCCATTTATCCTTTGAAGAATCTTTATCATTTGTTGTTGTATGTCCATTGTCTCTGGAAGAATCTATCCATTTAACCCATTTAGCCTTTGAGGAATCTTTATCATTAGTTGTTGTATGTCCATTATCTTTGGAACCATCTATCCATTTAACCCATTTATCCTTTGAAGAATCTTTATCATTAGTTGTAGTATGTGTATTATCTTTGGAAACATCTATCCATTTAACCCATTTATCCTTAGAAGAATCTTTATCAGTTGTTGTTGTATGTCCATTATCTTTGGAACCATCTATCCATTTAACCCATTTATCCTTTGAAGAATCTTTATCATTAGTTGTTGTATGTGTATTATCTTTGGAACCATCTATCCATTTAACCCATTTATCCTTTGAAGAATCTTTATCATTTGTTGTTGTATGTCCATTGTCTCTGGAAGAATCTATCCATTTAACCCATTTAGCCTTTGAGGAATCTTTATCATTAGTTGTTGTATGTCCATTATCTTTGGAACCATCTATCCATTTAACCCATTTATCCTTTGAAGAATCTTTATCATTAGTTGTAGTATGTGTATTATCTTTGGAACCATCTATCCATTTAACCCATTTATCCTTAGAAGAATCTTTATCAGTTGTTGTTGTATGTCCATTATCTTTGGAACCATCTATCCATTTAACCCATTTATCCTTTGAAGAATCTTTATCATTAGTTGTTGTATGTGTATTATCTTTGGAACCATCTATCCATTTAACCCATTTATCCTTTGAAGAATCTTTATTATTAGTTGTAGTGCGTGCATTATTTTTGGAATCGTCTATCCATTTAACCCATTTATCCTTTGAAGAATCTTTATCAGTTGTTGTTGTATGTTCATTATCTTTGGAACCATCTATCCATTTAACCCATTTATCCTTTGAAGAATCTTTAACAGTTGTTGTTGTAAGTCCATTATCTTTGGAACCATCTATCCATTTAACCCATTTATACTTTGAAGAATCTTTATCAGTTGTTATTGTATGTCCATTATCTTTGGAACCATCTATCCATTTAACCCATTTATCCTTCGAAGAATCTTTATCATTCGTTGTTGTATGTCCATTATCTCTGGAAGAATATATCCATTTAACCCATTTATCCTTTGAAGAATCTTTATCATTTGTTGTTGTATGTCCATTATCTCTGGAAGAATATATCCATTTAACCCATTTATCCTTTGAGGAATCTTCATCAGTAGTTGTTGTATGTCCATTATCTCTGGAAGCATCTATCCATTTAACCCATTTGTCCTTTGAAGAATTTTTAGACTTCGTAACATCTGTTTTGTTATTAATTTCTTTACTTTCGGAACTTTCACCACCACCATTATTATCTTCATCATTATAATCTTCTTCGCTCGATGCTTCACTTTCAATAGTTTCACCTCCATAATTATCATCATCATCGTAGTCTTCTTCGCCCGAATCATCGACATTATTAGATTCATTTATCTTACCGTTACTGCCACCATGTTGATGAGGTTTTTGTTTTCCACCTTTGAGCGAATCCTTGCCATCAATTGTGTCAAGTGTGTGTTTACATTCTTCGTCAGACTTGTCATTATCATTATGTTTATCAATGCTAGAGGTCTTACTGTTGCTGGTTCTAGTTTTGTCAGTTTGGGTTTGGGTTTTGTCAACCACAGGAGATTGATGTTTGTCGGTAATTTTGACATTGGGCTGAGACTTGTCATCAGTTTCTGAAACTGTTTTAGGTTTTCCACTAGTTTTATCTGTTTCAGACTTATCCGTAGCTTTGCCAACCACAGGAGACTGGTTGTTTTTAGTAGTTTTGTCAGCGTTTTTGTTAGCGGGACGAGACTTGTGATCAGTTTCTAAATCTGCTATAGGTTTATTAACAGTTTTATCTTTTCCATCTCTTTTAGGCTTGTGACTGGTTTTGTCAACTACAGGAGATCGGCCAGTTTCAGTAGTTTTGTCAGCGTTTTTGTTAGCGGGCCGAGACTTGTCATCAGTTTCTGAATCTGCTATAGGTTTATTAACAGTTTTATCTTTTTCATCTCTTCTAGGCTTTTGACTGGTTTTGTCAACCACAGGAGATTGATGTTTGTCGGTAATTTTGACATTCGGCTGAGACTTGTCATCAGTTTCTGAAACTGTTTTAGGTTTTCCACTAGTTTTATCTGTTTCAGACTTATCAGTAGCTTTGCCATTCACAGGAGATTGATGAGTTTTAGTAGTTTTGTCAGCATTTTCTTCATTGGGCCGAGACTTGTCATCAGTTTCTGAACCTGCTAAAGGTTTATTAACAGTTTTATCTTTTCCATCTATTTTAGGCTTGTGACTGGTTTTGTCAACTACAGGAGATCGGCCAGTTTCAGTAGTTTTGTCAGCATTTTTGTCATTGGGCCGAGATTTGTCAGCAGTATCTGAATCTGTTAAAGGTTTATTGACAGTTTTATCTTTTCTATCTATTTTAGGCTTTTGACTGGTTTTGTCAACCACAGGTAATCGGCCGGTTTCAGTAGTTTTGTCATTGGGCCGAGACTTGTCATTAGTTTCTGAATCTGTTAAAGGTTTATTACCAGTTTTATCTTTTCCATCTCTTCTAGGCTTTTGACTGGTTTTGTCAACCACAGGAGATTGATGTTTGTCGGTAATTTTGACATTGGGCTGAGACTTGTCATCAGTTTCTGAAACTGTTTTAGGTTTTCCACTAGTTTTATCTGTTTCAGACTTATCCGTAGCTTTGCCAACCACAGGAGACTGGTTGTTTTTAGTAGTTTTGTCAGCGTTTTTGTTAGCGGGCCGAGATTTGTCAACAGTTTCTGAATCTGTTAAAGGTTTATTACCAGTTTTATCTTTTCCATCTCTTCTAGGCTTTTGACTGGTTTTGTCAACCACAGGAGATTGATGTTTGTCGGTAATTTTGACATTGGGCTGAGACTTGTCATCAGTTTCTGAAACTGTTTTAGGTTTTCCACTAGTTTTATCTGTTTCAGACTTATCCGTAGCTTTGCCAACCACAGGAGACTGGTTGTTTTTAGTAGTTTTGTCAGCGTTTTTGTTAGTGGGCCGAGACTTGTCATCAGTTTCTGAATCTGCTATAGGTTTATTAACAGTTTTATCTTTTCCATCTCTTTTAGGCTTGTGACTGGTTTTGTCAACTACAGGTAATCGGCCGGTTTCAGTAGTCTTGTCAGCATTTTTGTCATTGGGCCGAGACTTGTCATTAGTTTCTGAATCTGTTAAAGGTTTATTACCAGTTTTATCTTTTACATCTCTTCTAGGCTTTTGACTGGTTTTGTCAACCACAGGAGATTGATGCTTGTCGGTAATTTTGACATTGGGCTGAGACTTGTTATCAGTTTCTGAAACTGTTTTAGGTTTTCCACTAGTTTTATCTGTTTCAGACTTATCAGTAGCTTTGCCATTCACAGGAGATTGATGAGTTTTAGTAGTTTTGTCAGCATTTTCTTCATTGGGCCGAGACTTGTCATCAGTTTCTGAACCTGCTAAAGGTTTATTAACAGTTTTATCTTTTCCATCTATTTTAGGCTTGTGACTGGTTTTGTCAACTACAGGAGATCGGCCAGTTTCAGTAGTTTTGTCAGCATTTTTGTCATTGGGCCGAGATTTGTCAGCAGTATCTGAATCTGTTAAAGGTTTATTGACAGTTTTATCTTTTCTATCTATTTTAGGCTTTTGACTGGTTTTGTCAACCACAGGTAATCGGCCGGTTTCAGTAGTTTTGTCATTGGGCCGAGACTTGTCATTAGTTTCTGAATCTGTTAAAGGTTTATTACCAGTTTTATCTTTTCCATCTCTTCTAGGCTTTTGACTGGTTTTGTCAACCACAGGAGATTGATGTTTGTCGGTAATTTTGACATTGGGCTGAGACTTGTCATCAGTTTCTGAAACTGTTTTAGGTTTTCCACTAGTTTTATCTGTTTCAGACTTATCCGTAGCTTTGCCAACCACAGGAGACTGGTTGTTTTTAGTAGTTTTGTCAGCGTTTTTGTTAGCGGGCCGAGATTTGTCAACAGTTTCTGAATCTGTTAAAGGTTTATTACCAGTTTTATCTTTTCCATCTCTTCTAGGCTTTTGACTGGTTTTGTCAACCACAGGAGATTGATGTTTGTCGGTAATTTTGACATTGGGCTGAGACTTGTCATCAGTTTCTGAAACTGTTTTAGGTTTTCCACTAGTTTTATCTGTTTCAGACTTATCCGTAGCTTTGCCAACCACAGGAGACTGGTTGTTTTTAGTAGTTTTGTCAGCGTTTTTGTTAGCGGGCCGAGACTTGTCATCAGTTTCTGAATCTGCTATAGGTTTATTAACAGTTTTATCTTTTCCATCTCTTTTAGGCTTGTGACTGGTTTTGTCAACTACAGGTAATCGGCCGGTTTCAGTAGTCTTGTCAGCATTTTTGTCATTGGGCCGAGACTTGTCATTAGTTTCTGAATCTGTTAAAGGTTTATTACCAGTTTTATCTTTTACATCTCTTCTAGGCTTTTGACTGGTTTTGTCAACCACAGGAGATTGATGCTTGTCGGTAATTTTGACATTGGGCTGAGACTTGTTATCAGTTTCTGAAACTGTTTTAGGCTTTCCACTAGTTTTATCTGTTTCAGACTTATCCGTAGCTTTAGCAACCAGAGGAGATTGATCTTTTTTAGTAGTTTTTTCAGCGTTTTTGTCATTGGGCCGAGATTTGTCAACAGTTTCTGAATCTGTTAAAGGTTTATTGATAATATTATCTTTTCCATCTATTTTAGGCTTTTGACTGGTTTTGTCAACCACAGGTAATCGGCCGGTTTCAGTAGTTTTGTCATTGGGCCGAGACTTGTCATTAGTTTCTGAATCTGTTAAAGGTTTATTACCAGTTTTATCTTTTCCATCTCTTCTAGGCTTTTGACTGGTTTTGTCAACCACAGGAGATTGATGTTTGTCGGTAATTTTGACATTGGGCTGAGACTTGTCATCAGTTTCTGAAACTGTTTTAGGTTTTCCACTAGTTTTATCTGTTTCAGACTTATCCGTAGCTTTGCCAACCACAGGAGACTGGTTGTTTTTAGTAGTTTTGTCAGCGTTTTTGTTAGCGGGCCGAGACTTGTCATCAATTTCTGAATCTGTTAAAGGTTTATTACCAGTTTTATCTTTTCCATCTCTTCTAGGCTTTTGACTGGTTTTGTCAACCACAGGAGATTGATGTTTGTCGGTAATTTTGACATTGGGCTGAGACTTGTCATCAGTTTCTGAAACTGTTTTAGGTTTTCCACTAGTTTTATCTGTTTCAGACTTATCCGTAGCTTTAGCAACCAGAGGAGATTGATCATTTTTAGTAGTTTTTTCAACGTTTTTGTCATTGGGCTGAGACTTGTCATCAGTTTCCGCAAGTTTTGTAGGTTTTTCACTGGTTGTACCTGTTTCAGACTTATCCGTAGCTTTGCCATTCACAGGAGATTGATGAGTTTTAGCAGTTTTGTCAGCATTTTTTTCATTGGGCCGAGACTTGTCATCAGTTTCTGAACCTGCTAAAAGTTTATTAACAGTTTTATCTTTTCCAACTATTTTAGGCTTGTGACTGGTTTTGTCAACTACAGGAGATCGGCCAGTTTCAGTAGTTTTGTCAGCATTTTTGTCATTGGGCCGAGATTTGTCAACAGTTTCTGAATCTGTTAAAGGTTTATTAACAGTTTTATCTTTTCCATCTTTTTTAGGCTTTTGACTGGTTTTGTCAACCACAGGTAATCGGCCGGTTTCAGTAGTTTTGTCAGCATTTTTGTCATTGGGCCGAGACTTGTCATTAGTTTCTGAATTTGTTAAGGGTTTATTACCAGTTTTATCTTTTCCATCTCTTCTAGGCTTTTGACTGGTTTTGTCAACGACAGGAGATCGGGGAGTTTTAGTACTTTTACTAGCATTTTTGTCATTGGGCCGAGACTTATAATCAGTTTTTGAATCTGTTAAATGTTCATTAACAGTTTTATCTTTTCCATCTTTTTTAGGCTTTTGACTGGTTTTGTCAACCACAGGTAATCGGCCGGTTTCAGTAGTTTTGTCAGCATTTTTGTCATTGGGCCGAGACTTGTCATTAGTTTTTGAATCTGTTAAATGTTCATTAACAGTTTTATCTTTTCCATCTCTTTTAGGCTTTTGACTAGTTTTATTAACCACAGGAGATCGGTCGGTTTCAGTAGTTTTCTCAGCATTTTTGTTATGGGGCCGAAATTTATCAGCAGTTTTTGAATCTGTTAAAGGCTTATTAATAGTTTTATCTTTTCCATCTCTTTTAGGCTTTTGACTGGTTTTGTCAACCACTGGAGATTGGCCGGTTTCAGTAGTTTTGTCAGCATTTTTGTCATTGGGTCGAGGCTTGTGATCAGTTTCTGAATCTGCTAAAGGTTTGTTAACAGTTTTATCTTTTCCATCTCTTTTAGGCTTTTGACTGGTTTTGCCAACCACAGGAGAACGGCCGGTTTCAGTAGTTTTGTCAGTATTTTTATCATTAGGTCTAGACTTGTCATCAGTTTCTGAAACTTTTTTAGGTTTTCTACTAGTTTTATCTGTTTCAGACTTATCCGTAGCTTTGCCAACCACAGGATATTGATCGGTTTTGGTATTTTTATCAATGTTTTTGTCATTGGGTCGAGACTTGTCTTCAGTTTTTGAAACCGTTAAAGGTTTATTAACCGTTTTATCTTTTCCGTCTGTTTTGGACTTCTGAGTGGTATCGCCAACCACAGGAGATCGGCGGGATTCGATACCTGGATAATCAGTTTTGTTTTTATCGTCTGTAATATTTTCATTTACTGTTTCGTTGTAAGTTTCCTCACTTTCGGTAGTTTCACCAGCATTATTATTTTCTTCATCATAATAGTAATCTTCTTCGCTCGAATCATCAACGATATTAGACTGACCTTTAGTTACTGTTTTATAGTTAGTTTCTTTACTTTCAACAGTTTCACCTACATCATTTTTCTCATCCCCATCATAATCTTCTTCGCTCGAGTCATCAACATTATTATAATTATCTACATTGTTACTGTCACCATCTTGATGGGGTTTTAGAGTTTCAGCCTTACCTATAGTTTTCTTATTTTTGTCAAAGTTTTTGACAGTAGGCCGAGACTTGTCATCAGCTTCTGAACCTTTTGTAGGTTTTCCAGCAGTTTGATCTGTTTCAGACTTATCTGTAGGTTTGCTAATTACAGGTGACTGATGGAACTCTCTGGTTTTATCAGCATTTTTGTCATTGGGCCGAGACTTATCATCAGTTTCTGAATCTGTAGGTTTATTAACAGTTTTATCTTTTCTATCTCTTTTAGGCTTGTGACTGGTTTTGTCAACCTCCGGAGAATGGCCGGTTTCATTAGTTTCGTCAGCATTTTTGTCATTGGGTCGAGGCTTGTGATCAGTTTCTGAATCTGCTAAAGGTTTATTAACAGTTTTATCTTTTCCATCTCTTTTAGGCTTTTGACTGGGTTTGATTAGCTCAATATTATCTATATTACCTTCATTGATATTTTTATTAGTGCCACCATTTTCACTGTATGGATGCTTGCCTTTGAAGTGTTTGTTGATGATAGTTGTAGTGCCAACTTTTCCAGGTTCAGTGTTGCCCGCCACATACCCTGTATCTATTACGATATCAGCAGCATCTCCACTAGTTGCTACGTTGTCATCATCAATAGATGATAAAGGTGTCAGAGGTGCAAAGGTCAACGGTTCGTCATGAGATTCTAAATGTGCTGAAAGTTTATTAACAATTTTATCTTTTCCATCTCTTTTAGGCTTTTGACTGGTTTTATCAACCACAGGTGATCGGCTGGTCTCCGTAGTTTTGCCATTATTTTTTTCATTAGGCCGAGACTTGTCATCAGTTTCTGAATCTGTATGTTTATTAACAGTTTTGTCTTTTTCATCTCTTTTAGGCTTGTGACTGGTTTTGTCGACCTCAGGAGATTGTCCGGTTTCATTAGTTTTGTCAGCATTTTTGTCATTGGGCCCAGACTTGTCATGAGTTTCTGTATCTGTTAAGGGTTTATTAACCGTTTTATCTTTTCCGTCTGTTTTGGACTTTTGAGTAGTATCGCCAACCACAGGAGATCGGCGGGATTCGGTACCTGGATAATCAGTTTCGTTTTTATCGACTGTAATCTTTTCATTTATTGTTTCGCCAACCACAGGAGATTGAGACTTGTCATGAGTTTCTAAATCTGCTGAAGGTTTATTAACAATTTTATCTTTTCCATCTCTTTTAGGCTTTTGACTGGTTTTGTCAACCACAGGAGATCGACCAGTCTCAGTAGTTTTGCCAGCATTTTTGTCATTAGGCCGAGACTTGTCATCAGTTTCTGAATCTGTAGGTTTATTAACAGTTTTATCTTTTCCATCTCTTTTAGGCTTGTGACTGGTTTTGTCAACCTCAGGAGATTGGCCGGTTTCATAAGTTTCGTCAGCATTTTTGTCATTGGGTCGAGGCTTGTGATCAGTTTCTGAATCTGCTAAAGGTTTATTAACAGTTTTATCTTTTCCATCTCTTTTAGGCTTTTGACTGGTTTTGCCAACCACAGGAGAACGGCCGGTTTCAGTAGTTTTGTCAGTATTTTTATCATTAGGTCTAGACTTGTCATCAGTTTCTGAAACTTTTGTAGGTTTTCTACTAGTTTTATTTATTTCAGACTTATCCGTAGCTTTGCTAACCACAGGAGATTGATCGTTTTTAGTAGTTTTGTCAGCATTTTTGTCACTGGGCCCATACTTGTCATTTGTTACTGAATCTGCTAAAGGTTTATTAGCAGTTTTATCTTTTTCATCTCTTTTAGGCTTTTGACTCGTTTTATCAACCACAGGAGATCGGCCGTTTTCAATAGTTTCGTCAGCATTTTTGTCATTGGGTCGAGGCTTGTGATCAGTTTCTGAATCTGCTAAAGGTTTATTAACAGTTTTATCTTTTCCATCTCTTTTAGGCTTTTGACTGGGTTTGATTAGCTCAATATTATCTATATTACCTTCATTGATATTTTTATTAGTGCCACCATTTTCACTGTATGGATGCTTGCCTTTGAAGTGTTTGTTGATGATAGTTGTAGTGCCAACTTTTCCAGGTTCAGTGTTGCCCGCCACATACCCTGTGTCTATTACGATATCAGCAGCATCTCCACTAGTTGCTACGTTGTCATCATCAATAGATGATAAAGGTGTCAGAGGTGCAAAGGTCAACGGTTCGTCATGAGATTCTAAATGTGCTGAAAGTTTATTAACAATTTTATCTTTTCCATCTCTTTTAGGCTTTTGACTGGTTTTATCAACCACAGGTGATCGGCTGGTCTCCGTAGTTTTGCCATTATTTTTTTCATTAGGCCGAGACTTGTCATCAGTTTCTGAATCTGTATGTTTATTAACAGTTTTGTCTTTTTCATCTCTTTTAGGCTTGTGACTGGTTTTGTCGACCTCAGGAGATTGTCCGGTTTCATTAGTTTTGTCAGCATTTTTGTCATTGGGCCCAGACTTGTCATGAGTTTCTGTATCTGTTAAGGGTTTATTAACCGTTTTATCTTTTCCGTCTGTTTTGGACTTTTGAGTAGTATCGCCAACCACAGGAGATCGGCGGGATTCGGTACCTGGATAATCAGTTTCGTTTTTATCGACTGTAATCTTTTCATTTAATGTTTCGCCAACCACAGGAGATTGAGACTTGTCATGAGTTTCTAAATCTGCTGAAGGTTTATTAACAATTTTATCTTTTCCATCTCTTTTAGGCTTTTGACTGGTTTTGTCAACCTCAGGAGATCGACCAGTCTCAGTAGTTTTGCCAGCATTTTTGTCATTAGGCCGAGACTTGTCATCAGTTTCTGAATCTGTAGGTTTATTAACAGTTTTATCTTTTCCATCTCTTTTAGGCTTGTGACTGGTTTTGTCAACCTCAGGAGATTGGCCGGTTTCATAAGTTTCGTCAGCATTTTTGTCATTGGGTCGAGGCTTGTGATCAGGTTCTGAATCTGCTAAAGGTTTATTAACAGTTTTATCTTTTCCATCTCTTTTAGGCTTTTGACTGGTTTTGCCAACCACAGGAGAACGGCCGGTTTCAGTAGTTTTGTCAGTATTTTTATCATTAGGTCTAGACTTGTCATCAGTTTCTGAAACTTTTGTAGGTTTTCTACTAGTTTTATTTATTTCAGACTTATCCGTAGCTTTGCTAACCACAGGAGATTGATCGTTTTTAGTAGTTTTGTCAGCATTTTTGTCACTGGGCCCAGACTTGTCATTTGTTACTGAATCTGCTAAAGGTTTATTAGCAGTTTTATCTTTTTCATCTCTTTTAGGCTTTTGACTCGTTTTATCAACCACAGGAGATCGGCCGTTTTCAAAAGTTTCGTCAGCATTTTTGTCATTGGGTCGAGGCTTGTGATCAGTTTCTGAATCTGCTAAAGGTTTATTAACAGTTTTATCTTTTCCATCTCTTTTAGGCTTTTGACTGGGTTTCATTAGCTCAATATTATCTATATTACCTTCATTGATATTTTTATTAGTGCCACCATTTTCACTGTATGGATGCTTGCCTTTGAAGTGTTTGTTGATGATAGTTGTAGTGCCAACTTTTCCAGGTTCAGTGTTGCCCGCCACATACCCTGTATCTATTACGATATCAGCAGCATCTCCACTAGTTGCTACGTTGTCATCATCAATAGATGATAAAGGTGTCAGAGGTGCAAAGGTCAACGGTTCGTCATGAGATTCTAAATGTGCTGAAAGTTTATTAACAATTTTATCTTTTCCATCTCTTTTAGGCGTTTGACTGGTTTTATCAACCACAGGTGATCGGCTGGTCTCCGTAGTTTTGCCATTATTTTTTTCATTAGGCCGAGACTTGTCATCAGTTTCTGAATCTGTATGTTTATTAACAGTTTTGTCTTTTTCATCTCTTTTAGGCTTGTGACTGGTTTTGTCGACCTCAGGAGATTGTCCGGTTTCATTAGTTTTGTCAGCATTTTTGTCATTGGGTCGAGGCTTGTGATCAGTTTCTGAATCTGCTAAAGGTTTATTAACAGTTTTATCTTTTCCATCTCTTTTAGGCTTTTGACTGGGTTTGATTAGCTCAATATTATCTATATTACCTTCATTGATATTTTTATTAGTGCCACCATTTTCACTGTATGGATGCTTGCCTTTGAAGTGTTTGTTGATGATAGTTGTAGTGCCAACTTTTCCAGGTTCAGTGTTGCCCGCCACATACCCTGTATCTATTACGATATCAGCACCATCTCCACTAGTTGCTACGTTGTCATCATCAATAGGTGATAAAGGTGTCAGAGGTGCAAAGGTCAACGGTTTGTCAATTAACACTCCACTATCTTCGTTATTGGGAACAGTTACAACTGGAATTGTATCAACCGGGACGACATGATTAAAACCCGGATTCCTACCAAATATTGTAGTTGGAACTGCTCCATTTGTTTCTGGAATGTAGCTTAGTCCTGTGCCGACACCACCATGTCTGTAATAGCTAGGCCGAGGACTGTACCCACTTGTATAAGTATTTATTGCAGGAACGATTTCCGCAGGAATGACGTATTCAGGAACAATTGGAGCAATTTCTGCGTAACTGCCATCAGCAACTACAGCCGAAGGATTAACGACATAAGCACCAGGCACACCGTCGTAATACCTTACTTCTGGCTCAGGAGCTATATATACAGGCCTTCTGTTGTAATGAGCCGGGGTAATTCTGTAACCATTAGGTCCAACTCCATGTTTCAAAAGCTCTTCTGCTTGAATTAAAACATCATTTAGGTACTCCTTTTCATCTTCTGTCGCATATTGTTCAGGGTTTCGCCCTACTTGATCATAATCTCCATTTACATATTTACCAGTAACAGGTCCTTGATTTGCGTTTACAGGATAGTTGGGTACCCCACGTAGACGATGAAGGAGTTCATTTAAATACTCACTTGAATGTGAACGGTATCCATTTCCAGGTACATATTTGATATTATCAGTGGGAACTAAAGGGCCGTTTACATATTTACCTTGGTTTTCAGGGCCACCAAGATAGTGAGGTTTCTTGAATGTTCGCTTTAGAACATCATTCAGACTTCCCAGTCCATCAGCACCCTGGTTGCCAGAGCCATGAGAAACATTTCTATTTATATACTGTCCAGAATTAGGACCTTGAACTTCATCAGCATTACTTTCCGGCCTAACTTGGCTGGAATCCTCGTTTCCATTATTTTTATCATATTCAGGTTCATTTGGAACAACTCTTCTAACATCTTCTTCTGAATTTGCCTCTTCAGTCGAGATACCATCTCCACGATTACGATTGATTTCTTCAGCAGAATTAGAGTTATGCTGATGGCCTCCAGTACTACTAACAATGTGGTTAGCAGGCTGATGACGAATCCCTCTAAACGGCTGTTCATTAATGTGACCATTGTTCCAGAACCTATTTACATATCCTCCATTGTAGCCAGGATGACCACTGAAACCACCAGGATTTCCAGTATGATATATATTCTGTCCAGAAGTACTGTAGCTTGGTCTATATGAGATAGGTATTGGTCTTAAGTGACTATTTTTGATGTTATATTGACCTCCGTTTTGATTACCACCGTTGAAGAGCCCTGAAAAAAGGAGAAATAAGTCCATTCAATACACTATACAGGGAGCTATTCATGAAGAACATCAGTCATTATGGTAACAGTTCAAAGATTATCTTATCTCTAACTTTTAAATAAAGTAGAGATAAGTCCATGTCATGTCCACGCAGTAGACACTAACAAAATATAAGGTTTAACTGGCAAAAAATCGCGTGCGACTATGGCTCACAAAAATTACTCACTCTAAAAATTTGCCCCCTTAACTATAAGTAATTAAGTAAGGTAAGTTTGCGTTACAAGGTTTCTGCTAACCTCTATCTTATTCAAGCTTTTAGGCTTACCTTGCTGTCCGCTCTCCCAGTTGCCTTGGTCATTATAAGCCCATTGTGATCTGGAATTCTGCGATTCTTCATTTTCGCTGCTAGAGGTTGACTGGGACTTCCGATGTACTAAAGTTCCGCCTTGCTGTGAGGTTTCTGAAAATATTTTGAATTTAGAAACCTTAGAACATTTTTGTGCATTTAAAAAATACCATACGAAAAGACAGGCTCTAAAATTGTCATATTGGTATCATTTCCTTTGTTCAAAAATCAAACTAAATTCAAATTTAGTCTTTTTTTCCATTTCAGCAAGAAAGGGACAAAAGATAAATATTAGTTTAGTCCTGTCAAATAGTAGTTTAGTCGCCATGTTTTTGAACTGATCTAATCATTAGAGGTATGAGAAACAGGGAGTAAATTTCACTCATCCTCCATATAAAAGGGAGGATCCTCCAACCAGACGAGTATTGTGTCTGGCGGGCATTTGTACATCCTGTATATAATATAATAATAGGTTTGTTGTACATCATACTTCTCTTCGGACTAGCCTTTATACAGGGTGTTTCTTGTAATGTGTCAAGTCAATGCGAGGTGATAGTGGCAACGGCTTGACACTTTACAAGAAACACTCTGTATAAAATGAGTTTGTGATATAACAGGTTAAATCACAAGGTACAAGTCGTGGTGGCCTAGTGGTTAAAACACCAGCCTCTCAAGTATGAGTGCGCGGGTTCAATTCCAGGTCAGGCAAGTACCAATGTAACTTTTCTAAAGTTGTATGTACTTTCTAAATATATCTTGGACACCAATGACTGGAGGTGAAGGAAAACGTCTTGAGGAAACCTGGACAAGCGTGGTGATTACGCTCAATCCTTCTCTGTATGAGAGGAGACCTGTGCCCAGCAGTGGGACGACAAAAAGGTTGATGATGATACAACAGGATACAATAGATTAAGGTCGACACTTACCCTCTTCGATTCTTTGATTCTTATTGAAACGTTTATCAGCTTCGCTGTTCATAATATTTCCGGCACCAGACCGTCTGTTAGTATATCTTCCATCATGTCGATCAATTCCATTAAAATACTCCTCATCATAAGAACTCCTTGACTGATGATTCCTGCCTTGATCATTTACGGAATCAACATCACGAGTCCTGTCTCCATTTTGATCTGAAATAGGGTGGAAGTTAAGTACACGTTTTATTAAAAATAAGCTATGAAATGCTTTTTTTCTTTTGCTTCACCGCCCCGCATCCCGTCTGATGGTAAGCATTAATACAGTCGTTGATGGTAAAGCGCATTTATTTATAAAGAGCCTATTCACTCTAGCCTTGAAGACACTTAAATTATAGCCAGACGAGATGATCACATCTCGTCTGGCTACAATTTAAGTGTCTCTACCTTTACCTTTACAATTCAGCTGATGTTGGGCTTTAACATTGTTGATAACTTATTTCAAATTATCTTCACCTACGTATTCAAAGTGGATTTTGAAGGTCATCAGACCTTCTTATGTAATTTTGACGTTCGAAAAGTGCTGAATCCACAGCCTACTTTGAGCTATAGCAGTTCTCCTCTCTATGACAAGCCAAATGTGTTTACTGTTTTATTTATAATCAATGACAATGGCAACAAACTACGACCTTAGGAGCATTAGGTCGTATGTATAGCTTGACCTTAGAAACGTTAGGTCGAATGCATAGGTTATAAATATAGTTCGACCTTAGAAGTATTAGGTCGTATGTACCTATAGCTCGACCTTAGAAGCATTAGGTTGTATGCATAATGTTTCTAAGGTCGAGAATTATTATTTTAACGGTACAATTACAGGGGGGTACAGGGCAGCTTCTAATGTTGTACAAAGCACAGGTCCGTTCGTGTGTGGAGTACTGCAGCCACATTTGGGCTGGTGCTGCTAAGTGTCACCTGGCTACTTTGGATTCAGTGGAGAGGCGTGCGAAGAGGCTGATTGGTGACCCTGATTTAACTCGAGTTGGTCTCCAAAGCCTAGAGCACAGGCGTAGAGTAGCCAGCCTTTCGGTGTTCTATAGGATTACATTCTGGGGAGTGTGCGAGGGAATTGCACGATTTAATTCCCCCATCTCCGTTCCACCATCGGACGACCCGTCGTACGGCGAGTTTCCACCCTTATGTTGTTAACACCTCTACGATCCGGACGAAGCATTTCGCTTCCTCCTTTATACCGCGTACATCGAGGGACTGGAACAATTTGCCGGCGGCGGTGTTTCCATCGGACTACAATTTGAGTGTCTTCAAGGCTAGAGTGAATAGGCTCTTAATAAACTAGTGTGCTTTACCATCAACGATTGCGTCACTGCTTACCATCGGGCAGGATTGCGGTCAAGCGCTGGTTTATACTTTAATAATAAAAAATAAAAAAACAATTTCTTTTAATATTTCATCCCATTTCACCACGATGTAACGTGGATAAAGTACTGCAAAGAACTTTTGGTGTCTAAGACAACGTCGTTGTTCCTGCAGGGGATGCCCTGGTCATAAGGGAGACAACAACCAACTTCCGGCCTCTGAAGGCGCAGGGTTGCAGGCGGCCCTGGGTCGACGACGATGGTGCGTTGTGTTTCACGCGCACCTCATAGAGATGTCAGTACATGGTGGCGAGGTCCACGACCGATGCCCGCCAGGGGCGCGGGTTGGTTGAAAGAGATAGCCGGGCGGATAGGCAAGTGAAGGAACACAGGTGGGTTTTAGTCAGTAAAAGTCTGACACGAAATTCCAGTCAGCACAGAGCGGGAGAGTTGATTTGATGATTTCCCACCAAAAAAATGGCTTCTGGCTGGTCGCTTTGATTAACTCAAGAAAATATTTGAGTTCTTTCTACAAAATTACTGACAGGTTATATGAGTTCATATTTATTGTCTATTATTCTTTTTTTTACAATGCATACGTACGTGAGCTGTCAGGCCGTATATGCCTGGAGGCTTTTATTTAGTGAATAGTTTGTACTTCCTTACGTTTCCAATTTTAATTATTTTATTTTTTGTTTTGCTGGTATATTGAAGTGGCTAGCTGACATATGGTGAATAGTTTCATTTAATATTCTGTGTTAGTATTGTATAAAGTCACGTGTTTTTTTTTTTTTAAATCAGAAAGGTTTGCTGCTGGGGACTTTGTTCCGCCACTTCTTATTCCCAACCAAAGCACTAGGATGTTGCGAAGGGCGGGCGTTTTGGGGGACTGTCTTAAGTAGCCTAATTTGAATAAATGACTTTTGATTTTGTGTATGTGTGTATGTTTGTAAATGCACGATACAGGAGAAATTCCTAGTTTGCAGCAACTTAAAAAACAAATGTCATTATATTTTTTTTCTTTGGCAATTGAGCCGATATCGACTATTCTGCCCATATCAAGTGTTACTATGTTATCTGTGAACCTGTCACATTGTATATTATTAAATCAAAATGGCTGAGTTTTGGCGAGAAGTTAAGCTGAGTGTCACCCTTATATTTCATTGAACTTTTAAATTATTTATAGTGTTGTTTACTAAATAAAAGTGCATGATTTATGTAGTAAAAAGAGCATAGGTACAGTAAATAATTCATAAAGAACATTGAGATATAGCAGCATAGTGGCCTCATCATGATTTTGCCACAAACCTTCCTTGTAGGCGGTTTAGGTGGCCATCTTTTTTGAGATAAATAATTTGATTAATTAATTGGCTAAATGCAAAAACCGTGCGAAGCCAAAAAAGAAAGAAAGAGAAAAAAAAAACAAAACAGCGGTGTTTTTTCCGATTTTAGTGACGCATAAAAGCTCATTATTACTTTGTGCTACAAGAGCGTTAAAAATGACAAATAAAATTACCGTGTATATAAGAATGCTGCCTGTTATACTCTTCTGTGTTTCTGCTCTCATCTCCATTCCTTCTTGAGACTTGTCGGAGTCGTTGAAGATAATCATTCTGGCCTAATCTCAGATTTTGGTAGTCTTGTGCAGCGTTATTTCTTTGAAGCGTTTCAGAACGACGATTTTTTGTCTCGCTCTTGATGTTACCGCTGTCACCTAGCAAGTAAAGAAGGAGTTTTGGTGGGAAAGTTAAGCGTAGTGTCTCATTTTTTATTGGACTTTTAAATTATTTATAGTGTTGTTTACTAAATAAAATGCGTGATGTATGTAGTAAAAAGTGCATTCAGTGAATAATTCATAAAGAACATTGAGATATCGCAGCACAGTGGCCTCATCATGACTTTGCCTCAAACCCCCCTCAACCAAACCTCAATAAAACCAAAAAAGAAAGAAGTAAATAAATAAAATATTCCCCATTTAAAAGACAGTTTATAAAGGTATGTGGAAAAGATTATACAACTTAATTTTTTGTTTATACGAAACCTGAATACAGTTTGTTCAGAATAAGCAACTGAATCGATACCAATCATTTTTATACCATTTTATATTTTTTCCCAAATTAAGAAATTGTTGCAGTGTGATTACCGAGCGGTTACGAATTTACGATAGATCATGGTACTAGCGCGCGCGCCCCAGCTGACGCCAGAGGTCAACGGACTGCGCTCGCCCGCCCGAGCGGAGCTTTGACCATATTTTTGTTGGGACAACCAAGCCCATAACTTTGTGGTTTTTCATAATATTTTTTTAAAATTTTGTACATAGATTCTTTACTTAAAAATACTGAACACGTGTTTCAGGTTTCGCGTAAACAAAAAATTAGGTTATACCTACATGCCAACTTTATACCAGGAAAAAAATTATGTTATACATGCCAACTTTATACCAGTAAAAAATTATGTTATACATGCCAACTTTATACCAGTAAAAAAATATGTTATACATGCCAACTTTATACCAGTAAAAAATCTTAGAAATTGGAAATGTAGGTAAAAAACTGATTACCTAAATAAAACCCTCCAGGCTCCAAGTATAAAGGACGTGACAGCTTATATATATTTTATGCATTGTAAATATAAAGGTGTATCTGACATCGACGCACAAACGAGTACCTACAAACGAGTACATGATTCTGAACCCCCCAGTGGTGGAATTTTTCGTCGGCTTTTTCATGATTTAAACAAATATATATGTAGTTTTTTTCACTTTAAACCGTTCATAATTACTATACTTTTATAACCCAATAAGATTTTAAAGTAAAAATTAATGAATTCGATAGTTACACAAAAAAGCGCAATGAAAACAAAACTCGAAAACTATCTTATCAGCTGATTTAATAGAGTTCACATAAGGGATCAACGTCATACTTACAAACCGGCACGGCGGCATGCTTGCAATGTTCAAAGGCCGAGCCGACACTTTTTTTAAGCACTGTGAATTCTGTAACTCTTCATTAACGAAATAAATGACTATCATAATTTTATTAGTGGCATGCGGTCTAGCCTTTTCGCGAAGTTTGTGTTACGATGTCAGATACACCCTGTATAGATAACTAGCGGCCCGATACGTGCTTCGCTACTTATAAAGTGAAATAATAAAAACAAATTTATTGGATCATCGAAATTATTTATTCAAACATAAAATATTTTTCATACCTTATTAACGCACATGAAAGATTTTTTTGGTTTGAACTTTTTTTTCTTTTGTCGGCATGGCGTTGAATTTTCGGATTGTTGCCTACAAGCTGTTTTATCAGTGCGCGCGGGAGCTTATTATGGCTTGAACATTAAATGCATTGCTTTCCATTGAGGCGGTTTCATGCCCATTCCGAGTAGTACCTACAACTTGTAGGTAGCGTAACTAACTTTTCTCACGTTTTCGGGTTGATGATTTTTTTTTAATTATTTTTAATTATTTTATAACATAAATATTTTTAATTGTGTCTTTTACTCTATTCATCGAAAGTACCCCTTAAAGCAAATTGTTCTGCCGCGGGAAAACAACCATTAAAATTCCAGCGTGTATACGAGTATAGATCATTATGCACATGTATTTAAGACTCACTTTCCTCTACGGTTATATAGATGAAAAGTTAATTCATCTACCGTATATTTGAATAAATGGATTTTGATATATACTCACTTGTTAAGCTGGATTTGCTGTGCTGCTGCTTGGATTCTATGGAGCGTTGTACGCTCGAATCCGCCTTCACCAACGTCATGCCATCCTCCTTGGAGGCACCTGTATTGCTACTTTTCTTGTTCGCAGATTCGTTTGGAGTGCTTGCTGGGTGGCCCAGCTTCAGAGCTGTGGACGTTTGAATGGAAATTTGGTTTTTTTAAGGACACAATAGAAGTATAGAACAGATAATATATTAAGCTTGTGGGTACGCCGGTCAATCGATCAGGTTACGCTACACTTGCCGCGGTTGCTTCGTGGATGGGTGACCATTTTTACACATACGTGCCCCTGCGTTCCTTGGAAAGCACGTTCAGCCTTCAACCTCAGCTTTCATTAGTAGACCTTTAACAGCCGTTATCGTTAGCCGGGTGGTCAGGTCGTCCGACCCGGGTTTCGATCCCATGGCCTAATGTTTAGCAGTACGACCTGCAATCGCTACACCATCGAGACGTTCCACAATCTGTCTTATTATATATATATTATGATAAAATTAACCCTTTAACCGCCAACGCCATAATATTATGTGTTGTAAGAACATTACATCAGGCGCCACGTCAGAATATTGTGTAGAAAGTCCTGTCATTTAAAAAATGTACAATAAATGTTGAATTTGCTTACTGAATCTTAATATATTTCGTGTAATTACTTTATTTTTAACAGTATTAAATACATATTTTAGCTAATTGATTGAAATAATTACATGTTCTCAGTTCGTGATACGTCTAAATATCAACCTACTTCGCCGAACCCATAATTTCATGTAGACTAGTGTTGTACCGCATATGAAACTCCTGATAGTAAATTAATAAAAAACATCCTATTTTTTACAAAACTATCAAGTAAACATTAATCAAAATTTCATAGTTTATTAAACATTTATTTATTTATTCAAAATTCAATAAGCTTTAGTGAAGTAATATGTAGAAATCAACAAATAAGTATAGGTAAATATTAAGTACAAACTAACTCCAGAACGTCACTAGTACAGGCTATCCGCGAACGCCGTCGTCGTAATTTTATGTGCGGCTCAAGGTCAAGTAGTCATATTTTGAATAAACGTCAGCGCCATCGCCATGATAACATGTGCTCACATTATTATTACATCTAAGCTAGTGTCGAGAAGTTATCGATGATGTTATACGACGACGAAGAACTATTAAATATATTGCAGCAAGCAAACAATGATATTTATAGTAGTAGCAGTTCAACGGATAGTGATAATAATTCGGTAAATAACTCTTGTTTTCAAGTCTGTTTATTTATCCTCAGTCAAAAGGACAGCTAAATAATAATATGTGTACTTATTTACCCATTTATTTTGTTTTAAAGAAAATACAGTTTATTTAGTTATTTTATTTGTTGTTATTTATTATTATTTGTATCCTAATATTTTAAACGCGTATCATTTTTTTTACATAAATGTCATACCGTCTTTTTGTCCGCGGGATAGTAAACGGACTAAATAAGTTTACTGTTTTTTTAATTTGTTATCTATGTTTCATATAATACTAATCTCATTTTAAATTGCTACAGGAGAAGCTTTATCGCTCAGTGCAACTAGTGTTGTAGGCCTTTTTCGTGTTTCGTGAAGACGAAGAGTTATTAAATATTTTGTAATCATGAATTGCGAAGCGACGACAGTTCTCAACATAGAAGTGATGTTGATTTGATAAGTTTAATTTATTTTTTAAATCGATATTTTAATTTGACAAGTAATTGTGTTTGTTTGTAACATACCTACTAAGGTTCATCATGGATACTAACCAAAATTTAAATGATACATTCATAGGCTGGAATTATTTAATATTAAGAAGGTACATCGGTAGGTAGGGTAATAACAGATTTTGTAGTGTTATTAAGTTTAGGTATATGCTTACCTATATTTTTATAATAATGCCTCTATATACAGTATGTTAAGAAAACCCTGTCCGACCCGTGAAGGTGTTGTTAGGTATCGATAACTGATTCTACTAATGCATACAAAACCGGGCTAAACTAAAAAAAAAACCCTCTAAAAAAAATAAATATTATTTCGCAAAAGGAGGTAACTTAATAAATGTGCGTTGACCACCCTTCGCCTGCCGCTCGCGGGGGGCGGGCGGCAGGGCACGCGGCACGTGGTCGCATCGCTATTCGCTCATAACAATACCGGTGTTGTCACTTTTTAAAAATTACCAAATTTCGGGGAAATTGGAATTAATTCGCGGAAAAAAAAGATTATTTCAAAATTCATTTGTATTGGTACTATGATGAATACGTAAAATTTTATATTATATTTGGTCATGTGTTTACCTAACCTTTATTATCCTTATGGGTCGGACAGGGTTTTCTTAACATACTGTATGTATGAGCAGTATAAAAGTAAATATTCTCGAAAGGTTAATATTGTGAATAAATAAATGCATCGATATTGAGTATTCGCAACACTGTTCCAACTTATACCTAAAGTGTCGTGGCGCTGGAGGTTCGTCAAAGGGATCAGTGCCGTGGCGGTTAAAGGGTTAAAATCTGAGTACAAAAGTGTTGCTCATTTCTTAAGAAATTTCTTCCAACCAATAATTTTCTTCTTTTTTTTTAATAAAATTATTCGATAGTCAAAAAACTAGCAACACCAAAAAAAAAACTTACCTGCTAAACCGTCGAGGGCCACAAGCGCCTGAAGAAGAAAAAAACATTGTGAGACAAGAATAAAGAAAGGAAAAATAAAATTAATCTGACAGAGACGATCTCATGTACCAATTAACTATTGGCCAATTTCAATAACTTCCATACTCAGCAAGATTATGGAGCTTGTGTTGAAACCCTGAATAATATGCGATAGAAGATGAAAAGGAGTACTTAAATGATGTTTTAATTCAAGCAGAAGGGCTTTTGAAACATAGAGTTGGACCTAATGGTTACAGAATTACTCCGGCTCATTACAACAGAAGGCTTGTATACAATATGTAAAGAAAACCCTGTCCGACCCGTGAAGGTGTTGTTAGGTATCGATAACTGATTCTACTAATGGATACAAAGTCGGGCTAAACTTAAAAAAATAATAGTGTAAAAAAAAATTCCCGCTAAAAAAATAAATTGTATTTCGCAAAAAGAGGTAACTTAATACATGTACGGTAGGCAACCCTTCCGCGTGCGACGGCGGGCAGGGCACGCGGCACGTGGTCACATCGCTAATAATAATACAGTTCAGATGGTTTTGTCACTTTGGTGGCACAATACAGTTCAGATGGTTTTGTCACGATCGGACAGGGTTTTCTTTATATATTGTATATTTTTGGAATGCAAAATGGTAATGAATTATTTGAGACTTACAGCGCCCCGCGGTTTCACACGCGTTCGTTTCGAATCCGTAAGAATATCGGGGTAAAAAGTATCCCATATGTTATTCCTGGTCCTAAACTACCTGCGTGCTAAAGATGTTTCATTTTGGGCCACCACTATGTTCAATACAGTATGTTAAGAAAACCCTGTCCGACCCATAAGGATAATAAAGGTTAGGTAAACACATGGCCAAATATAATATAAAATTTTACGTAATCATCATAGTACCAATACAAATGAATTTTGAAATAATCTTTTTTTCCCGCGAATTAATTCCAACTTCCCCGAAATTTGGTAATTTTTAAAAAAAGTGACAACACCGGTATTATTATGAGCGAATAGCGATGCGTCCACGTGCCGCGTGCCCTGCCGCCCGCCGCCCGCGGAAGGGTGTACGCACATTTATTAAGTTACCACTTTTTGCGCAATAATATTTATTTTTAGGGTTTTTTTTTTTTAAAGTTTAGCCCGGCTTTGTATCCATTAGTAGAATCAGTTATCGATACCTAACAACACCTTCACGGGTCGGACAGGGTTTTCTTAACATACTGTATATACTATGTAAGAAAACCCTGTTTTTCCTTTCAGGGACATATAATTTTACCTACAAGCACATCATTAATGAAGTCATAATTAGAAAACAGAAATCATTGTCTAGTCACAATCAAATACCTATTAAAACCGACAAATTCGAATTTTTTTCTAGAATATCTGATTTTATACGTTAAATAAATTGGCGGGAACGTTCTACTTATGTCTAGTTTCTTCGTGCAGAATTGCTGAGCTAAGAAATCAGTTACAGATTATAAATATTAATAATTAAACATTTATTTTTAATTATTTTTGTTGAACAATTTTTATAAATTACTTGCTTGCGTCCGTGTGCCGATTCTTAAAACGTAGGTTGAAGGAACAACAGGGTTTTTGTTACATATTGTATAGATAAAACGGATTTTCATAAAAATACTACTAAATTAATTTGAATAAAAATACAAGTATATAAAGGGGGTATCTGACATCGACGCACAAACGAGTACCATGGATCCAGTACATGATTCTGAACCCCCCAGTGGTGGAATTTTTCGTCGATTTTTACCTGATTAAAAAAAAATAATATGCCTTTTTTGCACTTTAAACCGTTCATAATTGCTATACTTTTATAGCCCAACAAGATTTTAAAGTAAAAATTAATTAATTCGCTAATTACACAAAAAAATGCAATGAAAACAAAACTTGAAAAACTATTTTATCAGCTGATTTAATAGAGTTCACATCAGGCATCAACCTACAAACCCGCACGGCGGCACGCTTGCAACGTTCAAAGGCCGAGCCGACACATTTTTTAAACACTATTATTTCTGTAATTGCTCATTAACGATATAAATGACTATCATAATTTTATTAATGGCATGCGGTGTAGCCTTCTCGTAAAGTTTGCGTTACGATGTCAGATACACCATATATAGATAAAAAGGAAGAAAATAAAATATTTTCATAAAAATACTACTAAATGTATTTGAAAGGTTTTTAGTGAGATAACCCTTTATTAAGGTAGCCGTGACAGTGGTTATGACGTTTGATTATCGACTTTGACAGTTCTATTTTCCCGTTATGTTCGTGTCGAGTGTTGATTTGAGTTGATGACATTTATTTAATGGGCCGTATGTTCGGAATTCATGTTTTGTTTTTTTACAGTCATATGCTAGATAATAGAAATGCGTTAGCCTTAGATATACATGACACGTAAATCAAATGTCACTGTCAAAATCTTATTTCGCTTATTGCTGAATACCATATCTATTAATAATTGTGTTGCACTCCTTGGCCGAGTTAAATTGAATCTGTATAAAAACTAAGCCAAAATATAGGAAATTAAAATTAAAAACAGTTAACTATAGCGTAACTATACCTAGCATTAAGTGTACAATGTGCTGGCCCAGGCTCCATACATTTCTGAAACATCTCCTTTCATCCAAATCCATTCAGTAGTTTTTGCGTGGAAAAGTGACAAACTTCCATCCATAAATTTCCACTAACTTTCGCATTTATGACATGTACATATGTATAGGTAGGTAGGTAGGTAGGTAGTAGAATACGGAAAAAATGGAGCTTTTATTGTGTAGGGTTATTTCTCCAAGACCGAGCTTGCAGGTGCGCCTGCATGATCAAATCAGAAATTAGAAGATCCGCAAAAGAACGAGGGTAACGTGAATAAGGCTAGTGGTCCAGATGGTATACCAGCGATTGTTCTTAAGGCATGTACGCCCGAGTTGTCTCCTGTATTGACGCGCCTATATCGCCTCTCATTTAGGACTGGTTAGTGCCCAAGTCCTGGAAGCTTGCCAACGTGCAGTCCGTGCCCAAAAAGGGTAGTCGTGCCGATCCTACCAACTATCGGCCGATTTCAATAACCTCCATACTCTGCAAGATTATGGAGCGTGTATTGAACTCGCGGGGCCTCTGGGCTTATCTGGAAGGTAACGATCTCCTCAGTGACCGACAGTACGGGTTTCGACGCAATCAGTCAACTGGGGACCTACTAGTGTACGCCACTCTCACATACCTATTATTGGAATCAATTGTAACAGCACATACCTACTTAGGACCCATTAACTTAATCAAATTTTATTCCGTGGTGCTTGGCAATCTGGGCTTCTCCCAGTTGCAATAATGTCCCTTTGTGCCGATTGGCCTACTTAGTTCTGTTCTGTCTCCTGCTTGTTATGGAGGGAAGTGGAAAAAATATCTTTTTTCTTACTCCTCCGCTATCCTTTTCTGATTAATTTCGTTGCGGGACCCAAGACAGTTGAATCGTTTCTTCGGGACTCGTCGAGCTTCATTGCTCGGCGTTTTTCTGGCGGTCTCCACTGTTGATTCTGGCTTTCAGGAGTTGCAGTGGGTGGGAAAAAGTGTGGCGGGTTTTTTTAGTATATGCCACACACTTGTGGGGCGAGGCCCTCGAGAAAAATGGGAAAGCGATTGCCGTCTCCCTTGATGTCTGGAAGGCCTTCGATAGAGTATGGCACGCTGGCCTTTTGAATTAGCTTCCAGCGTGCGGCATTTTCGCTGGCCTGAATGTCTGGGTAAAAACTTCCTGACTGAACGGTCCCTCCGAGTTGTTCTCGACGGATGCTCATCGAAGCCCATGTCGACCAATGCCGGTGTTCCTCAGGGGTCTGTTCTCTCTGCAACTCGATTCCTGCTGCATATTAACGATCTGCTGATGCCCGGTATCTATGGGTATGCAGATGACAGCACAGTTGTGGAGAGATACCTGCCGGAAGCTCGGGCTAGTAAGGAATCAATCAGGTCCGAAAGAGAGGCTATGGTAGAGAGTACGAGTGCTGCACTACAGGTAGTCTCCGAATGGGGCGAAGCCAATCATGAAGCATTCAATGCCGCCAAAATACAGGCGTGTCTTTTCACCGCCAAAAGGAGCCCGTTCACTTTGACTCCTACTTTGCAGAATGTATCCTTAGAGCGCACCGACCGCCTTCAGCTTTTGTTAGTTAAGATTTCCTCGAACCTTAACTTTGGGTGGTTCATTAAGTCCAAGGCCAAGGTGGCTGCCAGAAAACTTGGCGTCATCGCAAAGGTCCGGCGGTACTTCACACCAAGGCAGCTTCTAATGTTGTACAAAGCACAGGTCCGCTCGTATGTGGAGTACTGCAGCCACATTTGGGCTGGTGCTGCGAGATGTCACCTGGCTACTTTGGATTCAGTGGAGAGGCGTGCGAAGAGGCTGATTGGCGACCCAGACTTAACTCGAAATGGTCTCCAAAGCCTGGAGCACAGGCGTAGAGTAGCCAGCCTTTCGGTCTTCTATAGGATGCATTCGGGTGAGTGTGCAAGGGAATTGCATGATTTAATTCCCCCATCTCCGTTCCACCATCAGACGATCAGTCGTACGTCGAGTTGCTACTCTTACGTTGTTGACACCACTGCGATCCGGACAAACGTTTCGCTTCCTTTTTTATACCGCATACCGGTGTTTCCGTCAAACTACAATTTGAGTATCTTCAAGGCTAGAGTGAATAGGCTCTTAATAAACTAGCGCCCTTTACCAACGATCGCATCACTGCTTACCATCAGGCGGGATTGCGCTCAAGCGCTAGTTTATAATTTATAAAAAAAAACCGACATAGCCTAGCCATAGCATATCATAATCTGCAGCTGACGCCCATCGATGGCTTGTAGAAGATGGTGAAGCTGCTTTAAGAGAGAAAAGTTGTCGTGAGTGGTATCAAAAGTTTAAAAACTGTGAAGACAAAGATCGTAGTGGAAGACTTAATACAGACACGGAATTGGAAGCATTATTGGAGGAAGATACAAGGAAGAGGAAAAACGCGGCCATTACTACTGCAGATATGACAGAATTATTCTCCTACGTGATAATGCTCGTCGGCATGTTCAAAAAAATCGGCGGAAACTTATTTGTACACGTAATAGAATAAATATTTTCCACTTACCACGACTAGTAATACAGCTAACCACTTCATTTTTGGAAATGATTAACTATATTAATTGCGCAATTGGTTTTATATATACATGGCGACGTAAGAAGTGGCAAATTTATTTGTTCATGAGCAAACTGTATCAATAAAACACATGAAATATAGTCAAAATTATACCAACTTGAATACCTATATCTTGTTTTGTAATTTCTGTTGATTTTTCGTACACGTTTGTACAATTAATAAATGGAGTTCTTTTATATACTATATTGTTTTTTCGAGAAATTCTTTTGTTCTGTGAGAATTTGCAACATAACTAAATATGTAAGTAGTGTAAATGCGTAACACTAGTATTGGATTCCATTTTGACAGTTCATCAACATTCATTACGGTATTTACATTGCTGAACAGACACATTTTTCGAACATATTGAGCAATGGATTAGTAATATGCTTCAAAATGGTTCAAATTAAGAGTCATAGTGTGAAAGACTTAAATCAAGTCAAAGCGTCTTTATTATGGACTATAGGTATAGGTATGCCAAAAGTCCACAATAATCATCATCATCTCCGCGTTAATCCCAGTCGTATCTGTAGCTTTTTCAGCTTTGGAGTCTGGGGTCCGCTTTACCAGTCTAACTGCTGACTTTAGCTAAACTTCGATATTTTTCGTGAAGCGACTGCCGTCTGACCTCTACAACCCGAAGGCAATACCGAAGCATTGCAGTTAAACCAATTGTTAGACTTTTGAGGGCTCCAACAATCCGTTACGACTGCGCCACTAGATGTTCGTATGGCAACCGCGACCAACGGCTTAACGTGCTTTCCGAGGCACGACCAGACCAGTGCAAATATTCATATAAATATTTGCACTGTGCGGGGATCGAACCCGCGCCTCCTGGTGCAACGGCCGCGTTCGCTACCGCTCTGCCACGGAGACTGTTGACAATACTAAGAAATTGAATCTACACAATGCAAAGATAGTTTTGTCCAAGGTTTAGCAGCTCCAACAGTGTTCCCGAATACTAAATTTAGCTCCTGTGTAGCTGTACCAGTGCCGAACACCCCTGTCAGCGATGCAATTCCGTAACGTACAATATGCTTGGCTACATAGTGTGTAATACTGGCTTTGAGTAAAAAACATAAACAATTACAAATTAAAACTACAAGAGGAAAAATCAAAGAACAATCAGTGTATAGAAATCGGACGCAGCTCAAGCCCAAGACTTTTTGTCCTCCATGTAATTCTTAACACTATAAAATGCTTTCTGACACAACTTACGTTTAATGAAGGATTTGAATTTATTCAGGCTCAGATCTTGAACCACCTCTGGAAGTCTATTGTAGATATGTATAGGTACATTGGCATCTGAAAGAGTCACCTATTTTCATGAGCCTTGTTGTAGGTACAATAAATTTGTGTTTGTTCCTAGTATTTATATAATGGACATCACTGTATTTTTTAAACCATTTTAATTTTTTTATGAGCATACAAAATATTTTCATATAAATATATTGAGACGGCACGGTCAGTACATTAATCACTTTAAATATTTATCTGAGAGTGTGTCTCAGACGTAATTTATAAATTGCACGAACAGCTCGTTTCTGCAAAACAAATATTGTTTGAATATCAGCGGCATTTCCCCACAACAGAATGCCGTACGACATTACGCTATGGAAATAGCCAAAGTAGGTACACTAAACGGGCCGTCTCAATATCAGTCAAATTACGAATTGTTATACCTTCGCTTACTTTACAGCGATAATTGAAGCTTAGCATCCAGAGTTATAACCAAGAATACTGTGCTGTCTTCAGATCTCAATTCTTCGCCCTTTATCAACACCTTAGTTTTCATCTGCCTAACGTAAGGTAGAGTAAACTTAATGCATTTGGTTTTTTTTTTTCGTTTAAGAGTAAACTCCGTGTTACCCGTAGTAGGCAACTGGGATGCAAAGTTCAAATAGGTCAAAAGCCTATTTTTTTTTTTTATATTTGTACAAAAAAATGTTCCTACTACAATATGGCACAGTTGTGCACATTTTTCACGCTTATTAATTATAATAACGTCACTTTGTTGAATATAAACAAGAAACATACGTAAATAGGGGCTTATAACGTATACATACATACCAGTACCTACATATATAGTAAAGTATATATTCATATGACTAAAATATATAAGCCATAATTTTTACACCATGTTATATTTTTTCACAAATACATTTAGAAATTGTTGCAGTGTGGTAATCGAGCGCGCAACGCAGCTGACGGTTTTTTTTTTTTAATAATTATAAACTAGCGCTTGACCGCAATCCCGCCTGATGGTAAGCAGTGATGCGATCGTTGATGGTATATCGCGCTAGTTTACTAAGAACCTATTCACTCAGATTGAGCGAATAGGAAGGAAGACGGCAGTTGAGCGAGGTGATGCAATGTTAAACCCAACAACACGACCAACGATGCTGCGCCAAAGGGAGATTGATCTGAAGACCCTCCACGACCAAACTCCCAACACAACAACGTTAGGCGCATCGTACCCGGCACACATCGTAATACAACTGCTCAGACTCGTCCTCCATACGGCTTCACCAGACATGGATCCCACGTGACGCTCAGCTGCAGGCGCGGGCGCGCGAACTGTGCGTTGGCCATATTTTTTTGGGACAACCAAGTAAATTTTGTACATAGATTTTTTACTTAAAAACATTGAACATATGTTTCGGGTTTCGCATATACAGTATGTTAAGAAAACCCTGTCCGACCCATAAGGATAATAAAGGTTAGGTAAACACATGACCAAATATAATATAAAAATTTTACGTAATCATCATAGTACCAATACAAATGAATTTTGAAATAATCTTTTTTTCCCGCTAATTAATTCCAACTTCCCCGAAATTTGGTAATTTTTAAAAAAGTGACAACACCGGTATTATTATGAGCGAATAGCGATGCGACCACGTGCCGCGTGCCCTGCCGCCGAAGGGTGATTAACGCACATTTATTAAGTTACCTATTTTTGCGAAATAATATTTATTTTTTTTAGGGAGATTTTTTTTAAGTTTTGCCGGTTTTGTATCCATTAGTAGAATCAGTTATCGATACCGAACAACACCTTCACGGGTCCGACAGGGTTTTCTTAACATACTGTATACAAAAAATAACGTTATATTAAGCAAAGGATAAGTAAGACGGTTTAAAATGATTCAAATTGATAGTAATTTTGTGGTACGAGGAGGCTCACAGTGTTCTTGCAACCCCCAGCGTAGGTGAGAAATGGAACACCGGGACGGGTTTTGTGTCATTAAGAAGTTGACAGGCCTCGGCACCCACCCCAGGGCATCGAACATAGATGATGATTTTTCACCCCAAGTGGTGAAAAGGGAAAGGTTAAAATCAGCTGTCAATTCCTAGATTTAGTTGGAATGGCAACTCACTCCATATTCACACCCCTGGCAAATTGTTCTCGTTCCTCATATACGCGGAGTGTTAACAACGTAAGGGTGGAAACTCGCCATACGACGGGTCGTCCGATAGTGGAACGGAGATGGGGGAATTAAATCATGCAATTCCCGCACACACTCACCAAAATGCATCCTATAGAACACCGAAAGGCTGGCTACTCTGCGCCTGTGCTCCAGGCTTTGGAGACCGTTTTGAGTTAATTCTGGGTCGCCAAACAGCCTCTTCGCACGCCTCTCCACTGAATCCAAAGTAGCCAGGTGACATTTTGCAGCACCAGCCCAAATGTGGATGCAGTTCATCATCTCATCGCATTAGTACTTTTCTTAAAGAACAAAAAGAAAAAGAAGATTCGTCGTATTCCGGCATGATGTCTGGTGAAGCCTTATGGAGGACGGGTCTGAGCAATTGTGTTGCGATGTGTGTCGGGTACGATGCGCCAAATGTAGTTGTGTCGGGAGTTTGGTCGTGGAGGGTCTCCAGATCAATCTCCCTCTGGCGCAGCATCGTTGGTCGTGTTGTTGTGTTTTAACATTGCATCACCTCGCTCAACTGCCTTCTTCCTTCCTACTCACTAAGATTTTTAAGTGCTTGCATTTTTTTTGGCTTAATAAACTTGCGCGCTTTACCATCAACGATTGCATCACTGCGTGCCATCAGGCGGGATTGCAGTCAAGCACTAGTTTATAATTATTAAAAAAAAATTGGTACCATTGACTTGAAAATTGCAAGAAAATAACAGCAGAGAATGAATTATTTACTTAATACCATACGTGTTTGCGTTCCCCAATGGTTAATAATTAATTGTGTTTAAACAATATGGTAGACTCCAAACATATGTTCTGTTATGTTTTGAGACCAGCTTTTGCCTCCGTTTGCTCGCATACTATCAAGAATATATATCGAACATGAGTTAGTGAAGTGACAGTGGGGACATTGCTCGTAGAACCGATGGCCGAAGGGGCAGTAAGGTTCTGGAGTGGCGGCCACGTACCGGAAGACGCAGGGAGGACTGATGACCTGGTGAAAATCGCGAGAAAATGGAAATGAAATGAAATGAAAAGAAATCGTTTATTAAGCAACACCGTTTATTAAGGATCACCGATCACTTTTACACGTCATATGTTTTTTTTTTTTAACTAGATGAAGCCGGCATTTTCCTAACTGACTACCTCTGAGAAGAAATAGCCGAAACACACAGGGATCATCGTCTTTTTTAAAGTCCAGACATTATAAATGAAAATGTTTACAATAATTTACGTTATAATTACGCATATTGCTTAATAACAATGCTTAACAGAGCAAGCAGCTCAGTCCCAAGCTTTTTAATCTTCTAAATAATCTGACATTTTGTAATACCTCTTTTTGCAAAGTTTGGCCTTTATATAGTTTTTATATAGTTTAATGGGTAAGTTTCGAATGTCTATCTATGGATGCGGGCAGCACAAGACCGGTCATCGTGGAAAGCCTTGGACGAGGTCTTTGTCCAGCAGTGGACATCTATAGCCTAAAGAAAAAGACGAGTTTGTGGATGGTAAACAAACTTCTTATATTATTCAGAGAACAGCGGTGGTCTAATGGTATCAGCCGCGACTTGACAAATTGTAGGTCGTAGTAACCTGTAAGGCACTTTGTGTACATTTTTTTCATAACCACTGCTTTCTTTTTTGACGTGATAACGTCTATTAAATCGGTATGCTGGGAGTCATTCGCGAAAACTGCGTAACGGCCGAATCTGACGCTACACGGAGTCCACGCCTACTAAAACTGACCTTAGCCTTGTAGCTTTAGAGTGCAATATTATTTACCTAAAAGCACGGTTGTAAACAATTAGTAGCAGTTTTTCGCATACATGATTTAAGCATTGATAGCCGAGTGGTGAAACGCTCGGATTAATATCGACTCACTCAAGAGGTGCCGCGGATCGATTCCTGACGGCAACGGACGTTTTTTATCCTTTTTAATTTTTAAATTTTTCCTTTTTAATTTTTCTTTTTCTTTTTGCTTTTTTTTATTTTTTAGAAAATTTAAACAAACTATTAAATAAAAATATAAATGTTATACATTACTTTATTTTAAATAATTTCATTGCACCCAGAAAAAATTACCATGTAATAGACGTTATTTTTATTTTATTTTGACGTGATAACGTCTATTAAATCGGTATGCTGGGAGTCATTCGCGAAAACTGCGTAACGGCCGAATCTGACGCTACACGGAGTCCACGCCTACTAAAACTAACTTTAGCCTTGTAGCTTTAGAGTGCAATATTATTTACCTAAAAGCACGGTTGTAAACAATTAGTAGCAGTTTTTCGCATACATGATTAAAGCATTGATAGCCGAGTGGTGAAACGCTCGGATTAATATCGACTCACTCAAGAGGTGCCGCGGATCGATTCCTGACGGCAACGGACGTTTTTTATCCTTTTTAATTTTTAAATTTTTCCTTTTTAATTTTTCTTTTTCTTTTTTCTTTTTCTTTTTGCTTTTTTTTTATTTTTTAGAAAATTTAAACAAACTATTAAATAAAAATATAAATGTTATACATTACTTTATTTTAAATAATTTCATTGCACCCAGAAAAAATTACCATGTAATAGACGTTATCACGTTCAAATATCGGCAGTAGACGGAGTTCTACAGACAGCCAATTTTTTTTCATAACCACTGCTTTCTTTTTTTTTTTTATTCTACATTTTATTAAGGGGCTTTTGTCCCAATGCGGATATGTCAGCCCCAACGTACCTTATTATACAAATTATTTGACAAATTTAAACTTATACCTAATCTAATAAAAAGTAAACAAACAATAGATTCAGTATGACGAATCATTGCTGAGCGACCGCTATCAAACGATATAATTTTCTGGCTGCCTCTGATTTCGGTTTTGATAGAATACTCTGGATCAGACCCACATTTAATCTATTTAATTTTAGTTCGCTCAGCAATGAATCGCGTTCATCTTTATTTCGAACACATTCCATCAGCAAATGTTGAACATCTTCAATTTTGTTACAAGTTACACAATTAGGTGAATCACTCTTCTTCATTAAGTATGCAAACTTTGCCGATGGAAAGTGTCCGGATCTAAGTCTAAGGGCAAATTTTATATAGTTTCTGTTTAACTTAGGATCATCAAACCAGAGTAAACGAGGAACCTCACCCTGTATGGTTTTATACCAAATGCCTTTTTCTATCGATTTACTGTTGAAATGTGTTTTCCAATCACTAAAGCATCTTGTTTTAAATTTTGGATTAAATTCCCACTGATCTGGTAAGTATATAATTAATTAACCTGCCATCTACTGCTGCTAATTTTGCTATACGGTCAGCTTCCTCATTCCCTTTCAACCACTGCTTTCAAAACAGTGAAGGAAAACATTGAGCGGAAACTTCTAAGACATGTGACATGTACCAACCGCACTGGGCCCGCGTGGTAGATTACAGCCCACTCCCTCACACCTAGAGGAGGCCGGTGTCACAGGATTGAGAATGTTATAGTTGATTATGTATATTCATTCTGTTACTTTAAAGTAATAAGCACATTGACAGTAACTTTTTTTTTTTAATTGGGGCAGAACCCGCCACACTTTTTCCCACCCACTGCAACTCCATTTTTTTTTTTTTTGACGCTGTGGAATGCATTTACGCACCATACCCCGAAGGGCGTGTGTGGGACTCGCCCAGCTGAAGCCGGGAATACCCACTAAACCCAACAGCGGCACACCGACATCGCCTTGGTGGCGGGGTCATGGGAAATAGCAAGCCTGCCTACCAATCCCCCGCCGGCGATTCCCGCCAGAAGGCGGGCCCACAGTGGGCCCTCCATAGGGAGGGGCCCGGCTGGGTACGTCTTCGTGTGCGAGAAGGACGCAGCAGCCAAGGGTTTTTTAGCGAGGTGTCCTTCCTCTTAGCCCCACTCGTTTGCCCGGAAGCAAACGGGCCCCGAGCTCCTCTCAGTGAGGAGACCCGGTTGCCCGACGGTGACCCGGAGTTCGGGTCACGTCAGCCACCTAGAGTGGTGGCCGACCCGCCGCACGTGACCGCCGAAGCGGTCCCCACTTCTGGTTTTGGTCCGCGCCGGTAAACCGGTAACCCCCATATCTGGGGGCCGTTCCCCTATCCGCCACCTGGGGACGCGTCCGATGGCAGGCCAGAAACTGCACACGGACCAGAAACTGCACACGGACCCACCCACCCACTGCAACTCCTGAAAGCCAGAATCAACAGTGGGGACCGCCAGAAAAACGCCGAGTAATGAAGCTCGAAGAGTCCCGAAGAAACGATTCAACTGTCTTGGGTCCCGCAACGAAATTAATCAGAAAAGAATAGCGGAGGAGTAAGAAAAAAGATATTTTTTCCACTTCCTTCCATAACAAACAGGAGACCGAACAGAACTAGGTCAATCGGCACAAAGGGACATTATTGCAACTGGGAGAAGTCCAGATTGCCAAGCACCACGGTATAAAATTTGATTAAGTTAATGGGTCCTAAGTAGGTATGTGCTGTTACAATTGATTCCAATAATAGGTATGGCAAAAGCGCCTGAACGCACGGAAATTGGTTCTGGTTTCTACAAGGTCCGTATAATAAACGACTCCGGATGTAACTTGTACACATTGACAGTAAGTTAAAGTGTATATGTAAGCATATTGTACGTTACGGAATTGCATCGCTGACAGGGGTGTTCGGCACTGGTACAGCTACACAGGAGCTAAACTTAGTATTCGGGAACACTTTTTGAGGTGCTGAAACTTGGACAAAACTATCTTTGCATTGTGTAGATTCAATTTCTTATTGTATAATTGCATGGCACACCTGTGAGCACAATGTACTTGCTGTAAAGCATCTATTTGTTGGGTTATTTTAATTTCTGAATTGTTGTTTTTTTTTTGTGTGTTTTCCATAATGGACGCTCTCAGCGTACAATATATTTCTGCATCGTTCTCACACGGTTTATTTCAACATGAATGATGTAATCAAATATTTGTATGAATAGCTTGATAATTTAAGAGTGTCCATGGAGTTTCATGCCCGTTCTTTGTAGTGTTATGTATTTACCTACAGATACACTTATTTATTTATATTCATACATTTATATCATTCATTTCTGCAGGTCATAATACGCATTACAGTATTATGAGGCGCTGTTCTGATAACATTTTACTACACCAAGACTCATTATTCAGCCTACAGACACGGTGCTCAACTTCAAGCCTAAGTTTCAGCGACTTGGTGATATCTTAGCGTAAGAAGCTGTACCTATGCTGTGCTGTATTAATTTTGCCACTCAACACAACGCTATAATTTAATATATTTACATATTACATTAATATTTTCATTGTTATGACAGTCTTTGACAACGCTGTTGATTATGTCTCTATGACCACCTTTTCTTCTAAATTCTTGACAGCCTGCTATTTTTCTACCGGATTTGTTATCCGAACTCCTTTAAGTTATTTCATATTGCTTATAATTATTCAAATATTTAAATTTCGTGAAAAAGCTGTTCTCCGAGGTTTCTTCAGAAGCTCTTGCTGAGCAGTGACGGTTTAGCTTTTCTGTCGGGTTTCTACTTACGTACATTAATTTTGTAATTTTGCCTCCAGAGCCCTCCCAGGGGTACCCTCTCCCTCGCGGAGAGGGGGACCTCCTCTGAACCTCCTGCCTGTAACGCTGTGCTTCTGCTGACCTGTGCTGTGCTAAATCTGGCGCTGTTCTGCTGCCTGGTGCCACCTTTGATGGTGGCGGAGGTACTGTTGCCGGGCGCTGTCTCGGCTTCCGGCGCCGCTCCTACCACCAGCGCCGCTCTTACTGCCGGTGCCGCTCCTCCACTGCGGCTGCCGACCCTCTACCGCCAGCGCCGCTCCTACTGCCGCGGCGTCTGCTTCTGCTGTCGACGCCATTCCTGCTATCGGCACCGCTTCTACAGCCGGCGCCACTCCTCAGCTGCTGCTGCCGGCTTGCTATCAGTGACTGCTGCTGCTGTGCCCTGCCCGACTGACTGCTCTGCCTCCTTTTTTTTTTTAAATGTTTACTTTTGTCCTCACCTCACGCATATCATTTCATTTTCATATTTATATTCTTAACTTTACTTTTATAATATTTTAATAAATTCTTTGTCTTACCCTCCTCCCCTTTTTCTTTCCTTGTCGTAACACGACATCTTCTCCATAGGTACCTACTCTTTGGAATGGGCGACTAGCTTCACCTTACTGACTGACCGACCTTCTGACAATTCAAAAGTGCCTGTAACTGGTTTATTTGGAATAAATGCTTTGATTTGATTTGAGTGTAATCGAGTTTTTCCACTAGATATTTTATTAGTAACAGCTCGAAGTTTATAACTTCATCGTCAAATTTTATATCGTCCTACTGCTGGGCACAGGTCTCCTCTCATACAGAGAAGGATTGAGCGTAATCACCACGCTTGCTCAATGCGGGTTGGCGATTTCAGACTTAAAGTCCAGGTTTCCTTAAGATGTTTTCCTTCACCTTTAATCAGTCATTGGTGTCCAAGTTATACTTAGAAAGTACATACAACTTTAGAAAAGTTACATTCGTACTTCATCATCATCATCATCGTCATTTCAGCCGAAAGACGTCCACTGCTGGAAATAGACCTTCCCCAAGATTCTACACGACGACCGGTCCTGCGCCTCCCGCGTCCAGCGGTTTTCCGCGACCTTCACCAGGTCGTCGGTTCACCTTGTCGGGGGCCTACCCACGCTACGTCTTCCGGTGCGTGGTCGCCACTCGAGAACCCGCCGGCCCCATCGGGCATCAGTCTTACGGGCAATGTGTCCAGCCCACTGCCACTTTAGTGTTGCAATTCTTCGGGCTATGTCGGTTACTCTCGTTCTTCTGCGGATCTCCTCATTCCTGATTCGATCGCGCAGTGAAACCCCAAGCATAGCCCTCTCCATTGCCCTTTGAGTGACTTTGAGCCTTATTATAAGGCCCATTGGGCATCATTGCCCCCCCCAATTTTGCCACAGAAGAAGCGCTGCTGCCCGCTTCCCTGGTGAGAGTTCCCTGAGTCGCCTCTTACGACACCCACCAGAGGATATGGGTACATTCGTACTTGCCTGACCATATTTGAGAGGCTGGTGTTTATGACATGTATATTTTTTTCTCCCGCTCTGGGCGGAGCGGAAGGGTGTGTCAGACTTTTACTGACTAAAACCTACCCGTGTTCCTTTACTTGCCTGTAGGCCAGGGCCACGGTATCTATTTCGAACAACCCGCGGCCCTGGAAGGCATCGGGGGAAGGCATCAATGGGTTTAGTTTTGACAATTCAACAAGGTTCATTGCGTTATTTACGTTGGCAAGCTAACACATTTAACTAACATATGTAGCAATGGATTAGCAAGTTGCTTCAAAATTATTTAAATTGACAGCATCAGTGTATTATGCAATGATGGTGTTAATTTAAGAGTTGTGTGCGTTTTATTTCATGCAAATAAGTTCATCAGACTTCCTCGGTGGTAGGATATGACATCGGCTGCCGGCAGAAGTTACTACCTACCTGATAAAGTCTTGCCGCCAAGCGATTCGTCGTGTTCTGACATGATGCCTGGTGAAGCAGTTGTGTTACGATGTGTGCCGGGTAGCATGTGCCAAATGTTGTTGTGTCGGGAGTTTGGTCGTGGAGGGTCTCCAGATCAATCTCCCTCTGGCGCAGCATCGTTGGTCGTGTAGTTGGGTTTAACATTGCATCACCTCGCTCAACTGCCGTCTTCCTTCCTATTCACTAAGTTTTATTTGAGTGAATAGGCTTTTAATACACTAGCGCACTTTACCATCAACGATTGCATCACTGCTTATCATCACTCGGGATTGCGGTCAAGCACTAGTTTATATATATAAAGAGTGTTTCTGACATCGACGCACAAACGAGTACCATGGATCCAGTACGTGATTCTAAACCCCGCAGCGGTGGAATTTTTCATTTTAGATCGTTCATAATTGCTATACTGTTATAACCCAATAAGATTTTAAAGTAAAAATCAATTAATTCGCTAATTACATAAAATAGCGCAAGGAAAACAATACTCGAAAAACTATCTTATCAGCTGATTTAATAAAGTTCACATCAGGGATCAACGTCATACCTACAAACCCGCACGGCGGCACGCTTGCAACGTTCAAAGGCCGAGCCGACACTTTTTTTTAAACACTGTGAATTCTGTAACCGTTCATTAACGACATAAATGACTATCATTATTTTATTAGTGGCATGCGGTCTAGCCATTTCGCGAAGTTTGCGTTACGATGTCAGATACACCATGTATAGATAAAAATAAAAGATTTCCGTCACTTCACACATCAGGTTCAATTGAAAACCAGTGTCAGGCACTAGTTGTCTGACATTTTTGCTGAACTGGGCCTTTTTGGCGCAGCCGGGAGGCACACATTCCTGCTAGTATTCTATATTAATTTGTTTTATCACAATTTACTTTATTTTATTATTACTATTTTTTTTACTTTTTAATGTTTGTCTTTATCTGATGTATTGTGTGTCTTTTAATCTGTGCTAAATAAACGTATTTTCTTTCTTTCTTCTTTCTTTCTTTCTTTCTAACAATGTCTCACACCTGCAGTATGATTCTATAACCGACTTAAAGTGAAATTTATTATTTGATTATAATTATAAAGGCGGAATTGTTATTGGAGTTCTGGCGGCAACGTGCCCGCCACGAAAGCTAAATGATCGCGGCCATGACTTGCTAGCTTGACAGTTCGACATTGAGTATCCCCCGCCGCACCGCTCGGTGACACGCGGAAGAAATTTTGAAAGCAGTGGTGATGAAATTATTTACAGTGAAATTCGACAGGCAAATATGTTAAAATGACACTAAAGTGTGTAAAGTTTATCATTTAATATGGAAAATTGCCTATTTAAGTGCCTACCGTCAACGCACGTGTTAAAAATAAAGTGTTGTACGATCACAAAATGACAACTGAACAAACACAGGCCGTTTTTTGACACCGTAATGTCAAATACTTGTGAAAAACACAGCTTTTAATGACATTTGCGGCAACAGCCTACAATAATATTGTAACTAGCTGGGCCCCACGATTTCACTCACATAAGTAGCTAGTAGAAATTTAAAAAATTGATAAAAACCTATTCTTAGGCTTAAAGAATGAGCCTGTGTGGGAGCGGGAACCCACCCGTGTTCCTTCACTTGCCTGTGCGCCAGGGCCACGGTTTCTTTTTTAACCAACCCGCAACCCTGACCCAGGAGGCATCGGTCTTCGTGGACCCCGTCACGATGTGCTGACATCTCTTTGAGGCGCGCGTGAAACACAACGCGCCGTCGAGCCGGGCCTGGTTCTTACCGGGCGGCGAGCTGCTCACCGCCCGCAAGGCCGCGCTTGCGGTGGCCGGGAGTTTGATGTTGTATCCCGATCAGGACGTCTCCTGCGGCGGCTAGAGGTCTCCGCCTCCTCCTTTGCCAGCATCACTGCTTCGCAGAAGGAGGTGACGGCCTGCCATGCACTCTCGCTCCGGATTATGGCCTGGACCAGGGCCGGATGCGGGAGATCGCCGGACTGACCTCCACCGTATGCTCCACCGTGTCCTCAAGGCGATCCCCACAGTGGAGAAACCCTGGTGTTTCCTCCCGCCTTATATGGAATAGGGACATCCCGAAACAGCCGTGTCCGGTGACGACCTGCGTCAGGCAGTGCCGTGGCATCTCTCTCCTCCTCCTAGAAGGTACTTACCGCCGCTATTATGGCGTGCCCAGCACTGGGTTGCGACAATCGCAGTCTCCATGTCGCCATGAGATCCCGCCGGAGCTCTGTCCGCCGTACGACGATTTCCCGCAGCAGCGGAGTTATGCCCCAGCGTTTTGCATCCTCTCGACACTCCCACATGTGGGCAAGGGTTTTGGCTTCCAGATCCCATGGCGGCAATCCAGCAAGGAGGACTTTTTTTTTTTTTTTTTTTTTTTTTTGTTACAAAACCCGCCACACTTTTCCCAACCACTGCAACTCCTGAAAGCCAGAATCAACCGCCAGAAAAACGCCGAGCAATGAAGCTCGACGAGTCCCGGAGAAACGATTCAACTGTCTTGGGTCCCGCAACGTAATTAATCAGAAAAGAATAGCGGAGGAGTAAGAAAAAAGATATTTTTTCCACTTCCCTCCATAACAAGCAGGAGACAGAACAGAACTAGGCCAATCGGCACAAAGGGACATTATTGCAACTGGGAGAAGCCCAGATTGTCAAGCACCACGTAATAAAATTTGATTAAGTTAATGGGTCCTAAGTAGGTATGTGCTGTTACAATTGATTCCAATAATAGGTATGGCAAAAGCGCCTGAACGCACGGAAATTGGTTCTAGTTTCTACAAGGTCCGTATAATAAACGACTCCGGATGTAACTTGTACACTATCCAACATAATATTGCGTTCATTCTGCCAAAGAACACACTCCCACAAGATGTGATGTGCGGACTGTTCAAATTTACAGTTCGATGTAGAACACTGACACAAAGGGGAAGGAACAAGTTTAAAAGAATACAGTTTACTTTTAAAGTTGCCATGACCTGTGAGAAATTGGGCAACGCAGTGGTCAACCTCCAGCCATGTCCTAGCCAGCCGATCGCCAACGGATGGAAAGAATAGATGGAGGTGCCGGCCCTTGATGGAATTATCCCACCTACTTTGCCATTCGGATAAGAGGTCCTCCCAGACTTCAGTCTGAGGTTTAAATAATCTAGAGATTTTATTAAAGTCGCGTTGTGTAACAAAATTAGTGTCCATGGCCTCCCCCCTCGCGGAGTAGTACATTGAAGCACGTCGCTGTACCTCAAGGTCGACTGGAAGTACACCTGCCAGTACCGGTAAGGCTTCAGTACTGACCGTTCTATACGCCTTGCATAAAAATATCAATGCCAAACGTTGGCTTTGAAGCAGTTTACGTCGTGCCGCCCCTATGCTGGCCCTATCGGCCCAAACAGGTGCACCGTAGCACATACATCCTAAGTAGGTAGCTCCATATATAGTTTTTAAAGTTAGGAATGATAGACCCAAAGTTGCTTTGGATATTCTAGTTAGGGCATAAAAGTTCCTTTTAGCTTTTTCACCAACTATTTTTATATGTTCTATAAATGAAAAATTCCTTTCTAAGATCATACCAAGGTAGCATACGGATTGCTGTTTTTTAATGGGAACGTTATCAAATTTAATAGTAGGCAATGATTTAAGATTACCTTTTAGTAGAAGTTGATAGGTTTTATGTGGCGCAAACGTTAGGCGGTTACGATCACCCCACTGAGATATTAAATTTAGGCAAGTATTGGCCAAGTTCTCAAGTCCAGCTCGGGTACTTGACTGAATGAGCAGTAGGCCATCGTCCGCGTAACCAGTAAGTGAACAGCCGCAAGAAAGCGGGATCGCGAGGAAGTCATCAAAACCCAAATTCCATAAATAAGGACCGACAACTGAACCCTGAGGACATCCCATGGTTAGTGTTTTAGTACTAGAAAAATGACCGAGCTTAAGTACCGCGGAACCGTTTATAAAGTAAGAGTAAACGAGATTATATATGTTTTTATAGCAACCGCGGGTTTTTAATTTTAACAACAGCATAGGCCACCAGGCGTTATCAAAAGCCCCAGAAATATCCAGGAAGATCCCAATTACGTACTTGTTTTCGGATTGGTTAACGGTTCTTCTGACAGAAAGCGCCGCGTCGACTGTAGATTTACCTATGGTGAAGCCATACTGATTATTATGGAATTTTGGACCGCTCGGTAGTAAACGTGGAACGATGAGGCGCTCAAGAAGTTTACCCAAAGATGGTAGAAGTGTGATACGACGATATGACTTCGGATCATCGGGTGGTTTGTCACCACACTTTGGTATTATTCGTATGAAACCGCGTCGCCATTTACGAGGAAAAACGCCTTCAGCAATGCATCGGTTGTATACAGTTAAGATGGCATCACCCGCTGTTTTACACGCTTCTTTAATCATCCTATTAGATATTTTATCTTCACCTGATGATTTGTTGACCGGTAGTTTTCTAACAATATTTATAAATTCGTCATTAGATGGTACGTCTGACATTGGTGATTCAGGTGGCACAGGAGCCCACGCTCTAATCTGTTGGTGGTAGTCGCTATCGTTAGCCGGTGAATCATCAGGGATAAGTGTATTAATTAGCACTTCTGTTGTTTCCTCATGCCTGTGGTATGCTTATATGTTTGACTTTAATGTTTTGAACGTATGCAAGGTCGACCGATCTGTTAGCTTTAAATTCGTGATATAAGGGAGACCACGGACCCTCCCTGTCAAGTTTATCAACGATTTTTCGCAACAAGTTACCCTTAGATTTTTCCACCGATGCTTTGTAGCGTGACTTGGCAACTCTAAAAGCATTTAAAGCGAACGTAAGAAGATCTCCAGTAATCTTTCGGCTCTTGAGTTTATTTAACTGTCTACGCGCTCTGCGATATCTTTTACGCTGTTCAACTAAATAATCACTCCACCAGTCACATCTACGAATATTGGTCATAGATCCGCGACCAATGGCAATGTCAGCACAGTAGGTAAAGGTTTCTGACATAATGTCAGCACTTTCTTCGGCTGACAGCCCGTCCCGAGTGAATTCTTTGGCGTGACACGCAAAAAGCGAGCCGAAAAATTCCCAGTTCGCGCCTTTACATCTATATCTGAAATTACCGGGAATATGAGACGGACCCTGAATATAACCAGGAACAAATTCGTACACGATCAGGCGATGATCACTACAAGACGCGTCCGGTAGGACACGCCACCTATCCAAACGTACGTCGGCACTTGAAAGTGTGACGTCAATACAAGATTCGCCCATTTGGCTGCAGAAAGTAGGTGGTGCATCAGGGGTATTATGAATCGATAGGTTAATCTCAGCAATGAAATCCTCAACAGCGCAGCGTCGTTCGGTATCGGTGGCCCGAACCTTGCCATACCACAGAGACGATGACGCGTTGACATCCGCGCCAACGATAACTTTGCAGCCCGCGAGTGACCGCAAGACATGACGGAGATTATGTATATGAGGAGTAACAGGATCTGAGTATTGAAAGTAACAGCTTACAACGAATACTTTAAAAGAAGCTGATGATACTTCGGCAACCGCACAGTGTGGCGTCATGAGGTCACGTAAAGACGTTACCGTAAAGTTAGAAGACCGCGCAACATAAATTCCGGCTCGTGCCTTGCAATCCAGCTGTACTACCCTGTGACGTAAACGTGAGTTTTGATATTGTTCCTGAATGAGTACAAGGTCTAAGTTGTAGTCAATAATTAATTTATCTAACTCTGATGTCGCCACCTTATCGTTGTGAAGGTTTAATTGCCCTATGTTTAACCTATCCATCTTAATTAGTAATTAGTATGTAGGATAAGTTGTTCGAGTTTTAATTTATAGGTACCGCACTGGTCCGACCCGCATCTATGATCATAGGGTTTTTTAAATCGTTTACACGCCGCGCAAACCGGGGTAAAATTCGAATCGCCCTTATGCGGGCAAACATTGGTTTCGTGAGCCTCGGAACAGACAGCGCAGGTTGGTGATTTATTAGCGCAATGCTTTTTAACATGACCGAATTGTTGACAATACGCGCAACGAACTATCTCGATATCATCAACAAAACGGCAAGTGGCCCAGTCAATAAATAATTTATCCTTGGTAGTCACAAGATGTTTACGTACCTCAGGTTCAATTTCTATGCCTATCCATTTCCGACCGGTATCGGTAGAACAAGTTAGCAAGGAGGCCTGCCGCCTCAGCGAAGACCGTGCGGTATCCCCGGACCAGCCGAACGGCCATGACGTCACGTCGATTCCTTAGGGACCGCGCCCACACCGGTGCCCCGTAAAGGGCCATAAGCATTAAGGGCTCAAGGTAGATTGGGAACATTTGACAGTTTCGGGTAGCTTGATCTGCTGTCCTTCGTTCCTATCATGGAATAGACAAGTAAGATTGGAAAGGTGTTGTGGGCGGGGCAGGCTTGCCATGAACGTGATACGAAAATCGTATGTCGACTGAAACACGTATTCACCGCGTTTAGTATTCTTCAAACTACTTCAGAGACGGAGTTCTGTTTTAAAATGCCGTATTGTAACATGCAAGACAAAAAGTCAAACCTCAAATATTAAGCGAGGAGGTAGATCTTTCCACCAGTAAGTCAAAAATAACATTTTATTACAATATAATTAGTAAAAAACACAAAAATTTACTGATAACTATGATATTACAAACTATTACGATATTTTTGCATCAAGATACAAAAAATATACATTGCTCGGTTTGTATCCGGTTTGTCAAAACAATAAGAAAGTCCGCGTACAATGTAGTGAATCCAATATGTCTTCTACACTTGACTCGTTGTCATTTTGACCTTTTCCCTGATTGGCCGAAATGCAGGGCGCCATAATTATCTATAGAGAAGTGCCCATATGGTTAAATAAAATTATCCATAAAATTCAGGACTATACGTATGATAAACTTAATGTTTGAATTATTTTATATTTAATTAAAGATATGTTATTTATAGTTTGACATATTTAAATAATGTATTACTCATTGAACAAATGTAATATAGGTAATAATACTTATAAACGGCCATGTTAACCATGACTATTTATTATAATCTAATATCAAAATCTTAGATAATTGAAATATCACTCATGTAATATTAAGTAATTATAAATTTTAGATTTAGTAAAGAAACTAACATATTTTAATAAATGTCACCATAACCTAAACCATTACTTATAGAAATAAAAAGCATTAAATTAAGCATAAAATTTATTACACATTTTTGCTAATACTCGTATCTCTAAAACTAAAATTCCTATCAACTCAAAACTTTTTGTAAGTAGTACTGTTTTACACCTAAACCTTTCATTTAACTCCAATTTTATGTGTATTGCACCATAAAGAAAAAAAAACACATTTTCAAGTAATACGTAATTCTTTTAAGTAGTAAAAAAAAAACGTTTTTTTTAAACCTCCTTACTAATTACGAAAAAGTCTTATAAGTCGAATCCTTACGAAGCTACATAATTAGAATACTATCATTCCTTTTTGACAATTTTATCCATATAAATATTGAGCTTTTTGTCGCCATAGCGTGTATGAGAAATGTATGAATGTAAGAGTACGTCAAATGCACTGCTTGCGTTAGTGTGATGACCAATTACAAACTTATAATCTAAGCGCGCGTGTGCGTAATGCGCTTCCGTATTGGTCTTTTGCTTACAGTGGAGTTAAAGAAGAGAGACAAGCGGCGACACATGTTCTCATACAAATCCCGACCAATTTCCTTTCTAATACTCCTGACCGCGATTTCATTCGAGTGAAATTTCTTGTTCCCCACACGGTAATTATTTACGGCCGATATTGTATTTCTGTTCAATATGGCTAATGGCTGTTCTCTAAATCTAAATAGACTGTTCTGAATTGTTGAGCAAAATTGGGCTGCGTGTTCCATCCTTCACTTTAAGGAAACATCAGCCTCTGTATGTTCCCTCTGTGCGATGCGTATGCCGACAAAACTCTTATATGATAAGAGCTAGCAGAACATATAATTTGTTGTGTCGGAGGGTTAATGATCTCGATTTGTTCTCCACCAGTATTCCTAAACTAAAAAAAATACTTTGTGATAGCTTCTTTGTTAATCACTAAAAAAAAATTTCAGTCTTTACTAAATACAGTCAAACCTGGATAAGCGAGAGTTCAAGGGAGCACAATCTCATTCTCGCTTATAGAGGTTTCTCACTAGCCCGAGTTTCTCGCTCATAGAGGTACGCAGCAATAATAAGTCACAGCAAGTAGGGAAATTCAGAAACTCTAGTCCTCTTAATATTTCCATGTCCATCAGAGCACTCAGATTTTATGGAGTCTTTTAATTTTATAATAGGTGGATTCTGGTAAATTAAACTTACCCTGAATTTCATTTCGCGATTTTCCGGATTGAAACGCATTCACTATTTTAAGTTTATCACTTAATGACAGTACTTTAATTTTCCGTTTTGACATGATGCAGACCACAACTTTCCTCCGCAATTGATAAACTACAAACTGAGTAAGTCCGACAAACAGGACGGTACACAGGCACACGTGTCCATTCGAAAAGAATGCGATAAAATAACAATGTTATTTAGTTCCACGAAATAGAATAGGTACAACATTGACGAGAAAATAATAGAAAAACAATGGTAGGAAGTTCCACGAAAGTTAAGAATGAGTCATAAAATAGCAGATGTAAAAATTCTGTCATTTTTTACTGTGTGTGTATCTTTTATAAATAAATAAAGCTCGACTGTCGCTTATAGAGGTATAGATAAGTAGCAGTCTCACTTACGGAGGTCCATAAGGCAAAAACGACTCTCTCTTACAGAGGTTTCTGTTTCTCGCTAATAGAGGTTTCGGGAGCTTAAAATGACGGGTCTTGGCTATTACCTACTCTCACTTATAGAGTTTTCTCACTTATCCAGTTCTCACTTACCCAGGTTTGGCTGGACTCTCAGAGTGCTTACTTGTTCTTATTTTCATTTTCCTGTCCTGTGGGCCTAGTATGAGTTTTCAATACGAAACTCGATCGTCGATATCGAGCGCGTTTGACTCAGCGATTGGTCCGCTTCAAGGTCGTAAGAACTCTCAACCAATGAGAGCGCCAAACGCGCTCGATATCGACCATCAAATTTCGTATTGAAAACTGATACTAGGCCTACTGTGCTGTACCTGTTACTGTCTCTTGTGCTAACCTAATATTATCTGTGGAAACTTTTAATTGGCCTTCTTTCACTAATTATTTTCTATCTGTATCGAGTATATGCTACTATATTTTACACATATAAGGCAAAGGATTTTTTTATATGATTATAAACTAGTGCTTGACGTTGACCGCAATCCCGCGTGATGGTAAGCAGTGACGCAATCGTTAATGGTAAGGCGCGCTAGTTTATTAAGAGCCACTCTAGCCATGAAGACACTTAAATTGTAGTCAGATTGAAACACCGCCGCTGGCAAATAGGGTAGTTGATTAAAAAAAACTAATTAGTCCGTCAGTCTGATTTCCAAAAAATACTAGACACGTATTTTTTCTTTTTTCATATAAACAAAAAATGCAGACGACACAGCGCGTCGAAAACGCATGCGAGGTACTGCACGGTACACTTTTTAGCGACCAGTGACGTCACCAGCCACCACTCCTGATCTTTTATGCCTTTTACATTTGTCAATTTTTATTGATTTGATAAAACAAAATATAAGTATCAAATATCTTTCTATAATCTGAATGACGGACTAAATAGAATTATTTTATTTTACCCAGGAAACATGCCTATTGTTCTAGTCCCTCGATGTAAGCGGTGTCGAGAGTAAGTGAACTTTATTATATCCTGTTCCTCATACCTCTAAAGATAAATAGATATTTTAAAATCTGAATTTAAACATGATTTTAACATTCACAAGTTGCCTTCCATAATTATTCTCTTATCAAACAAGTTTGGACCTACGATCATACAAATAAGAACGTCGTTACAGTTCTACTACTCGTCCATTTATGATTATGACATGACATATTAAGATGTTTTATTATGATGTTAAGATGTTTACTTTTTTTTTTTTTTTTTTTTTTTAATAATTATAAACTAGCGCTTGACCGCAATCCCGCCTGATGGTAAGCAGTGATGCGATCGTTGATGGTAAAGCGTGCTAGTTTATTAAGAGCCTATTCACTCAGAAAAACCAAGCGAATACGAAGGAAGACGGCAGTTGAGCGAGGTGATGCAATGTTAAACCCAACAACACGACCAACGATGCTGCGCCAAAGGGAGATTGATGTGAAGACCCTCCACGACCAAACTCCCAACACAACAACATTAGGCGCATCGTACTCGGCACACATCGCAACACAACTGCTCAGACCCGTCCTCCGTACGGCTTCACCAGACATCATGCCGGAACACGACAAATCGCTTGGCGGCAAGACTTTGTCTGGTGGGTGGTAACTTCTGCCGGCGGCTGATGTTATGGCCTACCACCGAGAAAAAGACTATTAGACTAAGACTATTACCACTTTGTAAAGACTGTTAGTATTTCAGTTTAAAATGTCAATGTACGCAAATCATTCTCGACGTTCGCGAAGAACCTAGACTTTTTTTTAAGAAATACACGATTATAAAGTTATCATGCCCTATTTTCCATACATTTTACTTTCTTATGTTATCATTATACTATGGACGTTACCGACAATATCGATAACTATGTAAAAAAAAATGTTTATTGAATAATGAATCGAACTCGATATGAAATGAACGCACGCAAATGCAGTAGCTACAGACGTCAAAATCTATTAGACAGTTGACAGTCACAACATAAACTAAACGCGCTGCAGTCAGTTCAGAGGTTCAATTAAAGTAAAATAAGATCTCAAAAACGCAGATCTTTTCAGCATTTTATTCAAAAATGACGACGCCCGCTGTCCAAAGATCATCTTGTATTTTCTGTAATATAGTTAACAAGCTCGAACCCACGGAAATAATATACGAAGATGACGAAATATGTGTGTTTCCTGATATTAAACCTGCGAGCAAATTACATCTCCTAATCATACCTAAACGTCATATTGACGACGTTAAATCCTTAACGATGACTGATAAACATCTTGGTAAGTGATTTTATAGCTAAAATCTAATTACGTGATGTGTTTGTTAGTGATGAAAACTGTTATCAATGTTTATCTGATAATGAGTGGGGTGGCATGATTCAACATCACGATCTCCCCGATTTTGTTTATGATCGAATATTTTTTTTCTGTGCGCTATCTGTTCAGAAATATATACCCATGATTAGGTAATAATAATAATACCTCCTTTATTTGCAAGAATGTAGGTGTACAAAAATAGTACCTATGTTGTTCATAAAAATAAAAGTGTTCCATTTAAGTACATTTACAAAGTAAAAAAGTAAACGTGAAGTTAGTGCTATTTAAGTTATTTTTGTAATTCAATTTATAATAAATACAATGAAATTTCCAGCTGCTGAATATGACAAGTTATCTATCTTTATTTCATGACAATAAAATGTACTCGTGAGAATAACTACACTTGCTTTTGTTAAAATATGTACCATATTCTTTTAAAGCTCATCAAGGAGATTCCATGTTTTACCCTTACAGAATATTTGGTACCTCCCACGATTTGTGGTTGTTTCTCGTAAATAAAATGGCAACACTAAATTCTTGTTAGGTACGGTTCAACTTTTTGACATAATCGAAAATCAATAAAACGTTTATTCATATTATAATTCAGTTGGCCAACAACCTAAAATGTTTATCTGTATTTGTTTTCAGTTGAAAAAATGCTGTCGGTTGGTCACGAGCAGTTAGCGAAAAATAATCTAACGCTGTCTGATGCTCGTTTAGGGTATCATTGGCCCCCGTTCCGTAGTATCAGACATCTTCACTTGCACGTAATCGCGCCAGCTTCTGAAATGGGTTTCATAGCTCGACTTATATTCAGGCCGGATTCTTATTGGTTTGTTTCTGTAAGTATTCACAGTAGTAGTATTTTTGATAGTCTTTTCTCGTTTTAGGGATACCTACACAAAGGGTAAAAAACAGAACCCTAATATTCCTAAGACTATTTAATTTAAGTTTGTCACCAGGCGGTATAAAATAAAACTTGCCAGATTAAAAAAAATGGTTTATGTCCTCCTCTATTTGACGATCCAATTAGTTCTTAGCCTGCAGTATCCATACTAACATTTTAAATTCGAAAGTAATTTATGTATATACTCTACATGATTCACTCATAAACGTTGCTTAAAGTTAAGTAATGATTAGTGACTGTTTATCCATACATACTTTAACTTTTCACACCTACAGCACTGAATGAATAACCATAGTCCACATATACTTTTTGTCCCCATGTGGGTAAAGTCACAAGCAATAGCTAGAAAATAAATTAATGGAGTATTTCTTTCTTTTCAGCATGACTATGTGGCTTCGAGGATTTGATGATACACGTCTTCGAAATTGTAGTTAAATCTATTTATTTGTGGGTAGTTATGAAGTCGGTTTGTTTGATGCTCCTAAAAATCACAATTTAGCTTTAAAATATAAATACATATTGTAATAAGGCAACATCAGCATTGTTATGTAAAGGTACAGTACAAACTGTTATGTGTTGTTACTGACCTGAGCCTCATTATTGCGTAAATAACACATAAAATAACAATTGATAGCAAAATCTTTCATTTTGACAGTTCAATCGCGTTATTGCTTCATAAATAAAAAGAAAACTATTTTTTTATCCTTCAAAGCCTTTTTCAAAGTTTATGGTTGAATATGTGTACGCAATCAAGGTGCTGCTTTGAAAATTGATATTAATGAAATGACGGTTCACTATAATGTAAAAGGGGTCACAAATATTTAATTAGAGTTTCTCATTTGCAAGAAGGTACTACTATTTAACCGAAAAGCTCAAGATATATGTCAATGTACTCGTATCTAGTGTCTCTTCTGTTGTTTTTCTAGATTTATTTAAATATTTATTAATTTTCGTTTATTAAACGGATTTATATTGGGTTTATTTGTGTTTGATTTCACTGATTTTAACATGTTTGTCCATCAACCGAACGCACTTTATGTCAAATGACATTGACAACTTTCACATGCACAAAATCACAACACTATCGAATATCGATTGACCACAAAACACTCGGATTTATCTAAATAAAATTACTTTTTTCCAATTATCTTAGAAGAAACAGGTATGCGTTAACATTTCTATGTTCATTATAGTTGCAAGAGATTGTAATTAATACATTTTTGTAGTAAATAATGATCAACACAATTTTTATCCTAACCTCTTTCAATAACAAAAGTTTTTGCATATAAATCAAATCAAATTCAGTAATTGTTTTTGAATAATTTCTAATCTATAAGTTATATTTATCCAATGTGTATTTCACGGTATGTATTTTGCATTATTATTATAAAATATACCACATCTGGCTGAATAGTCGATACATTCGACTTAGTTGCAAAGAAAAAATGTATATGTTTACGTACCTATACCATAATACCACATACATACTTTACGATTACGACATTCAAAATTTCTTCTTCATAGAATAGTTTTAAACTATGGAATGGACAGCTAACAATTTCAAGGATTTATATCATGCAAAAAAAAATCTTTGTTGATTTTCAATAAAAGCAAGACTTTCTTCCAATATGAGAGGTTTTTTTTTTTAAATAAATTATTAGGAAATACACTGCCAACATATTTAGGATGTACATACTGCTAGAAATGAACTCTATGTACTAGTTTTAAAACATTAAAACCACATTAAACTGTAATAGAATATATAAATTATTGTCATATTAACCCTGTTGTTTGTATAGACTTTTAAAATTGCACTTTTATTTGTATTCATACAAATTTAATCATTCAATATAAAATAAAAAAAAAAAACTTTATTCCAAGAATGTTAAGTCTTCATTCTCCAACTAATTTAATAAATAACAATGCATATACATGTTAAATCAAAAATTCAGTGTATGTATTACGATTATAACATAATAGTCTAATTGGAGTGTTTGAGGGGTGTGCGTTAATTACATTACATGTTGTAGACATGCAAAAGGCAAAAACTGTTTTGTCGCAGCGAGGAACATGCCTATTTCTAGCAATGGACTACAATAGGCAGGATTGTCAGTTTTTATACAAAATGGAACTACTTGACAAATTTAAATTTCTTCTTTTCTTTTAAGAATACTAATATAAAAGTGGTCTACATTCTCATAGAAAACAGAATCACATCAGAAACAAGGTGGTTCTTGTTGGTTCTTTTATGTATGAGGATTTAGTATTAAAAAAAAAAGTTTAAATTTGTTGAGCGGTTCCATTTTGTATAAATACAGACAGTTGATTGATGTCTCGTCCTTACTACTTCTACCGACATTTTAGACTAGGGATGTTACGGAGGTTTTTTTTTTATTATTTGCCATCTGTCCCTTCTTGTTTGGCAAGAATCCTTGTCTATCTTTTGTTTTATTCCAACTTGCTCTTTTCCGCTATTTCTCTTGTGGGGTTGGCTGTCATGGGTTACTTTTTTCTCCACTGTGTCTATTTTTTTATTTGTCATCTTTCTTTTTGACTTTGTATATATCATTTTTTATATGCATTTCTTATATTAATCTTATATCTACTTATTATAACATCTTATTCTACAGTATGTTAAGAAAACCCTGTCCGACCCATAAGGATAATAAAGGTTAGGTGTTTACCTAACCTTTATCATCCTCAAAAAAAAGATTATTTCAAAATTCATTTGTATTGGTACTATGATGATTACGTTAAATTTTATATTATATTTGGTCATGTGTTTACCTAACCTTTATAATCCTTATGGGTCGGACAGGGTTTTCTTAACATACTGTATAACAACCTCCGTTACATTATTTCAGACCAATGGACGACTCAGAGCTGGATCCCTCAGAGCTTGGCACACAAGATTACTGGCAGAAAGCGTATACTAAAGAGATTGAGAATTTCAATGAACATGGAGACCCAGGAGATGTCTGGTTTGGCGAGGACAGCGCTAACCGGGTGATTGATTGGATCTGTAACTGTGGTGCTGAAAAGGATACTGCTGTTATTGATTTAGGTGAGGACAATCAGTCAATCATTATGTACATATTTTTTTTGTCGGTGCATCATAACTCCCTTCATACAGGCATCCTTTTAAAGCTTTTCTGGACCAATACACTGGAAAAATATACAAACTACTTACTCATATTTAAGTGATTTTTCAAAAATTGACGATTGAAAATCAAGAATGTTTTTAATCGGCGCGTACTTCACAGCAATCACCCTTAGTCAATCAATTATTTATTTTGTTAAATATAAGATGTGGTTACAGACAGTATTAACAGGTATACACAATAGGGTAGTTGACTAAAAAAAACTAATTAGTCCGTCAGTCAGATTTCCAAAAAATACTTGACACGTATTTTTTTAGTAAGACGACACAGTGCGTTGAAAACTCGTGTGACGTCACTGCTTTTTAGAGAGCAAGCGGCCGCTAGTACTAAATAAGTAACATTCAATTAACAAAAAAAAGTTCCGCTCGATGCTCATGCCCAGTAATGCGGTTTCGTTCCACAAGTTGCTGCGGCATGTGTTACGTACCACTACATTCCACTGTTTTACAATTCCAGGTTGCGGTAATGGCTACACCTTATCAGAATTAGCCAGAGAGGGGTTCACTAACCTGCTTGGTGTGGATTACTGTCAGGAAGCAATCACTCTTGCTGAAAAAGTATCAAAGACAGAGTTTCCATTTATTAAATATAAGGTAAATCAATAGCTGTAGTAGAAATAACTTGCCCCTGGGGCACAGGCAGGTGAAGGAACAGGTTGGCTTTTGTTCAGTAAAAATCTGACACCCCACTCCGCCCCGAGCAGGAGAGTCCGGGGTCCAGTACATGGTCTCCATTCCCTAACTTACTGTTCTTCATACCCTAGCTTACGGCTCTCCATACCCTACCTTTCTTTATGAATGGGATATTGTCAAATGACCTCTCCTACTCTGGGCAGAGCAGAAGACCGTGTCAGACTGACTAAAACTCACCTGTGTTCCTTCACTTGTCTGTGCGACAGGGCCCACTAATCTCTTTTGAACAACCAGCAACCCTGGCAGGCACATATGAATCACAAATGGAGCAGCCTAGTGGCTTCGTGTGGGAAAAATATTCCTTCCATCGATCGTGAACTATAATTAATACAGTGAAACTTGGTTAAGCGGGACCTGGATAAGTGAGAAACCTCCATAACTGGAACTCATGCTGAGGTCCCAACACTTTGGCACTGAATTACCTCTGTTAGTGGGACGAGGTAAGCCTCTATATCTGGGATTTGTTTTTTCGATTTATCATCATAGTTACCTCTATAACTGAGACAGCGAGTAAATTTTATATGCATTAACCTCTGTAACTGAGATAACATTGTTTGTTTACTCATTCTTATTCTACCCACAAATTCCACACGTAATTCCAAGTACGTAAGTACAAATTTTGAGCTTCAATTACCTTCAGTTTTAGTTTCGCTTTACTATCATTCAAATGTTTATTTGAAAAATGCCAAAACGAAAGCTGCAATCGTTATCATTACGTGAAGAACTGAAATTAATATCCGTTTATAAAAGTGGGAAGGATTAATGGAATTATGGCTATTAATGGAACCCTCTGTAAATGAGACAGTTATTTATTTATACCTGTATATCTGAGACACTGGGTAAGTGGAATACCTCTATAAGTGAAACGACATTGCAGGTCCCTTGATGTCTCACTTAACCAGGTTTCACTGTAATAAAAGAAAATAAAATGGTGTTACTATCGCGGAGAAAAACTCTTAACCTAGGGAGTGGGTTATTGAATGCCATGCACCTTACCTCTTCCACAAGCTGTTCCGTCGTCCGGTAGGAATTCGATCAGTCTAAAGGTCATCGACGGCTCTTCACCCCTCTTGTCGGCGGCACAGTTCAGCACAAGCTCGGCAAAAACACATGTGGTTATTAAGTTCTCCGCAATTCAACACCTTAGTTTTCTTCCCTTGAAGCCACAAAGACACGTCACCAATTTGAGCGAGTGGATATAACTTATAATCGACTGATTATATCGTTTAGCGAAAAATTCACATCACAGATGCGACACGATTTTCATAGCTCATTTTCACACCTCGAAGATGAAATGATGAATGAAATTTAGTAAACACAGATATTTAATAGCCAGGTTCAGTCAGATAAGGACCAAGTATCCTAAGTTATAGATAGGATACTTTTGATCCCAATATTCTTGTGTGGGAAAAACTTATGAAGGTTAAACCACGGGGTACAGTTGTGCAATGTTTAATATTATTCACCTTTTATTTGCGGAGTTTAAATTTGTATGAGTATGAATAGTCTAGACGTACCTCGGAAAGCACGTTAAGCCGTTGGTCCCGGTTGCCATACGGACATCTAATGGCAGTCGTGGGTTGTTGGAGCCCTCAAAAGTCCAGCAATAGGGTAGTTGACTAAAAAAAACTAATTAGTCCGTCAGTCAGATTTTCCATATACCTAAACTAAAAATGAAGACGACACAGTGCGCGTTAAAACTCGTGTGACGTCACTGCACGCTGCACTTTTTAGCGAGTAGTGACGTCACCAGCCACCACTCCTGATCTTTGATGCCTTTTATATTTGTCAATTTTTATTGATTTGATAAAACAAAATATGCTTATCCAATATTTTTCTGTAATCTGAATGACGGACTAAATAGAATCAATTTTTTACCCAGGAAACATCTCTATTGGTCTATAACTCGCGCGAATTAACTGTGCATCTCGCTGGAATGCGAACCCTCTCCCGCTTCCCCGCGCGGCGCCCCGCATTCGCCGTAAGCGCTCAGTAGCGATAGCATCTTTGTTACAAATGTCTAAATACAGTTTAAATTCCCTGTTGTTATTACTGTTTCAGTGGAGTTTTTGCTTTGTTAAGTTATTTTTTTATTAAGTTTGTTTTTGTTTTTTACATTTTCGACGTGCTTTTATTAACATAAAAAAATGTAATTTATATTTTTTTTTAACATAATTCTTAATTTTACAAACTGAATGTGTCCGAATGACGTCACAAAGCGAGGTGCTCAGTTAAGTCGCGCGAGTTGTAACTGCAATGCTTCGATATCGCCTTCGGGTCGTGGAGGTGAAACGGCAGTCGTTTCACGGATAATATCTAAGTTTAGCCAGATCACCAGTTAGACTGGTAAAACCGACCCCAGACTCCAAAGCTGAAAAAGCTTTGGATGCGACTGGGATTAACGCTGAGATTTTTTTTATAAATTTTAAACCAGCGCTTGACCGCAATCCCGCCTGATGGTAAGCAGTGATGCGATCGTTGAGAGTAAAGCGCCCTAGTTTATTAAGAGCCTATTCACTCTAGCCTTGAAGACACTCAAATTGTAGTGTGACGGAATCACCGTCGCTGGCAAATTGTTCCTGTCCGTCGATGTACGCGGTATAAAAGAGGAAGCAAAACGCTTCGTCCGGATCGCAGTGGTGTCAACAATGTAAGGGTGGAAAGTCGTCGTACGACGGGTCGTCCGATGATGGAACGGAGATGAGGGAATTAAATCATGCAATTCCCTTGCACACTCACCAGAATGCAATCTATAGAAGACCGAAAGGCTGGCTACTCTATGATTATTATCTCTATGATTTGCTGAGTTTAAATTTGCCTAATAAAATATTTTATTACACATTTTCCAGGTGTTTAATATAATTGAAGACTGCGTGAATGACCTGGGTAAATTTGGCATTGTACATGATAAGGGTACCTACGATGCTATAGGATTGAATCCTGAGGACCCGAAGAGATGTAGAGAAAAATATATTGACCAAGTTGTGGATATGTTGGACGAGAACGGTAAGACACTAGGGTAATTATTTATTTATTTGTTTTATTATTTATGTACACACAATAAAATACATATAGATACGACAAAATGAAGATCTGAGTACAAAGGTGCTGCTTATTTCTTAAGAAATTTCTTCCAGCAGACCTGCGAAAGGAGAAGTAAAACAGAAATGTAGACAATAGTGTGTAAGAACAAGGAGGAAATAAAATATGAATATGATAACTATTAAAGTAATACTATTAAATATACCTAAACATATAAACCTAAAATAATTATATAAGCCAAACCAATAAAACCAAAAAAAAAGTATACTACTTAAATAAATACATAATACTAAAATATATAAATATGTATAAATAATAAACAAATTCTCACAATATAGAGGAAAGGTAATGCTCTTTTAATCGACGCTTAAAATTAGAGATAGTGTTTAAATCACGAACGTTAGGCGGGAGTGATTTCCACAATCTTACAGCATGTACAGAGAAGGAATAGGAATAGTAAATCGTTTTATGAGGATCAGATTTAAGGATGGATCTTAGGTGTGATCTACAGGGTGCGCCGCTAGAGCATGTAACAAACTATTGTATCAACTAGCAATTTGGTTTTAACAGTTCAACAACATTGATTGCTTTTTTACGTTGTTGAGCGAACACATTTCAGAACATATGAAGCAGTGGATTAGCAATACACTTCAAAATAATTCCATTTGATTGAAATTCTTATGCCATTAGGGTGCTAGCGTTATGTAGAGTCTACCTATCCCTACGGGAGGAAGGTGGTTAACTTTTTTTTTAATAATAATTATAAACTAGCGCTTGACCGCTATCCCACCTGACTCTATGCAGTGACGCAATCGCTGATGGTAAAGCGCGCTGGTTTATTAAGAGCCTATTCACTCAAAAACAACTGAGTGAATAAGAATGAAGACGGTAGTTGAGCGAGATGATGCAATGTTAAACCCAACAAGACGAACAGCGATGCTGCGCCAGAGGGAGATTGATCTGAAGACCCTCCACGACGAAAGACGTCCACTGCTGGACATAGGTCTCCAGCGGTTTCCTGCGACCTTCACCAGGTCGTCGGTCCACCTTCTCGAGGGCCTACCCACTCGGCACACATCGCAACACAACTGCTCAGACCCGTCCTCCGTAAGGCTTCACCAGACATCATGCCGAAACACGACGAATCGCTTGGCGACAAGACTGTCTGGTGGGTGGTAACTTCTGCCGGCAGCCCGTATTTATGGCCTACCAGCGAGAAAATGTACTTCATGTATCTATGTATTTTGATTTAAAACATTATTTTTTCAGGTCTGTTCATAATAACATCATGCAATTGGACTGAAGAGGAGTTATTAAAACATTTCTCAGAAAAAATGAAACTCAAGCGAGTAATACCGACGCCTCAATTCAAATTTGGCGGGAAAGTAGGTAGTGTGGTGTCTTCCGTTGTCTTTACTAAGAAATAAATAACTTTATGCTGGGCTTGTTAGTTTTATTGGTCAACTTGTCAAACAATAAACCCATGGGCATACCCAGGGAGGGCAGGCCCCCTCCCCTCCTGGAAATCTCGCAAAGTATAAACGAGGACTTATACAGGATCATTTGTGACTGTTTGTCCTACACACTACAATATAAATACCTAATATTTCATGTAACGTGAACATCTACAAAGCGCCACCGTAGAGTGAAAACCTCGGGAATACATTTTTGCTCAAATTTAATTTATTGCGTTTCTGGGGAGAAAACTTCACTACGCACATCCTGATCTGACCCATTTGTTCATTCGACACTCTTTCTTTTTCTTTCTTTCTTTTATGGCTTCGCACGGTTTGTGCATTTAGCCAATGTCACGTAATGAACCACCAGTGACTGAAGGTGAAGGAAAACATCTTGAGGAAACCTGGACTTTTAAGTCTGAAATCGCCAACCCGCATTGAGCAAGCGTGGTGATTACGCTCAATCCTTCTCTGTATGAGAGGAGACCTGTGCCCAGCAGTGAGACGATTAAAAGGTCGATGATGAAACGTAATCAATAGTTCATGGCGAAAAAGACGGCGTGATCCGTCTTTATTTTTATTTTATTTTATTTATTAGGGACAAAAAACAGTTACACAGTAAAGCATTTACATAAAGTAGATACAAATAAAGATGTAAAAATGTATAACCCACACTATTGTCCACGAAGTGACATCGGAGTAAGAGAACGAATGCATGCAATAGAAGAAAAGTTATATGGTAATTTATAAAAGTGAAACACTGAATTGAAAAGACAGATTGACAAGAGCAGCCGACCTATAGGTGACTTGCAAGAGATTGTGAAACCATTTTTTTAAATTTAGCTTTCGATAGTGCGAAAATATCAATTTCAGAAAATTGAGAGTTATATGTTTCAAACAGCCGGCGGAGAGGGGCCCGCACCCCAGCGTTCGTTCTACATTGCGCAGTATAGAATAGCTGTGGTGCACGCACCTCCCGGCGCACAACAGATCTAGGTACAATGTAACATAATTTACTCGACAGCTCGGTACAATTAAATTTGTTATTGCATATACCGTGCAGCATCACAACCATGATCAGTAGACGTCTAGAATCCAAGCTCAATACTTTATAGTGTGTTAGCAAATCTGCGTAGGGAATCCTTGTACGGAAGCACTTATAGTGCGTGGCACGAAGAAATTTTTTCTGAACCATTTCTATTGCTATCTTATATTTGTCATAATACGGGCACCAGACGGGCACCGCGTATTCCAACTGTGAACGGACTAGTGATTTATATAAGAAGAGAAAAGTAGAAGGCTTTTTAAAGTCATTACAAGACCGCATCACAAAACCATACATCTGGAAGGCCTTGTTAATTATGTTGTCTATATGGGTATCCAAATGTAATTTGCAATCAAGCAGCACGCCAAGATCACGCGTGCGATCGGTTTTTTTCAATTGAGTACCATTCAATGTGTACGGGAAGTCAATAGTATTTTTGTTTTTAGTAAAAGAAATGAAATGACATTTTGGAAGACTAAGATGAAGTTTGTTGACTAGACAGTATTGTGAAAGCCTGCATAAGTCCTCTTCAAGTAGCAAACAATCCTGAGTATTGGCACAAGCCTTATAGATTTTAATGTCATCGGCATACATTAAGAATTGAGAGTTGACTATGCAGGATTTTATATCATTTATGAATAGGACAAAAAGCAATGGGCCTAAGACCGAACCCTGGGGCACACCTGATTCGACGACCACACAATCTGACTCAAAACCGTTGATGACAACCTTTTGGGTCCTATGAGATATATATGAGGCAAACCACCTGAGTAAATTGCCTCTTATGCCATTGAACGCGATTTTATCTAGAAGCAATTTATGGTCCACCCTGTCAAAAGCCTTCCGAAAATCCGTGTACACAGCATCAACCTGCGTGCGCATATCCATATTTTCAAACAAAAATTGTGTAAAAATGATTAAATTTGTAGTAGTGGATTTGGATTTAACGAAGCCATGTTGCTCTGGTAAAATAAGGTGATTTAATTGTGGGAATAATTGGCCATGTACCAAACTCTCAAAAAGCTTAGACAAGGTGGACAAGATGGAAATGGGTCGATAATTCTCAACGTTTCCTTTATCACCGCTCTTGTGAATGGGCGTAATGAAAGCCATCTTCCAGACACGGGGGAAAATTCCATCCCTGAGACACTTGTTAAATATAATGTGTAACGGGACACAGATGGTGTGAGCAGTGTTTTTAAAGAAAGAAGGTGGTAGGCCATCTGGGCCGGCGCCCTTGGTTAAGTCCAATGAGGTTAGCGCGTCAAGTATGACACTCTTCTCGAGGTAAATATGCGGTATGCATACAGAATTCTCGTAAAAGGTCTCTGGAGGTGTCCAGGTGGTAGAGTCAAAAGTTGTGGGCTCTACAGAATTGAAGAAACTAGAAAACAGTGAACATATTTCAGCAGGGCAGTTAGATGATACATTTTTGTACTGCATAAAAGCTGGGATCCCAGAACCTTTCTTTCGATTGGAGATATACGTCCAGAAGTGCTTAACATTAATGGGTATGCTTTCTTCAACAGTTTCCATGTACTTATTATAACACTGTTTACAGAGTAGCTTGAAACGTTTACGCTGAATTGAGAACTTTTCATAATCGGATATGTTACGCAGTTTTTTCCATCGTATCCAGGCGCGTTCTTTATTTTTAAAAGTTTTTATTAGAGAAGCGCTAAACCAAATGGGAAAGGAAGTTGATTTGTGACGAGACAATGGAACAAATAGTCTGAGGATTCCATATATATAGTCATAGAAAGTGTCTACGGCCTGTTCACTGGAGAGATTAAAAAACAATTCGTCCCAGCACAACTTATTTAGTTCTACATTAATGTCTTGGTAATTAGCTTTAAAGAAATTGTATTTTATTTTAGAATGACGCCTCATGGGTGTGAAATGAGTCTCCAGAGAGGTTAAAACAGAAATTGGAGGATGGTGGCTGTCGGGCTGCAGCAGTACAATGTCTGACTGTGTCTGACATTCAGCGTTGCTGATAAATAAGTCTAAAATACGACCCAAAGTGTTTTTAAATGTGTTATATTGAGTGGCATTCGTGACAGCCATTAAATTCAACAACAATCGACCCACATTGTTATGTGTCTGAGGACTCATGTGACTAGCACCGCCTGACCAGTCAATTTCAGGCAGATTGTAGTCACCGGCCACATAAAATGACTCAGTAGAGGGAGCCGTAAGAATACTTTCTAATTTGGACAGATGTGACACGTAAACGTCGTCCTGAGTGCTTGGCGGTATATAGGCAGCGCTTATGACGTGGTGAGTGTTGGAGCGCGACGCGGGCATTTGGATCATAACGTGCTCGATGCCAGTGGTAGTGGGCACGTAAATATCCGTACAGGTCGGAGCTCGCGCAGCACGGCTATCAGAACGCCCCCACCCTCGCGCTTGTTTGTGGTAATTCGGTTACGATCGTCTCTAAAAACCAAGTAGCGGTCATCAATGAATTCTTTGTCCAATATATTAGGTGTTATATTGTCCAATTATTATTACCGAGCATTCCAATTAACTAAGTAAAAATGGAGTAAACAATAGGGGAAAGTAAAGTAATTATTATTATATTCAGGTATATTTAAAAACTTGGATTCCGTTCGTAGTGGGTAGCAGTATGTCGTGGTGGCCTAGTGGTTATAATACCAGCCTCTCAAGTATGAGTGCGCGGGTTCGATTCCAGGTCAGGCAGGTACCAATGTAACTTTTCTAAAGTTATATGTACTTTCTAAGTATATCTTGGACACCAATGACTGAAGGTGAAGGAAAACATCTTGAGGAAACCTGGACTTTAAGTCTGAAATCGCCAACCCGCATTGAGCAAGCGTGGTGATTACGCTCTATCCTTCTCTGTATGAGAGGAGACCTGTGCCCAGCAGTGGGACGATGAAAGGTTGATGATGATGATGATGGGTAGCAGTAAAAAGTTAAGTCGAGTACATGGTTATGAGTATTAACAGTTACAGCTAATGAGAGAGTCTTAAACAACAAATACAATTGACAGGTTACTGATACATGCACAATAGTATAATCTATGGTAGTATTAATTACGTACGCGTGATAACAACATAAGAGTAAACAATCGCAAAACAAAAATATGAAAACAATTCCCGTCACCAAAACAACAAAGATATACTGACGGCATGAGATATGTGTTTTAGACATTTTAATACAATAAATCTGAACGTGCGGCCGTTTAAAATTATAATATATGTAAACATAACAATAACAAAAAACAAAACTATAGGTACATTATGAAGATTGCACTGAGCAATCTTGTTGACATCGCTTTGACAGCGTACAGCAAATGTTTTAGAACTATCGGCAGCCTTAACAAGTACAGTAGCGTTTCTAATCCAGACATACTTAACATTATGTTTTTTAGCCATCTCACGACAAGCACGAAATAAGTTTTTGTTAAAAAGAGTGAGATGCTCGTTAATATACACCTTACAGGGGGTACCTGACATTCCGATTAGGTCGGAGGTAACATTTTTAGACAAACGATAGGAACTTATTACATTATCGCGAAGCATTCTTGAGGCTAATTTCACGACTATGTTCTTGGGTTTGTTACTTTCCTGTGCACGCGCGTGGGGAACACGGTGAATGGCTAATATATCCTGGCGGGGAATTGAGCACCTGAGGGTAGCACCGATCCTTTCGACGAGACCGAGGAGATCTTCATCACGTTTCTCAGGCAGGTTGCAGATCTCAATATTATTAAGTCGAGCTTGCTGTTCCAGCGACTCGATTTTTAGTTCCAATCCAGATAGTTTTTCATCCATGTTGCCATTCCAGGAACGACAAGAAAGCTGTAGATCTTCGACTTTACACTCGAGGCTATTAACACTGTTTTTGTAAACTGCGTTTTCCTTCTTTAAACTATCCATCTGCTGCCTTATTTCTTCAAACTTGCTGTTCATGAAGTCCACAGAGTCCCGAATCTCCTGGTTAATGGTCTGAATTGTGGAATTTTGAGTTTTCAAGACCTTAATCTCAGCAACAAGTGCTTCCAGCGCCGAAGTTTGTTGTTTCACCAGATTCTGCATGTACTCATCCTGTTCCTGCTTCCAGGTTTTGAGCATAGTTTCTAGTTCCAGATTGCGTTCCACAAAAACCTTATTAGTTGAGAAGTCACAGCGAAGTCGTTTATGGCGAGACTGGGTGTTTACGTTCTCGGCACTGCACACAGCTTTTGAGATGTCAGAGTCCGACAACGATAAGTCACTCGTCATGCTGTTGTTCTTAGCTCTAGTTGGAGGTGAGCGCTGCATTACGATGCTGACAAGTAGTAATTTTATGATATTATTGGCAGAAGCGCAATAAAGCCTGCACACAAGCACATTCACAGTTTTATCGGTTATTTGTTTTACGATGGAGGTTTGAGACAAAGTCATAATGTGACCACTATGCTGCAATATTTCACTGTTATTTATGATTTATTTATTAAATGCACTTTTTACTACATAAATCACGCACTTTTATTCAGTAAACAACACTATAAATAATTTTAAAAGTCCAATGAAAAATGAGCGTGACACTCAGCTTGACTTTCCCGCCAAAACCTCATTCGATACTCGTAGCGACATCTATGACACTAAATGATACCGTCGTAAACACGTATCAGTTTCGTGTGAATACCTAGCAACGAACGTGTAGTTTCATTTCATTTTCATTTGGGCAATCTTATAGTACTGAACCGATTTGGGTATGAAAGCGGGTTAAATCTCCATATTAATAAATAAAAAAAAATATAAAAGTCAAAAAATTTTACAGCACGCAGTTTTTTCTTCCTCCTGAAAAGTTACTATTTTTGCACTTACGAGGTTTTCACTCTACGGCGACGAAAGCATGTCAGAGTGAGTTTATTAGATACAGACTACAACATAGCAAGGTAGTACAATCTGTCAAATTTCTTTTATCACTAAAGCAGTAGGTATGACAGCCTCCGTGGCGTAGCGGTGGCAAATATTTGTATGCATGAATATGAATATATGCACTGGTCTGGTCGTGCCTCGGAAAGGCTTAACGTAGCCGTTGGTCCCGGTTGCCATACGAACATCTAGTGGCAGTCGTTACGGGTTGTTGGGGCCCTCAAAAGTCTAACTGAAATGCTTAGATATGGGCTTTGGATTGTGGAGGTCAAACGGCGGTCGCTTTACGGAAAATATCGAAGTTTAGCCAAAATCAGCAGTTAGACTGTAAAGCGGACCCCAGACTCCAAAAGCTGAAAAAGCTTCGGATACGACTGGGATTAACGCTAGAATGATAATGACTAAAGCAGTAGGTAAGGCTCAAGGTTGATTGGGAATAATTGACAGTTTCTTAGTCTATCTATACTAGTAAGTACCTCGAACACGTTGAACACTGCGTTTGGTTAATAGCTATAATCATTATCAAACTTTTTATCATCCCACTGCTGGGCACAGGTCTCCTCTCATACAGAGAAGGATTGAGCGTAATCACCACGCTTGCTCAATGTGGGTTGGCGATTTCAGACTTAAAGTCCAGTTTCCTCAAGATCTTTTCCTGCACGTAATCAGTTATTGGTGTCCAAGATATATTTAGAAAGTACATATAACTTTAGAGAAGTAACATTGGCACTTGCCTGACCTGGAATCGAACCTGCACTCTCATACTTGAGAGGCTGGTGTTATAACCACTACGCCACCACGACTACTATAGTTTAATCATGAATCAGTTTAAAAATCGATCTTTGATCCTTGTGTCCGTAAAATATGAAAAACGAGGTACATATATGGCTACAATACAAAAAGAATGAAAACTTTGATATATGTTCACAAAGTAGTGAATACCCAATAGGCTATTTGACAGATTTATAATTTCTATCTTGAATTACCTACTTGGTTGCGGTTAAGAAGTTCTCCAAAAGTTTTTTTTTTAAATACGTATTTCATAAGAAACGTGCAAATAAAAATTCAAATAAGCCGCCGAAACGCTTTATTCAGCAATATGGCGTCGCGCCTTGTGAGTGACGTCACAAGCATATAAACGATTTTCGGTTCCGCAGTGTTGTTTGTATTTGTTGTTGTTGAGAACACAGAAAAACAAGTGCTGTTGCGCGTATGACGTCATTACCAAATCCCGACATTAGCAAATCCTGATAGTTTCAAAATAAAGGGAGTATCTGACATCGACGCACAAACGAATACCATGGATCCAGTACATGATTCTGAACCCTCCAGTGGTGGAATTTTTCGTCGCCTTTTTCATGATTTAACCCTTTACCAGGCCTCGGACGAATCCTGCAGTAATAATATTTTTTCGTAGATTTAGATGAGTAAAAACATTTGGTATGAAATTTTATCAATAATATTTAATGAATTAGCTGAAAACCTGAAAAAAACCATGTGGGAAAACATAATCCCATTGCCTGTCTAGACGACGACATAATTATTATCTATATATAAAATAAAAAACGATAGTCATTTTGATAGAATTTTTATTATTAATTGTTCATACTAGAAAAAAAAAACAGAAAGAAAGCCACAAAAACCAAAATCCGGAAATTCTCAAAGATTATTGAGAATTTCTGGATTTTGATTTTTTTGGCACACACTGAACAAGCTAGAGGATGGTGCAGGCAATCGAATACAAAGTGGCATTGCTTCATCAACAGTTTTGGGACATAATCTAAATATGGGTCTTCATCTTCATCATTTTCTTCATCCTCAGATGAAAACATTTAATTTAGCAGACCTTCGAGTTGTTGATCGCTTAGTACCTGAATAACAAAAATACACTAAAGTAGACTGACAAATTATGACGAGAAAAGTTTACCACCCACATTTTATATTTTGATAAATGACCGTGAATAAATCCTAAGTAAAACCCGTGGCAAAAACATAGTATAAAATAATGATTTTGATTCACCGCGCAATGGACATAATAACACCCATAATAATTAGGCATTCACAGGCTTTGGGTATACGGTTCCCCACATGTATTATTTCGTTATAACACGATATTTTTGAAGTTTTTACTGAGAATTTATACAGAAATCACTAGAAAAATTTAAATTCTCGAACATATCAAAAAATTGTACGACTTACCTTTCTCCGATTCGCCATAATGTTTAAAATTACGGTGCACTAGTCACAAAAATTTACGTTTAACGGCTGACCACAGAGCAAATGGCTGCAAAAGTGACATTTGTGTTCCGTCACACTTTTTTTTTGTGTTACAATAATTAATATTTCTTATGTCAGCCTTTTTGACAGATTGTGGAAGATTCTTTACCAAAACCTGGTAATAACTTAAGAAAATACTATGTGGGAAATTCTCAATCCATAGCCTGGTTAAGGGTTAAAAAAATGCTATAGGTACTTTTATAACCCAATAAGATTTCAAAGTAAAAAATAATTAATTCAGTGATTACACAAATAAGCGCAATGTGAACAAAACTCGAAAACTATCTTATCAGCTGATTTAATAGAGCTCACATCAGGGGTCAACGTCATACCCATAAAAACGCGCGGCGGCACGCTTGCAACGTTCAAAGGCCGAGCCGACACAATTTTTTTTTAAACACTGTTATTTCTGTAGCCGCTCATTAACGATATAAGTGACTATCATAGTTTTATTAGTTGCATGCGGTGTAGCCTTTTCGCGAAGTTTGCGTTACGATGTCAGATACACCCTGTATAATGTTGGTGCAAGCAACAGGCTTCAATAATGCGTCAAAAATATAAAAAACAACTAAATAAAAAAAAATAACAAAGCAAATCTCCGCAGACTTAGAACAGTAATAACAACAGGGGATTTAAACTGTATTTAGACATTTGTAACAAAGATGTTATCGCTACTCATTGCTTACGGCGAATGTGGGGAAGCGGCGGAGGGGTCGCATTCCAGCGAGGTGCACAGTTAACTTGCGCGAGTTATAGGCAAAGGCGTCACGCACCTCCTTCCAGGTAGAGCAACTCTATTCTTTTCGGCGCACCACGTCGAATCGCCCCTCCTCTTTTTGAGTCTGTATGTATAAAAAAAAACTCATTTTCATTATTACTTTTTATTTATTAAATATTCTTTACAATAAACAACCTGTCTCAAAAATCTTTGTTTCATGAATGAAGCATTTAAAAGTAAATAATAACATAATTCTATAACCATAACTTATAATTAAGACCTCATTGGATAATGAGCAGTTTTCCGATAGGTTAGTTTCGAAAATCATCAAGAGATGGCGCTACCATAACTTTGGTTTTATTTGCCTTGTTGCGTTTTATTTACTCTGTGGCAAGAAAGGACTGACAGTGATAGAATGTTATGTCATATTTTAATTAATTTAAAGTGTCACGCGTATTATTCATTGGACTTTTAAAATTATTTATAGCGTCGTTTTCTAAATAAAAGTGCGTGATATTCATAAAGAACATTGAAATATCGCTGCATAGTGGCCAAATCATGATTTTGCCTCAAACCTGCCTCATAGACGGTTCACGCGGCCGTCTTTTACAGCTGTCATTGGCGATATCCGCTATTATTCTAAAATACAATTTTCAAAGAATTTCTATAATTTGTTACACGTGTTATTGGCAAAATTCTGGTATCTATTCCACAGAGACCATTGATCAAGTCAGTGGCCTCTGTGGAATAGATACCACAATTTGAATCATCAGTCTTCTGTTACCAAAAGTGCCGGCTGCGCCATCTATCAAGTCAAAGGAAAGCTGCTGGAAACTGCTTATTGCGTTATATAAATTATTGAATATAATAATGAAGCAATACCGTCCAGAACCATTGATATTGATTCGTTTTGCGTCAATAATAATTCTTTCAAAAATCCCATACAATTAGGGAGTTCAGTTTTTCCTGAATTATAAACTTTTACATTTTTATTTAGTAAACAACACTATAAATAATTTAAACATTCATGAAAAATGAGCGTGGCACTCAGATTAACAATCCCGCCAAAACTCCCACTGCGCGGATCCAAAGAATGTCCGTGTAGTTTTTTCCACATGGCAATTTCAATGATGGTTGTAACCTATTGTTGTTGAATGTTGTACCTTATGATGTAAACCCAATTTCTAATACTACACACATCAAAAGTGTCTAGGGATCAAGCATTTTTATGCGGATTTCTTGAGATTGAGATGTGGCTTTGTAATAAATTTATGATTTTATAAATTTATATGGATGCTTTTTGGTGCATTTCATAATTTGAATCAGGAACTGTGAATGAAATTCGAGTAAAAGATGAAAATCAGCTGTCAATATTTTCCCTATAAAAACATACAACGCATTGAAGACATTATTAGTGCTACTGTTTCCCTACTACTGATTAAAACCAACGTTATTGTGGAGCGGCGACGTCATTTAAGCAGGGAAGAAATGCTCAGAGCCGTGGGAATGATAGAAGCTGGTTCCCGGCAACGTACTGTGGCTTTAGCTCTGAATACAAGTCAGAGTGTTATCAGTCGACTTTGGACACGTTACCGAAGCACTGGTACCGTGGCTGAGCGCCATGGAGGACGGTATCGCTGCACCACACGGAGACAAGACCGATACATTCAAATCTTAACTCGAAGAACTCCAACAATAACCGCCATGATGTTAGCCGTGAGGCTTCATCACTCTTCAGTAGGCCTAGTATGAGTTTTCATTACGAAACTCGTTCGCCGATATCGAGCGCGTTTGACTCAGCGATTGGCCCGCTTCAAGGTCGTAAGAAGTCTCAACCAATGAGAGCGCCAAACGCGCTCGATACGATCGAACGAGTTTCGTATTGAAAACTCATACTAGGCCTACAGGGAACTTAATTAGCGACCAAACAGTCAGAAACCGCTTGCAAGAAGTGAACCTTCATTCCCGAAGACCGCTACGGGTACCACCTATAGCAATGCACAATCGTAGGATTCGATATCAATGGGCTCTTGAACACAGAAATTGGGCAGAAGAACAATGGCGTTTCGTGTGCTTTTCTGATGAGTCTCGTTTTGGTATGAGACCGGATACAAGACGTATACGACACTGGAGAACCCCTGGACGCCAACAGCGATTAAAATCCTGCCAGGAAGTCCATCCTTATAGTGGTGGAACCATCATGGTATGGGCGGGTATTTGGATCGGCGGAAGAGCTGAGTTGATTTGGATCAGAGGCAACCTCAACGCTCAAATTTATGCTGAGACGATTGTATCAGACGTCATCGTTCCTCTACAAGTGCAAATCGGTCCCTTATTTCAGTTAATGCATGATAATGCACGACCGCACACCGCAAGAGTTGTAAGACAGACTCTCGCCGCAGCTAACATCAATGTCCTGCCCTGGCCTGCTCAGTCGCCAGACTTGAACCCGATTGAGCATGCATGGGATATGCTACAGAGAAGAGCTCTGCCGAATATGGAGGGTATCCAGTCGCAAGAAGACCTTTTTTTGTTGTTGCAACGAACATGGGCGGCCATTCCACAGCGTGATTTGGATGAACTCATTTTGAGTATGCCAAACCGATGTTCTTGTGTTGTTAGTGTTCGCGGTAGAAACACGGATTATTAATTGTTTAAGTTACCCAATAACATTTTAGAGAAAACTGTTATTTCAGTCTTTTTTTCGAACTTTTGTGTTAGTGGTTCAAATGTCAAATATCCCTTTACTAGGAAAATGGCAAATTTCTTTATTAATGCAAAGGTGACTTGTTTTATCGTTACTGTGACAAACGAAAACACTTTATTTGATGAATCCTTAAAGAAAATTTTAATTAATATCAATCAGGAGAAAAGTTATTGCAAAAATATATGTTGATCCCTAGACACTTTTGATGTGTGTAGTTATATACACTTTATAATATAGGTACTATTTTAAAATAACAAATAATTTGTTCACAATTCTTTTTTTTAAAGGAATGTCGTTTTACAATTATTTTTAATTAGACCCAATTTTATAATGTTATATTTGTAGAAAAAAAAATGCAGCAGTGGAAGTATTTCAAATACATCCAAACAATTTAAAATAATTTTTAAACTCAAGTTCAATATAAAAAAACGCATTATAAAATTCAAAATAAAAAAAATCATGGTTTTCTGAGCAAAAAAGTAGAAATAAAAACTAAAGACTAAGAATAAATTATTTTTGGTTTTAGTTATGGCCAGTTAGATAGGAATGTTTTTTTTTATATATAATCATTGTGCAAGTCTTTTTGAAAATGGATTCCTGTTGTCCAGAATACACTTACATATTACCATTTTAAATTGAAGTTATTCGGAACACTTTCGTTCCGAAATGTGCTGCTGGGGAAATTGTTCCGCCACTTCATCTTCCCAGCGAAAGCAATAGGAAGTGGCGAATAGCGGGCGTTTTAGGGGGACTGTCTTACGTAATATTGACGTTCGAAAAGTGTTATTTTTCTTTGAATTTATTATTCTGAAATAAATCAGTCGCTGTGAAAACATCCAAACTGATTAAGTGGGTAGACTTTGGATTAAAAATAACTGATAAAGTAGATAAATAAATTGATCAATTGCGTAATATTCAGCGTATCAGTGATATATTTAGGCCTAATTATGATAAAAACGTATGATTAAGAAATACCGAATTGATTCAAAGTTCAAGAAACATTTCTTCAACAAATTGGAACATTACCGTCTTTTTGAGTGAACAGTGGACAAAAACATGTTAATATAACCCTTAGTGTGTCTAAAATTTTCACAGAAAATGTATTTGTAGGTTGCCACTATAACAAAAAAATACCAAAAACAGAATATAAAAATTTTTAAAGGAGGCATCCTGTTCAACAAACCTTATATTTTGTTCGATAATAATAGCGACAATAGACTTAAAATATTAACTACAAAAAAGTTTATAACTTACGTAAGAGAGCTCAGTCACTCTAAAATCAACGAAATTTTTATTAAAATAAAGTTAATATTTATTTGACTTGAACTAACATTTCTTTTTTTTTTTATAAATTATAAACTAGCGCTTGACCGCAATCCCGCCTGATGGTAAGCAGTGATGCAATCGTTGATGATAAAGCACACTAGTTATTAAGAGCCTATTCAATATAGCCTTGAAGACACTCAAATTGTAGTCCGACGGAAACACTGCCGCTGGCAAATTGTTCCAGTCCCTCGATGTACGCGGTATAAAGGAGGCGAAACGCTTCGTCCGGATCAATTTGAAAAATTTGCCATAGACTTTAGTGCTCTGCAACACCGAAAAATTTTCGTGTAACCATCACACTTTTTTTTGCCACTTGAACATACTCAGTATATTTCACTGTGCTTTTAATAAGCATATCATTATTTAATACGTAAAGAGCTTCAACCCAATTACTTATATCATTTTCATATACCAAACCAACTTAAATAATTAAAAAAAACTGCTAAAATCGATAGACAAAGTATTTTTTTTTTGTTCCACAGACAATATCACAAGACGCTAAACAGTAGCAAGTAGGCCCTTATGCTTATTTATATACCAGTTATTACCTAATAATCATTTTATTTTAATTTATATTACTAAAAGAGAATCCTCCCGGGATAGTTAAACTCATATGATAAATAAAAAATATTGGTGAAATGTTTAACTGATCCTCTATTAAACTTATTGCTCTTCTAATGATGCACATATTTTTCAATAATTGACCAGCTTGATTTTTTTCTTGAACTAAACTATAGGTCGGAGTTCAAATGGTTTAGATTATATTGAAACGGACGAGTTGAATTGGTACAGTTACCAAGTTGTTCATATTTTTAGGACCCGGGTTCGAATTTCAATTAAGTACCCGCCAATTACATTTGATTTTAACGCATCTGTTACTATTGCAAACTGAAAAAATAGAAACCACATTCGATGCAACAGAGTTTCTTGAAAGAAAGGCTGTATACAATCCAAAACTATTCAGACTCGCCGGAATGTGTAACCTAATTTTATAACCATGAATTTGCAATATTTACTAAACGCATTTGAATTTATTTACACACATTTGAATTTATGTACACATATTTTTAAATTATGGTTAAAAAATTAAAAAAAAAGAACACTCGAGAACAAGTGTTTTTCTTCTCATCGCATTTTTCCGAATTAAAAATTCTTAATTTCAGGAATGCCAATTATTCAATATTTCTTTATAAACTTTTTTTTTTTCAAATAATATTTCTTTTATAGTAATGATATTAATTTAATAAATTGCACTAATTATGACGCTTACTCCTTTGTCGCTAAACCACAACTACAGTGCTTGGCACTTAATTAAAACTACAATTTTCTCATAATTATAACATACAATGACAATATAATTTTACGACATTTTCGCAAGTTACAAATTTCTCACTATTGCTAATAAAAAGCTGAGCGCACATTACAGCGGCATCGGGTCGCATCGCTTCGTAATCAAAAACAAAAATGTGCTATGCGATGGTTCATGAAAATTCACAGTTCCTCACTATTGAAATAAAAAACTAACCACACATTACACCCGCAGCGAGTAGCATCGTATCGCATTCATACAAATATGATATTGCGGTTTTGCGATCCGACGTGTCCTCACTTTTTGTGCCTCAACCTTATAAATACCTACCCCTTTATTACGAAAGATCAGGTTTAAACCACCTAAATGTTTATTGAATTATACACCTAACCGTTATAGAAATGCAGTTCTTTATATAAAAATGAAAGCTTAGTTAGGTACTAAGTTGTCACTTTTGAATTAAGAACTTTTACTCAACCTCAAGAAAGTTCGAAATACAAATACTGATTCAAAGGTTAAGTCTGGAACTAAAGTTAGATTTCGTTTTTTTATAAGGGGGCTAGAGTTTTCCTATTAAATATACAACATGGCGCTACAATGGCGATATTAACACACGACTAGGATTACTAGCCTTTGAAATAATTTAAAACAAAATAACAACATGAACCAATACCTAATTTGAAAATATATGACCTTTGTCAATGCTTCCAATTCACTAGCATATTAAATGGAAAAGAGAAGCCGTCCAAAAGCACATTAAATGGATAACATCGCCAATTTGCGGGGAACTCCTGTTTGAGAGACGCATGGATCCGGAAAGTGTGGCAGATAAAAGAAGAATCTCCATTGTAATAACTATCAAAACCACAAAACAGCCAAGTTAGCCACCATAGCCCGAAAGATAGGCAAACTGAAGTGGCCGTGGGCAAGGCATGCAAAACGGATGGCCCATGGGGCGGAAAGGTTCCGGAATCACGACCAGCTGCCGTGCTGGAAGCCACAGCACAGTTTAGCCTTCCCAAGATACCGATGAGCTGGTTAAGATCGTGTCAAACAAGTGAAAGTGAGAAGCACAGGACTGGTTGTTAAAGCCGAGACTGAAGAGGCCTATATATGCCAAGCAGTGGACCTTTATCGGCTGAATCAATGATCTAGCTTTCTGCCAAACCTGTTAGTGCCAGTCAACCTAGCAATACGCATTTTTTTGTTTATACTTAATTATAAACTAGTGTGTGACCACAATGACGGCAAATGGTAAGCTATGACGCAATTTTTGATGGTAAAGCGCATTAGTTTATTAAGAGCCTATTCACTCAAGAAAACTGAGTGATGCAATGCTAAACCCAACAACACGACGCTGCGCCAGAGGCGGATTGATCTGAAGACCCTCCACGGCCAAACTCCCGACACAACAACATTTGGAGCATCGTACCCGGCACACATCGCAACACAACTGCTCAGACGGCTTCATATAGCTAAATACAAGGAGCGACCACTGCCTCTATTACCTCCACAGGCCAATTTCTGGGTAACACGTTACTTCTAGAAGACTGGTTGACAGATTTATGCCTTATACTTTTGATTATGACATGAAGAACCATCAAACCAATATTTTGCGATTGAATTGACGTATACCCACATTTAATCTGAATATTCGTATTAATATTTGTAACAAAAACCTCGCCGTGCAGTGGAGTACGTCAATAAAGGTCAGCCGACTGATGTTGATATTTTAAGCAAATATTTGCTGTAGACAACCAAACTGAAGGTCTGTAGGAAAATCTGTAGGACTTACTATGATTTGCCAAGGTCATATGGTAAAGTAAATATTAGTGGAAATAAAATGGACATGTTTATTTTTAGAATGCAAAATTGCTAAAATGTTGTATTGTACGTGGTTAGATGTAGATAGGCAGTAAGTAGGTCCGTGTAAAAAAAAAAAAGAGTTCAGCTACGTTTGGTTAAGACTGTAAGCTGCAATATAGTTGTGAAAAGGTTAGATAAATGATGAAGTCAGAATGCTGGAGTAGATACGATCAAGATTATAAGTAACATCGTATTTTTACTTTAGCCACTTTGAGCAGTTTTATTGGACGGAGACCGACCAGGCAACGTGATCTTATTTTTTTTTTACTTTTTAGGCATTCTGTGTTTTTAATCATTTCAGTTTTCACTTCTGTCGGTCAGACGACAGACTCCAATTTTTTTTTTTTTGTGATCCTTTCTTTACATTCTTATTACCAAATTGTAAACCTAAATATTTGAACCAAGATACAAGCGTTGCTTAATTTTACATGTTGCTATAATTGATTCTATGAATTTAAAACTGTTTAATCTCAAATAGCTATCTTTATCTGCCTAGTTTTTTGTCAGTTACTGGGTTATAAATACAGCTATGTTGAGGTCAGCTTCCAGTCTAACCGGATTCAGTTGCATACCATTATTTTACATGGAGCGATTGCCTATCTAATCTCCACAACCCAATTAATGGGTTATAAATACAACTATGTTGAAGTCAGCTTACAGTCTAACCGGATTAAGCTGAATACCAAGATTTTACAAGGAGCGACCGCCTATCAGACCTACACAATCCAGTTATTCTAGTGGGTTTTAGTACTAAATAAATGTATTTTCTTTATTTCTTAGTAGTCTAGGCAAAAACGCTTTTGTTAAGGATTTGTTGTCAGACTTTACATATATAATTTCAATTCAACATGAATGGAGCAACCAATAAATTCGTAACAATGTTTTGTTAAAGAAGTGTTCGTGGAATTCCTTGACCATAGGAACCTACTGTTGTGAAACTGCTGAGTACCTAAACGACCGTGAAAGATCGAGGAATAGTTTCCTAAAACACTGCGGTAACTAAGAAATCGAAGACTGATAAGACCCGCGGTCGTAGGAAACACACGAAAGGAAGTCAGCTGTGCCCATGACGCCGCCCTGTGCCCAATTTAATAGTACATCAAGTGCCGTGCGACCGCACAATCGACAGCGAAGAGCAAATTTAGGTAACCTAAAAACCATTTTAGGTCGATCATACGCGGGCCAATCTAACACAAGATGTGGCAATGATTTTCGTATGAGAAAAATCAGGAAATTTTACTACTTCTACTTATGTTAAGCATTTCTGTTGTAAAGAAATGTAATAGTAAAATAATATGGAGGTCAAATTTGTGCTTGTAGGGGGTAACCTCTGGAACTGCCAGACGGATTTCATCACTTATTTTTGCGATGGATATCTACATTCTTGGGGAAGATTATAGACTATTTAACATCACAATACGACCTTTATGGAGTCGAGTAATATAAGAAAAGGTACACACTTAACAAAAACAAATTAGTAGTACCAGAGAGCAATGGAATGGCGACGCGATGGGTTCGATGGTCGAAAATTAACGACGAAATCATGGATAGAAGCGAGTCTAATATTACAAAGAGTTGTAATTTTGGATGTAGGAAGTGATCTTGGAAGTACCGATACGATTCTTTCACTGTGCGAAGGCTACACTATTGAACAGTATCACGCCACCATGATCAGCCTATATGTTTCACTGTTGAGACACAGGCCTCCTAACTTCTAGAGGAAATGTGTACTATAATCCACCATGTGGGCTCAGTGTGTGTTGATCATGTCATAGAGTTTAGACAACGCGAGCAGAAGATGGTAGTTATTTATACATCTTCTTGTTCAGCCTATAGAGGTCCACTGCTGGAAAAAGGCCTCCCCCAAAGTTTTCCACGATGACCGGTCTTGTGCTGCCCGCATCCATGGGCTTACTCGATACTTTGTGCAAAAAAAAATTAAACCATTGGCTTCTAATATTTCAGACTGCATCAGTCTGAATGGGCTCTTTATTTTATTTTTTATCTACATTCTCAGCACTTCACAATCAAATGATTCACTCAACACTCTATTAAAATAAACAATTAGTGTCTTTCAAAAAATATCTTTTTCAAGGAATGTTTTTTATTTACTTTAGAAAATATTTTCCCCCGTTTCCAACCTCCTATTTTAAATGCGGTAATTTTTTTTTTTTTAAGCGAAAGTGTCATGGTATCCCATGAAATTCAAATTATCTTACGTTATTTGCATTTTGCATTTCGCAGGCAGCTTTATTTTGATCTAAGTATGAATATTTATTTATTGCATTATAATCATAGAACTCATCAACGCATCTCTCTAATTTCATATTACCGTCTGGAAAGGCTTTCTAGACATCATTATATTTGCCAATTACAACTGGAGTATGTATTCGCTTCGTCCAGAGCGGGAGAGGTCATTTGATGATTCCCAACAGCTAAGAAAAAAGTATGTATTACGGATTCGAACGGTTATAATTCTGTAGGTTCATATTTATAGCGATAGAGAAATATTTTAATCAATATTTAAACAACTTTGACGTGCAAATTGCCAAAACGTAATAAATAATATCTTAACTTCATTTTCTAACGCTTGAAGAGTAGAATATAGGTACACAACATATCGTACAAATGTCTTTAGAAACATTGACCGGTTGGAACTTTGCGCAGTTTTCTGTGCAACAACATATTTTAGGAACCAAGTGGTGACAGGAGGCGAGTAAGAGAAAACACGCGAAAGTTCGGAGAATCTATAAAAGTAAGAGAATCAGGATGTAAAGTTGACTTATCCTCCGAAAAGGGAAGATTCTCCACAAAGACGGGTGTCAGTGTCTGGTAGACTACTGCCTGAAGAATGATTGATACGCGGTAAAATTTACCTGCGCAATGCAGGATTTTATGTGATGTCACTTTTTCGTAGTTCTCATATGACAATGCACGCCATCAAAAACCTATGCTCAGATCTCTTATGATTCCTCGGCCATATTGTAATGCATCTAAATTCCTGGACTATACATAATCCTATTTTTTTTTCTATTTTAAATAGAAAAAAACTTGCTATTCTGAATATTCCTCATGTGGTAATGAGACATGTTCAAGAGGACATCGTTATGCTAGATTGAGCATGGTTTAAAGACTCCTGTCTTTAAGTTACTAAAAACAATTTGTTACATTGGCATTTATAGGTGACTGTGAAAAAGTCGCAATGATATTAAAATGTTCTTGTACCTGTCTCCACCTAGCATAAACCGTCTTAAAAAAAAACCCCCACTACCCTAGTTCCCCAAAAACCTATCTAACAAATAATAAATTCAACTTACACACCAACTTATTATACAAAATATAAAGTATGACATTATTAATCAGCAGCAGCACAAAAACCGCCATTAAATAGTTGATTTTCAAAGTGGCGTTCAGCACCACTATCTCCAACGGCTACAAACGATCACAATACTTTGAATCCTCACTCACATTCTCGTACAACAGGTATCCCAGTACCGCAACAAGAACGGTCATGGTTAAAGTAAGGAACTGCAGCATTTTCAACAGCTTCATATCGTGGTGCAGCGTTGCATAGTTCTTTTCTAAATTGCTCAATGTTGAAGTGACAGAATCAGGGCTTTCCAATACCTTTCCATCTGTAATATTGTTCTTTGGAATATCTTTATCAGGAAATTGGCATTTAAGACGGTACTCATCAGTCTTGCTGCGGGGTGATGCTTGCCAAATATCAGTCATCTCTTTTGGTGTTAGATCAGTTTTCGGAATCTGAATTGACATGACCAAGAATCTATCTTTTGATACTGTACGCATCTGAATACCAGATTGGACTACAATCAGAACGGTTTGTGATGCCCCACTGGCTAGAGTGCCAGAGCTAGGTCTCACGCGGAAATTTTCAGGAGCCGTAGTCCTGATTTTGAAAGAAACGGCACTTTCATCCATATTGGTAATCGTGAATTGGCCTGATATTTCATCTCCATCAGTTTTGAATATGATGGTGTCGTTAGGTACAAGACGTAGCATCTCTCCAGGAGAATGCTGTCCATCTCCTTGCTCAGCAAACGTAACCTTCTTTGGAGTATGCTCTGATTTATTTTCAGGAACAAACTCAAATGTGTAGTTATCTTTTCCGCCCCAAGCTACTAAAGCTTGATCAGGGGCTATGACACCCTTTAAAGTATCTTTGCTAACAAACCTCATTGTTTCAACTGCTTTCGCAGGTAACAATGTCTTAATAACTTTAAAAGCCGCGGAAAGCACCCAGGGCATCTGATAAATGATAATATTGTTGAGGAATAATGGATAGTACAGTTTGAATAACGTAATCAAGTATTTTACTAAATCCATGTCCATATTACCCAGGCCACTGCCTTCCATATCAAAAAACATAGAAATTTCCTTACCGCCTTCCTCTCGTTCAATTCGATCAAACCAGTAAATCATGACTTTCTTCAACTCCTCGTAATCTCTCTGACCTTTAACATGCATTTTGGCCCTGAAAATCAATAATAGGCACCCATCAACATCGCGACCTCTTGGGAAAAATACCCCCTCTTTAACATAATCTAGTCTAATGTTACTTTCGTTGATATCGCTCGCCCCGACAGATTTTCGCCATGTTAGGATGTCCCACAGCATGTCTGCAGCAGCTTTAGCGTCATTGTCCGCATGAGTGATCACCCTCTTGAGATATTTTTCATCTTTCGTTCGTTCTAAGTCCAGTTGGTGAAAATCCGGAGGTGGTGAAGTTTCTTTCAATCTAGTTTCGAATAACGCTCTAACTTCCGCCGGCGTCGTCATTTTAGACAAATGATTATATCATCCGCTTAATTAACACGTAACACACACTAATTTCCAGTTCGATAATTGAAATAACACACGAAAATTAGAGATGGTCGTTTCAAACCATAAAGTTTCAATAACTATGTATTGGTTCAATACCTAAAATACGGTATTCGATTCTACAATAACTGTTTATTTAGATAAACTATTTATTGGCGAAAACTTTTTTACTCGTCGCACCTACACTGCGAGTCGCGTCCGTCAGTACTATTTATACTCTTATCGGTTACTCGGTTCTGTAATAACTATTATCACCTAATAACTATTTATCGGGAAAAACTATTTATTTTGCGAATACACGATATACGCTTTACTCGTCACACCTACTGCGAGTCTCGTCTCCTTGATGTAGATTGTGGTCGTACCCGATACCAAACTGAAATATTCCAACGGCGCACGACGAATGGCGATTACGATTTACGATGAGCGAGTCCTAGGAAAAAAAGGAAGAAGGGATTTGAATTGTAATCCGTATGCAATAGATGCAATTATCGAAAAAATGTATTTAGGTCACGGTTTAAAGTTGACCTTCAGGTTCACAGAAAGGGGCATTTGTTTGGGTGAAATGTATTTTGCAAATTTTACTTATCTATTATCTATTTTTAGTCGTGTAAGTTTTGTGTTCACGTTCTAATGCAAAACTTCCTACGCACGCGTGATCCTTTTTTTGTTCTTTGTGTTATTTCTTTTAAGCTATTGCATAGCTTCTATCGCGGGCCTTGAGCGCGGGGACCGAATCCAGAAATTCCGTAACGAAAAAACCTCACGCTCCCCATCGTCTAACGTCGTTTCAGTTCGGCAGTCTTCGGCACGGTATGTTTGTGTGCGTGCGACTACATCTTTTGAAAACAATTTATAGATTTTCAAAAAGAGCATGCATATTGCAGGGCGCGAACTCAGTCCTACACACTTGCCATGTTACTGATAGTCGCAATGTGCTAAACTTGCGATTAATTTTCTCTCTGAAATAGGTCTTCTATAGAGATATGTCATAGACGTCATCGACGTTGTCATGGCTACCTTAAAAACTTTTCATATAATTAATTATTAAGTACTTTTATTCAAATTAATTTAGTAGTGTTTTTATAAAATAGCTTTTTTTTTAACGGAAAAGCTAAGATGAATGTCATGCTAATTTTTCATTGGACTTTTAAATTATTTATAGTGTTGTTTACTAAATAAAAGCGCGTGATTTTATAGAGCAAAAAGTGCTCACGCGACCGTTTTTTCAATTGTTGCAAGAATTCAAAAGACTGTCTTTAAATAGTGTTCAGACGATTGCTCAAAGTGTATTAGATTTCATTAGTAATAGAAATGGCATTTCAATAATGACTTTCAACTGCCAGTCTAAATAGTCATAAATACGATTTACAAGATTCAGTTACGAGACAAACAAATGTGTTACTTCTTACCGAAACTTGCGTGACGCATGATAATCCAATTGAAATACCTAATTTTAATTGTATTGTTCAGTTCAAGCGAGATACTGTTTCAAAAGGTGGGGTAGCTATTTACCAAAATAAAAATGATATTACTAATATTATGACTCCGAATATTGAAATAAATATTGCACACGTTAGCGATGTTAATGTTAGGCGCTCAGTTGTTGGAGATATTTGTGCGTGCTTATGCAAACTTAGAAATGGCCTACAAATAGTTATGGTAGCAATTTACATTTCTCCGAATCCAAAATTGGACGAGGTAGAGCATTTTATTCATCGCACTTTACTGGAGTAACTCGAGTGGCTCGAAAATACTTGAAACAAATGGTAATAAATTTCCACTTATCTTGGCTGGCGATTTCAACATTAACTTCGCTGATAAAAAATCAGAGCGGTGGACAACTTTTCTATCAAAAACATTGAATTTGAAAATGAATAATGATCCACAAAAGTCCACAACATAATATGGGACCACCATTGACGCGGTATTTTCTAGGTATTTAGAGGGTATTAAGTCGCAAACTTATGTTTCTTATTTCAGTTATCATAAACCTATAGTTTCAATGATAAATATTCCTGAATAACCAACAGCTACTGTAAGGTAATAAAACCCACATGTATTGTAAAATAATAAAAATATTTTAAATAATATTAACTTTTTATTTATTTAATAAAAGAAAAATTTGTTTTCTTACCGGTCACCACGCTCAAAAAGTGTAACTTGAATTAATATCAAAGAAAAAAAATACTGCATAAATAAAATAAATAAATAATTATAATTGCATAAATTGATACAAAATGCTATGCAATAGCTTTACCGCGGCAGTCCCCGAGTGCCACACGTCTTTTTTATTATTATTTCTTTTTCTTATTGCTTTTATTCATTTCATTGATTTGTCCGTATATATATATGTATATATATATATTTATATATATATTAAATATGAATTTAATAAAAGTAATAAGAAAATAAAATATGTAGTTATATGTTATACAGGGTGCCAGGGAAACGCTTCCGAAAACGAAGACAGGTGATAAGGCTAGTGATTCTCGATACGATACCATCAAAAAATGAGGATTTTTTTTACAATTTTACTTAAGCATTTTTCGTACACTATGCTGTGGGAACAGTTAAATGAGTTAAATGAAACCATTATTTGCGATTAAACATTTTTTTTTTCTTTACAACTCTAACAAGTAATGTATTCGTAAATAAATAATCAGCTGACAGCTGACGCTCGCGCATACACTCGAGTTCAACGACCGCGTGCGGTCACCGACATCGCGACGCGCGACGGGCGATGCGCCGGCTAACTTAGTGCGGCGGGGCCATGTGATCGGACTATCTTCCTAAACTACTAACCTTCACTCGATCGCTTGAAGCAAATGTCTTTTCAGTTCACTTCTACCTAGTTGTGGGATATCTGCTTACGGGTTCCATTCGTGCAAGGATCGTAATGATTTTCCCCTTGAACAGGGTTACAATTTTATTTTGATCTGAACGTTCAAATTTACAAATCAGAAAAATCCAGTTTACTTTGCTTAACCTTGAGGCCCATATCGAAGGTACTTAGATACCTACAGCCGGCAGTGTGGCTGTAAGGCCATAAAAATCCTTTGTAAAGCGCCGCTAAAATAAAGAAAAATAAACATTACAGAGGCGTCAACAGTTTTAATTGATTGATCGTGAATTTAATAACAGTTTTGTATTATGTCGATAATCGCTAGTAAATGAAATAAAGCAAAAGATCGCTGACATCAGCTGTAATTGACTAAAAATTTTTCATCGCATGTGAATCAATTGAATTTGAACTTTATAATAATGTAATTAAAGTCACACGATGCGTGCTCGTTTATTGCAAGAACTGGATCCTTCATTTAGTAAGTAAACCTAATCAATTTAAAGTGAATAATTAAATTAATTGAATCTAAGAAACCAGTTAAATCTTATTTAAAAGTTAGAAAATGAAAACAGTTTGTAATAAAGCATAAGTACAATTTCCTAACAATTAAAATCAATTGATTTCTGATCTCGTAATTATTCTTTCGTTCACGCGGGGATGTCCCCAATGCGTTTGTCGACGTCCGCGCGGGCTTGTTTGACCTTCATAGTACTTCTTTAGTAAATAATTAATCAGTTCATTCCCGACTCGGTTCGTGAGCGGTTACGTTTTTAATCGATTATTTAATTATTGTTTTGTTAGTTTTAAATTTGTGTTTAGTTATTAGGTATTGTTACGTTTTTAGTGCTGTTTTATTCTTTTTAGTTATAACTTTTTGTTGTTTTAGACAATGCCTGAGGCATACGTGTACAGTGCTCGTGAATACGGCAACATGTTGATGTGTTTAGGAGAAGAATTCTAGGACCAGTGTTTCTACCGCAGCGTCTCAATGGATCAGCATATCTTAATTTTATAAATGGACATTTAAATGATATGCTAGAATGTGTCTGTGGCTGAATTTCGTCGAGCATGGTTCCAGCACGATGGAAGCATGCTCGTTACGCGTCCCGTCCGCGAGCGTCTCACTGAGCTTTTTAATGACTGCTGGATCGGAAGGCTGGGGCCGCACGCCTGGCCGTTCACCCGACTTAACGCCGTTGGACTTCTTTTTATGGGGGTATGTGAAAGAAAGAGTGTTTGATCGGGAATGTGACAGTGCTGATGAAATGCGGGGCAGAATAGTGAGTGTTTTTAATAAACTACGTGAAGAATGTGTTGAGGAATACTGATGCCTCGTGTTCACGGATCGACACAGCGACGGGCCCGGCTTTGTATTGAAATGAATGGAACTCAGTTCGAGCCAAACCTCATAAGGTCGCAAAGGATTTAGACAGGTACGTAAAATGCCTCTGTCAGCTTTTTACAATGGACTACAATTGCGATTTTGAAAGTGATGTTTGTAAATTGCGTATAAATCGGCTCTTTTCGGCGGCGGCTCTTTTAAGCGCGGGCGCGGTAGTGCGACGTCGCCTTGCGTGTCAGTGACCTCATGTTTCGTACGCTATCCAATGCTTGTTTACGAAATATGAAGTCTTGAAAATAATCAATTTAAAGCGAAAGGTTATTGGTATCCGTTTGCATTTAGGTTGTATATAATCTACGTTCTGGCTTCGGAAGCGTTCTCCTTACACCCTGTATATCTACATATTTCACAAATATTGTTTTATAATTTCTAAAATTCATTCAAAACTAATACTGAAAAACACTGAAAACTTAGTTACTCCAGTTATCATCGAAACGAGTAATTTCAATACCCGCCAAAGGTAAACACACCGCCGCCGACCTCGGTATCACCAATAAATAGTTACAAAAATAAATAGTTTCAATACCCGTTATCGCGTTTCAAACCAATACATAGTTTCGGTATTGCAAAAACACGTACCCACCCACTTCTAACGAAAATCCTAAGTGGTCAATCATAATTAAAGTGGATTAGTTTTTTTTTTTTTTTCGTAAATGTCACTGCGTTCAGATAGGTCGAGTCCACCAACCCCATGAAACTTTATTATAGACCTTCTATATTTTTTAGGAATGATAGCTAATGGAATAAATTACAATTTTAACGAAATGAAAACTACAACTTTTCCTAAATTTTCTTCGGCAAAATAATGTTGCATTCCTAAGATAGTGTACCTAACAATGTAGACGATAAATAGAACACGTTTTTGTGAACATTCCGGGTTTGGTACCTTTAGAGATTCTAATTTCTACCCACTTGAACGTCCCGATGTGACAGCTGAGAATGCGTTGTACGTCCGAAAGCGCGATCGGTATCAAGCCGCGCCGGGCGCTCGTAAAATCCTCCTTATTTTATTCTTATTTTTTAGCAGAAATTTATTTAATGACTAAATATTAACTATTTATCTTGCAGGGATTATGTTGTCATATTTTAATATGTTATATCAAACAAAAATTTGGCGAAAATCCGGCACACAATGAGCAATGAGTAATCATTTCATCGTCCACTTTAACACTCGTAAAGACAACTTATCAGACATTGGATACAAAGTATTTATACATGATCAGAAAGAATAAATCTCGATAATTAATTTAATATGTAACACTAATAAAAATAATTAATTTATTACTCTGATTTTAATCGCAGAACTCACTTCCACTGTACAAAACTGCACTTACCGTTCATAAACAAACTTTTTTTCCGATGTTATGTGTCAGGTGGGGCACTGTTTTATACATCAGAGAATCGTTGTTTAATACAGAACCATCTAGTGAAAAGTTCATGAAGCTCTTTGATACATATCTTATGTAAAAACTCGTTTAAAGTGTACATGTCGGCGAGGCCACCATGGTTGCCTGATCGCTTAACGCCAAAAAATTTTAGGCAACTTTGTTGGCCCGGACGCTTGAGTGGCTACTTAGCAAGGAACGTTAATGACATTTGAAATTTTGTGTTGCCACACATATAAATTTCTTCTATACTAGTAGTATTTAAAGTTTAATATAACATTTTATGTAAAAAAAAAATGTTTGCTAATTTTAACTATCCAACACTAAAGTGGAATTTCATCTACTTTGGATATCTATGTTACTGTCAATTACAAATTCCATGATACATGTTTACTTCACCCACACAGTATTTTTTATTTTTTGTTTGATTTCTTTTATGTGCATATTTTTTCTCTTTGTAACTCTCTTTATAAAGAAATCATATCATATCAGACTTTTATCGTCTCACTGTAAGACAAAGGCCTAATGCCACACATAGAAGACAAGACCATTGGTCACCTGGTTAGGGCCCAGTCTCTAATTAAAGTGTTGCCTTCATACTTAGTGACTAAAAGGGGCCGAAATCAATGTTTATTATGTACAAACGACAGCAGTTCAAGCTACCCGAAACTGTCCAATGTTGTCAACCAACCTTGAGCTTTAATACTTTAGCGATAAAGTTGAAAATCTAATAAAGAAATTTGATAGATTTTAGTAGCTTGATCGTCGAGAAAATAGACATATACCTGCGCAAACACTTCAATTTTACAACTTTCTTTACGCTTGTATATTTATTTGAATGAAGATCTTAAGATGGAGAATAATAACTTCAAGAAGTTTTTAGTCTTAATCTATTTTAGATTATTTAGTTTACCGCTGATTTTAAAAATGAATTATATCATGTTGGAAATTAAAATTAGTGCTATCCATCTTCTGAAAGAAAATGTGAGAGTAAACCCTTTTAGCAAAATATATATGAGTTAATTGTTCACTTAAGTGAATATAGCAGGCTGATAACAGCAGTAGCGGAGACGTTGTTAGTGACGCAGCTGACAATGAAAATTTTCTTTTAACGAAGAATATTGGGAATCAGATGCTGAAAGCAATTATTATGTTTTGGAATACTTTTCATTGGTAAAAACATGTCAATCTTAAAACATATAATAATAAATATGTATGATTTTTTTTTTTGTTTTACTCATTTTATTTAAACGCCATAGATTTGTGTTTTCATTAAAACTAGTTTTGCTTCTAGTACAAAATAATGTAGTAGCTGTAGATAGTATCAAAAAGATTTCAGTCACACTAACAGGGTTGCTATATGCACGACCGCAGCGCCCTCATTTATTGTCACTACTTTATAGACGACACACACGACAGCCAATGACATTCGATGTACTATAATTTAGTGTTATCCTACTTTTAAAACTTTTAGTTCCAGAAACATTCAATTTCACGACTTTATAGACATACTATACATGTATAGTTTATATTAAGGTCCGTATTGAGTCCCGTCTACACGCCCCGTCTTGCCTCCGCAGTCCAGGCCTGTGGCAGTCATAACTATACAAAAAGACGGAACTTTTGGGACTGCGCGCTCTGCTGTCTTGCCGTCCACACACACGCGTTTATCAGCGGAAACTGGTTTGCACAGCCATGCTCGCAGGTAAGACGGAGCGTGTAGATGGGGCATTACAGAACGTTACTCAAGACTCAAGCATTACTTAAAACTAGTTTCAAACGAAACTTAAGTAGAGCTTGAGTTTTGAGTGCCGTTCTGTAATACATACCTAAGAATCGTCAGCTTCACTGTCACCGGGAAAAGTTCCCAATACCTACTTCTTTATACTCTGGTGGCTACAATAGAACATAAGTGTAAATTTTACTACCAGCGAAAGTAGGTCGAAAAATACCTACATATTTTGCCACTTGCTTCGTAGTGGCCTGCATTGACTTTTGATTCAATTTAAAACTGTATTCACTCAATTAGCATCATGTGACTGACTGCACGGGTTAAAATAGACACCAGTAAAACAATAAACACAACAGGAAACCCATATTAGAAAAGAAAACATAAAAAATATGTGAATAAAACAGATTTTCCAATTCACTTTAAGTCAATCAATAAATAATCATAAGAATTGCTAAATAAAGTTGTAAAGGCATTGTACATGATAAAGGTACCTACGATGCTATAGGATTAAATCCTGAGGACCCGAAGAGATGTAGAGAAAAATATATTGACCAAGTTGTGGATATGTTGGACGAGAACTGTAAGACACTATAGGGTAATTATTATGTACCACACTATGTGTAGCAGTTGCTAACAAAATGTAACCCATTGCTAGTTAGCAATGGGTTACATTTTAACAGTTCAACAATATTAGATACTTGCTTTTTTACGTTGTTGAGCGAACACATTTCAGAACATATGAAGCAATGGATTAGCAATACATTTCAAAATGATTCCATTTGATTGAAATTGTTTTGCCATTAGGGTGCTAGCGTTATGTAGAGTCTACCTATCCCTACGGGAGGAAGGTGGTTAACTTTTTTTTTTTTTTTGTAAATAATAATTATAAACTAGCGCTTGACCACAATCCCATCTGACTCTAAGCAGTGATGCAATCGTTGATGGTAAAGCGCGCTAGTTTATTAAGAGCCTATTCACTCAAAAACAACTGAGTGAATAAGACGGCAATTGAGCGAGATGTTGCAATGTTAAACCCAACAACACGAACAGCGATGCTGCGCCAGAGGGAGATTGATCTGAAGACCCTCCACGACCAAACACCCGACACAATATTTGGCGCATCGTACCCGGTACACATTCATCATCATTTCAGCCGAAAGATGTCCACTGCTGGACTTAGGCCTCCCCCAAGGTTCTCCACGACGACCAGGTCGTCGGTCCACTTTGTCGGGGGCCTAAGGCACACATCGCAAGACAACTGCTCAGACCCGTCCTCCGTAAGGCTTCACCAGACATCATGCCGAAACACGACAAATCGCTTGGCGACAAGACTTTGTCTGGTGGGTGGTAACTTCTGCCGGCAGCCCGTATTTATGGCCGACCAGCGAGACAATGTACTACATGTGTCTATAGATAGTTCAATCCACGAAGACGCGCGGTTAGGAGAAATAGTGGGTATTTCTCCTAACCGTTTATAGTATATGTGTGCAAGCTTCCGTCAATGTTTGAGTGTTATCCGTACACAATAATTATCTATGAGTGCACACCCACACTACAATAAATTGACTAATCAGGAGAGAGCGTCATGGTCAAAGTGAAAGATGCTCTACTTCAATTTTATACTCTTTACCCGACTGCAAGGAAAATTGAGGTGTGGATATTTTATGTGATTATTAGTTAATATACGATTATAATACCATTTTTATATAATAATAGGAGGTAATTAGAGACATAAATGAAATACGTGAAAAAGTTTTATGGAACTTTTTTTATTGAAATAAAAATCGTCAATCACTAGTTTCAGAAATGTCTGATTCAGATTCTGAAGTATCACTGACATTTATAATAAAATTGAAATCAAGATCACAGTGTCTCATGTATTCGTCTTCTATTTTTTCCACGTGCTGACAAGTTTGAACCAGACATCTTTATTTACTCGATCAAATGCTTCATTTAAAATGGGCATAATCGAAGTGTAGTTTTGATTGATATTGCGGCTAGCAACGTCGTTTTTTACAATACCCCAAATGTTTTCGATTGGATTTAACTCTGGGTGATAAGGAGGCAGCTGAAGCACTGTGAATCCATATTCCTTTAATAATTCGTCAACTCTGTACTTGCGGAAGTTTTCTTTGTTTTTTAATATAAGGTCATAAAGTTCAGGCTTTTTGTAGGTTGGTACAAAATGGATATTTTTTGCATTCAGCCAAGTCTGCATGTCTAATTTGTTGGAGTTGGATGTGGGTATTTTTTCCGAACTAGTATTGTGATAGGCTGCATTATCCAAGACTACCACGGCATCATTTGGGAGATTTGGTATTAGTTTCTCCTTAAGCCACTTTAAGTAATTATCCGAGTTCATATTATCGTGGTAGTCTCCGGATTTGATCTCTGCTCTGTACGTTAACAACGCATTTGGTACGAAACCCTCAGCACTTCCGGCATGTACTATAATTATGCGCACACCCTTTGTTAAATTTTGTTTCATTGCTGTTTTAGAGCCTTTGTCGGCCCAAGATTTTTTTTGCACGTGGTTGGTATGAATATATGATTCATCTGTGTACACTATAGGTCTACCTGCATTACGAAAAGATTTTACCTGTTTTAAATATTTCAATCTTAACATTTGAATATCATGTTTTTCGGTTAGGACCTTCCTATTATTCTCAGTTTTTCTCCATTTATAACCAAGCTTAAGTAACAATGTTCTTAGGGTTCTATCGCATCCGTCTCCATAGTTATATTAGACTCCATAGTAGATACTGTAGTTTGCTTTATTGTCTCAGTATAAGCCTTTCTTTCGCGTAGAATTCTAGTCACTGTTCTTTCAGATATTCCAACAGCCTGTGCGGTTCTCCATCGAGCATCAGTGAGTTTTTCTGCAAAATTTTGACTTGCTTCTTTTTTCATGAAATCGTAAACTTTAGAAATAATTTCTCTTGCCTACAATTAAAAAAAAAATAAAAAGAAATAACATTAGTCTTACTTTTAAATATAAAATGAAGTCTAGTTAGTAAAATTTAATTTTGAATTAAACTACTTTTCTTTTATTATTTTATGTGTTTCGTAACAATAATTTACATACCTGGCTTTTAAGTACAACACGCTGAGATTTTTTCGACATTTTAAAAAAATATAAAGTAGAGCAACTTTCGTGTCGAGTCTGGATTTTTGAAATACAGGTTGTACTTCTTGTGTGCATCGAACCACTGACGGTCCGTGACTGACGCTCGGAGAAAACTCCCCGCGCCCCGCGATCCCCTCAACCTAAAATTGGTGGGGCGCGTCTTCGTGGATTGAACTATCTATATGTATTTTTAATTTTTTTTTCCTTCAGGTCTATTCATAATAACATCATGCAATTGGACTGAAGAGGAGTTATTAAAACATTTCTCAGAAAAAATTAAACTCAAGCGAGTAATACCGACGCCTCAATTCAAATTTGGCGGGAAAGTAGGTAGTGTGGTGTCTTCCGTTGTCTTTACTAAGAAATAAATTACTTTATGCAGGGCTTGTTAGTTTTATTGGTCAACTTGTCAAACAATAAACCCATGGGCATACCCAGGGAGGGCAGGCCCCCTCCACTCCTGGATATCTCGCAAAGTATAAACGAGGACTTATACAGGATCATTTGCGACTGTTTGTCCCTACACACTACAATACAAATACCTAATATTTCATGTAACCCGAACATCTACAAAGCATGTCAAAGTGAGTTTATTAGATACAGACGACAATACAGCAGGGCAAGGGCAGGTCTATAAGACCATCATTAGACCTGTTCTCCTGTATGACAGTGAGGCGTGGCCTGTGCTTGAGCGATACAAGCAGGAGCTGCGTGTCACGGAGATGAATATGCTGCGGTGGATGTGTGGAGTTACGCGGAAGGGCCGCATCAGGAACTCCCGCATCCGTGGAAGTCTTCATGTCCGTGACATAGTGGAAAAACTACAGGAGGGTCGCCTACGTTGGTACGGTCACGTCTTACGAAATGTTACGTGGGTCACATATGTCTTGCCGTGGCGCCTCCGCCGAGCCTTATTCCGTAAATGATTAACTCAGGACAATGTTTGTGTTCTTTCTCCGAAATCAGCTTACTGACACGTTATATGAGTTCATATAATTCACTTTTCTTAAAATAGATAAATATGTAAGCTGTCACGCCCTTTATGCTTGGGACTTTAATGGAAGTAATAAGTTTTTGAAGTGAAACTTCTTTACGCACGCTTGACTTGGGGAGTAAGCTGGTGAACGCGTGACGTAAGCGTTACGAAAAGTGATCGGGCAAGGCGAACGGAAGTTAAGTGGGGGATATAAGTACAGAGGCGCCCGTGGCGCGAGCTTGGTACTACAAGGTCTACAACGACTTTTTTTTTTTTTTTTGAAGTGAAACTTCTTTAGGCACGCTTGACTTGGGGAGTAAACTAGCGAAAGCGTTACGAAAAATGATAGGAAAAAAAATGATGAAGGCGAACGGAAGCAGAGTATAGTCCTATTTCGTCTGTAATACAAACAAGGAGTTGGCTCATGTAAATATTGCATGACCTGTCGAGTATGAAGTTGTGAGTTCGCATCTCGCCGAAGGCAATATATATTTTTTGGATCTTTTTAAGATTTGTTAACAATTGATTACCTAAGAGCACAAATAAATTTATTAATTTCGTTCTGTTCTGGCCTTTATATTGTTTTATATATTTTTGCTGAACATTTCTGATATATAAGATATCGTCACAATACGACAATTGGACACAAAGTACAAATTGCTTTCGAGCCTCATAAGCTCAATTATTAAGCTAAGTACCTTGATTGATTAAGAACTATGAATTTCTTCGAGAACATGACGCTGCGAACACCCCCCGACCCCCCTCATTGATTACCTCACCCCCCCGTGGATTATCTCGGGAACCAGAGGTCGTGGACTACCCGAGTTTGGGGTCCCCTGAATCAGGAGGAGGAGCCCGACCTTTTGGCCCCGAGGGAATCCACTCCCCCCTCTCCCCATCCCCCCTACCCCCCGCAACCCCCACGAAATCTACCCCCCCCCCTTTAGTTACCTCACCCCCCCGTGGATTATCTCGGGAACCAGAGGTCGTGGACTACCCGAGTTTGGGGTCCCCTGAATCAGGAGGAGGAGCCCGACCTTTTGGCCCTGAGGGAATCCACTCCCCTCCTCTCCCCCTCCCCCTCCCCCCCGCAACCCCACGAAACCTATCCCCCTCCCCGACCCCCTTTAGTTACCTCACCCCCCCGTGGATTATCTCGGGAACCAGAGGTCGTGGACTACCCGAGTTTGGGGTCCCCTGATTCAGGAGGAAGAGCCCGACCTTTTGGCCCCGAGGGAATCCACTTTTTTTTTTTTTTTAAATTGGAGGTCTATGCAAAAATATTAATTTATAAATGAAAGCATGAAATAAATTTAAATATTTATAGAAAATTAATATATGTATATACATGTATATATTGTGCACACATATATATATATATATACATACAGATGGTGCAAAAGAAGTTTCACTTCAGTCGTGTGGTCATAAGCACACTCGTTTTTTTTCAATAAAAATAGAAGATCTATGCATAAATATTAATTTACCAATGAAACCATGAAATAAATTTAAATATTTATAGAAAATTCATAATTAATAGAAGTTGCTGATTTGATTTACGTAGTAGAGGGGCAAACGCTTGTGACGTTATTTTGTGATGGCGTCACATGGACAGAGTCGCTTTGGATAGTGGGGTTCGTCGAACGGTCACTTTGCATCGAGACGCGGACCAAGGCACTTCACCGAACCGAAATTGTTATTATGAAGATTGGAGGGAATATCTACACGTCGTGCTTCAATTCAAAACTCACCTACGAAATGGAACCTGTACCTCCACACCAAGATGCTGTCGACCCTACCGCTTTGCCGTCGCTGTCTCCGACATCAGAAGTTGGATAAAGAACTACACTGCTCACAATCTCGTTATAAATCAAGGAACAGAATAACAGTCACTTTCTACCAATATTTTTATAGTACTTGTGCGATTACTTGTATGGTAGTTGTTCATTGCCTTTGTATGACCTTCTGTAAATGCTGGATGTACTGGTAGTGAGGCTGGAAGTGAACGTCACGGTACGAGGTACGCTCAATTGCTGACGCAGAAGAGATCGCTCAGCGTGATAGTGCGACGCAGGAGTACGCTGCAGGAGTCCGCTGCAGGCGTGCACGTGCGGCTGGACGCGGCGTTGTCGCGACAGTGCTGGCTGTTGCTTGGCGCGCGACAGTGTTGGCTGATGCTTGGCGCGACAGTGCTGGCTGTTGCTTGGCGCGCGACAGTGCTGGCTGTTGCTTGGCGTGCGACAGTGCTGGCTGTTGCTTGGCGAGCGAGGTGCGCTTGCGGAGCGTGCAAGGTGCGCTTGCGGAGCACGCAAGGTGCGCTTGCGGAGCACGCAAAGTGCGCTTGCGGAGCACGTAAGGTGCGCTTGCGGAGCGCGCAAGGTGCGCTTGCGGAGCGCACAAGTTTAGCTTGCGGTGCGCGCAAAGTGAGCTTGCGGAACGCCCAAGGTTTCGAGACTTGGGCCTCTGCTCTGCGGGCGATGAGAAGATTTCAGGACAGCATCTACTCTGCAGGCGATGAGAAGGTTTCAAAATACCCAAAACGTTTGTGGTAACGTAATGGGGTTTTATGAGAGCTCAGAGATGTGTGGTGTGCAACGGTTGACAACTGCCAAGTGGCAGGTGTTTGCGGGAAATTGCCATAATCTGGTGAGTCGTAATATTTTTATTTTGATTCCGTGGCCGAATGTTCTCTTGTCAAGCAATCTGTAATTTCATTAGTGTATGTACACACGCGCCAGTATATAAACAGTGTACAAGGTTGTGCCAGTGTATTGTGTACTGATCAATTTCTTTGCGACATGATAATAAGAGTTATTTGCAAATTTTATTTTTTGTACTACCCGTATTCTTTATTATAATAATAATAATAATAATAATATGTTTATTCAAGTAACAAAGACTCATATTGTTAATAATCTTAAGAACTATGTTAATTTAAGTTTTATTTTAAAATTAACAAAACGTCGAAATATGATACCCTGTGGCCATAACTTGTCATCTAAATACATATGTATGTTACTTTGTGACACAAAGAACTTATATGCACTGTGTTCACATTTCCGTTTAATGTTTATTTTTTCAAGCTCTACATTTTCTCCAGTTTTCTTATAAATATAATTAATTATATCCGAATCCGAAGCGTCCTTATGTACGTTTGTTATAAATATGGGTATTTTTCTGTCGGCTGCTTTAAATTTCTCCTCAGATTCGACTATACCACAACCTAGGTTTCCTTTAAATCTACTTCTAGGGTTTCGTACATTTCTTTGCACCAATGTGAAACCGTCATTATCTTTCCTTGCCACAACACTCGCATAGGATTTACTCTGTACAATTGGACTCTGTATCTCATTATTGTCAGACAGCTGATCGCATGGCCTGAACGAACCGCTAATGCGAACGCCTCCACTTTTCACATCTGAAGGGGACGATGACGTATCCGCCACGCCTCCTGCACTTATTACGCGGTTTTCCCCTGAATGTAATCCTTCCCCCGAGTTATATTTTTCTGCCTGACTAGTATGGTTCACATACTCGTCCAAATAAGCACCTCTCCTTGGGTTGACATTTGTTACCATGCGGTGTAGTGGTGGTAATGACTGCTTGTCACACTGGTCTTTTAGAATCTTTAGCTCATCCTGAGTTACATAAGAAGATTTAATGTTCTTTATTTCCTCCTGTACTAGTACTAAGTCCTTGAGTAGCTGTGAGACATCCAAATGATCGAAAGTGATGGGTGGCAGTTTATTTAGGTCACGAGCCACAAACACAGGCAGAGTATCAGGATCAGCCACTTTGAAAATGCCAATGATGTCGTTTAACAATAATAATGGGCTGAGAAATTTTAAATCAGGGTTTTAAAATTATGATGTCTGGTTTGTCTTTATTTCAAAACTAAAGTTCACTGTGGCCTATAGTTACAAGCTCACATGAGTTTCTGGTAGTATATGTGTGGCTAGACTATTAAATCTTCTCAAGAGAACAAGCGGTAACGAACATAGAAATGAGTGCTATTTACGAAAAATCTAAATTTGATAGAAGTGAGCTAAAGTAATGAAATTTAATAATGGTGAGTTGTTTGATGGCGATAATGGCGATCGTTACCTATTGAAATCGTTGATTGGAAACAGAACTTATAAGTACCCCACGATCGCATAGGTACGAAAGATTTTTCCAAGTAATGTCTACTGAGTTAGATTTTCATAATGTAGAAGATGGCGAGGAGGGTGCCTCCGCCAGCAAATAGAACACGTATCATGGCTATGTGGTCGCGCTGCACGCACTAGTCTGTAGTCGTAACTGCAACCCAGTGAGGGGTTGTTTAGAGCGTGATAGGCAGCTAGTGGTGTGGCGGGGACACAAGTAGGTATGGTCGCACTGCATGCACTAGTCTGTAGTCGTAACTGCAACTCAGTGAGGAGTTGTTCAGGGGGCGATGGGCAGCTAGTGATGTGGCGGGGACTGTGGTAGATATGGTCGCACCGCATGCACTAGTCTGTAGTCGTAACTGCAACTCAGTGAGGAGTTGTTCAGGGGGCGATGGGCAGCTAGTGATGTGGCGGGGACCTGGGTCTCGGAGGAGACTATTAGTTGTACGGTCATGTGTTGACCTGGGAGTCGTGGACTCTAGAGTTGGTCGTATCACAAGAGGTGGTAGCGGGCGATGATGTGTTTTCTTTTTGTTGATTATGATTTCGATTTGATAATTATGAGGCTTGGAGGAACCTTTTGTGTTTTATTTTTGAAATTTGATAATTGAGGTTTGGAGGAACCTTTTGTTTTCTTTTTGAATCTTGATAATTATGAGGCTTGAAGGAACCTCTTGCGTTCAAGTTGTTAAAATAATGAAGTTTGTTTGGTTTTCTAATAGTCATTGTAATTTTATTAAACGTGACGTGTGACGGTCAGGTTGGCCGAGTTCTCAAAAATGCTTCAAAGTCGGTTTTCTGTGTTTTTTTTAAATTTGTTACAGACATGCACGAGGAAGTGCAATGGGAAATGTCAAAGTTTGGGCGGAATCGGCGGTTGGCCTGGTGAAGCGGATCCCGGACTGAGGGAGCTTCGGATGCGACTGGGATTGGCACTGGGATGATGATGATGATGATGATGCACGAGGACGTGCAAATCGTCAGGCTGGCCGTGTCGGAGATCGTCGATATAATTGTAATAGAAGTTGCTGATTTGATTTACGTAGTAGAGGGGCAAACGCTTGTGACGTTATTTTGTGATGGCGTCACATGGACAGAGTCGCTTTGGATAGTGGGGTTCGTCGAACGGTCACTTTGCACCGAGACGCGGACCAAGGCACTTCACCGAACCGAAATTGTCGGTTTGCCTATTCAAATTGTTATTATGAAGATTGGAGGGTATATCTACACGTCGTGCTTCAATTCAAAACTCACCTACGAAATGGAACCTGTACCACCACACCAAGATGCGGTCGACCCTACCGCTTTGCCGTCGCTGTCTCCGACATATATATATATATATACATACAGATGGAGCGAAAGAAGTTTCACTTCAGTCGTGTGGTCATAAGCACACTCGTTTTTTAGTTATTTTCATTTAAATGTATATATGTACATATATAGTTTTGCTTTGCTGGTATTTTGGCGTGGTAGTTGGCATATTTTCAATAATTTCATTGTTGTTGTATTTTCTTGTGTTCATCACTATACATAGTATTGTATAAAGTCACCGTGTTTTTTTTTAAATGAACAGACAGCTGTGCTGCTGGAGAGTTTCTCCGATAAAACACCTGAGAACACATAGAAAAACAATTAGTATTGATGCGCGTATGTCGTCATCGTGACATTAGCCAATGCGGATCGTTTCGCAATATGTGGCGCGAGATACAAAAAGTCAAATATATTTTTGTGTTTTTGGATATATTAATTGATATTATTTTTATTAAAACTCATGTAAATGACATAAAGCATCCTCATTTTTGCATTTAAAGCAAATAATCACAAAAAAAATCATAGTGTCAAATAGCCTTTTGTTCTCAACTCAGTACGATGATGACAAGATTGTGCAATATGGCGATTCGTATACTGTAAGTACTATTTGAGCTTGGTTTTTTTTATTAGCCTATACTGTTCCACTCACTCTGTCATTTGGACGGTACCGCTTGTAAAAAAAATGAGAATTATGTTAAAAATATATAAATTACTTTTTTTATGTGAATAAAAGGTCGTTTTCATGATAAAGCGTACAATACTACTACTAGATCATTTTACTCATGACGTTCTGCAATTACATTGATACATATTACATATGGACTGAAATTATAATGTTGGTGCAATCAAGAGGCTCCAATAATGAGTCAAAAATGTAAAAGACCAACTACATAAAAAAAAAATAACAAAGTAAAAACTCCGCAGACTTACAACAGTAATAACAACAGGGGATTTAAATTGTATTTAGATATTTGTAACAAAGATGCTATCGCTACTAATCGCTTACGGCGAATGCGGGGAAGCGGCGGAGGGGTTGCATTCCAGCGAGGTGCACAGTTAACTTGCGCGAGTTATAGGCAAAGGCGTCACGCACCTCCTTCCAGGAAGAGCAACTCTTAGTCTTTTCGGCGCACCACTTCGAATCACCCCTCCTCTTTTTGAGTCTGTATGTTTAGAAAAAAAACTCATTTTCATTATTACATTTTATTTATTAAATATTCTTTACAATAACCAACCTGTCTCAAAAATCTTTGTTTCATGAATGAAGCATTTAAAAGTAAAGAATAACATAATTCTATAACCATAACTTATAATTAAGACCTCATTGGATAATGAGCAGTTTTCCGATAGGTTAGTTTCGAAAATCATCAAGAGATGGCGCTACCATAACTTTGGTTTTATTTGCCTTGTTGCGTTTAATTTACTCTGTGGCAAGAAAGGACTGACAGTGATAGAATGTTATGTCATATTTTAATTAATTTAAAGTGTCACGCGTATTATTCATTGGACTTTTAAAATTATTTATAGCGTCGTTTTCTAAATAAAAGTGCGTGATATTCATAAAGAACATTGAAATATCGCTGCATTAGTGGCCACATCATGACTTTGCCTCAAAGCTCCCTCATAGACGGTTCACGCGGCCGTCTTTTTCAACTGTCACTGGCGATATCCACCATTATTGTGAAATAAAATTTTCAAAGAATTTCTATAATTTGTTACACGTGTTATTGACAAAATTTTAACAACAATTTGAAAGTTGATTGCACATTTTATTTTATGTGTCTTCTATTACCAAAAGTGCCGGCTGCGCCATCTATCAAGTTAAAGGAAAGCTCCTGGAAAACTGCTCTTTGCTTAACACACTATCAGTAGCAATGGGATTCTTTTGACAGGGCGACAATATTCATTGCAATGTTTAAATTATTGACCAGAACCATTAAAATTGATTGAGATTGACGTAGTTGATCCAACAGACGTTTTACGTCAATAATCATTCCTTCAAAAATCCCGTACTATTAGGGAGTTCAGTGTTTCCTGAATAGGGTATTTGACTAAAAAAAACTAATTAGTCCGTCATTCAGATCATAGAATGGATACGTACTTATATTATTATATATATTATATTATATATTTTGTTTTATCAAACCAATAAAGATTGACAAATATAAAAGGCATCAAAGATCAGGAGTGGTGGTTGGTGACGTCACTGCTCGCTAAAAAGTGTAGCGTCCAGTGACGTCACACGAGTTTTCAACGCACTGTGTCGTCTTCATTTTTTGTTTATATGAAAAAAGAAAAAATACGTGTCAAGTATTTTTTGGAAATCTGACTGACGGACTAATTAGTTTTGTTTAGTCAAATACCCCATTATAAACTTTTACATTTTCTTTCATTAAAACCCAAATTCTGATTATTACAAAGAATCTGTCACTTTTAGTACTGACGTAGGTAGGTCGATTATTCAAAAAAATCACTTCTGCCTTATACTATCCAAAATAAGGCCAACCCAGATTAAATAAAATAGGCATAAATCGGTATTCTTATCTTAAAAGTAATATATTAATAATTTTACATGATATAAAGGGTGTACCTGACATCAAAGCACAAACGAGTACCATGGATCCAGTACATGATACTGAACCCCCGAGTGGTGGAAATGTGCGTCGTTATTTCCCGATAAAAAAAAATAAAATGCAGTTTTTTTTTCATTTTAGACCGTTCATAATTGCTATACTTTTATAACCCAATAAGATTTTAAAGTAAAAATTAATTAATTTGTTAATTACACAAAAAAGCGCAATGTGCACAATACTAGAAAAACTATTCTATCAGCTGATTTAATAAAGTTCGCATCAGGGGTCAACGTCATACCTACAAACACGCACGGCACTTTATATATTTTATACAAGTAAGAGGACTGGTCAGACACTACGTGAGTTATTTATTTCATTCATGTCGAAATGACGGCCGTGTGAACAGTCTACGAGGAAGGTTTGAGGCAAAGTCATGATGAGGCCACACAAACCTCCAAAACGAGATGCTGCGATGTCTCAATGTTCTTTATGAATTATTTACTGAATGCATTTTTTACTACATATATTACGCACTTTTATTTAGTAAACAACACTATAAATAATTTAACATTCATGAAAAACGAGCGTGACACTCAGATTAAATATCCTTGTAGTTTTTTCCACATAGCAAATTCAATGATGGTAAATTCAGTTAAATGAAAATATTTTACAGTTCGTGTAGCTTGAGCTGCTAGAATCTATACAATAAAAAATAGTTTTTTTTTTTTAATCTTTGCGTATGAAGATCTTGTAATTTATTACCTTATGATGTAAACCCAATTTCTAATACTAGTTATATTACAATTTATAATACAGGTACTATTTTAAAATAACAAATAATTTGTTCACAATTCTTTTTTTTAAAGGAATGTCGTTTTATAATTATTTTTAATTACACCCAATTTTATAATGATATATTTGTAGAAAAAAATGCAGCAGTCGAAGTATTTCAAATACACCCAAACAATTTAAAATATTTTTTAAATTGAAGTTCAATATAAAAAAACGCGTTATAAAATTCATATAAAAAAATCATGGTTTTCTGAGCAAAAAAGAAGATTAAAAACTAAAGACTACGAATAAATTATTTTTGGTTTTAGTTATGGCCAGTTAGATAGGAATGTTTTTTTTTTATATAATCATTGTGTAAGTCTTTTTGAAAATGGATTCCTGTTGTCCAGAATACACTTACATATTACCATTTTAAATTGAAGTTATTCGGAACACTTGCGTTCCGAAATGTGCTGCTGGGGAAATTGTTCCGCCACTTCTTCTTCCCAGCGAAAGCAATAGGAAGTGGCGAAAAGCGGGCGTTTTAGGGGGACTATCTTATGTAATATTGACGTTCGAAAAGTACTGTTTTTCTTTGAATTTATTATTCTGAAATAAATCAGTCGCTATGAAAACATCCAAACTGATTAAGTGGATAGACTTTGGATTAAAAATAACTGATAAAGTAGATAAATAAATTAATCAATTGCGTAATATTCAGCGTAGCAGTGATATACTCGTATTTAGGCCTAATTATGATAAAAACGTATGATTAAGAAATACCGAATTGATTCAAAGTTCAAGAAACATTTCTTCAACAAATTGGAACATTATCGTCTTTTTGAGTGAACAATGGACAAAAACATGTTAATATAACTCTTAGTGTGTCTAAAATTTTCACAGAAAATGTATTTGTATGTTGCCACTATAACAAAAAAATACCAAAAACAGAATATAAAAATTTTTAAAGGAGGCATCCTGTTCAACAAACCTTATATTTTGTTCGATAATAATAGCGACAATAGACTTAAAATATTAATTACAAAAAAGTTTATAACTTTCGTAAGAGAGCTCAGTCACTCTAAAATCAACGAAATTTTTATTAAAATAAAGTTAATATTTGTTTGACTTGAACTAACATTTCTTTTTTTTTATAAATTATAAACTAGCGCTTGACCGCAATCCCGCCTGATGGTAAGCAGTGACGCAATCGTTGATGATAAAGCGCACTAGTTATTAAGAGCCTATTCAATATAGCCTTGAAGACACTCAAATTGTAGTCCGACGGAAACACTGCTGCTGGCAAATTGTACCAGTCCCTCGATGTACGCGGTATAAAGGAGGCGAAACGCTTCGTCCGGATCAATTTGAAAAATTTGCCATAGACTTTAGTGCTCTGCAACGCCGAAAAATTTTCGTGTAACCATCACACTTATTTTTGTAACTTGAACATACTCAGTATATTTCACTGTGCTTTTAATAAGCATATCATTATTTAATACGTAAAGAGCTTCAACCCAATTACTTATATCATTTTCATATACCAAACCAACTTAAATAATAAAAAAAACTGCTAAAATAGATAGACAAAGTATTTTTTTTTTGTTCCACAGACAATATCACAAGACGCTAAACAGTAGCAAGTAGGCCTTTATGCTTATTTATATACCAGTCATTACGTAATCATCATTTTATTTTAATTTATATTATTAAAAGAAAATCTTCCCGGGATAGTTAAACTCATATGATAAATAAAAAATATTGGAGAATTGTTTAACTGATCCTCTATTAAACTTATTGCTCTTCTAATGATGCACATCTTTTTTAATAATTGACCAGCTTGATTTTTTTCTTGAACTAAACTATAGGTCGGACTGTCGGAGTTCAAATGGTTTAGATTATATTGAAACGGACGAGTTCAATTGGTACAGTTACTAAGCCTGACGCCCCGACCGAATTGTGACCACCTATGATTTTATCCAAGTTGGTCATATTTTTAGGACCCGGGTTCGAAGTTCGATTAAATACCCGTCAAATACATTTCTTTTCTTTCTTTCTTTCTTTTATGGCTTCGCACGGTTTGTGCATTTAGCCAATGTCACGTAATGAATTGTTCATGTCGAAAAAGACGGCGTGATACGTCTTACGATGGAGGTTTGAGACAAAGTCATGATGGGGCCACTATGCTGCGATATTTCACTGTTCTTTATGAATTATTTACTGAATGCACTTTTTACTACATAAATCACGCACTTTTATTTAGTAAACAACACTATAAATAATTTTAAAAGTCCGATGAAAAATTAGCGTGACACTCAGCTTGACTTTCCCGCCAAACCGCCGCCAAATACATTTGATTTTAACGAATCTGTTACTATTGCAAACTCAATAAATAGAAACTACATTCGATACAACAGAGTTTCTTGAAAGAAAGGCTGAATATAATCCAAAACTATTCGGACTCGCCGACATGTGTAACCTAATTTTATAGCCATGAATTTGCAATATTTATTAAACGCATTTGAATTTATTTACACACATTTGAATTTATGTACACATATTTTTAAATTACGTATAGAAAATTTAAAAAAAAGAACACTCGAAGAGAAAACTGTTTTTCTTTTCATCGCATTTTTCAGAATTAAAAATTCTTAATTTCAGAAATGCCAAATATTCAATATTTCTTTACAAACTTTTTTTTTTCAAATAATATTCTTTTATAATAATGATATTAATTTAATAAATTGCACAAATTATGACGCTTACTGCTTTGTCGCTAAACCACAACTACAGTGCTTGGCACTTAATTAAAACTACAATTTTCTCATAATTACAACATACAATGACAATATAATTTTACGACATTTTCGCAAGTTACAAATTTCTCACTATTTCTAATAAAAAGCTGAGGGTCGCATAGCTTCGTAATCAAAAACAAAAATGTGCTATGCGATAGTTCATGAAAATTCACAGTTCCTCACTATTGAAATAAAAAGCTAACCACACATTACACCCGCAACGAGTAGCATCGTATCGCATTCATACAAAAATGATATTGCGGTTTTGCGATCCGACGTGTCCTCACTTTTTGTGTCTCAACCTTATAAATACTTACCCCTTTATTAAAAAAGATGGATTTTATTTAGATCAGGTTTAAACCATCTAAATGTTTATTGAATTATATACCTAACCGTTATAGAAATGCAGTTCTTTATATAAAAATGAAAGCTTAGTTAGGTACTAAGTTGTCGCTTTTGAATTAAGAACTTTTACTCAACCTCAAGAAAGTTCGAAATACAAATACTGATTCAAAGGTTAAGTCTGAAACTAAAGTTAGATTTCGTTTTTTTATAAGGGGGCTAGAGTTTTCCTATTAATTATACAACATGGCGCTACAATGGCGATATTAACATACGACTAGGGTTACTAGCCATCGAAATAATTATAAACAAAATAACAACACGAACCAATACCTAATTTGAAAATATATGACCTTTGTCAATGCTTCCAATTCACTAGCATATTAAATGGAAAAGAGAAGCCGTCCAAAAGCACATTCAATGGATAACATCGCCAATTTGGGGGAACTACTGTTTGAGAGACGCATGGATCCGGAAAGTGTGGCAGATAAAAGAAAAATCTCCATTGTAATAACTATCAAAACCACAAAACAGCCAAGATAGCCACCATAGCCCGAAAGATAGGCAAACTGAAGTGGCCGTGGGCAAGGCATGCAAAACGGATGGCCCATGGGGCGGAAAGGTTCCGGAATCACGAACAGCTGCCATACTGGAAGCCGCAGCATAGCCGCAGCATAGCTGGTTAAGATCGTGTCAAACAAGTGAAACTGAGAAGCACAGGACTGGTTGTTAAAGCCGAGATTGAAGAAGCCTATGCCAAGTAGTGGACCTTTATCGGCTGAATCAATGATCTAGCTTTCTGCCAAACCTGTTAGTGCCAGTCAACCTAGCAATACGCATATTTTTTTTATAATTATAAACTAGTGCTTGATCACAGTGCTGCCAGATGGTAAGCAGTGATGCAATTATTTATGGTAAAGCGCGTTAGTATATTAAGAGCCTATTCACTCAAGAAAACTGAGCGATGCAATGCTAAACCCAACAACACGACTAACGATGCTGCGCCAGAGGCAGATTGATCTGGAGACCCTCCACGGCCAAATTCCCGACACAACAACATTTGGAACATCGTACCCGGCACATAACTGCTCAGACCCGTCCTCCGTACGGCTTCATACAGCTAAATACAAGGAGCGACCACTGCCTCTATTACCTCCACAGGCCAATTTCTGGGTAACGTAACTTCTAAAAAAAGACTGGTTGACAGATTTATGCCTTATACTTTTGATTATGACATGAAGAACCATCAAACCAATGTTTTGCGATTGAATTGACGTATACCCACATTTAATCTGAATATTAACATTTGAACAAAAACCTCGCCGTGTAGTGGAGTACGTCAATAAAGGTCAGCCGACTGATGTTGATATTTTAAGCAAATATTTGCTGTAGACAACCAAACTGAAGGTGAAAATCTGTAGGGCTTCCTATGATTTGCCAAGGTCATACGGTAAAGTAAATATTAGTGGAAATAAAATGGACATGTCTATTTTTAGAATGCAAAACTGCTAAAATGTACGAGGTTAGATGCAGACAGGCAGTTGGCCCGCGTAAAAAAATGGAGTTCAGCTACGTTTGGTTAAGACTGTAAGCTGCAATATAGTTGTGAAAAGGTTAGATAAATGATGAAGTTAGAATGGTGGAGTAGATACGATCAAGATTATAAGTAACATGGTATTTTTACTTTAGCGACTTTTAGCAATTTTATTGGACGGGGAAAAGCATTGAATTCGCGTTAGAGAGACCGACCAGACAACGTGATCGTATTTTTTTTACTTTTTGGGTATTCCGTGTTTTTAATGATTTCAGTTTTTACCTCTGTCGGTCAGACGACAGACTGATACAATTTTTTTTTTGTGAGCTTTTCGTCCTAGCCCAAGATACAAGCTTTGCTTAATTTTGCATGTTGTTATAATCGATTCTATGAACTTTAAAACTGTTAAATCTCAAATAGTTATCTTTATCTGCCTAGTTTTTTGCCAGTTACTGGGTAATAAATACAACTATGTTTAGGGCAGCTGATCAGCTCCCAGTCTAACCGGATTCAGCTTAATACCAATATTTTACATGAAGCGACTGCCTATCTAACCTCCACAACCCATTTACTGGATAATATATACAACTATGTTGAAGTCAGCTTACAGTCTAACCGGATTCAACTGAGTACCTACCAGTATTTTACATGGAGCGACCGCCTATCTGACCTACACAATCCAGTTATTCTAGTGGGTTTTAGTACTAAATAAATGTATTTTCTTTATTTCTTACCAGTCTATATTTGAGCCAAATTCGATAAAGAATAGAGGTAATCAAACGGTTGCTAGGCAACGAATAGATTACGCCTAAAAGACAGATGTTACCAACCTTTAATAAAATTCTAAATAAATGATTTTCATAAAAGTAATAATCCTACTTCCTACTAATCTAAACAGTTTATTTATGTATAGATTTTTATGATTTGCATAGAACGCTTAACCGATTTGAATGAAATATGACACACATGTAAGCTAATTTCCTAATACCTAGGTTAAATTTTTTGATACATATATATATTATAATTAGTCCATACTTGACAGTATTACAATGCGTGTTATGCAGTTGATTTAAAAGTAATTAAAATATGCAAAATTATATTGACAAATGCCTCAACTTTATTCATTGGTTGAATTCCACAAAATGTGTTTAATACCTGGATTTCATCCATCTTTCTTTTTTTGTAGGGCTATTACGTAAAATTATTGTCGACTTTTTAATGGTTTTTTGAAATACCAAGTTATTATGCATGTTATTTTAGTGTTTCTATTAATATATGCTGCAATAGGAATTGTTAATAAATAGCAAGCATGTAAAAGTCGATAATCATGTAAATAACAGGAGATTTGTAAAACCTGAGTTGTGATAACCATAAATTGGTTTATTTACCTCTATTCTTTATGGAGCTAGGCGATGGTATAGACAAAAACTCTTTTGTTAAGGATTTGTTGTCAGACTTCACGTGTATAATTTCAACATGAATGGAGCAACCAATATATTCGTAACAATGTTTTGTTAAAGAAGTGTTCGTGGAGTTCCTTGACCATAGGGACCTACTGTTTTGAAACTGCTGAGTACCTAAACGACCGTGAAAGATCGAGGAATAGTTTCCTAAAAGACTGCGGTTACTAAGAAATCGAAGACTGATAAGACCCGCGGTCGTAGGAAACACACGAAAGGAAGTCAGCTGTGTCCATGACGCCGCCCTGTGCGCAATTTAATAGTACATCAAGTGCCGTGCGACCGCACAATCGACAGCGAGCAAATTGGCTTTTTGGTCGATCATATGCGGGCCAATTTTAACACAAGATGAGGCTATGTTTTTTTTTTTGCAGGTGCACAAAAGTCAAAGGTCGTATGAGAAAAATAAGTAAATTTTACTACTCCTACTTCTGTTAAGCATTTCTGTTGTAAAAAAATGTAATACTAAAATAATATGGAGGTCAAATTTATGCTTGTAGGGGGTAACCTCTGGAACTGCCAGACGGATTTCATCAATTATTTTTGCGATTGATAGTCAAATTCTTGGGGAAGAATATAGACTATTTAACATCACAATACGACCTTTATGGAGTCGAGTAATATAAGAAACACACTTAGCAAAAACAAATAGTAGTACCAGAGAGCAATGGAATTTCGACGCGATGGGTTCGATGGTCGAAAATTAACGACGAAATCATGGATAGAAGCGAGTCTAATATTACAAAAAGTTGTAATTTTGGATGTAGGAAGTGATCTTGGAAGTACCAATACTATTCTTTCACTGTGCGAAGGCTACACTATTGAACAGTATCATGCCACCATGATCAGTCTATAACGTTTCACTGGCCATCTAACATCTAGAGGAAGTGTGCTATAATCTATCATGTGGGCTCAGTGTGTTTTGATCATGTCATCGAGTTTAGACAACGCGAGAAGATGGTATTTATTTATACATCTTCTTGTTCAGCCTCTAGAGGTCCACTGCGGGACAAAGGCCTCCTCCAAGGTTTTCCACGATGACCGGTCTTGTGCTGCCCGCATCCATGGGCTTACTCGATACTTTGTGCAAAAAAAATTAAACCATTGGCTTCTAATATTTCAGACTGAATCAGTCTGACTGGGCTCTTTATTTTATTTTTTATCTACATTCTCAGCACTTCACAATCAAATGATTCACTAAACACTATTAAAATAAACAATTAGTGTCTTTCAAAAAATATCATTTTCAAGGAATGTTTTTTGTTTACTTTAGAAAATATTTTCTCCCGTTTTCAACATCCTATTTTAAATGCAGTAATTTTATTTGTTTTTTTTTTAAGCTAAAGTGTCATGGTATCCCGTGAAATTCAAATTATCTTACGTTATTTGCATTTTGCATTTCGCAGGCAGCTTTATTTTGATCTAAGTCTGATTCAAGGCCTTAACAAATATTTATTTATTGCATTATAATCATAGAACTCATCAACGCATCTCTCTAATTTCATATTACCGTCTTGAAAGGCTTTCAAGATATCATTATATTTGCCAATTACAACTAGAGTATGTATTACTGATTCTGCCAGGGCTGCGGATTATTCGAAGGAGATACCGTGGTCCTGGCGAACAGGCAAGTAATGGAACATGAGTGGGTTTTAGTCAGTAAAAGTCTGACAAGGCTTTCCGCTTCGTCCAGAGCGGGAGAGGTCATTTGATGATTCCCAACGGCAAAGAAAAAAGTATGTATTACTGATTCGAACAGTTATAATTCTGTAGGTTCATATTTATTGCGATGGAGAAATATTTTAATCAATATTTAAACAACTTTGACGTGCAAATTGCCAAAATGTAATAAATAACATCTTAACTTCATTTTCTAACGCTTGAAGAGTAGAATATAGGTACACAACATATCGTACAAATGTCTTTAGAAACATTGACCGGTTGGAACTTTGCGCAGTTTTCTGTGCAATAACATATTTTAGGAACCAAGTGGTGACAGGAGGCGAGTAAGAGAAAACACGCGAGAATCAGTGTGTAAAACACTGATTCTCTTACTTTTATAGATTCTCCGAACTTGACTTATCCTCCGAAAAGGGAAGATTCTCCACAAAGACGGGTGTCAGTGTCTGGTAGACTACTGCCTGAAGAATTACGCGGTAACTTTACTTGCGCAATGCAGGATTTTATGTGATGTCACATTTTCGTAGTTCTCATATGACAATGCACGCCATCAAAAACCTATGCTCAGATCTCTTATGATTCCTCGGCCATATTGTAATGCATCTAAATTCCTGGACTAACCATAATCTTAGTTTTTTTTTTTCTGTTTTAAATAGAAAAAAACTTGCTATTCTGAACATTTCTCATGTGGTAATGAGACATGTTAAAGAGGGCATCGTTATGCTAGATTGAGCATGGTTTAAAGACGGGAAAGTTACTAAAAACAATTTGTTACATTGGCATTTATAGGTGACAGTGAAAAAGTCGCAATGATATTAAAATGTTCTTGTACCTGTCTCCACCTAGCATAAACCGTCTTAAAAAAAAAACCCCAACTACCCTAGTTCCCCAAAAACCTATCTAACAAATAATAAATTCAACTTACACACCAACTTATTATACAAAATATAAAGTATGACATTATTAATCAGCAGCAACACAAAAACTGCCATTAAATAGTTGATTTTCAAAGTGGCGTTCAGCACCACTATCTCCAACGGCTACAAACGATCACAATACTTTGAATCCTCACTCACATTCTCGTACAACAGGTATCCCAGTACCGCAACAAGAACGGTCATGGTTAAAGTAAGGAACTGCAGCATTTTCAACAGCTTCATATCGTGGTGCAGCGTTGCATAGTTCTTTTCTAAATTGCTCAATTTTGAAGTGACAGAATCAGGGCTTTCCAATACCTTTCCATCTGTAATATTGTTCTTTGGAATATCTTTATCAGGAAATTGACATTTAAGACGGTACTCATCAGTCTTGCTGCGGGGTGATGCTTGCCAAATATCAGCCATCTCTTTTGGTGTTAGATCAGGTTTTGGAATCTGAATTGACATGACCAAGAATCTATCTTTTGATACTGTACGCATCTGAATACCAGATTGGACTACAATCAGAACGGTTTGTGATGCCCCACTGGCTAGAATGCCAGAGCTAGGTCTCACGCGGAAATTTTCAGGAGCCGTAGTCCTAATTTTGAAAGAAACGGCACTTTCATCCATATTGGTAATCGTGAATTGGCCTGATATTTCATCTCCATCAGTTTTGAATATGATGGTGTCGTTAGGTACAAGACGTAGCATCTCTCCAGGAGAATGCTGTCCATCTCCTTGCTCAGCAAACGTAACCTTCTTTGGAGTATGCTCTGATTTATTTTCAGGAACGAACTCAAATGTGTAGTTATCTTTTCCGCCCCAAGCTACTAAAGCTTGATCAGGGGCTACGACACCCTTTAAAGTATCTTTGCTAACAAACCTCATTGTTTCAACTGCTTTCGCAGGTAACAATGTCTTAATAACTTTAAAAGCCGCGGAAAGCACCCAGGGCATCTGATAAATGATAATATTGTTGAGGAATAATGGATAGTACAGTTTGAATAACGTAATCAAGTATTTTACTAAATCCATGTCCATATTACCCAGGCCACTGCCATCCATATCAAAAAACATAGAAATTTCCTTACCGCCTTCCTCTCGTTCAATTCGATCAAACCAGTAAATCATGACTTTCTTCAACTCCTCGTAATTTCTCTGACCTTTAACATGCATTTTGGCCCTGAAAATCAATAATAGGCACCCATCAACATCGCGACCTCTTGGGAAAAATACCCCCTCTTTAACATAATCTAGTCTAATGTTACTTTCGTTGATATCGCTCGCCCCGACAGATTTTCGCCATGTTAGGATGTCCCACAGCATGTCTGCAGCAGCTTTAGCGTCATTGTCCGCATGAGTAATCACCCTCTTGAGATATTTTTCATCTTTCGTTCGTTCTAAGTCCAGTTGGTGAAAATCCGGAGGTGGTGAAGTTTCTTTCAATCTAGTTTCGAATAACGCTCTAACTTCCGCAGGCGTCGTCATTTTAGACAAATGATTATATCATCCGCTTAATTAACACGTAACACACACTAATTTAAAGTTCGATAATTGAAATAACACACGAAAATTAGAGATGGTCGTTTCAAACCATAAAGTTTCAATAACTATGTATTGGTTCAATACCTAAAATACGGTATTCGATTCTACACTAACTATTTATTTAGATAAACTATTTATTGGCGAAAACTTTTTTACTCGTCGCACCTACACTGCGAGTCGCGTCCGTCAGCACTATTTATTTTCTTATCGGTTACTCGGTTCTGTAATAACTATTATCACCTAATAACTATTTATCGGGAAAAACTATTTATTTTGCGAATACACGATATACGCTTTACTCGTCACACCTACTGCGAGTCTCGTCTCCTCAATGTAGATTGTGGGCGTACCCGATACCAAACTGAAATATTCCGACGGCGCACGACGAATGGCGATTACGATTTACGATGAGCGAGTCCTAGGAAAAAAAGGAAGAAGGGATTTGAATTGTAATCCGTATGCAATAGATGCAATTATCGAAAAATGTATTTAGGTCACGGTTTAAAGTTGACCTTTAGGTAAATTTAACAGTTCAACAATATTACTTGCTTTTTTACGTTGTTGAGCGAACACATTTCAGAACATATGAAGCAATACATTTCAAAACGATTCCATTTGATTGAAATTGTTATGCCATTAGGGTGCTAGCGTTATGTAGAGTCTACCTATCCCTACGGGAGGAAGGTGGTTAACTTTTTTTTTTGTAAATAATAATTATAAACTAGCGCTTGACCACAATCCCATCTGACTCTAAGCAGTGATGCAATCGTTGATGGTAAAGCGCGCTAGTTTATTAAGAGCCTGTAGCGCGTAGGTCGTGTCGCGTAATTAAAACTCAGATAAATCGAACTTTGTGTATTGCACGAATGTAAAAGAGTACAATGTATTTGACGTGTACAATGACGCGATACAAGAGTGTGATCAAGGAATGGACTGTAATGTAATAATGATGTAGAATATAATAATAATGTCTTACAAGCTATGCACTCACTTAAATACTAACTATCTCTAAATAATAGTGGGGTAACCAATAGCAAATCAGCTTGCTGTCCTGCGATGTCCACGCGGTGTTGCGTGCGTTCTTGATGCTGATTCGTTGATCGAGGCAGGCCACGGCGTATGATTGGTTAATGTAGAAAGCGCGCCAATTCAGTCACGTGCCCAACGACTCGCTATGGTTCCCACGGACGTTGACCGTTGGTCCTGCAGATGTGTTCCGGGGTGAGATTTATGGGATCCCTCGCTGCAGGAGTCAGGGTCGCAGGGACGCGCGCCATGACTTCCGCGTTCCTCGGTGTGATCTGGTGTGATTTATAGTCGACCTTTGTGTAGCGCCTGCTACACTGTGATCTGGTGTGATTTATAGTCGACCTTTGTGTAGCGCTAGCCTACACTATTCCCCCTTTTTAGCAAAGCGTACGTAGCGTGCAGGCGTCTTGACGATCCTGCCTGATCTGGTACGTATGCCTGGAACCATCTTCTGTGTTGATTATATACGCAGGCTTGAGGCGATCAATCGATATATTGCTAATTCGTCCTGGTAATTGGATTGTAAAGTACTTTTCTTTACGTTCGATGATCTTGTATGGACCTTGGTATGGATGCTGCAGAGGTTTGCGGACGGTGTCGTCGCGTACAAACACGTGGCTACATGTTTGTAGGTCGTTATGCACGAACATACATCACTTATTTGCATGCGATTTGTATGTAGGTGTGAGCTTGGTGATAACTTCTTGCAGGTGATTGACGTAGTCGTGGTCCATTTTCGGTGTAGCTGGTGTTGGTGATATGAAATCGCCTGGTAGGCGTATTGGTTGATCGTACGTGAGTTGCGCTGCGCTTGTGTTAGAGTCGGAGCGGATAGCGGCTCTGAGACCCATTAGAACAGCAGGCAATTCGTCGATCCATTTGTTGCTGTTTTCTAGCCTAGCCATGAGTGCGGCTTTTAATGTCCTGTGCCAGCGTTCGACGATTCCGTTACTCTGCGGGTGGTGTGCAGTAGTACGGGTTTTTTCTACGTCGAGTAATTGAGCGAGGTCTCGGAATAGTCGACTTTCAAACTGTCGTCCTTGATCAGTAGTGATTCTTATTGGACAACCGAAACGAGATATCCATACTTCGTAAACTTTACTTGCGACGATTTCAGCGGTTGTCTCTTGAAGTGGTACAGCTTCGGGCCATCGTGTGCACCGGTCGATCATCGTGAGCAAGTATTTGTGTCCACATCCTGACGTCGGTAGCGGTCCAACGATATCAACGTGAATATGTTGAAATCGTTCGCTCGGTGGGAATGTTGCGATGTCACTATGATTGTGTCGCTGTACTTTGGAGAGCTGACACGAATTGCATGTCTTAGTCCACTGGCCGATGTCGGTATTCATTGACGGCCAAAAGAATCGCTCTTGCATCAGCTTCCGTGTGGTACGTACTCCTGGGTGGCTTGGGCTGTGCACGGCGTTGAAAGCTATGCGACGAAAATCAGCTGTTAAGTAGGGACGAACATGTGACGTTGATGTTTCGCAGAATATTGGCTTGTTAGTACCCGGTAAAATGATTTTCTTGTTGTATGTTGGTCAGTTGAGACAATGTCGGGATACAACTGTCGTTTTCTTGAGCTTGAGATAACTCGTCGTAGTTGATAGGTGATGGCACGTCGATAGTTTCGACGCGTGATAATGGATCTGCTACAACGTTTTGAGCTCCGCTCACGTGTCGAATGTCAGTAGTGAACTCGCTGATGAACAGTAGCTGCCGAATTCGCCGTGGTGTGTCGTTATCGGAAGGAGGCTTGCGAATTGCGTAGGTCAGCGGTTTATGGTCAGTGTAAATCACGAGTTCTTTGCCTTCAAACATCTTTCGGAAGTGTTTTACTGCCATATGTATTGATGAGAGCTCTCGGTCGAAAGTCGAATACTTCTTTTGTCTTTCCGAAAAGTTTTTGGAAAAAAATCCGAGTGGCACCCATTGTTCTTTGTTTCACCTTTGTTGTAGAGATGCCCCGGCGCAGGTAGCTGAGGCGTCCGAAAAAATAGCGATTTGATCCTCTGGCGAACTGGATGGGTAAGACAATAAAGCAGCGTTTATTATGCTCTGTTTGCACAACTCAAAAGCTTTTGTCGATTGATTGTCCCACTTTACTTCCGTTTTGTCTCGTTTTTTTGAGTTATGAAGGAACGCATTCAGAGGTGCCTGGATGCTTGCCGCATTTGGAACACTGTCTCGGTAAAAATTTATCATGCCCATAAATCTTCGTAAGTCTTGAATGGTTTCGGGTTTGGGGTACTCTGTGATTGCTGCCACTTTGTCTTGAAGTGGTTTGATTCCCTTGCTTGATAATTCGTAACCTAGGAACTTGACGGTTTCGCTGCCGAAGACACACTTAGAGGGATTTATAGTGACACCATACGTGTCTAATCGGCGTAAAACTTCCTGCAGATCTCCGATGTGGCTTGCTTCATTTTCAGATGCAACGATAACATCGTCGATGAATGGGAACGCGTAATCTATTCCGTTGAGTACTTCGTTTATGAATCGTTGGAATGTCTGTCCGGCATTCTTGAGACCTGGGCACATTCATGGAAATTCGAATAAACCGAAAGGTGTAGTGATCACTGTCTTCTCGATATCAGGTTCGAAGATCGGTAATTGAGAGTAGGCTCGGTTTAAATCGAGAGTGCTGAAGATTTTCTTGCCGTGAAGCAGGTAGGTAAAATCTTTGAGGCGTGGGACTGGATAGCGATCGGGTTTGGTGACGTCATTGAGTCTTCTGTAGTCACCACAGATGCGTAAGTCGCCGTTTTTCTTAGGAACGACATGTAGCGGACTGGACCAAGGGCTTTTGCTTGGTCGGCAAATTCCTTGCTGCATCATAAGCTCGAATTCTTTCTTCACGAGCAGGTAGCGATGTGGAGGAAGAGGTCTGCACTTGTTGAACACTGGTGGGCCAGTAGTTTCGATGTGATGTTCTACCCTGTGTTTGGGAGTATCCTTCATGCTTGATGGTCGCAGGATATCAGGAAACTTACTGAGGAGCTGGTGATACGGCTGTTCCATGTCGATACTTCGAACTGTAGGTTCGGCGGAATGAATGAGTGATGCTCTGACGGTCATGTTGGTAACTTTGTCGACGAGACGTCGGCCGGCTATGTCGACGAGAAGTTGATGACGCTTCAGAAAGTCTGCACGGATGATGGGTTTGCTGACTGCAGCGACGATGAATTTCCAGGTGTACGGCCGTCGTAGGTTGAGGGCCAGTTGTAGGGTTTTCTCTCCGTACGTTGGAATGATCGTGTTGTTTGCTGCGTACAAACAGAAATCGGTTTGTTTTGCTTTTCCGCCTTTTGTCCTCGGTATCACGGAAACGTTTGCGCCCGTATCAATTAGAAATGACAGACGCGAATTCCTATCAGTTATGAATAGGCGGTGAGAAGTGTTGTTCCTCTCCTGAGCTCCTGAGATAACTGCCTTATTTGATCGTGTAGGGCAGCCATATCGCTCGTGCGTGAAATCTGCGCGACCTGGTTAGGTTGCGCGATACTGTCCATTACACTGTCTGCTACTTGCGATAACTTTTCCAAGTCCACTGTGTTGTCACGGTGAGGACAGCGCGTACTGAGGGTGGAAGTAGCCGGGTCCACATGATGCGCAGTGTACCGTCTGGCATTTTCTGTCCGGCTAGTTCCCGCATTTTTCGCAACAGCTGTGAGGGTTTCTGATCTCCGAGTTCCATCTCATCCATCAGCTTCTGCAGCTTTCGGCTCTCGGATTCCTCGTAGACGCTGATGAGTCGGGACTTCAGGGCTTCGTACTTGTTTTCAATGGGCGGGTTGGTTATAATATCACTTACTTGCTGAAGTGCGTCCAGGCCTAGTCGGGCGATAGCTGCTTGGTAGCGCGCGTCATCACCTTGCCTCTGTGGCGCCATTACTGCTTCGAAGTGTGTAAACCATAGTCTGGGATACGCCGGCCAAAAGTCAGACAGTCGTGCTTGTAGTGTGAGCGTGTCGACTTGTCCTCCTACCTGTGTTGCGTTGCTGGTCGCCATCCTGATTACTCTTCTGGTGTATCACGCAGCAATACCGTGAATATAGCCTCTTGAAATCCTAGTGGTGAGACCCGCTTGTGGGAAGCCACTAGAATGAGCTAATCACGAGTATCATCACGTCTGTCTTGATTCACGTCGCTTAGGTCACCACTGTCGCGCGTAGGTCGTGTCGCGTAATTAAAACTCAGATAAATCGAACTTTGTGTATTGCACGAATGTAAAAGAGTACAATGTATTTGACGTGTACAATGACGCGATACAAGAGTGTGATCAAGGAATGGACTGTAATGTAATAATGATTTAGAATATAATAATAATGTCTTACAAGCTATGCACTCACTTAAATACTAACTATCTCTAAATAATAGTGGGGTAACCAATAGCAAATCAGCTTGCTGTCCTGCGATGTCCACGCGGTGTTGCGTGCGTTCTTGATGCTGATTCGTTGATCGAGGCAGGCCACGGCGTATGATTGGTTAATGTAGAAAGCGCGCCAATTCAGTCACGTGCCCAACGACTCGCTATGGTTCCCACGGACGTTGACCGTTGGTCCTGCAGATGTGTTCCGAGGTGAGATTTATGGGAACCCTCGCTGCGGGAGTCAGGGTTGCAGGGACGCGCGCCATGACTTCCGCGTTCCTCGGTGTGATCTGGTGTGATTTATAGTCGACCTTTGTGTAGCGCCTGCTACACTGTGATCTGGTGTGATTTATAGTCGACCTTTGTGTAGCGCTAGCCTACAAGCCTATTCACTCAAAAACAACTGAGTAAATAAGAATGAAGACGGCAGTTGAGCGAGATGATGCAATGTTAAACCCAACAAGACGAACAGCGATGCTGCGCCAGAGGGAGATTGATCTGAAGACCCTCCACGACCAAACACCCGACACAACATTTGGCGCATCGTACCCGGTACACATTCATCATCAGTTCAGCCGAAAGATGTCCAATGCTGGACATGGGCCTCCCCCAAGGTTCTCCACGACGACCAGGTCGTCGGTCCACCTTGTCGGGGGCCTAAGGCACACATCGCAAGACAACTGCTCAGACCCGTCCTCCGTAAGGCTTCACCAGACATCATGCCGAAACACGACGAATCGCTTGGCGACAAGACTTTGTCTGATGGGTGGTAACTTCTGCCGGCAGCCCGTATTTATGGCCGCCCAGCTAGACAATGTAGGTACTACATGTGTCTATGTATTTTTAATTTTTTTTTCTTTCAGGTCTATTCATAATAACATCATGCAATTGGACTGAAGAGGAGTTATTAAAACATTTCTCAGAAAAAATGAAACTCAAGCGAGTAATACCGACGCCTCAATTCAAATTTGGCGGGAAAGTAGGTAGTGTGGTGTCTTCCGTTGTCTTTACTAAGAAATAAATTACTTTATGCTGGGCTTGTTAGTTTTATTGTTCAACTTGTCAAACAATAAACCCATGGGCATACCCAGGGAGGGCAGGCCCCCTCCACTCCTGGATATCTCGCAAAGTATAAACGGGGACTTATACAGGATCATTTGCGACTTGTTGTCCCTACACACTACAATACAAATACCTAATATTTCATGTAACCTGAACATCTACAAAGCATGTCAAAGTGAGTTTATTAGATACAGACGACAATACAGCAAGGTGTCATGTGTGATACTAAAATGCCGGTTAAGCTTAAGGGGCAGGTCTATAAGACCATCATTAGACCTGTTCTCCTGTATGGCAGTGAGGCTTGGCCTGTGCTTGAGCGATACAAGCAGGAGCTGCGTGTCATGGATATGAATATGCTGCGGTGGATGTGTGGAGTTACGCGGAAGGGCCGCATCAGGAACTCCCGCATCTGTGGAAGTCTTCATGTCCGTGACATAGCGGAAAAACTACAGGAGGGTCGCCTACGTTGGTACGGTCACGTCTTACGAAATGTTACGTGGGTCACATATGTCTTGCCGTGGCGCCTCCGCCGAGCCTTATTCCGTATATGATTAACTCAGGACAATGTTTGTGTTCTTACTCCGAAATCAGCTTACTGACACGTTATATGAGTTCATATAATTCACTTTTCTTAAAATAGATAAATATGTAAGCTGTCACACCCTTTATGCTTGGGGCTTTAATTGAAGTAATAAGTTTTTAGTTATTTACATTTTCATTTAAATGTATATATGTAGGTACTTATATTGTTTTGCTTTGCTGGTATTTTGGCGTGGTAGCTGGCATATTTTCAATAATTTCATTGTTGTTGTATTTTCTTGTGTTCATCACTATACATAGTATTGTATAAAGTCACCGTGTTTTTTTTTAAATGAACAGACAGCTGTGCTCCTGGAGAGTTTCTTCCGCCATTTCTTCTTCCCAGCGAAAGCACTAGGAAGTGTCGATGGGTGGGTATTTTGGGGGACTGTCTTATGTAATATTGACGTTCAAAAAGTGCTGATTCTCAGCCTAAGTTGAATAAATTACTTTTGATTTCATTTGACCAAAAGCATTTTTTTTTAAATACGTTATCGTAAGAAACATGCAAATAAAAATTCAAAGTACAAATAAGCCGCCGAAACGCTTTATTCAGCGATATGGCGTCGCGCCTTATGAGTGACGTCACAAGCATATAAACGTACATATATTTGTTGTTTTTTCTAATAAAATGGTTTACAATTGGTGTGCTGTACCGGGTTGTACAAATACATCGATAAAACACCTGAGAACACATAGAAAACAATTAGTGTTGATGCGCGTATGTCGTCATCGTGACATTAGCCAATGCGGATCGTTTCGCAATATGTGGCGCGAGATACAAAAAGTCAAATATATTTTTGTGTTTTTGGATATATTAATTGATATTATTTTTATTAAAACTCATGTAAATGACATAAAGCATCCTCATTTTTGCATTTAAAGCAAATAATCACAAAAAAATCATAGTGTCAAATAGCCTTTTGTTCTCAACTCAGTACGATGATGACAAGATTGTGCAATATGGCGATTCGTATAGTGTATGTACTATTTGAGCTTGTTTTTTTTTATTAGCCTATACTGTTCCACTCACTCTGTCATTCGGACGGTACCGCTTGTAAAAAAAATGAGAATTATGTTAAAAATATATAAATTACTTTTTTTATGTGAATAAAAGGTCGTCTTCATGATAAAGCGTACAATACTACTAATAGATCATTTTACTCATGACGTTCTGCAATTACATTGATACATATGGACTGAAATTATAATGTTGGTGCAATCAAGAGGCTCCAATAATTAGTCAAAAATGTAAAAGACCAACTACATAAAAAAAAAAACAAAGTAAAAACTCCACAGACTTACAACAGTAATAAGAACAAGGGATTTAAACTGTATCTAGATATTTGTAACAAAGATGCTATCGCTACTCATCGCTTACGGCGAATGCGGGGAAGCGGCGGAGGGGTCGCATTCCAGCGAGGTGCACAGTCAACTTGCGCGAGTTATAGGCAAAGGCATCACGCACCTCCTTCCAGGAAAAGGAACTCTTATTTTATTTTTCGGCGCTCCACGTCGAATCACGCCTCCTCTTTTTGAGTGTGTGTATAAAAAAAACTCACTTTCATTATTACTTTTTATTTATTAAATATTCTTTACAATAACCAACCTGTCTCAAATATCTTTGTTTCATGAATGAAGCATTTAAAAGTAAAGAATAACATAATTCTATAACCATAACTTATAATTAAGACCTCATTGGATAATGAGCAGTTTTCCGATAGGTTAGTTTCGAAAGTCATCAAGAGATGGCGCTTTGGTTTTATTTGGTTTGTTGCGTTTAATTTATTCTGTGGCAAGAAAGGACTGACAGTGATAGAATATCTTGTCATATTTTGATTGATTTAAAGTGTCACGCGCATTTTTCATTGGACTTTTAAAATTATTTAGTGTAGTTTACTAAATAAAAGTGCGTGATTTATGTAGTAAAAAGTGCATTCAGTAAATAATTCATAAAGAAAATTGTAATATCGCTGCATTAGTGGCCACATCATGACTTTGCCTCAAACCTCCCTCATAGACGGTTCACGCGGCCGTCTTTTTCAACTGTCACTGGCGATATCCACCATTATTGTGAAATAAAATTTTCAAAGAATTTCTATAATTTGTTACACGTGTTATTGGCAAAATTTTAACAACAATTTGAAAGTTGATAGCACATTTTATTTTATGTGTCTACCATTACCAAAAGTGCCGGCTGCGCCATCTATCAAGTTAAAGGAAAGCTCCTGGAAAACTGCTCTTTGCTTAACACACTATCAGCAGCAATGGGATTCTTTTGACAGGGCAACAACATTCATTGCAATGTTTAAATTATCGAACAGACAAATTATTGAATATAATAATGAAGCAATATCATCCAGAACCATTAAGATTGATTGAGATTGAAGTAATTGATCCAACAGACGTTTTACGTCAATAATCATTCCTTCAAAAATCCCGTACTATTAGGGAGTTCAGTTTTTCCTGAATAGGGTATTTGACTAAAAAAAATTAGTCCCTCATTCAGATCATAGAATGGATACGTATATTTTGTTTTATCAAATCAATAAAGATTGACAAATATAAAAGGCATCAAAGATCAGGAGTGGTGGCTGGTGACGTCACTGCTCGCTAAAAGTGTAGCGTCCAGTGACGTCACACGAGTTTTCAATGCACTGTGTCGTCTTAATTTTTTGTTTATATGAAAAAAGAAAAAATACGTGTCTAGTATTTTTTGGGAATCTGATTGACGGACTAATTAGTTTTGTTTAGTCAAATACCCCATTATAAACTTTTACATTTTCTTTCATTAAAACCCAAATTCTGATTATTACAAACATTCAAAAATAAAGGTCCCGCTGTTTTTTTTATTTCTAAAATTTGGCGGGAAAAGAATCTGTCACTTTTAGCACTGACGTAGGTAGATCGATTATTCAAAAAAATCACTTTTGCCTTATACTATCCAAAATAAGGCCAACCCAGATTAAATAAAATAGGCAGAAATCGGTATTCTTATCTTAAAAGTAATATATTAATAATTGTACATGATATAAAGGGTGTACCTGACATCAACGCACAAACGTACCATGGATCCAGTACGTTATTTCCCGATAAAAAAAAATGCAGTTTTTTTTCATTTTAGACCGTTCATAATTGCTATACTTTTATAACCCAATAAGATTTTAGGGTAAAAATTAATTAATTCGTTAATTACACAAAAAAGCGCAATGTGCACAATACTAGAAAAACTATCTATCAGCTGATTTAATAAAGTTCGTATCAGGGGTCAAACGTCATACCTACAAACACGCACGGCACTTTACATATTTTATACAAGTAAGAGGACTGGTCAGACACTACGTGAGTTATTTATTTCATTCATGTCGAAATGACGGCCGCGTGAACAGTCTACGAGGGAGGTTTGAAGCAAAGTCATGTTGAGGCCACACAAACCTCCAAAAAGCTCGAGATGCTGCGATGTCTCAATGTTCTTTATGAATTATTTACTGAATGCACTTTTTACTACATATATTACGCGCTTTTATTTAGTAAACAACACTATAAATAATTTAACATTCATGAAAAACGAGCGTGACATTCAGATTAAATATCCTTGTAGTTTTTTCCACATAGCAAATTCAATGATGGTAAATTCAGTTAAATGAAAATATTTTACAGTTCGTGTAGCTTGAGCTGCTAGAATCTATACAATAAAAAATAGTTTTTTTTTAATCTTTGCGTATGACGATCTTGTAATTTATTACCTTATGATGTAAACCCAATTTCTATTACTAGTTATTTTACAATTTATAATACAGGTACTATTTTAAAATAGCAAATAATTTGTTCACAGTTCTTTTTTTTAAAGGAATGTCGTTTTATAATTATTTTTAATTACAACCAATTTTATAATGATATATTTGTAGAAAAAAAATGCAGCAGTGGAAGTATTTCAAATACATCCAAACAATTTAAAATAATTTTTAAATTCAAGTTCAATATAAAAAACGCATTATAAAATTCAAAATAAAAACATCATGGTTTTCTGAGCAAAAAAGAAGATGTAAAAACTAAGGACTAAGAATAAATTATTTTTGGTTTTAGTTATGGCCAGTTAGATAGGAATGTTTTTTTTTTTTTAGTATTTAATCATTGTGCAAGTCTTTTTCAAAATGGATTCCTGTTGTCCAGAATACAGTTAAATATTACTATTTTAAATTGAAGTTATTCGGAACACTTGCGTTCCGAACTGTGCTGCTGGGGAAATTGTTCCGCCACTTCTTCTTCCCAGCGAAAGCAATAGGAAGTGGCGAAAAGCGGGCGTTTTAGGGGGACTGTCTTATGTAATATTGACGTTCGAAAAGTGCTGTTTTTCTTTCAATTTATTATTCTGAAATAAATCAGTCGCTATGAAAACATCCAAACTGATTAAGTGGGTAGACTTTGGATTAAAAATAACTGATAAAGTAGATAAATAAATTGAACAATTGCGTAATATTCAGCGTATCAGTGATATATTTAGGCCTAATTATGATAAAAACGTATGATTAAGAAATACCGAATTGATTCAAAGTTCGAGAAACATTTCTTCAACAAATTGGAACATAAACGTCTTTTTGAGTGAACAATGGACAAAAACATGTTAATATAACTCTTAGTGTGTCTAAAATTTTCACAGAAAATGTATTTGTACGTTGCAAATAAATACCAAAAAAAGTATTTAAAAAACATTAAAGAAGGCATCCCGTTCAACAAACCTTATATTTTGTTCGATAATAATAGCGACAATAGACTTAAAATATTAACTACAAAAAAGTTTATAACTTTTCTAAGAGTGCTCAGTCACTCTAAAAACAACGAAATTTTCATTAAAATAAAGTTAATATTTGTTTGACTTGAAATAACTTTTTTATTTTATTATAAACTATAAACTAGTGCTTGACCGCAATCCCGCCTGAATCGCCTGATGGTAAGAAGTGACGCAATCATTGATGGTAAAGCGCACTGGTTTATTAAGAGCCTATTCACTCTAGCCTTGAAGACACACAAATTGTAGTCCGACGGAAACACCGCCGGAATATTTCACTGTGCTTTTAATACGCAAATTATTATTTAATACGCAAAGAACTTCAACCCAATTACTTATATCATTTTCATATACCAAACCAACTTAAATAATAAAAAAAAACTGCTTAAATCGATAGACAAAGTATTTTTTTTTTGTTCCACAGACAATATCACAAGACGCTAAACAGTAGCAAGTAGGCCTTTATGCTTATTTATATAGCACTCATTACGCAATAATCATTTTATTTCAATTTATATTATTAAAAGAGAATCCTCCCGGGATAGTTAAACTCATATGACAAATAAAAAATATTGGTGAAATGTGTAACTGATCCTCTATAAAATTTATTGCTCTTCTAATGATGCACATCTTTTTTAATAATTGACCAGCTTGATTTTTTTTTTTGAACTAAGCTATAGGTCGGAGTTCAAATGGTTTAGATTATATTGAAACGGACGAGTTCAATTGGTACAGTTACTAAGCCTGACGCCCCGACCGAATTGTGACCACCTATATCCAAGTTGGTCATATTTTTAGAACCCGGGTTCGAAGTTCAATTAAATACCCGGCAATTACATTTGATTTTAACTCATCTATTACTATTGCAAACTGAAAAAATAGAAACTACATTCGATGCAACAGAGTTTCTTGAAAGAAAGGCTGAATATTTAATCCAAAACTATTCGGACTCGCCGACATGTGTAACCTAATTTTATAGCCATGAATTTGCAATATTTATTAAACGCATTTGAATTTATTTACACACATTTGAATTTTTAAATTACGTATAGAAAATTTAAAAAAGAACACTCGAAGAGAAAACTGTTTTTCTTTTCATTGCATTTTTCCGAATTAAAAATTCTTAATTTCAGAAATGCCAAATATTCAGTATTTCTTTACAAACTTTTTTTTTTCAAATAATATTCTTTTATAATAATGATATTAATTTAATAAATTGCACAAATTATGACGCTTACTGCTTTGTCGCTAAACCACAACTACAGTGCTTGGCACTTAATTAAAACTACAATTTTCTCATAATTACAACATACAATGACAATATAATTTTACGACATTTTCGCAAGTTACAAATTTCTCACTATTGCTAATAAAAAGCTGAGAGCACATTACAGCCGCATCGGGTCGCATCGCTTCGTAATTAAAAACAAAAATGTGCTATGCGATGGTTCATGAAAATTCACAGTTCCTCACTATTGAAATAAAAAACTAACCACACATTACACCCGCAGCGAGTAGCATCGTATCGCATTCATACAAAAATGATATTGCGGTTTTGCGATCCGACGTGTCCTCACTTTTAGTGCCTCAACCTTATATATACTTACCCCTTTATTAAAAAAGATGGATTTTATTTAGATCAGGTTTAAACCATCTAAATGTTTATTGAATTATACACCTAACCGTTATAGAAATGCAGTTCTTTATATAAAAATGAAAGCTTATTTAGGTACTAAGTTGTCACTTTTGAATTAAGAACTTTTACTCAACCTCAAGAAAGTTCGAAATACAAATACTGATTCAAAGGTTAAGTCTGGAACAAAGTTAGATTTCGTTTTTTATAAGGGGGCTAGAGTTTTCCTATTAAATATACAACATGGCGCTACAATGGCGATATTAACACACGACTAGGGTTATACCTAATTTGAAAATATATGACCTTTGTCAATGCTTCCAATTCACTAGCATATTAAATGGAAAAGAGAAGCCGTCCAAAATAACATCGCCAATTTGGGGGAACTACTGTTTGAGAAACGCATGGATCCGGAAAGTGTGGCAGATAAAAGAAGAATATCCATTGTAATAACTATCAAAACCACAAAACAGCCAAGATAGCCACCATAGCCCGAAAGATAGGCAAACTGAAGTGGCCGTGGGCAAGGCATGCAAAACGGATGGCCCATGGGGCGGAAAGGTTCCGGAATCACGACCAGCTGCCATACTGGAAGCCGCAGCATAGCCGCAGCATAGCTGGTTAAGATCGTGTCAAACAAGTGAAACTGAGAAGCACAGGACTGGTTGTTAAAGCCGAGATTGAAGAAGCCTATGCCAAGCAGTGGACCTTTATCGGCTGAATCAATGATCTAGCTTTCTGCCAAACCTGTTAGTGCCAGTCAACCTAGCAATACGCATATTTTTTTTATAATTATAAACTAGTGCTTGATCACAGTGCTGCCAGATGGTAAGCAGTGATGCAATTATTTATGGTAAAGCGCGTTAGTTTATTAAGAGCCTATTCACTCAAGAAAACTGAGCGATGCGATACTAAACCCAACAACACGACTAACGACGCTGCGCCAGAGGCAGATTGATCTGGAGACCCTCCACGGCCAAATTCCCGACACAACAACATTTGGAACATCGTACCCGGCACATAACTGCACAGACCCGTCCTCCGTACGGCTTCATACAGCTAAATACAAGGAGCGACCACTGCCTCTATTACCTCCACAGGCCAATTTCTGGGTAACGTAACTTCTAAAAAAGACTGGTTGACAGATTTATGCCTTATACTTTTGATTATAACATGAAGAACCATCAAACCAATGTTTTGCGATTGAATTGACGTATACCCACATTTAATCTGAATATTAATATTTGAATATTAATATTTTTTTATAAAGGTCAGCCGACTGATGTTGATATTTTAAGCAAATATTTGCTGTAGACAACCAAACTGAAGGTCTGTAGGAAAATCTGTAGGACTTAGGTACTATGATTTGCCAAGGTCATACGGTAAAGTAAATATTAGTGGAAATAAAATGGACATGTTTATTTTTAGAATGCAAAACTGCTAAAATGTTGTATTGTACGAGGTTAGATGTAGATAGGCAGTTGTCCGCGTAAAAAATGAGAGTTCAGCTACGTTTGGTTAAGACTGTAAGCTGCAATATAGTTGTGAAAAGGTTAGATAAATGATGAAGTTAGAATGGTTGAGTAGATACGATCAAGATCATAAGTAACATCGTATTTTTACTTTAGCGACTTTGAGCAGTTTATTGGACGGGGAAAAGCATTGAATTCGCGTTAGCGAGACCGACCAGACACCGTGATCATATTTTTTTTTACTTTTTGTGTATTCTGTGTTTTTAATGATTTCAGTTTTCACTTCAGTCGGTCGGACGACAGACTACTTTTTTTTTGTGAGCCTTTCTTTACATTCTTATTACCAAATTGTAAACCTAAATATTTGAACTCAAGGTACAAGCTTTGCTTAATTTTGCATGTTGTTATAATCGATTCTATGAACTTTAAAACTGTTGAATCTCAAATAACTATCTTTATCTGCCTAGTTTTTTGCCAATTACTGGATATTAAATACAACTATGTTGAAGTCAGCTTACAGTCTAACCGGGTTCAGCTGAGTACCAGTATTTTACATGGAGCGACCGCCTATCTGACCTACACAATCCAGTTATTCTATCTGACCTACACAATCCAGTTATTCTAGTGGGTTTTAGTACAAAATAAACGTATTTTCTTTATTTCTTACTAGTCTAGGCAAAAACTCTTTTGGTAAGGATTTGTTGTCAGACTTCACTTATATAATTTCAACATGAATGGAGCAACCAATATATTCGTAACAATGTTTAGTTAAAGAAGTGTTCGTGGAGTTGCTTGACCATAGGAACCTACTGTTTTGAAACTGCTGAGTACCTAAACGACCGTGAAAGATCGAGGAATAGTTTCCTAAAACACTGCGGTAACTAAGAAATCGAACACTGATAAGACCCGCGGTCGTAGGAAACACACGAAAGGAAGTCAGCTGTGCCCATGACGCCGCCCTGTGCGCAATTTAATAGTACATCAAGTGCCGTGCGACCGCACAATCGACAGCGAGCAAATTGGCTTTTAGGACGATCATATGCGGGCCAATTTAACACAAGATGAGGCTATGATTTTTGTATTTTTTGAAAGTGCACAAAAGTCAAAGTTCGTATGAGAAAAATCAGTAAATTTCATTTCTGTTATAAAGAAATGTAATACTAAAATAATATGGAGGTCAAATTTGTGCTAGTAGGGGGTAACCTCTGGAACTGCCAGACGGATTTCATCAATTATTTTTGCGATTGAGAGCCAAATTCTTGGGGAAGATTATAGACTATTTAACATCACAATACGATCTTTATGAGTCGAGTAATATAAGAAAAGGTACACACTTAGCAAAAACAAATTAGTAGTACCAGAGAGCAATGGGATGGTGACGCGATGGGTTCGATGGTCGAAAATTAACGACGAAATCATGGATAGAAGCGAGTCTAATATTACAAAGAGTTGTAATTTTGGATGTAGGAAGTGATCTTGGAAGTACCGATACGATTCTTTCACTGTGCGAAGGCTACACTATTGAACAGTATCACGCCACCATGATCAGCCTATATGTTTCACTGTTGAGACACAGGCCTTCTAACTTCTAGAGGAAATGTGTACTATAATCCACCATGTGGGCTCAGTGTGTGTTGATCATGTCATAGAGTTTAGACAACGCGAGCAGAAGATGGTATTTATTTATACATCTTCTTGTTCAGCCTATAGAGGTCCACTGATGGACAAAGGCCTCTCCAAAGTTTTCCACGATGACCGGTCTTGTGCTGCCCGCATCCATGGGCTTACTCGATACTTTGTGCAAAAAAAAATTAAACCATTGGCTTCTAATATTTCAGACTGCATCAGTCTGAATGGGCTCTTTATTTTATTTTTTATCTACATTCTCAGCACTTCACAATCAAATGATTCACTCAACACTCTATTAAAATAAACAATTAGTGTCTTTCAAAAAATATCTTTTTCAAGGAATGTTTTTTATTTACTTTAGAAAATATTTTCCCCCGTTTCCAACCTCCTATTTTAAATGCGGTAATTTTTTTTTTTTTAAGCGAAAGTGTCATGGTATCCCATGAAATTCAAATTATCTTACGTTATTTGCATTTTGCATTTCGCAGGCAGCTTTATTTTGATCTAAGTATGAATATTTATTTATTGCATTATAATCATAGAACTCATCAACGCATCTCTCTAATTTCATATTACCGTCTGGAAAGGCTTTCTAGACATCATTATATTTGCCAATTACAACTGGAGTATGTATTCGCTTCGTCCAGAGCGGGAGAGGTCATTTGATGATTCCCAACAGCTAAGAAAAAAGTATGTATTACGGATTCGAACGGTTATAATTCTGTAGGTTCATATTTATAGCGATAGAGAAATATTTTAATCAATATTTAAACAACTTTGACGTGCAAATTGCCAAAACGTAATAAATAATATCTTAACTTCATTTTCTAACGCTTGAAGAGTAGAATATAGGTACACAACATATCGTACAAATGTCTTTAGAAACATTGACCGGTTGGAACTTTGCGCAGTTTTCTGTGCAACAACATATTTTAGGAACCAAGTGGTGACAGGAGGCGAGTAAGAGAAAACACGCGAAAGTTCGGAGAATCTATAAAAGTAAGAGAATCAGGATGTAAAGTTGACTTATCCTCCGAAAAGGGAAGATTCTCCACAAAGACGGGTGTCAGTGTCTGGTAGACTACTGCCTGAAGAATGATTGATACGCGGTAAACTTTACCTGCACAATGCAGAATTTTATGTGATGTCACTTTTTCGTAGTTCTCATATGACAATGCACGCCATCAAAAACCTATGCTCAGATCTCTTATGATTCCTCGGCCATATTGTAATGCATCTAAATTCCTGGACTATACATAATCTTAGATTTTTTCTATTTTAAATAGAAAAAACTTGCTATTCTGAATATTCCTCATGTGGTAATGAGACATGTTCAAGAGGACATTGTTATGCTAGATTGAGCATGGTTTAAAGACGGGAAAGTTACTAAAAACAATTTGTTACATTGGCATTTATAGGTGACTGTGAAAAAGTCGCAATGATATTAAAATGTTCTAGTACCTGTCTGCACCTAGCATAAACCGTCTTAAAAAGAAAACCCCAACTACCCTAGTTCCCCAAAAACCTATCTAACAAATAATAAATTCAACTTACACACCAACTTACTATACAAAATATAAAGTATGACATTATTAATCAGCAGCAGCACAAAAACCGCCATTAAATAGTCGATTTTCAAAGTGGCGTTCAGCACCACTATCTCCAACGGCTACAAACGATCACAATACTTTGAATCCTCACTCACATTCTCGTACAACAGGTATCCCAGTACCGCAACAAGAACGGTCATGGTTAAAGTAAGGAACTGCAGCATTTTCAACAGCTTCATATCGTGGTGCAGCGTTGCATAGTTCTTTTCTAAATTGCTCAATGTTGAAGTGACAGAATCAGGGCTTTCCAATACCTTTCCATCTGTAATATTGTTCTTTGGAATATCTTTATCAGGAAATTGGCATTTAAGACGGTACTCATCAGTCTTGCTGCGGGGTGATGCTTGCCAAATATCAGCCATCTCTTTTGGTGTTAGATCAGTTTTCGGAATCTGAATTGACATGACCAAGAATCTATCTTTTGATACTGTACGCATCTGAATACCAGATTGGACTACAATCAGAACGGTTTGTGATGCCCCACTGGCTAGAGTGCCAGAGCTAGGTCTCACGCGGAAATTTTCAGGAGCCGTAGTCCTGATTTTGAAAGAAACAGCACTTTCATCCATATTGGTAATCGTGAATTGGCCTGATATTTCATCTCCATCAGTTTTGAATATGATGGTGTCGTTAGGTACAAGACGTAGCATCTCTCCAGGAGAATGCTGTCCATCTCCTTGCTCAGCAAATGTAACCTTCTTTGGAGTATGCTCTGATTTATTTTCAGGAACGAACTCAAATGTGTAGTTATCTTTTCCGCCCCAAACTACTAAAGCTTGATCAGGGGCTACGATATCCTTTAAAGTATCTTTGCTAACAAATCTCATTTTTTCAACTGCTTTCGCAGGTAACAATGTCTTAACAACTTTAAAAGCCGCGGAAAGCACCCAGGGCATCTGATAAATGATAATATAGTTGAGGAATAATGGATAGTACAGTTTGAATAACGTAATCAAGTATTTTACTAAATCCATGTCCATATTACCCAGGCCACTGCCATCCATATCGAAAAACATAGTAATTTTCTTACCGCCTTCCTCTCGTTCAATTCGATCAAACCAGTAAATCATGACTTTCTTCAGCTCCTCGTAATCTCTCTGACCTTTAACATGCATTTTGGCCTTGAAAATCAATAACAGGCACCCATCAACATCGCGACCTCTTGGGAAAAATACCCCCTCTTTAACATAATCTAGTCTAATATTACTTTCGTTGATATCGCTCGCCCCGACAGATTTTCGCCATGTTAGGATGTCCCACAGCATGTCTGCAGCAGCTTTAGCGTCTTTGTCCGCATGAGTAATCACCCTCGTGAGATATTTTTCATCTTTCGTTCGTTCTAAGTCCAGTTGGTGAAAATCCGGAGGTGGTGAAGTTTCTTTCAATCTAGTTTCGAATAACGCTCTAACTTCCGCCGGCGTCGTCATTTTAGACAAATGATTATATCATACGCTTAATTAACACGTAACACACACTAATTTCCAGCCCGATAGTTGAAATAACACACGAAAATCATAAGTGGTCCCAATAGGAATTGAAGTGGGTTAATTTTTTTTTTCCGTAAATGTCACTGCGTTCAGAAAGGTCGAGTCCACCAACTCCATAAAACTTTATTATAGTTCTTCTAGATTTTTTAGGAATGATAGCTAATGGAATAAATTACAATTTTAACGAAATGAAAACTACAACTTATCCTAAATTTTCTTCGGCAAATAATGTTGTATTCCTAAGATAGTTTAACAATGTGGACAATAAATAGAACACGTTTTTGCGAACATTCCGGGTTTGGTACCTTTAGAGATTCTTATTTCTACGTAGCAAGGAACGTTAATGACATTTGAAATTTTGTATTGCCACACATATGAATTTTATTCTATTCTAGTAGTATTTAAAGTATTTTATGTAAAAAAATGTTTGCTAATTTTAACTATCCAATACTAAAGTGGAATTTCATCTGCTTTCGATACCTATGTTACTGACAATTACAAATTCCCTTTACTTTATAACAATTTACTATTAAAATGGATGTGATACATGTTTACTTCACCCACACAGTATTTTTTGTTTGATTTCTTTTATGTGCATATTTTTTCTTTTTGTATACATAGTGACTAAAGAGGGCCGAAATCAATGTTTATTATGTACAAACGACAGCAGTTCAAGCTACCCGAAACTGTCCAATGTTGTCAATCAGCCTTGAGCTTTAACACTTTAGCCATAAAGCCGAAAATCAAATAAAGGAATTTGATAGATTGTAGTAGCTTGATCGTCGAGAAAATAGATACATACTTGCGCAAACACTTCAATTTTACAATTTTCTTTACGCTTGTATAATTATTTGTATGAAGATCTTAAAACGGAGAATAATAACTTCAAGAATTTATTATTTATAGTCCGTCTTTAGTCTTAATCTGTTTTAGATTATTTAATTTACCGCTGATTTTAAAAATGAATTATATCATGTTGGAAATTAAAATTAGTGCTATCCATTTTCTGATAGAAAAAGTGAGAGTAAACCCTTTTAGCAAAATACGGTATGTTAAGAAAACCCTGTCCGACCCGTGAAGGTGTTGTTAGGTATCGATAACTGATTCTACTAATGCATACAAAACCGGGCTAAACTTAAAAAAAAAATCCCCTAAAAAAATAAATATTATTTCGCAAAAAGAGGTAACTTAATAAATGTCAGTTAAGCACCCTTCCGCGGGCGGCGGGCGGTAGGGCTCGCGGCACGTGGTCGCATCGCTATTCGCTCATAATAATACCGGAGTTGACACTTTTTTAAAAATTACCAAATTTCTGGGAAGTTGGAATTAATTCGCGGGAAAAAAAGATTATTTCAAAATTCATTTGTATTGGTACTATGACGATTACGTAAAATTTTATATTATATTTGGTCATGTGTTTACCTAACCTTTATTATCTTTATGGGTCGGACAGGGTTTTCTTAACATACTGTATATATGAGTTAGTTATTTGCTTAAGTGAATATAGCAGGCTGGTAACAGCAGTAGCGGAGACATTGTTAGTGACGCAGCTGACAATGAAATTTTTTTTAACGAAGAATATTTGGAATCAGATGCTGAAAGCAATTATTATGTTTTGGAATACTTTTCATTACTAAAAAACACGTTAAGCTTACAACATATAATTATAAATATGTATGATTTTTTTGTTTTACTCATTTTATTTAAACGCCATAGATTTGTGTTTTCATTAAAACTAGTTTTGCTTCTAGTACAAAATAATGTAGTAGCTGTAGCTAGTATCAAAATGATATCAGTCACACTAACAGGGTTGCTATATTCACGACCGCAGCGCCCTCATTTATTGTCACTACTTTATAGACGACACACACGACAGCCGATGACATTCGATGTACTATAAGTTAGTGTTATCCTACTTTTAAAACTTTTAGTTCCAGAAACATTCAATTTCTCGACTTTATAGACAGACTATACATAGTTTATACTAAGCTATTAAGGTCCGTATTAAGTCCGTCTACACGCTCTCTCTTGCCTGCGCAGTCCAGGCCTGTGCAGTCATGATTGTACAAAAAGACGGTTCATTCGGAACTGCGTGCGCTACCGTCTTGCCGTCCACAGACACGCGCTTATCTGCTGAAACTGGTTTGCAGAGGCATGCTCGCAGGTAAGACGGAGCGTGTAGACGGGGCATTACAGAACGTTACTTAAGACTCAAGCATTACTTAAAACTAGTTTCAACCAATCAGAAGCCTTCAAACGAGACTTAAGTAGAGCTTGAGTTTTGAGTGACATTCTGTAATACAAACCTAAGAATCGTCAGCTTCACTGTCACCGGGAAAAGTTCCCAATACCTAACCTACTTGTTTATACTCTGGTGGCAACACTAGAACATAAGTGTCAATTTTCCTACCAGCGAAAGTAGGTCGAAAAATACCTACATATTTTGCCACTTGCTTCGTAGTGGCCTGCATTGACTTTATATTCAATTTAAAACTGTATTCACTCAATTAGCATCATGTGACTGACTGCACGGCCTAAAATAGACACCAGTAAAACAATAAACACAACAGGACACCCATATTAGAAAAGAAAACATTAAAAACATATGAATAAAACAGATTTTCCAATTCACTTTAAGTCAATCGATAAATAATCATAAGAATTGCTAAATACAGTTGTAAACAGTTGCAATAGTGTCGCATAACTGTTTTGAGACGTTATAATCGCGCAAAAAAACGCAGTGCTGTGTGTTATAACAGTGAATTTATACAGAAAACTATTGAACTCAGTGGTTTTATTATTTTTTACGTAATATTAAAATTGTTACAAGTTAAAAGTGCCGAGGAAGCATGACTGTTGTTTGACTGGTAAGTTAACTTGTTTTAAGTTTCTATAATATATTAATATAATTAGTAGGTCAAATTGAGAATAACATTATTTTTTTGTATTCGATTCGCTTCGACTGGTTTTAACATCGTGTTCGATTTTTAAATAAGTTATAGGACAAAATTATATTTTTTATAATTAGTTGCGACAATAATTTATTTTAAATTTCGTTATAATTTTATGTGTATAGTTGTTTCCTAAAGGCTATCTTTTTAAAAAAAATATATTTGATCACCTGAAATCTGAAGTGATGTTTAAAATATTTTTTTAACTTATATAATTCTCTTAAAAGCCCTAAGAAAAAACTATATTTGAAATACCTAATATTATTATATAATATATAAATATTTTTTTAATAATGTTTCTTCTATAATATTAAATAGTGATAGAGATTACTTAGTCTTTAAATTAATAACATAATAAACCAGTTATCATTAAGATCAAAAAAAAAACTAGCCAATGTCAAGATTCTTACTTAAAGAATATGAAAATATTAAAGGGTTGCATTAGGGTTTTGTACCACAGAATAATATTAACGCTACTTATTAAAAAAAAAAAAATGTGTGTGAAACTTCTTTATACTTTATACCTAAATAAAAATAAAACTTTTTGAATTGAGACTTTTCATTCTTTAGAGTGTTAGTACAGCAAAACTTTTGTTTTTTTTTTTATGATAAAGAAAAATGTGAAGTGGCAAAAGAAATAGCTTTGATCCTCTCATAGTTTCAATTGTCTAAATTATTATTTAAATTGGTATTTGACTAAACAAAACTAATTAGTCCGTGAGTCAGATTTCCAAAAATACTAGACACATATTTTTTTCTTTTTTCATATAAACAAAAAATGAAGATGACACAGTGCATTGAAAACTCGTGTGCACGCTACATTTTTTTAGCGCACAGTGACGTCTTCAGCCACCACTCCTGACCTTTGATGCCTTATATACTTTACAAATTTTATTGATTTGATAAAACAAAATATACTTATCCAATATTTTTCTATAATCTGAATGACGGACTAAATAGAATCAATTTTTTTTTAACCAGGAAATATCCCTATTATTAAGGTTCATGTCTGAAGAAGAGCTACTTTCCTAATTTTTAGAATGTTTATATTCTGATCTGTCTCAATCTGTATTTGATAAATACATTATATAGTGTAAATTCTCAAAATTTTTGACTTTGATTGTTGCTGAAGATGATGATATTGCAATTAGATTTCAAAATCAAAATATTTATTTCACAAAAATCAGTATAAGCAAAATAGATCTTATTGTCTGAACTATCCTACTATTACTATAACTGCTCAGACCCTTACGGTAGACGGGTCTAAGCAGTTGTGCTGCGATGTGTGCTGGGTACTGTGCACCAAATGTTGTTGTGTCGGGAGTTTGGTCCTGAAGGGCCTTCAGAACAACCTCTCTCTGGCGCAGCATCATTGGTCCTGTTGTTGGGTTTTACTTTGCATCACCTCACTCAAATGCTGTCTTCCTTGCTATTTTTTGAGTGAATGGGCTATTAACAAACTAATACGATTTACCATCAATGATTGCATCATCGTCGCGATAGCTACTGATGGTGGGATTGCGGACAAGTACTATTTCATAACATTAAAAAATTCTATATATTATATACTCAAGGTATTGGCATTGCATTCTCCGTTCCACCATCGGACGACCCGTCGTACGGCGAGTTTCCACCCTTATGTTGTTAACACCTCTACGATCCGGACGAAGCGTTTCGCCTCCTCCTTTATACCGCGTACATCGAGGGACTGGAACAATCTGCCGGCGGCGGTGTTTCCGACGGACTACAATTTGAGTGTCTTCAAGGCTAGAGTGAATAGGCTCTTAATAAACTAGTGCGCTTTACCATCAACGATTGCGTCACTGCTTACCATCTGGCGGGATTGCGGTCAAGCGCTGGTTTATATATTAATTAAAAAAAAAAAAAAAAATTATAATAATCTGTCAAGTTAATAGATTTTCTACTTTATCACTAAAGGTAAAATTCCTCAATTTCGGTGGAGTTAGTACCTACTAATTAAAGTAAATAACTACTGCATAAATATCAATTAATTTGAAGGTAAGTAGTTTTAATACCGTGAGTATTGATAAGTGCATGGTAATTACGTTACACACAATCAGTAGGCCTAGTATGAGTTTTCAATACGAAACTCGCTCGATCGTATCGAGCGCGTTTGGCGCTCTCATTGGTTGAGAGTTCTTACGACCTTGAAGCGGGCCAATCGCTGAGTCAAACGCGCTCGATACGATCGAACGAGTTTCGTAATGAAAACTCATACTAGGCCTACAGTAGCAAGGGATTACATTTTGACAGTTCTACAATATTCATTACAATGTTTATTACAGTTGTGCGCCGCGGATTCACCTATACAGGTTGTATCTGACATCGTAACGCAAACTTCGCGAAAAGGCTGCATCGTTAATGAACGGTTACAGAAATAACAATGTTTAAAGAAAAGTGTCGGCTCGGTCTTTGAACGTTGCAAGCGTGCCGCCGTGCGAGTTTGTAGGTATGACGTTGATCCCTGATGTGAACTCTATTAAATCAGCTGATAAGATAGTTTTTCGAGTTTTGTTTTCATTGCGCTTTTTATGTGTACGGTCTAAAGTGAAAAAAAAAAACTACTTATATTTTTTTGAAATCATGAAAAAGCCGACGAAAAATTCTACCACTGGGGGGTTCAGAATCATGTACTGGATCCATGGTGTTCGTTTATGCGTCGATGTCAGATACACCCTTTATAAGTTATGATCCTGTCGCGATATCCGGATGAAACTATCCCATATGTTAATCCTCGAACATCTGATGGCAGTCGTTACGGGTTGTTAGAGCCCCCAAAAGTCCAACAATTGGTCTAACTGCAATGCTTCGATATCGCCCTCGGGTTGCGGAGGTCAGACGGCAGTCGCTTTACGGAAAATATCGAAGTTTAGCAAAAAACAGCGGTTAGACTGGTAAAGTGGACCCCAGACTCCAAAGCTTAAAAGCTTCGGATGCAACTAGGATTAACGCTGAGATGATGATGATGATGACAGACATTCATCCATCCATGCTCACAAACTTTCGCATTTTTAATGTCTCATTAATTTGTAATGGGATTAATTGTGGGTATGAGGTAGCTTTTGCCATTGATTTCTTCCGCGTGAAGTGTCTTGTTCTTCCCACCGTGGCGCAGAAGAAGTCACAGTGCGGTTAGGCGATTAGATTTCGCCTACAGTCCCACATATTTTGGCAAGAATTTGACGTAGTGGGGGTTAATTCACGCATGGTGCACTTATGAACGTAAGTGTAATCGGAGCGAACGAGACGTAGACGCAGCGCGGGAGGCGGCGGTCGACTGAAGCACCAATCGCGCGCTCGGATCGGCGCTTCCACATACCCCGCGTCCCGCGCGCACCACCAAATAGACCTAAAAAACCATTTCTGCGCATCTAAAGACTCTTCCCAAGTTAATTGCCGGGAACTGTAACCCCATTTTGACTTCTTTTCTGACTGTCAAAGATGAAAAAATCTGCGATTTATTTAAGAGTTTCATTCACGGTCATCTCTATTGATATACTTATATGTATTTGATAACATTACTCCGGACAGATTCCTACGTAACCATCTACAATCATTGTAACACTGTTTTGAAAACATCTACGCGTGACTATTGATCTAGATCTAGGAAAACCGACCTTATGGGTACGGTATAACGGCGAAGTCAATATCTAGTAACATGTTACGCGTGCTGAACTGTTCCAGCAAACGGCAGAGCGCACACGCAAAAATGCATGAATACAGAATAATATTTTGAATTAATGGGTCTTGTGGCTAATTAAAAACAGCCGCACAGGTTAAGCTACACTGGTTGTGATTGATCAAATGATGGGTGATCATCTTTATATTTAGTGCCTCGAAAAGCATGTTAAGCCGTTGGTAGTAGGCCATAACATCGGCTGCCGGCAGAAGTTACCAGCTACCAGACGAAGTCTTGCCGCCAAGCGATTCGTCGTGCTCATGCATGATGTCTGGTGAAGCCATACGGAGGACGGGTCTGAGCAGTTGTGTTGCGATGTGTGCCGGATACGATGCGCCAAATGTTGTTTCAGGACTTTGGTCGCGGAGGGTCTCTAAATCAATCTCCTTCTGGCGCAACATCTGAGCATCGTTGGTCGTGTTGTTGGGTTTAACATTGCATCACCTCCCTTAACTGCCGTCTTCCTTTCTATTTACTTAGTTTTTTTTTGAGTGAATAGGCTCTTAATAAACTACAGCGCTTTACCATCAACAATTGCATCACTGCTTACCATCAGGCGGGATTGCGGTCAAGCACTAGTTTTTAATTTATAGAAAAAAAAAACTTGCGTATGCTCTGAGTGTTAGAAAAGGCAGGATCTTGGAACCACCAACGTCCTTCATGGCCCAGGCGCAATGGTCCACTGGAAGGGCTAAGTGCCGAAGCCAACCCGTAACAGAGAAAATGAAAGGCTATGCAGGTGATGTACGGGCCGGTGTCCATTGAAATGAAATGAAATCGTTTATTAAGCAAGTAGGATCACCGATCACTTTTACACGTCACATGTTTTTTTTCTTTTTTTTTTTTAAACTAGATGAAGCCGGCAATTCCTAACTGACTACCTCTGAGAAGAAATAGCTTCTTTTTTAAAGTCCAGACATTAAAAATGAAAATGTTTATAATAATTTACGTTATAATTACGCATATTGCTTAATAACAATGCTTAACAGAGCGAGCAGCTCAGTCCCAAGCCTCTCTATCCTCTAAATAATCTGAGATTTTATAATACCCCTTTTTGCAAAGTTTGGCCTTTATATAGGTTTTATATCGTTTAATGGGTAAGTTTCGAATGTCCATGGAAGCTTGTTGTAAAAGTGTATACATTGACCCATGAACGAGTTGCCTACTCTGTGGAGACGAGTGTGATGTACAGCAAGATTGTGTTTGTTCCTGGTATTTATATTATGAATATCGCTTATTTTCTTAAAATTAGATATATTTTTATGTACATACATAAGATTTTCAAATATATATTGTGAAGCTACAGTCAGAATGTTCACCTCTCTGAATTTTTCTCTAAGATAATCTCTAGGACCAAGGTTGTAAATGGCTCATTCTAACTGGATGTAGCTAAATACTGGTATACATAACATAATCAGTGTATAATGTCCCCACTGTTGCGACACGGGTCGCCTCTCAGTGAGAAGGAGTGGGCAGTAATCTACCACACGTGCCCAGTACGGGTTGGTACATGTCACATGTCTTACAAGTTTTGGCTCTAGGACACGCCGGTTTCCTCACATTGTTTTCCTTCACCGTTCTGAGAGCAGTGGTGATGATATTGTTACGGGCTAGGGGTACTAAAATACCGGTTAAAGGTTACGAAGTTTATTGGCAACGAAGGTACAGTCGATTGTAGGCAATGACAAGTAGAATGTTGCTGATGTTGCACCGGAGTCTTCCCTTACGTCCACGAAGTCCGTGTCGTAAACACACAATAACACTACAGATGTTACTTCACGTAGTACTCACAGTTCTCGTTACAGTTGTCGCAGTAGGTATTCTCAAAGATCGCTTCTTAGCTGTCGCTTGTTCTCGTATCGCTAGTCGAATGCAAACTGACTCTTCGAGAGAACATCTCTGCGTCTCCGAGATGGGGGCGCGAGGAGACGGGTTTGGGGCTCCTTTCCTCTTGACTCTCCCCTGGCGCCACGGCGCTATATATAGGCCAGCTGATAGAACATTCCAGAATCGTCTAGACGTAATAATAACTTCGAGTACATTCAGTAGGTACCTTCGGTAATTTCTAGAAATTTCGATGTCGTCACTTAGTTGACAAAATTTGTAAAACCTGTACCATTCGATAGGCCACCTTAAGTCTAGGAATGCGTTTTTATATTACACCTAGACAATGTCTAGGTCTCCAGTTATAGGGCTTAAAAGTTACGCACTGCATGTCACGCAATATTGAACCTTATGCCCTCGACATAAGGTGCATTCGTAACAATATCATTTACACAAAGTTATGCGCCTGATGAGGTTTGAACCTACGACGTACAATTAGTAAGTCACGGTCGACACCATAGGATCATCACTGCTCTCTGGTATATGGCTACCATGACTTTTCATTACGAGACTCGATCGTCGATATCGACGGGCGGGCATCGAAGACCCGTTCTCGAAACTAGCGGGCAGATCGCGCGTCACTATAGCCGCCTAGTGTTGTGTTCACGATTCACGACGAGATATTTGTTTTTATTCGCGAAAGAAATGTCTGAACAATGGCGGCAAAATCTTTTTGATTCAAATTTATTCTTAACGCTTACCGCTCGCTGCCCGTAAGATTCGAGCGTGAGAAGTAAGTTTTCGAGAACCGGTCCGTTTGATTTTAACGCATAAGATCCTGCCGCTCAGTCGCCGCCGCCGCCGCCCCGCTGCCCGCAAGATTCGAGGCAGAGGCCTAAGAACTCTCAACCAATGAGAGCTCCAAATGCGCTCGATATCGATGGTCGAGTCTCGTAATTAAAACTCATGGGAGCCACACTGGTATATGTACTCCATAAAGCGGCTTTCTGACCTTCACAATCTGTGATAAGAGCATCATAGTTTTAAAAAATCCAGATAAATAAATGAGTGATAAGCTGCAACTGGATAGCTAAAAACAAACTCTGGTGTTATTCGCACCTTGTTATCTGTTGGAATTGTTGGAAACAAGATAAAATCTGTTATCAATTGGGTTTTGATACGTTCTGCGTTAGCTTGGCACTTGGATTACATTATTACCTTCATTACCGTTTTTTTTTGTTTGGAATGGGAAATCATCAAATGACCTCTCCCGGTCTGGGCAGAGTTCTCGGTTCTCGGTCTCGGTGGTAGGCCATAACATCGGCCGCCGGCAGAAGTTATCACCCACCTGACAAAGCCTTGCCGCCAAGCGATTTGTCGTGTTCCGGCATGATGTCTGGTGAAGCCGTACGGAGGACGGGTCTGAGCAGTTGTGTTGCGATGTGTGCCGGGTACAATGCGCCTAATGTTGTTGTGGTGGGAGTTTGGTCGTGGAGAGTCTTCAGATCAATCTCCCTTTGGCGAGCATCGTTGGTCGTGTTGTTGGGTTTAACATTGCATCACCTCGCTCAACTGCCGTCTTCCTTCCTATTCGCTCAGTTTTTCTGAGTAAATAGGCTCTTAATAAACTAGCGCGCTTTACCATCAACGATCGCATCACTGCTTACCATCAGGCGGGATTGCGGTCAAGCCCTAGTTTATAATTATTAAAAAAAAAGAGTGGAAAGGCGTTTACTGAAACTTTTACTGAATAAACGGGTGGTTTTTTTTTATACAGTAAGTTCCTTCACTTGCCTGTAGGCCAGGGCCACGTTTTCTTGGTTTTCATTAAGCCTGTGGGTTTCATTGAGTATTTTTGGGCTGTCGTCATCTAGCACCAATCTCAGAGAGAAAAGGACAGGAGATGTAATTTAAGACGCATTGGGTTGTCCATTGACAAGGTGGACTGACGACCTAGTGAAGGTCGCGGGAAACCGCTGGATTCGGGAGGCGCAGGAGCGGTCGTCGTGGAGATTCTTGGGGAAGGGTTATGTCCAGCTCTGGACGTTTTTCCTCTGATATGATGATGATGTCCATGGAATATCTTAATTTGTCGTACAAACGTCGTTTCGTCGTTTGTCGTACGGAGGACGGGTCTGAGCAGTTGTGTTGCAATGTGTGCCGTTCGTTGATGGTAAAGCGTGCTAGTTTATTAAGAGCCTATTCACTCAAAAAACTGAGTGAATAGGAAGGAGGACGGCGGTGAAGCGAGGTGATGCAATGTTAAACCCAACAACACGACCAACGATGCTGCGCCATAGGGAGATTTATTTAGAGACCCTCCACGGCCAAATTCCCGACAAAACAACATTTGGTGCATCGTACCCCGCCGCACACATCGCAGCACAACTGCTCAGACGTCTTCAGTACGGCTTCACCAGACATCATGCCGGAACACGACGAATTGCTTGGCGGCAAGACTTTGTCTGGTGGGTGTTACTTCTGCCGGCAGCCGATGTTATACGTATTATAATCACGACAAAATTCGCTACCACTCCGTTCCGCGTCACTGTAAATTGGGCCTAAAGAAACATACGTTTATCATTAAAATTCAACACAGGCGCCGAGACCTGTGTATTGTTATCCACGTAGACTTTAGCAACGTCATTGCAAATCATATTTATTCAAACAGTATTTGTTTCAAAATGACTTTATTTCAAGGTAAACAAATAACAGTTCTATTTTAATGTAAATTAAGTTGATGTCAGAACGACTGGCGCTATTGAAAAAGTTATAAAAATGCTTGATGTTGTATATCGAAAGTAAGCCTTATTGTGTAGGAATTAGAGTTATTTTTATGTACACTGGTATTTGTTTACATTTTTATCGGATCACAGATGCGCATTTTCACGCGTGTTTCTCGAGAGTGGGTGGGAGCATTGTGGGAATTGTTGCAATCGTCGGGGGCGTGGTGAATTCTTATGCGAATCCCACACTATTATTTTTAAGAGTCGAATCATCCCTTGCTATTATGTCTTACAAACTGCACAAGCACATCTACAGGTCTCCCAAAGTGATAATGCGCATAGAAATCTTCGTCACTGTTCGGCAACGGTCGTATTCCCCGAGCGTTCGGAAGAAGATATGTATATAGAGTGGTTAAGTGCATAAAAAATGGTTAAGTGCACCACTCTAAATACATATCTTCTTCCGAACGCTCGGGGAATACGACCGTTGCCGAACAGTGACGAAGATTTCTATGCGCATTATCACTTTGGGAGACCTGTACATGGAACATTAAGTACCTACATTTTTGTAGTGTAGTTTGTAGAACAAATAGACGCAAATGATCCTGTACAAGTCTTAATTACAGAGGTTTATACGTGTTCTGGGAGTTTTCCAGTTTCAGCTGCCACAACCTACCCCCCTACGTACGTCCATGATGGTCACCCATCCTTAGACTGACCTCGACAAGCGTTGCTTAACCTTGACGATTGACCTGTGGTAGTATTGCTTGGGCCTTAAACATGTCTGCCGATATATAGTTAACATAAACGCTTCTGCTGAGCCCTGCAAGGCATCTAGGCGTGATGTTATTTATTCAAAAATTACTTCTCCGCATCCAATAGGCTGTGATGATCACTTACTGCTGATTGGTCACGGTGGATAGGCAATTAAAATTCAATTGATGTCTTTTGAAATAAGCATTTAGTCACGCGCGCTTGCGACTTTTATGAAATGCATACAAAAAATGCTGATTTGAAAACAGTAAACACCATACTTTGGTCGGCACGTACCAGGCCGAACGGTATTTATTGAAGTACTAGGGGCTTTGCAATGCTGATACTAAATTAATACTCTACAGAAAAACTGTGAACGTTGTATAAAAAACATAGCGGGCCGCCGCGTTCTTCCGTGCGTACACGCTTTAGGGGCACGTTCCTAAGGGTCAATTTTAGTTACGAAGCCAACCCGTAACTGAGAAAATGAAAGGCTATGCAGGTGATGTACGGGCCGGTGTCCATTCTAACTGGATGTAGCTAAATACTGGTATACTGATCTGGTGATCTGTAATCTACCACGCGGGCCCAGTACGGGTTGTGTAATAACTGTCTGGTGAAGCCGTACGGAGGACGGGTCTGAGCAGTTTTGTTGCGACGTGTGCCGGGTACGATGTGCCAAGTGTTGTTGTGTCGGGATTTTGGTCGTAGAGGGTCTCCACATCAATCTCCCTCTGGCGCAGCATCGTTGGTCGTGTTGTTGGGTTTAACATTGCATCACCTCGCTCAACTGCCGTCTTCCTTCCTATTCACTAAGTTTTTTAAGTGAATGGGTTTAATAAACTAGCGCGCTTTACCATCAACGATTGCATCACTGCTTACCATCAGGCGGGATTGCAGTCAAGCGCTAGTTTATAATTATTAAAAAAAAAAAACACTCGTACCACAGCTACACCACGTCGCAGCGTCAAAATGTGGTCAAGCTGTGGTTACGTGTGAATAGTTTCGCAGCGGCTTTTTGCAGTTGCGTTGTTGTACCGACAAAATGTCGATGTGGTTGCGTTGTCGCTGTCGCCAGCGCTCCGGCTAGGCCCGTTGATGCCGTCATGTCGTGGTGACAGTGCCGCCGCTGGTGGTGGCGTTGCCGTCGCGATGTGTTTGCGATGTGGTCTTATTACACAGGTAGTCGATAACAACGGCAAAATGTGGTACATGTGAATTGTAATATTCATTTTCAATGCAAAATATATGCCCGACCACATCGCGTCGTTGTGATGTGGTTGAGGTACGTGTGAATGGAGCCTAAGAGCATCTTGACCGGATTCTGAAGTCTGCATTTTACTCGCTGCTGTCCTCAACGTGATCACGTTGAGAGAGAGCACATTCAGCCGTTGTTCCCAATTAGCCCAGTCATATTAGGTAAAAAAAGGGGTCAACCTCGGAATGAAAGATAATAAGCTGCAAATTGGTATGAACCTTTGTTTTGTCATTCTAAATGTTGTCTCAAAAGTCACAATCGTTATCGTGTCCGCGTCTCAAGATATTCAAGGTCAAAGGTCACAAAAATCGGTTTTTCGCGAATATCTGGCTTCCTATCGGTTAAATGAGATTTGCATTTATTATAAAAGTTGTAGGCTATAAAATTTCCTACAACTTTTGTTTAAACTTTTTTTTTATACGACCAACCGTTTTGAAGGTAGAGCGCGAAGAGTGCACATCGTACAGTCATATACGGCCTAATGCAAGGTCAAGCGTGAGTTATGGTTATCAGTACGTTATAAAGTCAATTATTTACTTGAAAATTATAATTATTTATTTATTTTTTATTTATTTATTTATTTATTTATTTATTTATTCTCACCTATCTCCATCATTACAGATCCATGATCCAATGCGACAGATTGGCCGTATAAACTAAATTCTAAATATACACATTATAAAAACATTCATATTGATATTGATATTGTATTATTAAACAATGCCCATTATTTATGTACTAACTATTAATTATTTATATTTAATTAAAGTAAGTAACTTGATTATTTATATATAATTATTCATATTTAACTATTTAAGTATAAAATATTATTAATTCTGAATTATATATTTTAGTTTGTAGGCTACTTACCTAACCTGCATTGGATTGAAGCATTGGAAAAAATTCTTGATTTAGATAAACTGGTGGAAGTATTTCAACAAGAAAACTGCCCAAAACAAACATTATTAGAAAATGGAGTGCGCATCTTGTTGGCATTATATAATGCTCCAAAATCTGAGGACAACATTGATCATTTCCGCTACACGCAATTCATCAAATTTACAAAACTAAATAAACCTGTACAACTGTCAACACTTCCACCAACAAGTGTAGCAGCTCATCAACACATAAAACGTGTCTACTACCAGATTCAAACGTGGTTAGGGAAGGACTTAGAACCTCAAGAATGGGGCTGGATGCTTGAAAATGAAATCCTGGAGCCCATACGAACGTTATTACCTCCAGCACCAGCCGAACTACTAAACGTAATATTTTGCAATTGAAAAAATGGTTGTGGTTCCCGCTGTGGATGCAGAAAATCAGGGCTACAATGTTCTTTAGCTTGCGGCCAGTGCAACGGACAAGCTTGCCTCAACGCTTCACTCTATCCAAGTAATCCCGATGAAGAAAATACATATGATCCCGATATTCTGGAAGGTTTGGAGATGAACATGACAGATAATGAGGATGATGACAATGAATCGAACATTTTTGAGCGACAAGAAGAAGAAGACGACGAAGAAGAAGAAGATAATTAGCTTCCATTTAAATTTCATTACAATTAAAATCAACAAAGATACTTTTGATATTTGAACTCATATTTTGATAAATGTATATTATGCCGTATTTAATAATAAATAAAAATATGTGTAAAATATATACTCTTACTATCATTTTAACTTAAAATAAAACTAAAATATATAATCCAGAATTAATAATATTTTAAACTTAAATAGTTAAATATGAATAATTATATATAAATAATCAAGATACTTACTTTAATTAAATATAAATAATTAATAGTTAGTACATAAATAATGGGCATTGTTTAATAATTATAATTTCCAAGTAAATAATTGACTTTATAACGTACTGATAACCATAACTCACGCTTGACCTTGCATTAGGCCGTATATGACTGTACGATGTACACTCTTCGCGCTCTACCTTCAAAACGGTTGGTCGTATGAAAAAAAAGTTTAAACAAAAGTTGTAGGGAATTTTATAGCCTACAATTTTTATAATAAATGAAAATCTCATTTAACCGATAGGAAGCCAGATATTCGCGAAAAACCGATTTTTGTGACCTTTGACCTTGAATATCTTGAGACGCGGACACGATAACGATTGTGACTTTTGAGACAACATTTAGAATGACAAAACAAAGGTTCATACCAATTTGCAGCTTATTATCTTTCATTCCGAGGTGAAAGCCCTAATATGACTGGGCTAAATTGCCATACGAACTTCTAATGGCAGTCGTTACGGGCTGTTGAAGCCCTTAAAAGTCCAACAATTAGTCTAACTGCAATGCTTCGATATCGCCTTCGGATAGGGATGTTTCCTGGGTAAAAAAAAATGATTCTATTTAGTCCGTCATTCAGATTATAGAAAAATATTGGATACGTATATTTTGTTTTATCAAATCAATAAAAAATGACAAATATAAAAGGCATCAAAGATCAGGAGTGATGGCTGTTGACGTCACTGGTCGCTAAAAAGTGTAGCGTCCAGTGACGTCACACGAGTTTTCAACGCACTGTGTCGTCTTCATTTTTTGTTTATATGATCAAAAATACGTGTCTAGTATTTTTTGGAAATCTGACTGACGGACTAATTAGTTTTTTTTTAGTCAAATACCCTATTGTGGAGTGAATTCGGCAGTCGCTTCACGAAAAATATCAAAGTTTAGCCAAAATCAGCAGTTAGACTGGTAAAGCGGATCTCAGACTCCAAAGCTGAAAAGCTTCGGATCGAATGGGATTAACGCTGAGGTGGTGATGTCATCAACCTGATCAATGGTTCAGTTTACAACACGATTTGAGGTTTGTCCGTGTTGTTTATTTAAGAGGCTATTTCCTTGTACTTTTCCCGCAGACGTAGTTATATTTTTATGGTTTTTCCCGTACCGGTTGTTTCACTGTCTATAAATTACCTTTCTTTTTTTTTAATAATTATAAACTAGCACTTGACCGCAATCCCGCCTGATGGTAAGCAGTGATGCGATCGTTGATGGTAAAGCGCGCTAGTTTATTAAGAGCCTATTCGCTCAGAAAAACTGAGCGAATAGGAAGGAAGACGGCATCTGGGCGAGGTGATGCAATGTTAAACCCAACAACACGACCAATGATGTTGCGCCAAAGGGAGATTGATCTGAAGACCCGCCACGACCAAACTCCCAAGTCCCAACACAACAACATTTGGCGCATCGAACCCAGCACACATCGCAACACAACTGCTCCGACCCGTCCTCCGTACGGCTTCACCAGACATCATGCCGGAACACGACGAATCGCTTGGCGGCAAGACTTTGTCTGGTGGGTGGTAACTTCTGCCGGCGGCCGATGTTATGGCCTACCACCGAGAAAAACCTGTTTGATTATTAAGATGTCTGTGGGATTTGCTTTGTATCCGCTTTTACTTAAAATGCAAAATGTAAATTAATTAATTAATTGTAGTTGTGGTGGCCTAGTTGTTAAAACACTAGCCTCTCAAATATGAGTGTGCGGCTTCGATTCCAGGTCAGGCAAGTACCAATGTAAATTTTCTAAAGTTTTATGTACTTTCTAAGTATATCTTGGACACCAACGACTGAAGGTGAAGGAAAACATCTTGAGGAAACCTGGACGTTAAGTCTGAAATCGCCAACCCGCGATAAATTTTATATAATTTTATATTATAATATTGTGAAAAAAGAATTTATATAATTTACACGTGTTATTGGCAAAATTGTGGTATCTAACCACAGAGGCCATTAAAGAGTTAAAGTAGTATTCACTGTAAAGAAAAGAAAGAAAAAGAAAGACAAACTTATTGTTTTGTATGTCCTTTTTTCGGGCTCCGTAGTAAACTAGGAACTCGTTTCGCCAAGTCTGTCTGTCAATCCGTCCGCGGATAATCTCAGACACCGTTAACACTAGAGAGCTGAAATTTGGTATTAATATGTAAAAAATTGCTTCTTTTTCTTTTAAAACCTTACACATATGTATACATGTACATAAAGGCTGTATCTGACATCGACGCACAAACGAGTACCATGGATCAGGGATGTTGCGAATATTCGCATCCGCATCCGCATATGCGGAATATCCGCATTGATTTTGACATTCGCATCCGCATCCGTATAGATCGATGCGGAGCTGATGCGGATGCGGATTTGTAGCAGGTCGCGACAAGAAAGAAAGGGGCGGTCCCAGCGAGTGGCGTGTGTAAAGCGCATGTGTTGATTGACCAATAGGGAAGCAGTAATTTTTGTTTGGACTTCGGTGAATCGGTGACGGTGACGCGTCTCGTTATTGTTTTGTAGTAATTACTAGTGAGTAGTTGTGTTTGACAAGTGATAAGAATTGAAGCGCACGTTTGATTTTATTGTGATTTTTGTTAAGAACTGAACTAACTACATTGTTTAACGTAATACCTACATTCATATTACGTATTTAAGTAAAGTGTTGTTTACTATTGGATAAGTGAACTATGCCACCACCTACGCAAAGTGAAATTTGGACGTATTTCAAACCTGTGGACAACGACCGGGAGAATTTGAAATGTGAGACCTTCGACGACCGTCACACAGGTGACATAATAGCTGAAAAATTTGACGCGATGCTTAAGGAATGGAATATATCAAATGATCAAGTGCATTGCATGATTCGAGACGAAGGGTCCAATATGAAAAAAGCGATGCGATTAGCAAACTTCCATGACTTGGATTGTACAGTTCATAAGATGCAACTTGCTATCCGAAGTTGTTTAAACTCACAAGAAGATATGAAGGGCGTCAAACAAAAATGTAAAAAAATATCGACGCATTTTAACCATTCTACTATAGCCCAAAAACAGCTGCACAAAATTCAGGACAGGCTCAACCAACCACATCTCAAACTTTTTCAAGATTGTGTTACGCGATGGAATAGCACTTTTTATATGTTTGAACGTTTTTTGAAAACAAAAGATGCCTTAAGCCTTTACATAAATGACAGCGAGATTGACCCTATTTTACCAGAGGAGTGGAAAATCATAGAATATTGTGTTGAATTATTGAAACCTTTTGAAGAAGCCACACGTGAACTTAGCAGCTCTCAGTCTCTCATTTCATCAGTGATTCCAATAATTAGAATGCTGACGCAAAAACTTAGTAACTATTTGACAGCTTCACCGGAATCTCCAATTCACCACGCAGCTATAACTTTAAAATCTGAAATTTCAGGAAAATTTTCAACTTTGTTGGAAGAAGACAACTCTTATGTCATAGCCACTTACCTGGATCCTCGTTATAAAAACAAATTTTTCACATCAGTAACGGAGGAGAAGATTAAAGATGACATATTGAAGATTAGCAGAAACACTGAAGACCTCTTGGCTTCTCGAACAATATCTCCAACTTCTCCAAATACCGAAACGGTGAAGAAAACGAGAATGACAGATTCTATGGAAACAGATACGGCACGACCAGGGACCTCAGGTACAGGACGTCAGTCCTGGTTAATTAGTGACCTTGCCATGATTCTCGATTCATCAAGTGATGATGAAAGCCAAAAAACACCAGAAATTGGCAGTCCTGACGCAATTCTCAAAAAGGAGTTACTTACTTACCGCAACAAGAAGCGAATTAATTTAAATGAGAGTCCTCTTAAATGGTGGAGTGTTAATCAAAGCGAGTTCAAACTTTTATCTAAAATAGCACGCAAATTTTTATCAATAATTAATATACGAACCCTTGCGAAACAGGCTGGAACCTAAAAAGGCGGCCATTCTACTTTTTATAAAATATAATGCTCCTTTTTTAAAATTTAAGTATTAAGATATACAATTACTAAAAATATTTCTTTCGCTACTTTATTATTAAATAAAAAATTATAAATAAACTGTGTTATTTTTCTCTACCAAACCAACATTTAAGTTTTTTGTACAGATCCGCATCCGCATCCGCATCCGCGGATGTGAGTATCTTAGAATCCGCATCCGCATCCGCATCCGCGGATGTGGAAAAAAGTAGATCCGCAACATCCCTGCCATGGATCCAGTACATGATTCTGAACCCCACAGTGGTGGAATTTTTCGTCGGTTTTTTCCAGATTAAAAAAAAAATATATATGCAGTTTTTTTCATTTTAAACTGTTCATAATTGCTATACTTTTATAAACCAATAAGATTTTAAAGGAAAAATTAATTATTTCGCTAATTACACAAAAAAGTGCAATGTGAACAAAACTCGAAAAACTATGCTATCAGCTGATTTAATAGAGTTCACATCAGGGATCAACGTCATACCTAGGAACCCGCACGGCGGCACACTTGCAACGTTCAAAGGCCGAGCCGACACTTTTTTTTAAACATTGTTATTTCTGTAACCGTTCATTAACGACATTAATGACTATCATAATTTTATTAGTGGCATGCGATGTAGCCTTTTCGCGAAGTTTGCGTTACGATGTCAGATACAGCCTGTATAGTGATATTTTCAGATTTCAGAAAAAATCCGATTTAGATGAAATATGGCAGGTAATTTATAACCCGGAATAACACAGAATATTTTTATCAGGGAAAACGTGGGGCGCAGTTTCTTACAAATAAGTGACAAAATATTATTTAAATGACCTCATAAGTACTTTCTAATAATCTTGGACACCAATGACTGAAGGTGAAGGAAAACATCTTGAGGAAACCTGGACTTGAAGTCTGAAATCGCCAACCCGCATTGAGCAAGCGTGGTGATTACGCTCAATCCTTCTCCGAATGAGAGGAGACTTGTGCCCAGCAGTGGGACGATAAAAAGGTTGATAACGAACGACCTCATAATTATTAGACAATAAGCAAAAAATCAAGATGTTGAATTCCGTCGGTCCTTGACACAGTTAAATGGAGGCGTAACAGCTCTGTGTTTTTCATACAAATCGATACTTTTTTAGAGTTCCGTATTCATCATCTAAGAGCAGTGTTTTTTTTTTTTTTAATAATTATAAACTAGTGCCATCCCGCCTGATGGTAAGCAGTGATGCAATCGTTGATGGTAAAGCGCACTAGTTTATTAAAAGCCTATTCATTAAAAAAAAATTAGGAATAGGAAGGATGACGGCAGTTGAGCGAGGTGATGCAATGTTAAACCCAAGACCAACACGACCAACGATGCTGCACCAGAGGGAGATTGATTTGGAGACTCTACGACCAAACTCCCGACAAAACAACATTTGGCGCATCGTACCGGCACACATCGCAACACAACTGCTCAGAACCGTCCTCCGTACGGCTTCATCAGACATCATGCCGGAAAACGACGAATTGCTTGGCGGCAATACCTTGTCTGGTGGGTGGTAACTTCTGCCGGCAGCCGATGTTATGGCCTACCACAGGTAGCCTAATGGTATCGGCTTTTTTTTTACATCACTACATATTTATAAAACAAAGTCATTTTCTCTTTCCCTATGTCCCTTTGCATGAATAAATCTGTATAACTACGCAACCGATTTTGATGCGGTTTTTTTTGATAGATAGAGTGATTCAAGAGGAAGGTTTATATGTATAATAACATCCATTAAATTGTGGAGAAATACCCTTATTTTGGAGGTTTCTAATGTGATGTCGTAAATAATTACATTTTTTTCGCGTTTACAGTAAAACGCAGGCTGAACCCTACGAGATTTATTAAAATAATGTACTAAATATTCTACAAAAACTCCGCGATGGTATATGTCTATCTCTTATGGATATCCCACAATAACATGTTTTGTCATTTACTGTTTACGACAAATACCGGCGAATTTTCGAAGCGATTTAAACCAATACAGCATGAATCCTTATCCAATTTAATACCTTAAATACATTGTTGATCGCCCTTTACAGCATATGATTTAAAGGAAAATTGTCGAAGATATTACAGATTTAAAAATTGCGGGGTGTCGCGTTTGCGGCGGTACACGGCGCGGCGTTCGCGGCAGTTTTTTTATACAACGTTCACAGTTTTTCTGAGTCACTTCTTCAGTTTTACATTTACAAAATATATGTTATTCAAAACTTTATTGTACCAGTATTCCAACAGTTTTTGTTTGAATCTGGTAACTAGTCAGGTTATCAAGATATCTTGCATCGAATAATGGTAAAAAAAAAACAATATTTTCTTTAATAATACAGTGGTAAGGCATATTGAGGCCAATACGATGCTATTTTATACATACGACACCTGTTTGAATGTAGATATAGCTTGAACATTTATCTAAAGCCGTAAAAACAACCGTAAAATAATCGCATAAACAAGACACAAGGTAACTAGTATCAACAAGCGTTCGCAAGTGACACTGTCTGACAGTCCACAAACAGATGATTGTCAAAAAAAAGCACAGACAAAAAAGAGTCTTATCATAATATCGATTTTATTTATCGATTGTATATTATTGATTTAATTAGCTTTTGAAATGTAATCTTCTCACATATAAATGCAATTATTTTAATTATTAATATATAATAAGAATTATTTCGTCAATGAGAACTAAGTCCTTAGCTTTTTTTTTACTTTTTTCTCTAAATAAATAATCGATTGATTATCAAAAAATTGTTTGATATTATTTCATGCATTCCTTTAGACATTAATTTAGTTAACAGAACTATTACTTTTAAAACCTATTAGAATTCCCAGTTTTGCTGATAATAATTTATAATTCGATGTTTGATATAGGTAATATTAAAAATTTAGGCATGTACAAACTCAGTACCAAAATGGTTCATCTCCTTTGAAATGAAATTTATTAAAAAAAAAAAAAAAAAAAAAAATAACAATGAATGTACAAAAAGCCTGTTTGTATAGTAATAAAAATCTTAATAATAACAATCGTAAAAAGCTAACTTACTGTAGACTAATACAGAATATGTAAAGAAAACCCTGTCCGACCCATAAGGATAATAAAGGTTAGGTAAACACATGACCTAATATAATATGAAATTTTACGTAATCATCATAATAACAATATTAATGAATTTTGAAATAATCTTTTTTTCCCGTGAATCAATTCCAATTTCCCCGAAATTTGGTAATTTTTAAAAAGTGACAACACCATTTTGACGGTATTATTATAAGAACGATGCGACCACGTCACGCGGGCCCTGCCCCTCGCCACCCGCGGAGGGGTTGCCTACCGCACATGTATTAAGTTACCTCTTTTTGTGAAATAATATTTATTTTTTAGGGGGATTTTTTCTTTTATGTTTAGCCCGGCTTTGTATCCATTAGTAGAATCAGTTACCGATACCTAACAATACCTTCACGGATCGGACAGGGTTTTCTTTACATATTGCATAATATAAATCTATAAAGTTACGATCTAAAACTAATGTTGGAATCAAACGCGCGCGAGCCGGACTCGCGCTTGGCTGTTTTTTTTTTTTTTTTTTTTTGTAATATGTCCTTATTCATCGTTTACGCCAATTGGTCACAAGGTTGGAAATGTAGCTGATGTGTTTAATTGTTATGTATAATTTTAAGTTTACAGTCTAAATTGTTCATTAAAAGTAAGACTATGCATGTCAAGCTACTGCAATCTGACAGTTTGTTAGATTTTCAACTTTATCTTTAAAGCATTAAGGCTCAAGGTTGACTGCGAATATCTGACAGTTTCGGGTAACTTGACCTGCTGTCGTCCGTTCACACACGTTTTTCTCGAAGCCATTTACTTAAGCTTTTTTTTTTCAATAAAATTTTATATTTCGTATCTTATTTTATGTTTTATTTTATAATTTTATTGAAAAAAAATTTTTTGCGGTCGATTCGCACATCGTGGGTTCCGTACAAACCTGTCCCGATAGGCTTAAATTGCTGTTGCTTTGATTGCGACGACACCGCAAGAGAAAGTCTGGGCTCCGCTTTACCAGCCTAACTGCTAATTTGGCTAAACTTCGATATTTTCCGCGAAGCAACTGCCGTCTGACCTCCGACTGGACTTTTTTGGACTTTTGAGGGCTCCAGCAACCCGTAACGACTGCCATTAGATGTTCGTATGGCAACCGGGACCTACGGCTCAACGTGCTTTCCGAGGCACGAACAGACCAGTGCAAATATTCATATTCTTGCATACAATTATTGCACTGCGCGGGGATCGAACCTGCGCCTCCTTTTTTTTTTTTTTTTTTTTTGCCGGGGTGGAAATCCTCATAGGATGCCCGCCGCCCTGGGGTGGGCAACGGGGTATGTCAGACTTTTACTGACTAAAACCACCCCGGTGTGTCTTCTATCACGAGCGCGCGTGGGGCCGCGGGAGTCTAAATTCTTCCACGGCCCCACCCTCGTGCTGGCCCGGTCTGTCCGGGCCTCCTCTCCTGCACGGGGTAGTGGGGTGTTAAACTACCCCGTGCATCACCTCAAAGGCGCGCGCCGACACTCGCGCGCGCCTCCGCCTCGGGGTCCATTAATAGGGGGGCGGGGACTTCCCCATGTCCCTCGCCCCTGGACCCATTCATGGGGGGCGGAAGAGGGCGTTATCCGCCCTTCTTCGGCGCCCGGTGCGTCTTCTGCGGCCCGGGAAGGGAGTTGATATCTCCCTCTCCCGTTCCGCAGCTTCCTTCTGCGACATCACGTCCTCGCAGAAGGACACCACCGCGTCCCACGACTCTGAGCTGCCGACCATCCTCCGCACTACTGCCGGCAGCGTCAGGTCGCCTCCTACTTCATTTGTGAGGACACGGCGCTGCTCCTCCCAAGCTATACACTCGGAGAGCGTGTGCTGCGCCGTGTCCTCCCCGCATTGGACGCAGTGGTGGCACCGAGCGTCCGGCTCCCTGCCTAAGCGACGCAGGTACTTGCCGAAGCAACCGTGCCCCGACAGTACCTGCGTCACCCTGAACGACAGGGAGCCGTGCCTCCTCCCGAGCCAGTCGTCGAGTACTGGCCGGATCGCCTCGACGGTAGCAAGGCCGGCGGTAGGGCGCATAAGCCTCTGCCGCCAGTCCGCCACCAGGACCTGGCGGAGCTCCTCTCGGCGCAGCTCTATCTGCCGCTGCACCGGACTGGAGCCCCGTGTCCGCTCTTCCTCGCGCCATCGGTACAATGACGCGAGTACTTTCGCCTCTAGGTCCCAGGGCGGGGATCCGGCCAGGACGCAAGCCGCCTCGTAGGATATCGTGCGATACCCGCGGACGACCCTGACGGCCATCGCCCTCTGCGGCTTGCGCAGAATGGCGAGTGTTCCGGCCGTCAGGTCCATCGCCCACACAGGGGCCCCATATAGGGCCATGGACCGCACGATTCCTACGTATAACCGCCTCGTTCGCTACCGCTAAGTACGTCACGGAGGCTGGCTACTACTAAGTAATACGTTACTAATTGATGTGACTGGTGGTCAGACATTCGGGCTTCTGACTACCTGTAACGACTGTGAGGCTCGATATGTAACAAATGTTCACCCATCCTCGGCCCGACCTCGGCAAGTATTGCTTACCTTTGAAGGTCGATCCGTTCGACTGTTATTAGCTAGGCCTGGTAGCGATATGAACCGGAAACTCATTAATTTACAATGGACGGTCATTATGAGAAATGAATACTCGTATGAATTACCACTGACAAGCGGATATCTGGGTACTGAGCTAACGAGCATAGCTCTTTCTATTGCCCTTTGTGTGACTCTGAGCCTTCGTATGAGGCCCATTGTGAGCGACCACGTGTTGCCATCATCACTGGCAACACACTGATCAAAGTCACTCAAAGGGCAATGGAGAGGGCTATGCTTGGGGTTTCACTGCGCGATCGAATCAGGAATGAGGAGATCCGCAAAAGAAGGAGAGTAACCGACATAGCCCGAAGAATTGCAACACTAAAGTGGCAGTGGGCTGAACACATTGCCCGTAGGACCGATGCCCGATGAGGCCGACGGGTTCTCGAGTGGTCACCACGCACCGGAAGACGTAGCGTGGGTAGGCCCCCGACAAGGTAGACCGACGACCGGGTGAAAGTCGCGGGATACCGCTGGATGGGGGAGGCGCAGGACCGGTCGTCGTGGAGAGTCTTGGGGGAGGCCTATGTCCAGCAGTGGACGTCTTTCGGCTGAAATGATACTGATGATGAACACACTGATCAAAGACAAGTTTCTCTGCGCGAACGAATTTGAGGAGATCCGGAGAGTACTGCAGCTACATTTGGGCTGGTGCTGCAAAATGTCAGCTGGCCACATTGGATTCAGTCGAAGGGCGTGCGAAGAGGCTGATTGGCGACCCAGATTAAACTCAAAATGGTCTTCAAAGCCTAGAGCACAGCCGTAGAGTAACCAGCCTTTCGGTCTTCTATAGGATGCATTTTGGTGAGTGTGCGAGGAAATTGCATGATTTAATTCCCCCATCTCCGTTCCACCATCGGACGTCCGGCGATCGACGTACGGCGAGTTTCCACCCAGCTTTAGCAATAGGGATTTCCTGGGTAAAAAAAAATTGATTCTATATTTAGTCCGTCATTCAGATTATTGAAAAATATTGGATACGTATATTTTGTTTTATCAAATCAATAAAAAATGATTAATATAAAAGGTATCAAAGATAAGGAGTAGTGGCTGATGACGTTACTGCTCGCTAAAAAGTGTAGCTTGCAGTGACGTCACACGAGTTTTCAACGCACTGTGTCGTCTTCATTCTTTGTTTATAGGAAAAAAAGAAAAAAATACGTGTCTAGTATTTTTTGGAAATCTGACCGATGGACTAATTAGTTTTTTTTTTTTGTGTTCGCCGATTAGGGGGCAGTAAGTCAAGATTTTTTTTTTTTTTTTCAAAAAATTCGCTGTGAAGACATTAGGAGGAAAACTAGGCTTACAGATGCTCTTGAACAAGCTCTGCAACTTAAATGGAAATGGGCTGGTCATTTGTCAAGGTACACAGACAAAAGATGATCTTAAAAAAAAAATAAAAAAAAAAACATATGACGTGTAAAAGTGATCGGTGATCCTACTTGCTTAATAAACGATTTCATTTCATTTCATTTCTTTTCTTTTCATTTCTTTACAAGCTACTAAATGGATAGGGCCTGCTGGTAAAAGAAGCAAAGGCAGGCCACTAAAACGTTGGGCTGACGATATAAAAGAGATAGCAGGTAGAAACTGCTTAACAGTTTCACAAAACAGAGATAAATGAAAGGAATTAGAGGAGGCTTTTACCCAAAAGGGGTTCGTGTAAAAGGAATAACAATCTATATTATAAAAAACATTTGTAAACATACTTTTATACGGAAATAAAAAGCTTTATTATTATTATTATTAAGTCAAGATGGATTGCGAATATTTGACTGTTTGGGGCAGCTTGACCTGCTCTCGACCGTACAAATTCTGGCATCAGTCGATGACCATGTCTTGAGGGTAGGAAGGAGGATATACTTTATCTCGTGTATAAATGTCACGATCCTTCACAAATACATTTGATTCGGTTTTACGAACACACAAATTTCAAAACTCTGCATACTTTGTGATTGGCCTGGGTCTTGGATGTTTATCTATACAGTATGTTAAGAAAACCCTGTCCGACCCATAAGGATAATAAAGGTTAAGTAAACACATGACTAAATATATTATAAAATTTTACGTAATCATCATAGTACCAATACAAATGAATTTTGAAATAATCTTTTTTTCCCGCGAATTAATTCCAACTTCCCCGAAATTTGGTAATTTTAAAAAAAAGTTACAACACCGGTATTATTATGAGCGAATAGCGATGCGACCACGTGCCGCGTGCCCTGCCGCCCGTCACCCGCGGAAGGGTGCATACTCACATTTATTAAGTTACCTCTTTTTGCGAAATAATATTTATTTTTTTAGGGGGATTTTTTTAAGTTTAGTTCGGTTTTGTATCCATTTGTAGAATCAGTTATCGATACCTAACAACACCTTCACGGGTCGGACGGGGTTTTCTTAACATACTGTATCTATTATAAATATAGTATCGTTGAGTTAGTATCCCATAACACAAGTCTCGAACTTACTTTGGGACTAGCTCAATCTGTGTGATTTGTCTGTATATGTTATTGTTGTTTGTTGTTATTACATATCTGATATTTATTTATTTATTTTAATTATTTAGGTTAACCAACAATTGTTTTCACTGTACATTATGTATTATGATTTGATGGCTAGGGTAACACAAGTGCAACAATTAACTATATAAAACGGTTTACATTAGATACTTGATTAAAACTTAATTGATATTAAAATTCAAAAACATACATACAAAAATAATTAAATAACTATAGGCGGGAAGTTTAACAATAGGTAACATAAAAAAAAAACATTTGCACATAAATTCTGATTAAATATTATTTAATTAACAATTTATTTAATTATTGAGAAAAATTAACGAATTATGATTTAAGATGATTAAAATTAATAAAATATCGAAAATAGAATAGGGATGTATCCAAGGTATGAAAATCAAAAAAAATATTAATCCGTCTTATAGATAATAAAAAAAATTAAGACGCGTATTTTTTATTTTGTCGTAATTACCAAAAACTACTGAGATATAGCGTAATAAAGTTACAGAGTGGGGGCTAATTACGTCACGCCGTTCTATATTTTGTACCACGGCGTGACGTCATGCGACATTTCAAATCAATATATCTTCCTAAGTATTTGAATGAAAGAAAAAATAAAAAATACGTGTTCAATATTTTTTATAAATCTATTTGACGGACATAAAATTATTTTTAGGGTATAAGCCAATTGAAAGTAGATTAAAACAAACAAACTAAAAATGAACACTAAAAAAAAATTGTATAAAATTAAACCGCCATTGAACGTATTTGATATAATCTTCCATTCTCTGTTTTATGTACTTACATTCAAGTTTGCGCAAATAAAATATCTTGAATATATTCTCTAATCTATGTAAATAGTACACCGTCTTCGATCAACACAGATTTCTCTCTCCTTACCCTTGGTATTCCATCCAAAGGTTGTCTATAAAAGATCGCTCTTAGCGATAAGACTGTCCATTGTGTCACCCTTTGTAAAATTTTCATATTTTTTGTTTTGTAATTTATATGGTGTACATCCTTACTTACTAATTTTATAAATCGGAAAGTGAGTTTGTTTGTTTGTTCCGCTTTCACGCCATAACTACTGCACCGATTGCTTTGAAATTTTGCAGACGTAAAGTTAGAAGTCCGGGTTAAATAATAGGGTACTTTTTATCCGGGAAAAATCTGCGTACGGAGGACGGGTCTGAGCAGTTGTGTTGCGATGTGTGCCGGGTACGATGCACCAAGTGCTGTTGTGTCGGGAGTTTGGTCGTGGAGGGTCTCCACATCAATCTCCCTCTGGCGCTCAGGTTGGTCGTGTTGTTGGGTTTAACATTGCACCACCTCACTCAACTGCTGTATTCCTTCACTAAGTTTTTTAAGTGAATAAGCTTTATATCAGTTCGGTGATAGATGGCGCTGTGTGTCGTTTAAAAAAAAGGTAATGTATTGTAAACGAATATACACATGTAAACTTGAAGCTAATTAATCCCCGAAAATGAGGAATCTAAAAAGCGGGATATAGGTACTATAACCGAATTCCACGCGGGCGAAGCCGCGGCCGGAAAGCTAGTACATAATAAAGAGCATTATATTCTAATCTTATATCTACACACCATATACGGTCCATCAGTTCTCTACGAAGTAGGTGGTATAACATCATACGAATGAAGCGAAGGTCGTATCTTAATGCCTACTGTCCCACTTATAATTACTAGCTGAACACACACAAATACAGAGCATCCTTTTCTTTCTATTTTATTAAGAGAAGGATAGAAAAAAAATGTTAGTTTAGACCTGTCAAATTTGTAAGCGTCTCACGTAACATGGAGTATTTTTAGAAGCCATGATTTTGATCTCGTCAAGTTTAGACGCGGTTATAAACTTACATAGGTACGAAATATACTTCTATGCTATAGAACGTTCTTTTTTGTTTATGCGATACCGTAAAAGTACTATCATGTTTTCTTCATTTATCAAATGACGTCTCCCGCTCTGAGCAGAGTGGAAGGGCGTGTCAGATTTCACTGACTAAAACCCAGCAGTGTTTCTTCACTTGTCTGTGTGTCAGCATGCACGGTATTCTTTCGGACAGCTCGCGCTTTAGATAACACTCTAAGAGTACCTACGTTCGAACTGCATTCTATCCAAATTGGTTCTCGAGATCTGAGTTCAATCCAAATTGGGAATGTTCTAAATTTAAACGGACTGAGTTTCGATACACCGACATAGCTAACTCTTGGATTCGCTGAAATAAAGTGGCAGTGGGTGTGGCACATTGATCCTAGAACCGATGGATGATGGGGCAGTAAGGTTCTGGAGTGGCGGCCACATATCGGAAGACGCAGCGTAGGGAGGCCCCCAACAAAGTGGACCGATGACCTCGTGAAGGTCGCGGGAAGCCGAATGATGCGGGCAGCACAAGACCGGTCATCGTGGAAAACCTTGGGGAGGCTTTTGTACAGCAGTGGACCTGGCTGAAGCAGAAGAAGACTTCTAATGTAGTCCCTGATATAAATACAACTATGGCTACTTTGGATCGACATTTCTTGGATTCTGAATGGCTTGCCCTTAAACGAAAAATTCGCTGTCATCAACATCTACGAAATCGCACTTGGCCATCGAGAGAAGAAAGAAAGAGTCTTAAACACACATGAGATACGTACATCAGATAAAAACACATACCTACCCGCTTTTTATACAACGAAATGGAAACCTATGAGTCAGTATTTGTATTTCGAATTTCAGCGAGTATAGTCAAAGTTCTTAATTCAAAATAAATTATTGATTGAACTTAGTACCGAACTAAGTGAACTTATTACCGGTTACCCGTGTGGTACCGGGCTTAGACCATTCTTCATTACCAACCCATATCCTCTGGTGGGTGTCGTAAGAGGCGACTAAGGGAACTCACCAGGGAAGCGCGCAGCAGCGCTTCTCCTGTAGAATAAAAAATTACTGCGATCCCCAACCCGCCTGCCAAGTGTGGGGAATATTGCAAACCCCCCAATGCAATGAAAGTCTTGGGGGGGGGGGGCTTTGTCCAACAGTGGACCTCTATACAGGTGATGAAGAAGAAATATTGAACTAAGCTGCCACTTTTATATAAAGAACTGCATTTCTCGGTTAGGTTTTGTTTTTATAAATTACTAGCTGACCCGGCAAACGTTGTTTTGCCATATAAATAATAGGTAGATTAAATTACTAAAATGGCTATCAAAAAATAAGGGTTGATCGTAGAAGGGGGAAAATTGGGGATTGTATGTATTTTTGTATGTTGTATCATAAAAAAAATAGAAATTAAAAATTTTGTCTAAAAAAAAAAAATTAGGGTTGGACTACCCCTAACATTTAGGGAGATGAAAAATAGATGTTGGCCGATTCTCATAGATACCGGATAAGCACAAAAAATTTCATCAAAATCGGTCGAGCCGTTTCGGAGGAGTTTAAATTCGAACACCGTGACACGAGAATTTTATATATTAGATAAACTAGTGCTTGATCGCAACCCCGCCTGATGGTAAGCAGTGATGCAATCGTTGATGGTAAAGCGCGCTAGTAGAATAAGAAAAAGTTTTTTCGCCTCCATTAGCTCGTATTTAGGCAGCCTTAACACGTATAATAACGTTTTGAACACTATTGCACTATTGTTTACAGGTAATTTGTTATAATTATAAAGGAGGCATAATTTCAGCGTTTATTTGTCCGTTGGAAGGTTATCTGATTGTCTACCTGTAAACTAAACTACTGAACAAATTGAAATTATGAGTAAACAGGGTAAAAAAAGGTATGGAAATCAAAAAAATAATTAGACCGTCTTATAGATACTTAACAAAAAAAGGTAAGACGCGGATTTTTTTTTTTTTGACGTAATTACCAAAAACTACTGAGATATAGCGTATTAAACTTACGGAGTGGGGGCTAATTACGCCACGCCGTGGTTTATTTTGTACCACGGCATGACGTCATCAGACATTTCAAATCAATAAAAAATTCAAATTCTAAAAATAATAAATAATAATAATAATAAATCGTTTATTAACCAAATAATGTTTTTACATTTCCTTATAAATAAGTACATGCTAATTCTAAAATTAATGTTTCGGTGGAAACGTAATCCTATATTTTAACTTGTGGACTCCACACTAGGCCGAGCCTGTCTCGTGGAGTCCTTGAGAATTGTTAACAATTAGAAATACATATCAAGTTAGGTACTGTAATATGAATCCTGTGGCTTTTTATTTTAATAAAGTAAGCATAAAGTAAAATTAATTAACCTAAACAAAATCAAAAATGTAGACTAAAAAGTAAAATTAATTAATCCTAAAAAGTACAATGTGTCCAGGAGAATGATGATATAAAAGTTTTTGTGCATGAAGTGGTTGGGGTGTATGGTAGTGAGTGCAATCTAGTGGTTACGATAAAATGTGTTATACCATTACTCTAACGAAGGCTTCGGTTTCTGCGTAGGATTTGGCTTGCAGACATTGCAAATAAAAATACGTATTCAATATTTTTTTTTTAAATCTATCTGATGGACATTTAATTATTTTTAGAATACAAGCCAATTGTCGTAGATCTTACACGTGAACCCTGAACAGCGGTTCAGAGTTCTGACTATTTATATCATATCTCATCCTACTAATAACATCATCATCATCATCTCAGCGTTAATCCCAGTCGCATCCAAAGCTTCTTTCAGCTTTGGAGTCTCGGGTCCGCTTTACCAGTCTAACTGCTGATTTTGGCTAAACTTCGATAATTTCCGTGAAGCAACTGCCGTCTGACCTCCACAACCCGAAGGTGATATCGAAGCATTGCAGTTAGACCAATTGTTGGACTTTTGAGGGATCCAACAACCCGTAATGACTGCTATTAGATGTTCGTATGGCAGCCAGGACCAACGGCTTAATATGCTTTCCGAGGCACTACCAGACCAGTGCAAATATTCATATTCATGGATACAAATATTTGCACTGAAATACTTTAATCTCAGGCCTAAATACCAATACAGATTAAAAGATTTGAAACCCCGTCGTCGTAGGCTTGAATGAATACTGATGTTGATTTTTGGATCTACTGTGTAGTGGGAGTCCCCTGTACGGCTTCACCAGACATCATGCCGGAACACGACGAATCGCTTGGCGGCAAGACTTTATCTGGTGGGTGGTAACTTCTGCCCGCAGCCGATGTTATGGCCTACTACCAACGGCTTAACATGCTTTTCGAGGCACTAAATATAAAGATGATTACCCATCATTTGATCAATCACAACCAGTGTAGCTTAACCTGTGCGGCTGTTTTTAATTAGCCACAAGACCCATTAATTCAAAATATTATTCTGTTGTACCACCGAGATAAATCGTATAGTTTTAATCTACTAAATAAAACGAAAATTGAACAACCAGTTTGGGAGTTTTAATTCCCTATTTTTATAGAAACAGTGTTACGTAACGTGTTGTAAGAAAGACCCCCTCCCGCTCCTGTAACGCATCGTAACGTTTTACGAGACTCACTCTCACTCACCCAAGTTGCATTAAGTAAATTAATACTTGAACGCTCCCTTACTCAAATTACAGAATCTGGAAAGATGACTTGTTAAAATATTTATGATATGCAACAATACGCCTTATATTACTCCACAAGAAAATCTACTTCCGAACTTCTCAGTTATGAGAGATCTGGGAAACAGATACAACAACCCAGCCAGAAAAAAAGAGAGGTTAAATTAAACAAAGATAAGAAAAAGCTACAGACATACTCGTAGAATTAGAAATTGACGAAAAGTATACTAGGAACACTCTAAAAGAAAACAAATTGACTCAAGAATTTTATCACATACCACATACAGTTACAAATGCTCAAGGAACCGATATCAATACAAAAAATGATGAAACTTGTAAAGAATACAGACTGAATGAACATCGTACACTTAAAAAGGTAGAAGGTCAATGAAAACTTGTCGATCATAAAGCGTCAGATGAAGAATCCATACGTAAAGACTATATAAATTAAATGTTCAGAATTGTTATGGTATCAGATAAAGAAGAACTAATCTAAATGCTTAAAATTGTTATCTTATCAGGTAAAAAAGAAGTTATCTAAATGTTTCAAATGATTATTATATCAGACAAATAATTGTAATTCAAACTGTATAGGTACTGTTTAATGCTAGTAGCTTAATCTGAAATATTGAACTGTACCCACTCAAAACGTAATTATTTTCTAAATGTTTTAGTGATTACTTTAAATTTAATGGATTAAAATTAAAAGTCTATAGGTAATTGTAATCTTACTTTAAAAAGTAATTAACATCTGAATGATAAATATTTTTAAACATCAATTAACATATAATTTCTCGGTGGTAGGCCATAACATCGGCCGTCGGCAGAAGTTACCACCCACCAGACAAAGCCTTGCCGCCAAGCGATTTGTTCCGGTATGACGTCTGGTGATGCCGTACGGAGGACGAGTCTGAGCAGTTGTGTTGCGACGTGTGCCGGGTACGATGCGCCTAATGTTGTTATGTTGGGAGTTTGGTCGTGGAGGGTCTTCAGATCAATCTCCCTTTGGCGCAGCATCGTTGGTCGTGTTGTTGGGTTTAACATTGCATCACCTCGCTCAACTGCCGTCTTCCTTCCTATTCGCTCAGTTTTTCTGAGGGAATAGGCTCTTAATAAACTAGCGCGCTTTACCATTAACAATTGCATCACTGCTTACCATCAGGCGGGATTGCGGTCAAGTGCTAGTTTATAATTATTTAAAAAAAAAGGAAGAGATGTTATGTATACAATTAAATATAGCACTCCACTTAATAGTAGCACTTCAAGACACTCCCGCTCTAGTGCCAAGGAATTTGAAAATTAGGTATTTGGAGAAACTATTGCCGTCGCGCCGCCTCCAACCTCTCCCGGTAAAGTGCGAAAGGAACAGTTGCAGCTCAGGCTGATTTTACCTACAAAAACGTTAATCAAAAGACGTTTTGTATTTCTTTTTCAAAACACGACAGATCTCAATTATTTAGAGGAAAAGTATACCTATGCTACTATTATTTTCTTATTTGTCAAAAACTTATCACGTTTGTCGAATAGTGGTCTGAACATCGCGGTAAAAATGGGTTATTTTTTGGGATTTTGAAATATCATATTATTTTATTAACTAAAAGTTTTGGTAAAATTGGTTCTAAAAGCGCGTTCTACGCTTGTATACAGTATATTAAGAAAACCCTGTCCGACCCGTGAAGGTGTTGTTAGGTATCGATAACTGATTCTACTAATGGATACAAAACCGGGCTAAATTGAAAAAAAAATCCCCTTAAAAAAATAAATATTATTTCGCAAAAAAAGAGATAACTTAATAAATGTGCGTTAAGCATCCTTCCGCGGGCGGCGGGCGGCAGGGCACGCGGCACGTGGTCGCATCGCTATTCGCTAATAATAATACCGATGTTGTCACTTTTTTAAAAATTACCAAATTTCGGGGAAGTTGGAATTAATTCGCGGGGAAAAAAGATTATTTCAAAATTCATTTGTATTGGTACTATGATGATTACGTAAAATTTTATATTATATTTGGTCATGTGTTTACCTAACCTTTATTATCCTTATGGGTCGGACAGGGTTTTCTTAACATACTGTAGAGAAAGCGCCACTGGAGTCCCCTCTTAAGCTGTGTGTACTTACTGATAATTCGGTGGATTTACTCCATACCTCAAAGCCCCCTATAACTGATTATAGTGAACACCACAGGTACCAACGGCTTGACGTGCTTTCCGAGGCACGACCAGACCAATGCAAATATTGATATTCATGCATACAAATATTTATCGAACACGCGCCTCCTTGCGCAGCGGCCGCGTTCGCCACGGAGGCTGTCAATGTGTTGAAATTGTTTGTCAAAAATGTTTAATTAAATGCTCTATCTATGGTATTGACTAGGGTTGTAACGGAGCTTCCGCCTCCGCCTCCGCAAAATTTTTGCGGAGTTATAAGGGAGGTTTATTTACGTATTTATAATATAAATAACGCACAAGCTGCGACGCTCGACAACCGTCTGGCCACGTTTGAGCGCGAAATGGTCAAGAAGCACGAGACGGGAATACGGCAAATACAATTTGTGTCTCGTTGATTTTAATTACTAGAAGGTAATATTTTTTTTTACTAAGTGTACTATTATTAATGTACGTATTTAAAATTAAAAACATGTTTTAATCAACCATAAATTTAATATTTTTCTATATCTACTTTCACCTCCGCCCTCGCCTCCGTTAACCTCCGCATCCGCGGAGGTGAGACTCGTCGCCTCCGCATCCGCCTCCGCTAAAAAGACCTCCGTTACAACCCTAGTATTGACCACCGTATGTCTATCAACACCCTAGAGATACAAGCGTAATAATTTATTATTTTACTAGAAGTAACTTCCTATTTGCATAAAGTTATCATGCGATGTTTGCCCTTGACCGGGTTGGGGTGACTCATCATCCCTGCTTACAACCCTTATTGTGGTTTATGCAAAATACATGTATGGTCCAGTGCTATATTAACACATTCAGTGCCACCGACTTACGGAACTGAAACGTGGTCGCTCACAATGGGCCTCATACGAAGTCAGATTCACACAAAGGGCGATGGAAAGAGCTATGCTCGGAGTTTCTCTGCGTGATCGAATCAGAAATGAGGTGATCCGCAGAAGAAGCAAAGTCAGTCTGTGCCAATTTAAGTGGCAGCGGGCGGGGCACATTGCTCGTAGAACCGATGGCCGATCGGGCAGTAAGGTTCTGAAGTGGCGGCCACGGAAGACGCAGCGCCCCCAACAAGGTGGACCGATGACCTGAAGAAGGTCGTGGGAAGCCGATAGATGCGGGCAGCATAAGACCGGTCAGCGTGGAAAGCCTTGGGGGAGGCCTTTGTCAAGCAGTGGACATCTATAGGCTGAATAAGAAGAAATTCCACCGACTCGCCCAGAGAGTACAAAGCACAGGTCCGTTCGTGTGTGGAGTACTGCAGCCACATTTGGGCTGGTGCTGCTAAGTGCCACCTGGCCACTTTGGATTCAGTGGAGAGGCGGGCGAAGAGGCTGATTGGTGACCCTGACTTAACTCGAGACGGTCTCCAAAGCCTAGAGCATAGGCGTAGAGTAGCCAGCTTTTCGGTCTTCTATAGGATACATTTTGGGGAGTGTGCGAAGGAATTGCATGAATTAATTCCCCCATCTCCGTTCCACCATCGGACGACCCGTCGTACGGCGAGTTTCCACCCTTACGTTGTTAACACCATTACGATCCGGACGAAGCGTTTCGCCTCCTCCTTTATACCGCGTACATCGAGGGACTGGAACAGTTTGCCAACGGCGGTGTTTCCGTCGGACTACAATTTGAGTGTCTTCAAGGCTAGAGTGAATAGGCTCTTAATAAACTAGTGCGCTTTACCATCAACGACTGCGTCACTGCTTACCATCAGGCGGGATTGCGGTCAAGCGCTAGTTTATAATTTTATAAAAAAAAAGAGTTTACTCTCCGGACGAGTCGGTGGCACTGAATGTGGTAACTTGCAATTCTGTGAACTTCATAACTATTTTTTTTAACGTTATAAAGAACTAATACTTGACCGCGATCCTGCCTGATGGTAAGCAGTGATGCAATAGTTGATGGTAAAACGCGCTAGTTTATTAAGTTTATGTAATTAGACGGGAATACCGCCGCAGGCAAATTGTTCCAGTCCCAATAAAAGACGAGGCGAAACTCTTCGTCCGGATCGTAGTGGTGTCAACAACGTAAGGGTGGATACTCGCCGTACGACGAGTCGTCCGATGATAGAACGTTGATGGCCGAATTCCCACACACTCTCTCCAAAATGGATCCTATAGAATACCGAAAGGCTGGCTAACCTACGCCTGTGCCACTAAGACTAAACGGTTACTGAGATTGTTGTTATGACAATAAATACTTTCTCTGTAAAGGTAATCGTACGTGCTCACCGACTAGCACTTGACCGATTACTTTATTTAGCCACGAGCTATTTAAAAAAAGTACAAAGGACAATGCCAAGTCTCCATAGTAACTTTGGCTCAATATGAATTTGTTGAATGCAGGGAATATTCTTACGTTTTTTTGTGTGGTTTAATGTCAAAAGTATGTTTGTGATTTCCATTTTTAAATTGAACTTGTAAGAGAGAAGTTATTCAGACATTTTAAATTGGAGGTTATGCATTTCTACGCAGAGAAAATTAAAGAACAAATAAACTGATAAATAGTTTTATTCTTTTTTGCCATAATCATTCATTATCATCATCATCAATTTCATTATCAAATTCGATTAACAATTCATCAAGAAACTGTGCAGGGGGTTCAATATTCTTTTGGTGTCGAGCCCACCCTAAATACCATAAAATGGTCATAATGTGGGAACAGCATCCCACAGTTCGTTTGCCTACCTTACAATTGCAATAATATTGACTTATTGTCTCTCTCCCATTTAAATTGTTATCAATCAAAACGTACACAAAATATTCTTTTCTTCTTATATGGTGACTTTGAATTTTCACTCTTAAAAGCCAAGAGCTTTGAGAGAGAGACAATTGTTATCTTAGATTACTGATTGATGCCTCCCTACACACTTCTATCTTATATTGGCCACTAAAACGGATGTGCTCACCATAGTAAGATCGAGCCTGACGGAGTTGGTAGGTACCACAAGTTATTAAAATCAAATCGTGATACTCAAGCTGAGGAAACTCAGTGACATTGCTGTTATCAACATTTATATTTGAAAAGTGTGTCCTTCTTCTAGTATAATTATTTTGTTTGATTGTATTAGTTTGGAACATTTTTTGTTGGATGATTTCTAGTGTAGTAGTGGTAGATTTTTGAGCAGCATCAAACCTGTCTGTGAGTGGTGGTCAACTATTGATTAGGGCAGCAGCGCTTTATAAAAGTAAATCATGACATGTGGTGAAGCTCTGTTGTTGAGCTTGTGTCGGAATATTTTAAACAGCTGTTAAAAAATCCCATTCATAACTTCAATCACCCCATCTGCAGATAGTACCAGCTCGAGTTTTGCGTACTGGTGTTGATACAACAGAGGCTGTTGAAGGTTGATAAATACTTGGTGATATGGGGTGTTTAAGGTCCGTTGAACAAATTTGTAACTTCTTTGCCAACATGGGTGATATATTACTTTACTATCTGTTGATCTGAGCTGTAACAAAAACGAAAATATCTTATTGCAATCAGAATAATACATATCAACCAGCAGCAACACATACAATCATTGAAAGATATTGCTTACCTGTAGTGGTAGAATCTGTTGCTCTATCACGCATCTGATAGTGTATTCTCTTTCTAAATGAGACCTACACGCAATGGATAATCGCAACCAATACAAAGATTTCGATGCAGAATGGATTCAGTTGGGACATTACTGCTTGTTCAATTAATAACCAACCGTAATAACAAACAACACTGTCATTTGGAATCTAAAACAAACAAAATACAGTTATGTTACAATTCAACATTTAGCTCGGCTAAAATAGTTTACATTCTGTTAATATGAATCGTACTTTACCTCAGAAAGTGAAGTCCATTCCCGTAACAATGAACAATTAAATTCGAAAAAAAAATCAACCGAACAGTATACTCCGACAACAACACAAGATGTGTCAATGTCAGACTGTCAGTTTAGACACGCGTGCAGGGTTGCTATTACAAGATTATTATGTAATCGATCGCAGATGAAAAATCGATTTCTAATCATCTATAAAACTATTAACTGTAAAATAGGACGAAAATATAAACAAGAAAGAGAATAATGAGGTGGTAAATAAAAAGTAGAGTATTTTTTTTATTTAGAATTATCTAAATAACAAAAAATATTTTTAATACGTAATCGATTAAAGTGGCAAGATTGGCAACATTTTTTTTAATTTAAATCAGGAATATAAGAAATTAATTACTTGTTAAAATGATTTTTTATTGGATAAGATCTCGTAAAACACTAAACATATTTCTTTAATTTTGTATTTTATATTTAAATTATAGGAGGTAAGAACTTTGTGAATTCGTGAGTTTAATTATAAAAGTTGTGTAGGCCGAAAGTTGACATTCTCCTTTCTTGTTAACCAACAGCCCAAGCCAGCTATGTGGTCATCATCATCATTTCAGCCGAAAGACGTCCACTGCTGGACATAGGCCTCCCCCAAGGTTCTCCACGACGACCGGTCCTGCGCCTCCCGCATCCAGCGGTTTCCCGCGACCTTCACCAGGTCGTCGGTCCACCTTGTCGGGGCCTACCCACGCTACGTCTTCCGGTGCGTGGTCGCCACTCGAGAACCCGTCGGCCCCATCGGGCATCGGCAGCCATGTGGTACCGGGCTTAAAATAGTACCATTCCATATCCTCTGGTGGGTATTGGCTTGTATCCTAAAAAATAATTTAATGTCCATCAGATAGCTTTATAAAAAATATTGAACACGTATTTTTTATTTTTTCTTTTATTCAAATACTTATGAAGATATACTGATTTGAAATGTCGCATGACGTCACGCCATGGTGCAAAATATAGAACGGCGTGACGTAATTAGCCCCCACTCTGTAACTTTAATACGCTATATCTCAGTAATTTTTGGTAATTACGACAAAATAAAAAATACGGGTCTTAATTTTTTTTTATTATCTGTAAGACGGACTAATTATTTTTTTGATTTTCTTACCTTGGATACATCCCTATTGTAAGAGGCGACTAAGAGAACTCTCATCGGGGAAGCGGGCAGCAGCGCTTCTCCTGTGAATATCAAATTACTGCGATCCCCAACACGCCTGCCAAGCGTGGGGATTATGACAAACCTCACCAAAGCAATGAAAGCCTTTGTCTAGGAGTGGATCTCTATAGACTTAAGAAGTAGAAGCCAGCCATTGTGATGGTAATGGGTAGGCATTTGTTTGAGAGCACGAGTCCAACTCGCATTTGGTCGGTTTTTTTATTGAGCTACGAGCCATTCAAAAACATACAGTATGTTAAGTAAACCCTGTCCGACTCGTGAAGGTGTTGTTAGGTATCGATAACTGATTCTACTAATGGGTTTTTTTTTAAGTATAGTAAACTTAAAAAATAATCCCCAAAAAAAAAATATTATTTCGCAAAAGAGTGATGTGCGTTATGCACCCTTCCGCGGGCGGCAGGGCACGCGGCACGTGGTCTCATCGCTATTCGCTCATGATAATACCGGTTTTGTCAGTTTTTAAAAATTACCAAATTTCGGGGAAGTTGGAATTAATTCGCGGGAAAAAAAGATTATTTCAAAATTCATTTGTATTGGTACTATGATGATTACGTAAAATTTTATATTATATTTGGTCATGTGTTTACCTAACCTTTATTATCCTTATGGGTCGGACAGGGTTTTCTTAATATACTGTATACATGATATACAGGGTGTATCTGACATCGTAACGCAATTTTCGCAAAAAAAGCTACACCGCATGCCACTAAAAAATTATGATAGTCATTTATGTCGTTAATGAGCGGTTACAGAAATGACAGTGTTTAAAAAAAAGTGTCGGCTCGGCCTTTGAACGTTGCAAGCGTGCCGCCGTGCGTGTTTGTATGTATGACGTTGACCCCTGATGCGTACTCTATTAAATCAGCCGATAGGATAGTTTTTCTAGTATTGTTCAGATTGCGCGTTTTTTGTGTAATTAACGAATTAATTAATTTTTACTTTAAAATCTTAATGGGTTATAAAAGTATAGCAATTAGGAACGGTCTAAAGTGAAAAAACTGCATATTATATTACGCAAAATTCCACCACAGCGGGGTTCAGAATCATGTACTGGATCCATGGTACTCGTTTGTGCGTCGATGTCGAACAAGATGTCTGTTTTTTTTTTTTTTTTTTTTTTTTTTTTTTTTTTTTTTTTTTTTTTAACACGTTTTAAAGTTGTTTGGTTGTAAACGCTGGAAATTACCGTATTTATTATACTATGGGGGTGTACAGTTCACTCATCCTCCATAGAAAAGGGAGGATCGTTCGGCCAGTGTTGTGTTTGGTGGGAAATTGCTCAACGGGAGCTGTCGGGATTTTGTATGTATATTAGTGACGCAGTAAACTTCGCTTTCGAGATGCAGAATTTGCGTGACTTCAGTATGACTCGTACAATCGACTTAAGTCGGCCATTTTGATTGCAATGTGAAATCGTTTACCACTGACCTTTGTCTAAGCTATTTACATATGAAATGAAGAATATTATTACTTACAAAGTATACGTATTGTGTTCTAGAATCTTCAAGTTATTTTTTCATGTTACATAATCATAATCAACCTGTACTGTTGTCACTCCTGTGACACAGGCCATCTACCACGCGGACAACCCGCGATCGACAGATTGGTTGCCACTTTGGATTCAGTGGAGAGGCGTGCGAAGAGGCTGATTGGTGACCTTGATTTGACTCGAGTTGGTCTCCAAAGCCTAGAGCACAGGCGTAGAGTAGCCAGCCTTTCGGTGTTCTATAGGATACATTTTGGGGAGTGTGCGAGGGAATTGCACGATTTAATTCCCCCATCTCCGTTCCACCATCGGACGACCCGTCGTATGGCGAGTTTCCACCCTTATGTTGTTAACACCTCTACGATCCGGACGAAGCGTTTCGCCTCCTCCTTTATACCGCGTACATCGAGGGACTGGAACAATCTGCCGGCGGCGGTGTTTCCGTCGGACTACAATTTGAGTGTCTTCAAGGCTAGAGTGAATAGGCTCTTAATAAACTAGTGCGCTTTACCATCAACGATTGCGTCACTGCTTACCATCAGGCGGGATTGCGGTCAAGCGCTGGTTTATTTTTTAATAAAAAAAAAAAAAGACCGACCATCTCATGGGACGTAAATATGGCAGCCGAAATGTAGTTGTGAAGATGGTTACAGAATTTAAAAACTACATACAATTTAGAACAGCGGACAGACCAGTCTTGATACTTATTATTGCAAACAGAACAGCGGACAGACCACTTTTGATACTTATTACAAAACTGGTCATAATAACGGGTATTTTATTATTACACTGGATAATTTAGATGATGGCATCCAATTTACAACGAGGTATCAAATGCAGACGGTCGAATTATCAACGTAATCAGCATTCGTGACATAAACGCCAAAAATTATAAACATACATGAGTTACCTAAGAAAAATGACTTTTATATCCTACACAATAGAGTTTAGTTTACGCTACAACTTCAAACATTTTTATGACCTCTTCGATTGTTCTAGTCACACAGAAATCAACTTAAACGCCAATGAAATAAAGTTGATATTTCTTTAACCTGATATGGAATGGTCGTGTGCAGCGCTACCCACTTAAAATGTAAATGAACAGTAGGACACCGTAACACATCGAGTTATATACTTAACCGGTATATTATGTAGTCTTCTATTTTAGGTAGTAAGTTATTTTTGATGTGAAAAATTTTAAAGCGGCGTGGTGCACTATTTTTACCCGGCAGGACCGGCAGGACACGTGACCTGATCAAAAATTCGTAAGACGGAGGGAGGGCCGATCGCCGCCCCAGGGTAATTAGGAATTAATATCTCCCTCTCCTTCTACCGCGCGGCGAAAATGTATGCCTGTTTGTTGTTTATGTAATATAAATTATCATGTTTGTGTACCAGAACGCAATTTTTTTTTTTTATTAATTATAAACTAGCGTTTGGTTGCAATCCCGCCTGATGGTAAGCAGTGATGCGATCGTTGATGGTAAAGCGCGCTAGTTTATTAAACCTATTCACTTAAAAAACTTAGTGAATAGGAAGGAAGACGGCAGTTGAGCGAGGTGGTGTAATGTTAAACCCAACAACACGACCAACGATGCTGCGCCAAAGGCAGATTGATCTGGAGACCCTCCACGACCAAACACCCGACACAACAACACTTGGCGCATCGTACCCGGCACACATCGCAACACAACTGCTCAGACCCGTCCTCCGTACGCAATTAATAAATATTGTATTTTACTACATAAATGATAGTTCTTTTTTATTGATAAATACTTAAACCAATTCGTACGAAATTGTTTCCCAAATAAGACAAAATATTTAAAAAAATCACAACCTTATATTAAGTCTGCCCCTCTACTCTGACACTAATATTTAGGGTTCCGTACCTAAAAGGTAAAACGGAACCCCATTCATCAGACTTCGCTGTCCGTCTGTCCGTCCGTCCGTCTGTCATCAGGCTGTATCTAATGAACCGTAAGAGTTAGACAGTTGAAATTACAACAAATACTAAAAATAAAATATTTAAGGGGGGTGCATACAACAAACGTGATTTTTTTGCCGATTTTAAAGATACGGAACCCTTTGTGCGCGAGTCCGACTCGCACACGACCGGTTTTTTTGAGTTGTATATGATCCGATATATTTACCCATCGTATGGTGACCCTGTCCAAATAAAGAGGAAAAAAATAACTTTATTTATTTGCGGTAAACATGACGCCAAAAACAAAAAAGAAGTGGTTGAGAAAATATGCTTCACATTCGCATCGTTATTTGAATCCTGTTATTGGATGCTTATGCGCAGAAAGGTATCGTTTAGGTATATGAGATCATCGTGCTCTTCTTAATAGCAAGCCAAGGCGAAATACTTTTTCTTTTTTTTTAGTTTGGCAGGATTAGGAAATCCCCATGGACGCCCAGACTGCCTCACTAATGAACCAGTCTGGGTAGTGCCGGACTCCTACCGGCTAAAACCCACTCCTGCCTTTGCTTAGTGTTCTTCTGACGTGAACAGAGCCCTTGTCACTCGGTAGGCGAAATACTTAAGCCCGAGGTCTTAGTTCAGTCATCTTCATTTTGACCGTGGAGGGTCTCCAGATCAATCTCCCTCTGGCGCAGCATCGTTGGTCGTGTTGTTGGATTTAACATTGCATCACCTCGCTCAACTGCCGTCTTCCTTCCTATTCACTGAGTTGTTTTGAGTGCAATAGGCTCTTAAGAGGGGACTCTAGTGCCGAGGAATTTAGAAAATAGGTATTTGATGAAACTATTGCCGTCGCGCTGCTTCCAACCTCTCCCGATAAAGTGCGAAAAGGACAGTTGCAGCTGAGGCTGGTTTTACCTACAGGAACGTTGACAAAAGACGTTTTGTATTCCGATGTTTTCTTTTTCAAAACACGAAAGATCTCATTTATTTTTATATCTAAATTTAGAGGAAAAGTATACACATACTTCTATTATTTTCTTTTTGTAAAAAAAACATCACTGTACTGGGTTATTTTTTGCAATAGGCTATTTGACAGTATGAATATTTTTATTATTATTTACTTTAAATACATAAAATGAGGGTTCTTTATGTCATTTACATAAGTTTTAATGGAAATAATAACAAATAATTTAACCGAAAACACAAAAATATGTTTGGTATTTTGTTTCTCTCGTCACATATTGTGAAACGATCCGGATTGGCTAATATCACGATGACGTCATACGCTCATAAACACTTGTTGTCGTTCTATGTGCTCTCAGGTGTTTTAGCTTTTTTAGAAGATTTTTAAGGATATTTGGAGCGATTTGTGGTATTTTTTTGTTTTCTGACAGACAAATAACAGATAAACACGAACACCACTGCGGCACAGAAAATCGTTTATAAGTTTGTGACGTCACTTACAAAGCGCGACGCTATTTTGCTGGATAAAAAAGCATTTCGGCGGCTTATTTGAATTTTGAATTTTTATTTGCATGTTTCTTACGAAATACGTATTTAAAATAAAAAAAAAAACTTTTGGTGAACTTCTTCACCGCAACCAAGTAATTCAAGATAGAAATTATAAATCTGTCAAATAGCCTATTTTAAAGTATCGTATTTCTTTTATTAATTAAGTTTCGGAAACAATCAAATGATAGGGGCGTCTGTCACGCAAACTATTCGGCTTAGAAAAAAAATATTTTAGAAACCTCGATATCATTTTTAAAGACCTATCCATAGATACCTCACACGTATGTTTGTTGAAAAAAAAATTGAATTTCAGTTCTAAGTATGGGGAGCCCCCAATATTTATAAAAAAAAAAAATATTTTTGCATCAAAATCTTAATGCGGTTCACAGAATACATCTACCTACCAAGTTTCAACAGTATAGCTCTAATAGTTTCGGACGGACAGACAGATATGACGAATCTATAAGGGTTCCGTTTTTTCCCATTTGGCTACTGAACCCTAAAAACAAGTAAACAACGTAATTTCTCACGCCAATATGACATACGTTATAACTTACAACACAACACAATAGTATCGTGTATTGTAATACTAGCTTTTGCCCGCGACTTCGTCCGCGTGGAATAGTGACTTCCGGCAGATTTTTGGTTTTTCCCACATAGTTCCCGTTCTTGCGGGATTTTCGGAATGGTCGAGTTTCCGCAGAATTTTTAGGATAAAACCTATGTTTTTTTTTTCGAGTTCCAAACTATTTATATCTGTACAATTTTTTAAGTAAATTAAATTATTATAGAACTTCTGCATATACTACATTTTTTGTTTTATTGTCTTGTGGCAGAAGAATATATTGATTTTCGCCACAACCTGATCTTGATAAGGCGACGTATAACTGGCCGTGCGAAAAACAGTCTTGGCGTAAATCGATCCCCACGTGTTTGAATGTCTGCCCCTGTGATTTATTTATTGTGACTGCGAAGGATAATTTAATCGGAAATTGTATTCTTTTAAAATTGAAAGGTAAGTCGTTGGGTATCATTGGGATGCGGGGTATGAGGACTGTTTGACCAACTGCTGGACCAGTCAAAACTATTGCAACGATGACGTTATTGCGCAGAAATTTTACTTGAAGTCGGGTCCCGTTGCATAAATTTGGTGGTTTGAGATTTCTTAGTAAAATGATTGGGGCACCTATTTTTAAATTAAGAGAATGTGGGGGAAGGCCGCTTGGGTTCAAGGAATTGAGGAACTCCTGTGGGTAATTAACTACATCTTCTTGATCCATCACGGTATCAATGGATGTGTAGGTTACAATATCTCCTGGGAGTTTACTTAAAATTATATCATTTATTTCGTCAACGTTACTATTTCTTGCCGCCAATATTGCTCTTTGACACATCCATTGGTGGTCCTTGTTTTCTATTTGGCTGATGTCAGGGTATACCTTAGTTATTAATTCCTCGATGTTACCCACTTTTACTCCTAAATTGCAATCAATTTCAATTTTATTATTAGAATGAGGTATTTTCCCGTCTCCTACAGAAAGTAATTTTGACGGGAAAGTTATACTACCTCCCCCCAAATGTGCTCTCATATTTGTAGATAATTTTAAAATATTTACAAATTTCCATAATGGAGAACTTTTAAGGCAAGCCTTCACAATGTCTGCTCTGGTTCCACTTACTATTACCGGTAAGGTTTGGCGAAAGTCCCCAGCAAACATAACCGTAATCCCACCCATGATTTTATCACAGTTTCTAATATCTCGGAGAGTTCTGTATAGAGCTTCTACGTGAGCCCTATGTATCATGGTACATTCGTCCCAGATTATTAGACTGACGTCTTGTAAAACTTTTCCCAAAGGTCCATTTTTGCGTATAGAGCACACGCTATCTTTCTCTAAAGACACAGTTAGGGGCAGTTTAAAAGTGGAATGAGCTGTGCGTCCACCTGCTAATAAAGTTGCAGCAATACCTGACGACGCTACTGCTAAGGCTAGCTTTCCTAGAGACCTTACTTTTGCCAATATAAGATTAGTAATAAACGTCTTGCCGGTCCCACCGGGAGCATCCAAAAAGAAAATTTTTCCTTCATTAAAACTAACACTTTTCATGACACAATTATACGTTGTCACCTGGTCATTTACTAATCTTGGTTCATTTTCTGTGATATATTCATTTAAATCATTTAAATTATATGGTTTTCGCAACGCTACTTCTAACGGGTCCAGAAGCGAATTATTTCTTTTTGCTGCAGGAAGCCCAAAGTCGGTTAGGGATTTATCTGAAATCTCATGAATTTTATCTTCAATTATGATTAGTCCATCATTGTATATATCATCATTATATGCTAATGTCATATCCTGATTCTCATTACGCATTCTGTTTAATATATCTTCACATAGAGCATCACGAAATTTATTCCATAACTCTAAGGGGTCAGATGGTTGGCAAAATATAAGGATAGTGGTAAATAATTCTCTTAATTTTGTAGCTGGCTCGGATATAATTGCATCGGACATGGTGTTTTGCCAATGTTCATCTCCCTCCAGTAAACCTAATTCCTTGCAAGCGCCTTGGTACGTTTGGAAAATAACACCATTCACGGTTCGTAGATGTTGAAATGACATTGGACCGCGAACATATTGCAGTAACATTCTTAAATAAAAACATTCAGTTTGAGTTGGATGAATGTTATAAACACGGCCTAAAGTTGTGTCTTTTTTTACACCGGGATATCCCTCAACATCTTGCCCGCGTCTTCTTCTAGAAAATGAATTTCTTTGCCAAACGTAATACTGGGGAGCTTCGTGATATAAAAGGGTTTTTGCAAAATCGTCGCTTTTGCAGAGATCAAAGAACGCTGTAAGTGTCGTTGATGAAGGATTGTTCACACGATCTTGGAGATTTTCATTATTATAAAAATATACTCTTTGTCCATTTTCCAAATGAACGGCTAAATGAACTACTGCCGGAAAACGTTCATGAATCGAAAATTGAAAAATTCTCCAAAACGCCTCCGAGGAACTTATATAGCGACCATTTAGATATTTTTCTACTTCGTCGTTATTACTTTGTAACGAAAATGTGGCTTGATCAGAACCTTTATGAATATACTTACAGATGTATTTAATAGCTTTGACCGATTGACAAAACTCTACGTTAATGTGTGCATTGAAAATGCGTGACAGCAGTGGATTATAGGGAACCACCCAACGATTATCCACGCTCATTTCTGTACCTTTTACACGAATTATAGCTGTGAATCCACCATTATCTGGAGACCTGCGTCTGTAGGTTGGATAACCGTCATCCCCGGTTTGTGTTTCCGAAATAAAATGCCTCGGGTACTTTTTAGAACAAACGTTTTCTTTCATACATGGTGATGCAGGATTATGAAATCCGCAAGGACCATGTATCATATTTTTTATGACAATATTATGAAGAATCGGATCTTGTTGTATGTCAGGTATTTCAGCCGATATTATTGCATCTATAGAATCTGGTTGAACTTTGTTAGCCAGCCACAATAAAATATGGGCGTGAGGTAAACCTCTTTTTTGCCATTCTACACTGTAAACAAAGGCTTTCGATGGGCCAAAAATATGTTTCTTCGTTAATAGGTCTATCATTTTTTTGAGTTTTAAATGAAATACCCTAGAAATTAAATCGTGTCTATCATAAGAATGTTGATTGGGCAATAACTCACTTTTTATTTCTGGCCATTCGGGGTTACATGTAAATGTAATGAAGAGGTCAGGTCTTCCAAATTTCCTGACATATGTCATGGCATCTTGACTTTTTTCATTCATGAATCTGGGGGATCCTGTAAATGACGACGGCAATATAACGTGCTGGCCAATATTAGAAGCGTTTAAATGTCCATCATTTACGACGGCATCTCTTAAATGAATGTAATCTTCTGCTCTCAATTTTTTTTTATTTCTTTTGATGAAGTTCAGCCTCTCAGAAATCATTTTTGCCGCCATATCAACACAATATTGGTTGAATAATCCTTTAAAATAATGTATACTGTTAAAGTCATTTATTCTCACCATGAATCTAAATGCATAAAACTGCATACATGAAACAGTTTTAGATGTAGCCGTAGTATTCTGCTGTGGAATATTAATACAGTATCCGTCGTTTCCAAAGGGAAACAGTAAGGGATATTGAAGCGGGTCATAAGATCTATGAATTTCAGAAACTCGTTGAAGTCGACCATCTCTCGCAGTCAATACAATATCACGGGGACCTTTGTCTTCATCTATCATAAGAACAGCTACTTCATCTACTACCGGCGCATTATACCGACCTCTATGCTCATTAGGAGGTTTTACATCAGCATGAATGATAAGTTTTAAATCATTCGGTGGTCTATTTTCTAGATTGTACTTAAAACTTTGAATATACGTATTATGATCATGAAGATATGTTTGGAGAACGTCGATAAGATCGATTTGCAAGCTTGGGTTTAAATTTGAGCGCAAGGATACCTGATCTGCATGGGAAACAAAATATATTTGTAGGAATTCGGGTTGTGCCCCTACAGCTGGAAGTAAGTCACCGATTAAATGATAAACTTGCCCTTGGACTTTAAAAGTGGGCATAAAGTTTCCCTCACGAATTTCTTTGGCACCAAATGAAGTCATCTGAAATAATGTATTATATTGTCTTGAGTGATTTAAGAAATGCTTAGATGATGGATGTGAGCCTGATATCAGTTCCTTTAAAACGGATGTTGGTTCCGGAATTATAGGTATATTTACTTTGCCACCACTACAACACAATCCAGGAGTTTCAGCTGCCCATTTTTTTGCTTGGCATAAGTTGCATATTTTATCCATTCTGCCAATATCAATATCATTTAGCTCAGAATAGTCAACGGTACAATCATAAGCAAAAGCAGCATTTAATAAATTATGTTGTCTGCGAGTTCTATTCCTAGTTGATCGGGCATTTTGCTGTGTTAATCGTTGGGATCGTTCAGCGCTTGATTCCCGATCACGGTTAGCCAAAGTTCGGGAATTCTGTGAGGCCAAACGTTGAGAACGTTCAGCACTGGATTCCCGATCGCGGTTAGCCAAAGTTCGGGCATTCTGTGAGGCCAAACGTTGAGAACGATCAGCACTCGATTCCCGTTGCCGGTTCGCCAAAGTTCGGAAATTTTGTGACGCTAAACGCTGCGAACGTTCAACGCTTGATTCCCTTGCACGGTTTTGTTCAGTAATTGCTCGTTGTGTAGCCAACCTGTGCATATTTTCATCCTCAGTTTCATTGCTGCGCAAAACTCGCAGCCGCTTTGCAGTAGCAGTCTGCCGAGAAAGCTGAGTTCTTTTTCTCGGCATTATAGTGATGAAGAAAGAACGTAGAAAATGAAAACTTAACTAAAGCGTAACTCGTAAAAAAAAAGAAACGTAAGATTAATAATTAGGAACCTAATTGTTTTTATTTTTAACGATTATGTCAAAAGAAAATCCGTAAAATGAAAATAAGTTAACAAACTTTATACTTAAACTTAACCCTAATCTAATGAGAATAAATAGGTAGACCACACCTATTTACAGGTTTTACCTAAAGCGAAAAAAAATTAGAAACTAAATACGTTAAACTAAACCCTAATCTAATAAGAATAATTAAGTAGGCGATACCTATTTAGGTACCTACAGGTATTATGTACCACAAAAAAATATTAGAAACTGAATACTATTTTTAAAACAAACGATACTATACTTTTAAAAAACACATACTTATTAATTAATAATCTACATGAAAACAAAAAAGTGTTATTATTGTGTCACTAAATACTATCCTAAAACAAATAAAGTACCTACTATATAGAAAACAACCTCAAAATGAAACTGTGTTTAAAAAGTAATATTACGATGATAATTATATCGCATAAACAAATTAGCGCTGTATTCAACCGTTCAGTAGGGAGCCGACCGCGCGAGTGAGCGCGAGTGAGCCGCGCGGCATGGTATCTCGTAGAGCTGCACCCCCCTCCCGGCTTGCCCGCAAGCACCGCCTCTCTCCCGCCGCGCCGGCCAGCGCAGTGAGCGCAGAGAGCGAGTTGGTTTTGTTTCGGAGTTATTTATCATTGTAATCTTTAAAGTTTTTTGTTGAAATTAAGCTATGTCAAAGACAATTTTATTCACAATGAAGTACTCTTAACCAACAACATATTTATATTTATATTTGAATAAAGATTAATATTATTATGTTGATACAACTTAAACAAATTATTTCGACCAAATTTGGTACCATAAAAACGGTCATTGTGACTAAACCTTAAAAGATAGACATATGCCGTCGCGGACTTTTTTTTAGATCATGTATAGAGGAATAATTCTTTCATACATATTTTTTGTGTATCTTGAACCGTTTTCGCAGCGCACGCAAAGAAAGCCTTCAAAAATGAATAATTTTCCCCGTTTTTTACACATTTACCGCTCTGTCTTTGCTCCTATTGGTCATAGCGTAATGTTATTTAGCCTATAGCCTTCCTCGATAAATGGACTATCCAACAAAAAAAGAATTATTCAAATCGCACCAGTAGTTTCGGAGATTAGCGCGTTCAAACAAACAAACAAACAAACTCTTCAGCTTTATTATATTAGTATAGATTGTAAGAAGTACAAATTGTTCCAACTGATGAGACCTTCGGCTTTTATTGCATGTATTACTGTTAGGTCGTTTGTACACTTCAGCCGTCACCGAGACTTCCTCGACCCATCGCGTCAACTGCCCACGCTATTACCACAGTATAAAAATAATACAGTAGGTCGACGCCTTTGATCTCGTGTAAAATGCCGACATCCTCTAGATAGTACCGCAACGGCCAGGGTTGTCACAAATAAATAATATTTATGAAATTATTTATTTATTGCAGATCAACTTCGATAGCTGTATTATATTTAATTAATTTGCTATTTTTACTATGGGAACAACTCGAAACAGATTTAAGTTATTTAGATGGCATTTTCGAAACCAGCACCCCAATCCACCTCGGAATTAACACCCATATCATATTGTAAATATGTACTTATATTTAAATTGGTATCCGCCATCTTGGATTTCAAAAAGGATAGCTTTTTCGTAACAAGCACCCCAATTATATTTACATACCGCCTTATTCATAAACGTTGTTTAAAGTTAACTAGTGATTAGCGATTCTTTAACCATATATTTTTGACCTTTTAACGTCATTTAACTTAAATCATGCTTTATGAATAAACACCCCTTATACACTATGGTGTTTATCCATAAGCAATGATTAAATTTAAATGACGTAAAAGGTCAAAATGTATGTTTCAAGAATCGCTAATCACTATTTAACTTTAAGCAGCTTTTATGAATAAGGGGGTTAAAATTGACATCCATACTAAATTATAAAAAAATGACGTTCGCCATCTTATATGTCAAAAAGGATGGTTTTTTCGTAACGAGCACCCCAATTATACTCAAAATTGACACCCATATCAGATAATAATTTATAATTGGAGTGCTTACAATTAAACTCAAAATTGAGATCCATAACTTTTTAATAAAAAAAAATGACGTCCGCCATCTCGTAATTTACCCATTATAAATAGTAAAAAAGTCCACCATCTTGACAGACACTTTCACATTTATATTATTAGTAGGATTCCCAAACACATGCTCTGTGCGATATTAATTAATTAATAATTTTTTTACCGTGCGCCGGTTGGCCATTTTATTGGCGTTATCAACGTGGCACGACATTACAAAAAAAAATAATAATGCACTCTACAATAACAAAACAGAATTATTTACCTTTCTTCTATGCGTGGAAGCTGATGTAACCGCAGTTCTTTATTTATATGAGATGAAGATTTGCAATCACTCACAGCACACGTCGTATGCACCATTTTAAATAAACAAATAAAAAAACACGCGTCAGCCCTTAATGATAGATACCGAGCTACGAACATCGTTTTGTTCACAGCTCGGGTGCCGCTTACCCGCGTCTCGTCCCTCACACCCCGCACGATTGCTCTGTCTAGACGGCTTCGTTGGACGACTATGATTTTTAGACTATGCTATTTATTACTCTGTTTTCGCTCAGCGTTTTCTCTGACTCATTTTATTTTTGATCGGTTCATATGGGTCGTGATGGTAAATATGCTATAGTTTTCCTCATGAATTGGCATGGGCGTACCCAGGTTCAGGCCTAGGAGGGAAGCAAGTCAGGCCTAGGGCGCAAGTCAAACTTTTAGAGTGAGTAATCTTTATGCGCTATAGTCGCACGCGGTTTTTTGGAGATTACACCGTACATTTCGTCAGTGTCTACTCTGCGTGATTTATTTAAAAGTTAGAGATAAATCCTCGTTTATACCTTGTTTAGTAATTAGGGGAGTGCATGCAAGTTCTGCGTGGCTTCCGGGGGGAGGGCGAACTGCCCCCATTCCTTCCTTCTGGGTACGCCCATGTGAATTAGACATTCAAATGCAAAAGTAGTTTCCTAATCTGACTTGCAGTTTCAGAGATAGAAAGCACCTTCAAACTCTACAGCTTTACAGCTCTCCCAAAGTGATAATGCGCATAGAAATCTTCGTCACTGTTCGGCAACGGTCGTATTCCCCGAGCGTTCGGAAGAAGATATGTATGTAGAGTGGTTAAGTGCATAAAAAGTGGTTAAGTGCAATACGACCGTAGCCGAACAGTGACGAAGATTTCTATGCGCATTATCACTTTGGGAGATCTGTACTAATATAGTTCATTGTCCTTAATGTGTTCTGTTATGCTCGTAAACTCATTAGGGAGGTGCAGACCACAGCAGGTCAAACTACCTGAAACTGTCAAATATTTTCAATCAAACTTGAGCCTTAATGCATTAGCGATAAGAAGACCTAATGAAGAAATTTGATAGAACGTAGTAACTTAATGTGCTGTAGTTTGTACATTGCAATATTATACGTACAACAAATTGTTCTAAGTGCTGTGACATTGATACCTTCGCTTTTTTTTGCTAATTTGTCGATTGTTAGGACGTCTATACACTTCAGCCGTCACCGAAACAGATCGTTCGAATTGACATGACGATTCGGTGACGGCGATCGTTTGTCCACCGCGGCCAAACTCGGCAGTTCTATACAGGGTGTATCTGACATCGTAACGCAAACTTCGCGAAAAGGCTAGACCGCATGCCACTAATAAAATTATGATAGTCATTTATGTTGTTAATGAACGGTTACAGAATTCACAGAGTTTAAAAAAAGTGTCGGCTTGGCCGTTGAACGTTGCAAGCGTGCCGCCGTGCGGGTTTGTAGGTATGACGTTGATCCCTGATGTGAACTCTATTAGATAAGCTGATAGGATAGTTTTTCGAGTGTTATTTCATTGCGCTTTTATGCGAATTAGTTAATTTGTACTTTAAAATCTTATTGGGTTATAAAAGTATAGCAATTATAAACGGTCTAAGGTGAAAAAAACTACATGTTTTTTTTTATCATGAAAAAGCCAACGGAAAATTCCACCACTGGGGGGTTCAGAATTATGTACTGGATCCATGGTACTCGTTTGTGCGTCGATGTCAGATACACCCTTTATATTAATAAGATAATCAGTAAAGTATTTATTTCTTTGCAAACATGCGTAAAGTACACAGGTATTTTTTTTACAAATAGATCTCCATATTTTACCGAGACATGGGCATGCAAATGTTCACAATTCAAAATTTAAGCTAAAGAACTTTGGAATTACAAGGAATATTATATATATTTGTATTAAAAGATGTCAAATATGGTCACATTAGTAAGCATTTTAATAATTCCAAACAGAAATATATTAAAAAAATCAAAACAGGGTCACAATAACTATGTCAAAAAGTGTGAACAGTACGTCAATTAAACAAGTGAATCATCATCAAGAAAATCGTCAATTGTATAATATGTCTTCACAATTAAAATGTCATTTAGCGCTTTTTTAAATTTCACTATTGTCAATTTTTTTATAACATTTGGAACCCTATTATACAACGTGTAACATAAAGGGTATATACATACCAAGGGCATGGCATCTTTACATGACATCAATCGATATTGGAAGGGTTTTTTAATCCTATCTCTTTATGGTTAGGAAGTTACGAGAAAAAACACCGCCTGTGATAGGCTACTACCATACTAGGCGCACAGAATTATTGAGGACATTTATCGTGATTTTGCCAAGTAATGTGACGTGTAACGAGTAGTTATTAAGTATGTAGTGTGGTGCACGTTTGTTATGATTTGAATTTAAAAAACACACGGAACCGAAAATTTTGTATAAATTTTTTGAGTATTTTATTTTGAGTTAAAAACCTTCCGATATCATTTGATATCATGTAAAGATGCCACGCCCTTGGTATGTATATACCCTTTATGTTACACGTTGTATATGCGTGGGGCAACACCAAAAAAACTTTTCCGCTTTAGTGCGGTTTTACATTTCACTTGACATAGTTGATTAACGTATTGAGTCCGTATTGGATTTCTTTTGACCTCTGATATTTTTTTAAACAAATGTGGGTTACACTTCACAAATAGAGCCGTTTCCAGTAATTGTAATCAACATTCTCTTTGTCGCTGACGACCGGCGACGATAATGGTGTAAAAACGCACTAAAACAATATTGCCTTTGCGTTCATTAATATTTATTAGTTAGATGCTTAGATAACTGGCGTTGAGCAGTCTGTGTTTCTCTCGTAAAGGTCTTCCACCATAAATCTATTCCTTCTATCAAAGCCGTACGGAGGACGAGTCTGAGAAGTTATGTTGCGATGTGTGCCGTGCCGGGTACGATGCGACAAATGTTGTTGTGTCGGTCGTTTGGTCGTGGAGGGTCTCCAGATAAAACTCCCTCTGGCGCTGCATTGTTGGTCGTGTTGTTGGGTTTAACATTGCATCACCTCGCTCAACTGCCGTCTTCCTTCCTATTCACTCAGTCTTTTGAGTGAATAGGCTCTTAATAAACTAGCGCGCTTTACCATCAACGATTGCGTCACTGCTTACCATGACGTAGGATTGCCGTTAAGTAAGGTCACTAGTTTATAACATAAAAAATGCTAGAGTTGCCATTTATAACTCTATATTTATACGTAGTAGTCTATATGTAAATGTATCTAATTTCTAGAACGCTTGCTTAGTGTTTTCAGTAAGGGTCAAAAGTGCATTTCCACTTTTGAACTTTATTGCTCTAACAATAAGTGTCAAAAGTGGTACTCAACTTTTGGACCCTTACTGTACAACCAACTAATTGATGTCATCATCATCAATCTTTTTTTCGTCCCACTGCTGGGCACAGGTCTCCTCTCATACAGAGAAGGATTGAGCGTAATCATCACGCTTACTTAATGCGGGTTGGCGATTTCAGACTTGAAAGTCCAGGTTTCCTCAAGATATTTTCCTTCACCGTTTAATCAGTCATTAGTGTCCAAGATATACTTAGACTTGTCTCTTAGCTTGCCTGACCTGGAATCGAACGCTCATATTTGAGAGGCTGATGGGGATGTAACGGAGGTAGTTATATCGGAATCGGAACCGGAGTCGGAGTTTTTACGTTTGATTTATTCACCTTTTAATCATTCATTAGTGTCCAATATATACTTAGAAAGTATATATGACTTAGAAAAGTTACATTGGTACTTGCCTGACCTGGAATTGAATCCGCACACTCATACTTGAGAGGCTGGTGTTTTTTAACCACTAGGCCACCACGACTGTTGAAGTACATAATAATAATATTTTAATGCCGTCAAGTGAAAGTTTAAAGAGTCGTTTAAACTGCACCATGGTCCATTGCGGTTTTATACAATTCCTTTGATGACATAATGACGTAACCCCAACCGTTGCGTGCACGCAACTTCGCAATAACAGTGGTTTGAAATTTGCTAGTAGGGAACGCACCTTATGTACTAGTAAGTAAATCGATTATTTTTATTCTTTAAATAGTATGGTATTTTGAAATCCTTATATACGTTAGTTTTTGTATTAGCGAAACTCCAAATACGTGTCCAATATTTTTAAATAAAGAATTAGGGATGTATCCAAGGTATGAAAATCAAAAAAATAATTAGTCCGTCTTATAGATAATAAAAAAAATTAAGACCCGTATTTTTTATTTTGTCGAAATTACCAAAAATTACTGAGATATAGCGTATTAAAGTTACGGAGTGGGGGCTAATTACGTCACGCCATGGTATATTTTGTACGACGGCGTGACGTCATGCGATATTTCAAATCAATATATCTTCCTAAGTATTTGAATAAAAGAAAAAATTAAAAATAAGTGTTCAATATTTTTTAGAAATCTATCTGATGGACATTAAATTATTTTTTAGGATACAAGCCAATTCAAAAAAATATTTAAATAAACCGCAAAGTTATGGCGCCCAGTACTATAAGATCTCTGCTGTGTGATCCGTCAGCTGTATGGCGCGCTCGCTAACCACTGTCAAATTAAGATACGTCATAGATAGTTTAGACGCGATTATAAATAAAATATAAAATAAATATATACGGACAAATCACACAGATTGAGCTAGCCCCAAAGTAAATTCGAGACTAGTGTTATGGGATACTAACTCAACGATACTATATTTATAATAGATACATATATAGTTAAACATCCATAACCCAGGCCAATCAGGAAAAGATCGTTTTCCATCATGACCTGGCCGGAGATCGAACCCGGGGCCTCCACGTCGCAGGCAGGCGTGTTGACCGCTGCGCCACGGAGGATTATAAACATGGCGACCAAAATTCGTCAATTTACATCAGGAGCGGACTAATTTGACAGGTCTAAACTAACATTTTATCTTCTGTCCTTTTCTTAAAGAAATAGAAAGAAAATGATTCACTGTATTTAAATTTAATTTAGTTTGGGAACAGAGGAATCGGGACCATTGTTAAGGAATCTAATTCTATGCGGGTGTCATTTAGACAAAAGAGATTAATAGAAGTAGAGATGCACAACTTTTAATTTTAGTAACATAACAAAGTATAATGTTAATAACGGTAACTAAACACAGACAAAACAATAAATCTATACTAATATATAAAGTGTAAAGCCACTGTCTCAAGACTAAAGTCTTTGACCAGTGTGTGTTGCCAGTGATGACTTGCGGAACTGAAACCTGGTCGCTCACAATGGGGCTCATACGAAGGCTCAGAGTCACAGGCAGGACAGACAGGGCAGGGCACATTGCTCGTAGAACCGATGGCCGATGGGGCAGTAAGGTTCTGGAGTAGCGGCCACGTACTGGAAGACGCAGCGTAGGGAGGCCCCCAACAAGGTGGACCGATGACCTGGTGAAGGTTGCGGGAAGCCGATGGATGCGGGCAGTACAAGACCGGTCAGCGTGGAAAGCCTTGAGGGAGGCCTTTGTCCAGCAGTGGACATCCATAGGCTGAAGAAGAGAGAGAAGAGAAGAGAATATATAAAGCTAAAGAGTTGGTCTATATCGATGATAGAGTCTTCGTTATAAAAACTCATCGTAGCCACACTGCAGATGCTCCTTTTTTTGTTCTTCACGAGAAATTGTCAAATGATCTCTCCTGCTCTGGGCGGAGCGCGAGGGCGTGTCAGACTTTCACTGACTAAATCCCACCCGTGTTCCTTCACTTGCCTGGGCGCCAGGGCCATGGTATCTTACTATAGGTACTCCTTAGTCGATTGTTGAAAGACAAGAATGGCGTAGAGCCAAATATTCTAGTACCGCGACCCTATTGGCTCAAGAGGAAAGTATTAGCATACCATGAAAACACAATGACATTTACTGACATTGTATAATATTATTTCAATACTAAAAGACCATTCATCATTGGGGTTTGTCAGTATATACTATAACTTCAATAATGGATGTTATCGCACCTTTCTTAGCAATTGTTTTTAATTCTTGTGTCACATCTGGTATATTTCCTGATTTGATGAAATTTAGCAAAGTAATTCCACTGTTCAATTCTGATAGTACAACTGATCCCACGAATTTTCGGCCAATTTCGATATTTCCAACGATGAGCAAAATTAAAAAAAAAATATTTTGAAACAGTTGTTGAGGCACTTTAATTTGCATAATTTATTGCACGTGAAACAATTTGGTTTTACATAGGGTCGTTCAACTAGAGATGCAGGCGTGGCGTGGCTAAAGAACATATTTGGGGCCTGGGAGAAATCGCAAGATGCTCTTGGTATTTTTTGTGATTTGTTCAAGGCCTTTGATTGCGTACATCATGATACTCTTATTGGGAAATTGTACCATTATGGTTTGAGGGACAGTGCTCTCGACCTTCTGACTTCTTATCTGAATAATCGAATTCAGAAGGTTGACGTTAATGGCAAGAGATCTGCAGGATCTGTGATCACGATGGGCGTTCCGCAGGGCTCAATTCTAGGTCCTTTCTTGTTTTTAATTTATACCTCATCACGTGAGGGATAATCAAAACATAGTATTTAGTAGTTCGCGGATGACACTTCTCTGATTTTTAAAGTCAAGCGTCAGCTAGCAAATTTTGACGAAGTTAACAATGCACTTTCTAAAGTTGTCCATTGGTTTAATGTAAATAACCTTCTTTTTAATGAAAAAAAAAAAAAAAACTAAAGTCATTAAATTTTCTACGCCAAATGTCAGGCCGCTAAGTACATAGTATATACATATTATGTACATAAAAATATATCGAATATTAAAAAAAAAGCGATATTGATAATATAAATCTGTACATCACACTCGTCTCCACAGAGTAGGCAACTCGTTCATGGGTCAATTTTGTATACACTTTTACAACAAGCTTCCCATGGACATTCGAAACTTACCCATTAAACGATTTAAAAACTACATATAAAGGGCAAACTTTGCAGAAAGGGGTATTATAAAATCATAGATTATTTAGAAGACAATAACGCTTGCGACTGAGTTGGTCGCTCTGCTAAGCAATGTGCGTAATTATGGTAAAATTATGACATTTTAATCACTTTTTTTATTGTAAACATTTTCATTTTTAATGTCTGGACTTGAAATAGACGATGATCCCTGAGTTTGTTTCGGCTATTTCTTCTCAGAAGTAGTCAGTTAGGAAATGCCGGCTCCATCTAGTTTAAAAAAATGTGAAGTGTAACAGTGATCAGTGATCCTGCTTGCTTAATAAACGATTTCATTTCATGTCGCTAACTGATTCTACTTATGCCTACAAAGCCGGAATAAACTTAAAAAAAACATCCCCCTAAAAAAAATTACATTATTTCGCTGAAGGTGGCAAATTAATACATGAGCGTTGGGCAATACATGCGTGGGCGCAAGGGGGCAGGGTACGCGGCACGCGGTCGCATCGCTATTCGCTCATAATAAAAAAAATATATAATATAAGTATATAATAAAATTTCATATTTTATTATTCATGTTTACCTAACCTTTATTATCCTATTGGGTCGGGCGGGGTTTTTTTTACATATTGTGTATTGTAATCATCTACTAATTACATATTTCTTAGACTTTTTTTTTTAATAGTCGTTGAATAATTTCAACGCAATGGCTCTACAGGTGTGCCAAATTATATGGAAGATCGTTCAGCTGTTAAGCTGTGAAAGCGTAACAGATTTTCTTTCCGGTTTTTGCCGACATGGTCTCCCATTTTTTACGCGAAATTTCGCCATAACTCGCGTTAATAGGTGTACTGTAGTGCTCTTTTTTTAAGTTGCCCTGCACTGAGAAATTCAGCTGAATCGTAAGCCCCTTTTTTAAGCAGTGATGCAATTATTGATGGTGAAGCGCGCTAGTTTATTAAGAGCCTATTCACTCAGAAAAACTGAGTGAATAGGAAGGAAGACGGCAGTTGAGCGAGGTGACGTAATCTTAAACCCAACAACACGACCAACGATACTGCAGAGGGAAATTGATCTGGAGATCCACCACGACCAAACTCAATCGACTCAAACTAGTGCTCAGGTTATACTTATTAAAAAAAAAAACACGGGTGAAACCACGGTGTGCAGCTAGTCTTTCATAATTGGGTTGTATCCTAAACAATAATGTAATGTCCATCAGATAGACTTATAAAAAATATTTAACACGTATTTTTAATTTTTTCTTTCATTCAAATACTAAAGATAATATATACAGGCTGTATCTGACATCGTAACGCAAATTTCACGAAAAGGCTAGACCGCATGCCACTAATAAAATTATGATAGTCATTTATGTCGTTAATGAACGCTTACAGAATTCAAAGTGTTTAAAAAAAATGTCGGCTCGGCCTTTGAACGTTGCAAGCGTGCCGCCGTGCGAGTTTGTAGGTATGACGTTGATCCCTGATGTGAACTCTATTAAATCAGCTGATAAGATAGTTTTTCGAGTTTTGTTTTCATTGCGCTTTTTTGTGTAATTAGCGAAATAATTAATTTTTACTTTAAAATCTTATTGGGTTATAAAAGTATAGCAATTATGATCGGTCTAAAGTGAAAAAAACTACATATATTTTTTTCCAATTCATGAAAAAGCCGACGATAAATTCCACCACAGGCGATTCAGAATCATGTACTGGATCCATGGTACTCGTTTGTGCGTCGATATCAGATACACCTTTATATTAATTTGAAATGTCGCATGACGTCACGCCGTGGCACAAAAAATTCCACGGCGTGACGTAATTAGCCCCCACTCCCTAACTTTATATCTCATCTATATCTCAGTAGCTTTTGGTAATTTCGACAAAATAAAAAATACGGGTCTTAAATTTTTTTTAATTATCTATTAGACGGACTTTTTTGATTTTCATGCCTTGGATACATCCCTATTATTATATAACAATACGTAATTTCTTTTCTGTAGACAATAGAAAAGACATTTCAATTGCACAATATAATGGAGGTGATCTCCAATTGTATGTATAGAAATGTCCTTAGGAAATAAAATAAACATTATCGTCAATGGCAAGACAGCCTCAGTGGCGTAGCGATCGCTCGATCGCTTCGATGTCCGCGGAGTGCAAAATATTTGTATGCATGAATATGAATATTTGCACTGGTCTGGTCGTGCCTCGGACTGTTGGTCTCGGTTGCCATACGAACATCTAATGGCAGTCGTTACGAGTTGTTAGAGCCCTCGAAAGTCCAACAATTGGTCTAGCTGCAATGCTTCGATATCGCCTTTGGGTTATGGAGATCAGACTGCAGTCGCTTCACGGAAAATATCGAAGTTTGGCCGGTAAAGCCGACCCCAGACTCCAAAGCTGAAAAAGCTTCGGATGCGACTGGGAATGGCTTGCCTGGTGACCTTTACTACAGGTTTTACTAGTGTCCTAGTTACTAGAGTTTCTAGTTAGGTTTCGTTTTTGGCGGAAAACCATCTCCGTTCCACCATCGGACGACCCGTCCTACGGCGAGTTTCCACCCTTACGTTGTTAACACCACTACGATCCGGACGAAATTTTTTTTTTTTTTTTTGATATGGCATCTTGTAGTTGACCTTGAGAGGCCGTGACTACTTAACCGGACTTTCCTGTGGATGCCTTAAATGAGTTTAAAGCCAGGGCTACTAAAAACTAAGCGACTACGCACTAAGGGTACCCCCTGTGGGGTACGAACCTCGGCTTAGGGCGTCGCTGGAGAGAACAGCAAGGGATGGCTGGATCGAATTTTTATTTTTATTTCGGTTTGATGACCGCGGCGTTTCCTAGTACTAGCTCTGAGAAGAAACGTCCGAAACAAACTCAGAGGTCATGGTTGGGAAGTTATGGTTACTGGCTCAGCAGCGGCGCGGGCTGGCCTTCATCGGACGAGATCCGGACGAAACGTTTCGCCTCCTTCTTTATACCGGGTACATTGTGGGACTGGAACAATTTGCTAGCGGCGGTGTTTCCGTCGGACTACAATTTGAGTTTCTTCAAGGCTAGAGCGAATAGGCTCTTAATAAACTAGTGCGCTTTACCATCAACGATTGCATCACTGCTTACCATCAGGTGGGATTGCGGTCAAGCACAAGTTTATGATAATTAAAAAAAAAATATGTATTATATTTTGTAATTGAAATTATTTTTATTCTTTATTCGTTCTAAATTCAAATCTTTGATGTTGCTCTTGTCTTTTATACAAATCAGTACAGCTACTACACTTGGGGTGATTGCACAGAAGCTCCAAATAGTCTACAGTCTCGCGTTTCTATAGTCTAAATATCTAAGTATATGTGACCTTTAATATACACTGCAGTGGTAGATAAAGGTCATCACTTAGCTGGATATTGGCCAGCTGCCAATTTCCACCACTTACCCTCGATTAAAGGCCTTATTAACAAACGTAGAGGTTTGACGTATACGTATAATTTGTTACCACTGAACACCACTTTTTTGTACTGAATGGGAAATCATCCATGACCGGGGCATGTCAGACTTTTACTGACTAAAATCCACCTTCCTTCACTTGCCTTTATGCCAGCGCCTCGGTTTCTTTTTTAACCAACCCGCAACCTAGGAGGCATCGGTCTTCGTGGGCCCCGTCACGCCCTTAGAAGCGCGCGTGAAACACGACGCGCCGTCTACCCGGGCCTGGACCTTAAGTGCGTAACTCTAATACTGTCAGTTGGAATCATTTTGAAATTTATTGCTATGCGCTTTTTGCCATTTGGCTACGGAACCCTAAAAATGTGCCGCTTTTATAAAAATGCAATATTTATGCAGTCAAAACGTATGAGATTTTTTTTTTTTTTAAATAGGTAATATTATAATTACAACGCTGTCCCGCGCAGATCCGTGTTCTGCCATACGAAGGGTCCAAATAAAAATCGTTAAGTATGTAGTACTAAATTTATGTGATTTCACCCTTTTACGAACGTTTACTTCCCGTTGCGTGATTGCGTGCATTTAACCTATTTTAAAATGACCTCGTTTTTAAAAATTATTATTGCCATTTCCTTTCTTTCCTACCTTTCTTTCTTTCTTTCTTTTCTTTAGAGTGAATACTACTCCAACTCTTCAATGGCCTCTGTGGTTAGATACCACAATTTTGCCAATAACACTTTTAACAAATTATAGAAATTCTTTAAAAAAAAATATTTCACAATAATGGCGCTTATCGCCAATGACAGTTGAAAAAACGACCGCGTGAGCTGCCTACTAGGAGATTTGATGCAAAGCCATGATGTGGCCAGTATGCTGCGATATTTCAATGTTCTTTATGAATTATTTACTGAATGCACTTTTTACTACATAAATTACGCGTTTTAATTTAGTAAACGACACTATAAATAATTAAAAAGTCCAATGGAAAATGCGCGTGACACTCATCTTGGCTTTCCTCTTCCCAGTACCTAATACCGCTCATAGTCATGACATAAGCATCTTCTTCTTCGGTCATCAGAGGTCCATACCTGGACAAAAGTCTCCCGCAAGGCTTTCCACGAGGACCGGTCTTGTGCTGCTCGCATCCATCTAAAAATATTGAACACGTATTTTTTATTTTTTCTTTCATTCAAATACTTAGGAAGATATATTGATTTGAAATGTCACATGACGTCACGCCGTGGTACAAAATATACCACGGCGTGACGTAATTAGCCCCCACTCCGTAATTTCGACAAAATAAAAAATACGTGTCTTATTTTTTTTTTATTATCTATAAGACGGACTAATTAGTTTTTTTGATTTTCATACCTTGGATATATCCCTATTATAAACTAGTGCTTGACTGCAACCCCGCTTGAAGCAGCAGAGATGCAATCGTTGATGGTAAAGCGCACTAGTTTATTAAGCTTATTCACTAAAAAAAACTGAGTGAATAGGAAAGAAGACGGCAGTTGAGCGAGGTGATGCAATGTTAACGGTTATAGTAGCCTCAATGACCTTGTGCATGTGGGCGGAGCTAAACGCTGTACTCCCGAATTCGTAAAATGCGCGCGGTGGCGCGCTAAACTAAAACGACAATCAAAGAATATCCAGAGATGCAGACAAGCCGCGTGTAGGTCGCGATTTGTGCCTACGATTTCAGACGGGGTTATGGATGCAAGACGATAAATGTATATTTTGCATTGATAAATGGTAATATCGTACTATAATATATTTTTAGTATTCTTGATCAATGTTTAAATAAAATCAAGGAGTGCTCGTTACACAGTTTAATGGCCGATCGCAGACTGACAGACATTTGTAAAACAAGTACCCACACATTATAATATATCATAACATTAACATAAAAATTAATGGTAGGTGGTAATATCTATCGATTCAACATATTTGAATTTTTTTTTTTCACTACTTTTCAGTATATGAGTATCATGTCTTTGCAGTGTCCTTGAATTAATTACTAATGCGAATAACATAAACGAGTTCATCGCGTTAACGTAAAACAAACGCGCACTAGGCACTTTGTGATATTTTTATTAAAAAAAAAAACGTTGAACCACACTAGAAATTACTTTTATCGTGGGTGCATTTTTAAACATATAAATTCACAGCCACAAACAGCCAGACTCGGAACAACTACTTGTAGGACATGTTCTGAATATTTGTTCCGCGCGGGAATCGAACCCGCGACACGCAGCGCAGCAGTCAATAGCTTAACCGCTGCGCTAACCGTGCTTTATATAGATGTCTTGAGATTACAAAGCGCGTAGTTTCGGCCGTTTTCCATAAAGAGATAGTACCCTATTTATACTGTGTCAGTGACGTCGGATTGAATGTACTTCGTCGTGATGAGGTTTCAAATAAAACACGAGTTATTTTAAAATCTGTAAATTTTAATTCTTCGATCCAATAAATAACATGCGAGATTATAGGCATATCTAAAGCTGCAGAAATTTCTTGCAGTTGAGAATGGCCACAGTCTATTTCTATTGTTCCTACAACTGCACAGCTGATATTGATTTCTGTAGGATGTGCAAAATGTTTCCATACACATACGGCATTTAAAAATAAATAGGGAACGTTCTCCAACAATATCCACAGATCCTAAACCACAGTCTATAATTCTCCGTGCTTGGCAATTTTCTTTAGTTCTGAATAAAAGTAAGCAATATTAATTATGCATCGCCCTTCGATGACACAAGCTTGAGATTTGTTGAGGTTTTGGTGATATTTTGAGCTAAAAAAAGATATAACATACATTTTAATTAACCCTTGCAACACTGTTAGAGATTTATGTCAAGGAATTAAGAATTTATCAACAAAAATTAATTAAGAATTAACAAAAAAATAATTTTACAGGTATATGATATATTTGTAAACTAAGCATATAGGTTGTAGGACATGCAGGCATAATTTTACCTGAATGATGATGATGGAACTTGCGTCGTTTTTTTTGTGCACATAGAGATATATAATATTATCATTTTCTTGACGACATTCTGTATGGATGTCTGACCTAGAATCAACTGCGTTAGTGTTCGACCTAAAAAGCAAATTAAACTTTTAAGTTCTGTCGATTGGTTTCTTTCTCTTCTTTTCTGTAAGTCGAAAAATGTTATTACAATATTATTTGTGAAAAACAGAAAATATATATATATATATCCTACAGTATGTTAAGAAAACCCTGTCCGACCCGTGAAGGTGTTGTTAGGTATCGATAACTGATTCTACTAATGCATACAAAACCAGGCTAACTTAAAAGAAGATCCCCCTAAAAAAATAAATATTATTTCGCAAAAAGAGGTAACTTAATAAATATGCGTTAAGCACCCTTCCGCGGGCGGCGGGCGGCAGGGCACGCGGCACGTTGTCGCATCGCTGTCGCCATTCGCTCATAATAATACCGGTGTTGTCACTTTTTTTAAAATTACCAAATTTCGGGGAAGTTATTTCAAAATTCATTTGTATTGGTACTATGATGATTACGTAAAATTTTATATCATATTTGGTCATGTGTTTACTTAACCTTTATTATCCTTACGGGTCGGACAGGGTTTTCTTAACATACTGTATATATACGGACAAATCACACAGATTGAGCTAGCCCCAAAGTAAGTTCGAGACTTGTGTTATGGGATACTAACTCAACGATACTATATTTATAATAGAAGATACATATATAGATAAACATCCAAGACCCAGGCCAATCAGGAAAAGATCGTTTTCCATCATGACCTGGCCGGGAATCGAACCCGCGGCCTCCACGTCGCAGGCAGGCGTGTTGACCGCTGCGCCACGGAGGACGTCAAAAAAATTTACTGATAACTGTGACATTCCAAGCCCGCCAGCCCGCGTCCATCGGCTTCGGCTACTTTAAACAATTACATATAGAAATAAAATATTTACAGGAAGAATCATTTAAAATAATCCAAGTAAGAGTTTTTATTACACATTTTTGCTAATATCGCAAAAACTAAAAGTCCTATCAACTCAAAACTTTTTGTAAAACTGTTTTTACACCAAAACCTTTAATTGAGTCCTAATTTTTGGTTTATATCACCATAAACAAAAAATCACATTTTCAAGTTACGTAAATTTCTAATAAGATTTTTATTTTTAAATCTCCTTACAAACCTATAAATTATAATCTAAGTGCGAGTGTTTACTTACCTGAATAGAGTCTTCTATATTATCAGCGGATGTAGTTAGTCGGATTATTGCCTTTCAAGTCTAAAGATTTCTTTCTAGATTTCCTGGAACAATTCGTAATTGTTTAACTTCAATTGTAAAAGAAAAATGGTTACAAAAGCTAATAGTAATTATAAAGAAAAATACAGTAATATGTAGGTATAAATACAAGAGTATAGGTAGATAGATACTTACGCCACCAGACGCATCTTCAATTCTCATTTGCGAGCTAATCTATGAACGTACACTGACACGATTCGCTCGTAAATATTTGCACTCACACAGACAACCACGCGTAGTCGGCGATAGCCGGAGCAGAGCAGCAAGCGACACAACCCTCCCGTCTGAATGCTAACGCACGACTGCCGCCCGCGCCCGCGCAGAGCACCTTTAAACCTATGTTTCAAAATAAGGATATTTTCTTGGCAAATGTTGATGGATTTAAATATGCTCTTGCATATCTGTAGTACTTCTAACCGCGAATTTTTCAGTGTAAAAATATTTCCACACATCAATGCCGTTTAGAAGTAATAACGAATATTAGCCAAAAATAGCGTTTTGGTAACTATTTTTTTTAAGGCAAAAGGCAAAATCCTACGAAAAAATCATCTTTAGTAAATGTTGTACATGAATCAATAGACAAGATATATTTTTTTCAAATCTCAAAACCAAGCCGTAAATTAGAAATTAGCTTCCTAAAGTGACCATTTTACGCTACTAAATGAGACTAAGGCCCTTAAACCCAACAACACGACCAACGATGCTGCGCCAAAGGGAGATTGATCTGGAGACCCTCTACGACCAAATCCGGCACACATCGCAATACAACTTCTCAAACCCGTCCTCCGTACGGCTTCACGGCATCGCTTGGCGGCAAGACTTTGTCTGGTGGGTCGTAACTTCTGCAGTCAGCCGACGTTATGGCCTACCACCGAGAAAAAAATCCTGGCTGATTTATTTATTTAACATCGCGCTTTTTAGGGTTCCGTAGCCTAATGGCAAAAAACGGAACCCTTATAGATTCGTCATGTCTGTCTGTCCGTCTGTCCGTCCGTATGTCACAGCCATTTATTTCCGAAACTATAAGAGCTATACTGTTGAAACTTGGTCGGTAGATGTATTCTGTGAACCGCATTAAGATTTTGATGCAAAAATAAAAAATAATGATAAATATTGGGGGCTCCCCATACTTAGAACTGAAACTCATTTTTTTTTCTCATCGAACACATACGTATTGGGTGTCTATGGATAGGTCTTCAAAAATGATGTCGAGGTTTCTAAAATATTTTTTTTTTCTAAACCGATTAGTTTGCGTGACAGACGCTTCCAAAGTGGAAAAAAGTTGGTCCCCCCCTCCCTCTAACTTCTAAAATAAGATAATGAAAAATCTAAAAAAAGCATATGATGTACATTACTATTAAAACTATCAACGAAATTTTTTTTGAACGAGATCTAGTAAGTAGTTTTTTTTTTAATACCTCGTAAATTGTAAACCGCTTATTACCGCGTAATTTTTCATACAAATAACAATTTCATACACATAAATCAATGGTAAGAAATCCTTTGTGCGTCAGTCCGACACGCACTTGGCCGGTTTTTCTTCTACAACGTTCCTACCGTTTCGGAGATTAGCCATAAAAAACAGACATTTTTTTTTAGAAACTAGCACAGGTCACTAATTATGAGTGCAAACTGTGTTTAATTAATGTAATTGGTTTTTAACCGTTTTAATTTAAACGTCGCTTCAAATAATGAATGAAATTAACCGTTGTCACATAAAAATGGAACGGTAATTGTGTAACACACTATTCGTAGTAATATTGACAGGTTATCGGTGGTAGGCCATAACATCGGCCGCCGGCAGAAGTTACCACCCACCAGACAAAGTCTTGCCGCCAAGCGAATTGTCGTGTTCCGGCATGATGTCTGGTGAAGCCGTACGGAGGACGGGTCTGAGCAGTTGTGTTGCGATGTGTGCCGAGTGCGATGCGCCTAATGTTGTTGTGTTGGGAGTTTGGTCGTGGAGGGTCTTCACATCAATCTCCCTTTGGCGCAGCATCGTTGGTCGTGTTGTTGGGTTTAACATTGCATCACCTCGCTCAGCTGCCGTCTTCATTCCTATTCGCTCGGTTTTTCTGAGTGAATAGGCTCTTAATAAACTAGCGCGCTTTACCATCAACGATCGCATCACTGCTTACCATCAGGTGGGATTGCGGTCAAGCGCTAGTTTATAACCATTAAAAAAAAAAGTTCAACAGCATTCAATGCGTTATTTACATTGTTGCGCAAACATAATGTAGCGGTGCCTACAACGCAACATGCGAACAACGCGTCATACTGACGTCACGCGAATCCTGCATCTCGCAATCAGAGTTTTCTGTGCAACTAGCACGCATACCGATCCCACAGAACCGATCCCGTACCGATGCCGACCCGATCCCGACCCGATCCTGGTCCGATCTCGACGAAAAAAAAAAAAAAAAAAACCCTCAGACGGAGGGGAACAATGTAGCGGTGCCTACAACGCAACATGCGAACAACGCGTCATACTGACGTCACGCGAATACTGCATCTCGCAATCAGAGTTTTCTGTGCAACTAGCACGCATACCGATCCCGCAGAACCGATCCCGTACCGATGCCGACCCGATCCCGAACCGATCCCGACCCGATCCCGGTCCGATCGACGAACCATACCGATCTCGACCCGATCCTGGTCCGATCTCGACGAAAAAAAAAAAAAAAACCCTCAGACGGAGGGGAATAATGTAGCGATGCCTACAACGCAACATGCGAACAACGCGTCATACTGACGTCGCGCGAATCCTGCATCTCGCAATCAGAGTTTTCTGTGCAACTAGCACGCATACAAGTTCACCACATAAACCGACGGGCAAAGTGCCAGGAACAAACAGATATTCATAATATAAATACCAGGAACAAACACAAACTTGCTGTACATCACACTCGTCTCCACAGAGTAGGCAACTCGTTCATGGGTCAATGTATACACTTTTACAACAAGCTTCCCATGGACATTCGAAACTTACCCATTAAACGATATAAAACCTATATAAAGGCCAAACTTTGCAAAAAGGGGTATTATAAAATCTCAGATTATTTAGAGGATAGAGAGGCTTGGGACTGAGCTGCTCGCTCTGTTAACGGGTATAGTAGCCTCAATGACCTTGTGCATGTGGGCGGAGCTAAACGCCGTACTCCCGAATTCGTAAAATGCGCGCGGTGGCGCGCTAAACTAAAACGACAATCAAAGAATATCCAGAGATGCAGACAAGCCGCGTGTAGGTCGCGATTTGTGCCTACGATTTCAGACGGGGGTATGGATGCAAGACGATAAATGTATATTTTGCATTAATAAATGGTAATATCGTACTATAATATATTTTTAGTATTCTTGATCAATGTTTAAATAAAATCAAGGAGTGCTCGTTACACAGTTTAATGGCCGATCGCAGACTGACAGACATTTGTAAAACAAGTACCCACACATTATAATATATCATAACATTCACATAAAAAATAATGGTAGATGGTAATATCTACCGATTCAACATATTTGAATTTTTTTTTCACTACTTTTCAGTATATGAGTATCATGTCTTTGCAGTGTCCTTGAATTAATTACTAATGCGAATAACATAAACGAGTTCATCGCGTTAACGTAAACCAAACGCGCACTAGGCACTTTGTGATATTTTTATTAAAAAAAAAAACGTTGAACCACACTAGAAATTACTTTTATCGTGGGTGCATTTTTAAACATATAAATTCACAGACACAAACAGCCAGACCCGGAACAACTACTTGTAGGACATGTTCTGAATATTTGTTCCGCGCGGGAATTGAACCCAGGGGCGTGCACAAAGATTTTATTGGGGGTATGCATAAATATACCTACTATCCAAATCTCTGTGCTTATATATGGTAAAACTTAAAAAACGTAACTTAGACGTAGTTTCAATTTAACATAGTCGCGTACCTACTTTTTCGCATGTCAACATTGAATTGATGTTTGTGCGTGGCTACAATGAACATCTAAGTATGTGATTGATGATAAGAACAAGTCAAATAAATGATATACGTGGGGTATTAGGTATTTTTTATTTGCCCAAATGAATACAATGAAATCATCATCATCTCAGGGTTAATACCAGTCGCATCCAAAGCTTTGGAATCTGGGGTCCGCTTTTCCAGTCTAATTGCTGATTTTGGCGAAATTTCGACAATTTCCGTGAAGCGACTGCCGTCTGACCTCCACAACGCGAAGGCAATATCGAAGCATTGAAGTTAGACCAATTGTTGGACTTTTGTGGGCTCCAACAACCCGTAACGACTGCCACTAGATGTTCGCATGGCAACCGAAACCAACGGCTTAACGTGCTTTCCGAGATACGACCAGACCAGTGCAAATATTCATATTCATGCATACAAATACTTACACTGCGCGAGGATCGAACCCGCGCCTCCTTACGCAACGGCCGCGTTCGCTACCGCTACGCCATGTAGGCTGTCAAAATACAATGAAATGGTATTACTAACTCAACTGTAAATAAGTAATAATTTATTTCTCAAAAAACTAAAAAAAAATATTTCACTATCTATAAATTAAATCAACGCGCCTATCTATTTTTAAATAACTCTGTAAAAATCAAATATATATAAGATCGTTTTGAAATCGCTAAAAGTTCTTTTAAAATGGACAGATAGACAAATCTATGAGTCTGCTTTGGCTTTTCATAAATATGCGTAATGCACTACTCATTGGAATCATAACTATTAAATTTTGCTAATTTGTAAACTTCAGGAAAATTATTACAACATAAAGTATAGTATTGAAATTCAAAAGCAAGTAGGTTGAAAAACTTAAGGTCTTTTAAGTTTTTATAACGTCGAACTGTCAAAGCCGTGTTTTAAAATAATATACCTATACGAGAAACAAAACAATTTATTTGTACACACTACACAACCTGCTAACCACATATAATTATCATAATACTTTTTATAAAGACAACCTTTCTTTTGTGTTAAACCAAAAACTCTAAAATAAATGAATATTCAATTCCGCTTAAAACAATCAATACATATTTAACCCAAAAACACCAATAATGAAACAACATAAGCTGCTAAAATAAAAAGGTATTTGAACGAACAACAATCATGCTATATTTCTGAACTTCTTAAATTCGTCGCATTATTAGAAGCTGTGCTTATCATGGGCTTTAAACCCAAAGAAATTTCACGCACACGTACACAACAGTTTAGGCACACAAGCAAATAATTTTATACACAGACAGATACGGAAGAGGCACATTTTGTTTATGCTTACGCCGTAAGAGGCGTGGGTGTCGCGCCTAAGGCAACTAATGTGTCTCGTTAGCACTAGCCACTAGGCCCAATAGATGGCAGTGTTATCAATAACTGATTAACAAAGTCTTTTAGTTTTAACTTTGTAGTATATAAATTATTTTACAGTATATTATAATTTTAGAAGACTATTAGGGTATGCAGAGCTTTTCTGCTTGTAAGGAGCGCACGCGCCTGATTGAACCCGCGACAAGCAGCGCAGCAGTCAATAGCTTAACCGCTGCGCTAACCGTGCTTTATATAGATGCCTTGAGATTACAAAGCGCGTAGTTTCGGCCGTTTTCCATAAAGAGATAGTACCCTATTTATACTGTGTCAGTGACGTCGGATTGAATGTACTTCGTCGTAATGAGGTTTCAAATAAAACACGAGTTATTTTAAAATCTGTAAATTTTAATTCTTCGATCCAATAAATAACATGCGAGATTATAGGCATATCTAAAGCTGCAGAAATTTCTTGCAGTTGAGAATGGCCACAGTCTATTTCTATTGTTCCTACAACTGCACAGCTGATATTGATTTCTGTAGGATGTGCAAAATGTTTCCATACACATACGGCATTTAAAAATAAATAGGGAATGTAGTCCCACTTGTCGTTCTCCAACAATATCCACAGATCCTAAACCACAGTCTATAATTCTCCGTGCTTAGCAATTTTCTTTAGTTCTGAATAAAAGTAAGCAATATTAATTATGCGTCGCCCTTCGATGAAACAAGCTTGAGATTTGTTGAGGTTTTGGTGATATTTTGAGCTAAAAAAAGATATAACATACATTTTAATTAACCCTTGCAACACTGTTAGAGATTTATGTCAAGGAATTAAGAATTTATCAACAAAAATTAATTAAGAATTAACAAAAAAATAATTTTACAGGTATATGATATATTTGTAAACTAAGCATATAGGTTGTAGGACATGCAGGCATAATTTTACCTGAATGATGATGATGGAACTTGCGTCGTTTTTTTGTGCACATAGAGATATATAATATTATCATTTTCTTGACGACATTCTGTATGGATGTCTGACCTAGAATCAACTGCGTTAGTGTTCGACCTAAAAAGCAAATTAAACTTTTAAGTTCTGTCGATTGGTTTCTTTCTCTTCTTTTCTGTAAGTCGAAAAATGTTATTACAATATTATTTATTGTACATGTATTTACAGGGTTTTCTTAACTGTATGTTAAGAAAACCCTGTCCGACCCGTGAAGGTGTTGTTAGGTATCGATAACTGATTCTACTAATGCATACAAAACCAGGCTAACTTAAAAAAAAATCACCCTAAAAAAATAAATATTATTTCGCAAAAAGAGGTAACTTAATAAATATGCGTTAAGCACCCTTCCGCGGGCGGCGGGCGGCAGGGCACGCGGCACGTGGTCGCATCGCTGTCGCTATTCGCTCATAATAATACCGGTGTTGTCACTTTTTTAAAAATTACCAAATTTCGGGGAAGTTATTTCAAAATTCATTTGTATTGGTACTATGATGATTACGTAAAATTTTATATCATATTTGGTCATGTGTTTACTTAACCTTTATTATCCTTACGGGTCGGACAGGGTTTTCTTAACATACTGTATATACTATACGGACAAATCACACAGATTGAGCTAGCCCCAAAGTAAGTTCGAGACTTGTGTTATGGGATACTAACTCAACGATACTATATTTATAATAGATACATATATAGATAAACATCCAAGACCCAGGCCAATCAGGAAAAGATCGTTTTCCATCATGACTTGGCAGGGAATCGAACCCGCGGCCTCCACGCCGCAGGCAGGCGTGTTGACCGCTGCGCCACGGAGGACGTCAAAAAAATTTACTGATAACTGTGACATTCCAAGCCCCCCAGCCCGCGTCCATCGGCTTCGGCTACTTTAAACAATTACATATAGAAATAAAATATTTACAGGAAGAATCATTTAAAATAATCCAAGTAAGAGTTTTTATTACACATTTTTGCTAATATCGCAAAAACTAAAAGTCCTATCAACTCAAAACTTTTTGTAAAACTGTTTTTACACCAAAACCTTTAATTGAGTCCTAATTTTTGGTTTATATCACCATAAACAAAAAATCACATTTTCAAGTTACGTAAATTTCTAATAAGATTTTTATTTTTAAATCTCCTTACAAACCTATAAATTATAATCTAAGTGCGAGTGTTTACTTACCTGAATAGAGTCTTCTATATTATCAGCGGATGTAGTTACTCGGATTATTGCCTTTCAAGTCTAAAGATTTCTTTCTAGATTTCCTGGAACAATTCGTAATTGTTTAACTTCAATTGTAAAAGAAAAATGGTTACAAAAGCCAATAGTAATTATAAAGAAAAATACAGTAATATGTAGGTATAAATACAAGAGTATAGGTAGATAGATACTTACGCCACCAGACGCATCTTCAATTCTCATTTGCGAGCTAATCTATGAACGTGCACTGACACGATTCGCTCGTAAATATTTGCACTCACACAGACAACCACGCGTAGCCGGAGCAGAGCAGCAAGCGACACAACCCTCCCGTCTGAATGCTAACGCACGACTGCCGCCCGCGCCCGCGCAGAGCACCTCTAAACCTATGTTTCAAAATAAGGATATTTTCTTGGCAAATGTTGATGGATTTAAATATGCTCTTGCATATCTGTAGTACTTCTAACCGCGAATTTTTCAGTGTAAAAATATTTCCACACATCAATGCCGTTTAGAAGTAATAACGAATATTAGCCAAAAATAGCGTTTTGGTAACTATTTTTTTAAGGCAAAAGGCAAAATCCTACGAAAAAATCATCTTTAGTAAATGTTGTACATGAATCAATAGACAAGATATATTTTTTTCAAATCTCAAAACCAAGCCGTTAATTAGAAATTAGCTTCCTAAAGTGGCCATTTTACGCTACTAAATGAGACTAAGGCCCTTAAGCATTGTTATTAAGCAATATGCGTAATTTTAACGTAAATTATTGTAAACATTTTCATTTTTAATGTCTGGACTTTAAAAAAGACGATGATCCCTGAGTTTGTTTCGGCTATTCTTCTCAGAGGTAGTCAGTTAGGAAATGCCGGCTTCATCTAGTTTAAAAAAAAAAAAATAAAAAAAAAAGACATATGACGTGTAAAAGTGATCGGTGATCCTACTTGCTTAATAAACGATTTCATTTCATTTCATTTCAGTGGCCCGCCAGTCAACTAGTCTGGTCGGAGGATCCTCCCTTTTCTATGGAGGATGAGTGAACTTTACTCCCTGTTCCTCATTCCTCCACAATATTTTTCAAACACATGGAGCAACGTATTACCAATGTCGGAAAAGCAACATGGCGTCTAAAAAAACAGCGCGGTTCGGACGAAGTTGTAGTTGTACACAACGTTATTTTTTATTTATTCGAAATTTGAATACAGTGTTATTCAGAACTAGCTGCGCCTCGCGGTTTCACCCGCGTAGGTTTGGATATGTTTTTTTTTTATATACTCCGCTCCTATTAGTCGCAGCGTGATATTATTTAGCCCAAAGCCTTCCTGAATTAATGAGCTATCCAACGCAAAAGAACTTTTCAAATCGGACCAGTAGTTCCTGCGATTAGCGCGTTCAAACAAACAAACTCTTCAGCTTTATACAGAGTGGTGCTGACAATACGGACAATAAATGAAAACACGAACAATGCTGGTTATTAGGAATAATCCCAAATCATAGAAAAAACCCTAGCATCAAAAATAAAAAAGTGAAAATTTTCAAACAAACTAAATCGTTTAAAATTGCAAACGGAATAGAACATATTTAAAAATATTGGTTCACTGACCTCCGATCGGCAACAGTGCGATCCTGTATCGACTTGCTTTTTTCGCGCCTTTATTATAGTCTGGTACCGCAGGATGCGGCGTTCATTAACCTGTAAGCGCTTCCTTATCAGTACATCATGTAGAAAATGTGAAAATTGAAAAATTATTTCCTGTGACTAAACTAATGGACATATTTATATGATTTTTTATGGCTATACCTACTGCGAATGTGTTAGGTTACACGATGTTTAATTTATTGTCGTATTATCAGCACCACTCTATTTATTAGTATAGATAAGTAACTGATTCGATTCCAATTATTTTTACACCATGTTATATTTTTTCACAAATACATTTAGAACCTGTTGCAGTATGGTTACTAAGCGCCCTGCTCGTTACGCAGCTTACGCGTGCGCGTGCGCATGCCTGCGTTCAGCTGACGTCACAAATATAAAAAAAAACTACTTGTGAGATTCAAAATCAGTATGACGCGTTGTTCGCATATGGCATTGTAGATACAGCTAAATATAGCAAAATTTTTAATTGGCGCAACGATTCTGATCTCTTGAAGAAAATTGACAGTCTGTTGGTCGGAGGTCGATAGCGGGCTTGCCAGGATCTACCACACCCGGGGAGCGGTAAGGCGTGTCAGACTTTTACTGACTAGAACCCACCCATATTCTTTTGACTTACCCGCAACCCTGGCATCGGTCGCATCGACATCGTCACGATGTGCTGACATCTATTGAGGCGCGCGTGAAACACAACGCGCCGTCGACCTGGGCCTGTGTGTTTATTACCATGAGTTTTTATTACGAAGGCTCGATCATCGATATCGACTATCGAGTGTCGTAATGAAAAATCGTGGTAGCCATACTGGTCCTTACCGCCAGGCGAGCAGTAGGCAACTCGCCGCCTGCAAGTCCGCGCTCACAGTGGCCGAGTGTACCTATCACATCCTTAAATTCTTTGCAAAATAACCCTGAAGTTTACGTAATATAAATAAATCTTGTGTTATGTGAAGTCGTACAGTCCATGAAAAGTAGTACTTACACACTTACAGACACACATACATACATATTTCATATATTTTGCTATATCCTCATTGTTTTTCTTATCAACTTTAATTACGCGCACTAAGCATTCAAATTCTAATGCTAATATTTTATTTCAGATAAATTATCCATACAATGTTGGTAATAGTATAGCTTAGCCTAATGATAGTATTAAATTAAGTGGATCTGGACTCTTATCCACTTACATAAGAGGGGAGAGTCCCACCGGTTTGGACGTTACATTGATCATATATTCTTAAAGACTTAGTGAAACCTAATTATATAGACCATTTTTCTTCCTTATATTGAATACATTTCTCTAACGTTTGTTTTTTCTTTCTCCTCAGAACAATCACAAAAAACGATGACCTGACCGAAATATGAAACAGCGCCATCTAGCGGCCGATGGGCGGACTACGTAAGATGCAACTAGCGCCATCTGTTGAGTGCTAAGCGAGATGCCACGCTTAAAATATGCGTCGGTTGCCAGAGTTGTTGTTATACTCGGCCTCTTTTGTCTGTGGCTACAGATTATGCTCTCGGCTTCTAGCGGGGGCATGTACAGAGATGGAGGTACATTTTTTTTTTATTTAAATTATTTTTTAAATAATTTATATTGCTTTTTATAGAGGACGGAATATGAACATTGGCTTCGACAGCTATCTGACGCGTCTCCTTACAACCTGTACTATACAGGGTGTATAAGAAGAATATTATCTAATAGCCCAAATAAAAGCGAAGTGTCGAAAAACTCAAAGGAAGAAAGGCTTTTTAATAGGCCTTGTCATATTTTTTTAAAAATGTCCGCCAGCCTTTGTTACCAGGAATTACGCAATGCTTCTAACGAAACCACATACATTAACACCGGTTAAGCCCTTTAGAAGCTATTGTGGAATATAGAAACTCGCAAATACAGGATGACAACAAAATTAGAAAGTATTCCTTGAAAGGATTTATGCTAGCTACAAATTACAATCAACTAAGGGTCAAAACTGGATGGTTAAAAAAAATGCTATTGATTTGGAAAGAAAAAATGGAAATTGAGTAATCCCCTTTTTTATTTTTATTAATCTGTAGAGTAACTACACACACACGATCAGTAGCTTTGGGTATCATTTTGACAGTTGAATAACATTCATTGGGTTATTTATGACATAGACAATTAGACAGTAAGCAGAGAAATTTTTCGAACAAATGGAGCTTATTAGCTTAAAAATGATTCCAACTGATAGTAATTGTGTGTTACGCTGTGTGTTGACAGCATCCGTGGCGTAGCGATAGCGAATACGGCCGCTGCGTAAGGAGGCGCGGGTTAGATCCCCGCGCAGTGCAAATATTTGTACGAGTAGGGTAAGGTGGGGCACAATGTTACACGGGGTACAATGTTACAATGCACATATCTCCGTCCTAGTCTTTTAGTTTTATGATGTTGGTATACACGTTTGTCAAGCTCACAAACAGCCATCTTCAAACAATTGTCATCACCACAGTTTATACCGTGCTTGAAAAATAACAACCAAAAAAGGTTTTTAGGTGATTAAACGACGAAAAAATTGTTTCAAAGTTTTAAATTTCTTTCCGGACGTAATGTATTAAGGTATGGCATGGTAGTTTTCCTTTATTTAATATTTATTTAGCTACATATTACCGTTAAGTAGTTTATTGTAAACATAATCTAAAATATTCATTCCAATTTTTAATTTGGTTTGCCTCTCCGGGGCACTGTGTTACGGGGCACTGTGTGACAGTGTAACAGTCAGGCCCTGTTAACATATTATTATTGCCTATTTCAAGGTATTACAAGAAAATGTTTCGAAATCGTAAGAGGAAGACGGATTACGGTCTTCATAATGAAAAAGATATGGCGGAAGCGAATTTGATGGTTGACAGTGGTGCGAGTCTTTGAAAAGCTGCAAATGAAAAGCAGGTTAATTTTATGACATTGCAAAGATATGTTCAAAAGAAGAAAAAGTGTTCCGAGGATGAAGAACATATGCGACTTACTCCAAATTATGTTAATTATGTGGTGGCCAGATACGGGGCTCAGTGTTACAATCGACTGATTTAATTAAAGTGCAATTTAAATGAAGTAGTTGCTAATGTTATTGTTTGATTAATTTTAATAATTAAAGAGAGATTGTTAAAGGTTATATCCATGCCAAAAAGTAGCTGATTAATACAATATTTTTCTCATTACATCCCAGTATATTTTTTTTGTAACACTGTACCCCACCTTACCCTATGCATGATTATAAATATTTGCACTGGTCTGGTCGTGCCTCGGAAAGCACGTTAACCCGTTGGTCCCGGTTGCCTTACGAACATTCGTGATTTTGATGTCTTTTTATCTTCTTCAATAATCGATGATAATAAAATGATAATATAGGATTCCCACTACACAGTAGATCCAAAAACCAACATCAGTATTTATTCAAGCCTACGACGACGGGGTTTCAAATCTTTTAATCGGTATTGGTATTTAGGCCTGAGATATAAATATATATAGTATTTCAGTGCAAATATTTGTATCCATGAATACGAATATTTGCACTGGTCTGGTCGTGCCTCGGAAAGCACGTTAAGCCGTTGGTCCCGGTTGCCATACGAACATCTAATGACAGTCGTTACGGGTTGTTGGAGCCCTCAAAAGTCCAACAATTAGTCTAACTGCAGTGCTTCGACATCGCCTTCGGGTTGTGGAGGTCAGACGGCAGTTGATTCACGGAAAATATCGAAGTTTAGACAAAAATCAGCAGTTAGACTGGTAAAGCGGATTTTTGGCTTTTTGGCTTTCTGATTTTTAGCTTTTTCAGCTTTGGATGCGACTGGGATTAACGCTGAGATGATGATGTATTAGGCCCCTCATTCCAGTCGTCGAGTAATGCATACTAGTCAGAAAATTTCTAAATAATAAAGAACCAACACAGCTCAATAACCATCCGGTCTTGAAGCCTAGTTCCCGTATTTTTTTTTTTTTTTTTTTTTTTTTATGGTATGGCTCCATCGATGACCGATGATTCTGCCAACGTCAAGGTGGAGAGATTCCCGTAATTTAAAACGTTCAAAATCTAGTCTCAACTCTGTGACAATCAAATGTCAGAAACATGTCAAAATGATGGCAAATTAGAAATATTTTTTGATGGTTTGAGACTGAGTTTATATTGTGAATGTGTTTGAAAATAATGTTAATTGTCCTTCTGGACTTTCTTTTTTGCTAATGACCTCTGGTGTAACGCTTTTCAAGGAATATTTCGAGTTTCTCGTTCATAGAAACCCGATGGGAAATCTTCAAATGAGCTCTCCCGCTATGGTGTTTCTTCACTTGCCTGTGCGCCAGAAAATATGACACACCCTGTTTTGGGCAGTCGTGTAGACTAATTGTTTAATATGTAGAAATTTTTTGCAAAGACTATTGTCACCGATTAAACTAATGATGTTTTTTTTTTTTGTATTTTTACAGTTATATTTTTTAATAATTTCAGATTTAAAAGAATTCGATTTCAAATTACAAGGCCTGTTGCTTAAACGATTAAAGAACAATTCTTTAAAAGGTTTTTAAATGTTTCGTTTTAAATATTTTGTGGGAATTTTCTAAAATCTTTATTTTTTGCTTTCCTATTTATTTATTCTTGAATTAATGTTCTTGTTTCGATTTTTCTAACTTATACTGTTTACTGCGAGTTTCTATGAAATTTGTTAGATGGGAATTTATTATTTTTTTAATCTGTTAATTAAGTACTTATAAGATTTGTGGTGTACTATATTCAACTCCCGCTAAAATTATAAACACGAAAGATTATATGTATACAATATGTATAGGAAACCCTGTCCGATCCGTGAAGGTATTGTTAGGTATCGAGAACTGAACCTAAAAAAAAATCCCCCTAAAAAATAAATATTTCGCAAAAAGAAGTAACTTAATACATGTGCAATCCATGCGCGGGCTTCTGGCGGCAGGGTACGCGGCACGTGGTCGCATCGCTATAGATAATAATACCGTCAAAATGGTATTGTCACTTTTAAAAAAAATACCAAATTTCGGGGAAGTTGGAATTAATTCGCGGGAAAAAAGATTATTTCAAAATTCATTAGTATTGTTACTATGATGATTACGTAAAATTTCATATTTTATTTTGCCATGTGTTTACCTCACCTTTATTATCCTTATGGGTCGGACGGGGTTTTCTTCACATATTGCATAAGCAGGAATGGATGGACGGGTGAAAGAATTTATGGGTAAAAGTTTGTTACTCTTTCACGCAAAAACTACTGAACGGATTTAGATGAAATTTACCACACAGATAGTTTATAACTATATTCTCGCCAAGCTCCATATAGAATAGAGATAAATAAACCAATTTATGGTTATCACAACTCACGTTTTACAAATCTCCTGTTATTTACATGATTATCGACTTTTACATTCTATTTATTAACAATTCCTATTGCACCATATTTCAATAGAATCACTAAAATAACATGCATAATAACTTGGTAATTCGAAAAACCATTCAAAAGTAGATATTAATTATACGTGATAGCCCTACAAAAAAAGTAATATGGATGAAATCCAGGTATTAAAAACATTTTGTGGAATTCAACCAATGAATAAAGTTTAATAATTTAATTTTAATTACTTTCAAATCAACTGCATAACACATGCGTTGTAATACTTTCAAGTATGGACCTAGTATAATCTATATGTATTAAAAATTTAACCTATTAGGAAATTAGCTCACATGTGTGTCATATTTCATTTAAATCGGTTAAGCGTTCTGTGCAAATCATAATATCTAACCAAATAAATTGTTTACATTAGTTGGAAGCAGAATTATTACTTTTATGAAAATCATCTATCTAGAAAAGGTTATTAACATTTGTCTTTTAGGCGTAAACTACTCGTTGCCTAGCAACGGTTTGTTTACCTCTATTCTTTATCAAATTTGGCCGACATAGAGGAATAAGACAGAAATACTTTTCAACTCTATTTTTTTTCAACAATTTGCCAGCGGCGGTGTTTCCGTCAGACTCCAATTTGAGTGTCTTCAAGGCTAGTGAATAGGCTCTTAATAAACTAGCGCGCTTTACCATCATCGATTGCGTCACTGCTTACCATCAGGCAGGATCGCGGTCAAGCACTAGTTTAAAATTTATTTAAAAATATCCACTGGATTGAAACTTATAGTAACTAGTAATGAAGGGTGTATCTGACATCGACGCACAAACGAGTACCATGGATCCAGTACATGATTCTGAACCCCCCAGTGGTGGAATTTTTCGTCGGCTTTTTCATGATTAAAAAAAAATATATGTAGTTTTTTGTAGTTCATAATTGCTATACTTTTATAACCCAATAAGATTTTTAAAGTAAAAATTAATTAATTCGCTAATTAAACAAAAAAGCGCAATGAAAACAAAACTCGAAAAACTATCTTATCAGCTGATTTAATAGCGTTCACATCAGGGGTCGAAGTCATACCTACAAACCCGCACGGAGGCACGCTTGCAACGTTCAAAGGCCGAGCCGACACTTTTTTTAAACATTGTTATTTCTGTAACCATGTGGTCTAGCCTTTTCGCGAAGTTTGCGTTACGATGTGAGATACACCCTGTATGATATTTGATATTTCTTGTTTAAGTATTATTTTACAACTTTTCAGATAACGATCCCAAAAGTGATACCATTACCGATACTAACACAATATTGGATTCAGTTCTACTAATGTTGCCATATCAAGGTTTTTTTTTTTAAATTTTGTTTTCTGTGTTTGTCTTTTCTAAATTGTATGTGTGAAGCTATCATGTGATTAAGGTGTTGCAAAAAAAAAATGTTTTTTTTTTCTGTATTTTGTCTGAACAATATGCTAAATTTGGTACTGCTAAATGTGTGTACATATATTTTGTTTAAAAGGATATTGTAAAGGGTCAAATTCAATTAGGTAGCCAAACTTCGTAGATAATTAAAAAAAAAGTGAAAAATATGTTCTTTTTTTTTCTTTTTTGAGTCATCGGCGCTTGTCATCATCATCATTTCAGTCGAAAGACCCTGCTGGACGTAGGCCTTCCCCTAGGATCTCCACGACGACCAGTCCTGCCTCCCGCATCCAGCGGTTTCCCGCGACCTTCACCAGGTCGTCGGTCCACTTTGTCGGGGGCCTACCCACGCTGCGTCTTCCGGTGCGTGGTCGCCACTCGAGAACCCGTCTGCCCCATCGAACGTCGGTCCTACGGGCAATGTGCCCACTTAAGTGTTGCAATTCTTCTAGCTGTCGGTTACTCTCGTTCTTTTGCGGATCTCCTCATTCCTGATTCGATTACGCAGTGAAACCCCAAGCATACCCCTCTTCATTGCGCGGCGCTTTTAATAATTATATCAATATTTTTATGATTAATATCCACATCAAAACACGATATTTTTTTTTCTATTCGTACCTCACGAGTCCTGGTAAATGTTGCTACAATACGAACGTTCATTGACCCCTAAAAAGAAACACGGTCTTAACACAAAAACTTTGACATTTAACATTTGTTTAACCCGTGTCTAGTATTAGCGTTATATCAAAGTCCATAATAATGTTAATAGTGCACCTTATGTCGATGGCATAAGGTTCAATATCGCGTGACATGCAGTGCGTAACTTCTAAGCACTATCCCCCTTATTCATAAAAACTGCTTAAAGTTAACGAGTGATTAGCGATTCTTTAACCATACATTTTTGACCTTTTAACGTCACTTAACTTAAATCATCCTTTATGCATAAACACCACAGTGTTTAAGGGGTTTATTCGTAATCAATTTTTTTTTATTTTTTTTTTTTTTATAAATTATAAACCAGCGCTTGACCGCAATCCCGCCTGATGGTAAGCAGTGACGCGATCGTTGATGGTAAAGCGCGCTAGTTTATTAAGAGCCTATTCACTCTAGCAATTCTCAATTTTTAAAAGTTACGAAACCTGCAAGCGTCTAAAATGTATGTTTAAAAAATCGCTAATCACTAGTTAACATTAAGCAGCGTTTATGAATAAGGGGGTTTATCTCTAGTTCTAGGTATTACACAGGAACAATATAAAAACTCATTACTAGACCTAGGGTGGCCTATCGAATGGTACAGGTTCAAACAATTTTAGCAACGAAGTGACGACATCGAAATTTCTAGAAACCCGTCTCCGGGAATTACCTTAGGTAGGTACTGAATGTAAAATTATTGGAATCTATTCAGTTGCTTATTCTGAAGAAATTCAGGTTTTGTACACAAAAGAAATAACCTTGTTAGTTTATACAACTTCCTGACATCAACTGCCGAACACAACACCCGTCTGATCGGAGGATTCAATGCCACCAAAACACAGGCATGTCTTTTCACCGCTAAAAGGAGTCCGTTCACCTTGGCTCCTACTTTTCGGAATGTATCCTTGGAGTGTACCGACCGCCTTCAGCTTTTGGGTGTTGAGATTTCCTCGAACCTAAACTTTGGGCGGTTCATTGAGTCCAAGGCCAAGTTGGCTGCCAGGAAACTTGGCGTTATCGCAAAGGTCCGGCAGTACTTCACACCAGGGTAGCTTCTAATGTTGTACAAAGCACAGGTCCGTTCGTGTGTGGAGTACTGCGGATCGGACGACCCGTCGTACGGCGAGTTTCCACCCTTATGTTGTTAATACCACTACGATCCGGACGAAGCGTTTCGCCTCCTCCTTTATACCGTGTCGAGGGACTGGAATAATTTGATTTGCCAGCGGCGGTGTTTCCGTCGGACTACAATTTGAGTGTCTTCAAGGCTAGAGTGAATAGGCTCTTAATAAACTAGTGCGCTTTACCATCAACGATTGCGTCACTGCTTACTATCAGGCGGGATCAGTGCGGTCAAGCGCTGGTTTATAAATTAATAAAAAAAAAGGATGAGTTAACTTTACACCATGTTCTAAGTCTAAACAACTGATATAAACGCGGTATTGTTGTAGTGTAAGTAAATCATGTTTTTTATCGTGTTTAGATCTGGAACCCTTATTAAAAATATGCGGAGTTTTGCTACCTAATTTGACCCTGTACTCTCAATCTATATCTGACCAGTAAGGTCTCCTGCACACGATGCCGTCACCGCGCCGACGCCGCGCAATTACACTGTACATGCGAGTCGCGCGAAGCGTTACGTGGGTAGCGAATGTCTACAATCTCACACCACGAGATGCCAGAGATCGTGCGAAATGGAGGCGTATATGTAGGAAAGCGGACCTCAGGCTCCAACGCGAAAGCCGCAGAGGTTATAAGCTGAGATGATAATGATACAAGTCGCGCGAAGCCCGCCACGAAGTTCTTCGAAAAGTTTTGGGATTATTTTCGAATGAATTACAAGGCATTTGATAAATTATTAGATTTACTAAAGAAGAAACTGCAACATAGAAATACAAATGCGAGCTAGTATATCTGCTAAGGAGAGATTGTTTGTTACGTTCCTATGCGGCCGGTAATGGAATGACACAAACATAGGCTACGCGGGCGGTGGCGGAGGGGCGGCAGCGCGGTGGCGGTACGGTGGCTGGTTTCGCGCGACTCCAGTGTTATAGCGCGGCGACGACGACGCGGTGACGGCATCGTGTGCAGGAACCCTAAGAACTATTCTTGCGTGCAACTCATGTTAGTATCATCTTTTGTTTTAATTTCGGACGCATCTGTGGTCATTATTTGCACGGGATTTTGGTTTCAAAATAGTCAGATATCGGTTTTTGGATACTACTCTTCATTTTTCTATATTCTTTGTATGATTTCATCGTCATCAACTTTTTTATCGTCCCACTGCTGGGCACAGGTCCCCTCTCATACGAAGAAGGATTGAGGGTAATCACCACGCTTGCCCAATGCGGGTTGGCGATTTCATACTTCAACTCCAGGTTTCCTCAAGATGTTTTCCTTCACCCTGTAATCAGTCATTGGTGTCCAAGATATACTTAGAAAATACATATAACTTTAGAAAAAATACATTGGTACTTGCCTGACCTCATATTTTAGAGGCTGGTGTTTTAATAACTAGGCCACCACGACTTTTTTGCAACGACAATTTTTGCTTATTTCATGGGCCTTGCCTTGTGCTACACGGCGTTTACCAAATTTGGGTGGTATTATTTTTCCAACTTACACAATATAAAACTAACGTTACAAATTTTGAATTAAGCAGTAACGGTTAATAATTTAGGTACTTGTAGGCGCCGATTACTTTGTTTACAATCTAAAGTAAATTTAAGTTCAATGCAACTCTTTTGCTCTATTTCATTAAGAAAAGGACAGTTAAATTAATGCTGGTCTTCCTTATAGGATTTTAGTTAAATGAGAAACATGCTTTAAATATGTTCTTTTGTAGTTATAAAAATGTATACAGGACACATTTTGGAGAGTTCGCGGGAATCACATACATCACCGTTCCAGCATCGGACGACCCGTCGTATCGTGAGCATCCTTAGGCGGCGTCAACGATGCGTTGACGGCCTCACGATGGCACGATGCGTTTTCCTTCCCACCATCAAAGTGGTCGTGCGATGACCTAATCATGCGAGCACATGAAATGCTTAAAACGGTCGTACGCATAGGACAATCTGATGAAATCTGTACTTATCGCACGATGAGAACGCATCGTGTCATCGTGCGATCTACGCCAATTAGGACAATGTCTTAGGCTGCGTCCCAATAGGGAGTGATCGTACGATGGCGCGATGCGTTTTTTCATCTCACGATCAAAATGGTCGTGCGATGAGTTCAAACATATCGATTTCATCAGAGTGTCCTATTTGAACCTCGCAACTAATCGTGCGAGCACATGAAATGCGTAAGGCGTCGTTCTAATTGGTGGAGTACGCACGATGACGCGATGCGTTCTCTTCGTACGATGATCGCAAACATAAAGATTTCACCAGAGTGTCCTAATTTGAACTTCGCAACTAATCGTGCGATCACATGAAATGCTTAATAACGATCGTACGCATAGGACACTCTGATGAAATCTGTATGTTTGAACTCATGGCGCAAAGAGAACGAATCGTGTCATCGTGCGGTCTCCGCCAATTAGGACGACGCCTTAGTGTGGAAACTCGCCGTACGACGGGTCGTCCGACAATGGAACAGAGATGGGGAATTAATTCATGCAATTTTCACGAACATAGTTTACCGCCATTTACCGGCGAATGGCGTCACTGAATCACGTCTAAAATGTCTACGACGTTTCTTAATTTGCCACGACTAAAATAATATCCATCTTCTGTCCTTTTCTTAATTGGGTTGTATCCTAAAAACAATTTAATGTCCATCAGATAGATTTATAAAAAATATTGAACACGTATTATTTATTTTTTCTTTCATTTAAATACTTAGGAAGACATGTTGATTTGAAATGTCGCATGACGTCACGCCGTGGTATATTTTGTACCACGGCGTAATTAGCCCCCACTCCGTAACTTTAATACGTTATATCTCAGTAGTTTTTGATAATTTATACAAAATAAAAAATACGGGTCTTAATTTTTTTTATAATCTACAGTATGTTAAGAAAACCCTGTCCGACCCATAAGGATAATAAAGGTTAGGTAAACACATGACCAAATATAATATAAAATTTTACGTAATCATCATAGTACCAATACAAATGAATTTTGGAACAATCTTTTTTTCCCGCGAATTAATTTCAACTTCCCCGAAATTTGGTAATTTTTAAAAAGTGACAACACCGGTATTATTATGGGCGAATAGCGATGCGACCACGTGCCGCGTGCCCTGCCGCCCGCCGCGGCGGAATGGGGCATAGGTGTGCATAGCGCACATTTTTTAAGTTACCTCTTTTTGCGAAATAATATTTATTTTTTTAGGGGGATTTTTTTTTTTAAGTTTAGCCCGGTTTTGTATGCATTAGTAGAATCAGTTATCGATACCTAACAACACCTTCACGGGTCGGACAGGGTTTTCTTAACATACTGTATAAGACGGACTATTTTTTTTTTTTTTTTGATTTTCATACCTTTGATACATCCCTATTACATAGAAAGAAAATATACACTGGATCTAAATTTAGTTTAGTTATGAACAAGGGAATCTGCACCATTGGACTCAATTGACATTTTTCCACTCCAGCTCTGACACGAAAATCTACTGCTAAAACTTTTTTGTTGACTAATTCAAACACATATGACTTACCATAAAAAATTGTCAATAATACCCTCAGGACTTTTTTTTTTCATCAAAATAATGGTATCACAACGTGAAGTATAAAAATGTCTACAATTTTTTTCCGGCGGTATATTAATTATATAATATATTATATTTATCTTTGTATTGATTTAACTTGACCTTTTTTTTTCATGTCAAATGTTTTTGTGTATTAGAATAATTATTTGTTTGTCCTGCTAGCAGTTTGCGTAAATTACCGATAGGTGACGCTATTTCCCTCATTTTACATTTAAGTTGTTTTATACTAAGACATAAAAACGCTTGTTCCCAATCGATTCTCAACATTTGAATGAAATTTAAGGAGCCTGTCATATTTACCTGTAGGATAATTAGAAGAAAATTCGTTCACTGTAAATAATTAGTAAATTATAAATAGTATAACAACATTATTTTTTGTTTATACGAAACCTGAATATAGTTTGTTCAGAATAAGCAACTGAATCGATTCCAATCAGTTTTACACCATGTTATATTTTTTCCCAAATACATTTAAGAGTGAGACCGCAGAGTGGTTACCGAGCGGTTACGATAGATCACAGCTGACGCCAGAGGTCAACGCCCGCGTTAGCCCGCCCTTACGGACCTTTGACCATATTTTTGTTGGGACAACCAAGAAGAATAGCAAGCTCATAACTTTGTGGTTTTTCATGATATCTTTTTGAAATTTTGTACATAGATTATTTACTTAAAAATACTGGACACGTGTTTCTTGTCTCGCATAAACAAAAAATAATGTTGCATGTTCAGTATGTATTATATTTATTTATGAATGTATAAATCTCCAAACTCCTCACAAATGGGCGTCACTCGGAAATCCACTTTAAATAAGTTGTCGCCACGCGGGCTGTGAGCAGTCGTCTTAGTTTAGGGCGGTGTTGGTTCAGGGTGGGTGTCGCCTTATTTTAGGGCGGTGTTGGGTCAGGGTGGGGTGTTGGAGCAGAGTCGTTTAAGTGTGGTATGACCTTAAGCCTACAGGACAATCTAAATACAACTTAATTCTTTAGGTTTCAAGACTTTTTCCTCCTTATAACTAGCCATACCCCCCCCCATTCCCCCTCTAAAACGTTGCAACTGCTAGCTACACGCACAAAGAAATCTGAACGCTATTCTCAAACGGAAACGATTGATTTCAGAAGAGCTGATGAACGCTAACGACACTTCGGAGCAGGTGCTGGCTCTGGTGCCTCCTGAGTTACATAAGTACTTGACCGTACATCCTAGGAATTTTACAGGTTAGTCTTCATTTAATTATCACACATAATATTATCAGCATATACTGTTCCCGCTCCTGTGACACAGTCCTGCTCTCCTCGGTGAGAAGGAGTGGGCAGTAATGTACCACACGTGCCCAGTACGGATTGGTACATGTCACATGTCTCCGAAGTTTTGCCTCTAGGACATGTCGGTTTCCTCACCATGTTTTCCTTCACCGTTTTGAGAGCAGTGCTGATGAAATCATGTACACAAAGTTAAGAACCAGATGGGGGTTGAAATCTACGAGCTATAACTTGTAAGTTGCGGCTGATACCATTAGGTCACCGCTGCTCTCTAATTTAATTGGCTTGTATCCTAAAAAATAATTTAATGTACATGAGATAGATTTCTAAAAAATATTGAACATGTATTTTTTATTTTTTCTTTTATTCAAATACTTAGGAAGATATATTGATTTGAAATATCGCATGACGTCACGCCGTCGTACAAAATATACAACGGCGTGACGTAATTAGCCCCCACTCCGTAACTTTAATACGCTATATCTCAGTAGTTTTTGGTCATTTCCACGAAATAAAAAATACGGGTCCTAATTTTTTTTATTATCTATAAGACGGACTAATTATTTTTTTGATTTTCATACCTTGGATACATCCCTATTATCTGTTAACATAAAAATATGACTGTCATTTGTGACCCCAAAATGCCGGTTAAGCTTAAGGGACAGGTCTATCAAGACCATCTTTAGACCTGTTCTTCTGTTTGGCAGTGGGACGTGGCCTGTGCTTGAGCGACACATGTAGGAGCTGCATGTCACGGAGATGAATATGCTGCGGTGGATGTGTGGAGTTACGCGGAACAACCGCATCAGGAACTCCCGCATCCGTGGCAGTCTTCGTGTCTGTGACATAGCAGACAAACAGCAAGAGGGTCGCCTACGCTGGTACGGCCACGTCTTACGAAAATCGGCGCGTTACGTGGGTAGCAAATGTCTTACCATGGCGCCACCGAGCCGCCAAGCGGGGTAGACCAAAGAAGTGCTGGCTTGACGTTTTAAGAGGTGACATGCGTGCCAACAACCACTTACCACAAGATGCTAAAGATCGCGTGAAATGGAGGAGACTGCAGGAAAGCGGACCCCGAGCTCCAACGCGAAAGCCGCGGGTGCGACCGGAATGAACGCCGAGATGATGACGATGATAAAAATGTGACTGAAGCAAATACAGCAGTACGATTTTCTTAGTACAAACTTTAGTAAAGCGAGCGTGCAGTGACCAGTCATTCCAACTAGTGACAGGAAATGACACGTTGAAAACACACTAAGCTTTTGAAGTGAAACTTCTTTACGCACGCTTGACTTGGGGAGTAAGCTGGCGAACACGTGACGTAAGCGTTACGAAAAGTGATCGGGCAAGGCGAACGGAAGTTAAGTGGGGGATATAAGCACAGAGGCGCCCGTGGCGCGGGCTTGGTACTACAAGGTCTACAACCAGTTTTTTTTTTTTTTTCAATAAAAATAGAAGATCTATGCAAAAATATTAATTTACCAATGAAACCATGAAATAAATTTAAATATTTATAGAAAATTAATATATGTATATGTGTATACATGTATATATTGTACACTTCTTGTACTTATTGTATCTAATATATAAAATTCTCGTGTCACGGTGTTCGGCTTTAAACTCCTCCGAAACGGCTCGACCGATTTTGATGAAATTTTTTGTGCTTAACCGGTATCTATGAGAATCGGCCAACATCTATTTTTCATCCCCCTAAATGTTAGGGGTAGTCCACCCCTAAATTTTTTTTTTATTTTTTAGACAAAATTTTTAATTTCTATTTTTTTATGATACAACATACAAAAATACATACAATCCCCAATTTTCACCCTTCTACGATCAACCCTTATTTTTTAATAGCCATTTTAGTAATTTAATCTATTATTTATATGGCAAAACATCGTTTGCCGGTCAGCTAGTATATATATATATATATATACATACAAATGGAGCGAAAGAAGTTTCACTTCAGTCGTGTGGTCATAAGCACACTCTTTTTTTTTTTGGTATGGGAAATCATCAAATGACCTCTCCCGCTCTGGGCGGAGCGGAAGGGTGTGTCTTCCTGATTTTTACTGACTCAAACCCACCCGTATTTCTTCACTTGCCTATGCGCCAGGGTCACGGTTTCTTTTTTAACCAACTCGAAACCCTGACCAAGGAGGCATCGGTGTTCGTGGACCCCGTCACGATGTGCTGACATCTCTTTCGAGGCGCGTTTGAAACACAACGCGGCGTCGACTCGGGCCTGGTCCGCGACCGGGCGGCGAGCTGCCCACTGCTCAGCGCCTCACTAACTCACTCTAAGCTCACATCACATGTCTTTTAATGGCGTGATCTTTAAAGAATCAATCGGCTGGATAAACTTTGTTTTCTAAGTTTAAAAGATTGTTTAAAAAAAAGTTATTTTTATAAATAATTCAGCTATATGATAGAAATATCGTAGCTAATTTCTCAATTAACATAATCTTCTCCTTTCTATTTTTCAGCAAACTCTACAGAGCGAATAGCAGTTAAGAATATAACAGAAATTAAAAGAGCAATCCAAAGGTACAATGACGCACAGACGATATACAACGAAGATATCTTCGGGGCAGTCCAAAACGACACTGTTGTTATAGCGATACAGGTTAGTTACCAAACATATAATATAGAAAACACGATATCAAATAGAATGCAGTCAAACACGGTATAATATAGAGAGCAATCAATCACCATATAATATAGAGAACAATCAAACACGATATCATATGGAGTGCAATCAAATACGGTATAATATAGAGAATAATCAAACACTATATCATATGGAGGGCAATCAAATACGGTATAATATAGAGAATAATCCATCACCATATAATATAGAGGGCAATCAAACTCGATATTATATGGAGTGCAATCAAACACGGTATAATATAGAGAGCAATCAATCGCCATATAATATAGAGAATAATCAAACACGATATTATATGGAGTGCAATCACCTAAAGCCATTTGATGATTTCTCCTCCGCAAAAAAGGGTACATTATTCTTTTTGTTTCTATTTATGAAAACAAATGAAAATACAATTCAAAATAAAAGACTAAAAAATAAGCATTGATAGTTTATGAACATTATCATCAAGTAGCGAAAAATTCTGGGCTCGATACCAAAAAAAAAGAAAAAAGAAAAATGGAAATCGTGGGACTGGCCGACAGAAATAAACACTGAAATCATTAAAAAACACAGGAGTTTGATCGTGTAGGGTCTCCAGATCAATCTCCCTCTGGCGCAACATCGTTGGTCGTGTTGTCGGGTTTAACATTGCATCACCTCGCTCTAAGTTTTTATGTGAAGAGGCTTAATAAACTAGCGCGATTTACCATCAACGTTTGCATCACTGCTTAACATCAGGTGGGGTTGCAGTCGAGCACTAGTTTATGATTATTAAAAAAAAATATGTATTATAAGATGTCTGCCGCTGTGGGCCCAAATAGCACAGAGCTGGTGCCCTAAGACAGCGGGGCGAAGTCGCGGCAGACCACTTAGGAGATGGTGGCATGAGCTGGCTAAGTTACGTCCAAACTGAAAGGATGCTTGGGCTGCAGAAAGATGGGAAGAGTGAAGAGCCTTTGCCTATGAGTGGGACAGCGCGACAGCATAAAAAATGTACCCACAGTTAAATATGAAAAAATCAAGCCAAAAACTTAGGTTTTGCCATTTTCCTCCTCGCTAGAATCAGATCCTTTCCAGCTAGTCCAGTCAAAGACACTTTCTTAGGCAAGAGATCAGACATTTTAACAGTTTTCTTCTTGCGTTCTTTAACTTTCTCTGTTACTTCTCTTCTGGAAGGGGATCCTGGCAGATGTTCCATCCATATAAACTGGGATTCCTCTGGTATGTTGACTTGGAGTTTGAATCTTCTTGGCGCCTGAATTGAAATAAAAAAATGTTAATACACACCGCCATATGCAAACTGTCGTAATGACGACACGCCAAATCTTGCATCGCGAAAGTAAAGTTTACGGTACAAAAAATATGCATTTATACAACTTCTAAGTTGATTAACGCACTTCCTGAAAACAGGAACAATCATTTTTAATATAGGTAATATATTATCCCAAAAATAATTTTAACAAACTATTGGAAATTATTGTCATATTAATTAACCCTGTTGTTTGTACAGACTTTTAAAATCGCAGAATCGCAAATTTAGTCAATCCTTCTCTGTATGAGAGGAAGGCCTGTGCCCAGCAGTGGGACGATAAAAGGTTGATGATGATTCTAATTGGGGTGTTTGAGGGAGTACGTTAGTTACTTTACATGTTGTATACAACGTCCCGACATCAAAAATCTAGTTACTAACTGTTGCCCGCGACTCCGTCCGCGTGGACTTCAGTTTACAGCGCGTGGTGGTTCCCGTTTCCGTGGGAATGTCCATTCCGAAAAAAATTAAAAAAAGCTCAGTTGATATAAAATAAGCACCTGTTAAAATAATGGGAGCAATATGTACATCAGCGTTTGCTCCTGTTTTCGTAACATTTTTTGTTACTGCTCCGCTCCTATTGGTCATAGCGGTATGTTATACAGAGTGGTGCTGACAATACGACAATAAATTAAACATCGTGTACCTCAACACATTCTCAGTTTACCCATAAAAAATCATATAAATATGTCCATTAGTTTAGTCACAGGAAATTATTTTTCATTATTCACATTTCTCTACATGATGTACATGTTGATAAGGAAGCGCTTACAGGTTAATGCCCGCCGCGTCCTGCGGTACCAAACATTTTAAAAGATGTTCTATTTCGTTTGCAACTTTATGTGATTTAGTTTGTTTGAAATTATCATTTTTTTATTTTTGATGCTAGGCCTTTTTCTATGGTTTAGAATTATTCCTATGAACTAGCATTGTTCGTGTTTTCATTTATTGTCGTATTGTCAGCAACACTCTGTATAGCCTGTTTCTCAAGCTCTAGACTATCTGTGTCCGGCGTGAAAGCCGGACAGACAGACAGATAGACGGAGATACTTTCGCATTTATAATATTAGTATGGATAGTATGGATTGATAAAAGGCAAGCTAAGGGGGAGCCATTGACCAATTTTAAGTGGTCATTTCAAAAGTCACAAAACTTTTCACAGCAAAACCTTAATACCTATATATGTTTAAAAGCCACTTCTGGCAGTCCTATGTGGCCGGGGTGAACTAGTCTAAATTCTTAAGAAGGGTCAAAAATAAGTTTGTTAAAGTATGTCAAGACTAAAGTGTTTGACCAGTGTGTGTTCCCAGTGATGACTTACGGAACTGAAACGTTGTCGCTCACAATAGGCCTCATACGAAGGCTCAGAGTCACACAAAGGGCAATGGAAAGAGCTATGCTCGGAGTTTCTCTGCGTGATCGAATCAGAAATGAGGAGATCCGCAGAAGAACCAAAGTCACCGACATAGCTCTGCGAGTCGCTAAACTTAAGTGGCAGTGGGCAGGGCACATTGCTCGTAGAACCGATGGCCGATAGGGCAGTAAGGTTCTGGAGTAGCGGCCACGTACTGGAAGACGCGACGTAGGGAGGTCCCCAACAAGGTGGACCGATGACCTAGTGAAGGTCGCGGGAAGCCGATGGATGCGGGCAGAACAGGACCGTTCATCGTGGAAAGCCTTGGGGGAGGCTTTTGTCCAGCAGTGGACTTCCATAGGCTGAAGAAGATGAAGGAGAAAGTATAAATCACATTAGGAAATTACTTTCGGCAGTATTTTTACATACATAGAATTTTTGCCAGAACATCTCTCCTAATTATTGACAGAATAGTGACTGCCAACCAGGGCGTCTCGTGCAGCGGCTAGAGGCGTGTGGTCGCTGAGATTCCTGCTCCCTCACGCGCTTCACCCCCTCCTTTGAGATGATGATTTCCTTAGCCTTACCATATATTCATTGCAGAAATCCTCCACAGGAGGCCTGTAGTGCGGTATATACGTCTGGATATCGGCTTTGGGTATTCTTGCCATCAGCACTTTAGGCCAGTCCGGTTTTTGATACCTGTGTAAAAAATTTCTTATTAAAATCATGTGATGTCCTTTTGGCCAAAGGCCTATTCTAGAACCAGTTTTATTTTTTTAATAATTATAAACTAGCGCTTGACCGCAATTCCGCCTGATGGTAAGCAGTGATGCGATCGTTGATGGTAAAGCGCGCTAGTTTACTAAGAGCCTATTCACTCAGAAAAACTGAGCGAATAGGAAGGAAGACGGCAGTTGAGTGATGCAATGTTAAACCAACGATGCTGCGCCAAAGGGAGATTGATCTGAAGACCCTCCACGATCAAACTCCCGACACAACAACATTAGGCGCATCGTACCCGGCACACATCGCAACACAACTGCTCAGACCCGTCCTCCGTACGGCTTCACCAGACACCATGCCGGAATACGACGAATCGCTTTAGAGTTCTTGTTGAAGGATCCCAACTGATCCCACCATCTACGTCCAGACCGGCCATGATTTCGCTTGCCATTAATAGGGGCTGAGTTGTCAGTTTGGTCCAATAACTGCCATCATCATCATCATCTCATCGCGTTAATGCCAGTCGCATCCAAAGCTTTTTCAGCTTTGGAGTCTGGGGTCCGCTTTACCAGTGTGACTGCTGATTGTGGCTAAACTTCGATATTTTCCGTCTGACTTCCACAACCCGAAGGTGATATCGAAGCATTGCAGTTAGACCAATTGTTGGACTTTTCAGGGCTCCAACAACCCGTAACGACTGCCGTTAGATGTTCGTATGGCAACCGGGACCAACGGCTTAACGTGTTTTGCGAGGCACGACCAGACTAGTGCAAATATTCATATTCATGCATACAAATATTTGCATTGCGCGGGGAATGAACCCGCGCCTCCTTGCGCAGCGGACCCGTTCGCTGCCGCTACGACACGGAGGCTGTATATACGGTTTGAATTCATTTATTTTGGGGAGTGTGCGAAGGAATTGCATGATTTAATTCCCCCATCTCCATTCCACCATCGGATGACCCGTCGTACGGCAAGTTTCCACCCTTACGTTGTTAACACCATTACGATCCGGACGAAGCGTTTCGCCTCCTCCTTTATACCGCGTACATCGAGGGACTGGAACAGTTTGCCAGCGGCGGTGTTTCCGTCGGACTACAATTTGAGTGTCTTCAAGGCTAGAGTGAATAGGCTCTTAATAAACTAGTGCGCTTTACCATCAACGACTGCGTTACTGCTTACCATCAGGTGGGATTGCGGTCAAGCGCTAGTTTATAAATAAATACTTAATATAACTAAATTAGGTACATTTATGTAGTCCAGGAGTAACAAGAGCTTACAAGAATGTAGTTTCTAAAAGTTTTGTGATATCGCGCTTGCTGGGCGATGACTAGTTAACTTTGTTTGTAATTCGAAATCTGAGGGCACGTTTACACTAAGAGCAAATAAAGGTTTTTCATCATCATCATCATCATCATTTCAGCCGAAAGACGTCCACTGCTGGACATAGGCCTCCCCCAAGGTTCTCCACGACGACCGGTTCTGCGCCTCCCGCATCCAGCGGTTTCCCGCGACCTTCACCAGGTCGTCGGTCCACCTTGTCGGGGGCCTACCCACGCTACGTCTTCCGGTGCGTGGTCGCCACTCGAGAACTCGTCGGCCCCATCGGGCATCGGTCCTACGGGCAATGTGTCCAGCCCACTGCCACTTTAGTGTTGCAATTCTTCGGGCTATGTCGGTTACTCTCGTTCTTCTGCGGATCTCCTCATTCCTGATTCGATCGCGCAGTGAAATCCCAAGCATAGCCCTCTCCATTGCCCTTTGAGTGACTTTGAGCCTTCTTATAAGGCCCATTGTTAGCGACCACGTCTCAATTCCATATGTCATCACTGGCAACACACACTGGTCGAAGACTTTTGTCTTGAGACACTGCGGTATTTCGGACGAGAAGATTCTTCGTAGCTTCCCGAAAGCAGCCCAGCCGAGTTGGATTCGACGATTGACCTCTTTCTCGAAGTTGGACCTTCCTAACTGGATAGTTTGTCCCAGGTACACGTAACTGTCAACAACTTCGAGAATAAAGGTTTTTAGTTATTTTAAATACCTAATTATTTTATGACTTTTTAAGCTGTGACATTTTAGTTCTTTTTTAATAATAATAATGATTGTGTATTTTTAATATCTTTTGGTAAGTAGTGAGTTATAAAGTTTTGCTCCCTCATGTATAACTGTTTTTTTTTTCATAGCTCTAGTACTAGAAATGTGTAAGTCTTGTGCTCGCCTCAGAAGACGTTTTCGCAAGTCTCTGGAAAGAATTTTACGAACTAAAATACATGTATTATAAAAATATTGATATACCATACTAAATCCCAGTGGTCTAAGTAGATAGGTTCTGGCATGATAATCTTCATCCAGCGAAGAATATCGCTCCTGGAAATAAAAATGTCGAATATTAGTTGAAACCTTACGTTGTTGACACCGCTACGATCTGGACGAAGCGTTTCGCCTTGTCTTTTATACCCCGTACAACGAAGAACTGGTACATTTACCTGAGTCGGTTTTCCAATTTGATTTGAATTTAAGTATCTTCAAGGCTAGAGTGAATAGGCTCTTAATAAACTAAATGCGCTTTATTACATCTTGCTAATTATTGCTCCATATATTCTTAAACTTAAAATACAGTGAAACTTGGTTAAGTGAGACATCAAGGGACCTGCAATGTCGTTTCACTTATAGAGGTATTCTACTTACCCAGTGTCTCAGATATACAGGTATAAATAAATACCTGTCTCATTTACAGAGGGTTCCATTAATAGCCATAATTCCATTAATCCTTCCCACTTTTATAAACGGATATTAACTTCAGTTTTTCACGTAATGATAACGATTGTAGCTTTCGTTTTAACATTTTTCAAATAAACATCTGAATTATAAGTAAAGCGAAACTAAAACTGAAGGTAATTGAAGCCCAAAATTTGTACTTACGTACTTGGAATTACGTGTGGAATTTGTGGGTAGAATAAGAATGAGTAAACAAACATTGTCATCTCAGTTACAGAGGTTAATGCATATAAAATTTACTCGCTGTCTCAGTTATAGAGGTAACTACGATAATAAATCGAAAGAACAAATCCCAGATATAGAGGCTTACCTCGTCCCACTAACAGAGGTAATTCAGTGCCAAAGTGTTGGGACCTAAGCATGAGTTCCAGTTATGGAGGTTTCTCACTTATCCAGGTCCCACTTAACCAAGGTTCACTGTATTGTTTAATTGTTGAAATGAAACCCGTTGCTACTGAGTGTGCTACGCAATTACCCTGCAGATCAGCTCGAGTTTACTCCATAGTGTTTCAAGCACGCCTTTCTAGCATGGGTGGGACTATTGTAGAACTGCCTGCACGGGGAGATAAGATCCGCTGAAGAACAGAGGGTCCAGGCCTGTCGCGGAGCAGTGAATGCTTATGCAAATCCCATATCCCTGACCACGAATAGAGGTGGAACAATGCGTTGATTTTAGCTGATAGGAGGCATCTGTTTTCCATTCTCCCTCACGTTGGAGGGAGTCCAGGAGGATATTTACCGTGAAACCAAAACAAAGCGTGTTTACCTGGTCCAATTCTGCCGGATTCCCCATCTGGGGCCAGTCTTTGACTTGAACCATGTACAGTGAGTCAACGGCTTCCGAATGGGCAAACCGACACTCCTCGCAAACAGAACGTAATCTGTCATGAATACTTTCCTAACCGCTGAGGTAATTTTCTGAAAGAAAGCGGTTATTATTTAGTAAAAATTTGAATAGTACCGAAGAAAAGGCATTTAGGTAGACCGCATAATTTAAACACAATGAGAACCTTTGTGTATAATCGGGTCGTCAGAAGAAAGTCTTACCAAGGGGTATTGTATTACCCGGTGACTGGGTTGTGCAGTTGAATACGGTTAGACTGGAAGCTGACCTAAACATACATAGTTGTATTACCCAGTAATTAGTTTATAGAGATCAGATAGGTAGTCGTTCCATGTAAAACAATGGTGTTCAGCTGAATCCGGTTAGACTGGAAGCTGACCTCCACATACATAGTTGTATTACCCAGTAACTGGGTTGTGGAGATTAGATAGGCAGTCGCTCCACGTAAAATACCGCTGTTCAGCTGAATTCGGTTAGATTGGTAGCTGACCTAGACATACATAGTTGTATTAACCAGAAAGTGGGTTGGGAAGGTCAGATAGGCAGTCGTTCCATGTAAAATACTGATATTCAGCTAAACCCGGTTAGACTGGAATCTGACCTGAACATAGTTGGGGAAAGGCTATCCAGATGGTGATAACGGTGAGAACTTGTGTGTTGATGATCTACAAAAATGACATTAACTTTGATATGTGTCCAGTCACGGATGTTTATTTCTGGTAGAACTGAAGGATCTTCCAGTTGAAGAAGCCTTCTTCCATTGATATGGTTATCGATGATGCATTCCTGGAATCAAAAATGGATATTTTAACACCCAGATTATTTTACGTCCAGAATCTAGTCTGATTGAACTCATCATCATCATTTCAGCCGAAAGACGTCCACTGCTGGACATAGGCCTTCCTCAAGGTTCTCCACGACGACCGGTCCTGCGCCTCCCGCATCCAGCGGTTTCCCGCGACCTTCACCAGGTCGTCGGTCCACCTTGTCGGGGGCCTACCCACGCTACGTGCGGTTCCGGTGCGTGGTCGCCACTCGAGAACCCGTCGGCCCCATCGGGCATCAGTCCTACGGGCAATGTGTCCAACCCACTGCCACTTTAGTGTTGCAATTCTTTGGGCTATGTCGGATTAAACTAATTTTGGTAAATTCATGCGTTTTTAGAGACAAGCGGTGGCCTAGTATTATCGGCTGCGACTTAGCACTAGTTACTACTTAGCTAGCACTTAGTTGTAGATCGTAATTTCGAACCCCGTGAGATGCTTTGCTTTGTGTGGATTTTTTCATCACCACTCAAAATCAAAAAGTCATTTATTCAAATTAGGCTCAGAATCAGTACTTTTTGAACGTCAATATTACATAAGACAGTCCCCCAAAACGCCCACCCATCGACACTTCCTAGTGCTTTCGCTGGGAAGAAGAAGTGGCGGAAGAAACTCCCCAGCAGCACAGCTGTCTGATCATTTAAAAAACAACACATGACTTTATACAATACTATGTATAGTGATGAATACAAGAAAATACAACAACAATGAAATTATTGAAAATATGCCAGCTACCACGCCAAAATACCAGCAAAGCAAAACAATATATATAAATATATATTTAAATGAAATTGTAAGTAACTAAAAACTTATTACTTCAATAAAAGCCCCAGGCATAAAGGGCGTGACAGCTTACATATTTATGTATTGAAAAAAAAGTGAATTATATGAACTCGTATAACATGTCTAAGCTAATTCCGGAGAAAGAATACAAACATTGTCCTGAGTTAATCAGAGCGACCAGCTATTCTTATCATTTAAGTAATCACTTACGGAATAATATGCCTTTGAACGAAGCTTGGATTTGATTTGTGCTTTAAATGCATTGTAAGGCAAGTCTAGCAAAGCAGAGGGTATCTTGTTATAAAAAGTTATACCAAGCCCAACAAAAGAGTTATGAACCTTTTGAAGTCGGTGAAAAGGGGCTCGCAGTTTGTCCTTGTTTCTGGTGTTAATATTATGAATATCACTGCTCTCAAAACGGTGAAGGAAAACATCATGTCCTCATCGAGAGGAGGGCTCTGTCACAGGAGTGTGAACATTATAAGTTACGTCATGGGCGTGTTCAGATTCTGGCCGAGAGGGGGCAACTCAAATTTTTAAAGTGAGTAAGCTTTGTGCGCTATAGTCGCACGTGGTGTTTTTGGCAATTACACCGAACGTTTTGCCAGTGTCTAGTTAGAGATAAGTCCTCAGTAATCAGAGGAGTCCATACATATCCAGCTCGGCTGGGCAGCGTTCGGGAAGCTACGATACATCTTCTCGTCGTCCAAGATACCACAGTGTCTCAAGACTAAAGTCTTTGACCAGTGTGTGTTGCCAGTGATGACTTACGGAACTGAAACGTTGTCGCTCACAATAGGCCTCATACGAAGGCTCAGAGTCACACAAAGTAAAGAGCTATGCTAGGAGTTTCTCTGCGTGATCGAATCAGAAATGAGGAGATCCGCAGAAGAACCAAAGTCACCGATATAGCTCTGCGAGTCGCTAAATTTAAGTGGCAGTGGGCAGGGCACATTGCTCGTAGAATCGATGGCCGATGGGGCAATAAGGGTCTGGAGTGGCGGCCACGTATTGGAAGACGCAGCGTAGGGAGGCCCACAACAAGGTGGACCGATGACCTGATGAAGGTCGCGGGAAGCTGATGGATCCGGGCAGCACAAGACTGGTCATCGTGGAAAGCCTTGGGGGAGGCCTTTGTCCAGCAGTGGACATCCATAGGCTGAAAAAGATACATATTCTGCGAGATTTACCCCTTCCCCCGGTAACGCTGCATAAGTCATGTTTTTTCGTGCATGCAGCCGGCTCCATCGAATTATAAGAAGTTGTCACGTCAAAAAACCTTCCTCCAAAGCGATTCCGTGTCCAAGATTTTGTTTTCCCAAAACTTAATCCATATACCTTATATTGAGGTAACCCAACCACTTTTTCCATCCAATCAGCGACCTGTTCCTCGTTCCACTCGAAGGGGTCAGGATAAGCCAGGTTATCGACAACTTTTGCAGCTATTTCATACAAGGTCAGAGGAGAGACCAGGTATTGATTTAGTTTTCTGAAAAGTATATAAAGATGTATTGGAGAAGGGTGCCCAGTAACTGCTGCGGTTAGTTTGTGGATGGGTGAACGTCTTAAAAATACCGTGCCTCGGAAAGTACGTAAAGCCGTGGAGGCTGTCATTAGTAGTTCTTTTTTTTTTTTTTTAATAGTTATAAACTAGCACTTGACCGCATTCCCGCCTGATGGTAAGCAGTGATGCGATCGTTAATGGTAAAGCGCGCTAGTTTATTAAGAGCCTATTCACTCAGAAAAACTGAGCGAATAGGAAGGAAGACGGCAGTTGAGCGAGGTGATGCAATGTTAAACCCAACAACACGACCAACGATGCTGCGCCAAAGGGAGATTGATCTGAAGACCCTCCACGACCAAACTCCCAACACAACAACATTAGGCGCATCGTACCCGGCACACATCGCAACACAACTGCTCAGACCCGTCCTCCGAACGGCTTCACCAGACATCATGCCGGAACACGACAAATCGCTTGGCGGCAAGGCTTTGTCTGGTGGGTGGTAACTTCTGCCGGCGGCCGATGTTATGGCCTACCACCGAGTAGTCTTTGACAGTCATTACGGGTAGTCGGTGTGTCTATCATGAGTTTTCATTACGAGACTCGATCATAGGAACGGCCGCGTTTGGCACTCTCATTGGTTGAGAGTTCTTTCAACCTTGAAGCGGGCCAATCGATAAGTCAAACTCGCTCGATATCGATGATCGAGTCTTCGTAATGAAAACTCTTGGTAGCCACACAGAAGCCAAAAATTTACCATCCATGAATACTAAGGGATATTGTAATGCTCAATATCTGCTTTGTGGAGGTCAACACAGTGCTCCCAGTGAGAGAGTGGCTCCATGTAAATTACTGGTAGGCAGCTGTGTCCAGATAGACTTGAAGCCATCGTCATGATTGTTTGAATAAGGTAACCAGATGAATATACAGGGTGTATCTGACATCGTAACGCAAACTTCGCGAAAAGGCTACACCGCATGCCACTAACAAAATTATAATAGTCACTTATGTCGTTTATGAGGGGTTACAGAAATAACAGTGTTTAAAAAAGTGTCGGCTCGGCCTTTGAACGTTGCAAGCGTGCCGCCGTGCGTGTTTGTAGGTATGACGTTGACCCCTGATGCGAACTCTATTAAATCAGCTGATAGGATAGTTTTTCTAGTATTGTTCACATTGCGCTTTTTTGTGTAATTAACGAATTAATTAATTTTTACTTTTAAATCTTATTGGGTTATAAAAGTAGAGCAATTATGAAATCGGGAAAAAGCCGACGCAAAATTCCACCACTGGGGGGTTCAGAATCATGTACTGGATCCATGGTACTCGTTTGTGCGTTATATAACCTACTCTGTCCATTTCCATTCCTACTCTGGGCCATTCCCCCTCACTGAGAGAAGAGAGGCCAGTGTCCCAGGAGAGGGGGAACGTTATTAGCAAATTATATTATTATATTTTTACTTACATAGGTTTCGGTTTTATACCGGCAGTCATGGTGAGAAGTCGTAGCTGTGGTATCTCAACAGAGGGATCCCGACGTGGTATTATTATCTTTTTAAGCCGTCGTTTTTTCACCATCTCCGATTTTGTCTGGATCTACAAGAAAAGGAAATGTATACCCAGTGTAATGGAAAGGGTATATGTTTAGAGGTATGAGGAACGGTGTAACGTTCACTCCTCCTCCACAGAAACGGAAGGATCCTCCGAACAGACGGGTGTTATGTCTGGCGGCCACTTGCCCCACGGCTTATGTTGTATATGTAAAGAAAACCCCGTCCAAATACGTGTCTAGTATTTTTGGGAAATCTGACTGACGGACTAATTAGTTTTTTTTAGTCAAATAGGTACCCTATTTGTCTCCATTGGAGGGACGGATTTTCGTTACCTACCATCATATCATCGACATCCTCGTCGTCAAACATCTTGGTTTGATAAAATAATAATGATTTAAAAATAAATATAACTTTGCAACTTTCACTGTGGTTTGAAAAGACCTGTCACGTATTTTTTTTTTAACTCTTGTGTTACCCATGACAGTGTCAATGAGTTAAGTGTTAAAACCTCCTTTGACGGGCAAAATGTTTTAAACCTACTTTGTTGCGTTCTAGCTGTTGTTCAGCTTGGGTAAGGGCGATACTATATATTTTATTTATTTGGGACAAAAAACGACAGCCTCCGTGGCGTAGCGGTGGCGAACGCGGCCGCTACGCAAGGAGGCGCGGGTTCGATCCCCGCACAGTGCAAATATTTGTAAGCTGAATATGAATATTTGCACTGGTCTGGTCGTGCCTCGGAAAGCACGTTAAGCCGTTGGTCCCGATTGCCATACGAACATTAATGGCAGTCGTTACGGGTTGTTGGAACCCTCAAAAGTCCAACAAGTGGTCTAACTGCAATGCTTCGATATCGCCTTTGGGTTGTGGAGGTCAGACGGCACGGAAAATATCGAAGTTTAGCCAAAATCAACAGTTGAGACTGGTAAGCGGACCCCGGCCTCCAAAGCTGTACAAGCTTCGAGTGCGACTGGGATTAACGCTGAGATTTCTCTCGGTGGTAGACCATAACATCGGCTGCCGGCAGAAGTTACCACCCACCAGACAAAGTCTTGCCGTCAAGCGATTTGTCGTGTTCCGGCATGATGTCTGGTGAAGCCGTACGGAGGGCGGGTCTGAGCAGTTGTGTTGCGATGTGTGCCGGGTACGATGCGCCTAATGTTGTTGTGTTGGGAGTTTGGTCGTGGAGGGTCTTCAGATCAATCTCCCTTTGGCGCAGCATCGTTGGTCGTGTTCTTGGGTTTACATTGCATCACCTTGCTCAACTGCCGTCTTCCTTCTTATTCGCTCAGTTTTTCTGAGTGAATAGGCTCTTAATAAACTAGCGCGCTTTACTATCAACGATCGCATCACTGCTTACCATCAGGCGGGATTGCCGTCAAGCGCTAGTTTACAATTATTAAAAAAGAAAAAAAAAGTTGATGATGATGATTTGGGACAACAAACAGTTATGCTTTACAATATTAATAGTCAGCTTAGGACCAACTTAGGTAAGGACCAGGCCCGGGTCTACGGCGCGTTGTGTTTCACGCGCGCCTCAAAGAGATGTCACCACATCGTGACGGGGTCCACGAAGACTCTTGGTCATGGTTGCCGGTTGCTTACCATCAGGCGGAATTACGGTGAAACACTAGTTTATAATTATTAAAAAAAAGACGTGGGCAACACATGCAGACTTCAGCTTCTTCTTGAACAATGTGATTTAAGTACTGTGTGGTGTTCTGATTATCAAAAGTCATTTATTCCTTATATTAATTCTAATCTTCTGTCCTCAGGTACACACCCGGCTAACATATCTCCGGCACCTCATTGTGTCTCTCGCCCAAGCGCGGGAAATAGACAGAACTCTACTCATCTTCTCCCACGATTACTACGACGAAGAAATTAATAATCTAGTGAGAAGCATCGACTTTACAAAGGTGAGGAAATAGTATTTAAGAATCATTAATTCAATGTCATGCATGCTAAGGTTCAAACTGCATTGTAACCCACAATCTATTATAAGATGTTACTGCTCGAGGCTTCGCACTCGCATATGCAAGAAGTGATCAACGTAAGATCGTTTTTTTTGAAGTGAAACTTCTTTACGCACGCTTGACTTGGGGAGTAAGCTGGCGAACGCGTGACGTAAGCGTTACGAAAAGTGATCGGGCAAGGCGAACGGAAGTTAAGTGGGGGATATAAGCACAGAGGCGCCCGTGGCGCGAGCTTGGTACTACAAGGTCTACAAGGAGTTTTTTTTTTTTTTTTTTCAATAAAAATAGAAGATCTATGCAAAAATATTAATTTACCAAAGAAACCATGAAATAAATTTAAATATTTATAGAAAATTAATATATGTATATGTGTATACATGTATATATTGTACATATATATATATATATATCAGTGGCGAAGGCTGAAATTTTGACAAAGGGAACCCGGTCCAAAAAAATAAACACTTATACACTTACCTACTGCAGGATATCTTGGAGGAGGTCTTCAGATAAGAATAATATCAAAAGCCCCACCTTCACCATACAAAAAAGGACTGATGATTTGATAACAGTGTCTTTCAAGTATGATAAAAGCGGCTTTGAGAAAAGCCTTTTTCGACGTGCATCTCCATACCACACATGCATGCTTGTTAGTAAGTACTAAGTTAAGTACCTATTGTTAGGGAATAAGAGTCAAGAAAAAATAAAATAAAAAATTACAAAAATAATAAAGTGTTAAAAACCGAACCACACAAACACCGATCCAAAACCAACAAAAATATTAAGCAAAAATAAAGCAAATTATACACAATCACAACGTTATTTATATTCTAATGCAATGCGTCTTGTTTTGAAATTTTGTCGTGTTTCCTTTCTTGTAGTGGCGTGGTTTCTTTGTCTCTTTCTAATAGAGGAGAGGAGAGAACTACAAGCCGCTTGGCATTAGCCTATATTTATCAAGTTTTACCGACGGTTAGCGAGCATTAGAAAGAGATGGTCTGACACGCTCTGTCTCTTTTCGCCATAGTAAAACGTTGACCGAGGTAAGCTGAAATTCGTCGGGTTCCTTCAATGTAATGTACGAAAAATTGAAGCGCTGATTAATTTACGACTATAAAATGAAATGTGATACTTAGGGTATTGCTAAAAATTACTATTGCTATTGTAAATCGCGCCGGCATTTGATTAATAATACTTTGTTAATGAAATAGAATGTAAATAGTTTTGTATGAATATGGAACTGATTTTTTAAAGGTAACCCGGTGGGAATCGGCTTGTATGGACCCTTCGCCACTGATATATATACATACAGATGGAGCGAAAGAAGTTTCACTTCAGTCATGTGGTCATAAGCACACTCGTATTTTATTTATTTTATAAGCTCGTGCTTAACCGCGATCCTGCCTGATACTAAACAGTGATGCAATAGGGATATTTCCTAGGTTAAAAAAAATAGATTCTATTTAGTCCGTAATTCAGATTATAGAAAAATATTGGATACGTAATAACGTATATTTTGTTTTATCAAATCAATAAAGATTGATAAAATATAAAAGGCATTAAAGATCAACAGTGGTGGCTGGTGACGTCACTGCTCGCTAAAAAGTATAGCGTGCAGTGACGTCACACGAGTTTTCAACGCACTGTGTCGTCTTATTTTTTTGTTTATATGAAAAAAGAAAAAATACTTGTCTAGTATGTTTTGGAAATCTGACTGACGGACTAATTAGTTTTTTTTTTTTTTTCGATGAAGGCCAGCCCGCGCCGCAACTGAGCCAGTATTGTATAAATTCTCGACTATGACCTCTGAGTGTGTTTCGGCCGTTTCTTCTCAGAGCTAGCACTAGGAAACGCGGTCATCAAGACGAAAAAAAAAAATTTCGATCCATTCGGCCCTTGCTGTTTTTATCCAGCGACACCCTAAGCCGAGGTTCGTACTCCACAGGAGGTGCCCTTAGCGTGTAGTCGCTTAGTTTTTAGTTACCCTGGCTGGAGGCTTTAAATGCATTTAAGGCAGCCACAGCATAGTCCGGTTAAGTAATCACGACCTCTGAAGGTCAACTACGAGATGCCATATTGATATAAAAAAATCATAGCAAGAATTCCGCAGTTCCAGTGACTTAAAGCCCTGTTTTATCATGTTTTCAGGTGATGCAGATATTTTACCCATATTCTATTCAGACACATCCTCACGAGTTTCCGGGGATGGACCCCAACGATTGTCCTAGGGACACTAAATTTGAACAGTAAGTAATAGCTTTTATTAGACTATAGACCAGGGGTCGGCAGGTAGTTTTAAGTAGGGTCCGCTATATTGCTCGAAAATTTTTAAAAGGTCCAGAAATAAAACAACTGATAATAAGTACAGCTATTTATTACCTAAAATTAGTGTGAAAAATTGCATCGGCGGTCTTGAGCCAGGTTTTTAAATTTGGTTCTCGTGAAGAACAGCTAATTTGAAGAGTGTCTTCTAAGTGAGCGTCTGTTAATCTCGAACGATATTTGTTTTTCAAAAAAATCATTTTTGAAAAAGATGTTTCGCATATGTATGTCGAACCAAACATAGTGGGCAAATTGATAGCAAGATTTTTTGCAATTTTGATATTTTTCTGGGACATGTTTGACCCAAAATTCTTCAGTTGACACCTGTTTATATATTTGCAAAGACAAATCTTCTTGCAGATCGATTATTTCCATTTGAAGTGATGGCTTTGGCAGATTAAATAACTTGGCAGCCACATCTGTCCATTCGGCTGCTGCATCACCTTCAAAGGGTGACTTAAGAAACAGAGATAGCTTGCCCATCTCTGCAAAGTCTTGGAATCTTGTGGCAAATTACGCAGAAATAAAAGATTGGTTCAAAAATATTACGTATTTGTTTATACTTGACATACCTACATTACAATATTTGGCGGTCCGAGGTTCTACCTTTCGCGGTCCGCCTGTTGCTGACCGTTGCTATAGACGATAGCCCGTGTGATACCGGGCGTAGAATAGTACCATTCCATATCCTCTGGTGGGTGTCTAGAGAGGCGCCTAAAGGAACTCTTACCAGGGAAGCGGGCAGCAGCACTTCTCCTGTGGAATATCAAGTTACTGCGATCTCGAACCCGATAATTATAAACTAGCGCTTGACCGCAATCCCGCCTGATGGTAAGCAGTGATGCGATCATTGATAGTTTATTAAGAGCCTATTCACTCAGAAAAACTGAGCGAATAGGAAGGAAGACGGCAGTTGAGCGAGGTGATGCAATGTTAAACCCAACAACACGACCAACGATGCTGCGCCAAAGGGAGATTGATCTGATGACCCTCCACGACGAAACTCCCAACACAACAACATTAGGCGCATCGCACCCGGTACACATCGCACCACAACTGCTCAGACCCGCCCTCCGTACGGCTTCACCAGACATCATGCCGGAACACGTCATATCGCTTGGCGGCAAGGCTTTGTCTGGTGGGTGGTAACTTCTGCCGGCGGCCGATGTTATAGACTTATGATTAAAATCGAATCAGGAATGAGGAGATTCGTAAAAGAACTTAAGTCGCCGACATAGCCCAGCGGATTAGCTCACTGAAGTGGCAGTTTACGGGGCACATAGCACGTAGAGCCGATGGCCGATGGGGCAGAAAGACTTGAATGGTGACCTCGTACTGGCAAGCGCAGCGTCGGACATCCAACGACTTGGTGGTCGGATGACCTGACCAACATTGCAGGCCACATCCAAACGGTCTTTTTGGAAATGTCTGGGGAGACATATGTCCAGCACTGGACTTCCTATGGCTGGCGTGATGATTTATCATCACCATCAACCTTTTTATCGTCCCACTGCTGGGCACAGGTCTCCTCTCATACAGAGAAGGATTGAGCGTAATCAACACGCTTGCTCAATGCGGTTTGGCGATTTCAGACTTAAAAGTCCCCCCATGCATGCGGAGCCCCCTAAGCGGGGAACACATTTTTGAAGGGACCAATGGGCGGTCCAAACGATCCCAACTGATCCCAACTAGTCGCAATCATTTGACAAAAACGTGTTCGCCGATTAGGGGACAGGTGTCCTCAAGACCTTCACCTTCAGTCATTGGTGTCCAAGATATACTTAGACAGTACATATAACTTTAGAAAACAGGGTTGATATGATTTAAATCACTTGATTTAAATCAGTGATTATAATCGTGATTTTAATCAAGTGATTCTTTTTTTAAAATCAATGATTTAAATCATTGCACTTTTACTGCAACCAAGTCGGCCAAAAATTGTCTAGGGACATCCTTCGACATAGATTACGGCGCGCACACGAGCAACTGCTGAGTACAGTTGCTTCTTCGGCTGGGGTCGAAAGAATATTTTCAGCATTCAATTTAGTGCACAGCAAAATAAGAAACAGATTAGGCACCGAGAAGGCAGCCGAATTAGTTTTCCTTTTGAATGAACTCAAGAAATGATAAAGTTTACTAACTAAGTTTATTAATACTTGGCATAAGTATTTGTTCATCTTTCTTTTTTAGTCCGTAAGTTATTACATTCCTTGTAATTTTTTCAACGCTACTGTTTTTTAAATTGTTGATTTTATTAGTAGAACTTGTTTAATTACCTTAATTGTATCGATAATAATATTAACCCAAAATATGTTGTTTTCCTTTTAATGAAGATTTGACTATTAACTTTAAAAAAAAAAGACAAGAAAGTAAAAAACTTCAAAAAAATCCGATTAAAATCAAATAAATCCGATTTAAATCAAATTAATCGGATTATTTTGTTTTTTTTTTTTTAAATCATGATTTTTATCAACCCTGTTAGAAAACTTACATTGGTACTTGCCTGACCTGGAATCGAACCTGCGCACTGGCGTGATGATTATGATTACTTAATATCAATACTATGCTTTCAGAGCCGTGAAACAAGAATGCAACAATGCCATGTACCCAGACTTGCACGGGCATTACCGGGAGGCGAAGTATACTCAAACCAAACACCACTGGTGGTGGAAGGCGAACAGAATATTCAACCAGCTGCAGTGCACTGTTGGGCATACAGGTGTGTTTTTTTTTTTAAGTAAAAACTTCTTTAGGGACTTTGAGCATTTCTGTTGGATAGAGGAAAAGCATTGACCATTTGACCATTTTGAAGCATTTCAATCCCCGGCCAGGTCATGATGGAAAACGATCTTTTCCTGATTGGCCTGGGTCTTGGATGTTTATCTATATTTGTATCTATTATAAATATAGTATCGTTGAGTTAGTATCCCGTAACACAAGTCTCGAACTTACTCTGGGGCTAGCTCAATCTGTGTGATTTGTCCGTATACAGTATGTTAAGAAAACCCTGTCCGACCCATAATGCATGCCAAGCCGTGAAGCCGTACAGAGGGCGGGTCTGAGCAGTTGTGTTGCGATGTGTGCCGGATACGATGCGCCTAATGTTGTTGTGTTGGGAGTTTGGTCGTGGAGGGTCTTCAGATCAATCTCCCTTTGGCGCAGCATCGTTGGTCGTGTTGTTGGGTTTAGCATTGCATCACCTCGCTCAACTGCCGTCTTCCTTCCTATTCGCTCAGTTTTTCTGAGTGAATAGGCTCTTAATAAACTAGCGCGCTTTACCATCAACGATCGTATCACTGCTTACCATCAGGCGGGATTGCGGTCAAGCGCTAGTTTATAATTGGCTTGTATCCTAAAAAATAATTTAATGTCCATCAGATAGATTTATAAAAAATATTGAACACGTATTTTTTATTTTTTCTTTCATTAAAATACTTAGGAAGATATATTGATTTGAAATGTCGCATGACGTCACGCCGTGGTACAAAATATACCACGGCGTGACGTAATCAGCCCCCACTCCGTAACTTTAATACGCTATATCTCAGTAGTTTTTGGTAATTTCGACAAAATAAAAAATACGGGTCTTAATTTTTTTTATTATCTATAAGACGGACTAATTATTTTTTTGATTTTCATACCTTGGATACATCCCTATTATTAAAAAAAAAAAACTTTTTTCCCGCGAATTTATTCCAACTTCCCCGAAATTTGGTAATTTTTAAAAAAGTGACAACACCAGTATTATTTTGAGCGAATAGCGATGCGAACACTGCCGCCCGCCCCCCGCGGAAAGGTGCTTATCGCACATTTATTAAGTTACCTCTTTTTGCGAAATAATATTTATTTTTTTTGGGGGATTTTTTTTAAGTTTAGCCCGTTTTTGTATCCATTAGTAGAAACAGTTATCGATACCTAACAATACCTTCACGGTTCGGACAGGGTTTTCTTAACATACTGTCTATTTATATTTAGATAATGCGCGTGACCGGCCCGACACTGTGATCATATTTTTTTTTTTTTTACTTTTTGTGTTTTTAAAATTATTAAATGATTTCAGTTGTCATTTCTGTCGCTTAGTTTCACTACTGAATATTTTTTTCTATTTCTTTTTTTTTTTTTTTTGTTCAACCCCCTAGTTTCCCACACTAGGAATTTCTCCTGTGTCGTGGTGCTTTAACAAACATATAAATTCACATCACAAACATCCAGTCTTGTAGGTCATACTACACACATACATAATTGTTTCGTGCGGGAATTGAACAAGCTACAGGCAGCGCAGCAGTCCTCATCACTCAGCCCTCAGCCACTACACCGGTCGGTCAGTTTCACGACTGACTATTTTTTTTTTACTTTTTAAACTAATGCTTAACCGCTATGCCGCCTAATGGTAAGCAGTGATATAATTATTGATGATAAAGCGCGCTAGTTTAATAAGAGCCTATTCACTCAAAAATTAACTGAGTGAATACGAAGGAAGACGGCAGTTGAGCGAGGTGATGCAATGTTAAACCCAACAACACGACCAACGATGCTGCGCTAGAGGGAGATTGATCTAGAGACCCTCCACGACCAAACTCTCAACACAACAACATTTGGCGCATCGTACCCGGCACACATCCCAACACAACTTCTCAGACCTGTCCTCCGTACGGCTTCACCAGACATCATGCTGGAACACGACGAATCGTTTGGCAGCAAGACTTTGTCTGGTGGGTGGTAACTTCTACCGCCAACCGACGTTATGGCCTACCACAGAGAATTTTAATGATTTCAGTTTTCACTTCTGTCTGTCAGTCTGCTTAGTTTTTCTTTAAACGTTATAAACTAGTGCTTGAACGGAATCCCAACTGATGGTAAGGAGTGATGCAATCGTTGATGGTAAAGCGTACTAGTGTATTAAGATCCTATTCACTCTAGCCTTGAAGACACATTTTTTTTGGGAGAGATTTTGAATCTTCAAATGACCTCTCTCACTCTGGACGGAGCAGAAGGGCGTGTCAGACTTTCACTGACTAAAACCCACTCGTGTTCCTTCACCTGCCTGAGCGCCAGGGTCATAGTATGTCTTTCGAACAACCACAGTCCTGGCAGGGCCTTCAAGACACTTATAGTCTGACGAGAAGATCACCGCAGGCAAGTTGTTCCAATCCTTCGATGTACGCGGTATACAAGATGTGGCGTAACGCTTCGTCGCTGCCTAACTGTTTCCCCAACTATGTTCAGGGCAGCTTCCAGTCTAACTGGATTCAGTTGAACACCAGTATTTTACTTGGAGCTACTGCCTATCTGATCTCCATAACCTAATTACTGGGTCATACGACCATGTCGAGGTCAGCTTCCAGTCTAACCTGATTTATTTAAATACCAGTATTGTATTTAGAGCGACTGCCTCTCTGATCTCCATATCCTAATTACTGGGTAATTCAACGATGTCGAGAGCAGCTTCCAGTCTTACCGGATTCAGCTGTATACCAGTATTTTACTTAGAGCGATTGCCTATCTGATCTCCATATCCTAATCATGGGTAATTCAACTATGTCGAGAGCAGCCTCCTTGGGGTAGCGGTAGCAAACGCGGCCGCTGCGCAAAGAGGTGCGGTTTCGATCCTAGTCCAGTGCAAATATTTGTATACATGAATATGAATATTTGCTCTGGTCTGGTCGTGCCTCTGAAAGCACGTTAAGCCGTTATTCCCGGTTGCCATACGAACATCTAATGACAGTCGTTACGGGTTGTTAGAGCTCTCAAAAGTCCAACAATTGGTCTAACTGCAATGCTTCGATATCGCCTTCGGGTTGTGGAGGTCAGACAGAGTTAAGCCAAACTCAGCAGTTAGACTGGTATAGCGGACCCCAGACTCCAAAGCTAAAAAAAGCTTCGGATGCGACTGGGATTAACGTTGAAATGATGATGATGACAACTATGTCGAGGGCAGCTTCCAGTCTAACCGGATTCAGTTTAATACCAGTATTTTACTTAGAGCAACTATCTGACCTCCACAAACCAGTTATTGGATAAGATTTTTTTTTTTTTTTTTATTAAAGTATAAACCAGCGCTTGACCGCAATCCTGCCTGATGGTAAGCAGTGACGCAATCGTTGATGGTAAAGCGCACTAGTTTATTAAGAGCCTATTCACTCTAGCCTTGAAGACACTCAAATTGTAGTCCGACGGAAACACCGCCGCCGGCAGATTGTTCCAGTCCCTCGATGTACGCGGTATAAAGGAGGAGGCGAAACGCTTCGTCCGGATCGTAGAGGTGTTAACAACATAAGGGTGGAAACTCGCCGTACGACGGGTCGTCCGATGGCAATCTTCTCCCAGTTGAAATAATGTCCCTTTGTGCCGATTGACCTAGTTCTGTTCTGTCTCCTGCTTGTTATGGAGGGAAGTGGAAAAAATATCTTTTTTCTTACTCCTCCGCTATTCTTTTCTGATTAATTTCGTTGCGGGATTCAAGACAGTTGAATCGTTTCTCCGGGACTCGTCGAGCTTCATTGCTCGGCGTTTTTCTGGCGGTCTCCACTGTTGATTCTGGCTTTCAGGAGCTGCAGTGGGTGGGAAAAAGTGTGGCGGGTTTTGTCCCAATAAAAAAAAAGGACGTAACCACTTCATCTGATTTGCTAAATTTTACTAAATTTTCCCTCTTCAGGTTATGTCCTCTTTCTGGAAGAGGATCACTACGTAGCAGAGGACTTCTTGCACATCCTCAGTCTTCTGAAGTCCACGGCAGACAAGAGCTGTCCTCAATGCGACATTCTCAGTCTTGGCACCTATTTGAAGACTTATCAATATCACGTGAACGGTGATAAGGTAGGTGTCGGTATTAATTTATGTGATCACCACACATCACCATAAAAAGATAATAACAGAACCTTTTTTTTAAAAAAAAATAATTATAAACTAGCGCTTGACCGCAATCCCGCCTGGTGGTAAGCAGTGATGCGATCGTTGATGGTAAAGCGCGCTTGTTTATTAAGACATTCACTCAGATTGAGCGAATAGGAAGGAAGACGGCAGTTGAGCGAGGTGATGCAATGTTAAACCCAACAACACGACCAACGATGCTGCGCCAAAGGGAGATTGATCTGAAGACCCTCCACGACCAAACTCCCAACACAACAACATTAGGCGCATCGTACCCGTCACACATCGCAACACAATTGCTCAGACCCGTCCTCCGTACGGTTTCACCAGACATCATGCCGGAACACGACAAATCGCTTGGCGGCAAGGCTTTGTCTGGTGGGTGGTAACTTCTGTCGGCGGCCGGTGTTATGGCCACCGAGAAACTTCACTCAAAAGTCAAGCTTTGCTTAAATCTCGTTTGGATTTAAGTAAAGCTTCGTTTGGATTGGTTGAAACTAGTTTTAAGTACCTAATGCTTAAATCTTGAGTGGATAGCCCTTTTTTGTCCAAACATTAGTTCCACGCACGATGTACGGGCGTTTTGGGGGGACTGTCTTATGTAATATTGACGATCAAAAAGTGTTGATTCTCAACCCAATTAGAATAAATGACTTTTGATTGGAGAACATTGACAGCACGAAAATGGCAAAATTCAAATGACTTAATTTTATCATCGATAGTATGATGACCAGCGTACTTTCTTCTTTCTTTGTTTTTTGGCTTCGCACGGTTTGTGCATTTAGCCAATGTCACGTAATGAATTGTTCAATGTCGAAAAAGACGGCCGCGTGACCCGTCTTACGATGGAGGTTTGAGACAAAGTCATGATGTGACCACTATGCTGCGATATTTGACTGTTCTTTATGAATTATTTACTGAATGCACTTTTTACTACATAAATCACGCACTTTTATTTAGTAAACAACACTATAAATAGTTTTAAAAGTCCAATGAAAAACGAGCGTGATACTCAGCTTGACTTTCCCGCCAAAACCCCGACCAGCGTACTTATTTACTATTTAAAATAAATACTTGCCATATCAAATAAGGGGCCGTTCAAATATTACGTAAGCAGATTTATTACAATTATTTACCCCCCCCCCCATCCCCATGTCAGCAAAAGTAAGCAAAACTCTTACCCCCCCTTCCCCTAGGCTTACGTAAACATTTTTCAATTATTAATGTATCTTTAAATAAGAAAATAGATTTAAGATAGATATTAGATTTTACTTATACAGTATTCAACATAGAGGAAGGGACAAAAATATTATAATCTTATGAACAAAACATTTCAAGCATAGATAATGTAAGGGTTGCACTTCGTGTAAAAAAGTAAATAACTACCGATGACGTAATCATCATCCAGACTCCCCTACCCCCATGTCATCCAAAATAAACAAAACGAAGACCCCTGCGCCCCCCAATAGTGCTTACGTAATACTTGAACGATCCCTAATTACAATTTAAAAAAATTGTAATTTGTCTTTATCCATTATGTATTTTACCTAGTGCTTGACAGCGATCCGGCCTGATGGAAAGCAGTGATGTGGTCGTTGATGGTATAGCGCACTAGTTTACTGTGATCCTATTCACTCTAGCCTATATTCATATGTTCCTAACCCCTATATTTTTCTTCCAATATTGAATTCCTTCAACAAAAAACAGCGGAAGAAGAACCTCAACCTCAATTATATTCAGCAAGTTAAGGCAGCTAATGAAGAACGCAGAAAGAAGCACGAAAACCTACCGACTTGGAACTTCCAAGTGTACCCGCACCTTTACACCACGACGCAAAAGGTCTCAATAACTAATTTCTTTTTACAAGACGGAGATTACAATACGGCAATGTTTTCAAATAATGTAACATTTTTTTCTTTCTTTCTTTCTTTTATGGCTTCGCACGATTTGTGCATTTAGCCAATGTCACGTAATGAATTGTTCAAGTCGAAAAAGACGGCGTGATCCGTCTTACGATGGAGGTTTGAGACAAAGCCATGATGTGGCCACTATGCTGCGATATTTCACCGTTCTTTATGAATTATTTACTGAATGCACTTTTTACTACATAAATCCCGCACTTTTATTTAGTAAACAACACTATAAATAATTTTAAAAGTCCAATGAAAAATGAGCGTGACATTCAGCTTGACTTTCCCGCCAAAAACCTAATGTAACGTTTTCTATCTTAGAATTTATGTTTTAATCGCAAAATATTCATAGGCATTAGTGTTGCCAGGGTTATTATTAATGGAGAATGTTCATTGTTTTTAAATAATTTAATATGTAATCCATTTGCTCGTGACTATTAAGCGTTTATAAAACCGGCCAATAGGGTATTTGACTAAAAAAAACTAATTAGTCCGTCAGTCAGATTTCCAAAAAATACTAGGCACGTATTTTTTCTTTTTTCATATAAACAAAAAATGCAGACGACACAGTGCGTTGAAAACTCGAGTGACGTCACAACACTGTACACTTTTTACTGGCCAGTGACGTCACCAGCCACCACTCCTGATCTTTGATGCCTTTTATATTTGTAAATGTTTATTGTTTTGATAAAACAAAAAATAAGTGTCTAGTATTTTTTGGAAATCTGACTGACGGACTAATTAGTTTTTTTTAGTCAAATACCCTATTGCGTGTCGGACTCACGCACAAAGGGTTCCGTACCATTGATTTGTGAAATTAAAGGATTTAAGTTGTTCGTATGAAAGATTACGCGGTAATAAACTGTTTACGATTTACGAGGTATTAAAAAAAAACTACGTACGATCTTGTTCAAAACAAATTTCGTTGGTAGTTTTTATAGTAATGTACATCATATGGTTTTTTTTAGATTTTTCATTTTCTTATTTTAGAAATTAGAAGGGGGGACCTACTTTTTTCCACTTTGGAAGCGTCTGTCACGCAAACTATTCGGTTTAGAAAAAAAAAATATTTTAGAAACCTTAATATCATTTTTGAAGACCTATCCATAGATACCACACGTATGTGTTTGATGAAAAAAAAAATGAGTTTCAGTTCTAAGTATGGGGGCCCCCAATATTTATTATTATTTTTGCCTCAAAATCTTAATGCGGTTCACAGAATACATCTACCTACCAAATTTCAACAATATAGCTCTTATAGTTTCTAAAAAAAATGGCTGTGATATACGGATATACAGACGAACAGACAGACATGACGAATCTGTACGTGCTTTCTAAGTACATCTTGGACACCGATGACTGAAGGTGAAGGAAAACATCTTGAGGAAACCTGGACTTTAAGTCTGAAATCGCCAACCCGCATTGAGCAAGCGTGGTGATTACGCTCAATCCTTCTCTGTATGAGAGGAGACCTGTGCCCAGCAGTGGAACGATAAAAAGGTCGATGATGATGATGATGATGATGATGAATAGAAATATAATGACACACTACATCGATTTTAAAAAATATTCAAATTAGTTTCTCAGAATATAAAAATGAGGATCGAAAAAATTGTCCAATGCCCATTGTCGTATTGTCGTCTCCACATTGTACACATTTTTTTTTTTATGATAATGTCTGTTTAGAAAACAACTCAGGTTAATGTAAAAATAATTTTCGACTTGTCGTTTTTTTTTCGTCTATATTTTCTTCTAAATCATTGCGCCGGTGATATGCTGAAAGATTAGACTGATATGTTGTTTAATATGTTTACCTACATTTTCGCAGTAATAAAAAAAAATATGTACGGAAGACTGCAAGTCAAGCTACCCGAAACTGTTAAATATTCCCAATCAACATTGAGCCTTAATGCTTTAGAGATAAAGTTGAAAATCTAATAAAGAAATCTGCTACGTACTAAAGTACTAGCTTGTTGTGCTGTCTTCTGTACAGACATATATAAATGAAAATAAGTTATTCAAGATGATTTGTTTTCTAAGTAGATAAACGTAATTTGACATCAACTGTATTAAAATGTATAAAGTTTGCTGTTACCTTAATTAGTTATGTAGAAGAAAGTTATTGGTTGATAGCCATTAATTAAAAGCAGTTAGTCCTGACTTTGCAAAAAAAAAACGTAGAAACTACTATTATTTTTCTTTACTGGCAACATTGTATTAGCTGTCAAATTTGTCAGTTCCATTGACGCGGCAAAAAAAAGGTAGAATGTTCAAAATTAATTCTGCCGATGAATTTTTTTTTAAATTTGTCTTACCAACTATAAAATTTGCGTTTTTTTTTTGTTTTAATTTAACTTACGGCTATTAATCAAATTTTCTACTGTAAGCTTTATTTCCTGCTAAAACTGTATTAAAGTTTAATGGCATGACAGCTTTATGGGATGCCTTTTGGAGACTGGTATTTAGAATAATTAAAAATAAAAACTGATCAAAAAGTATTGCACCAGTTAAAATGAGAATTTTCTAATCATGAATCCTGAAGTGAAGACATAAAGTTGATATTTGCTTACATTTTTTCGGAAAAGTTCGGGTATGGTGCAATATTTTTGAACAGTTTTTACAAGATTTAGATTAAGTACTGTATTTTTATAACTAGATAAATTGGCGCCAAAAAGCTTTTTAATTTCTACATCTGATTTATCGGTACATACTGTGTCCCTACTAGTAGCCGATATGGTAAACATTCATATAGTGAACAATCAAGGTTAAGCAACACGTATAGGCATTGATGGTTGATCATTCTCTATCGATTCTTAGACCACTCTACGATTCGGAAAGCATGTCAAGCCGTTAGTCCATTCGTGGGTTTTTATTTATTACTTTACCTTCAAAGTCTCAAGTCGCTTATTAAGCATGCGGTGGCGTGGCGAGTCCATCACAGCATGTAACATCCATTCACAGTTATTTTACTGAAAAACCCAATACCGACCTTATTTTAACTAGAATAAATATCACAATGATTTTGACAGCCATGTCAGTGCCGGCAATCTAATAGCAACCTTATGGTAAGGAGAATTAAGGTCACCGTGATTTCGACAGTAAAGCAAAATTAGAGGTAAAGTAACTATGAAAGGACTGTATGTATAGTCATGATCATTATCATTTTCGTCGAACGATCTGTATATATAACTCGCGAAGCACTTTCACTTCGACCGATTCTATGTTACTCGCATTCAACGGGTTCCTGTGATATTATCAAGGTCGTCATCGGTTCACCTTGTGGAAACCCTTCCAACGCTAAGTCTTCTTGTACGCGGTCGCCACTCCAGAACCGGGTTCGACCAAAATTCAGCCACATCGGCCTTCTGTTCTGCGAGCATTGTCCCTGCCCACTACCACTTAAGTTTGGCCGAGCTACATCGGTTATCTTCATTCGATTGCGAATCTTTTCATTGCTCATTCGATCACGCAATAAAACTCTTATCATAGCCCTTAAAATATCCCTCTTAGCGATAAGACCGCCCATTGTTTCACCTTTTGTAAAATTTCTGTTTTATGTTTTATAATTTATATAAAAAGTTTTCTATCCTCTCAATTGCCCTTTGGGTGACTTCCGGCCTTCTAATAAGACCCATTGTGAGCGACCACGTTTCAGTGCGATTAGTCATCACTGGCAAAAATTAATGGTATAAAACTTTTATCATAAGACATTGCTATGGGTTATAGCTTCCGGAATGTTACATGGCTTATGCACAGTCCCCGAGCGTTATTATGCTATGTAAAAGACAGTCACACACGTAATGAATGACAGATATGAATTATAAAGCTTTTTAATAATTCCTTTTTCCCTGTAGAGTCATTTAAAGCATATTAATATATATAACACATCACACATAGCGTAACCAGCCAGACATTTTCATTGGAGGACCCCAAGCGTTATCTGTATGAGAAAGAATGGGCAGTTCACCACATGGACCCAATGCGGGTTTGTAGATGTCATCTAAAACTTCGTGAGAAAACCAGTACTTATAGGACATGCTGGTTTCTTAATGACGTTTCCCTTCGCCATTTTTGAGTGCAGTGGGTATTTAAAATTAAATTAGTTTCAGCTCTAAATCTCACTAAAGTAAAAATCGTTTATTTTATCATCAAAATACAATTTCTTAGATAGGGTTGGTTTCTAACTAAACGGTCTGTAGCTTGGCCACCATTCTGTAATATTTTTTATATTAACAGTAAATAAAATAATTTGTTTTGAACATATATTAATTTGCTTTTGGTAGTGACTTTTCTTATTAAACTGTAATTCAGAATCTTGGATAAGGAATTACAAAGACAATTTTCTTAATGATAAAGTTTAAATTGCATTGAAATTTAATCAAGACCATTTTGATTATGCATTATCTGATTGAATAATTTGTAATCGTAACTTATCAAAGATTCTAAATTGAATTTTAGACACTTTCTTCCATATCTTTTAATGTTTTATCTTTAATCTTAGCATCCCTCCAACTTTGTAAATAGCATATTTGTAGATAACGTTAAGTATTATGAACCTACGCTTGTATTCATAAATCTTAAATAATTGACTTATACCATCTCACTTCGTTATTTAAAAAAAGTGAGATGCATAAACTATGAAAATTTTATATCCGTCAAAGTTTTTTTTTATGAATAAATGGGTGCGCCTCTATAAGCAACCACACATGGAAAACTCAATCTAGATTCCATTACAACAACACACGGTGCGGACTTTGACTTGTCGAATCTGATGTTAACCTCAGAATGCAAAATAGTTGAGCCCGGCTGTCTTTTGTATATAAGCTATCACAGTCGTTAATAATCAAAAGTCCCAAAGTTCAAGCGGTCTTACTAAGGGTAATTTATTGTTTGTTGCTCTTTTTCTTTTAATAATTATTAACTCGTGCTTGACCACAATCCCGCCTGATGATAAGCAGTGATGCAATCTTTGATGGTAAAGCGCGCTAGTTTATTAAGAACCTATTCACTTAAAAAACTTAGTGAATAGGAAGGAAGACGGCAGTTGAGCGAGGTGATGCAATGTTAAACCCTACAACACGACCAACGATACTGCGCCAGAGGGAGATTGATCCGAAGACCATCCACGACTAAACTCCCAACACAACAACATTTGGTGCATCGTACCCGGCGCATATCGCAACCCAACTGCTCAGACCCGTCCTCCGTACGGCTTCACCAGACATCATGCCGGAACACGAGGCATCGCTTGGCGACACGACTTTGTCTGGTGGGTAGTAACTTCTGCCTGTACCCGATGTTATGGCCTACCACCGAGTGTCACTTTGTTGCATCCGGTTACTCCGACACCGCGGTGCGGAAAGACTGATCAGATGTTGGATTTGAAAGTTCATATAACTGATCCATGTATGGTAGCTTTTAACAGAGGAATAATAACGCTTTGCTGCGCATGGCGGAACCAATTGAATTAGTCTTGTGCTCGTAAGTGATTCGTCCATGATAGCTAAAACATATATCAAAAATCACGCCTTTACAAGTTCAATTGAAAGTTAGCGCAACTCTATAGACGCGATCGGTCGACTCCAATATTAGTATGAAAAACAAAAACGTTTTTTTCTTTGTTATCGATACTATACGCGTCTGTGGCGTGTGTTTCTAGATAATTTGATTAGACCTTGTATTTTACGAAGTCTATGGGCAGATATATATTTATTCACCTTCTTGTTTTAAAATCATCTTTCGTGAAAAATAGTGTCTCATGGACGAAGCGCTTAATCGAATGTATTAGAAAGTAATAATATTTATTGGTTGTGGTTGGAAAGCATGTAAATATTTTAATATTAGTTTTTAACTGAAACGGTGTATTTTTCAGAACTAAAGAATAATAATGATGTGTATGTGCTTGTACGTTACTTTGTAAGGGTGTGTATTTGTGCGAGTGTGAGGGTGTGTGTGTGTGTGTGTGCGTGTGTATGTGCGTGTGTATGTGCGTGTGTATGTGCTGCTATTACTAACTTTAAAGAAAGTTCTGCTTAACAAGCTGAATATATATATATATTTAGTATTCACTGATACGCCTATAACTTCCTCACGTGTGCTTTTGACAGGGCATGCGGTACAAGATAGGAGGGAAGTGGGCCTTTGTCCTCAAACTAAACTTAATTTATGTTTAGTGCATCTTTTTCTTTCTATTTCATTAAAACAGGGATAGAAGATAAATATTAATTTAGTTCTGTGTATGCAATATCCTCGAACAATAGGTCTTTAATTATAAAATATTTTTTTCCCAGCTGTACATAGTGATGCCTTTTTAAAAGCATGTTAGCTGTAAGGTGAATGTAAATATTTTAACTGTTTGAATTTAGAGGATTATTTTAAGTAGATACATTGTAAATATCAAAACTTCCCGCCTAAAATTTGACAGCTACAGTATTGCCACTTCAAAATCCAAAATTCTACCATTTTACCAAAAAATGTTGCCAGCCCCCAAAACAATTTTCCGACCCTAAGTTATTGACAAAAATATATATTTTCAGGTGGAAATAACGCCATGGCATTCTAGCATGCACAACATGGGTTTCGCATTCAATAGGACCGTTTGGGGTCATATTATGAAGCAACAGAGTCAGTTTTGCGCATACGATGACTACAATTGGGACTATTCATTATTACATCTATCACAAAATATGCCTGGAAAGGAGAAATTTAAAGTTATCGTATGTAAGGGACCGAGAGTATTTCATATTGGAGAATGGTGAGTACTTTACATATACTTAATTTTATTTTAGTACTAAATCTGAAATTTAGTACCAACGAGGTAAAAAATTAAATACTTAATAATTATGAATACAAAATTAATCACAACTTTTCTGGCTTCCAGCGGCTTCCACCATAAAAAATCGAACTGCAATGCTTCAACAGTGATTAGCAAAGTACAAAAACTTCTAAAAAATGCAAAACCGTACTTGTTCCCCACGCGAGTGAGTGCGACCGTCACCTCCGGTGGCGCGAAGCACAATAAGAAACTTGTCAAAGGCAACGGCGGGTGGGGGGATATTAGGTAAGAATCCTACTATACTGTATGTTAAGAAAACCCTGTCCGACCCATAAGGATAATAAAGGTTAGGTAAACACATGAACAAATATAATATAAAATTTTACGTAATCATCATAGTACCAATAGAAATGAATTTTGAAATAATCTTTTTTACCCGCGAATTAATTCCAACTGCCCCGAAATTTAGTAATTTTAAAAAAGTGACAACACCGGTATTATTATGAGCGAATAGCGATGCGACCACGTGCCGCGTGCCCTGCCGCCCGCCGCCCGCGGAAGGGTGCATAACGCACACTTATTAAGTTACCTCTTTTTGCGAAATAATATTTATTTTTTTAGGGGGATTTTTTTAAGTTTAGCCCGGTTTTGTATCCATTAGTAGAATCAGTTATCGATACCTAACAACACCTTCACGGGTCGGACAGGGTTTTCTTAAGATACTGTATATTATATTTTGTTTATGCCAAATCGAAACACGTGTCAGTATTTTTAAGAAAAGAACTATGTACAAAATTTCAAAAAGACATCATGAAAATCCACAAAGTTATGAGCTTGTTATCATACTTGGCTGTCCCAACAAAAATATGGTCAACGCTCCACTCAGGCGGACGACCGGCCGTTGAACTCTGGCGTCAGCTGTTGCGCCGGCATTCGCAATACTATGAACTACCGTGCGCGCTCAGTAACCACAGTGCAACAATTTCTAAATGTATTTGGGAAAAAATATAACACTGTGTAAAAATTATTGGAATCGAATCAGTTGCTTATTCTGAACAAACTATATTCAGGTTACGTTGTATAATAATAACAAATTTATTTATTTTTTAATTCTTTAAATTTTAGCTTATTTTTATCACCAGTAGGAAGTATTTTCACTTTCTTAAAAACTTTGTGAATTATAAATCATGGGTTCTGTTGCTTAACAAACTTTTCTTAACATCCAAAGACAGCAAAAAAACATTATGACAGCAGACAATACAAAAAACGCTCATCCTTTTTATACAACGAAATTAATAAAATAATTCACCGGATAACGGAATGGGTATACAGAGTGCGACAATACGACAATAAATGAAAACACAAACAATGCTGGTTCATAGGAATAATCCTAAACCAAAGAAAAAAAACCTAGCACTAAAAATAAAAAAATGAAAATTTCAAACAAACTAGATCGCATAAAATTGCAAATGGAACAGAACATCCTTTAAAAGTATTGGTTCACTGACCTCCGATCGACGACAGTGCGATCCTGTATCGACTTGCTTTTTTCGCGCCATTATTATTAAAGTTTTGTACAGCTGGATGCGGCGGTCATCAACCCGTAAGCGCTTCCTTATCAACATGTACATCATGTAGAAAATGTGAAAAATGAAAAATAATTTCCTGTGACCAAACGAATGGACATATTTATATGATTTTTTATGAGCAGACGGAGAATGTGGTGAGGTACACGATGTTAAATTTATTGTCGTATTGTCAGCACTACTCTGTATATAGACCGAAGGCATGACTTCTTCCCTGGTCTTGTTTCGCGTCAACTCTCGAGCACCGTAGGCGCGGGCTTGCGGAACCAAATTTAAAGAGTGTGACCCGCTCTGGGTGGAGCGGAAAAGCGTGTTAAGCTTTTACTGACTAACATCCTGGGCGCCAGAGCCACGGTACCTCGAACACTCGCGGCCCTGGCAGGGATCGGTCTTTGTGGACCCCGTCACTGTGTGCCGACGTCTCACTGAGGCGCGTGTGAAACACAACGCACCGATCCTGGCCAGTAGGCCTAGTATGAGTTTTCAATACGAAACTCGTTCGATCGTATCGAGCGCGTTTGGCGCTTTCATTGGTTGAGAGTTCTTACGACCTTGAAGCGGGCCAATCGCTGAGTCAAACGCGTTCGATACGATCAAACGAGTTTCGTAATGAAAACTCATACTAGGCCTACTGATCCTTACCAGGCGGTGAGCTGCCCTCTGCTCGCCGCCCGCAACCCGCAAGCCAGGTAAGGACCAGGCCCAGGTCGACGACACTTTATGTTTCATACGCGACGCAAAGAGATGTCAGCACTAAGTGACGGGGTTCACGAAGACCGATGCCTCCAGGGCCAGGGTTGTGGGTTGGTTAAAAAAGATGCCGTGGTCCTGGTGCACAGGCAAGTGAAGGAACACGGGTGGGTTTAAGTCAGTAAAAGGCTGACCCTTTCGCTCAGACCTGAGCGGGAGAGGTCATTTGATGATTTTCCGTCTGTAAATAAAAAAGGGTACGGCTTTTTTGTATGATATCAATGGAAGACACGGCTGGTGCAGTAGCTGTGTGTTGCGCTGCGTATCGCGGGTTCGATTCCCGCACGGAACAAATATTTGTATGGCCTACAGGTAGTTGTTCCGGGTGTGGCAGTTTGTGTAAGTGAATTTAAATGTTTGTAAACGCACCCACGATACAGGAGTAATTCCTAGTGTGGGCAACGTTTGTTTAAAAAAAAAAAAAGAAAAATAAAGTTTTTTTTTTTTATTCCAGAGACCAAGAGCTATGCGCGAACATGACGAAGATAGGTCGCCAGCCGCGTCGCAATATATACTACGCATAATTACATCCTTGTACAGACATTCCACAAGCTTTTAAACCGAAAATGTCCTAAAACATTCAAATAAACCTGCGTACGCTTCACACGAAAATGAACCTTTTTTACATATGCAGCGGTACCTACAAACGCCACAAAATGAACCACGCGTCTTACTGACGTCACACGAATTCTACATCTCGCAATCAGAGTTTACCGTGCAATTAGCATATATACAACTTCCCAATTTCAACCGTTGGGCAAGTGCCCGCCAGACATAACACCCATCTGGTCGGAGGATCCTCCCTTTTCTGTGGAGGACGAGTGGACTTTACCCCTTGTTCTTCATGCCTGATTCAAAGAAAAATAACTTTTGTTTGTATTGGTTTAATGTTGATATTCGTTTGCAACGCTATTGTTGTTGGCTTGAGTAAGTGGTAAGTTGTTGAAAACTTTGTCATTGGCATTCATTTCTTGCTGAAGTTTCTTGCAGATTTTTTTCGCTTAATCTCTCCATGGTCAGTTAATGTATAGTTATTGCATAATTTATTGTAAATTCTACACTATGTAACAAAAACCCTGTCGTTCCTTTCAGGGACATATAATTTTACCTACAAGCACATCATTAATGAAGTCATAATTAGAAAACAGTAATCATTGTCTAGTCAAGGGGTCACAATCAAATACCTATTAAAACCGACAAATTCGATTTTTTTTTTAATATCTGATTTTGTAAGTTAAATAAATTGGCGGGAACGTTCTACTTATGTCTAGTTTCTTTATGCAGAATTGCAGAGCTAAGAAATCAGTTACAGATTATTTTTGTTGAACAATTTTTATAAATTACTTGCTTTATTACGTACGTATGCCGATTCTTAAAACGTAGGTTGAAGGAACAACAGGGTTTTTGTTACATATTGTATAACATTAATGAAGTTTCTTTTAAGATACAACATACTCTTTCTATCGTGTTGTTTAATTTACTAAATTTAACATACTTAATGAAGTATGATTCGTAACCTTATAATTGGATCTGTGATTTGTGGTGTGTGAGGTACTTTTATTAAAAAAAAAATCCGACAAATTCGATAGTTGGACACTGCCCTGCAAAATGTTTGTTGGACTACCGGGGATAGTTAGATAGGGTAGTTTGGAATGAATGTCAATGATAACGTTTCCATTTAAAATGTATAAAAAATAGAATATCATTTCATCTGTTGTTTATGGTCTGTTTTGCACAAATTAAACTCTTCCCCCTCTATTCATAAACGTCGCTTAAAATATCTACCCCCTTATTCATAAACGCTGCTTAAAGTTAACTAGTGATTAGCGATTTTTTAAACATACATTTTAGACGCTTGCACGTCACTTAACTTTAATAATCAATTACGAATAAGCCCCTTAAACACTGTGTTGTTTATCCATAAAAGGATGATTTAAGTTAAGTGACGTTAAAAGGTTAAAAATGTATGGTCAAAGAATCGCTAATCACTAGTTAACTTTAAGCAGTTTTATGAATAAGGGGGCTAGTTATTAGCGACTGTTAAACCATACATTTTTGACGTTTTATAGTCTCATAACTTTAATCATCGTTCATGAATAAACACCTTAGTGTTTAAGGGGTTTATTCATAAACGATAATTAAAGTTAAGTGACGTTAAAACACTAGTTAAGTTTATGCAACGCTTATGAATAAAGGGATTTGTGTTTCATTTATAAACGATGATTAATTTGAGTGACGTTTAAACTCAAAAAATGGATGGTTTAACAGTTTTATGAAGGTTTATATGAACTTTACTGCCATCCTAGTAACTAATCTATGTTCGAGACTCACATAGTTGATAAAAACAACTTAAATTCTTACAGAATAAAATTTAAGCAACAACTTCAGACATTTTTATAACGTTTTCAATTGTGCTAGTCAATATAAAATTGATTTTATAACCACTGAAATATATAATAATTTGTTTAACTTGAAACCAAATATTTGAATAGATCTTAAAAACTATTTTACAATACTCTTTGATATCATCTAAAGATGGCGGCGTGTTCCCGTTCCGTTCGTCATCATCATCATCAACCTTTTTATCGTCCCACTGCTGGGCACAGATCTCCTCCCATACAGAGAAGAATTGAGCGTTATCACCACGCTTGCTCAATGCGGGTTGGCGATTTCAGACTCAAAGTCCTGGTTTCCTCAAGATGTTTTCCTTCACTTTCAGTTATTGGTGTCCAAGATATACTTAGAAAGCTTACCCGTTCCTTTACACGTGGTATATTATAAGCAACAAAATTGCAATGCTTCGATATCGCCTTCGGGTTGTGGAGGTCAGACGGCTGTCGCTTCACGGAAAATATCGAAGTTTAGCCAAAATCAGCAGTTAGACTGGTAAAGCGGACCCCAGACTCCAAAGCTGAAAAAGGTTCGGATGTGACTGGGATTAACGCTGAGACAATTGATTGACTATTATGGGCGACAAAATAATATAATAAAGTTCCAACTGGTTGGAGTTTTTATTAACCTACTACGGATGGCAGGAAAGTCAAAACATAGAAATATCTTCGTATATTAGCATCTTCTTAACTACTAAGATATCAATGTTCAGAACCTATATTTGACCATTTAAAGCCAGAATTCCGTGCACTTGATGACCACAGCTGCGTTTGTAATCAAAACAAAAGAGGGTACTTTTTAGTTAGAATAATAATGTGTTGCAAGCAAAATTAGTCCTTATGGCGGTCATATATAGATTGTGGCGATAGTACATACGTTATCTTTTTAAAACAAGTTTTTTTTTCCTTGTATCTCGAGTAATGGCATGTTTTTGTAGATCAATTTGTTTAAATGTTGCCACTAAATGAAAATACTACCATAGTATTAGTTTTTTTATTATTATTTTTAATATTAGCAACATTACGTATTAAAAATGTACTTATTTCTTAGCTGTATATAGTTTGTTAATAACAATGTATTATTTTTAAAGTCTATAGGGTGGGAGCACCGATTGTCGTTTGAAAAAAAATACAAATTCGTATTGTGATGCTTTAAAGTAGTTAATAATATTCTGAAAAGGTGACAGTCGGTGCGTTTACCTCGTTTTCTGTTATTTAATAGTAAAGTTGTGATTTTTTTATTATTATTATTCTCTTTAATAACAGAAATATTGACGATTATAATAATTTAGAACTTTACGATACCGTCCTATGACGTTTAATATTGTTGTCATTTGTCACTAAGAAGATTTAGCTAGAATGGTTAAGCTACACTTGTCGCGATTTGTTGGTAGATAGGTGACCATCCATTTTATAACGAGACCCCTCCATGCCTCGGAGAACATTTTAATCTCGACTGTATTACCTTTGTCAGTCGTCAATTAGGCTGAGAATCAGCACTTTTTGAACGTCAACATTACATAAGACAGTCCCCTCAAAACGCCCACCCATCGACACTTCCTAGTGCTTTCACTGGGAAGAAGAAGTGGCGGAAGAAACTCCCCAGCAGCACAGCTGTCTGTTCATTTAAAACATACAGTCAGAAGCCCTAAAATCTCCATATAACGAAGACTCGTTTTGTACCGAATCCACCTCTTCACTTTGTACTAAGCTGAGAATCCTAACTCTTTTATACGTCAATATTACATAAGACAGTCCCATACAAAACGCCCACTCTTCACTTCCTAGTGCTTTCGCTGGGAAGAAGAAGTGGCGGAACAAACTCCCTCAACTCAATAGTTAAACTGCATTCACAATTTTATAGAAAAATAACTTTAATTCCTACACAATAAAATTCAGTTTACATTACAACTCAAACATTTTTATAACTTTATTCAATAATCCTGGTCATTCTGAAATCAATTTAATTACCATTAAAATAAAGTTAAATTTGTTTTAACGTGAAATAATATCAACTTCGAATACATTTCAAACAGAACTAGAAATGACAACAAACACATTTCAGACAGAACTAGAAATGACAACAAAAAAAAAGTCTTCAAAAGTATTTTCTCTTGAATTGTCAATATTTCTGTTGCGTCCTAATTTCCAAAAAAAAAATATGGTGCGAAAAACTTAGTTATTGAATTTTAATATAAATAGCATCGAAATACTGTTGCCTATTGATTAGAGGAAAAGATTTACATGTTAATTACTTCATAAACTTTCAAGTCAGACTCACGAAGGAGTCCGTACCAACAGTTTGTTTTTAATAATTTTAAACTAGCGCTTGACGGCAATCGCGCCTGATGGTAAGCAGTGATGCAATCGTTGATGGTAAAGCGCGCTAGTTTATTAGTATATTTATAAGTAGGAAGGAAGACGGCATTTGAGCGAGGTGATGCAATGTTATGTTAAACCCACAACACGACCAAACTCCCTACACAACAACATTTGGCGCATCGTACCCGGCACACATCGCAACACAACTGCTCAGACCCGTCCTCCGTACGGCTTCACCAGACATCATGCCGGAACACGACGAATCGCTTGGCGGCAAGACTTTGTCTGGTGGGTAGTAACTTCTGCCGGCGGCCGATGTTACGGCCTACCACCTAGGAATATTATATAAAGACGTACCCGGCACACATAGCAACACAATTGCTCATAACCCGTCCTCCATACGGCTTCACCGATGTTGATAAAATTTGCTGAGGGGATACTTTAACCTTTTATCGGTATACTACGCACGTGAAACCGCCGAAGCTAATTGAATTTTTCGCGAATTTTATACGAAAGTTGGAGGCAAAATATATGGGATATATCGTTTAAAATGTCGATTAAACATGTAAATCTTAACTCTAAGAACAATTTAAGATCGTTGTATATGCACAATAAGTAGTAAAAAAGTATTGTATAAAGTCATTAAAAAAAAAAAACTTTTTTACACAGAGTGGTGCTGACAATACGACAATAAATGAAAACACGCCCAATGCTGGTTCATAGGAATAATCCTAAACTATAGAAAAAAACCTAGCATCAATAATAAAAGAATGAACATTTCAAACAAACTAAATCGCATAAAATTGCAAACGGGATAGAACATCCTTTAAAAATATTGGTTCACTGACCTCCGATCGGCGACAGCGCGATCCTGTATCGACTTGCTTTTTTCGCGCCATTATTATTAAAGTTTGGTACTGCAGAATGCGACGGTCACTAACCTGTAAGCGCTTTCTTATCAACATGTACATCATGTAGAAAATGTGAAAAACGAAAATTGATTTCCTGTGACTAAACTAATGGACATATTTATATGATTTTTCATGGGTATACTGAGAATGTGTTGAGGTACACGATGTTTAATTTATTGTCGTATTGTCAGCACCACTCTGTACAAAAAGTGGTCGTTTACACTATGGTTCAGGCTGGCGGACCATTTCTACTCTTACAATATAGTGAATAATACCAGCCTATTATGACCACTCAAAATTAATATTCAAATTAGGCTGTGAACTAGCGCTTTATGAACATCAATATTACACAAGACAGTCCCCTCAAAACGCCCGCCTTTCGACACTTCCTAGTGTTTTCGCTGGGAAGAAGAAGTGGCGGAACAAACTCCCCAGCAGCACAGCTGTCTGTTCATTTAACAAAAAACGCATGACTTTATACAATTGTCAATTATACAACATTATTTTTTGTTCATAAGGAACCTGAAACACGTGTCCAGTATTTTTAAGTAAAGAATCTATGTAGAAAATCTCAAAACGATGTCATGAAAAACCACAAAGTTATGAGCTTACTTGGGTGTCCCAACAAAAATATGGTCAACACACAGGTCGCTCGCCCGCGCCTGCTGCGGCGCGTCGCGGTTTGGGGGTTGTCTCTGTGTACCTAGTACTATGATCTACCGTGAACTGTGTTATGCGCTCATTAACCACACTGTAACAATTTTTAAATATATTTTTAATCAAAAATGGCCGGTGTTGGAACAGCCTGACACATAGTGTACAAGACCCCCAAAAATTTGTACTACCCTAGTCATTGCGTTGCTTGTACCGAGTATAAAATATTTATATAAAAAAAATATGTTGAAATCAGCGCCCCCTAGCGTTCAATGACAATAAACGCCCTGTTTCCCCAGTCAATTTATCGCGCATTGGATTTTGAACTCTCATTATTGAGCTGCCCCCTAATCGGCGATCGCATTTTGACGTGACAACGTCTATTAAATTGGTACGGCGTGGAGTCATTCTCGAAAACACCGTAACGGCCGAATCTGACGCCACACCGAGTCCACGCCTACTTTACCCCCACCCCTAGAGCGTGTGTCACACTGGTGCGCGAGGTCTATTACCATGTAATAGACGTTGTCACGTTCAAATATCGGCAGTAGACTTTCATCAGAGTTCTACAGACAACCAATTTTTTTTTTGTCAAATGATTGCAACTAGTTGGGATCGTTTGGACCGAACGGACCAATAGGCGGTCCGAACGATCCCAACTGATGCCAACTAGTCGCAATCATTTGACAAATATGTGTTCGCCGATTAGGGGGCTGAGTGTTAAGAACAGAGCGCATCCCAGCGTGGCGAAAAAGCTGATTTGCATAGGGTCGCAGAATAATGCTGAGCGACAGCCGTTTTGCGTGGATGGGTTGCATGTTCCATCAACCATTTCTTTTTTTTTGCGTCACGTTTATCGATAAATATCTTTCGTTCTTACAGTTTGATTTTAAACTCTCGGTGAGTAGTCGAAACAAAATCCAATGCACGAAAAAGCCGTCTCTAGGCTAACTCGAAATAATATGGTTATTTATTATTATTATTGAATCATACTATCTTCTTGTTATCTAAAATACTGTATTTCCAAACTAAATTTCAACCTCTAATGAGCTCGAAAACTTAAAACCACGACTTTGTCATCAGAAAATGTTTGGATCTATTAATGACAATTATGTTTTAAGAAGTAATAACACTTCCTTTGCTGTACAAAACTATATTCCTGTTATTTACTATACGTGTTTAAGGTCCGTATTTCAGAAGGAAACTCAAGCTTTGATCTCTGCTTAAACATTACTTAAAACTAGTTTCAACCAATCAAATGGCTTGAAACGAGACTTAAGTAAAGCTTGAGTTTTGAGTGACGTTCTGTAATACGCACCTTAGTCTTCGAGCCAGTAATTGAATTTTGAACTTCATTTGAACTAACTTAAAGTTTTTCGAGCGTCAAACAATTATAGTAGTTCACTCGCTCTTGACATTTTGTCACATTATTTGTGAGATTATTTCCAATCGAGGTATTGGTCCTTCGAGCCGGATCTATATATTAGATGTTGTATTAATAAATAGTTTATTAAGTTCAAAATACAAAAACTGGCTCAAAGTGGCTTGGTTTTGGTTCAAGCTCTACAAACTTGTTATTTGAATAAGGCAAAAAATAAACATCTATAATCTCAAGCACAGACTAAAACATAGTCGGGTTGAATGAAGCTCTATAAAAATATTTCCTTACGATTGCGGCTGCTACATTAAACAATAATGTTATTAATACGTAAAAAAATATACATTATGTATGAAAACCCTGTCCGATCCGTGAATGTATTGTTAGGTATCATTAACTGATTCTAATAATGTCAACAAAGCCGCGCTAAACTTAAAAAAAATCCCCCTAAAAAAAAAAAATATTATTTCGAAAAATCGAGGTAACTTAATGCATGTGCGGTAGGCAACACGTTAGGCATACACGCGCGGGTGAAGGGGGGCAGGGCACGCGGCACGTGGTCGCATTGCTATTCGCTCCGTCACAAATGGTGTTGTCACTTTTTAAAAAATGACCGAATTTTGGGGAAGTTGTAATTAATTGGCGGAAAAAAGGTTATTTCAAAATTCATTAGTATTGTCACTATAATGATTACGTAAAATTTCATATTTTATTTGGTCACGTGTATACCTAACATTTATAATCCTTTTGGGCCGGACGGGGTTTTCTTTACATATTGTATAATGTCTTACTGTCAAAGAAACTTGCTTCTATAGTGTCAGATTTAATAAACTCTGTTTTTTTAATTGCTAGATTAAAATGGCAGCAAATGGCGCCGATTGTCTCATTCACAAACTAAACTTTTTTTTTTTTTTTTTAATAATTATAAACTAGCGCTTGACCACAATCCCGCCTGAATAAGCAGTGATGCGATCGTTGATGGTAAAGCGTGCTAGTTTATTAAGAGCCTATTCACTCAGAAAAACCGAGCGAATACGAAGGAAGACGGCAGTTGAGCGAGGTGATGCAATGTTAAACCCAACAACACGAGCAACGATGCTGCGCCAAAGGGAGATTGATGTGAAGACCCTCCACGACCAAACTCCCAACACAACAACATTAGGCGCATCGTACTCGGCACACATCGCAACACAACTGCTCAGACCGGCTTCACCAGACATCATGCCGGAACACGACAAATCGCTTGGCGGCAAGACTTTGTCTGGTGGGTGGTAACTTCTGCCGGCGGCCGATGTTATGGCCTACCACCGAGTAAACTCAAAAAAAAAAAAAAACAAAATCAAAGCATTTATTTCAAATAAACCAGTTACAGGCACTTTTGAATTGTCAGATAACGAACAGTAGTAGAAAAGAACTATAACAAAACAGTAACTATAACTAAACTAAACTTATTTTAAGTTAAGTGCATCGACAGTTTAGACGCCATTATAAACATGGCGACCAAATATACGTCAATTTACGTCAGGAGCGGACTGATTTGACAGGTCTCAACTAACATTTTATCTTCTGTCCTTTTCTTAACGAAATGGAAAGAAAAAGATGCATTTAGCTTAAATTTAATTTAGTTTCTGAGCAAGGTAATCGGGACCTATGTATATTTAAAATGACGTCATGACCGGCCACCAAAGAAGATTAATAATCAGAAGGCGTTCTCGTAACATAAATCCCCTTATACGATGTTTAAAGTTAACTAGTTAAAAGCGATTCTTTGACCATACATTTTAGAAGTTTGCATGTCACTAAACTTTAATCATCGCTTATGAATAAACCCCTTAACACTATGGTGTTTATTCATAAACGATGATTAAAGTTAAGTGACGTTAAAAGGTCAAAAATGTATGTTTAAAGAATCGCTAATCACTTGTTAACTTCAAGCAGCTTTTATGAATAAGGGGGTAAAAGTATAACTACGGACAACAGCAGGCCAAGCTACCCGAAACTGTAAAATATTTCCAATCAACTTTGAGCTTAAACGCTTTAGAGATAAAGTTGAAAATCTAACTAAGACATCTGACAGATTGTAGTCGGTTGACTTGCTGTTGTCTGTATAAAGATGTAAAGTTGGTATGATTCTTTTTTTAAATATGTATTTATAAACTAGCGCTTGACCGCAATCCCGCCTGATGGTAAGCAGTGATGCGATCGTTGATGGTAAAACGCGGAATAAGGATGAAAACCTTCAAAATCTAGCTACGGTCTTATCTCAACGACAAACTGTCAAGTCAATGTCAAAAACATGTGATTTTTTTTTAACAAATTGAGACTTTTATCGTGACTGAAAACGTTGTTAAAATTAGTAGAACTGCCTCAGAACCACAGATTTTGTTGAAGTCTATTAAGAAACTAATGATGTATGAAAAAGTTATATAAATAATAGAAAAACAGTTACGTCTGCGCCTGCTGTCGCTGAAAACCAGCGCTGGGCTCTGGTTTGCATAGGGTCGCAGCATTATGCTGAGCGACAGCCGTTTTGTGTGGATGTAACGCATTTTTCTGTTTAAACGTTTCTTATTTCTTTTTTGTGTTTTTGTAATTTTTTTTTTGCGTCTATGTTTACCACAATGTGTAGCCTGTTTCTCCCTCAATCATTTCTTATAATATTTTTTTTTGTGTTATTTTGTATTTTTTTTTGCGTCTTTGTATACCATAAATAAACTTTCTTTTTTCTTTTGTTCTTTTTTCTTTTCTTTCTTAAACATCATTCAAGCGCTTCATTGAAGTGTTTTCTAAATTTATGGATAACGACATCGCTTAGTGTATATATATACAGTATGTTAAGAAAACCCTGTCCGACCCATAAGGGTAATAAAGGTTAGGTAAACACAAGACCAAATATAATATAAAATTTTACGTAATCATCATAGTACTAATACAAATGAATTTTGAAATAATCTTTTTTCCCGCGAATTAATTCCAATTTCCCCGAAATTTGGTAATTTTTAAAAAGTGACAACACCGGTATTATTATGAGCGAATAGCGATGCGACCACGTGCTGCGTGCCCTGCCGCCCGGCCCCCGCGGGCGGTAGGCGAAGGGTGGTTAACGCACGTTTATTAAGTTACCTTTTTTTGCGAAATAATACTTATTTTTTTAGGGGGATTTTTTTTTTTAAGTTTAGCCCGGTTTTGTATGCATTAGTAGACTCAGTTATCGATACCTAACAACACCTTCACGGGTCGGACAGGGTTTTCTTAACATACTGTATATATATATATATATTTTATAATTGCGCCCCATTAGTTAACCCGTGTAAATTTTGAACCCGTTGGATATTGAGTAAAAAATATATCCTCTGTGTTATTCCTGGCTATAAACCATCTTTGTGCCAAATTTCACCCAGATCCGTTTAGTATATGGGATAGGAAGTAAGAAGAAACAGGAGCAAAGACAATATAATGATGATATTCAAGGGGAGAGTTCAAGTATTACAAAACTCAATTATTGAAGATTTTTGACCCCCTTTCCCTCCCTCGTAACGCACCGTAACGTTTTTCTGTAAAAAAATCTCTGAACGTTACGTAACACTCAACTCGTCCGATGAAGGCCAGCCCGCGCCGCAGCTGAGCCAGTAAATAAAAATTCGATCCAGCCATCCCTTGCTGTTCTCTCCAGCGACGCCCTAAGCCGAGGTTCGTACCCCGCAGGGGGTGCCCTTAGTGCGTAGTCGCTTAGTTTTTAGTAGCCCTGGCTGGAGGCTTTAAATTCATTTAAGGCATCCACAGGAAAGTCCGGTTAAGTAGTCACGGCCTCTCAAGGTCAACTACGAGATGCCATATCAAAAAAAAAAAAAAAAAGTAACACTCAAGTGATTAATTTTATCCTAAAGTCGTAAAAAGTTATGTAACAGTCTTTACACTTGGTATAGTTTTAATTTACTAAATAATATTTTTTTAAGAAACAATGTTACGTAACGTGTTGTAAGAAAGACCCCCTCACGCCCCTGTAACGCATCGTAACGTTTTACGAGATCCCCTCCCCACCCCAAATTGCGTTACGTAATACTTGAACGCTCCCAAGGATAGAATTGAAGAGTTTTTATTGCAATAATTCATCAACTATCATTTTAGCATAGCAAAATAAAAAAAAACAGAGTTTGGATTCAAATACAGATAGTAGAGCAAGCGTACAAGTTTATACACACGACAGCACATCAAGCTATGTACTACAATCTGTTAGATTTTCAACTTTATCTCTAAAGCATTAAGGCTCGAGGTTGATTGGGAATATCTGACAGTTTGGGGTAGCATAACCTGCTATCGTCCGTACATAGTCAGGAATAGTTACGATGACAGCTGTCAAAAGACGGTTAATCTATGGTAATGAAGCTTTTAAACATCAAATTGGCATAAGTTAATCGTTTCATGTTTTCGATTCAAAATCCACCTACGAAAAATCAAAATATCTCGTACCTACTAATAACGCCGAATCTTTATTGTAAAGGGTGTATCTGACATCGACGCACAAACGAGTACCATGGATCCAGTACATGATTCTGAACCCCCCAGTGCTGGAATTTTGCGTCGGCTTTTTCCCGATAAAAGAAAAATAATATGCAGTTTTTCTCACTTTAGGCCGTTAATAATTGCTATACTTTCATAACACAGTAAGATTTTAAAGTAAAAATTAATTAATTCGTTAATTACACAAAAAAATCGCAATGTGAACAATACTAGAAAAACTATCCTCAGGGGTCAACGTCATACCTACAAACACGTACGCCGGCACGCTTGCAACGTTCAAAAGCCGAGCCGACACTTTTTTAAACACTGTTATTTATGTAACCACTCATTAACGACATAAATGACTATTATAATTTTGTTAGTGGCATGCGGTCTAGCCTTTTCGCGAAGTTTGCGTTACGATGTCAGATACAGCCTGTATGTATTGTTATAATGTATCCATCCATATATTTTGAGCAAGCAACGAAGATTGAAAAGCTAGTTGATAATGTAGTTAGAGTCATGTAAAAATTGAATTTTAACTGTGGCATAATATATTATAAAAATTTATAATAAAAATAATTGAAATAATAAAATGCAGTTTGTTTTGACATTGTTATTTATTTGCAATCCTATACCTAACATACCTACCCGATCGTAAGATTTATTTTTAAGCTATTGCTTTGCTTCTACCTCGGGCCTCGAGCGTGGAGGCGAGGAGGCTAATTGGCGACCCAGACTTAACTCGAAACGGTCTCCAAAGCCTGGAGCACAGGCGTAGAGTAGCCAGCCTTTCGGTCTTCTATAGGATGCATTCTGGTGAGTGTGCAAGTGAATTGCATGATTTAATTCCCCCATCTCCGTTCCATCATCGGACGACCCGTCGTACGGCGAGTTTCCACCCTTACGTTGTTGACACCACTGCGATCCGGACGAAGCGTTTTGCTTCCTCCTTTATACCGCGTACATCGAGGGACTGGAACGATTTGCCGGCGTCGGTGTTTCCGTCACATTACAATTTGAGTGTCTTCAAGGCTAGAGTGAATAGGCTCTTAATAAACTAGCGCGCTTTACCATCAACGATCGCGTCACTGCTTACCATCAGGCGGCATTGCGGTCAAGCGCTAGTTTATAATTTATAAAAAAAAAAAAACGAAAATAACCTAACACCGACCGGCACAGCGGTGCGGTGTTGAAAGCCGTGCATCGTCAAACGTCATTTCAGTTCGACAGTCTTCAGCACGGTGTGTTTTTGGGTGTGTTGATCACGAAAAAGATGTTATTTTTTGAAATACAAGATGGCCGACATCATATTTCATGAAATTTTGACATGGGTTTTCGTGGACGCTGCTCACGAAAATGACGTCATTTTTAAGCTATTGTATAGCTTCTATCTCTATCAAAGTCGAACATAAAACATTTAATATAGTTTAGTCGCTCATTCGCTACCATTTTTCGCACTCTTTTGATGACGTTGCTAGTAAAAACTACATAGATATATAAAGATATCACAAATAGAAAATAACTTGAATTAATATCAAAGAAAAAAAAAACAAAGGAAAATAATACTGCATCAATAAATAATTATAATTGCATGAGTTGATAAACAATGCTATGCAATAGCTTTACCGCGGCAGTCCCCGATTGCCACGCGTCTTTTTTTATAAGTATGTATAAACGTTGCCCCACACTAGTAATTACTCTTTATTTCCTTTATTTCTTTTATGGCTTCGCACGGTTTGTGCATTTAGCCAATGTCATGCAATGAATTGTTTATGTCGAAAAAGACGACCGCGTGACCCGTCTTACGATGGAGGTTTGAGACAAAGTCATGATGTGGACAGTATGCTGCGATATTTCACTGTTCTTTATGAATTATTTACTGAATGAACTTTTTACTACATAAATCACGGACTTTTATTTAGTAAACAACACTATAAATAATTTCAAAAGTCCAATGAAAACTGACCGTGACACTCAGCTTGACTTTCCCGCCAAAACCTCCACTTGAAAGCTAGTAATTACTCCAGTATCGTTTAATTTATTCATGCTTGAGTACGAGGATTTTGAGTATATTATATTTTTTTCATTCCTCCTCCTCCTCCTTAAGTCATTCTCCTCATTACTGATGGTCGTGTTGTCCCTGTGGAATTATCCTCTCTTTTACAATAGTTCGCCATATTTTACGATCCCTGGTCGCGAGTATACACAGCATCATGCAGGTCAGTGTCCAGAGATGAACGTGTTTGGTCAGTCCACCTTATTGGACTGCGACCTCTAGAACGTCGTCCATCCACCTTCCCAATAACTATCAGATGTTCGAGGTTGTCTCCATCTTTTCTGGCAATATGGCCAAAATATTCCAAAATTCTTCGAAAGCAGACAGAGGAGACTAAGAGAGTCTTATTGTGACACCTAGCTCTCGAAGGATTGACTGTAGGCCTAGTATGAGTTTTCATTACGAAACTCGATCGTCGATATCGAGCACGTTTGACTCAGCGATTGGCCCGCTTCAAGGTCGTAAGAACTCTCAACCAATGAGAGCGCCAAACGCGCTCGATATCGACGATCGAGTTTCTTATTGAAAACTCACACTAGGCCTACTGATAGTTTATTATTATCGTGTGTTTAAACAATTTTACTTTCTTTCTTTTATCGTGGGTGCGTTTACAAACATTACAATTACGATCCGGACGAAGCGCTTCGCCTCCTCTTTTATACCGCGTACATCGAGGGACTTAAAAAAATAATTAGTCCGTCTTAAAGATAATTAAAAAAAAATTAAGACCCGTATTTTTTACTTTGTCGAAATTACCAAAAACTACTGAGATTTAGCGTATTAAAGTTACGGAGTGGGGGCCAATTACGTCACGCCGTGGTACATAAAATACCACGGCGTGACGTAATTAGCACCCACTCCATACCACATGCGACATTTCAAATCAATATATCTTCCTAATTATTTGAATGAAAGAAAAAATAAAAAATACGTGTTCAAGATTTTTTATAAATCTATCTGTTGGACATTCAATTATTTTTTAGGATACAACCAATTGGGTTGAACATGATGCGTCCTTGACTTTTTCCTCTCAAATACATTCCATCCATATTGTTTAATGGACAAGCGCGGAAGAAAAATACAGTATGTTAAGAAAACCCTGTCCGACCCGTGAAGGTGTTGATAGGTATCGATAACTGATTCTACTAATGGATACAAAACCGGGCCAAACTAAAAAAAAAAATCTCCCTAAAAAATAAATATTATTTCGCAAAATGAGGTAACTTAATAAATCTGCGTTATGCACCCTTCCGTGGGCGGCATATCGGTGTTGTCACTTTTTTAAAAATTACCAAATTTCGATTAAGTTGGAATTAATTCACGGGAAAAAAGATTATTTCAAAATTCATTTGTATTGGTACTATGATGATTACGTAAAATTTTATATTATATTTGGTTATGCGTTTACCTAACCTTTATTATCCCTATGGGTCGGACAGGGTTTTCTTAACATACTGTATAAGTTGCGTCGACTCTAAATAAATTAAGATAAAGGCTGCAGAATGATGATGATGACACCAACCTATACTAGATCCGCGTGGTAAAATACGGCCCACTCCCTTTCACCGAGACGAGGCCCACACGAAAGAGAACATTACAGACTAATTATGTTATGCAGGAGAATGATGGTGATGATGCATGACTTCAAGACAAAACAGTAAATAGTCTAAATGTCTAAAATCGTAATTTATTCAAAATATTGCCTCAGTGGTAGGCCATGACATCGGCTGCACGCAGAAGTTACCACCCACCAGACAAGATCTTGCCGCCAAGCGATTCGTCGTGTTCCGGCATGATGTCTGGTGAAGCCGTACGGAGGACGGGTCTGAGCAGTTGTGTAGCGATTTGTGCCGGGTACGATGCGCCAAGTGTTGTTGTGTCGGGAGTTTGGTCGTGGAGGGTCTCCAGATCAATCTCCCTCTAGCGCAGCATTGTTGGTCGTGTTGGTCTTGGATTTAACATTGCATCACCTCGCTCAACTGTCGTCATACTTCCTATTCCTAAGTTTTTTAAGTGAATAGGCTTAATAAACGTGCGCTTTACCATCAACGATTGCATCACTGCTTACTATCAGGTGGGTTTGAAGTCAAACACTAGTTTATAATTATTAAAAAAATATCTATAATGTAACACAGTGCTATAATTTACAAAAAAAAAAAGAAACATATTTCCCCTGTAACATTCGGGGTAAGAAATGATAAGCAAAATGATAGATTGTGTAGATCTTCAAGTCAAGTCAGAACTTGACAACAAATTTAAAATCAATCTTTTGATCCGTAGTTAACTCAATTGGCAAAAATAGTAAAGATTTTTTTAATTATTGTTAGTTTATCTAATGATCACTGATGGTTATTGCTTTAACTAATAGCTTTAATTATTTCAACATTAACAATGAAATGACATTAAATAGACTAAATTGGTATCTTTCTTTCTAGCCGAAGTTTGATTTCCACGGTACAATTTAATTGCCTCTGGCATACAATAACATTGATGCAGCAATAAAAGTTGCATTGTCCAAACACCATTGAGACAATGGAAGTCACTGCCACTAAACTGATTTTATTGAAATTATATATATAACTGAACTCCACCTCCTTTATACAATATGTAAAGAAAACCCTGTCCGATCCGTAAAGGTATTGTTAGGTTAGATTAACTGATTAACTGATTCTACTAATGGATATAAAACCGGGCTAAACTTAAAAAAAATCCCCCTAAAAAAATTAATATTATTTTGCAAAAAAGAGGTAACTTAATACATGTGCGATAAGCAACCCTTCCGCGGGCGGCGGGCGGAAGGGCACGCGGCATGTGGTCGCATCGCTATTCGCTCATAATAATACCGGTGTTATCAGTTTTTTTTAAATTACCAAATCTTTTTTTCCCACGAATTAATTCCAACTTCCCTGAAGGAAGTTGGAATTAATTCGTGGGAAAAAAAAATTTTTCAGAATTCACTAGTATTGTTATTATGATTATGTAAAATGTCATATTTTATTTGGTCATATGTTTACCTAACCTTTATTATCCTTATGGGTCGAACACGATTTTCTTTACATATTGTATAAAGAACTGCATTTCTATAAGGTAAGGTTCATTATTCAATAACTATTTAGCTGGTCGAAAAAATCCTCGATTTGTACTAAGAGGGGTTGAGTTTAACTACTGATCGAAAAAACGGCTTATGGGGTAGATTTGTCAACAGACAGATAATTTTTACACACAGAATATTATCTTTAGAACAATCACAAAATTATATGGCGATAAAAAAATTGCCCTCAGTCAGATATACCCACGGGTGCAAAACTACAGAGAGGAGATGTTGTAATTAAATTTCCCTAATGCCGGGGCTATATTAGCGGGCGAAGACTCGTGTCGCGTTGGCGCGCAAAATATGCGTTGTCGGACATACACAATGTTCTTGTCTACATTGGCGGGCGAAGATTCAGAAAGCGGCTTACGGCGAATAAGCGTTGTTTAGTTGTACGGCCAAACCGATGGAGGAAGCAGTGGCATTGCATTATATGTCAATAAATTATTATTTATTACAAGTTTACAAAACAAACAATGAAAAAAAAAAAATATGCAAAAAGAACGTCAGTCCCACTTCAAAGCCTGGACGACACTGAAGTAGACGCGGTCGTTATTTCACGTAACTGGTTACAATAACCAGCGACGCGATGAGTAACTGAATCACTAGTTAAGAGTCAAATTAAAAAGTAGTTATTTTTGTAAATGCCTTATTTCATACACACGTTATGCCGTAGCGGGTAGCCGCATCGTGCATCACACTGGCGGTGCGCGTCGCTGGTTATTGTAACTAGTTACGTGAAATAACGACATCGTCTATTTTTGTTTCGTGTGTAACTGTATAGTTGGTGGTTATATTTAACAATCACAGTAGCTGAATTAAAATAACTAGTTACAAAAAAAAGTCTGGTCAAGTAACTGGTTACGTTACGTTTCTTGAAAAAGGCGTTACGACTCACACCTAGAAGTGACGTAGGTGTGGCCACTCCAGTGAAAATTGTCGGGACAAGTCCTTTAAAGCGCGCCACTTTACAGACTGTGGCCCGATGCTACATCGTCTGCGCACGAATTCTTTGCATTGCCACGATGTACCCGGCCACATACATCGCCGTAGCCCGCTAATGTAGCCCCAGCATAAGAAACAACGCGTGACAATTTGCTGTTAAATGTTACTACGTAGTTTAACTACCTCACACTAGATGTCACTAAGTGGAGATTTAACAGGGATGTAGGAACGATGACAGTACACTAATTAAAGCCACACCCACTGTAATGACGTCAGGGCATTGTTGAGAATCACAGTGCACAGTTACTTAGGGCCAACTCCTCTCTGTATTTGTTCCGTGACGGTAAAAAACTAAACTAGTCGTCTTCAGGATTGACCTTTCTCTTCCCTCGTTTGCCAACAAGCGTTGACTCCCACTGGCGAGCGACACTACAGTACAATTGCATAGTTGCCCGAGCATCTTCCACTGAACTGTGCTCTCCAGACTGGATATCGATACCGAGGATTTCTTTAGCCAAGCGTTTCAATGATGGTGTGCTCCCTTTTGTTATCTGTAAAATTGAGAATAGTGAAGTTAGTGTAAAGATTTCAAAGTCAAAAATCATTGGCCCTAATTCCTTAGTTCACAAATTAAACTAAATTTAATTTCAGTGAATCTTTATCTTTCTATTTTATTAAGAAAAGGACAGAACATAATATGTCAGTTTAAACCTGTCAAATAGGGATGTATCCAGGGTATGAAAATCAAAAAATAATTAGTCCGTCTTATAGATAATAAAAAAAAATTAAGACCCGTATTTTTTATTTCGTCGAAATTACCAAAAGCTACTGAGATATAGCGTATTAAAGTTACAGAGTGGGGGCTAATTACGTTATGCCGTGGTATATTTTGTACCACGGCGTGACGTCATGCGACATTTCAAATCAATATATCTTTCTAAGTATTTGAATGAAAGAAAAAATAAAAAATACGTGTTCAATATTTTTTATAAATCTATCTGATGGACATTAAATTATTTTTTATGATACAACCCAATTAGTCAGCGCCTGATGTAAATTGATGTATTTTTGGTCGCCATGTTTGTAATTGTGTCGAAACTGTCTATGGAATATCTTAATTTGACAGGATTAAACTAAAATGTTAACTTCTATCCTTTTCTCAATGAAATATAAAGAAAAAGATGCATTTAACCTAAAATTAGTGTTTGTTGAGAGAATCGGCGCCATTGGTTTGTTTAGTGAAATTTAGAAAACAGTGAAAATTTTTGAGACGGTAGTATGTTTGTTGGTCATAGTTCTGTCCATATTTGTAGCCTATAAAATATGTTCACTTATATTAATTGTTCTTATTAAAAAAAAAGTCGCGATGGCTTATACTCCTACAAATATAAGAAGTGCAATTTGACACTTCTGACATAGTGAAAAATAGGGATTGGGTTAATAAAATCGATTACTACAATATCCGATTTATACTACAGTATGTTAAGAAAACCCTGTCCGACCCATAAGGATAATAAAGGTTAGGTACACATGACCAAATATAATATAAAATTTTACGTAATCATCATAGTACCAATACAAATGAATTTTGAAATAATCTTTTTTTCCCGCGAATTAATTCCAACTTCCCCGAAATTTGGTAATTTTTAAAAAGTGACAACACCGGTATTATTATGAGCGAATAGCGATGCGACCACGTGCCGCGTGCCCTGCCGCCCGCCGCCTCCGCCGCCTCCCGGAAGGGTGGATAACGCAGATTTATTAACCCTTTAACCGCCAACGCCATAATATTACGTGTTGTAAGAACATTACATCAGGCGCCACGTCAGAATATTGTGTAGAAAGTCCTGTCATTTAAAAAATGTACAATAAATGTTGAATTTGCTTACTGAATCTTAATATATTTCGTGTAATTACTTTATTTTTAACAGTATTAAATACATATTTTAGCTAATTGATTGAAATAATTACATGTTCTCAGTTCGTGATACGTCTAAATATCAACCTACTTCGCCGAACCCATAATTTCATGTAGACTAGTGTTGTACCGCATATGAAACTCCTGATAGTAAATTAATAAAAAACATCCTATTTTTTACAAAACTATCAAGTAAACATTAATCAAAATTTCATAGTTTATTAAACATTTATTTATTTATTCAAAATTCAATAAGCTTTAGTGAAGTAATATGTGGAAATCAACAAATAAGTATAGGTAAATATTAAGTACAAACTAACTCCAGAACGTCACTAGTACAGGCTATCCGCGAACGCCGTCGCCGTAATTTTATGTGCGGCTCAAGGTCAACTAGTCATATTTTGAATAAACGTCAGCGCCATCGCCATGATAACATGTGCTCACATTATTATTACATCTAAGCTAGTGTCGAGAAGTTATCGATGATGTTATACGACGACGAAGAACTATTAAATATATTGCAGCAAGCAAACAATGATATTTATAGTAGTAGCAGTTCAACGGATAGTGATAATAATTCGGTAAATAACTCTTGTTTTCAAGTCTGTTTATTTATCCTCAGTCAAAAGGACAGCTAAATAATAATATGTGTACTTATTTACCCATTTATTTTGTTTTAAAGAAAATACAGTTAATTTAGTTATTTTATTTGTTGTTATTTATTATTATTTGTATCCTAATATTTTAAACGCGTATCATTTTTTTTACATAAATGTCATACCGTCTTTTTGTCCGCGGGATAGTAAACGGACTAAATAAGTTTACTGTTTTTGAAATTTGTTATCCATGTTTCATATAATACTAATCTCATTTTAAATTGCTACAGGAGAAGCTTTATCGCTCAGTGCAACTAGTGTTGTAGGCCTTTTTCGTGTTTCGTGAAGACGAAGAGTTATTAAATATTTTGTAATCATGAATTGCGAAGCGACGACAGTTCTCAACATAGAAAGTGATGTTGATTTGATAAGTTTAATTTATTTTTTAAATAGATATTTTAATTTGACAAGTAATTGTGTTTGTTTGTAACATACCTACTAAGGTTCATCATGGATACTAACCAAAATTTAAATGATACATTCATAGGCTGCATCGGTAGGTAGGGTAAGAACAGATTTTGTAGTGTTATTAAGTTTAGGTATATGCTTACCTATATTTTTATAATAATGCCTCTATATACAGTATGTTAAGAAAACCCTGTCCGACCCGTGAAGGTGTTGTTAGGTATCGATAACTGATTCTACTAATGCATACAAAACCGGGCTAAACTAAAAAAAAAAATCCCTCTAAAAAAAATAAGTATTATTTCGCAAAAGGAGGTAACTTAATAAATGTGCGTTGACCACCCTTCGCCTGTCGCTCGCGGGGGCGGGCGGCAGGGCACGCGGCACGTGGTCGCATCGCTATTCGCTTATAACAATACCGGTGTTGTCACTTTTTAAAAATTACCAAATTTCGGGGAAATTGGAAATTAATTCGCGGAAAAAAAAGATTATTTCAAAATTCATTTGTATTGGTACTATGATGAATACGTAAAATTTTATATTATATGTGTTTACCTAACCTTTATTATCCTTATGGGTCGGACAGGGTTTTCTTAACATACTGTATGTATGAGCAGTATAAAAGTAAATATTCTCGAAAGGTTAATATTGTGAATAAATAAATGCATCGATATTGAGTATTCGCAACACTGTTCCAACTTATACCTAAAGTGTCGTGGCGCTGGAGGTTCGTCAAAGGGATCAGTGCCGTGGCGGTTAAAGGGTTAAGTTATTTTTTTAGGTGGATTTTTTTTTTTAAATTTAGCCCGGTTTTGTATGCATTAGTAGAATCAGTTATCGATACCTAACAACACCTTCACGGGTCGGACAGGGTTTTCTTAACATACTGTATATTTCGGCCAAATTCGATAAAGAATAGAGGTAAACAAACCGTTACTAAGCAACGAGTAGTTTACGCCTAAAAGACAGATGTTAACAACCTTTTCTAGATAGATGATTTTCATAAAAGTAATAATTCTACTTCCTACTAATGTAAACAGTTTATTTATTCAGATATTTATGATTTACATAGAACGCTTAACCGATTTGAATGAAATATGACACACATGTAAGCTAATTTCATAATAGATTAAATTTTTTGATACATTTGTATTATACTTATTCCATCATCATCATCGTCATTATCAACCTTTTTATCGTCCCACTGCTGGGCACAGGTCCCTCTCATACAGAGAAGGATTGAGCGTAATCACCACGTTTGCTCAATGCGGGTTGGCGATTTCAGACTTAAAGTCCAGGTTTCCGCAAGATGTTTTCCTTCACCTTCAGTCATTGGTGTCCAAGATATACTTAGAAAGTACATATAACTTTAGAAAAGTTACATTGGTACTTGCCTGACCTGGAATCGAACCCGCGCACTCATACTTGAGAGGCTGGTTTTTTAACCAATAGGCCACCACGACTGCTTAGTCCATACTTGAAAGTAGTACAATGCATGTGTTATGCAGTTGATTTGAAAGTAATTAAAATACGCAAAATCGTATTGACAAATGCCTCAACTTTATTCATTGGTTGAATTCCACAAAATGTGTTTAATACCTGGATTTCATCCATCTTTCTTTTTAATGGTTTTTCGAAATACCAACTTATTATCCATGTTACTTTAGTGATTCTATTGAAATATGCTGCAATAGGAATTGTTAATAAATAGTTAGCATGTAAAAATCGATAATCATGTAAATAACAGGAGATTTGTAAAACCCGAGTTGTGATAACCCTAAATTGGTTTGTTTATCTCTATTCTTCCGAACTGAGCCGGTTGCGCTGGGACATTGTGGGGTTATCTGAAGTCCGAGGAGAGGGAGAGGACTCGATAATCCTGAAGTCTGGCAACCTGCTCTATTTCCGGGAAGGCCACCAGCTGGCCCAGGGTGGCGTCGGGTTTATTGTCCACAAGTCCCTCGTGAACAACGTTGTTAAAGTCGGGAGCTTTTCGACTCGGGTGGCGTACCTTGTACTCAGAATAACCAAACGATATTCGTTAAAGGTTATACAGGTCTACGCTCCGACGATGAGGTGTAAGCTAAGTATGAGGACGTCAGTAGAGCCATACATTCCTCCAAAACCCACTACACTGTTATCATGGGAGACTTTAACGCAAAACTGGGCATGCGAGAGGCGGACGAGACGAAAGTGGGGCAATTTGGAGTTGGAAATCGGAATCCCCGAGGTCAGATGCTAATGGATTTCATGGAAAAGGAAGGACTCTTTGTGATGAATTCTTTTTTCAAGAAACCATTGCATCGCAATTGGACCTGGATTAGCCCCGATGGTCAGACCAAAATCGAGATAGACTTCATAATGTCAACGAGAAGGCAAATGTTCAACGATGTCTCCGTGATTCATGCGGTTAAAACCGGTATTGATCACCAGATTGTTAGAGGCATCTTGAACCTCAACATCAGGCTCGAACGCTCTCGACTTATGAAGTCTACGTTCCGTCCAGCGTCAACCCAACTCCAAAACCCTGAAAGCTTTCAGATCGAACTGCTAAATCGCTTCGAATGCCTTGGTGAATGCGTAGATGTGGACGACTTTAACAACAGGTTTGTGGAAACTCTCCAAACGGAAGAGTCCAAGTTTTAGAAAACCCTCCGTTTAAAAGAACAGAAGCAGATCTCCGGTCCCACCCGTCGGCTAACGGAAGAAAGACGGGAGGTGGTCTTAAAATCCCCTGATGTTCTTCGCGTATCAGTTGCCTTAATAGACAAATATAAGACTCTGACTCGCGATATACGCCAATTTAATACAAATTGTATTAATGAGGCTATCGGGCGAAACAAAGGCTCCAAAGTGTTCGCACGAGATTTGTCTGTTGGACAGAGCTTACTTGCGAAACTGAAGACTGGGGATGGTAGGATCGTCACTTCCAAGCCCGATCTTTTGGGTGACATTGATAAATTCTACGGAGAGTTATACACATCAACACAAGCACTTGTTGTAAGCCTGGCTAATGATCCTAGAGCCGGTGTAGTGTCGGGTTAGTCTACCCGACACTACACCGACGATATAAATAACATAAATAAATACGGACAAATCACACAGATTGAGCTAGCCCCAAAGTAAGTTCGAGACTTGTGTTATGGGATACTAACTCAACCATACTATATTTTATAATAGATACATATATAGATAAACATCCAAGACCCAGGCCAATCAGGAAAAGATCGTTTTCCATCATGACCTGGCCGGGGATTGAACCCGGGGCCTCCACGTCGCAGGCAGGATCCCGGACGTCAGCCTGTACGAGATTAGTATGGCCCTAAAACAGCTCAAGAATGATAAGGCGGTTGGAGATGATGGAATTACGGCTGAGCTTCTGAAAGTGGGTGGCAAACCGGTTCTTAATGCGCTTCAGAAGCTATTTCATTCCGTCATTCTTAATGGCGAAACGCGTAAGGCGTGGCACAGGAGCGTGGTGTGTTTTCAAAAATGGTGACAATACCCTCCTGAAAAACTACAGACCGATATCCCTCCTGAGCCATGTCTATAAGCTGTTTTTTAGGGTCATCACGAATCGTATCGCTCGCAGGTTCGACGACTTCCAGCCTCCCGAACAAGCAGGCTTCCGAAAAGGCTTTAGCACCATAGACCACATACATTCGCTGCGGCAATTTATACAGAAGTCCGAGGAATATAACAAACCACTATGCTTGGCGTTTGTCGACTATGAAGGCCTTCGATCCGTCCCGAGACTTAGGCAGTGCTTCAGTCTCTCCAGCGGTGCCGAATTGACCATCGATACATTGAGGTGATAAAGTGTTTGTACAAAAACGCCACCATGTCAGTCTGTCTCCAGGATCAGGACTCGAAACCGCGTCAACTCCAGCGTGGAGTGAGACAAGGAGATGTCATATCTCCTAAATTGTTCACTGCTGCATTGGAAGATGTCTTCAAACTCCTGGACTGGAAAGTACTTGGCATCAACAGCAACGGCGAGTACATCACTAATCTCCGTTTTGTAATGATATCGTGGTTATGGCTGAGACCCTGGAAGGCTTGGGCAAAATTCTCAATGACCTCAGGCTTCCCAACAAGAGGGTCTAAAGATGAACATGGATAAGACGAAGATCATGTCGAATTCTCATGTCGCACCCACTCCAATTCTAGTTGGTTGCTCTGCGCTCGAAGTTTTGAACAGTCCAACTAGGTAGGTTCAACTTCCAGAAAGAGGTGTCTCGTCGAATCCAGCTTGGCTGGGCAGCGTTCGGGAGGCTACGATACATCTTATCGTCGTCCAAGATACCACAGTGTCTCAAGACTAAAGTCCATGACCAGTGTGTGTTGCCAGTGATGACTTACGGAACTGAAACGTGGTCGCTCACAATGGGCCTCATACGAAGGCTCAGAGTCACACAAAGGGCAATGGAAAGAGCTATGCTCGGAGTTTCTCTGCGTGATCGAAACAGAAACGAGGAGATCCGCAGAAGAACCAAAGTCACCGACATGGGCTGTGCGAGTTGATAAACTTAAGCGGCAGTGGGCAGAGCACATTGCTCGTAGAACCGATGGCCGATGGGGCAGTAAGATTCTGGAGTGTCGGCCACAGAGAGAGAGGAAGAGGCACGACTAGACCAGTGCAAATACTCATATTTATACATACAATATTTGCACTGTGCGGGAATCGAACCCGCGCCTCCTTCCGCAATGGCCGCGTTCGTTACCGCTACGCCACGGAAGCAATCTAACACTGTTTAACAGAGATGACAATATATTAAAATTTTTCATTCTCTGTTTGATATATAAGTGTTTTGAGGGTAAATAAATGAAAAAGTATTGGTTAAAAAATAGTAAAAAGATGAAGAGTTGGAGACTGCGTAGATTATACTTGACAGTGTTGTCAAATTTAGCAGTAGCCAACGCAGCTGCACTGTGCATTGGTCTGGTCGTGCCTCAGAAAGCACGTTAAGCCGTTGGTCCCGGTTGCCATACGAACATCTAGTGGCAGTTGTTACGGGGTGTTGGAGCAAAAAATATAATTAAATAATAAAGGACGCGGGGGTAGGTGCGGCATTCTTAGACCCACAAAGGAATATGTATATGCAACTAAGGTTGCACGAGGATGTCTCTGTAATGAGAGCTGAGCTTACGGCGATCACGGAGGCATTATCGTATGCTAGCAGTGTAGGGGAACAAAAGATAGTTATCTTTTCAGATTCCAGAAGCGCTCTACAGCACTTGGCTCGGTGTGTCTCGGATATCCGAGGTATTCCGACAGCCTATGAAGCCTTGGGTCTATTTCATAGAATGCAGCAAGAAGGTATTTGTGTCGAGTTTCAGTGGATACCCTCCCATGTTGGAGTGTGAGAGTTGAAGATGTGATGTGTGAGTGTGTGATGTGTATGTGTGTGTGGATACACTGGGATTGATCCCATGGGGCTGGCGTAGTCACCCTGAGTGCACTGAAGCCTCTAAATACAAGATTAAAAAAAAAATAAAGGACGCTTTCATTGGAAATGATCATTATTAGCAAGTTCAATTATTTGTTAATTTTTAATGATTATTGGTAATTTGAAGAGTCAGAACACTACAGTATAGTACCTTACTACGTGACTTTGACATGATGTCAAGAAAAAATATAATTTATTGTCTACATTGGTTATGTTGCTTTGTTTGAAAAATTTTAAGTGATTAAGAATTGTGCAGTTTCTGATAAAATAAAAGATTACGTGGTTTTACGGAAGAAATAAATGTCAATTTTTTAGTTACACATGTACAAAGTTGTGTTGTCATGAAAAGTATGACACATCAAATTGCACTTCTCATATTTGAAGAACTGTAGTGGTTAAAACACCAGCCTGTCAAGTATGAGTGTGCAGGTTCGATTCCAGGTCAGGCAAATACCAATGTAACTTTTCTAAGTTATAGGTGCTTTCTAAGTATATCTTGGACATCAATGACTGATTAAAAGGTGAAGGAAAACATCTTGAGGAAACCTGGACTTTAAAGTCTGAAATCGCTAACCCACATTGAGCAAGCATGGTGTTTTTGCCCAATCCTTCTCTATATGTATGATGAAAAGGTTGATGATGATGATGAAGAAATTAAAATTAAAAAAATATTAGTTCAGTTAATTTATCCATATAGTTATGTTAATAAAAGTGTAGCTTTGTCTAATGTTAGTATTACATTAACTAAACAGGGTCTGAAAACACATACAGGATGCTATTGGGGAAGGAATGCAGGCACGCCATCATGTTGAACCTATCATCCTCGTCTCCACAAACATCCCTGACGTGCTACAGTGCCATGGAAAGAGCACCCTGAATCCGTTATTATACTGTATGTGCAAGTTATAATTACCTTTCTAAACGCTTTATATCTTGAAGTATCTCTAATATTTCTTTTAGGATGCGACAGGAACAATACCGATAAATCATTCTTCAACGAATGACCAACTAAGATGCGGCCTTTTAACAATTCAGAAATTTCTTTCTGAACTACAGTAAAGTCTTCACCATTGAGCAAATCTTCCTTTCTTACTCCGCTAATTTCAGTTCTGTAGTCTTTGACCTCTTCGCGTGCTTTCACGAATTTGTCATAGATGCAATCACCGAATTTGTTCACTATAGAGACTCTAGCTAGCATGTGGTCCCTGCCATCACTACCCACACCTACCATTTCACAGTCCATTGCTAAAAACTTCGTAATTCGATTTTTATTATTATTTCTCACGACACCATTTACGTTGTTGGATTCACTATTTTTTTTTATATCTACGTTATTGACTAAGGTATTCGCATCTGATGCCAAATTTAGAGTTTTCATATTTTGAACGTTTTCGTGGTTTTTTGCTTTTTTCTTTCTGGCGCGCCGGAACGTGCCTGTAAATTGGGCTTTATCGTTTTCCTGTGCTGGTTTTTCAGTTTTCTTCTCCATTAGGTTGCTTGATAACAACTTTTGCCAGTTCGCATCTATAATATTCCGAAGTCCAACAGTTTGGTTAGGTTGTTCTTTTGATTTTCTTTGCCGTTTTTTCGTCGATTCTGTCATTTTCACATTCAAAACGTAATGTAATAACAATTTTGGTATTAAGAATATACCGTTTATCACACGGAACACAACGTTAAGCACGAATTCAATAATGATTAATAGTAAATAAAGTGCTTCATCAATGAAGCCATTCAAGCCATTTGACATCTTTTTGACAGAACGCCCGCATGGCGGCCAGAGACAAAACAAATGACCTATACTATTAGAAAAGTTTCTTGACGACTTCAACACACAAAGAGATCGGTCACATTATGGGAAGAATTTATATTCAGAAGTTCAAAAAAAAAAGGCAGGCAAGACTCAGAGTGAGTAATCTTTGTGCGCTATAGTCGCAAGCGGTATTTTGGCAATTACACCGTACATATTGTTAGTGTCTATTGCGTGGATTATTTAAAAGAACACAGATAAGCCCTCATTTATACATACTTTCAGCTTTGTTTAATAATTAGGGCAGTTTATACATGTTCTGCGAGATTTTCAGGGAGGAGCTGCATGTTTTTTTTTATAACACCATTCCAAACACACAATGCAATAGACGATTAAAAACATTTACGCTTCAACTTCTCAGATGTAATTCCTGTGTTTAACCATGCCAAATGACTACTGTTTCTGAATAAAATCTCGAACCGACGTTACATATTACGTTCTTCAGTTTTTCATTTCTTATTACGGAACCCTAAAAAAAATATGCGTCAAAAAAGCTCCATAGACAAAATTACGAGGACCGTTCAAAAATTAAAAATTGTTTTAAAAAAACCAATTGCTTAAAACAAGGTGATAATAAATTATGCAAATAAAAAAAATATTTACTTTTCTTACCTTTTTCTTTGATACTATTTTTTTATTTCATTTGAAACTACACTGTCTTGTATACAGTTTCTGAACAGAGCGAAGGCTGGTATTTGGTAATAAAATAAAATAAAGATGTTTTCGAGTGCTATGTACACAACACAATGCAATGTTGTTATAATTTTGCACTTTCAATATAAAGTTGTGCCAACCCAGCAATGTACGCAACTAAAACAAAACCATCGTTATTTCAGCAAACTGGTACAGCCACAATTGTAAATACAAAATTTGTATACAAAAATGTCTGCAAATGTCAAAACGAGCCGACGTGTATGTTGAAGAACCGTGGTGGGGAATTAGTGAAAATGTTATCTTGTTCATAACGTAACCATGAGCCAGTGTTCGCTTTCTAATCGCGCCGGGCAGACATAACACGATAAAAAATGTCTTACGATAATATTTTCGAAAACTTAAAATCTCATGGCCAAGGACATCTGATAAAATACTGGCCAGAATTAAGCGAAAAAGAGCGGGACCAATTAATCAGTGATTTAAAAAAAATCGACTTCGCTGAAGTGAATGAGTTGTTTCGGCGCGCAAACGATACAAGCAAAGTTATTTCAGAAAAAGTTGAAGATTTAAAACCAATTCCTGATTCTCATTATGAAGCAGTACCCAATTTGAGCAACGAGAAAATTGCGGAGTATGAAAGTATCGGTTTAAAAGAAATTAGTGATGGAAAGGTCGGAGTGCTACTTCTTGCTGGTGGACAGGCAACCAGACTTGGATTCGGTCATCCTAAAGGTATGTTCGATGTTGGATTACCTTCCCGGAAGACGTTATTCCAAATCCAGGCTGAAAGAATTGTGAGAGTGCAAAAAATGGCTGCTGAAAAATATGGAAATGCTGGAAAAATTACCTGGTACATTATGACTTCGGCACACACAAGGGGTCCAACTGCTGACTTCTTCAGAAGCCATTCCTACTTCGGTTTGAATGAGCAGGACATTGTTTACTTTGAACAGGGAACGCTGCCTTGTTTCGATTTTGAAGGTAAAATATTCCTTGACGAGAAACACCATGTTTCGTCAGCTCCAGATGGAAACGGAGGACTGTATCGGGCCTTAAAAGTCCAGGGTATATTGACAGACATTGCTAAACGTGGGGTGCAACACTTACATGCTCATTCTGTTGATAATATTCTTATTAAAGTTGCAGATCCCGTGTTTATTGGTTACTGTAAAAGCAAAAATGCAGACTGTGCTGCTAAAGTCGTTCAAAAATCTACACCAAGTGAAGCAGTTGGTGTTGTGTGCCGTGTGAATGGACATTATAAGGTTGTGGAATACTCGGAATTAACAGATGAGGCTGCAGAAAGCCGCACACCTGAAGGTAGACTCACATTCTCTGCTGGAAACATCTGCAACCATTATTTCTCTTCAGAATTCCTATCAAAAATCTGCAACTTTGAATCCAAGCTTAAACTCCATGTTGCCAAAAAGAAGATCCCATATGTAGACCATGAAGGTATGCGCCAAAAGCCCACAGAACCTAACGGAATAAAAATGGAGAAGTTCATTTTTGATGTTTTTGAGTTTGCTGAGAACTTTATATGCTTAGAAGTTGCCAGAGATGTAGAATTCTCTGCATTGAAGAATGCTGATGCTGTGAAGAAAGACTGTCCATCAACCGCAAGGGAGGACCTGCTAAGATTACACCGAAAATATATTAGAGAAGCTGGTGGAATTGTAGAAGACAATATTGATATTGAGATCTCACCACTACTTTCCTATGGAGGAGAGAATCTGCAAGACTTGGTTGCTGGAGAAGTGTTTACTATTAGCCCCTATCATCTTAAGAGTATGCAAGAATCTGCTGCAAATGGAAATGGAGTGAATGGGACAAATGCAGCGCATGGAACAAACGGAGTAAATGGTATTCATTAGGATTGTATTGCATGAAAATTGTTATAAAGTTTATAAAAGTTACAAAAAATTGCTGTTCAATTTTTTCTGCTCATTGAAAAGATGTCTTTTGGACATTTGAATGACAAAAGAATATATGAAAATTTTATTTGTGTTAAAAATTTTAAGAAAAAATGTCCACATAATTTTTTTTTTATTCTCTATTTAAAGGACTAAGTGATGTGAAATTTAAGTCATTATTGATTAAGAAATGTAATTATTTTATAATTTGCGTGCAATTAAAGCAATAATTAGCTTATGCATTATTACTAATTAGTAATTGCATCACAATTAGTGTTGTTAATTTAAACATTAGTATTTGGAAATCGAAAAGCTTAGCTTTTGCTGTTGGATCCTAAATCAATCATGCATTTTTATGTAAGTTTTAAAAGTAAAATTATATGTAATTGTGCATCTTTGAATCAACATAGACAGCCGTCAATTTTGGTGTTATCGTTGTTCCGAATTTAAAAAGTTTAATACATACTTCTATACACACAATGTACCGATTCTCTTGATTTAGGAGACAATAGTTTTAAATTTGGCAATATATAATTTATGAATATTTGCGGCGATACTATATCGATAGTGATAAAGTGAGTAAAAAGTAAATAAAATATAGGATAATTTTATTATAGCTTGTTTCGCGCGCCTTTATTATGGAACGTGATGTTTCCCGGGAAATTTTTTTTTTTCATCATTTTTAAAATTCGAACCAACTTATTTCTACACTCTATTATCAATTTGTTTTTTTAATCTCTGAGCCTACATCTGACACATCAGTCTTTTTGGTTTGCGTTTTTTAGTAAAAGTTGGAGTTACACCTGCCAGTTTAGTCTCTGGGATTAAAAACCGAACTACAGTTATAATTTAAAATCATCGACAATTTCTTTGCCATTGAACTTAAATGGTCGATTTCAATAATTTACGAACAGTTATTGGTTAAAAAAGGCTGTATCTTAACTATGTAATTAAGTAAACAACTCAATAGTTTTGCAAAGTAGAACCTGTCACATGGAAGAAGGTAAAATAAGCTTACGTTTTTATTTAAAAAAAATAACCGAGAATTAGTCTTTCTTTCTTTCTTTCTTTTATGGCTTCGCACGGTTTGTGCATTTAGCCAATGTCACGTAATGAATTGTTCATGTCGAAAAAGACGGCGTGATACGTCTTACGATGGAGGTTTGAGACAAAGTCTTGATGTGGCCACTATGCTGCGATATTTCACTGTTCTTTATGAATTATTTACTGAATGCACTTTTTACTACATAAATCACGCACTTTTATTTAGTAAACAACACTATAAATAATTTTAAAAGTCCGATGAAAAATGAGCGTGACACTCAGCTTGACTTTCCCGCCAAAACCCCGAGAATTAGTCGATGCTTCTGTTTTACTTTTTTAAATTTCGCGCCACAACTTCACTTTTTCTCAAGGTCGTTAGTGAGTCTTGTTTTGGACTCTGTGAACCTGTTCCGTAGCTGACCCCCTTTCGATCGGGCGTGATATTATTACGTACTCGTAAACGTGCCGAAATCAGTTAAGATGTGATATAATTAATTGTATATTCATATTATTATCTGTAAAGATAAAATAGCTTTAGATTTTTATCAATATTTTTATGATACGCAGGTTATTTTTTTCGTTAGTAAAATATAATGCTTTAGATTTGTCCTTAAAGTTGTTTTAAGGACATGGATGTGGGCAGCAGAAGACCGGTCATTATGGAAAGCCTTGGGGAAGGCCTTTGTCCAGTGGACCTTTATTGGCTGAAGTAGAGGAAGAATTACTTTTAACGAAAAAGCTATAAAGATGGCCACAAAATATAGATTTAAATGTAGCTATTATGGCGAATGCGCTAGCTTGGCCCCGAAAATTGTAATAATTTTACGTTTTTTGCAATATACAAGTTAGTGAGAAACTTAATATTATTGGTGATCGTAATATATACAATATGTAAAGAAAACCCCGTCCGACCCATAAGGATAATAAAGGCTAGGTAAACACATGACCAAACATAATATAAAACTTTACGTAATCATCATAGTAACAATACTAATTAATTTTGAAATAATCTTTTTTTCCCGCGAATTAATTCCAACTTCCCCGAAATTTGGTAATTTTTAATTATAATAAGCGATGCGACCACGTGCCGCGTGTTCTGCTCCCCGCCCGCGGAAGGTTTGCCTACCGCACATGTATTAAGTTACCTCTTTTTGCGAAATAATATTTATTTATTTAGGGTGATTTTTTTAAGTTTAGCCCGTATTTGTATACATTAGTAGAATCAGTTATGGATACCTAACAATACCTTCACGGATCGGACAGGGTTTTCTTTACATATTGTATGTATATATATCTACAGAATTAAAACTGCAATTGAAAATTAAACTAAAAGTTATATTAATTATACTTCAATAAGTACCGTAAAACGGTATGTAAGACTAAAATTTGTACAGACACATCAAGCCACTACAATCTGTCAGATTTCTTTATTCGATTTTCATCTTCATCTGTAAAGCATTAAGGCTCAAGGTTCATTGGGAATATTTGACATTTTCGGATAGCTTGACTTGCTGTCGTCCGTACTAACTATATACAATCACCACGTGACACTGGCAGAATAGTCGAAACCGGCTCAGTTGCCAAAGAAGAAAAAAAAAACTATATACAGATGTCAGCATATCAAACTACCCTCAATTGTCTATTAAAAATTTTGCAGATTGTAGTGGTTTGACTAATGTTACGGGTTGTCAGAAGTCCGAAAGTCTGACCATCAGTTTTCTCGGTATCGTTTTAGCCAGTAACTGGGTTGTGGAGGTCAGATTGTATGGGCAAATGATGATGTAACAGTTTGAGAAAAGCTTGGGATTGAACTGCTCGCTCTGTTAAAGTATGCCATTAAGCAGTATGCGTAATTATTGGGAATAATGACATTTTAATGTCTTTTTTTTTAAATCACGTAAATTATTGTAAACATTTTCATTTTTAATGTCTGGTCTTGAAAAAGACGATGATCCCTGAGTTTCTTTCGGCTTTTCTTCTCAGAGGTAGTCAGTTAGGAAATGCCGGCTCCATCTAGTTTAAAAAAATATGACGTGTAAAAGTCAGTCAGTGATCAGTGATCCTTGCATAATAAACGATTTGATTTGATTTTATGTGGTAGCATCTGTAGGTACGTAGCAATTTTAAAAGAAATCATCACAATATTTCAATTATGTTTTTAAATCAAATCAGCTATTGGCACTTTGTAAGTTTCATGGCAGCAGTTCAAAATTATAGGGAACAATTTAGATATAATAACTGTGTTAGAATAGCCCTTGCTTATGCAGTAGGTATGTTAAGAAAACCCTATCCGATCCGTGAAGGTGTTGTTAGGTATCGATAACTGATTCTACTAATGGATACAAAACCGGGCTAAACTTAAAAAAAAAATCCCCCTAAAAAATAAATATTATTTCGCAAAAAGAGGTAACTTAATAAAGGTGCGTTAAGCACTCTTCCGCGGGCGGCGGGCGGCAGGGCACGCGGCACTTGGTCGCATCGCTATTCGCTCATAATAATACCGGTGTTGTCACTTTTTAAAAATTACCAAATTTCGGGGAAGTTTGAATTAATTCGCGGGAAAAAAAAATATTTCAAAATTAATTTGTATTCGTACTATGATGATTACGTAAAATTTTATATTATATTTGGTCATGTGTTTACCTAACCTTTATTATTCTTATGGGTCGGACAGGGTTTTCTTAACATACTGTATACTTAGCCTTAATAGTGTAAAATTATAGCCAATGTATGTTATATAATTAAACAGGGTCAAATTAGTTAGAAAAACTCCAAAATCTACCTATTAAATACGTTTTTTTATTTTGTAATTTTAATGATTTTGTATCCAATGGTTTAAAAAACGGCACCTTTTTCTCGGTGGTAGGCCATAAAATCTGCCGCCGGCAGTTACCACCCACCAGAAAAGGTCTTGCCGCCAAGCGATTCGTCCTGTTCCGGCATGATGTCTGGTGAAGCCGGAGGACGGGTCTGAACAGTTGTGTTGCGATGTGTGCCGGGTACGATGCGCCTAATGTTGTTGTGTCGGGAGTTTGGTCGTAGAGGGTCTCCAGATCAATCTCCCTTTGGTGCAGCATCATTGGTCGTGTTGGGTTTAACATTGCATCACCTCGCTCAACTGCCGTCTTCCTTCCTATTCACTAAGTCTTTTAAGTGAATAGGCTTAATAAACTAGCGCGCTTTAACATCAACGATTGCAGTTAAGCACTACTTTATAATTATTAAAAAGCCCTATTATTAAGGGTTTAAGGACACCCTATTACTAATACTCCGCTATCAATCACCAGGCTGTAATTCATGAACCGTGATAACTAATTTTTTTTTTTTTAATAACTAAACTAGCGCTTGACCGCAATCCCGCCTGATGGTAAGCAGTGATGCGATCATTGATGGTAAAGCGCGCTAGTTTATTAAGAACCTATTCACTCAGATTGAGCGAATAGGAAGGAAGACGGCAGTTGAGCGAGGTGATGCAATGTTACACCCAACAACACGACCAACGATACTGCGCCAAAGGGAGATTGATGTGGAGACCCTCCACGACCAAACTCCCGACACAACAACACTTGGCGCATCGTACCCGGCACACATCGCAACACAACTGCTCAGACCCGTCCTCCGTACGGCTTCACCAGACATCATGCCGGAACACGACAAACGGCAGCCGATGTGGCCTACCACCGATTTTTTCACAGATGAGATATTTCTGTTACTGCTATAACAACAAATACCAAAAACAGGTTATTTTTACTTTGTGTAGGTAATATCACCTAAGATAAATGGGTCGGTTTTGTCTTATCACTGTTCCTCATAACCAGAACTCCTGCCTTCAAATGTCTTCACCACCCTTAGTTGACTGGTAGAGAAAGCCTGAGGTATTAAGTCCGCCTTTTTACCTTTTTTTTTAAGAACCTTTTTGTGTATAGATGACAAGCACTTAAAACTACCCTAAACTGTCAAATATTTCCAATTAACCTTGAGTTTTAAAGCTTTAACGATAAAATTTAAAATCCGTGGTATTAATCGATATCTATACATGACAAAAAAAGTTAATGGATTTTCCTTTGAGCGACCTAGGATAGCACTACAATTAGTCTGTTTTTTTTTTATTCCGAAGGCATATAAAAAAAAAACAACCAGCGGTAGCAAAAAAAGAACTTCAAATTTTTTTTTTTTTTTTTGTCTCTGGAGTTTCGCTAGCTAGTTTAATTAGACTGTGTGTAATATTAGTGTGGTCTGAGCCTGGCGATGTTCTAGCATTAACATAAAATTATCTATTTTACATTTAATAATTTACAAAAAAGTATGTTATATTTTTCATATTATTTTGTTCTTCGTTATCAATTATATCTTTCCTTTTTTGTTACTTAAATTAAATTGATTAATGTATATTTCTGTTATATATTCACTTATACACCGTGTTTTCACGACATAAGTCCCATAATAGCATTCCTCAAAGGAATGATTTGAAGCGAAGTTATAGGATGCTGGGGGTAATCGCGCTAAATAAAACAGTAGAAGTTCAACTCTTGTTCTTATCTAATCCAGTTATGGTTTCGTTTCGATCATATTTCGTATCGCGCTAAAATTTTAACTTCGGTTTAAGTAAAATCAATGTAGGTATGAGTGGTACATTTCATCAGATATAATAATTAAAACTAAATCAACTACAAGTAAATCTAATCGTTTAGACGTAAGTTTGACATGGCATAGAAAAAGTTATCTTTGTTTCAACTTTATCATTTGATAACGGTTACGTTCCAATTGCGATCCAGTTATGGTTAAACTGTTAGCGCGGTACGAAACATAACAAAAGTTATGGTTTGTTTGCGATCCAATTCTGTTTTGGTTGAATTATTTTAGCGCGATTGCCCCCCGTTACATTTCCGTGCGGACATCAGCAGGTCAAGCAAGCTACCGTATTATATTAATTATTGTATACTAAGATACCGTAATACATAGTTACTAAAACTTTGAGTCATTTTGAAGCATATTATTGCTAACCCATTGCTCCGTGTGTTCGAAAAATGTGTCCGCTTAACAACATAAATAACGCAATGAATGTTGTTGAACTGTCAAAATGAAACCGTCGTCCGTACTTACGGAGCAATGGATTGGAAATATATTTCAAATTGATGGTATGAGTGTGTTACGTAACTTGGATGGAAAACGTCTTTATCATCATTGTGATTTCAGAATCGATGAAACTAAAAAAGAGACAGACATAAAGGGTGTATCTGACATCGACGCACAAACGAGTACCATGGATCCAGTACATGATTCTAAACCCCCCAGTGGTGGAATTTTTGGTCGGCTTTTTCATGATTTAAAAAACATATATGTAGTTTTTTTCACATTAAACCGTTCATAATTGCTTTACTTTTATAACCCAATAAGATTTTAAAGTAAAAATTAATTAATTCGCTAATTACACAAAAAAGCGCAATGAAGACAAAACTTGAAAAACTTTCTTATCAGCTGATTTAATAGAGTTCACATCAGGGTTCAACGTCATACCTACAAACCCGCACGGCGGCACGCTTTTAACGTTCCAAGGCCGAGCTGACACTTTTTTTAAACATTGTTATTTCTGTAACCGTTCATTGACGACATAAATGACTATCATAATTTTATTAGTGGCATGCGGTCTAGTCTTTTCGCGAAGTTTGAGTTACGATGTCACATACACCCTGTATAAAGACATAAGATTTAACTTGGAAGAGAATGATATAGGAAGCATTATACAGTATGTCCTACATCCGTCTCATTATGTTCAAACCAACATTTTTGAAGGGTTCACTTCCACCACGTGTGAATTACACACATGCTTTTTTTTAACAATGTAATAGTTTTAGTCATTTAAGTCAAAGGTCCTGTATTATATGTGTACTTAAATTTTAGTCATAATGAAATAAATGAGATTTTATATATTATTAGAATGTTCCTTTTCATTAAAAAAAAAATCCAAGTACCCTCTTTTAGTTAAAAAAAGAAAATAAAAACATTTACTCTTAATATTATAAAAGGTGTATCTGACATCGACGCACAAACGAGTACCATGGATCCAGTACATGATTCTGATCCCCCTGTGGTAGAATTATTCGTTGGCTTTAACCTAATTAAAAATAAAATGCTGTTTTTTTCACTTTAGACCGTTTTTAATTGCTATATTTTTATAACACAATAAGATTTTGTAGTAAAAAATATTTGATTCGCTAATTACACAAAAAAAACGCAATGTGAACAAAACTCGAAAACTATCCTTTTAGCTGATTTAACGGTTGATTCATCTGAATGTACGGCGGCACGCTTGCAACGTTCAAAGGCCGAGCCGACACGTTTTTAAACACTGTTATTTCTGTAACCGCTCATGAACGACGTAATCTTATTAGTGGCAGTGGCATGGGGTGTAGCCTTTTCGCGAAGTTTGCGTTACTATGTCAGATGAACACTGAATATAGATGCTTTTTACACAAAACCTACTGAACTGATGTAGATCAAATTTGAACACAGTTTATAACCAAGAATAAAACATGGGGTAATTATTATCCCGATATTTCCGCGAAGACATTTTTATGAAATGATTGCGACTAGTTGGGATGCGACCGTGTTGAGACCGTGGCGCAGCGGTCAACACGCCTGCCTGCGACATGGAGGCCCCGGGTTCGATCCCCGGCCAGGTCGTGATGGAAAACGATCTTTTCCTGATTGGCCTGGGTCTTGGATGTTTATCTATATATGTATCTATTATAAAATATAGTATCGTTGAGTTAGTATCCCATAACACAAGTCTCGAGCTTACTTTGGGGCTAGCTCAATCTGTGTGATTTGTCCGTATATATTTATTTATTTATTTAATTTTGACAAAAATGTGTTCGCCGATTAGGCTGCTGGTCCTGAGCAGTTGTGTTACGATGTGTACCGGGTACGATGCGCCAAGTGTTGTTGTGTCGGGAGTTTGGTCGTGGAGGGTTTCCAGGCGCAGCATCGTTGGTCGTGTTGTTGGGATTAACATTCTCACCTGCCGTCTTCCTTCCTATTCACCAAGTTTTTAAGTGAATAGGCTTAATAAACTAGCGCGCTTTACCATCCCATCAACGATTGGATCACTGCTTAACATCAGGCGGGATTGCAGACAAGAACTAGTTTTTAATTATTGAAGAAAAAAAAAACTATTCTCATATAGTATAAGCAGGTGAAACCGAGTACACAGCTGGTAATCTCTAAGTATAAAAGGACAAAGAAACAGGTATAATAAATCTACAGCCCACAAAACAATATTCAAGGTTAGCTGTTGCTCCCCGCGGTTTTTTACCCGCATAGGGTCAGATTCAGTTGGATTGTTTAGTTAAAAACTACCAAATGTTAACCCTGGTTCTAAACTATCTGTGTGCCAAATTTCATCAAAATACGTCGAGTAGTTTTTGCGTAAAAGGGTAACTTCTACATTTATAATATTAGTTGGATTCGTATTACAAACTTAATTATGATTGCAATTCCATAATGTTGTAAGACATTTTCGCAAGTGTTGGCTGAGGTTTGAGCCGAGTTGAGAAACTTGTTTAGCGAATTTTGTAATAAATTACATTACGATTACCTACGACCCAAATGTCAAAATGCCAAGACTTTAAAACCTAACCTTTTCAAATACAATAGACAATCGATAGAGTTCTGTCAAAGTTCAAAAGGTTAGTCTGTTCAACTTTGAACAATTCAAGTTTAGAATTTAGATTCCAAAATTGAATTGATTAATGGAGCGAGTAGGTATATTGGCGGGTAGGTAGTAAGTATATTAAGAAAAGGACAGAACATAAATGTTTGTTTAGACATGTTAAATTAGTCCGCTCCAAAATTGATTGTAGGTAAATTGACGTATTTTTGGTCGCCACGTGGCGTCTAAACTGTCCATGGACCTATCCTAATTAGGGATAGATAAACTAAAATTTTATCTTCTATCATTTTCTTAATGAAATAGAAAGAAAAAGATGTACTTAACTTAAAATTATTTTAGTTTTGTAAAAAAAATAGTTTAGCTTGTTTACAAACCGAGCCGCAGTCTCCATAAACGCGTCTACTCTAACAATCATCGGTTTTACGGCTAATATGGCCGGCCCATTGCCACTTTAGCTGGCTTGTGAGTTATTTCAACCACTTTGGTTCTCTACTGGATCACCACGTTGTGGATGCGGTCCCTTTGAGAGACTGATTTTTATAATTACAAACTATTGCTTGACCGCAATCCCGCCTGATGGTAAGCAGTGATGCAATCTTTGATGGTAAAGCGCTGAAGTTTATTAAGAGCACCGCCGTGACTCTCGTGGTGAACGGGGAATGTGGCGATACAGGTCAGCAGATTGGGATGAGATGCGGCACTTCCTTGCGTCTTATCCTTGGCAGCCGGCATTTCTCACCTGGGTTGATGCTCATGACCGCGGAGCTTCGGATCTAAGCTGATCTAACTCGAGACGGTCTCCAAAGCACAGGTCGCACAGGCGTAGAGTAGCCAGCTTTTCGGTGTTCTATAAGATGCATTTTGGGGAGTGTGCGAGGTAATTGCATGATTTAATTTCACCTTTTCCGTTCCACCATCGGACGACTCGTCGTACGGCGAGTTTCCACCCTTGCGTTGTTAACACCACTACGATCCAGACGAAGCGTTTCGCCTCCACCTTTATACCACGTACATCGAGGGACTGGAACAATTTGCCAGCGGCAGTGTTTCCGTCGGACTACAATTTGAGTGTCTTCAAGGCTAGAGTGAATAGGCTCTTAATAAACTAGTGCGCTTTACCATCAACGATTGCGTCACTGCTTAGCATCAGGCAGAATTCCGGTCAAGCGCTAGTTTATAATTTTACAAAAAAAAAGTCATTTGATGATTTCCCATCCCAACAAAAAAAGAAAAAAAAACTAATGGTATGCTATCAGTTTTCAAAGGCATCTCACAACCCTGAAACTAAAGGTGGTCGTTTCAAACCATAAATAGTTTCAATAACTATGTATTGGTTCAATACCTAAAATACGGTATTCGATTCTACAATAACTATTTATTTAGAAAAACTATTTATTGGCGAAAACGTTTTACTCGCCGCACCAACACTGCGAGTCGCGTCCGTCAGTACTAAGTATATTCTTACTCGGTTACTCGGTTCTGTAATACCTAATACCACCTAATAACTATTTATCGGGAAAAACTATTTATTTTGCGAATACACGATATACGCTTTACTCGTCGCACCTACTGCGAGTCTCCTCGATGTAGATTGTGGGCGTACCCGATACCGAACCGAAATATTCCGACGGCGCACGAAGAATGGCGATTACGATTAACGATGAGCGAGTCCTAGGAAAAAAAGGAAGAAGGGATTTGACTTGTAATCCGTATGCAATAGATGCAATTATCGAAAAAATGTATTTAGGTCACGGTTGAAAGTTGACCTTCAGGTTCACAGAAAGGGGCACTTGTTTGGGTGAAAAGTAAATTGCAAATTGTACCTATCTATTTTTATTTTAGTTGTGTATGTTTGGTGTTCACGTTCTAATGCAAAACTTTCTACGCGCGTGCGATACTTTTTTGTTCTTTGTGTTATTTCTTTTATTATTATTTCTTTTTCTTATTGCTTTTATAGTATAACTTAGGTGTATAAAAATAGACACACGTAAATTATACTTATGAATATGTAGTTATATGTTATAATAACTAAATATTTTCACAAATATTGTTTTATAATTTCTAAAATCCATTCAAAACTAATACCGAAAACCACTGAAAACTTAGTTACTCTAGTTATCCACGAAACGAGTAATGTCAATACCCGCCAAAGGTACCGGTACACCGCCACCGACCTCGGTATCGGCAATAAATAGTTACTGAAATAAATAGTTTCAATACCCGTTATCGGGTATCAAACCAATACATAGTTTCGGTATTGCAAAAACACGTACCGACCCACTTCTACCTGAAACAATTGTGTAAATACTTATTTATATGCTATTTGATGTGTGACGTCATAAATGACTTTTTAATTAATATCAATCGCAGGGGGCGATTGATTTAGACGTTATATAGGAGCATCTTTTTTTTTTAAATAATTAAATAGTACTAGTGCTTGACTGCAATCTCGCCTGATGTTACCTTCAGGTAAAAATAATAATATTTTTAGCAAGAACCCTCTCCATGATAGGTAAAGGTTTGTACATAATAAATGCTATTCTATTCTATCTTTTGAAGAAAGAACCACATAGATTGAGAGTTTCTGTGATCAAATATCACATCTTTCTTATAATCCCCCATCTCCGTTCCACCATTGGATGACCCGTCGTACGGCGAGTTTCCACTCTTACGTTGTTAACACCACTACGATCCAGACGAAGCGTTTTGCCTCCTCCTTTATACCGAACATATCGAGGGACTGGAACAATTTGCCAGCGTTGGTGTTTCAGTCGGATTACAATTTGAGTATCTTCAAGCCTAGAGTGAATAGGCTCTTAATAAACTAGTGCGCTTTCCCATCAACGATTGCGTCACTACTTACCATCAGGCGGGATTGCGGTATATTGCCACCACCACCGATTCAAGAACGTACGTACTTTGCTTTAAACAATAGCATGGCGTGCTTTCTGAATCACGCCGTTAAGATATCCATGACGTGGAATGCCATAATATCGGCTGCACGTAGAAGTTATACCACCCACCAGACAAAGTCTTGCCGCCAAGCGATTCGTCATGTTCCGGCATGATGTCTGGTGAAACCGTACGGAGGACGGGTCTGAGCAGCTGTGTTACGATGTGTGCCGGATACGATGCGCCAAACGTTGTTGTGCCGGGAATTTGTCTGGGAGTCTCCAGATCAATCTCCCTCTAGCGCAGCATCGTTAGTGGTGTTGTTGGGTTTAATATTGCATCACCTCGCTCCACTGCCGTCTTTCTTCCTATTAACTAAGTTTTTAAGTGAATAGGCTCTTAATAAACTAGCGCGCTTTACCATCAACAATTGCATCACTGCTTACCACCAGCGGTCAGACACTAGTTCATAATTTAAAAAAAAGAAAGGACACCATTTATCTATCAACTCTTTATCATCTATCTCGCATTTTGCCAACTACATTGAGGTCTGTTTTCAGTCTAACCAAATACAGCTGGCTACCAGCATTATATATGGAGTCTATCAACTATCTGACTTCCAAAAACCCAGTTTCTAGATTATATATTACCTGTTGGTAAGACAAGACTGGGGCCTTAGTCAGCTATTTTATAAATTTGTCATTCCAACACGATTCCATTGTCATTGTGCTTAAAAGTTCTTAATCTGAATCGGTCAACCGTCTCGTAATGGAATGGTGATAAATGGCCATTATTATAAGACCAGTTAGTAGAAATGATTTTCTAAAAGATACTACTTAATTTTAACATGTATTAATATGGAATGGAGTGTCAGTGTCTGACCACTGGAAAGTTACGAAACTTGTCAAAATCGATCATTATGAGATCACTGATCGACCATTCTGACACTGCTCTGATTTACCAGGTTAAGGCCTCTGATTTTTTTTTAATGATTATAAACTGTGCTTGACCGCAATCCCGCCTGATGGTAAGCAGTGTTACAATATCTGATGGTAAAGCGCGCTAGTTTATTAAACCTATTCACTTAAAAACTTGAATGAATAGGAAGCAATACGGCAGTTGAGCGAGGTGATGCAATGTTAAATAAACCTAACAACACGACCAACGATGCTGTGCCAGATGGAGATTGATCGGGGAGACAATAACATTTGGCGCATCGTATCCGGCACACATCGCAACGTAACTTCTCGGACTCGTCCTTGTCAAAATCGATCATTATTAGATCACTGATTGACCATTCTGACACTATTCCTCCTGTGCGGTATTATTCATTTAATTGAATTTTTCGCAATAACAAAGCTACGAAGGTGGCCTCATGCCTTAGGAATTATCTATCAGTCAATCAAGAGTGGTGAAGAGATTATTAGGTATTAAGTCTGGCAAATATAGCTAATAAATATTTTCAATAGCACTCCAAACAGGTTTCTCCTAAACGACAAGATGGCGCGGGCGGGTCTATAAATGTATGACCTTGTGCCTTTCACTTTCCGCTACCCAAACCACTGATACTACTACTGTCTCAGTTATTAAACACAGTTATACTTATACTTAGCCGAGTTGTAATATTATCTAATGCTAGCGTTCCGCCCCGGCTTCGCGCGGGTGCATTGCTGATACTAAATACACTACAGAAAAATTGCGATCGTTGTATAAAAAAACATAGGGGCCCGCGCGCCGCCCCGCAATTTTTAAATCTGTATCTTCGAAAATATTCATTTAAATCATCAATCAATCAACAATGTATTTAAGGTATTCAATTGTCAGGCTAAGATCTTAGATCTAAGTCGCTCACAATGGGCCTCATACGAAGGTTCAGAGTCAAATAAAGGGCAATAGAAAGAGCTATGCTCGGAGTTTCTTTGCGCGATCGAATTAATAATGAGGAGATCCGCAGAAGAACCAAAATCACCGACATAGTTCTGCGAGTCGCTAAAATTAAGTGGCAGTGGGCGGGGCACATTACTCGTAGAACCGGTGGCCGATGGGGCAGTAAGGTTCTGGAGCGGTGGCCACGTACCGGATGACGCAGCGCAGGGAGGCCCATAACAAGTTGGACCGATGACCTGGTGAAGGTTGCGGGAAGCCGATGGATGCGGGCAGCACAAGACCGGTCATCGTGGAAAGCTAAAGAAGAAGATCTTAAACCAGACCGAGGTCTGCTGTATTATATTCTTTCAGCGTGTTGAATACGAGTTCTATTTGACAACTAAGCCCCCAAGTTTTATTTAATTACCTACTTTATTTTATGTACACCAAAAATATACATTAGTTAAAAAATACATGGAACACTAAAAAATATAAAATGGGTGGCCTTATTGCTAATGCATGCAACCTCTTTTTCGTTTTTTTTTTAATATGCCTTGGCAATTTACAAAAGGGGTTTTTGTCTTTAGTCGGCCACCCTAGTTATTGCGCCAGAGCCTGGTGCCCAGGTTCGTTGGTCAGCAGGGTGCACCACGGACAGGTGAGGTTGGATTTTTCTAAGAACTTAATAGGACCTCTTACACCCCATAGGCCCAAGACGGCCAGAGATAGCACAAGACAGGAAGGTGTGGAAGGAAAAAGTGGAGAACATAGCCCAGAAATGGCTATTAAAAAAAAATTATGCCCCACTATGGACACTATGGGCGTCGACATCGTGTGTTGTGGCGTTGAACGTGTTAAAACCGAAGGCGTACTAGTACCTACTTAGTTTATGCCAACATGTAGCTACAATACAAGTTACTGCATAGCCAAAGTTCAGTGCCCTAAGCGAGGGCAGTGAAGGTTGAATGCAATTCTAAGCACGTATCACAAGTATGGCTGTATGTTATCAACATAATATGTGGCCAACGTTGGAGGGTTGGACATACTTTAATGTCGATTGATGATAGGTCTAAAACGCATTGTCGCCAATTTCTTTGTTTATAAACTAAACTACATTTAATTTCAATGCATTTTTTTTTTCTATTTTATTAAGAAGACAAATATTAGTTTGGTTCTGTTAAATCATTTCTTAGACAGTTTTGACTCGATTAAAAACATGACTTAAAACTAAAAATACGTCAGACGCGGACTAGTTTGACAGGACTAAACAAAATTTTTATTTTCTGTCCTTTTTTATAAGGGACGTTTAGTGTATCTTTTTCATAAGAGAATCGGATTTTTTGTTTATTATTCGTATTGTTTTTCATTACGTGCTCAAGACAGCAGGTCTACATACCCGAAACTGTCAGGAATTCCCAATCAATTTTGAACCTTAGTGTCTTAAGAGATCTGATTTCTCCTAGTTTACTCCTACCATAAACTCCATTAAAAAAAAAGTTTAGGAGCCGTGGTTTTTTGAAACATTACGTAGTCATTTAAATTAATTAGCGCTTGGCGAAAACTGACATATTTCTTGACGCCGCCGTGGCGTCTTAGTGTCCGTGACATAGCAGACAAGCTGCAGAAGGGTTGCCTACGCTGGTAGGGTCACGTCTTACGAAAACCGGCATGTAACATAGGTAGGTAGGTAACAAAAATGTCTTGCCATGGCGCCTGCGGCCGGAACAAGCGGGGTAGACTCAAGGAAATATTGGCTTGACGTTGTAAGAGATGACATGCATGTTAACCTGTCAACAATCTCACAGTGGGGCAGGGGTGCAACTGCCCCCTCTGGAAATCTCGCTAAACATGTATAATAATAATAATAATGCCTGTTTATTTCCTATAGGTATCTGACAAAATATTGTTTTATAGTTTCTTATTTCTAGATTAGTAATAATTTTGTAATTAATTCTATGTTAGTTTACTTAACTATCTTAACTATAGGAACCCCTTTTATGGTATAGGCTTCCTCCAAGTCCTTCCATTTCTCTCTATTCTGTGCTAATGTATGTCTATGTTTATATTTCGTATGGCGTGCATTAATTCAATGTATTTTTCAGTACTTGAGAGTGTTCTGACGTTGTAAGTAGCAATTTTCAAATTTGTATTTTTTTGTTTATGATTTGGAGAGTTTTGGTCGTACTCTTCCGCGGTAACCAGCCGTGTTGGAAGATGTTTGTTTGTTGTATTGTTGTTTTGCATCTTTGTTATAATCTGTCAGGGGCGTAGCTACCGCCGTATCTGCCGTATCAATTATACGGGGCCCCCGGGCCACAGGGGCCCCCAACTCGCGTAAGCAAAATTTTATAAAAACTTCCCAACTTTTTTTTTATTTCACAAATGACAAGAGTCAAAAAGCAATTTCTCTTTTTCCCACGTAATGGCCTCTGCACACTGCGCGCGACGAGCGATGTCCAATGAGATCTCTGATTTTCCGAACGGTTCCGGGGGAAGCGAAGTTCTTTCTTAAATTTTGGAAAAAAGTGACAGACAGATAATTATGATGAATAAATATTTCTATTAATTTTAATTTTGTTTTCTTTTGTGAGAATTCTTTACCCTTTCTTAGGGCCCCCAAACAATTTTTTATACGGGGCCCCGCTAAGGCACGCTACGCTTCTGTAATCTGTACAGAAAGGGGGGGAGGAGGAGGGCCTGGGTTGCTATAAGTTTTCCTCTCTGTTTTGTATGTTTTCTCGCAAAACATGTATGAAGTCCCCTAATTACTTAACAAAATATAAACGAGGGCTTATTATCTCTAACCTTTAAATAAACTACGCACTAGAAACAAAATGCACGATGTAATTGCCAAAAAACCGCTTGCGACTATAGTGCAAAAAGATTACTCATTCTAAAAATTTGATTTGAAGGCCTGACTTTCCTCCCTTCTAGGCCTGACTTGCCCCCCTTCTAGGCTTGGCTTGCCCCCCTTGTACGCCCATGGCGGTTGATAATGAAATACAACTTTTCCCTACACTCGCCGACCATCCTCGAAAACCATCGTGTTTTCATACAAAATATGTATAACCACGCCCCTTTGTTTTCACGTTGTTGTGTATTGTTTCGAAAAAACCTGCTGGAGACAACAAAAACGGCCTGAATTCTGTCTCCATAATTTCGATAGATCGTCGAGTCTTGATCAGAATTTTAAAGTCACAATCAAATGTCAAATGTCGCAGTGCGTTACTCTAATGTCATGGTCACTATATACAGGTTAGTGTGTAATAAAATGAACGGGAAAGTCTATTCTACACACATCAAAAGTGTCTAGGGATCAAGCATTTTTATGCGGATTTCTTGAGATTGAGATGTGGCTTTGTAATAAATTTATGATTTTATAAATTTATATGGATCCTTTTTGGTGCATTTCATAATTTGAATCAGGAACTGTGAATCAAATTCGAGTAAAAGATGAAAATCAGCTGTCAATATTTTCCCTATAAAAACATACAACGCATTGAAGACATTATTAGTGCTACTGTTTCCCTACTACTGATAAAAACCAACGTTATTATGGAGCGGCGACGTCATTTAAGCAGGGAAGAAATGCTCAGAGCCGTGGGAATGATAGAAGCTGGTTCCCGGCAACGTACTGTGGCTTTAGCTCTGAATACAAGTCAGAGTGTTATCAGTCGACTTTGGACACGTTACCGAAGCACTGGTACCGTGGCTGAGCGCCATGGAGGACGGTATCGCTGCACCACACGGAGACAAGACCGATACATTCAAATCTTAACTCGAAGAGCTCCAACAATAACCGCCATGATGTTAGCCGTGAGGCTTCATCACTCTTCAGGGAACTTAATTAGCGACCAAACAGTCAGAAACCGCTTGCATGAAGTGAACCTTCATTCCCGAAGACCACTACGGGTACCACCTATAGCAATGCACAATCGTAGGATTCGATATCAATGGGCTCTTGAACACAGAAATTGGGCAGAAGAACAATGGCGTTTCGTGTGCTTTTCTGATGAGTCTCGTTTTGGTATGAGACCGGATACAAGACGTATACGACACTGGAGAACCCCTGGACGCCAACAGCGATTAAAATCCTGCCAGGAAGTCCATCCTTATAGTGGTGGAACCATCATGGTATGGGCGGGTATTTGTATCGGCGGAAGAACTGAATTGATTTGGATCAGAGGCAACCTCAACGCTCAAATTTATGCTGAGACGATTGTATCAGACGTCATCGTTCCTCTACAAGTGCAAATCGGTCCCTTATTTCAGTTAATGCATGATAATGCACGACCGCACACCGCAAGAGTTGTAAGACAGACTCTCGCCGCAGCTAACATCAATGTCCTGCCCTAGCCTGCTCAGTCGCCAGACTTGAACCCGATTGAGCATGCATGGGATATGCTACAGAGAAGAGCTCTGCCGAATATGGAGGGTATCCAGTCGCAAGAAGACCTTTTTTTGTTATTGCAACGAACATGGGCGGCCATTCCACAGCGTGATTTGGATGAACTCATTTTGAGTATGCCAAACCGATGTTCTTGTGTTGTTAGTGTTTGCGGTAGAAACACGGATTATTAATTGTTTAAGTTACCCAATAAAATTTTAGAGGAAACTGTTATTTCAGTCTTTTTTTCGAACTTTTGTGTTAGTGGTTCAAATGTCAAATATCCCTTTATTAGGAAAATGGCAAATTTCTTTATTAATGCAAAGGTGACTTGGTTTATCGTTACTGTGACAAACGAAAACACTTTATTTGATGAATCCTTAAAGAAAATTTTAATTAATATCAATCAGGAGAAAAGTTATTGCAAAAATATATGTTGATCCCTAGACACTTTTGATGTGTGTATTTTTATTTATGGCAAGTGGAACCGATGTCGACTATTCTGCCAATGTCAAAAGTTTATTGGAGAAGCAAGAGTGTACATAAAAAATAATAAAAACAAAAACTTACGATGGAACCTTTTTATGTCTTGTGAGGTTATTAGAGGAATGAAGCAAACAAAAAGATAAATATATATATCATATTATAATATTATTAGAACAGCAAACGGGAAAGTCTATGGGTCTGAGTCAACGTCCCCCCGACCCTCAATCATAGACACGTAGACATTTGACCTTATAAGTAGGTATATTGTTGTACTTTCTACTTCCGTTTCTAATGGATATTTAAAGGTGACAATTCACCTTATTACAAATCAAGGTTTTTCTTTAGATCAGAAGGCCGAATCTTGTTAATTAAAACTGTCAAAATCTTGTCTGGTCTGCTTTGGTCTTGGGTTATATTTATGCGGGTAAAACCGCGGTCACGGCTAGTTGGCACATAAAAGTATATTTATATGAATAAGGTTTTTAGGTAAGAAGCCTATGTATAGGTTTTTTGTCGTCCTCTACGTTGGTAGAGCTGTTTGCGATTGGTTTCATCATGATCCCAGAGCGTCTCCCAATAAAAATAAGTAAGATTATCAGCTATGCAAGTCTTAGTAATCACAAAACGTGTAGTGACATCACGACATTACACTGCGAACCTCTGTTTGTTTTTCTTTTTCAAATCCCACCAAGGAATCAATAATTTTTGAATCTAAGGTGGATGCCCTAAAGAACAAAGGAACCACCAAAGCGACCAAGCAAGTCGCCTCAAAATAAAATCAATACTTTTTAATTTACGAACCTTTTATCAAGAATCATAAAACGGTAGGTATTCTCCATTACAATAAAAACCTTTGTAAGCCCGACCTCATTTGCAAACGAGTCATCCTTTAGTCTATGCTCTTTAAAAAATGTAACTTTCGCGCGCTTTTAAATGTCAACGATAATGGTGGGAAATGTCAAGGTCAATTGACGTTCTTTTATTACCGAGGATCGAGTATCGAACATTGATGACGAGGCTATAAGTAATAAATTATCGTCTTTAATTAATAATATTATTACCTACTACTCACTGTTACTTATTATATTTCCTGTTTACAGTTATTTTTGATATGGACAGATCGAAACCAAAGGACTACAATTTAAATGTCTTCAAGGCTAGAGTGAACATGGCAAAGGAGGAGGCGGAGCGCGTGAGGGATTGGGTATCCCAGGGCCCTCACGCCTCTAGCCGCCACAGGAGACGCCTTGGTCGGGAGACAACATCAAACTCCAGCTGCCCACTGGTAAGGATCGGTTTCTGTTCCAGGAGGCATCGAGGCGCCTTCTAATAGGCGAACACATTTTAGTCAAATGTTTGCGACTAGTTGGGATCGTTTGGACTGAACGGACCAATGGGCGGTCCAAACGATGCCAACTAGTCACAATCATTTGACAGAAATGTGATCGCCGATTATAGTACGAGATCCGGCTGCAGAATCAGTGTACCCATCGAGTGTTTGCTGAAAACCAAATTTTTTCACATATTTATGATTAGGAGAATTTATATCTACCAGGTTGCCTATCAAAATGTGGCCGCTAGTATTTTTAATTAAATTATTAATAATTCATAATCCGTAAGAAATTTCACTGACATGTTTTTTCAATGAAATGTCGTCTATTTTACGGTAACATCTATGAAGACTCTGAAAAATCATGGTTGCCGTTGCGCACCTGGCCGCACCTCTTCGCAGCCAGGTGTACACAGGTATGATTTTGTTACATTTATACACCCACAACGTACATTCATATTTTATAAATCAAATTAAAGCTAATTTTTTTCTGTTCATTATTATATACGGTTGCCTAATTAAATCTGGCCGCAAATAAGGGTTGCTGGCTGTTAAATAAAGTAAACATTAAAAGTAGAGTGAAAGAGAGCTAGCGCGTTACACCACTATTCAGGCAAGGATAGCGATTGCCAGCTGTCGGACAGTTTAAAGCCATTGCGCATGCGTCAGATGCTAGTGTTCTCAACCTCCGATTCAAACAATAGTAGGTACGCCTCAAAATAATAAATACTCCAAAAGAAACGTCTTGGAGTATTTATTATTTTGAGGCGTACCGTAAAATGTAATTTAATTCATCAACAATATCCGTAAATGGATATTGTTGATGAATAAAACCAAGGTTATTTATGTAAAAAAAATTTGTGCAAGTACTGTATGAAAAAGATTTGATTTTATTTAAGTATTAGATTTATTTTACATATTCATAAATTTAAGTAAATTATAAATTTTTAAAATGTATTTTATATTTCCGTGACTCTTTTTTAAAAATCTGAATCATCGGAGCTCTCAGTCATACTATCATCGCAGCTATCACTTTCATCGCAAATGTCGGTATCGTCGTTATTATCGGAAGTCTTGTTCGTGGAATCACACAGCACACTCTCAACTTGCGCTGGAGTTGAGTCTCCCAGGAACCATGTTGGTTTTAAAAATTCATCTATCAACAGCCAGCCATTATTTTCCGCGCTGAACTTGATGCAATCCGGCTCAGTAGCATTTAACCACATCTAATTAACAAAGATTGTCCGCAATAATTTTTGCTTTAAAGATTTCCAGCACGGTGGAATGTGCGTCGAGTCAAAACCTTTAATTCTTTTCATAAAATTTTCACTACTTTCTTTTGAAGCGTACATTTTGTTGAATAATAACCATCTTGCGGCATTTACACTTTGGCACTTTGGGAGTCCATACATAAGGCACGTAAAATTCAAGTGTTAATAAAATGTCATGATATTTATATTTTTTCTTACGACGAAACAATAACATTAGAGAACACTTTTTGAATGAAGCATTATCAAAGTCTAGTACATTGTTTTTTTTTTTCGCACAGAAAACACGCCTTCATCTTCATAAATTTTATTTCACCCCGATGAGATTGATAATTTTTCGATGCACAAATGAAACAGCAATATATTATGTTGTGTATTACGTACTCCAAAATAGCGTGGTTTTTAACTTAGAATAAAAGTCGCAACTGATCCGTTGAGAACACTAGCATCTGCTATTTGCGGCCAAATTTAATTAGGCAACCGTATATAACAATGAACAGAAAAAAATTAGCTTTAATTTGATTTATAAAATATGAATGTACGTTGTGGGTGTATAAATGTAACAAAATCATACCTGTGTATACCTGGCTGCGAAGAGGTGCGGCCAGGTGCGCAACGGCAACCATGATTTTTCAGAGTCTTCATAGATATTGCCGTAAAATAGACGACATTTCATTGAAAAAACATGTCAGTGAAATTTCTTACGGATTATGAATTATTAATAATTTAATTAAAAATACTAGCGGCCACATTTTGATAGGCAACCTGGTGGATATAAATTCTCCTAATCATAAATATGTGTAAAAAATTGGTTTTCAGCAAACACTCGATGGGTACACTGATTCTGCAGCCGGATCTTAGACTATTAGGGGGCGCCTGAGTCGACGGCGCATTGTGTTTCACGCGCTCTTCAAAGAGATGTAAGCATATTGTGACGGGCTCCACGAAGATCGATGCCTCCTGGAACAGAAACCGTAGCCCTGACGCATAGGTAAGTGAAGAAACACGTGTGGGTTTCAGTCAGTAAAAGTCTGACATGCCCTCCGCTCCACCCAGAGTGGGAGAGATCTCTTGATGATTTCCATCTAGTACAAAAAAAGAAAGGCTAGAGTGAATAGGCTCTTAATAAATTATCTCGTTTTACATTCAATGACTGCATCACTGCTTACATCAGCTTGCATCAGTCGGGATAGCGGTCAAGCACTAGTTTATAATAATTATAAAAAAGGACATCATTCAAATTTAGAACACTTAGTCCACAACAATAGGGCACTATGAATTAAAATTAATTGTTAATAGAATAAAGTTGAAATTTGTTTAGCTTGAAATAGGGGGAGGGTCTACACACCTCACACCTATACAGAGCGGTGCTGACAATACGACAATAAATGAAAACACGAACAATGCTGGTTCATAGGAATAATCCTAAACCATAGAAAAAAACCTAGCACCAAAAATAAAAAAAAAAATGAAAATTTCAAACAAACTAAATCGCATAAAATTGTAAACTGTGATAGTTAATGTTTCATACCTAAGTAAATAAATGCACTGACATGTGCTGCAAATTTCATACCGTCTTTTAGAGATAATCTTGAAAAGGTTACTTAATTAACTAGAATCCATACTGCACTAGATGAAAAAGTGTGTGCGTCTGTGTGTTTGTTCATCTTTCGGAAAGGAGAAACTTAATTTCTCGTTGGTAAAAGGATATGAATCTCTCGATCTGGGGTCCTAGTCTACTATTTTTATAAATTTGTCATTCCAACACGATTCCATTGCGCTTAAAGTTCATAATCTGCTAAAATCATAAAAATCGGTCAATGATCGGTCAGTTGTCTCGTAATGGAATGGTAATAGAATGACATTGCCGTTATGCCATTATTATAAAATCCCTCAGTAGAAATGATTTTCCAAAAATTACTACTCTATTTGAACATTTATTAATATGGAATAGAGTGTCAGTGATTTTACCACTGGAAAGTAATAATGACGCCATTTTGTTAGTAGATTACGAAACATGTCAAAATCAATCATTATGAGATCACTGATCCACAGCCTCCATGGCGTAGCGGTAGCGACCGCGGCCACTGCGCAAGGAGGCGCGGTTTCGATCTCCGCGGGGTGCAAATATCGGTCAAAGGTCGTGCCTCGGAAAGCATGTTAAGCCGTTGGTCACAGTTGCCATACGAACATCTAGTGGCAGTCGTTACGGGTTGTTAGAGCCCTCAAAAGTTCAGCAATTGGTCTAACTGCAATGCTTCGATATCACCTTCGGGTTGTGAAGGTCACGCTAGATGCAACTGGGATTAACGCTGGGATGATGAAGGAGTGTCAGTGATTGACCACTGGAAAATCATAATGCCGCCATTTTATTAGTAGATTACGAAACTTGTCAAAATCGATCATTATGAGATCACTGGTCGATCATTCTGGCACTATTGTACTTAATAGCAGACTAGCGCTCCTGTAAAATAGCCGGGCGAGATAGGGGCAAATAACTAGTTATTTATTAAGTGGTAATTACGTATTGTGCATTGATAACTGTTTAATATGTATAAACAATAATGATTAAATAACATCTTATCGAGTTTTGCAAATTATGCTTCCATGTTTCTGTCAAGGTCATACCTATTTTACATTCGCTATTAATTGGCTAAATATGGTATATGTTATCATTATTAAAAAAATAACTTTAATACTCAAACAATACAGTTTAATTTACGATATAAATTCGAATTGTTTTAATACTTTTTAAATAATTAGTGTCGCTCAGAAATCAACTAAATTCCGATTACAATAAAGTAATGTTTGTTTAATTTAAAATAAATTGGAGACTTGAACACGACACCTAATGATTCACGTTACATTCTTGTTACAAAATACAGGTTTAAACCACCTAAATGTTTATTGAATTATGCACCTAACCATTATAGAAATGCAGTTCTTTATACAAATATGACAGTCTAGTTGGGTAGTAAGTTCCTCTTTTTTTTCTATTATGGCTTCGCACGGTTTGTGCATTTAGCCAATGTCATGTAATGAATTGTTCATGTCGAAAAAGACGGCCGCGTGAGCCGTCTTACGATGGAGGTTTGAGACAAAGTCATGATGTGGCCACCATGCTGCGATATTTCACTGTTCTTTATGAATTATTTACTGAATGCACTTTTTACTACATAAATCACGCACTTTTATTTAGTAAACAACACTATAAATAATTTTAAAAGTCCAATGAAAAATGAGCGTGACACTCATCTTGACTTTCCCGCCAAAACCTCCGGGTAGTAAGTTGTCATTTGACTAAAGATTGGTAATGTAACAGATGGTTAAAGGTAAGTAAGTTATTGAGATCGGCCGTTAATGAAGTTCGAAATACAAATACTCACTCAAAGGTTAAGTCTGGAACTAAAGTTAGATTTCGTTTTGTAATAGGGGTTTTGGGAGACGATAAAGGTAAGTAAAATTTAGTATGTTGTCGGTGTGCTGCCCCTCTGGCGGATGTCAGACGCCTGTCGTCAAAAAAAAAAGTGTGCGTCATACCTATATTTTTAAAGGAATCATCTAGAATGTTCTAGAAAGCTTCATCGTCGTCGTTTTTTTTTTATTTTTTTATTAAAATTATAAACTAGCGCTTTCCGCAATCCAGCCTGATGGTAAGCAGTGACGCAGTCGTTGATGGTAAAGCGCACTAGTTTATTAAGAGCCTATTCACTCTAGCCTTGAAGACACTCAAATTGTAGTGTGACGGAAACACCGCCGCCGGAAAATAGTTCCAGTTCCTCGATGTACGCGGTATAAAAGACGAAGCGACACGCTTCGTCCGGATCGTAGTGGCGTCAACAACGTAAGGGTGGATACTCGCAGTACGACGGGTCGTCCGATGGTGGAACGGAGATGGGGGAATTAAATCATGCAATTCCCGTGGACACTCGCCAGAATGCATCCTATAGAAGACCGAAAGGCTGGCTACTCTAGGCCTGTGCTCCCGGCTTTGGAGACCGTTTCGAGTCAATTCTGGGTCGCCAATCGGCCTCTTCGTACGCCTCTTTACTAAATCCAAAGTAACCAGGTGACATTTCGCAGCACCAGCCCAAATGCGGCTGCAGTATTCCACACACGAACGGACCTGTGCTTTGTACAACATTAGAAGCTGCCCTGGTGTCAAGTACCGCCGGACCTTTGCGATAACGCCAAGTTACTTGATAGCCACCATGGCCTTGGACTCAATGAACCGCCCAAAGTTTAGGTTCGAGGAAATCTCAACTCCCAAAAGCTGAAGGCGGTCGGTAGGTACAGTCCAAGGATATATTCTGAAAAGTAGGAGCCAAGGTGTAGTTAATTATGTTATACAATATGTAACAAAAACCCTGTTGTTCCTTCAACCTACGTTTAAAGAATCGGCATACGGACGTAATAAAGCAAGTAATTTATAAAAATTGTTCAACAAAAATAATTAAAATAAATGTTTAATTATTAATATTTATAATCTGTAACTGATTTCTTAGCTCTGCAATTCTGCATGAAGAAACTAGACATAAGTAGAACTTTCCCGCCAATATACACACATCAAAAGTGTCTAGGGATCAACATATATTTTTGCAATAACTTTTCTCCTGATTGATATTAATTAAAATTTTCTTTAAGGATTCATCAAATAAAGTGTTTTCGTTTGTCACAGTAACGATAAACCAAGTCACCTTTGCATTAATAAAGAAATTTGCCATTTTCCTAATAAAGGGATATTTGACATTTGAACCACTAACACAAAAGTTCGCAAAAAAGACTGAAATAACAGTTTTCTCTAAAATTTTATTGGGTAACTTAAACAATTAATAATCCGTGTTTCTACCGCGAACACTAACAACACAAGAACATCGGTTTGGCATACTCAAAATGAGTTCATCCAAATCACGCTGTGGAATGGCCGCCCATGTTCGTTGCAACAACAAAAAAAGGTCTTCTTGCGACTGGATACCCTCCATATTCGGCAGAGCTCTTCTCTGTAGCATATCCCATGCATGCTCAATCGGGTTCAAGTCTGGCGACTGAGCAGGCCAGGGCATGACATTGATGTTAGCTGCGGCGAGAGTCTGTCTTACAACTCTTGCGGTGTGCGGTCGTGCATTATCATGCATTAACTGAAATAAGGGACCGATTTGCACTTGTAGAGGAACGATGACGTCTGATACAATCGTCTCAGCATAAATTTGAGCGTTGAGGTTGCCTCTGATCCAAATCAACTCAGTTCTTCCGCCGATCCAAATACCCGCCCATACCATGATGGTTCCACCACTATAAGGATGGACTTCCTGGCAGGATTTTAATCGCTGTTGGCGTTCAGGGGTTCTCCAGTGTCGTATACGTCTTGTATCCGGTCTCATACCAAAACGAGACTCATCAGAAAAGCACACGAAACGCCATTGTTCTTCTGCCCAATTTCTGTGTTCAAGAGCCCATTGATATCGAATCCTACGATTGTGCATTGCTATAGGTGGTACCCGTAGCGGTCTTCGGGAATAAAGGTTCACTTCATGCAAGCGGTTTCTGACTGTTTGGTCGCTAATTAAGTTCCCTGAAGAGTGATGAAGCCTCACGGCTAACATCATGGCGGTTATTGTTGGAGCTCTTCGAGTTAAGACTTGAATGTATCGGTCTTGTCTCCGTGTGGTGCAGCGATACCGTCCTCCATGGCGCTCAGCCACGGTACCAGTGCTTCGGTAACGTGTCCAAAGTCGACTGATAACACTCTGACTTGTATTCAGAGCTAAAGCCACAGTACGTTGCCGGGAACCAGGTTCTATCATTCCCACGGCTCTGAGCATTTCTTCCCTGCTTAAATGACGTCGCCGCTCCATAATAACGTTGGTTTTAATCAGTAGTAGGGAAACAGTAGCACTAATAATGTCTTCAATGCGTTGTATGTTTTTATAGGGAAAATATTGACAGCTGATTTTCATCTTTTACTCGAATTTGATTCACAGTTCCTGATTCAAATTATGAAATGCACCAAAAAGGATCCATATAAATTTATAAAATCATAAATTTATTACAAAGCCACATCTCAATCTCAAGAAATCCGCATAAAAATGCTTGATCCCTAGACACTTTTGATGTGTGTATTTAACTTATAAAATCAGATATTCTAAAAAAAAATCGAATTTGTCGGTTTTAATAGGTATTTGATTGTGACCCCTCGACTAGACAATGATTACTGTTTTCTAATTTCTATGACTTCATTAATGATGTGCTTGTAGGTAAAATTATATGTCCCTGAAAGGAACAACAGGGTTTTTGTTAAATTGTGTACCTATATATATTTATAGTGTTTTAAGTTTTTATGTTAATATAGTAGGTACTTACTGTAAATGTCTATATGGGCCTTGATGCCTAAAATAAATAAAATAAAACTGGTTGTCCAGATTTTTGGTCTTTTGACAACCTACAACAACTGTCAAATATCCCAAGTCAATGTTTACTTGTACCGAGTTTAACATCCTTTCTAAGGCACACAGAGGTCTCGATAAATACAATAATTATTGAATTGAATTGTAAACAAACATAGAAATTGATAACAAACGATAATACAATGAAACAACACTTGTGAAATTGTTAACCTAAATAACAGAATGGTTAACATTATCTATCGATATCGAGACACTTCACAATATAATTGATTGTTAATTTAAGTACAAACGACAGCACATCAAGCTATTACATTCTGTCAGATTTCTTTATTAGATTTTTAACTTTATCTCTAATTACATTTAGGCTTAAAGTTGATTGAGAAAATTTTACAGTTTCGGGTAGCTTAACCTGCTAGCGTCCGTACAAATGAGTTAAAGTCTTGTCCTTAATTGAATGTTAATAACGTCAATATGATTAATGTGTGAAGAAAACATCACACCTGTTTCCCTTGAAGAAGCAGGCAGAGGGTTCCTCCAATAACAGATTATGTATTATGTATCACCATCATCAACAACCTTTTTATCGTCCCACTGCTGGGCACAGGTCTTCTCTCATACAGAGAAGGATTGAGCGTAATCACCATGCTTGCTCAATGCGGGTTGGCGATTTCAGACTTATAAAAGCCCAGGTTTCCTCAAGATGTTTTCCTTCACCTTCAGTCATTGGGGTCCAAGATTTACTTAGAAAGTACATATAACTTTAGAAAAGTTACATTGGTACTTGCCTGACCTGGAATCGAACCCGCGGCCTAGTGGTTAAAACACCAGCCTCTCAAGTATGACTGTGCGAGTCCGATTCCAGGTCAGGCAAGTACCAATGTAACTTTTCTAAGTTATATGTACTTTCTAAGTATATCTTCGATAACAATGACTGATTAAAAGGTGAAGGAAAACATCTTGAGGAAATCTGGACTTTAAGTCTGAAATCGCCAACCCGCATTGAGCAAGCGTGGTAATTACGCTCAATCCTTAGTATGAGAGGAGACATAGCAGTGGGACGATAAAAAGGTTGATGATGAATCACGTAACAAGTTTTCTATTTGATTCATTTTAAAAGATGCCTATTGCTAATCCAGTGCGCTGCGTCTTCCGGTACGTGGCCACCACTCCAGAACCTTACCGCCCCATCGGCCATCGGTTTTACGAGCAATGTGCCCCGCCCACTGCCACTTATGTTTAGCGACTCGAAGAGCTGTGTCGGTGACCTTAGTTCTTCTGCGGATCACCTCATTTCTGATTCGATCACTCAGAGAAACTCCGAGCATAGCTCTTTCCATCGCCCTTTGTTTGACTCTGAGCCTTCGTATGAGGCCCATTGTGAGCGCCCTATAACATGTAATGCAAAATCAATTACATTAATGTTTAATTATATAATTATCAACGGAAACGGAAGTCACATTACAAATAGATAGTGATGCCCGTCGCAAAAAGCTAATTTGTTCATAGACAATACTACGCGTATGTTTTCATTATAATCAAAATGTCTGACCGACATACTTTGACAGTCCTGAGGTTGTTGACCTCAGAAAGCCAATGCTAATAATCAAAAACGATTAAAGTCTGTTCCCGCTGTTAGGACAAAGCTTAGGTTAGGCTGAAAGGATACTCGGGAGAAGGCGACCTGACACTGCCGGCAGTAGTGCGGAGGATGGTCGGTAGCGTAGAGTCGTGGGTTGCGGTGGTGTCCTTCTGCGAGGACGTGATGTCGCAGAAGGATGCTGCGGAACGGGAGAAGGAGATCTCAACTCCCTTCCCGGGCCGCAGAAGGCGCATCGGGCTCCGAGGAAGGGTGGATAACGCCCTCTTCCGGCCCCACGCGCGCTCGTGATAGAAGAGACACCGGGGTGGTTTTTCTCGGTGGTAGGCCACATCGGCTGCCGGCAGAAGTTACCACCCACCAGACAAAGTCTTGCCACCAAGCGATTCGTTGTGTTCCGGCATGATGTCTGGTGAAGCTGTACGGAGGACGGTCTGAGCAGTTGTGTTGCGATGTGTGCCGGGTACGAAGCGCCAAGTGTTGTTGTGTCGGGAGTTTGGTCGTGGAGGGTCTACAGATCAATCTCCCTCTGGCGTAGTTGGTTGTGTTGTTGGATTTAACATTGCACCACCTCGCTCAACTGCCGTCTTCCTTCCTATTCACTAAGTTTTTTAAGTGAATGGGTTTAATAAACTAGCGCGCTTTACCATCAACGATTGCATCACTGCTTATCAGGCGGGATTGCAGTCAAGCGCTAGTTTATAATTATTAAAAAAAAGTCAGTAAAAGTCTGACAGACCCCGTCGCCCACCCCAGGGCGGCGGACATCCATTGAGGATTTCCACCGCGGAAAAAAAATCCCTGAAAGGATAGGTGCGGGCCACGGTATCTCGAAGAACCTGCCGTCCTGGCAGGAGGGATTGTAGCCCTGAGTTCTTAGGCACACGTGGTGTATAAGTTGAAAACCTTCATTGCATGTCTTAGGTCCGTATTACGGAACGTTACTCAAGACTCGAGCATTACTTAAGTCTCGTTTGAAGCCTTTTGATTGGTTGGAACTAGTTTTAAGTAATGCTTGAGTCTGTATTCTTTTAAACTTGTTCCTTCGCCTTTGTGTCAATGTTCTACATCGAACTGTGAATTTGAACAGTCCGCACATCACATCTTGTGGGAGTGTATTCTTTGGCAGAATGAACGCAATATTATGTTGAATAGTGTACAAGTAACATCCGGAGTCGTTTATTATACGGACCTTGTAGAAACTAGAACCAATTTCCGTGTGTTCAGGCGCTTTTGCCATACCTATTATTGGAATCAATTGTAACTGCACATACCTACCCATTAACCCATACCCATATACCCATTAACTTAATCAAATTTTATTCCGTGGTGCTTGGCAATCTGGGCTTCTCCCAGTTGCAATAATGTTTCTTTGTGCCGATTGGCCTAGTTCTGTTCTGTCTCCTGCTTGTTATGGACGGTAGTGGAAAAAATATCTTTTTTCTTACTCCTCCGCTATTCTTTTCTGATTAATTTCGTTGCGGGACCCAAGACAGTTGAATCGTTTCCCCGGGACTCGTCGAGCTTCATTGCTCGGCGTTTTTCTGGCGGTCTCCACTGTTGATTCTGGCTTACAGGAGTTGCAATGGGTGGGAAAAAGTGTGGCGGGTTTTGTCCCAAAAAAAAATGCTTGAGTCTTGAGTAACGTTCTGTAATACGGACCTTAGACTCCTATTTGACTGGTATTTTTTGTGGAAGATGTTAAAATACTTTAGGAAAGAAAAAGAAGACTTACTTTAGAGACTAAGATATCTTTCAGGGTTGCGGGTTAGTTAAAAAAGAAACCGTGGCCCTGGCCATCGTACAGGCAAGTGAAGAAACACGGGTGGGTTTTAGTCAGTAAAAGTCTGACACGCCCTTCCGCTCCGCCCAGAACGGGAGAAATCATTTGATGATTTCCCATCCCAACAAAAAAAAAGACGAAGATGTCTTGAAATATCTTTTTTTATACATAATTATAAACCAGTGCTTGACCGCATCCCGATGATAAGCAGAGATGCAATCGTTGATGGTAAAGCGCCTTAGTTCATTAAGACTCATCATCATCAACCTATTATCGTCCCACTGCTGGGCACAGATCTCCTCTCATACAGAGAAGGATTGAGCGTAATCACATCGCTTGCCCAATGCGGGTTGGCAATTTCAGACTTAAAGTCCAGGTTACCTCTAGATGTTTTCCTTCACCTTTTAATCAGTTATCAGTCCAAGATATACTTAGAAAGTACATATAACTTTAGAAAAGTTACATTGTTACTTGACAGACCTGGAATCGAACCCGCACACTCATACTTGAGAGGCTGGTGTGTTAACCACTAGGCCACCATGACTATTTAGGTATTAAGACTCTGCAGACGATGCGATGATCGGACAGTTGCCAATGTTAAATCCAACAACACGACCAACGATGCCGAGCCAGAGGGAAATTGATGTGGAGACCCTCCACGACCAAACTCCCGACACAACAACATTTGGTGCATCGTACCCGGCACACATCGCAACACCTACTTTAGATTATAAGGCTTAAGTTATGTGCGGCGAGCAGTGCGCAGCTCAAGAAAACGATAATCATTAAGCCATTTATCTAGTTTTGATTTAAAAGTATTTAAGAGTGAGTTAAGTACTAAGTATTTATGACAAGTAAAGTAAGGTTCTGAAGTGGCGGCAACGTACCAGATGACCCAGCGTAGGGAGGTCCCCAACAAGGTGGACCGATGACCTGGCGAAGGTCGCGGGAAGCCGATGAATGCGGGCAGCACAAGACCGGTCATTGTGGAAAGTTTTAGGGGAGGCTTTTGTCCAGCAGTGGTGTTGTTTTAAACATAATGTATTGGCGCTATTCCTTTGCTCATTAAACAAATTATGAAAAGGATAGAAGATGTAAAACGTTATTTTTTGTTAATGGGAATCCTGAATTATAGTTGGTTCAGAATAAGCAACTGAATCGATCCCAATAATTTTTATACCATGTTATATTTTTTCTCAAATATTGAAATTGTTGCAGTATGGTTACCTAGATAAATCATAGTACTGCGCACGCTCGCGCAACAGCTGACGCCAGAGGTCAACGCACCGCACGCCCGCCAGAGCGGAACATGGACCATATTTTTGTTGGGACAGCCAAGTACGATAATAAGCTCATAATTTTGTGGTTTTTCATGATATCTTTTTGAAATTTTCTACATAGATTCTTTACTTAACAATACTGGACACGTGTTTCGGGATTCGCATAAACAGAATGTAATGTTATAGTTTAGTTCGTAATTGAAAATAACATATTATCGCAATAATTGGGTTGTAACCTAAAAAATAATTTAATGTCCATCAGATAGATTTATAAAAAATATTGAACACGTATTTTTTAGTTTTTCTTTCATTCAAATACTTAGGAAGATATAAAGGGTATATCTGACATCGACGCACAAACGAGTACCATGGATTCAGTAGGTACATGATTCTGAACCCCCCAGTGGTGGAATTTTGCGTCGGCTTTTACCCAATTTAAAAAAAGTAATATGCAGTTTATTCACGTTACACCGTTCATAATTGCTATACTTTTATAATCCAATAAGATTTTAAAGTAAAAATTAATCAATTCGTTAATTACTCAAAAAAAGCGCAATGTGAACAATACTAGAAAAACTATCCTATCAGCTGATTTAATAGAATTCGCATCAGGGGTCAACGTCATACCTACAAACACGCACGGCGGCACGCTTGCAACGTTCAAAGGCCGAGCCGACACTTTTTTTAAACACTGTTATTTCTGTAACTGCTCATTAACGACATAAAAGACTATCATAATTTTTTTAGTGGCATGCGGTGTAGCCTTTTCGCGAAGTTTGTGTTACGATGTCAGATACACCCTGTATTGATTTGAAATGTCGCTTGAAGTCACGCCGTGGTACAGCAAATACCACGGCGTAACGTAGTTAGCCCCTCTCCGTAACTTTAATACGCTACATCTCAGTAGTTCTTTGTAATTTCGACAGAATAAAAAATACGGGTCTTCATTATTTTTATTATCTATAACACGGACTAATTGTTGATTTTCATACCTGGGACACATCCCTATTTTCCATTTCCAAAAACAATGTCTTAGTATTATTGTTGAATTCCTAGAATAAATGACATAATATTATCAATTGTTATCAATTTTATCGTAAAACAATCTCTATAAATATCTACTCTTTATGATATGTTTGTGTTATAGATAAAAACGGTCGGTGCAAACGATAAACGATACTCAGGACAGCAGGTCAAGTTACCCCAAACTGTCAGATATTCCCAATCAACCTTAAGCCTTAATGCTTCTTTTCTTTCTTTCTTTTCTTTAGGCCGCTGCCTCGAATGTTGCGGGCAGCGGGGCGGCGGCGAGTGAGCGGCAAGATCTTATGCGTAAAATCAAACGGACCGGTTCTCGAAAACAGCGGTGCGGCAGCGGGGCGGTGGCGTCCAGCCAGCTGTGTACTTCTCGCGCTCGAATCTTGCGGGCAGCGAGCGGTGATCGAGCGTTAGGAATAAATTTGAATCAAAAAGATGTTGCCGCCATTGTTCAGACATTTCTTTCGCGAACAAAAACAAATATCTCGTCGGCACAATCATGAACACAACACTACGCGGCTATAGTGACGCGCGATCTACCCGCTAGTTTCGAGGACAGGTCTTCGATGCCCGCCCGGCTCCCGCGCCGCTGCCCGCAAGATTCGAGGCAGCGGCCTTAGAGTGAATACTATTTCAACTCTTCAATGGCCCCTGTGGTTATATACCACAATTTTGCCAATAACACTTGTAACAAAATGTAGAAATTCTTAAAAAAAATTAAATCACAATAATGGCGGATATCGCCGATAACATTTGAAAAAACGGCCGCGTGAGCAGACTACGAGGAGATATGATGCAAAGCCATGATGTGGCCACTATGCTGCGATATTTCAATGTTCTTTATGAATTATTCACTGAATGCACTTTTTACTACATTAATCACGTGCTTTTATTTAGTAAACGACACTATAAATAATTTTAAAATGCTATTGAAAATTGTGCTTGACATTCATCTTAGCTTTCCCGTCAATAACTCCCCAGCCTTAATGCTTTAGATAAAGTTAAAAATCGGTGGTAGGCCATAACACCGGCCGCCGGCAAAAGTTGCCACCCACCCAGTCAAAGCCTTGCCGCCAAGCGATTTGTCGTGTTCCGGCATGATGTCTGGTGAAGCCGTACGGAGGACGGGTCTGAGTAGTTGTGTTGCGATGTGTGCCGGGTACGATGCGCCAAATGTTGTTGTGTTGGGAGTTTGGTCGTGGAGGGTCTTCAGATCAATCTCCCTTTGGCGCAGCATCGTTGGTCGTGTTGTTGGGTTTAACATTGCATCATCTCGCTCAACTGCCGTCTTCCTTCCTATTCGCTCAATCTGAGTGAATAGGTTCTGAATAAACTATCGCGCTTTACCATCAACGATCGCATCACTGCTTACCATCAGGCGGGATTGCGGTCAAGCACTAGTTTATAAATATTAAAAAAAATAATAATAATAATTAAGCAAATCTGACAAATTGTAGCAGCTTGATGTGCTGTCGTCTGTACATTTATTGCAGCAGATTATAGCATAAAACTCTGCTCTAGGGGAGTTTTGGCGGGAAAGTCAAGATGAGTGTCACGCTCATTTTTCATTGGACTTTTAAAGTTATTTATAGTGTTGTTTACTAAATAAAAGTGCTTGATTTAGTAGTAAAAAGTGCATTCAGTAAATAATTCATAAAGAACAGTGAAAAATCGCAGCATAGTGGCCACATCATGACTTTGTCTGAAACCTCCATCGTAAGACGGGTCACGCGGCCGTCTTTTTCGACATGAACAATTCATTACGTGACATTGGCTAAATGCACAAATCGTGCGAAGCCATAAAAGAAAGAAAGAAAGAAACTCTGCTCTATGACGTATGACGTACAAAATCATCCCTATTATCTACTCGTATATCTTTGTCGTCCTCCATGGCGCAGCGGTCAACACGCCTGCCTGCGACGTGGAGGTCCCGGCTTCGAACCCCGGCCAGGTCATGACGGAAAACGATTTTTTCCTGATTGGCCTGGGTCTTGGGTGTTTATCTATATATGTATCTATTATAAAATATAGAATCATTGAGTTAGTATCCCATAACACAAGTCCCGAACTTACTTTGGGGCTAGCTCAATCTGTGTGATTTGTTCGTATATTATTATTTATTTATTTATCTTCGCTTGCTTCGCCAATTCACTATTGACACTGGCAGAATAGTCGAAATCGGCTTCATATCATCATCAACATTATCATCATCATCATTTTTTTTTAATATAATTATAAACTAGCGCTTGACCGCAATCCCGCCTGGTGGTAAGCGGTGATGCGATCGTTGATGGTAAAGCGCGCTAGTTTATTAAGAGCCTATTCACTCAGAAAAACTGAGCGAATAGGAAGGAAAACGGCAGTTGAGCGAGGTGATGCAATGTTAAAACCTAACAACACGACCAACGATGCTGCGCCAAAGGGAGATTGATCTGGAGACCATCCACGACCAAACTCCCAATACAACTACATTTGGCGCATCGTACCCGGCACACATCGCAAAACAACTGCTCAGACCCGTCCTCCGTACGGCTTCATCAGACATCATGCCGGAACACGACAAATTGCTTGGCGGCAAGACTTTGTCCTATGTCCTATGCTACTGCTGGACATAGGCCTCCCCAAGTATCTCCACGACGACCGGTCCTGCACCTCCCGCGTCCAGTGGTTTACCGCCACCTTCACCAGGTCGTCGGTCCACCTTGTCGGAGGTCTACCTAAGCTGCGTCTTCCGGTGCGTGGTCACCACTCGAGAACCCGTCAGTTCCATCGGACATCGGTCCTACGGGCAATGTGTCCAGCCCACTGCCACTTTAGTGTTGCAATTCTTCGGGCTATGTCGGTTACTCTCCTTCTTCTGCGGATCTCCTCATTCCTGATTTGATCGCGCAGTGAAACCCCAAGCATAGCCCTCTCCATTGCCTTTTGAATGACCTTGAGCTTTCTCTTATAAGGCCCATGGATATATTATTATACGTCTATTCTACAGTATGTTAAGAAAACCCTATCCGACCCGTGAAGGTGTTGTTAGGTATCGATAACTGATTCTACTAATGGATACAAAACCGGGCTAAACTTAAAAAAAAATCCCCCTAAAATAATAAATATTATTTCGCAAAAAGAGGTAACTTAATAAATGTGCGTTAAACACACTTCCGCGGGGGCGGGCGGCAGGGCACGCGGCACGTGGTCGCATCGCTATTCGCTCATAATAACACCGGTGTTGTCACTTTTTTAAAAATTACCAAATTTCGGGGAAGTTGGAATTAATTCGCGGGAAAAAAAAGATTATTTCAAAATTCATTTGTATTGGTACTATGATGATTACGTAAAATTTCATATTTTATTTGGTCATGTGTATACCTAACATTTATGATCCTTTTGGGTAGGACAGGGTTTTCTTAACATACTGTATACTATATATTTTTATGGCTTCACGTACCATAAAAAATAGTTACGAAGATTGTGTAGATATGCATGGAATGCATTGCTAGTAGAAATAAGATGCGGGCTGTTGTTACAGGTATTCAAGCGACTCGTGAAGGAACACTATTAGTCATTGTGATCTTCTTGAACTAAGTATTTTTTTACTAATTACTTTGTTTTTTTTGGGACAAAACCCGCCACACTTTTCCCACCCACTGCAACTCCTGAAAGCCAGAATCAACAGTGGAGACCGCCAGAAAAACGCCGAGCAATGAAGCTCGACGAGTCCCGGAGAAACGATTCAACTGTCCTGGGCCCCGCAACGAAAAGCGGCGGAGTAAGAAAAAAGATATTTTATCCACTTCCCTCCATAACAAGCAGGAGGAGACAGAACAGAACTAGGCCAATAGGCACAAAGGGACATTATTGCAGCTGGGAGAAGCCCAGATTGCCAAGCACCATGGAATAAAATTTGATTAAGTTAATGGGTCCTAAGTAGGTATTAGGACCCATTAACTTAATCAAATTTTATTCCTAATTACTTTGCTTAAGTATACTTATTGCTTAGTAGACAGCTTCCGTGGCGTAGTGGTAGCGAAGGCGGCCGCTGCGCAGGGAGGTACGGTTTCGATCCCCGCGCAGAGCAAATATTTGTATGCATGCATATAAATATTTGCACCGGTCTGGTCGTGCCTCAGAAAGCACGTTAAGCAGTTGGTCCCGGTTGCCATACGAACATCTAATGGCAGTCGTTACGGGTTGTTGGAGCCCTTCAAAAGTCTAACAATTGGTCTACCTGCAATGCTTCGATATCGCCTTCGGGTTGTGGAGGTCAGACGGCAGTTGCTTCACGGAAAATATCGAAGTTTAGCCAAAATCAGCAGTTAGACTGGTAAAGTGGACCCCAGACTCCAAAGCTGAAAAAGCGTCGGATGCGTCTGGGATTAACGCTGAGATGATGAAGGTGACTTTTCTTATGTATAATTGGGTTGGATCCTTAAAAATAATTTAATGTCCATCAGACAGATTTATAAAAAGTATTGAACACGTATTTTTTATTTTTTCTTTCATTCAAATATTTTGGAAGATATATTGATTTGAAATGTCGCATGACCTCACGCCGTGGTACAAAATATACCACGGCGTGACGTAATTAGCCTCCACTCCGAAACTTCGATACGCTATATCTCAGTAGTTTTGTGGTAATTTCGACAAAATAAAAAATACGGGTGTTAATTTTTTTATTATCTTCAATATGTAAAGAAAACCCCGTCCGACCCAAAAGGATCATAAATGTTAGGTATACACATGACCAAATAAAATATGAAATTTTACGTAATCATCATAGTGACAATACTAGTAAATTTTAAAATAATCTTTTTTTTACGCGAACTAATTCCAACTTCCCCAAAAGTTTGATATTTTTTAAAAAAGTGTCAACACCATTTGTGACGGAGCGAATAGCGATGCGACCATTTGCCGCCTGCCTTGGCCCCCTTCACCCGCGCATGTATGCGTAACGTGTTGCCTACCGCACATGCGTTAAGTTACCTCGCTTTTTCGAAATAATATTTATTTTTTTAAGGGTATTTTTTTAAATTTAGCCCGGCTTTGTAGGTATTATAAGAATCAGTTAACGGACTAATTATTTTTTTTATTTTCATACCTTGGATACATCCCTATTTTGGATATGTATGTATGTAGATATCTCTGTCTATTTAGTCTATTGTATGTATAATATTTACACCAACGACAGTCTCACTTAATGTCTTGGAAAATCTCTGTCCATTCTGAGGTTGCCTGGTAAAATACAATGGGCGGCATTTACGCTAATGCAATTAGCGTAAATGCCGCCCATTGTATATTTTCTAGTGTTGAATGTTTTTTTTTTTTATTATTAATTATAAACTAGCGCTTGACCGCAATCCCGCCTGATGGTAAGCAGTGATGCGATCGTAGATGGAAAAGCGCGCTAGTTTATTAAGAGCCTATTCACTCAGAAAAACTGAGCGAATAGAAAGGAAGATGGCAGTTGAGCGAGGTGATGCAATGTTAAACCCAACAACACGACCAACGATGCTGCGCCAAAGGGAGATTGATCTGAAGACCACAATAAAGTATACAATATGTAAAGAAAACCCTGTCCGACCCAAAAGGATAATAAAGGTTAGGTAAACACTTGACCAAATATAATATAAAATTTTACGTAATCATCATAGAAACAATACTAATGAATTTTGAAATAATCATTTTTTCCCACGAATTAATTCCAACTTCCCCGAAATTTGGTAATTTTTAAAAAAGTGACAACACCGGTATTATTATGAGCGAATAGCGATGCGACCACGTGCCGCGTGCCCTGCCGCCCGCCGCCCGTGGAAGGGTTGCTTACCGCATATGTATTAAGTTTTTGCGAAATAATATTAATTTTTTTAGGGGGATTTTTTTATGTTTAGCCCAGTTTTGTATCCATTAGTAGAATCAGTTATTGATACCTAACAATACCTTTACGGATCGGACAGGGTTTTCTTTACATATTGTATATAAATAAAAAAGTTTCCAAAGCCTGGAGCACAGGCGAACAGTAGCCAGCCTGTCGGTGTTCTATGGGATGCATTTTGGAGAGTGTGCGAGGGAATTGCATGACATAATTCCCATCTCTGTTCCATCACCGGACGACCCGTCGTACGGCGAGTATTCACCCTTACGTTGTTGATACCACTACTATCTGGATGAAGCGTTTTGCCTCTTCTTCTATACTATAAGGACTGGAACAATTTGCCAGCGGCGGTGTTTCCGTCTAACTACAATTTAAGTGTCTTCAAGGCTAGAGTGAATAGGGTCTTAATAAACTAGCACCATAGCACGCTTGACCATCAGCGATTGCATCACTGCTTACCATCAGGCGGGATTGTGGTGAAGCATAGTTTAATATAATATGTAATTAAGACATAAGTATTCTTGCTATCGATGTATTTATTTATCCTTTATTGTACACCAAAAACGTACATTGCCTATACATATAAAACAATCGTTGTGTTCGCTGCGGGTGCTGACGCTGTTCGGTGAAGCCGTACGGAGGACGAGCAGTTGCGTTGCGATGTGTGCCGGGTACGATGCGCCAAATGTTGTTGTGTCGGGAGTTTGGTCGTGGAGGGTCTACAGATCAATCTCCCTCTGGCGCAGCATCGTTGGTCGTGTTGTTGAGTTTAACATTGCATCACCTCGCTCAACTGCCGTCTTCCTTCCTATCCACTCAGTTGAGAGGAGGGTGAGGATTAAGTGTGCTGTGGGGCCTTCCTTAAGATCACACTTTAATATACTTTAACCCTTAATAAGGCAAAGGGATATAGTTTCCCACCAAGACTATTTTGAAAAACATGTTTATTTTACATGAAAGATAGCCCATAGAATGAACGCAACCGAAATATACTATTCTTTAGAAGATTTTAAATTTCATAAATTGCAACACTTTTAAAAAAATGACTACCTTATATTGAAATGTCAATGTCAAAGTTCAGTGACGTGAAAAGGTGCTAAAATAACGGTCGATTTTTGGTTACTTCCGAGAAAAAATCTTTTATTGTTCAACGAAAAATCTTGAAAGTAGATTATGTTTCCATCTTATATGAAATGACAACTTTAGCTATGTTTTTTGTTGACTTTATGCGTATAACATTGATAATAGCGTTAAAATCTGCGAAATACTAAGTGGGAAAATTATTCCCTTGGCCCGAAGTTTGAAAGTTTGAACTCACATACAAGTCAATACAAAATACAAATAATGATAGAATGCTGAAATTTGAATGAAAGTAAACTTCTTAGGGGATGTAGATGTGATATTTACTACATGTAATCATTTATTTGTAGGATTCACCACGAATAAGAAAAAAATTTTAGGGAAACGGGAGTTAGAAGAGTTCGTAACGCATTTCACTAGATTTTTTTTCTTTATGAACAAAGAAAAAAACTCTAGTGAAATGCGTTACGAACTTTTATTTTATTTACCTATGAATTTTTTTGCATTTCACTAGATTTTTTTTTCTTTATGAATAAAGAAAAAAACTCTAGTGAAATGCGTTACGAACTTTTATTTTATTTACATAAAAAAATAAATAAAATGTAATAAGCGAAACCAGGTGAAATACTAGTATATGAATAACAACAAAACTAGGCATAATTCCCTTTGCCTAAATAGGCAAAGGGAATTATTTTCCCACTTTGAGACACAGTGCACATACATAATCGGGCAAAGGGATATTATTTCCCATCCAAAAAAAGGGGGTAAAAACCATCCCCCCTTTTTCAAAATATTTTTTTTTAAATTCTGCAGTATCTATTTACTCTATTTCCACTGTAACTTACTTTCTAGCCCTAACACAGGCGCGCGCCTTATTAAGGGTTAAACTATATATCATCATCTACCTTTTTTATCGTCCCACTGCTGGGCACAGGTCTCCTCTCAAACAGAGAAGGATTGAGCGTAAACACCACGCTTTGCTCAATGCGGGTTGGTGATTTCAGACTTAAAGTCCAGGTTTCCTCAAGATGTTTTCCTTCACCTTGTAATCAGTCATTGGTGTCCAATAACTCCCACAAGGTTATTTTTTTGCCGTTGGGAAATATTCAAATGACCTCTTCCGCTCTGGCCGGAGCGGAAGGACGTGTCAGACTTTTATTGAATAAAATCCACCCGTGTTCCTTCCCAACCAACCCGTAACCCTGACCCAGGAGGCATCGGTCCTTGTGGACCCCGTCACGATGTGCTGACATCTCTTTGAGGCGCGCGTGAAACACAATAGGCCGTCGATCTGGGTTAAAAATAAAATAAACAAACAAAGAAAATAATCACAACTCTTATCGCTGAAAGTACATAGGTACGTACATTTGATTTGATGCGAGATTGATAAGTGTAGGTAAAGTACATTTTGTTTAAAATAATGCGATTGTGTCGCAATAGGGTTGTATCCAAGATATGAAAATCAAAAAAATAATTAGTCCGCATTATAGATAATTAAAAATATGAAGACCCGTATTTTTTATTTTGTCGTAATTACTAAAAACTACTGAGATATAGCGTATTAAAGTTACGGAGTGGGGGCTAATTACGTTACGCCGTGCTAAATTTTGTACCACGGCGTTACGTCATGCGACATTTCAAATCAATATATCTTCCTAAGTATTTGAATGAAAGAAAAAATAAAAAATACGTGTTCAATATTTTTTATAAATCTATCTGATGGACATTAAATTATTTTTTAGGATACAAGTCAATTTACATTTTATGTTCGCTGTTTGTGTCATTATCATCATAATTTTAGCCGAAAGACGTCCACTGATTGACATAGGCTTTCCCCAAGGATCTCCACAACGAACGGTCTTGCACCTCCCGCATCCAGCGGTTTCCCGCGACCATCACCAGGTCGTTGGTCGACCTTGTCGGGGGCCTACCCACACTGCATCTTCCGTTTGTGTATGTGGGTTTAAATGTATGTACATGCAACCACGGCACAGGAGAAATTCCAAGTGTGGGGCAACGTCTTTTTAAACAAAACTAAAATAATCTATCACTTGCTTTTAACTCTCAGGGTCCCTAGTCTGGTATTACAATGGTGTCAGAATGATCGATCAGTGCTCTCATAATGATCGATTGTGAAAAGTTTCGTAATCTGCTAACAAAATGGCGCCGTTATGACTTTCCAGTGGTCCATTACTGACTCCATTCATTAGTAAATGTTCAAATTGGGTAGTTACTTTTAGAAAATCATTTCTACTAATGGGACTTAAAATAATGTCAAAACGGCAATGTCATTCTATCACCATTCCATTACGGCTGACCGATCATTGACTGATCATTATGAATTTAGTAGATTACGAACTTTCTAGCACAATGATAATGGAATCGTGTTGACATGGAACATTAATAAATATAGCAGACTAGATTTTTATATAGATATTCAATAGATATTTATTCGTAATAGAACACACTTAAATACAAAGGACTCAAACCACTGGGCACGCCCCAATAGCGGCGTTAAGTCCTCTCTTTGAGGAGTGGCTAGAGAGGCGCCACGGCGCCCTTACCTTTCGTCTGACGCAGGTCCTCCTGATAAGGCGAAAAGAAACGCCAGGGTGTCACCATTATGTGGTTCGCCCTGAGGACACGATGGAGGAGGTCTGCCCGGCTTGGCTTGAGCACCGTCATGTCCTCGTGGTGGCGATCGGCGGCGATCTCTCGCGTCTGACCCTGGTCCAGTCCATGGCCCATAGCGAGAGCGCATGGCAGGCCGTCACCTCCTTCTGCTAAGCAGTGATTCTGGCTAAGGAAGAGTCGGAGCGCGTGAGGGACCGGCAATCCCAACGCCCTCACGCCTCTAGCCGCCGCAGGAGACGCCCTGGTCAGGAGACATCACCGAACTCTCGGCCACCGTAGGCGTGGGCTTGCGGACGGTGAGAAGTGGGCAGCTCGCCACCCAGTAAGGACCAGGCCCGTGTCGACGGCGCGTTGTGTTTCACGCGGAGATGTCAGCACATCGTGACGGGGTCCACGAAGACCGATGCCTCCTGGGTCAGTATTGCGGGAAAAAAGAAACCGTGGCCCTGGCGCATAGGCAAGGGAAGCAATACGGGTGGGTTTTAGTCAGTAAAAGGCTGATACGCCTTTCGCTCCGTCCAGAGCGGCAGAGGTCATTTGATGATTTCCCATCCCAAACAAAAAATGGTCTCAAACCACTCCTACTACACTACTTACATAAACGTATAATGTTCCCATTGTTGATACACAGGTTTCCTCTCGGCGAGAGGGAGTGGGCACTAATCTACCACGCGGGCCCAGAGCGGATTGGTAGATGTCACATGTCTTATAAGTGTTTGGCTCTAGGACATGCCGGTTTCTTCACAACGTTTTCCTTCACCGTTTTGAGAGCAGTGATGGACGAAATAATTTTAGCGCAGCGCATGATGGGGTTCGAACCTATAAACTACAATTTGTAAGTCGCGGCCATTACCGCTAGCCGTTAGACTAGTTATTGTGGTTTAAGTCCTTCCTGTTCCTTTCTCTTGATATTCCATCCGAAGGTTGTCTGTAAAAGATCGCTCTTAGCGATAAGACTGCCTATTGTGGCACTCATTATAAAATCTTCGCATTTATAAAGTGTATTCCATTCTATTCTAACTACGTCTAATTAAAATTTCTGATTACAATTTAAGTGTCTTCAAGGCTAGAGTGGATAGGCTTTTAATAAACTAAACTAGGTAGTGTAGATCTATTAAAAAAAATACCGATTCCAGCTATGGGTAAATAAAACACCGTATGTAAATAGTACACTGTAGACTATTTACATTATTACCCTCTCCTTCCCCTTGTTATTCCATCTAAAGGTTGTCTATAAAAGATCGCTCTTAGCGATAAGACCGCCCATTGTGTCACCCTTTGTAAAATCTTTTTATTTATGTTCTGTAATCTATATGGTGTACATGATAAAGAGCATTCCATTCTATTCTATAACACCCATTCTACAACATTCCTCATTTAGGCGAGGCAAATCTATCGAATTGAATTGCTAATTTGTTCACAACCATTACTCTTTATGTGTTTAGATTAAATCAATATGTATGTTATCCAATTTATATACTTGAGCAGCCAATGGCGAAATAGTAACGGCCGTACAGGTAAAGCTACGCTAGCTGAGGTTGGTACTTTTTACAAACTTTTAAAGCGTACTATAATATTAATGAATTTCTGACAGAAGCAATTATACATAGATTTTGATGCATTTTTTCTCGTGCTGACATTGATTTTTGTTTTCTAATTCCATTATATATTTTTTTTGACATGAAATTTATAATTTATTGCAAATATTATTCATAATATTTGCACGCCATACTGGGTGGCAAACATGTCGGATTTTATTAATTTTTTTACGTTATCCTGCATGCATTTATATTCTTGTATGTACACACATGTTTATGCAAATAAATTGACCTTTATTAAATGACTTCTCCCGCTCGGAGCGAAGCGGAAGGCTGTGTCAGACTTCCACTGACTAAAACTCACCCTTTTTCTTCACTTGCCTGTGCGCCTGAGCCTCGGTTTCTTTTTTAACCAACCCTGACCCTGACCCAGGAGGTATCGGTCTTCGTGGACCCCGTCACGATGTACAACTTTATACACCTGACTCGGGTTTCCTCACCATTAAAGTTCCATGCTGTAGACTTTATCGATATTGGCTCCGACTCGTTCTCTTCTTCACAAACTAAACTAAAGTTCAATGTGTCTTTTTCTTTCCATTTCATTAAGAAAAGGACAGAAAATATACTGGTTTAGCCTTAGCAAATTGGTCAGCGTCTGACGTAAGATGACGCAATCCTAGTCGCCATGTTTTAATCGTGTCTAAACTGCCTTTTTTATTTTGACAAAACCCGCCACACCTTTTCCCACCCACTGCAACTCCTGAAAGCCAGAATCAACAGTGGAGACCGCCAGAAAAACGCCAAGCAATGAAGCTCGACGAGTCCCGGAGAAACGATTCAACTGTCTTGGGTCCCGCAACGAAATTATTCAGAAAAGAATAGCGGAGGAGTAAGAAAAAAGATGTTTTTTTCCTACTATATTATTACTATTTTGTCTAAAGTGCCTATGAAATACCTTAATTTCTTAACTTTATCACTAAAGCATTGAGGCTGATTGAAATTAGAAGTATTTTTTGACAGATTAAGACATACCAGAATGTGAAAAATCTTAAAATTAGTAGCATTAGCCCTCTCCTGTCGTTCGTATGGACGACAGCAGGCTATGTTACCCGAAATTGTCAAATATTCCGAAATAACCTTGAGCCTAAATGCTTTAGAACTTTAAGTTGAAATCTAATAAAGAAATCTGACAGTTTGTAGTTGCTTGATGTTCTGTCGTCTGTACAATAAGGAAAGGGTTGCAGCAGGCCGCTGACCTTGCAGCTCGAAAGTAAATGACCTTAAACGCTAATGCATTCATGACAGAGACTTCCTTTATTTTTTGTACAACAACTTTTATACAACATTAGGTGCGCCCCGCAGCTTCACCTGTATGAGTTTAGATCTAGTGGAAATATCGAGATAAAAAATAGGTATAGTGGATTAATCCTGGGGACCCAATCTGCTATTACAATAGTGTCACAGTGGTCGGTGAGTGATCTCATAATGATTGTTTTCAAAAAGTTCCATAATCTACAAAAAATGGCGTCATTATGACTTTCCAATTGTCAATCACTGACACTTCATTGTAAATTAATAAATGTTCAACTTGTGTAATAGTTTTTAGAAAATCATTTCTATAAACGAGTCTTATAACAATGACAATACGGCAATGTCATTCTATTACTATTCCATTATGAGACGAGTGACCGATCATTGAGCGAGCATTATGAGTTTAGCAGATTACGAACTTAGAGCACAGTGAAAATATGAATCGTGTTGGAATAATCTATTTATAAAAATAGCGGCCGCTTTTTTCTGTTTTGTTTAGTTTTGGCTGTTTTATACAATGTAATTAATGCACACCCTCAAACACCCCAATTAGAATATTCTGTTATATTCATAATAAAGGGTGTATCTGACATCGACGCACAAACGAGTACCATGGATCCAGTACATGATTCTGAACCCCCCAGTGGTGGAGTTTATCGTCGGCTTTTTCATGATTTAAAAAAAATATGTACCTAGTTTTTTTCACTTTAGACCGTTCATAATTGCTATACTTTTATAACACAATAAGATTTTAAAGTAAAAATTAATTAATTCGCTATTTACACAAAAAAAGCGCAACGAAAAAAACTCGAAAACCTATCTTATCAGCTGATTTGATAGAGTTCACATCAGGGATCAACTTCATACCTACAAACCTGCACGACGGTACGCTTGCAACGTTCAAAGGCCGAGCCGACACTTTATTTAAAACATTATTATTTCTGTTAACGACATAAATGACTATCATAATTTTATTAGTGGCATGCGGTCTAGCCTTTTCGCGAGTTACGATGTCAGATACGCCCTGTACGTACATACCTACACTGAATTTTTAATTTAACATGTATATGCATTGTTACTTATTAAATTAATTATATCAGTTCTTGGAAAAAGAACCTTAACGTTCTTGGAATAAGATTTTGTTTTTCTTTATTTTGTATTGAATGTTTAAATTTGTATGAATACAAGTAAAACTGCGATTTTAAAAGCCTGTAAAAACAAAAGGCAATAATTATGACAATCATTTCCATAGTTTTAATTATTTTTGGGTTAAAAAATCTATATCTATACTGATATCTAAAGCTGAAGAGTTTGTTTGTTTGATAATGCTAATCACAGATTCTAAATTCTTTTTGCGTTGGAGAGCCCATTAATTCAGGAAGGCTTTAGGCTAAATAACATCACGCTGCGACCTATAGGAGTGGAGCATAACTAACTCCACGCGAACGGAGTCTCTGGCGGCCACTAGTTACCTATACTAAAAATGATATAAACCAATTCAGTAACATCGGCCGCCAGCAGAAGTCACCACCCACCATACAAAGCCTTGTCGCCAAGCGATTTGTCGTGTTCCGACATGATGTCTGGTGAAGCCGTACGGAGGACGGGTCTGAGCAGTTGTGTTGCGATGTGTGCCGGGTGCGATGGGCCAAATGTTGTTGTGTTGGGAGTTTGGTCGTGCAGGGTCTTCAGATCAATCCCCCTTTGGCGCAGCATCGTTGGTTGTGTTGTTGGGTTTAACATTGCATCACCTCGCTCAACTGCCGTCTTCCTTCCTATTCGCTCAGTTTTTCTGAGTGAATAGGCTCTTAATAAACTAGCGCGCTTTACCATCAACGATCGCATCACTGCTTACCATCAGGCCGGATTGCGGTCAAGCGCTAGTTTATTATTATTAAAAAAAAAATAATAATTGTAGTCCGACGGAAACACCGCCGCTGGTAAAATCCAGTCCCTCGATGTACGCGGTATAAAAGAGGAAGCGTAACGCTTCGTCTGGATCGTAGTGGTGTCATATGTCTTCCAAGTTTTGCCTCTATGACATGTTGGTTTCCTCACCATGTTTTCCTTCACCGTTTTGTGAGGAGTGGTGAAGAAATAATTTACACATTGTAAAGTTCCTGATGGGATTCTAACCTATAACCTACAACTTTTAAATCGCAGCTAATACATACCACTAAGCCATCGCGGCCCCCTTTGGCATGTCTAATCTATACCATCGCCTAGCTCCATAAAGAATAGAGGTAAACAAACCAATTTAAGGTTATCACAACTCACGTTTTACAAGTCTCCTGTTTAATTTACATGATTATCGACTTTTACATGCTAACTATTTATTAACAATTCCTATTGCAGCATATTTCAATAGAATCACTAAAATAACATGCATAATAACTTGGTATTTCGAAAAACCATTAAAAAGTCGACATTAATTTTACGTGTTAGCCCTACAAAAAAAAAAAAGAAAGATGGATGAAATCCAGGTATTCAACACATTTTGTACATTTGTCAATACAATGTTGCGTAGGCATTTTAATTACTTTCAAGTATGGACTAATTACAATGTGTATAATATGTGGGTATCAAAAAATTTAACCTATCAGGAAATTAGCTTACATGTGTGACATATTTCATTCAAATCGGTTAAGCGTTCTATGCAAATCATAAATATCTAAACATAAATAAACTGTTTAGATTAGTAGGAAGTAGGATTATTACTTTTATGAAAATCATCTCTCTAGAAAAGGTTGTTAACATCTGTCTTTTAGGAGTAAAGTACTCGTTACCTAGCAACGGTTTGTTTAGGTACCTCTATTCTTTATCGAATTTGACCGACATATAGGTGTTATTCCAGAAAAAAAATGTTTTCAAAATTCGTTTTGTAGTTTTTGCTTGAGAGAATAAGAAACATCAATACATACTTAATTCATCTTCAAAAAGTTTCGCTTTTATAATAATATTATAATAGGAAATAGGTAGGATAACTTATGGAAATAAGATTTGATTTATTTTCAGAAAATAGCTTCAGTCTGTGTCTTAAACCGCGTTTATGTCTTGTTTAAAAAAAAAAATAGCTAAAAAGGTGACATGATATCTTCTCCACACAAAACCTTGAAATTGCACCAAAGCGAAAGGATTAAATCCTTCAAGAACAAAAGTAAAAGTACCTACATATATTATTTAATAATAGACAAGCGAGCCAATAGCAAACTAGATGTAATGTATGTACAGACGACAGCATAACAAGCTACTACAAACTGTTGAATTTCTTTATTAGGTTTTCAGCTTTATCGCTGAAGCATTAAGGCTGAAGGTTGATTGGGAATATTTGACAGTTTCGGGTAGCTTGACCTGCTGTCGACCGTACCATGGACCTATAGCGATTAGCGAAAATTCAATAAAGAAATTTAAGTACAGGTCTCCCAAAGTGATAATGCGCATAGAAATCTTCGTCACTGTTCGGCAACGATCGTATTCCCCGAGCGTTCGGAAGAAGATATGTATATAGAGTGGTATACGTATATAGAGTGGTTAAGTGCATAAAAAGTGGTTAAGTGCACCACTCTATACAGTATGTTAAGAAAACCCTGTCCGACCCATAAGGATAATAAAGGTTAGGTATACACATGACCAAATATAATATAAAATTTTACGTATTCATCATAGTACCAATACAAATGAATTTTGAAATAATCTTTTTTTCCCGCGAATTAATTCCAATTTCCCCGAAATTTGGTAATTTTTTAAAAAATGACAACACCGGTATTATTATGAGCGAATAGCGATGCGACCACGTGCCGCGTGCCCTGCCGCACGCCCCCCGCGGAGGGGCAGGCGAAGGGTGGTTAACGCGCATTTATTAAGTTACCTCTTTTTGCGAAATAATATTTATTTTTTTAGGGGGTTTTTTTTTAAGTTTAGCCCGGTTTTGTATGCATTAGTAGAATCAGTTATCGCTTCACAAGTCGGACAGGGTTTTCTTAACATACTGTATAGGTACATATCTTCTTTCGAACGCTCGGGGAATACATAGATTTATCAAAAGAATTGTAAACATTGAAAAAGTCTACCGAAAAGTCAGCGATGGTATACAGTATGTTAAGAAAACCCTGTCCGACCCGTGAAGGTGTTGTTAGGTATCGATGACTGATTCTACTAATGGATATAAAACCGGGCTAAACTTAAAAAAAAATCGTCCTAAAAAAATAAATATTATTTCGCAAAAAGAGGTAACTTATAAATGTGCGTAAGCTTCCTTCCGCGGGCGGCGGGCGGCAGGGCACGCGGCACGTGGTCGCATCGCTATTCGCTCATAATAATATCCGTGTTGTCACTTTTTTTAAAAATTACCAAATTTCGGGGAAGTTGGAATTAATTCGCGGGAAAAAAAGATTATTTCAAAATTCATTTGTATTGGTACTATGATGATTACGTAAAATTTTATATTATATTTGGTCATGTGTTTACCTAACCTTTATTATCCTTATGGGTCGGACAGGGTTTTCTTAACATACTGTATATCTATCTCTTATGGATATCCCATAATAACATTTTTTGTCATTTACTTTTTACGACAAATACCGGCTAATTTTCGTAGCGATTTTAACCAATGTATACATATTTTTTATGCACTTAACCACAAACAACAATATTAAATATACCCAACATATAAACCAAAAATAATTCTATAATCCAAACCAATAAAACAAAAAATAAGTATACTACTTAAATAAATACATAATACTAAAATATATAAATATGTAATCTTAGGCTAAGGAGAATAAAGAAATCTGTCGGATTGTATTAGCTTGATGTGCAGTCGTCTGTACATACCAGCGTATTAACTGTTCCGTGTCTACAAAGCAAGCAACATTCACTTTATAACCTTCACGCTACATTGTACGCATTTTTCAAGCATTATTTTGTTTGTAAATATGGTTTTTGTAGCACAAGCTACACAAGTGATAAATGGTTCAGTGTTTCAGTACCGAATCAACCCTTTACTAATAAATCGCTGTCTACGGGTGAAAGCTAGAATCCACGCAAACTTTCTCGGTGGTAGGCCATAACATCGGCCGCCGGCAGAAGATACCACCTACTGTCATACCTACAAACCCGTACGGCGGCACGCTTGCAACGTTCACAGGCCGAGCCGACACTTTTTTTAAAACATTGTTATTTCTGTAACCGTTCATTAACGACATAAATGACTATCATAATTTTGTTACAGACATGCGGTGTAGCCTTTTCGCGAAGTTTGCGTTACGATGTCAGATACATCCTGTATATAGAAAGAGAAAGAAAGAAAAACGTTTATTTGCAATAAACATGACGCAAGAGTTTACAAAAACATAAAAATAAGAAATAGTTGAGGGAAATATGCGTCACATCCACGCAAAACGGCTGTCGCTCAGCATTATGCTGCGACTCTATGCAAAAACAGAGCCCAGCGCTGGTTTTCAGCGATAGCCGGCGTCGACGTAACGACGACGTATATACATAATGTTTCTCCTACAATGTCTTCTTGAATCTTATTTAACTACCCACTCTTTGTCATCCTAACACGCGCATGCTAAACGTCATAGCACACTTAAACGACTCTTTTTAAGCTATTGCATAGCTTCTATCGCGGGCCTTGAGCGCAGGGACCGAATCCAGAAATTCCGTAACGACAAAACCTCACGCTCCCCATCGTCTAACGTCGTTTCAGTTCGGCAGTCTTCGGCACGGTATGTTTGTGTGCGTGCGACTACATCTTTTGAAAACAATTTATAGATTTTCAAAAAGAGCATGCATATTGCAGGGCGCGAACTCAGTCCTACACACTTGCCATGTTACTGATAGTCGCAATGTGCTAAACTTGTGATTAATTTTCTCACTGAAATAGGTCTTCTATAGAGATATGTCATAGACGTCATCGACGTTGTCATGGCTACCTTAAAAACTCATCTAATTCATATAATTAACTCATATAATTAATTATTAAGTACTTTTATTCAAATTAATTTAGTAGTGTTTTTATAAAATAGCTTTTTTTTTTAACGGAAAAGCTAAGATGAATGTCATGCTAATTTTTCATTGGACTTTTAAATTATTTATAGTGTTGTTTACTAAATAAAAGCGCGTGATTTTATAGAGTAAAAAGTGCTCACGCGACCGTTTTTTCAATTGTTGCAAGAATTCAAAAGACTGTCTTTAAATAGTGTTCAGACGATTGCTCAAAGTGTATTACTTAGATTTCATTAGTAATAGAAATGGCATTTCAATAATGACTTTCAACTGCCAGTCTAAATATTCATAAATACGATTTACAAGATTCAGTTACGAGACAAACAAATGTGTTACTTCTTACCGAAACTTGCATGACGCATGATAATCCAATTGAAATACCTAATTTTAATTGTATTGTTCAGTTCAAGCGAGATACTGTTTCAAAAGGTGGGGTAGCTATTTACCAAAATAAAAATGATATTACTAATATTATGACTCCGAATATTGAAATAAATATTGCACACGTTAGCGATGTTAATGTTAGGCGCTCAGTTGTTGGAGATATTTGTGCGTGCTTATGCAAACTTAGAAATGGCCTACAAATAGTTATGGTAGCAATTTACATTTCTCCGAATCCAAAATTGGACGAGGTAGAGCATTTTATTCATCGCACTTTACTGGAGTAACTCGAGTGACTCGAAAATACTTGAAACAAATGGTAATAAATTTCCACTTATCTTGGCTGGCGATTTCAACATTAACTTCGCTGATAAAAAATCAGAGCGGTGGACAACTTTTCTATCAAAAATGTTTTTGATAGAAAAGTTGTCTACCGCTCTGATTTTTTTTGAAATGAATTTGAAAATGAATAATGATCCACAAAAGTCCACAACAAAATATGGGACCACCATTGACGCGGTATTTTCTAGGTATTTAGAGGATATTAAATCGCAAACTTATGTTTCTTATTTCAGTTATCATAAACCTATAGTTTCAATGATAAATATTCCTGAATAACCAACAGCTACTGTAAGGTAATAAAACCCACATGTATTGTAAAACTAATAAAAATATTTTAAATAATATTAACTTTTTATTTATTTAATAAAAGAAAAATTTGTTTTCTTACCGGTCACCACGCTCAAAAAGTGTAACTTGAATTAATATCAAAGAAAAAAAATACTGCATAAATAAAATAAATAAATAATTATAATTGCATAAATTGATACAAAATGCTATGCAATAGCTTTACCGCGGCAGTCCCCGAGTGCCACACGTCTTTTTTTTTTTTGTTGCGGGGTGGAAAATGCTCATACATGTCCGCCGCCCTGGGGTGGGCGACGGGGTCTATCAGACTCCTACTGACTAAAAACCACCCCGGTGTCTCTTTGGTCACATGCGCGCGGGGCCGCGGGAGTCCTTGATTCTGCCGCGACCCCGCAGTCTCGTGCCGGCCCGGTCTGTCCGGCCTCGCCTCCTGCACGGGGTAGTGAGGTGTGAAACTACACCTCGGGGTCCATCAAATAGGGGGCGGGGACTTCCCCATGTCCCTCGCCCCCGGACCCATCCATGGGGGCCGGAAGAAGGCGTTGTCCGCCCTTCCTCGGCGCCCGGTGCGTCTTCTGCGGCCCGGGAAGGGAGTTGAGATCTCCCTCTCCCGTTCCGCAGTTTCTTTCTGCGACATCACATTCTCGCAGAAGGACACCACCGCGTCCCACGACTCTGCGCAACCGACCATCCTCCGCACTACTGTCGGAAGCGTCACTTCATTTGTGAGGACACAGCGCCGCTCCTCACTTAAACGACTCTTACTCAATACCGCCCTAAACTAAGACGACGGCTCGCAGTCCACGCGATGTTCACATGTTCAACTTTCCTAAAATATTTTATATTTACGCGAAATTTCATTTTTCCTAGATTTACAGAGGTTTAAAAAGTGAAAAAGTAGTAACCTCGCCTTAAGTGATGTCTGCAGAATGCTGCGCTCTATTAGTCGCGGAGAAATCTGAGCAAACCTCATTCTTGAACCTCCGCTGAACGGTAACAGACTAACAGGGTAATTGGGTAACACATTATCGGTAGCAAAGCCTGCGCAGTGAAAATATTTGTACTTATGCATGAATATGAATATTTGCACTGGTCTGGTCGTGCCTCGGAAAGCACGTTAAGCCGTTGGTCCCAGTTGCCACACGAACATCTAATGGCAGTCGTTACGGGTTGTTGCAGCCCTCAAAAGTCCGAACAATTGGTGTAACTGCAATGCTTAGATATCGCCTTTGGGTTGTGGAGGTCAGACGGCAGTCGCTTCACGGAAAATATCGAAGTTTAGTCAAAATCGGTGGTTGGACTAGAAAAGCAGACCTCAGACTTCAAAGCTGAAAAAGGCTTCGGATGTGACTGGGATGTCGCTGAGATGATGATGACTATTAGTAGCAACGGGCTTCATTTTGTCCGTTCAACAACAACATTAATAGTGTTACTTATGTTGTTGAGCAGACATGTTTTCCAACATATGCAATGGATTAGTAATATGCTTTGAATTTATTCCAACTGATAATAATAGCATGTTATGCAATGAGTGTGCAGGGGTTGTCAAAAGACAACAGGACTTATAGCCTGGTAAAATTAGTTTAAGGAATAAATAATACTCCTTTGTGTAGGTAGTACAGCAATAAAAAAAAAAAAACTAGGCGTGGGACTGGCCGACAGTATGGAAACTGAAATCATTAAAAAACACAGATTATATTTAAAAAAAAGTTGCCTTACACTAAGAACAAGAACGGAAAACAATGATTTTCCATCCCACAAAAGTGCTCAACGTTATTGAAGAAGTTTTCACTGAAAACTTTTCAGTGTTTTTGCTGTTATAGCGGCAACAGGAATACATTATCTGTGATCACTGATCAATTATCTATACTTGTGCCAAGCTCGACAAAGAATAGAGGTAAACGAACCAATTAAGGGTTATCACAACTCACGTTTTACAAATTTTCTGCTATTTACATGATTACTGACTTTTACATGCTAACTCATCATGATCGTCTCAGCGTATAATCCCGGTTGCCTTTGCTTAGCATAATCCCGACTTTCGCGTTGGAGCCCGGATCCCGCTTTCCGACATATACGCTTCCATTTCGCACGTTCTCTGGCATCCCGTGGTGTCAGATTGTTGGCACGCATGTCATCTCTTACAACGTCAAGCCAGCACTTCTTTGGTCTCCCTCGCTTGTTACGGTCCGGCGGAGGCGCCATGGTAAGACATTTGTTACCCACGTAACATGCCGTTTGGAGCACAGACCCAAAGTATTTAAATTACATACATTTTACATGCTAACTACTTATTAACAATTCCGATTGCGGCATATTTCAATAGAATCACTAAAATAGCATGCATATTAACTTGCTATTTAGAAAAACCATTAAAAGTCAACATCAATTTTACGTGATAACCCTACAAAAAAATCAAGATGGATGAAATCCAGGTATATATTAAACACATTCTGTGGAATTCAACCAATGAATAAAGTTGAGGCATTTGTCAATACAATTTTACATATTTTAATTACTTTCAAATCAACTGCATAACACATGCATACTTTCAAGTATGGACTTAGTATAATACATATGTATCAAAAAATTTAACCTATTAGGAAATTAGCTTACATGTGTGTCATATTTCATTCAAATCGGTTAAGCGTTCTATGCAAATCATAAATATCTAAACATAATTAAACTGTATAGTATACATTAGTAGGAAATAGAGTTATTACTTTAATGAAAATCATCTTTCGACAAAAGGTGGTTAACATTTCCTTTTTAGGTGTAAACAAGTTGTTGCCTAGCAACGGTTCATTTACCTCTATTTTTTATCGAATTTGGCCCAAGTATAGCTATATGGTTCATGATTTGAGACTCTATTTTCGAAGTTGTTGACAGTTACGTATACCTGCGACAAATTATCCAGTTAGGAAGGTCCAACTTCGAGAAGAGGTCAATCGTCGAATCCAACTCGGCTGGGCTGCTTTCGGGAAGCTACGTAGAATCTTCTCGTGCGAAATACCGCAGTGTCTCAAGGCAAAAATCTTCAACCAGTGTGGGTTGCCAGTGATGACATATGGAACTGAGACGTGGTCGGTAACAATGGGCCTTATAAAAAAGCTGAAGGTCACACAAAGGGCATTGAAGTGCTTGGGGTTTCAGTGCGTGATCAAATCAGAAATGAGGAGATCCACAGAAGAACGAGAGTAACCGACATAGCGCGAAGAATTACGATACTTAAGTGGCACTGGACCGGGCATTGCTCGTAGGACCGATGCCCGATGGGGCCAACGGGTTCTCGAGTGGCGACCACGCCCTGGAAGACGCAGTGTGGGTAGGCCCCCGACAAGGTTAACCGACGACCTGGTGAAGGTCGCGGGAAACCGCTGGATGCGGGAGGCGCAGGACCTGTCGTCGTGGAGATCCTTAGAGAAGCCCTATGTCCAGCAGTGGACGTCTTTCGGCAAAAATGATGATTATGATGATGAATGAATCATGAGATGCAGCTAATTGACAGACAGACCCTGGAGTTTTAGCAATAGGTTCCCGTTGTATCATTTGGGTGCGGAACAAAAAAGATGTACAGACGACTGCCCATCAAGCTACTACAATTTCTCAGATTTCTTCATTGGATTTTCAACTTTATCTCTAAAGCGTTAAGGCTCAAGGTTGATTGGGGATATTTAACAGTTTCGGTTAGCTTGATCTGCTGTCGTCCGTACTTAAACATAAGCTCTCTTATTACAAAACAAGATCTAACTTTAGTTCTAGTCTTTAACTTTTGAGTCAGTAGTTGTATTTCGAAATTTATTGAGGTTATGTCAAAGTTCTTAATACTGTAGCGCGTAGGGCGTGTTTAGCGTAATTAAAACTCAGATGAATTGAATGCTGTGTATTGCACATACAGTATGTTAAGAAAACCCTGTCCGACCCGTGAAGGTGTTGTTAGGTATCGATAACTGATTCTACTAATGGATACAAAACCGGGCTAAACTTAAAAAAAATCCCCCTAAAAAAATAAATATTATTTTGCAAGAAGAGGTAATTTAATAAATGTGCGTTTGGCACCCTTCCGCGGGCGGCGGGCGGCAGGGCACGCGGCACGTGGTCACATACCGGTGTTGTCACTTTTTTAAAAATTACCAAATTTCACCCACCAGACAAAGCCTTGCCGCCAAGCGATGTGTCGTGTTCCGGCATGATGTCTGGTGAAGCCGTACGGAGGACGGGTCTGAGCAGTTGTGTTGCGATGTGTGCCGAGTACGATGCGCCTAATGTTGTTGTGTTGGGAGTTTGGTCGTGAAAGGTCTTCAGATCAATCTCCCTTTGGCGAAGCATCGTTGGTCGTGTTGTTGGGTTTAACATTGCATCACCTCGCTCAACTGTCGTCTTCCTTCCTATTCGCTCAGTTTTTCTGAGTGAATAGGCTCTTAATAAACTAGCGCGCTTTATCATCAACGATCGCATCACTGCTTACCATCAGGCGGGATTGCGGTCAAGCGCTAGTTTATAAATATTAAAAAAAAAAAAAAACGATTATTTCAAAATTCATTTGTATTGGTACTATGATGATTACGTAAAATTTTTTATTATATTTGGTCAAGTGTTTACCTAACCTTTATTATTCTTATGGGTCGGACAGGGTTTTCTTAATATACTGTATACCGGGTGTAAGGGAAACGCTTCCGAAAACGAAGACAGGTGATAAGGCTAGTGATTCTCGATACGATACCATCAAAAAATGAGGATTTTTTTTAACAATTTTACTTAAGCATTTTTCGTACACTATGCTGTGGGAACAGTTAAATGAGTTAAATGAAACCATTATTTGCGATTAAACATTTTTTTTTTCTTTACAACTCTAACAAGCAATGTATTCGTAAATAATATCAGCTGACGCGCGCGCATAAACTCGGGTTCAAAGACCGCGTGCGGTCACCGTCATCGCGACAGTTTCACGGCTGGAACCGTAGCGAGCTTCGCGCGACGTGCGATGCGCCGGCTGACTATTTTATTTATTTATTTACCTACGCGTCCGCCGGGAACCCCCCCAAAGCGTTTGATCTTCATAGTACATCTTTAGTTAATAATAGTGTTCCTTGCGACTCGGTTCGTGAGCTTGTGCGTTACGTTTGTAACCGATTATTTAATTATTGTTTTGTTAGTTTTAAATTTGTGTTTAGTTATTAGGTATTGTTACGTTTTTAGTGCTGTTTTATTCTTTTTAGTTGTAACTTTTTGTTGTTTTAAACAATGCCTGAGGCATACGTGTACAGTGCTCGTGAATACGGCAACATGTTGATGTGTTTAGGAGAAGAATTCTAGGACCAGTGTTTCTACCGCAGCGCCTCAATGGATCAGCATATCTTAATTTTATAAATGGACATTTAAATGATATGCTAGACATGATTTTTATGGGGGTATGTGAAAGAAAGAGTGTTTGATCGGGAATGTGACAGTGCTGATGAAATGCGGGGCAGAATAGTGAGTGTTTTTAATAAACTACGTGAAGAATGTGTTGAGGAATACTGATGCCTCGTGTTCACGGATCGACACAGCGACGGGCCCGGCTTTGTATTGAAATGAATGGAACTCAGTTCGAGCCAAACCTCATAAGGTCGCTAAGGATTTAGACAGGTACGTAAAATGCCTCTGTCAGCTTTTTACAATGGACTACACTTGCGATTTTGAAAGTGATGTTTGTAAATTGCGTATAAATCGGCACTTTTCGGCGGTTGATAAGCGCGGGCGCGGTCGTGCGACGTCGCCTTGCGTGTCAGTGACCTCACGTTTCGTACGCTATCCAATGCTTGTATACGAAATATGAAGTCTTGAAAATAATCAATTTAAAGCGAAAGGTTATTGGTATCCGTTTGCATTTAGGTTGTATATAATCTACGTTCTGGCTTCGGAAGCGTTCTCCTTACACCCTGTATGTAAAAGAGTACAATGTGTATGACTTGTATAAGAATGTACAAGAGTGTGAATAGGAATGTAAATAAGAATCTCTCTTACAAGCTATGCACTCACTTAAATAAACCTAGCTAAAATCTAAACAATAGTGGGGTAACCAAAAGGAAAACAGTTTGCTGTGCTGCAGAAATCCACGCGATGTCGCGTGCGTTCTCGATGTTGATTCGTTGATCGAGGAATAGCGCGGCGTGTGATTGGTCGGTGTAGAGAGCGCGCCAATTCACAGTTCACGTGCAAGACAGCGCGCTATGGTTTCCCATGCACATCGACGATGGTCGGCAGATGTGCTTGCGGGGTGAGATTTATAGTCACCTTCTTGATGGGTGGTAGCGACGCCCGCCATGACTTCCGCGATCCCAATGTGATTTAAAGGCAATTCTTCAAAACGGGCCGTCGGGTCGTCCCGTCCGAATATGTTGCAGCTGCTACAAAAGTGACATCTTACTACCGACCTAAGCTGGGAGTTTTGGCGGGAAAGTCAAGCTGACTTTTAAAATTATTTATAGTGTTGTTTACTAAATAAAAGTGCGTGATTTATGTAGTAAAAAGTGCATTCAGTAAATAATTCATAAAGAACAGTGAAATATCGCAGCATAGTGGCCACATCATGTCTTTGTCTGAAACCTCCCTTGTAAGACGGGTCACGCGGCCGTCTTTTTCGACTTGAATAATTCATTACGTGACATTGGCTAAATTTACAAACCGTGCGAAGCCAAAAAAGAAAGAACCAAGCTGTATTTTTATACAAAGAACAAATTGCATTTTTACATAATGCAGCGTGGAATTTTAATGGTTGTTTTCCCGCAGCGAAACGGTTTTGTCTTAGTAATACAATCGTTTCATCAATAAATAAAATATTAGAAACATAAAATGGCAGATTTAACATAGTGATAAAAAAACTCGAAAGTGAGCACGAACCAATAGTAAACTTCTGATAATCTACAGCTAAATGGCGCGGGGCCATTGACCCGCGTGCTTCAACTATTATCCATTCATACTTTTACGGGCTTAGGATTTTCATAAATACTTTTTAGCTGCAATTTACTGAACACGAAAATATAATTATTATCTAAGATAATTGTTTGTAATTTTTGCGCACAGACTACTTTATGTCGTATCACTAGAGTCGAGAGCTTATTTTACTTTGATCATTTATAAAGCGGCAACGCCTTTGAACGGTAGTTTTTTTGAATGCTAGTTTGAGCGGTAATTTTTTGTATTGGTACATTTAAGTTATTTTATACCTTATTAACGCACATGACAGATTTTTTGGTTTGAACATTTTTTTCTTTTTAACTAACTTTTATCACTTTTTCGAGTTGATGATTTTTTTTTTCAATTATTTTTTATTATTTTATAACACAAATATTTTTATTTTTGTCTTTTACTCTTTTCATCGAAAGTACTCCTTAAAGCAAATCGTTATGCCGCGGGAAAACAACAATTAAAATTCCAGCATGTATAATGGTTATGTGCATAATCCAAAAAACAATTAGGTGATTTAAACTTGATCTAACTAAATAAAATACATGTTTTGGGGGGGAAAAGTCTAAGGTCCGTTTTATAGAACGTCACTCAAAACACAAGCTCTGCTTAAGTATCGTTTGAAGCCTTTTGATTGATTGAAACTAGTTTTAAGTCATGTTTAAACAGAGATCAATGCTTGAGTTTCCTAATGCAATACGGGCCTAATTCTTGCAAATTAAATTGTTTTAAAACTATAATATACCAACAGATGAGCTCGCGTTTCCTAACAGACTAGTTTAAGTAAAAAGACCGAAACCGCTTTAAAATTTCGAATATTTTGGCAATTTTATGTAAACTTGCAAATTGGGTAAAAAATATCGATATACCTATCGATATTTATTGGGTGATTATATCGATATATTTGAAAAATATCGATATATTTTTCCATTTGCCTATCCCCAAGACATGGACGACGAAAGGAAATCGAATAACAAACCAACCAGTAACGAAAAGGCTTGACCACGTGACGCGATAAATCACGTGGTCAATCGTTCCCGCCATTGGTTGATTTGGTATTCGATTTCGCTTCGCTACGAAGCGATGTTACATTGACCAGGGGCCCCTATTGTGCCCAGCAGTAGAAAGATAAAAAGGTTGATGATGATGAAATGGTTTTAATCAGACGTCATGATCCGCCGATTATTTTGTATTGAGTGAAAGATCGACAGCTTGATACGAATATTTCGAATAATATTAATGTCATGTTAATTTTAAATGCTAATGTAATTTCTTTCTTAATTCATTTTGCGTAATAACCGTTGCATCGTAATTCTACTCGTTTATTCAATGGTTTTCGAAATACAAATGGTTCGAAAATGTCACTAAACGTCAAAGAGATTTTATTGTAAATATAATTTTAATGTCTTTGACTGCGACCAATATTAAACACTGGTAAATAATGAGAATGGGAAAAAATTATGTCTTCCTACCATTAATATATTTTAAAGTCTTTAAAATATACTAACTTACTGGATTTTCTACTGACATTGTTATAGAGACAAAACCGATTTTAAAAGGGATGAAAAAGAATAAAAGAATAGCAGCACACTGCACACTAGAAAGAGGAAGGGACCATGGACTTCCGTCCAGACCGACAGGGAATGACCTGTGATTGTTACTCTTTGTAATTTAGCCATTTTAAGCTAAGTAATAAGAGTCCCTACTCCTATCCTAATATCGAAAAAGGCTAGATTTTTTTTTTATATTAGAAAATATCTGAATTTGTTATTTGCAATTTAACTAATTTTTCAAACAAATGTAACGACGTGAACATATACAATTACAAAAGAGCGGTAGGGAACAAGTGCTGCCATCTTTTGTTTTTACAAAAAGTTACACGATGCCCGTAAAACAATGAAAATATTAAATAATATTTTACAAGAAAGTATTAGTATTTTATGTGTTTCAAAAACTTGTGCAATATTTTTAATAAAAAATACGAATATTATTCTTGCTGTTTTTTATGATCTAAAAATAGCACCAAATACGGCGTTCGATAAACTTCGAAACACATGCGCCATCTATTCATTTAATCTACCGACAAAATTTAGTAGGTTATTCCGTACGTATTTCAATTGCGGACTCACCAACTTTTCACTTTAATCGCATTATGTTACCATAGGTTTACTTTCTCGTTCGCGCACTGTGCCTTTACATCTATTGTCTCTTTTCAAAAGCTTTCGCACTTGGGATGATGATAAATGGCGAACGGTCTTGACATTTCGTCCTATTATCAAAATGTTAAATTCTGTTATCGGTTGTTATTATTTACGTTTTATAAATAAAACAATATGGTTTTCCGTGTAAGTTAGATCCCTGTGACTGCCAACTTACCGTTTGAAGTGCTTGAACTGTGAAAACAAGAAAGGAAATCACCTAGCCAAGTGGGTCAAATAATCACAAATAAAATCAACAAATGTGTTTGAAACTGGCGATTATTAACATTCATTCGATCTCTTAATCTGTTCAAAGCTGTAAGAATACTCTACGCGTCAGTTTTGATAGAGAAAATGTTTTTTTTTGGTGATGGAACAGTGCCGATTTTTTCGTAAATAAGTTATGAAGAAGTGAATTTGACGGGCATTATTATTGGTGTTTAATGTATTATCTACATAATTTATCGTCTGTTTAAACATGTATTTGAAATGGACAGTGTTTAGATAATTTCCAAACATTCTGTAGTTTATATTAGCTATTTGTGGTGTTGTAAAATAAACCACAGAAGTAGTCATTAGAGGCTTTACAAAATAGTATCGGTGCCAAAGAATCATAAAAAAGTTTAATGCCATAACAATTTGGCGCCAATCAAAAACAATTTGGAAAAGTTGAATATTTTGTTGTGTGATGAATTTGTACTTTGAAAACTAAAATGGTGACGATGAATTCATCGGAAAAGGCGGCATCGAAGGCCTGTCAGCAAGGGCCATCCAGGTAAGATTCACACATAACTTTTTTTATATTATAAAGTGTTTTATTTCAATATATCTTACATTTAATACTACAATTATTTATGAATTACCATAAATCATCATCAGAAATGTATGGTTAAATGGCCATTGAATTCTTTCAAGTAATGTTTATGAATAAAGGTGATTTTGTATTAGTTGATAAAGCAAAAAAAGAAAAATGCTCATTTGGTACACTAAAAAGTTTATATTCATCACAGTTAGTGAGTGAGATAAGTGTGAAAAGGCTGGCTGATATCTAAAAATTGTTTCTACAATTTCATGTTTTATAAAACTAAAAGATTTTTTAAAACTACTAAAATGAGGTTAGTGTTTTTTAGTCTTCTTGCTTTACCCTCAACTATTGCATCACTGCTTACCATACATAAGACAGTCTCCCAATATGCTCACCCTTCACTACTTTCTAGTGCTTTCGCTGGGAAGAAGGAAGTGGCAGAACAAACTCCCCAGCAGCAAAGCTTATTTATAATAAGCTTGTTTATTAAAAAAAAAAAAAAAAAACACATGATTTATACTTAATCTCCCTTATTCATAAAAGATGTTTAAAGTTAACATGTGATTAGTGATTCTTAACCATACATTTTAGACGTTTGTATGTTACTTAACTTTAATCTTCAGTTAGGAATAAACCCCTTAAACACTGTGGTATTTATTCTTAAAGGATGATTTAAGTTAAATGACGTTAAAAGGTCAAAATTTAATGGTTAAAGAATCGCTAATCACTAATTAACTTTAAACATCTTTTATGAATAAGGGGGAATATGTTTTCTATCAGAATCAAAACCATCTCAACAATCATCATTATAATTGTTTCAGAGACAACTCAAAATGTATAAAAGAAGAAAAAGAAAAGGACAGAGACAAGAAAGAGAATCTAACATCGAGCTTGCCACCTCAGGTGCAAGCTCTGATGTCAACCATTCCATCGCCGGAGGAGTCACCTAACTACTTGGTGTACAAGAAGGTATGTGTATTGAACCATTACTATGTACTTAATTGCTGCACCCCACCCTTTTTTCAAAAAAGGCAATGGAGAGGGCTATGCTTGGATTTGCAACAAATAAGTGGCAGAGGGCCGGGCACATTGCCCGTAGGACCAATGCCCGATGGAGCCGTTGGGTTCTCGAGTGGCGACCACGCACCGGAAGTCGCAGCGTGGGTAGGCCCCTGACAAGGTGGCCCGACGACCTGGTGAAGGTCGCCAGAAACCGTTAGATGCGGGAGGCGCGCGATCAGTCGTTGTGGAGATCCTTGGGGGAGGCCTATGTCCAGCAGTGGACGTCTTTCGGCTGAAATGATGATGATGATGACGTTTTTTCCGTGGGAATATCCGGATAAGAAGTATTGTATACATAAATCCTCTTCAAGAACCACCATAAGATGCAGCGTAGGGAGGCTCCCAATATGGTGGACTGATGACCTGGTAAAGGTAGCGGGAGGCCGATACATGCGGTCAGCACAAGCCCGTTATTGTGGAAAGCCATGGGGAGGCCTTGGTCCAGCTGTGGACCTGTATAAGCTGAAGAACAACTATCTGTGTGCCACAATTTTGTCGGTGGTAGGCCATAACATCGGCCGCCGGCAGAAGTTACCACCCACCAGACAAAGCCTTGCCGCCAAGCGATTTGTCGTGTTCCGGCATGATGTCTGGTGAAGCCGTACGGAGGACGGGTCTGAGCAGTTGTGTTGCGATGTGTGCCGGGTACGATGCGCCAAATTTTGTTGTGTTGGAAGTTTGGTCGTGGAGGGTCTTCAGATCAATCTCCCTTTGGCGAAGCATAGTTGGTCGTGTTGTTGGGTTTAACATTTGCATCACCTCGCTCAACTGCCGTCTTCCTTCCTATTCGCTCAATCTGAGTGAATAGGTTCTTAATAAACTAGCGCGCTTTACCATCAACGATCGCATCACTGCTTACCATCAGGCGGGATTGCGGTCAAGCGCTAGTTTATGATTATTAAAAAAAAAAAAACGTCTTAACGTGATTTCGGAGGCAAAACCAGACCAGTGCAAATATTCATTCAGTAGTTTTTGCGTGAAAAAGTAACAAACATACACACACACTCATATACTTTCGCCTCTATACTAATCTATATTAATATAAAGGGTGTATCTGACATCGACGCACAAACGAGTACCATGGATCCAGTACATAATCTAAACCCCCCAGTGGTGGAATTTCTCGTCGGCTTTTCATGATTTAAAAAAAAAAGCGTATGTCGTTTTTTTTCACTTTAGATCGTTCATAATTGCTATACTTTTATAACCCAATAAGATTTTAAAGTACAAAATAATTAATTCGCTAATTACACAAAGAAGCGCGTTGTGAACAAAACTCGAAAAACTATCCTATCAGCTGATTTAATAGAGTGCACATCAGGGGTCAACGTCATACCCACAAACACGCGCGGCGGTACGCTTGCAACGTTCAATGGCCGAGCCGACACATTTTTTTAAACACTGTTATTTCTGTAACCGCTCATTAACGATATAAATGACTATCATAATTTTATTAATGGCATGCGGTGTAGCCTTTTCGCGAAGTTTGCGTTACAATGTCAAATACAGCCTGTATAAGGCTGAAGAGTTTGTTTGTTTGGTTGAACGCGCTAATCTCAGGAACTACTGGTCGCAGAAACATAAAAACATACACACATACACTTGAAATTGGACACATACATAGACTTGAAATTTTTGCCGAATTCCTTTTAATTACATAAATAAAAAATTATTGAGGACGGGTCTGAGCAGTTGTGTTGCGATGTGTGCCGGGTACGATGCGCCAAATGTTGTTGTGTGGAGGGTCTCCACATCAATCTCCCTCTGGCGCAGCATCGTTGGTCGTGTTGTTGGGTTTGGTGCAATACCACCTCGCTCAACTGCCGTCTTCCTTCCTATTCACTAAGTTTTTAAGTGAATGGGTTTAATAAACTAGCGCGCTTTACCGTCAACGAATGCATCACTGCTTACCACCAGGCGGGATTGCAGTCAAGCGCTAGTTTATAAATAAAAAAAAAATTACATATAATTTAATTAAGTCGAATTGATGACCTCCTTTTCTTGAAGTCGGTTAATAAAGAAAAAGATGCGTTGAACATGAATTTAGTTTAGTTTAATCCTTAATTTACTTACTTAATTTAAGTTTCAGTTAATTTAGAACAGTAGTTCCCAAACTTATTTTTCTCGTGGACCACTTTCAAAATTTTACTGGTTTCGGTGGACCCCCTGCTGCTACATTTCTACCACATTCTTAAAGTCGCCAAAAAATAAAAATTGTGTCACTTCTGAGTTCTGTCCCTATATTCCGATATGTAAAATAAAAACCAAAAATGGTACATTTTACGATTTCCCACAGTCCAGGATATTTTTCGGGTATTTCTGCTTGCAGCCAAAATGTTGGGTAGCCTTTTCTAAATTTCACCTTCAGCTCCTCATTAGTGCTTAGCTCGAGCAGCTCCTCTTGTAATACAACATTGGCCACTTCCGTTTCATCAAATGGATTTATGATCCATGGTGGTATATCCATCGTCAGTATATCTTCAAACCTGGTTTTGAAGTCATCATGCAGGGCACTTAAATTTTGACTGTAGGTATGGATATCCTCATCAATACATTCTACCTGCGACAAGTTTGGAAATTGAGAGAATTCGCGCCGACTAATGTTTTGCTTCATAAATTTCAATTTCCCAAGAAAAGCCGAAATTATCCCCTTTGTTTTTATTAAATTCAGGCTGTCCCCTTGTAACTGCAAGTTAATATCATTAATTTTTTTAAACAAATCTGTCAAATACGCAATGTCTGCTTTGAATTTGATCAAGTTTTCTTTTAAATCTGGATCTCTACTTTCTAAGAACTCGAATATGGAGTCGAAAACAGAGTAAAATCTCGTTAAGCATGCACCTTTCGACAACCAGCGTACTTCAGTATGTAAGAGCAGTCGTTGGAAGTCTTCATCATTTTCGTCGCACAACTGAGCAAATAAACGCGTATTCAATGCATTGCTTCTGATTTTGTTGACAGCTTTTATTACAAAATGAAGAGATTGGTTCAACCTGTCACTTAAATGTTTTGCCACAAGATGTTGTCGGTGAATTACGCAATGAATAGCTGTAAGTCCTGGTATAATTCTTTTGAGATGACTTATAAACCCACGATATCGCCCGACCATTGCAGGAGCTCCGTCTGTTGCCACTGAAATAATGTTTGTAAATGGGATCGATTTTTCCGTAAAAAAATTACTCAGGACATTAAATACACTAGGCAACAAAAAAAAAGTTTTATTTTTTCCCAGAGATCTGATTATGTAATTCGGAATCACCATGCTGTAGGGAACTTAGAACAGTAAATAAAATATCTCAGTCACGTATAGTTTTTAAGAGAAATTTATTTTTAATTTTAAAATTTTTGATATCTATTTTGAAGTAAATATATTATTTAGACATAAAAAATAAACTTGTTTTTGTTCTTTTGGCTTGTCTCTTGTAAGAAGAGGTTGGAGTCTCTCTAACTAAAAACCAACAGTAGTCTGCAAGCATTGCAGTGGTCCATTTCCCCTGGTAACGCTTTTCTATTGAAACGATTTCTTGGTGAAAGCGCTCACCGTGCTCATCACTCACAGCACCGAGATTTTCTTTAAAAAAATCTAGGTGCGAGTGCAGAAAGTGTGTCTTTAAGGACATACTGCAACCCAATTCTTTATAAGCATTTAACATTTGATTTATAAGGTTTTCATATTGAGGCGATCGTTTGTTTCCCAAAAAATTTTCTGTGACTTCAACAAATGCCAACCAAGCATTCTTTTCTTTATCGTTTAAGCTAGAAATGAACAACGGATCTTTAATTAATTTTCTAATGTCTGGGCCAATAAAAACACCTTCTTTTAATTTTGCATCACTTAAAGCAGGAAATTTTTCTTTTAGGAACTTAAAGCCTGAGCCATCTTTGTTCATTGCTTTCACAAAGTTTTTGATTAACCCTAGTTTAATATGTAATGGTGGTAAAAGTACTTTTTTTGGATCTACTAATGGGTAATTTTTGACATTTTTCTGACCTGGATCATAAGAAGTTCTCAGTGGCCAAGTATTTCTAACATAATGCTCAGCTCTTGCACGGCTATCCCACTCACATAAAAAACAACAGTATTTTGTGTACCCAGTTTGCAATCCTAAAAGTAAAGCAACCACTTTTAAGTCAGCACATATTGCCCAATGATGTTTACTATATTCTATTTTATTCAATAAATGCTTTAAGACGTCGTAAGTTTCTTTAAAATGAGCACCATGCGCCACTGGAATGGATGGATATTGGTTTCCGTTGTGAAGAAGCACGGCTTTCAAGCTAGTTTTAGATGAATCTATAAACAGCCTCCATTCATCTGGTGAATGCTGGTGATCCAATTTAGCCAATAAACCAACAACATCGTTGCAATAAATTAAATCTCCATCTTTAGAATAGAAATCAACGTAGGAAACATGTCGTTTACGGTATGCAGTAACGCGAACGTCGTGTTGAAGCAGATTCCATTGTTTTAATCTTGAACCTAACAGTTCAGATTTTTCCTTAGGCAAGTCCAAGTCTCTAACAAGGTCGTCGAGCTCAGCTTGGTTGATCAAATGTGGTGATTCAGAAGTACTTGCCACTTGAATGTCCTCAAATTCATCATCAGAACCTGAAGTGGTACTTGAGTGTTCAACGTGACTTGGCGGCGTAGGTACTGGAAGATCTTCCGAATGAGATATTGGTTTTGTCACGGAAGACACCTCTGGGTAATTTACTCTGTGCTTTGATTTCTTAGAAAATCCTTTGACATCCGTAAGACAAAAATAACAGTCACTCACATGATCCTTAGGTTCTCGCCAAATCATAGGTTGACCAAAGGGCATCTTTGTTGGTTTCCCATTGAACCAGTTAGTCAAATTCTTGTGACATGAGTAACAGCACATATGTGGCAACCAATATTTGTCTTGGTTGCGAATATCTAAACCAAAATATGCACGATAGCACTTAGTAATCAAAGGCGTTATGCGTTTTTTTTGACTCTTCGGCGAATATAAACCGCAAATAAAACAAAATAAATCCGGAGAATTGACACAACAGCGAGACATGGTGAAAGAACGAAGTGTATATTGTTACTTCAAAATATTATTGCGATCGTTTCTACGAAAAATTTCGAGCTACCCTCTTAAATTGATACAAAAAGTGACAATTTAAAAAAAAAACTAAAATCTCATTTGTGTTTGGCTAACTATGCTGCTTCTATTGAGCAGTTAAGTAATACACTTAGTGGTAATGAGCAGAGCTTGGAATTTGTTCCAAGTTATTTAAATTACAATTTGAGACAATAGAGTCAACCTCTAGCACTATTTTGAATAATGAATTAGACATGTACCCATTATCAAGGGACATTGAGACAATAGAGTTGAACTCTAGCAGAGATGTGAACCTAGAAACATTAATATCACACCCAATAAATCTTAATTTTCAAAATATAATCCATAATAATAATCTTAAAATTGTTCATCAAAATATACAGGGTGTGATAAATAAACAATTAGAATTGGAGTTGTTCATGAACTGTAGTTATATTGATATTGTTTGTCTTACTGAACATTGGTTAAAAGCCCATCAGTTCATGTTCAGCTTTAATAACCATCAGATTGGTAGCTCATTCAGCAGAGTGAATATGATAAGGGGTGGCTCCCTAATAATTGTTCGCAACAATATCAAATTTAAAGAACGGGCTGATATTGTAAGCCTCTCTGTTGAGCGAGTTATTGAAATTGCTTGCATCGAGCTCGAGCGGTTCATTGTAATAAGTGTCTACAGGCCCCCATGTGCTTCCTATGATATTTTTGAAAAATATATGGAGGAAGTTTTATTAAAGACTTGTCACAGTAACAAAACAGTTGTTGTCTGTGGAGACTTTAACATTAATATTCTAGAGAAATCAGCTACAGTGAATGAATTTATCTCATTATTCAAGTCCTATAATTTGTACGCAAGATTCTTTGAGCCGACTAGAATAACTGCCACAAGTGCCACCTGCTTAGACAACATCTTTACTAACCTAAGACCTTCTGACCATTTAATTATAAATGAGTTAGACTCTGATCACTGTGGCCAGTTAGTTACTTTTCCTCAGAAGAGTGAAGTCAGAGCTCAAAGAAAACTTGTGAGTTTTGTTCCTGTAAATGAAAATCGTTTAGGACAATTTAAAAATAATTTAATTGAAAAGCTACCGGGCTTGCCTCATCACACCAACCCGGATCATGCATATAGTATACTATTTAACTTGATTAATTGTGAATTTATGAAAGTTTTCACAAAAAAAACGTTGCCTGTTAGCGACCGCATTATATTTAGTGACTGGGCAACCCCAGGTATTTATAAAAGCAGGGAAAAAATGTATGAATTGTATCAGGAAAAAACATATAACCATGATGTAGCTTTTCAAGAATTCGTTAAAAAATATTCAAAAACTTTTAAGAGAGCCTGTTCCTCAGCAAAAGCCATACACATTAAAAATAAAATAAAATCTTCTAGAAATAAAATCAAAACAACTTGGCAAATTATAAATTCTGAAACTGGAAGAACCAAAGTACAAAATCGCGATTTCCATCTTAAAATTAACGATAAAGATATAAAGGTGGACTTGGAGGTAGCAACTGAGTTTGAGAATTTTTTTACTAGTATTCCAATAATAACAACAAAAACTTTGTCTTCTTCCTCCACTTCTGCCTACGCCATACTAAAAGAATGTGTTCCAGAGTGTGACAAACACTTTGAATTTACGTTTGCGACTGCTAAAGACATTATAGAATCTTTTAAGGATCTTGATGTAAAAAAAACTGCCGATCATTGGGGTTTGTCAGTATATACTGTAGCTTCAATAATAGATGTTATCGCACCTTTCTTAGCAATTGTTTTTAATTCTTGTGTCACATCTGGTATATTTCCTGATTTGATGAAACTTAGCAAAGTAATTCCACTGTTCAAATCTGGTAGTACAACTGATCCCACGAATTTTCGGCCAATTTCTATATTACCAACTTTGAGCAAAATTTTTGAAAAAATAATTTTGAAACAGTTGTTGAGACACTTCAACTTATATAATTTATTGCACGTGAAACAATTTGGTTTTACAAAGGGTCGTTCAACTACCGATGCGGGCGTGGCGTTGCTAAAGAACATATTTGGGGCCTGGGAGGAATCGCAAGATGCTCTTGGTATTTTTTGTGATTTGTCCAAGGCCTTTGATTGCGTACATCATGATACTCTTATTAGGAAACTGTACCATTATGGTTTAAGGGACAGAGCTCTCGACCTTCTGACTTCTTATCTGAATAATCGAATTCAGAGGGTTGATGTTAATGGCAACAAATCGGCAGGATCTGAGGTCACCATGGGCGTTCCGCAGGGCTCAATTCTAGGTCCTTTCTTGTTTTTAATTTATATTAATGACTTACCTCATCACGTGAGGGATAATCACAACATAGTATTGTTCGCGGATGACACTTCTCTTATTTTTAAAGTCAAGCGTCAGCTAGCAAATTTTGACGAAGTTAACAATGCACTTTCGAAAGTTGTCCATTGGTTTAATGTAAATAACCTTCTTTTGAATGAAAAAAAAACTAAATTCATTAAATTTTCTACGCCAAATGTCAGGCAGTTAAGTACCAATGTTCAACTGAATGGAGTAGAGTTGATCCCTGTCGAGTCGACAGTTTTTCTTGGATTGACTATTGACTCCAAGTTACAATGGGGTCCTCACATTGAGAAGCTGTCGGGTAGACTCAGTTCTGCCGCTTATGCTGTTAAGAAAATTAGACAGATAACTGATGTGAATACAGCCAGAGTTGTTTATTTTAGTTATTTTCATAGTCTTATGACTTATGGGATTCTTCTCTGGGGAACTTGTGCGGACATCAATACCATCTTTGTTTTACAGAAAAGGGCTGTTCGAGCCATTTACAACCTTGGTCCTAGAGATTCTCTTAGAGAAAAATTCAGAGAGGTGAACATTCTGACTGTAGCTTCGCAATATATATTTGAAAATCTTATGTATGTACATAAAAATATTTCTAATTTTAAGAAAATGAGCGATATTCATAATGTGAATACCAGGAACAAACACAATCTTGCTGTACATCACACTCGTCTCCACAGAGTAGGCAACTCGTTCATGGGTCAATGTATACACTTTTACAACAAGCTTCCCATGGACATTCGAAACTTACCCATTAAACGATATAAAACCTATATAAAGGCCAAACTTTGCAAAAAGGGGTATTATAAAATCTCAGATTATTTAGAGGATAGAGAGGCTTGGGACTGAGCTGCTCGCTCTGTTAAGCATTGTTATTAAGCAATATGAGTAATTATAACGTAAATTATTGTAAACATTTTCATTTTTAATGTCTGGACTTTAAAAAAGACGATGATCCCTGAGTTTGTTTCGGCTATTTCTTCTCAGAGGTAGTCAGTTAGGAAATGCCGGCTTCATCTAGTTAAAAAAAAAAATAAAAAGAATAAAAAAAAAAAAAAAAAAAACATATGACGTGTAAAAGTGATCGGTGATCCTGCTTGCTTAATAAACGATTTCATTTCATTTCATTTCATTTCATTTCATTTCATTTCATTTCATTTCATTTCATTTCATTTCATTTCATTTCATTTCTATACGTGATAGAAATAAATTATTATTTTTATGATATTAGGTGAATGATTATCTACAAAATATGATATGTATTTCCCCCGGGAAATTTTGACTGTTGACTAGTGATATTGATTCGCCTTTAGTGTCAGTCTCCAAAGTTCTGGCAAATAGCAATTCTTCGTGAATTTCTTCCTCAACAATAAATCGGACATATGCCAATAATGCTTCATTACTGGGTAACGTTGACTCGTCCAGTTGTATAGAAAAATGAGTTTTTTGCAGATGATTGCACAAAAAGCTTTCGATATCAGAGCTCATTTCATCAATGCGTCTTTGTACAGTATTGTTACTTAATGGGATTCTATTTAGTACGTCAAATGGAGATTTGTGCAAAACAGTTTTTAAAACCTCTTCAACAGCGGGTAAAATTAATTGTTCTCCGATAGTGTGCGGTTTTCCAGATTTTGCTATAAGTAATGAGATATTGTAAGATGCCCGCAAGCCATCATCGTTACTTTGAGATGTTGAAGCGAACATACTGTGCACGGTGGGTCTCTTTCCATATTTTTCTTTCAATGTTTGAAAATATTTTAAATCTTTACCTATTTTATCAGTATGGCACCTTTTTAGATGATCTTCGAGCTTTGATGGTTTCTTAGAGTCATTGCTCAAAACTTTGTTGCATAATAGGCACATGGGCAATTGTTTGTCTGCCTCAGTAGGCCTAGTATGAGTTTTCAATACGAAACTCGTTCTATCGTATCGAACGCGTTTGGCTCAGCGATTGGCCCGCTTCGAGGTCGTAAGAACTCTCAACCAATGAGAGCGCCAAACGCGCTCGATACGATCGAACGAGTTTCGTATTGAAAACTCATACTAGGCCTACTGATGGAACAAAACCATATTTCAAATAATCGACACTATATTGTCGACATTTTTTCTTTGCTGTAGCCATGTTTCGTGTCAGTTACCTTACCTGTAAAAAAAATATTTTAGTAACCAAGTTTTTTTCTGAATATAGGTATCACACCGCAGCCTTTGTCAGCACGCGGAAATAGAATTACGGCTTGTAAAGGGACCAAGTAATAAACCGCTGAGACAAATACAGACGTTTACACAAAACGGTATCAATTTTAAAGTACATAATTTACCACTATTTTTTAATAGTATAAATAAAAATTGGTGTACTCAGTATCGAATACTGATCATATTTGTGTAGGAAAAAATAAAAGTCGAAATCCCAAGATTGTCCATAAAAACGATAACTAAAATTTTATTAAATCAATGAGTTCACGCGCTCCGTGTATTTACGTATTTTTTGTCTGCGGCTTCATTGTTAAAACGTGATAAACTGGCATCGAAGTTCAAGCCCTGCCCTTTTCCCGTCGCCCGCGCACCGCTCGCTCTTTCCGAAAAGGAATAGTTTTGATAAAATAGTTACATCAAAATCAATTTAAAATGATTATGAAATTACTGTTTTATAAAATTAGTAGTTATTTGCAAGAAAAATTACAAAATTAATTGCTCTGCAATATTGCTTATTCGGCCTTTTTAGAGAGGCAGTGCTTCTCTCGTGAAAAAACAATTGAATAAAACGTGCTGTGTTTGTCTTCAAATCGAAAGAGGACAATTAAAATATCTGTAAGTTACTAAGTTACCTATCTATACAGGCCATTGTGATCAACCGACTAGTACACGTAAACAAAATACTTAAGTACTATAACAAAAAAAAGGTAGGTTACTTACTTTTCTCCGGCACTAGCAAACACAGATATAAATTTTCTCACAACTTTTTTTCCAAATTCCGCCTTTTTTCGAAATTCCGATAACGAATGAATGCGTTTGCCTTTGGCATCAAGTATTTATAGTGGTGATCAAGTTCATGTCTGAACAAGCATTAAGCATTGTCGGGCGGATAGCGCTTTGCAAGTCTGTACACGAAATTGTACGTAATATCGAATACGCAAGTTTGGACAAGTAACAGTCGCTTGCCTTATTAAAATATTATCTGCTTAGATAGGTACTTAAAACAATGTAGGTAGGCCCTTATAAAAACTATGCTTACATTTTTGCTCTTTACTATCAAAAGCAGATAAATTTTCGTGGACCCCCATTAACATCTTATGGACCCCCATTTTTTGTTTTGCCTACGTAGACCCCCAGCAAGTCTCCCGTGGACCCCTGGGGGTCCACCTGGACCACTTTGGGAATCACTGATTTAGAACAAGGTAATGGGGCTAATATTAGGATTTGTAGGATTGGGTGCAAAATATACAAAAAGTAAAATATTAATTCATATCCTCGTATAGTCCTCACTCGTAGACACTGCTATGATGCGATACGACAAAGCGATTCTTTCTTTCTTTCTTTCTTTCTTTTTTGGCTTCGCACGGTTTGTGCATTTAGCCAATGTCACGTAATGAATTATTCATGTCGAAAAATACGGCCGCGTGAACCGTCTTACGAAGAAGGTTTGAGGCAAAGTCATGACGTGGCCACTATGCTGCGATATTTAACTGTTCATTACGAATTATTTACTGAATGCTCTTTTTACTACATAAATCACGCACTTTTATTTAGTAAACAACACTATAAATAATTTTAAAAGTCCAATGAAAAATGAGTGGTGACATTCAGCTTGACTTTCCCGCCAAAAAGCCCGCCAAATAGCACATCAAGCTAATACAATCTGTCGAATTTCTTTAATAGATTTTAATACTTTATCGCTAAAGCTTTCATAATATATCATCAAATGTCTCCCGCTCTGGGCGGAGCGGGCGAATGTCAGACTTTTACAGATCAAAACCCACCGGTGTTCCTTCACTTGACAATGCGTCAGTGCTACGGCTTTCGAACAACCCTCGACTGGTGACTAATCTTTGCAGTTATACCTAGAGCGTTTCATTAAGTAACTACTATGACTGAGTTCGTTCTCAAACATAGGTTTTAGCCACGAGTTCATTATGCGGTGACATTTGTCACGTTTTATTGTGATGAGATGCTGATTTCTAGTTAAAACTCATCAGAAACAAAGTACTCCAGGACAATTTCTTTGGTCCTTTGGTTTCGGGAGGTTCCTGTTCCGTATAAGGCGGTAGGAAACGCCAGGGTGTCACCATGAGGGGATCGCCCTGAGGACACTGTGGAGCATACAGTGGAGGGCTGCCCGGCTTGGTTAGAGCACCGCCGTGTCCTGGTTCTGACTATTCTAAGTTATTTTACTAAACAGTCTTACAAATAAACGCACAGGTCGATTGACCAGGTTAAGCAACACTTGTCGCGGTTGCGATGTGGATGGGTGACCATCTTTACATACCGGGACCCCTCTGTGCGTTTGTTACGGGTCGTCAGAAGTCTGAAAGTCTGATCACCAGTCTTACCTAGTGGTATGGTATTACCCAGTAACTGGGTTGTGGAGGTCACATGGGCAGTCACTCCATATAAAATACTGGTATTACGGTTAGCGAAGTGGTTAAGAGGAAACTCGTGGTGCTTTCTCTATACAAACGTATTTCGCTGTTTTCTTCGTGGATAATGCTTTTAGAGCAATTATTTTTTTCCTACAATTTTACACCGTGATTATACGTGCCCCTATCATTTGATTTTTTCCGAAACTTAATTAATAAAAGAAATACGATCCTTCAAAATCACGAATCGTAACCCATTTTTACAGTAATGTTCAGATGACTATTAGACAAACGTGATAAGTTTTTGACCAAAAAGAAAATAATAGAAGCATAGGTATACTTTTCCTCTAAATTTTGATATAAAAATAATTCAGATCTGTCGTGTTTTGAAAACGAAAACAGCGAAATACGAAACGTCTTTTGGTCAACGTTTTTGTAGGTAAAACCAGCCTGAGCTGCAACTGTCCTTTTCGCATTTTACCGGGAGAGGTTGGAAGCAGCGCGACGGCAATAGTTTCTTTAAATACCTATTTTCCAAATTCCTCGGCACTAGAGTCCCTTCTTAAGCTATTGACTGCTGCGCTGCGTGCCGCCGGTTCGATCCCCGCACGGAGCAAATATTTATATGACCTACAAGTACTTGTTCCGGGTCTGGCTGCTTTTGTCTGTGAGTTATATGTTTATAAACGCAACCACGATACAGGAGAAATTTCAATTGAAGGGCAACTTTAAAAAAAAAAAAATCAGCTGAATCCGGTTAGACAGGAAGCTGACCCCAATATAGTTGTGAAAAAGCTAAGCGGGTGATGAGTATTGTATATATAATAGTTTATGAGGTGGTAGGTCATAATATTGACTGCCGGCAGAAGTTACCACCCACCAGACAAAGTCTTGCCGTCAAGCGATTCGTCGTATTCCGGCATGATGTCTGGTGAAGTCCTGCGGAGGACGGGTCTGAGCAGTTGTGTTACGATGTGTGCCGGGTACGATGCGCCTAATGTTGTTGTGTTGGGAGTTTGGTCGTGGAGGGTCTTCAGATCAATCTCCCTTTAGTGCAGCATCGTTGGTCGTGTTGTTGGGTTTAACATTGCATCACCTCGCTCAACTGCCGTCTTCCTTCCTATTCGCTCAGTTTTTCTGAGTGAATAGGCTCTTAATAAACTAGCGCGCTTTACCATCAACGATCGCATCACTGCTTACCATCAGGCGTTTAAAAAAAAAGGTATTTGAATGAAAGAAAAAATAAAAAATACGTGCTCAATATTTTTTATAAATCTATCTGATTGACATTAAATTATTTTTTAGGATACAACCATTGCGCGAACAGTGTCTTCACTACAAAGTATAAAACAAAGTCGCTTTCTCTTTCCCTATATCCCTATGTATGATCAATTAAATCTTTACTTTACAACTACGCAACGGATTGATGGCGGCTTTTTAATACTCGTAGATAGAGTGATTAAAGTGGAAGGTTGTATAATAACATCCATTAAATTGTGAGAAATACTATTATTTTTGAGGTTTCTAATGTCTCGTCGTACATAATTACATTTTTGCGCGTTTGCAGTGAATCGCAGGCTGAACCCTACAAGATTTATCAAAATAATGTACTAAATATGTATTGACACATTGAAAAGGTCCGCGATGGTATATTACAGGTGTATCTGACATCGTAACGCAAACTTCGCGAAAAGGCTAGACCACATGCCACTAACAAAATTATGATAGTCATTTATATCGTTCATGAGCGGTTACAGAAATAACAGTGTTTAAAAAAAAATGTGTCGGCTCGGCCTTTTAACGTTGCAAGCGTGCCGCTGTGCGAGTTTGTAAACTCTATTAAATCAGCTGATTTGAGCTGATAGGATAGTTTTTCTAGTATTGTTCACATTACGCTTTTTTGTGTAATAAACGAATTAGTTAATTTCTACTTTAAAATCTTATTGGGATATAAAAGTATAGCAATGATGAACGTTCTAAAGTGAAAAAACTGCATATTTTTTTCTTTAATCGGGAAAAAGCCAACGCAAAATTCTACCACTGGGGGGTTCAGAATCATGTACTGGATGCATGGTACTCGTTTGTGCGTCGATGTCAGATACACCCTTTATATGTATTAAATGAATATTTTAAACGATTTACAGATTTAAAATTGCGGGGTTTCGCGTTTGGAGTGGCGGCGCGCGGTGCAATATTACTTTTATACAACTTTTACAGTTTTTCTGTACTCAGTGTATTAGCATTGCACCCGTGCGAAGCCCGGGCGGGTCGCTAGTATTTAAAATACAATATGTTAAGAAAACCCTGTCCGACCCATAAGTGCTTGATCACGTAGACTCGCGGGCGCGGTGGCGGGCTCGGTCACGAAATATCAAAGTGTTCACGTATGAAACGCACGTGCGGTGTAAGTAGCGGGCTAGCAGGCGACCGGCGCGCGCGGCGCGCTCGCTACAATTACAAACGCGAGAGATGTTTGTGTGTGTTCACGTTAAACTAGCCGCAAAGCGCGCGATTACCCCGCGACGTCAGGTAAGATCAACCAGTTTGAACTTGTCGCTTGAATCGCAATCGCGCGAACGCCTGGCGGCTAATGTGAACACGAACTCGCAACGTCTCCGCGCCCGAACCCGCCCCCGCGCCCGCGCGTGTCTACGTGAACAAGCACTAAGGATAATAAATGTTAGGTAAACACATCACCAAATATAATATAAAGTTTTATGTAATCATCATAGTACCAATACAAATGAATTTTGAAATAATCAATTTTTTTCCCGCGAATTAATTCCAATTTCCCCGAAATTTGGTAATTTTTAAAAAAAGTGACAACACCGGTATGAGCGAATAGCGATGCGACCACGTGCCGCGTGCCCCCAGCCCGCCGCCCGCGGAAGGGTACTTAACGCACATTTATTAAGTTACTTCTTTTTGCGAAATAATATTTATTTTTTTAGGGGGATTTTTTTTTTTTAGTTTATCCCGGTTTTGTATCCATTAGTAGAATCAGTTATCGATACCTAACAACACCTTCACGGGTCGGACAGGGTTTTCTTAACATACTGTACGCTTGCCGCTCTTGGTCCGTAGATGGGTTGTATGTAATGCAGATAATGTAAATACTCACACTTATTTGCATTCATTCCTGCTGGTCAGAATAAGCATTGACGTTATGATTGATGTTGAATTTATTATAATCAACTGATATACGGAACTGAAACGTGCTCGCTCACAATGAGCCTCATACGAAGGCTCAAAGTCACACAAAGTGCGATGGAAAGAGCTATGCTCGGAGTTTCTCTGCGTGATCGAATCAGAAATGAGGAGATCCGCAGAAGAACCAAAGTCACCGACATAGCTCTGCGAGTCGTTAAAATTAAGTGGCAGTGGGCAGGGCACATTGCTCATAGAACCGATGGCCGTTGGGGCAGTAAGGTTCTGTAGTGATGGCCACGTATCGGAAGACGCAGCGTTGGGAAGCCCCAACAAGGTGGATCCATGACCTGGTGAAAATCGAGGGAAGCCGATGGATGCGGGCAGCACAAGACCGGTCATCATGGAAAGCCTTGGGCGACGCCTTTCTCCAGCTGTGGGCCTCTATAAGCTGAGAAGAAGAAGAAATTGTTATAATTTGGCAATATTTGTCAGATATAATTTAACGATGTACGAAAATTATAAAAGTAAACGTCACAATTTAAAAGTTAACTGCCCTCAACACAAAAGTGCATTGATGAAAAATAGTGTACTCTGTATGGCGCCACGCGTTTATAATCACCTACCAAAAGAATTATTAGAAAGCATAAGCTATAATATATTTAAACATAAAGTTAAAAAAATTCTCGTGGCCTTTTTTTTAAAATATTATAAACTAGCGCTTGACCGCAATCTCGCCTGATGGTAAGCAATGATGCGTTCCTTGATGGTTAAGCGCGCTAGTTTATTAAGAACTTATTCACTCAGTTTGAGCGAATAGGAAGGAAGACGGCAGTTGAGCGAGGTGATGCAATGTTAAACTCAACAACACGACTAACGATGCTGCGCCAAAGGGAAATTGATCTGAAGACCCTCCACAACCAAACTCCCAACACAACAACATTTGGCGCATCGTAACCAGCACACATCGCAACACAACTGCTCAGACCCGTCCTCCGTACGGCTTCACCAGACATCATGCCGGAACACGACAAATCGCTTGGCGGCAAGGCTTTGTCTGGTGGGTGGTAACTTCTGCCGGCGGCCGATGTTATGGCCTACCACTGAGAAACAACAACTGCCCTCAACACAAAAGTGCATTGATGAAAAATTGTGTACTCTGTATGGCGCCACGCGTTTATAATCACCTACCAAAAGAATTATTAGAAAGCATAAGCTATAATATATTTAAACATAAAGTAAAAAAAATTCTTGTGGAAAAGGCCTATTACAGTGTAAAAGAATTTATAAATGACATACAATCTAATAGGTAATGAGAGATGACATTAATTATTGTATTTGGTTATTGACTTGATTTGTTTTTAATTAGTGGTTATTTATTGTTTGACATATTTATAAATTTTCAATTGACCTGTCCATGACGAAATTTCCTGACATTTATTATTTTTATGACTTGTTTTCCTTTTTTTTATTCATTTTGTTTCGAATGAATTAATTAAATTTAGATGATTATTTTACCTATTAAAATTGCATGCCGTCAGGCGGATTGTGGAGATGCCAAACTATTTTATGTATCAATGTTTCTAATACCCATTTTCGCAATAAATGAGTTTGAGTTTGAACTTTTATACTTAAATCAACTCATTTGGACTATCTGTCTTCTGATATTATGATGGTTTTAATTCATTAAGTATTTAGTTTTTACGTAAACCGCTACACCTTTTTTACAAAACGAGATCTGACTTTAGTTCCAGATTTTGCTTTTGAGTCCGTAATTTTTGTTTTAATATTTATTAACTAGTGCACACACACCACAGTACCGCCTTGGTAAGCAGTGATGCAATCGTTAATGGTAAAGCGCGCTAAATTGTTAAGGGCCTATTCACTCCAAAAATTGAGTGAATAGAAGGGAAGACGGCAGTTGAGTGAGGTTATGTATTGTTAAACCCAACAACACGACAATCAATACTGTGCCAGAGGGAGATTGATCTGGAGACCCTCCATGACCAAACTCCCGACACATCAACATTTGGCGCATCGTACCCGGCACACATCGCAACACAACTGCTCAGACCCGTCCTCCGTACGGCTTCACCAGACATCATGCCGGAACACGACGAATAGCTTGGCGGTAAGACTGTATCTGATGGGTGATAACTTCAGCCGGCAGCCAATGTTAGGGCTTAACAAAGAGAAAATCAATCAACCTTGAGCTTCTTTAGCTATAAAGTTAAAAATCAAATGAAGATTTAAAAAAAAAAATATTTTTTATTTTTTTAAACATTATAAACTAGCGCTTGGCCGTAATCCCGCCAGATGATAAGCAGTGATGCAATCGTTGATGGTAAAGCGCGCTAGTTTATTAAGAGCCTATTCTCTGTCGTATAGAGTTCAAAATAAATAATGAAATTGTTGTTGCAGATGGAAGCTATTATTGAGAAAATGCAGGATGAGAACACCGGTGTCCCAGTCAAGACTGTGAAGAGTTTCATGACTAAAATTCCCTCGGTAAGCATTTACTGTAGATTGACAGCTTACATATTTATGTAATGTAAAAAAGTAAATTGTATGAACTCATATAACGTATCAGTAAGCTAATTCCGGAGAAAGAACACAAACATTGTCCTGAGTTAATCAGAGCGACCAGCTATTCTTATCATTTAAATAATTATTCACGGAATAATAAGCCTTTTTCAACAAAGCTTGGATTTGATTTGTGCTTTAAATGCATTGTAAGGCAAGTCTAGCAAAGCAGAGTGTATCTTGTTATAAAAAGCTATACCAAGCCCAACAAAAGAGTTATGAACCTTTTGAAGTCGGTGAAAAAGGGCTCGCAGACACGGCGCTGCTCCTCCCAAGCTACAAACTCAGCGAGGGTGTACTGAACTGCGACAAACCTAACCTGGTCGATCGAACCGTGCGATTAGCCCCTCAATTCTATTGTCATTATTGTCACTGTACATCGCTTAATCAAATAATCACCATTTATTTTTCCACAGGTTTTTACCGGCACGGATTTGATAGCTTGGATAACTCGTCACTTGAACCTGGATGAAGCCTGGGAACCTCTCCACTTGGCGAATCTATTAGCGGCCCATGGATACTTGTTCCCAATAGATGACCATAATCTTAACGTCAAGAATGACAACACTTACTACAGGTAAGAGCAGTATGCTCGATAAATCTCTACCTTCTTAAATACAGAAGAACGCTTCTGTATTTCTCTTGCTTAATGAAGGCCAGCCCGCGCCGCAGCTGAGCCAGTATCGCCGGTTCAAACACTAAACTAATTTTAAGTCAGGGTTGACATGATTTAAATCACTTGATTTAAATCAGTGATTTTAATCGTGATTTTAATCAAGTGATTCTTTTTTTAAAATCAATGATTTATTTAAATCATTACATTTTGACTGCAACCAAGTCTGCCAAAAATTGTCTAGGGACATCCTTCGACATAGATTACGGCGAGCACACGAGGAACTGCTGAGTACAGTTGCTTCATCGGCTGGGGTCGAAAGAATATTTTCGGCAATCAATTTAGTACACAGCAAATTAAGAACGCACCAGAAGGCAGCCGAATTAGTTTTCCTTTTGAAGGAACTCAATACTAAAGAATAATAAAGTTTACTAAGTTTATTAATACTTAGCATAAGTATTTGTTCATGTTTCTTTTTTCGTCCGTAAGTTATTAATTTCCTTGTAATTTTTTCAACGCTACTGTTTTTTAAATTGTTGTTTTTAATAATAGAACTTGTTTAATTATCTTAATTGTATTGGTAATAAAATTAAACCAAAATATGTTGTTTTCATTTTATGAAGAATTGACTATAAAATTTAAAAAAAAAAGACAAGAAAGTAAAAAACTTTTATCAACCCTGTTTTAAGTTGTGGATCTTTTTCTTTTCATTTCGTTAAGAAAAGGATTTGTCAAATTAAGATACTCCATTGACAGTTTTGACGGGAAAGCTAAGATGAGTGCCACGCGCATTTTTCATAGAACTTTAAAATTATTTATAGTGTCGTTTACTAAATAAAAGTGCGTGATTTATCTAGTAAAAAGTGCATTCAGTAAATAATTCATAAAGAACAGTGAAATATCGCAGCCTAGTGGCCACATCATGACTTTGCCTCAAACCTCCCTCATAGACGGTTCACGCGGCCGTCTTTTTCGACATGAATAACTCGTTACGTAACATTGGCTAAATGCACAAACCGTGCGAAGCCAAAAAAGAAAGAGAAGAACTTTTGAAGATTTTTATTTTACCTCAAATTGGCACAAACTAGTGTCACACCCAAAAAAAAAAAAACATTCTGTGCGTTATTTACGTTGTTGACCAGATATATTTGTCTAACACATGGAGATAATTAATATGCTTCGAAATGATTCAATTGATAGTAAGTGTGTTAGTCAATTAGGGTGCCGGACATTATAAACATAAACCTCCTTATTCCTAAAAGTTGCTAAAAGTTAACTAGTGATTAGTGAATGTTTAAACCATCGATCACTTGTTCACTAGATTCACATTCAGCGATAAAAGATGGTTGAATTGACCATGCGCACACCGCAGCACTTGGGTGCTTCAATTGTGAACTAACTAACTCGGTGGTAGGCCATAACATCGGCCGCCGGCAGAAGTTACCACCCACCAGACAAAGCCTTGCCGCCAAGCGATTTGTCGTGTTCCGGCATGATGTCTGGTGAAGCCGTACGGAGGACGGGTCTGAGCAGTTGTGTTGCGATGTGTGCCGGGTACGATGCGCCTAATGTTGTTGTGTTGGGAGTTTGGTCGTGGAGGGTCTTCAGATCAATGTCCCTTTGGCGCAGCATCGTTGGTCGTGTTGTTGGGTTTATCATTGCATCACCTCGCTCAACTGCCGTCTTCCTTCCTATTCGCTCAGTTTTGAGTGAATAGGCTCTTAATAAACTAGCGCGCTTTACCATCAACGATCGCATCACTGCTTACCATCAGGCGGGATTGCGGTCAAGAGCTAGTTTATATATATTTAAAAAAAATAATAATAATTGCAAATAAACTGCCTTGCCTAACTTGCTACCAATTAATAATTACAAAAAAAAGACATAATAACATCGCATTTAATCGTATGTAGTTGAGAAATAGGGTGTAATGGAGACATCGATTGCGAAATAGGGTGTAAATGAGATTTTTTTTTTTTTTTGAGAAATAGGATGAAAAGGATTGAAATAGTCTGCATATGAGGAAAGTAGGGTGCAAAGAAATGATTCGTTGAAAAATAGGGTGCACAAAAGAAAATTGGCTGATAAATTGAATAAAAAGAAGAGAGATTGGCTAAAAAAGCTTTGCAAAGGACACATGGGTTGAGAAATAGGGTGCAAATAAGAGACATCTATTGAGAAATAGGGCGCAAAGATTGAAAAATGCGTACAACTTATGTTCTAATATTTTCTCGTTACAGATTTCAAACACCATATTTTTGGCCATCCAATCAATGGGAACCCGAAAACACTGACTATGGTAAGTTATTTTAATATGGTTATACACTAACCCCCTTATTCATAAACGATGTTTAAAGTTAACTAGTGATTAGCGATTCTTTAACCATACATTTTTGACTTTTTAACGTCACTTAACTTAAATCATCCTTTATGAATAGACATCACAGTGTTTAAGGGGTTTATCCATAAGCGATGATTAAATTAAATAACGTTAAAAGGTCAAAAATGTATGTTTAAAGAATCGCTAATCACTAGTTAACTTTAAGCAGCTTTTATGAATAAGGGGGTAAAAGTATAAGTGCGGACGACAGCAGGCCAAGCTACCCGAAACTGTAATATATTCCCAATCAACTTTGAGCTTAAACGCTTTAGAGATAAAGTTGAAAATCTAACAAAGACATCTGACAGATTGTAGTCGGTTGACTTGCTGTTGTCTGTATAAAGATGTAAAGATGGTATGATTCTTTTTTTAAATATGTATTTATAAACTAGTGTTTGACCGCAATCCCGCCTGATGGTAAGCAGTGATGCAATCGTTGATGGTAAAACGCGCTAGTTTATTAAGAGCCTATTCACTCAAACAAAACTAAGTGAATAGGAAGGAAGACGGCAGTTGAGCGAGGTGATGCAATGTTAAACCCAACAACACGACCAACGATGCTGCGCCAAAGGGAGATTGATCTGAAGACCCTCCAGGACCAAACTCTCAACACAACAACATTAGGAGCATCGTACCCGGCACACATCGCAACACAACTGCTCAGACCCGTCCTCCGTACGGCTTCACCAGACATCATAAACACGACTGCAAATTTTTTTTTTTCTTTTCAGCGGTATACCTTTGCAAGCGTACAATGCAGAACAAGGCACGTTTGGAATTAGCTGACTATGAGGCTGAATCTTTGGCGAGGCTTCAAAAGATGTTTAGCAGGAAGTGGGAATTTATATTTATGCAGGCTGAGGCTCAGAGCAAGGTAAATACTAATATGATAGTTATATTATTTTACTGACAGCTTCCGTGGCGTAGCGGTAGCATGAGTATGAATATTTGCACTAGTCTGGTCGTGCCTCGGAAAGCACGTTAAGCCGTAGGCCCCGGTTGCCATACGAACATCTAATGGCAGTCGTTACGGGTTGTTGGAGCCCTCAAAAGTCCAACAATTGGTCTAATTGCAATGCTTCGATATCGCCTTCGGGTTGTGGAGGTCAGACGGCAGTCGCTTCACGGAAAATATCGAACTTTAGCCAAAATCAGCAGTTAGACTGGTAAAGCGGACCCCAGACTCCAAAGCTGAAAAAGCTTCGGATGCGACTGGGATTAACGCTGAGATGATGATGATAGTTAAATTATTTTACAGAGGTACTAGCGGCTTCGTTCACTTTTTTTTATATGGTCCGCTCCTATTGGTCGCAGCGTGATGTTATATAGCCTAAAGCCTTCCTGGATTAATGGGCTATCCAACGCAAAAAGAATTTTTCCAATCGGACCTGCAGTTCCTGAGCTAATCTCAGGAACTACAGGACTCTCAGGAACTATATCGCATGCTGCAACCAATAGGAGCGGAGCAACTCCACGCGAACGATGTCGCTGGCGGCCTCTTGTATGATATAATTAGCGGTTGCCAGCGACTTCGTTCGCGTGGAGTTAGTAATTTGAACATGTTATGCTCCGCTCTTATTGGCTACAGCGTGATGTTATATAGCCTAAAGCCTTCCTGGGTTAATGGGCTTTCCAACGTAATAAGAATTTTTCAAATCGGATCAGTAGTTGCTGAGATTAGCGCGTTCAAACAAACTCTTCAGCTTTATATATTAGTATAGATGAGGGTGCAAAGCTCTCTCATCCGCTATAGAAAAGGGCGGATCCTCCAACCAAATGGCGTTATGTCGGGAAACTGCCCGACGTTTGATGTCGGGAAGTTGTATGTATGTGAGCTTGTTTAGATTCCGCCTGATGGTGAGCAGTGATGTTATCGTTGATGGTAAAGCGCACTAGTTTATTAAGAGCCTATTTACTCTAGCCTTGAAGATACTTTAATTGTAATCAGACGGAAAGACCGCCGTTGGCAAATTGCTGCAGTCCTTTTATTGTACGCGGTATACAAGACGAGACGAAACGCTTTCCAGATCGCAGTGGTGTCAACAACGTAAGGGTGGATACTCGCCGTACGACGGGTCGTCCGATGTTAGCGAAATTAAGATATGTAATAGGCTATTTGACAGATTTATAATTTCTATCTTGAATTACTTGGTTGCGGTTAAGAAGTTCACCGACAGTATTTTATTTTAAATACCTTTTTCGTAAGAAACATGCAAATAAAAATTCAAAATTCAAATAAGCCGCCGAAACGCTTTATTCAGCAATGTGGCGTCGCGCCTTGTAAGTGACGTCACAAGTATATAAACGATTTTCGGTTCCGCAGTGGTGTTTGTATTTATCTGTTATTTGTTGTTGTTTATCTAATAAAATGGTTTCCCAGCGGTGTGCTGTACCGGGTTGTACAAATACGTCGATAAAACACCTGAGAACACATAGAACAACAACAAGTGCTGACGTGCGTATGACGTCATCGTGACATTAGCCAATCCGGATCGTTTCACAATATGTGGCGCGAGATACAAAAAGTCAAATATATTTTTATATTTTTGAATATACAGTATGTTAAGAAAACCCTGTCCGACCCATAAGGATAATAAAGGTTAGGTAAACACATGACCAAATATAATATAAATTTTTACGTAATCATCATAGTATCAATACAAATGAATTTAGAAATAATCTTTTTTTCCCGCGAATGTCGAAAACTTCCACGAAATGTGGTACTTTTTAAAAAAGTGACAACACCGGTATTATTATGAGCGAATAGCGATGCGACCACGTGCCGCGTGCCCTGCCGCCCACCGCCCGTGGAAGGGTATAAACGCACATTTATTAAGTTACCTCTTTTTTGCGAAATACTATTTATTTTTTTAGGGGGATTTTTTTTTAACTTTAGCCCGGTTTTGTATCCATTAGTAGAATCAGTTATCGATACCTAACAACACCTTCACGGATCGGACAGGGTTTTCTTAACATACTGTATTAATTGTTATTATTTTTATTAAAACTCATGTAAATGACATAAATAACCCTCATTTTATGCATTTAAAGCAAATAATCACAAAAAAAACATACTGTCAAATAGCCTCTTCCTCGATTTAGCATAAAAGGAAAATTATTTAATAATTGCCATCATTTACAGGTAGACAAAAAACGCGACAAATTGGAAAGGAAAGTGTTGGATAGTCAAGAGCGAGCATTCTGGGATGTACACCGACCCATGGTAAAAAAAAATTCTATACTACTCGCGCTAGTTAACTGTGCACCTCGCTGGAATGCGACCCGTCTCCCGCTACCCGCGCGGCGCCCGGCATTCGCCGTAAGCGCTGAGTACCGATAGCATCTTTGTTACAATTTTTTTTTTTTAATTATAAACTAGCGCTTGACCGCAATCCCGCATGATGGTAAGCAGTGATCAGTCCTTCGATGTACGCGGTGTAAAAGACGAGGCGAAACGCTTCGTCCGGATCGTAGTGATGTTAACAACGTAAGGGTGGAAACTCGCCGTTCGACGGGTCGTCCGATGGTGGAATTAAATTATGCAATTCCCTCGCACACTCCCCAAGATGCATCCTATAGAACACCGAAAGGCTGGCTAGTCTACGCCTGTGCTCTAGGCTTTGGAGACCGTCTCGAGTTAGATCACGGTCACCAATCAGCCTCTTCGCACGCCTCTCCACTGAATCCAAAGTGGCCAGGTGACACTTAGCAGCACCAGCCCAAATGTGGCTGCAGTACTCCACACACGAACGGACCTGTGCTTTTAACATCATTAGAAGCTGCTCTGGTGTGATGTACTGCCGGACCTTTGCGATAACGCCAAGTTTCCTGGCAGCCACCTTGGCCTTGGACTCAATGAACCGCCCAAAGTTTAGGTTCGAGGAAAACTCAACTCCCAAAAGATGAAGGCGGTCGGTACACTTCAAGGATACATTTCGAAAAGTAGCAGCCAAGGTGAACGGGCTCCTCTTGGCGGTGAACAGACACGCCTGTGTTTTGGCGGCATTGAATGCTACAAGATTGGCATTGCCCCATTCGGAGACTGCCTGTAGTGCAACATTTGTTCGCTCTACCATAGCCTCTCTTTCGGACCGGATTGATTCCCTACTAGCCCGAGCATCCGGCAGGTATCTCTCCACAACTGTGCTATCGTCTGCATACCCATAGATATACCGGGCATCAGCAGATCTTTTATTTGCAGCAGGAACAGTGTTGCAGAGAGAACAGACCCCTGAGGAACACCGGCATTAGTCGACAAAGGCTCAGATGAGCATCCGTCGACAACGACTCGGAGGGACCGTTCACTCAGGAAGTCTTACCCAGCCAGTCAGGCCAGGGGAAATCTCGTACATACCCGGTCGAAGGCTTTCGAGACATCAAGGGAGACAACAATCGCTTCCCCATTTCTCTCGAGGGCCTTGCCCCACAATTGTCTAAATACAGTTTAAAGCCCCTAGCTCGCCGCCCGGTCGCGGACCAGGCCCTAGTCGATTGCACATCTTGACGGGGTCCACGAAGACCGATGCCTCCTGGGTCAGGGTTGGGGTTGGTTAAACAAGAAACCGTGGCCCTGGCCGTCGCACAGGCAAGTGAAGAAACACGGGTGGGTTTTAGTCAGTAAAGTCTGACACGCCCTTCCGCTCCGCCCAGAGCTGGAGAAGTCATTTGATGATTTCCCATCCCAACAAAAAAAAAGCCCCTGTTATTATTACTGTTTCTGTGGAGTTTTTGCTTTGTTAAGTTTTTTTATTTAGTTTGTTGTTGTTTTTCACACTTTCGACGCGTTAGTGAAGCCTGTTGGTTGCACCAACATTATATTTCAGTCCATATTGTATCAATTTAACTGGTAAACGTTATGAGTAAAATGATCTAGTATTATGACGCTTTTTCATCAAAACGACCTTTTATTAACATAAAAAATAAATGTAATTTAATTCCAAATGACGTCACAGAGCGAACTGCGCAGTTAACTCGCGCGTGTTATATATTTATGTACCTACTTACTAAGTATATCTTGGACATTGATGTCCAAGATATACTGATTACAAGGTGAAGGAAAACATCTTGAGGAAACCTGGACTTTAAGTCTGAAATCGCCAACCTGCATTCAACAAGCGTGATAATTACGCTCGATCCTTCTCTGTATGAGAGGAGACCTGTGCCCAGCAGTGGGACGATAAAAAAGTCGATGATGATGATGATGATGACTAATTATTATTGATTGATAATAATGCATATACATAATTATTATTGATTGATAATAATGCATATATAAAATTATTATGATATTTTTTCTAGCCTGGCTGCGTAAATACAACAGAAATTGACCCGAAAAAGTTATCTCGCATTAATGCATTAAAAGCTAAACGGCTCCGACAGTGTCAGGAGTTGATATTACAACATAATCTGAAGGTAAGCAAATACTAGTCCAAACACACCCATAAATACACAAAGAAAGTTAGAAATAATATTTAATGTGACTTTTATTTTATTAATAATAAACTAGTGTTTGACCGCAATCCCGCCTGATGGTAAGCAGTGATGCAATCGTTGATGGTCAAGCGCGCTGGTTTATTAAGCCTGTTCACTTAAAAAAACTTATTGAATGGGAAGAAAGACGGCAGTTGAGCGAGGTGATGCAATGTTTAACCCAGAGGGAGATCTGAAGACCCTCCACGACCAAACTCCCAACACAACAACATTAGGCGCATCGTACCCGGCACACATCGCAACACAGCTGCTCAGACCCGTCCTCCGTACGGCTTCAACAGACATCATGCCGGAACACGACAAATCGCTTGGCGGCAAGACTTTGTCTGGTGGGTGGTAACTTCTGCCGGCGGCCGATGTTCTCACGCCCTTCCACTCCGCACAGAGCGGGAGACTTCATTTGATATTCTCTTTCATTAAATACCAAAGTTTCAGGCTGAGATCCGGACATATGCCGCTTAACAACGCTTTACCTTTTTAATGAAAAAATGTGTCCCCAACTGTGAGGAATGTGTTATGGTAGATGTTTTTCATCTCTTATCGGAATGTGTCCGGTTTCAGGATGAGAGGGATGTATTAATTAATAAATTAGGTTTAATTAAAAACAATATAGGTTTATTTAATGGAATTTTATCTGCCATAACATCGGCCGCCGGCAGAAGTTACCACCCACCAGACAAAGCCTTGCCGCCAAGCGATTTGTCGTGTTCCGGCATGATGTCTGGTGAAGCCGTACGGAGGACGGGTCTGAGCAGTTGTGTTGCGATGTGTGCCGGGTACGATGCGCCTAATGTTGTTGTGTTGAGAGTTTGGCCGTGGAGGGTCTTCAGATCAATCTCCCTTTGGCGCAGCATCGTTGGTCGTGTTGTTGGGTTTAACATTGCATCATCTCGCTCAACTGCCGTCTTCCTTCCTATTCGCTCAGTTTTTCCGAGTGAATAGGCTCTTAATAAACTAGCGCGCTTTACCATCAATGATCGCATCACTGCTTACCATCAGGCGGGAATGCAGTCAAGTGCTAGTTTATAATTATTAAATAAAAAAAAAACCTTTATATTGTGCGGCCAAGAAGTTGTATAGTTTCGTAAGTCTTCGTTTTGTCAAATAGATATAAGGAGTATGTTGTTTCACTTAGTGTGATAGCTTAAGGACTGCCATGTATTTATACAGCATTTAAAGAAAACCCTGTCCCATCCGTGAAGGTATTGTTAGGTATCGATAACTGATTCTACTAATGGATATAAAGCCGGGCTAAACTTAAAAAAAAGATCCCCCTAAAAAATAAATATTATTTCGCAAAAAGGGGTAACTTTATACATTTGCGGTAAGCAACTCTTCCGCGGGCGGCGGGGGACAGGGCACACGGCACGTGGTCGCATCGCTATTCGCTCATAATAATACCGGTTGGAATTAATTCGTGGGAAAAAAAGATTATTTCAAAATTCATTAATATTGGTACCTGGGTGGATTGAAAAGTACTCGGCCTAACACAGATCCATTCAATTCTAAAAATCAAATCTACCCACATTATTTAGTTCAATTCAGACTAGTTCATTGTGTGAAGTTCGAAACGTGTGCGATAATTAGTTGTGATTTTATAAATTTATTAACAAAGTAATCAGACATAATTTCCGCGAATGGAGCAAATCGAGCAGCGTGCCGTCATTAAGTACCTCCATAAGAAGGGGCTATCATCAAAAGCCATCCATGATGACATGGTCAGTACATTAGGCGATTGTGCTCTGTCATATTCATCCGTCAAAAAATGGATAGCAGAATTTAAGCGTGGTAGAGAGAGAGTGTGTAAGATGAACCCCGCTCTGGAAGGCCTTCGACGTCAACTACTGACGAAAATATTAAAAAAGTACTTGATTTAATAATGGGAGACCACAGATTAAAAATTAGAGAGATAGCCGAGATTATAGGCATCTCTTATGAACGAACTCAGAACATCATTGTCAACGAGTTGGGTTTCCACAAAGTGTCTGCGAGGTGGGTTCCGCGACTGCTTTCAGTCGAACAAAAAAGGACACGATTGACTATTTCACGCGACTGTTTGGAGTTATTTGAAGTCGATGCAGATGATTTTTTTAATCGTTTTGTTACTATGAAACATGGGTTCATTACTGTACACCGGAAACAAAACAACAATCGAAACAGTGCAGAAGACCTGGTTCACCACCCCCTAAAAAGGCTAAGTCGATTTTATCGGCAAATAAGGTGATGGCTTCAGTATTCTGGGACTCGAAAGGTGTGATTATGATTGATTATCTTGAAAGGGGTCAGACTATAAACTCTGATTACTACTGCACCTTACTACGTCGTTTACGAGAGGAAATAAAAGAAAAACGTCGAGGAATGCTCAGAAGAAAATTCCTGTTTCATCAAGATAACGCCCGTGTTCACACATCAGTACAGTCAATGGCTGAAATTCACAACTGTGGCTTTGAACTGTTACCGCATCCGCCGTATTCACCTGATCTGGCACCATCAGACTTCTTTCTGTTCCCTAACATAAAAAAGCACTTGGGAGGTCAAAGATTTTCGACAATCGACGAGGTCAAAGCAGCTGTAGACGCATATTTTGACTCTAAGGAAGAATCATTTTTTTCAACGGTCTAAATGCTTGGAATTGGAGGTGGCAAAAGTGTATTGAACTTGATGGTGATTATGTAGAAAAATAAAAATATAACTGATTTAGTACGTGTTTATTTTCTTGGTTAGGCTGAGTACTTTTCAATCCACCCTCGTACTATGATGATTACGTAAAATTTTATATTATATTTGGTCATATGTTTACCTAACATTTATTATCCTTATGGGTCGGACAAGGTTTTCTTTACATATTGTATACAAAAGTTCCTAAATAAATAAAGAGAGAAAAAAAAAACCAAAGTATTGTATGAATTTATTTAAATATGTATCTATTATAAATATAGTATCGCTGAGTTAGTATCCCATAACACAAGTCTCGAACTTACTTTGCGGCTAGCTCAATCTGTGTGATTTGTCCGTATATATTTATTATTTATAATTAATTGTTTTCTTCACAGAATAATCCGATAGTTACCATCACAAACCCACAGGAGAGTGAAGAAGAGATACAGAAGAAAAATGACAATACTATCAAGGAGAATGGTGAGAGACTTATTAATTAATTATATACTAACTGCGTACCGTGGTTTCATCCGCATGAGTTACGATTAATGTGATTTTTTTTTTAAATTAATTTTTAAACTAGCGCTTGACCGCAATCCCGCCTGATGGTAAGCGGTGACGCAATCGTTGATGGTAAAGCGCACTAGTTTATTAAGAGCCTATTCACTCTAGCCTTGAAGACACTCAAATTGTAGTCCGACGGAAACACCGTCGCTGGCAAACTGTTGCAGTCCCTCGATGTACGCGGTATAAAGGAGAAAGCGAAACGCTTCGTCCGGATCGTAGAGGTGTTAACCACATAAGGGTGGAAACTCGCCGTACGACGGGTCGTCCGATGGTGGAACGGAGATGGGGGAATTAAATCATGCAATTCCCTCGCACACTCCCCAAAATGCATCCTATAGAAGACCGAAAGGCTGGCTACTCTACGCATGTGCTCTAGGCTTTGGAGACCGTCTCGAGTTAGATCAGGGTCACCAATCAGCCTCTTCGCACGCCTCTCCACTGAATCCAAAGTGGCCAGGTGACACTTAGCAGCACCAGCCCAAATGTGGCTGCAGTACTCCACACACGAACGGACCTGTGCTTTTAACATCATTAGAAGCTGCCCTGGTGTGATGTACTGCCGGACCTTTGCGATAACGCCAAGTTTCCTGGCAGCCACCTTGGCCTTGGACTCAATGAACCGCCCAAAGTTTAGGTTCGAGGAAATCTCAACTCCCAAAAGCTGAAGGCGGTCGGCGGTCGAAAGGCTGGCTACTCTACGCCTGTGCTCTAAGCTTAAGCTTTAAGTACTTGAACTTACTAATTGAGCAAGAGTAGTGGAATGTAAGTGGATTGAGGGTAGCGGTGGCCTAGTGGTATGAGCCGCGAATTACAAGTTCGTAGGTCGTAGGTTCGAACCCAGTCAGGCGCTTAACTTTGTGTGAGTTAGTTCCGTACCCAAAAGGTAAAACTGAACCCTATTCATTAATTAGACTTCTCTGTCTGTCTGTCCTCCCGTCCACCTGTCTGTCACCAGGCTGTATCTCATGAACCGTAATAGCTAGACAGTTAAAATAGTTCAGAGATTATGTATTAAAAAAAAAAAAAAACTATTTCAGTTTCCCATACAACAAGCCTCTCAAGTATTAGTGCGCGGGTTCGATTCCAGGTCAGGCAAGTACCAATGTAACTTTTCTAAAGTTATATGTACTTTCTAAGTATATCTTGGACACCATTGACTGAAGGTGAAGGAAAACATCTTGAGGAAACCTGGACTTTAAGTCTGAAATCGCCAACCCGCATTGAGCAAGCGTGGTGATTACGCTCAATCCTTCTCTGTATGAGAGGAGACCTGTGCCCAGCAGTGGGACGATAAAAAGGTTGATGATGATGTATTTCTATTGCCGCTATAACAACAAACACTAAATATGAAAAAATAAAAAACTGTTTCAGTTTCCCATACGACAAACGTGATTTTTTCCCATTTTTTGCTCCATATTAAATATTCATAGAATAAATATAAATAGTTTTTAGTTTTATTGCGTGAGTCCGACTCGCACTTGGCCGGTTTTATCAATATATCCAAATTTATTTTTGTATCGTACTATGGTGCAAGCCTTCAATAGTCTTTTTGTTCTACAGGTGAAAGTTCCCAACCAGAAGTGTCAGTAACCTGCATCCCAGAGCCCACAAAAACTCCCAGCATCGAGCAACAGATAGAAACGGCCAGACGACAAGTCAGCATGTTGCGTGCGCGTCTTGAGCGACGAAATGTTCGCCTGAGCAAAGTACAGGACATGTGAGTATTTCTTATACAGTATGTTAAGAAAACCCTGTCCGACCCATAAGGATAATAAAGGTTAGGTAAACACATGACCAAATATAATATAAAATTTTTACGTAATCATCATAGTACCAATACAAATGAATTTTGAAATAGTCTTTTTTCCCGCCAATTAAATCTAACTTCCTCGAAATTTGGTAATTTAAAAAAAAGTGACAACACCGGTATTATTATGAGCGAATAGCGATGCGACCACGTGCCGGGTGCCCTGCCGCCCGCCGCCCGCGGAATGGTGCTTAACGCACATTTAGTTACCTCTTTTTGCGAAATAATATTTGTTTTTTTAGGGGGATTTTTTTTAAGTTTAGCCCGGTTTTGTATCCATTAGTAGAATCAGTTATCGATACCTAATAACACCTTCACGGGTCGGACAGGGTTTTCTTAACATACTGTATAACTACAACTCGCGCGTGTTAACTGTGCACCTCGCTGGAATGCGACCCGCTCTCCCGCTTCCCCGCTGCGCCCCGCATTCATCGTAAGCGCTGAGTAGCGATAGCATCTTGTGTTACAAATGTCTAAATACAGTTTAAATCCCCTGTTGTTATTATTGTTTCTGTGGAGTTAATGCTTTGTTAAGTTATTTTTTTATTAAGTTTGTTTTTGTTTTTTACATTTTCGACGCGTTAGTGAAGCCTGTTGGTTGCACCAACATTATATTTTTGTCCATCGTCATGAGTGAAAGACCTAGTATTATGACGCTTTATCATCAAAAGGACCTATTAACATTAAAAAAAATCGTAATATATAGTTTTTTAACATTGCGCTTGACCACAATCCCGCCTGATGGTAAGCACTGATGCGATCGTTGATGGTAAAGCGCGCTAGTTTATTAAGAACCTATTCACTCAGATTGAGCGAATAGGAAGGAAGACGGCAGTTGAGTGAGGTGATGCAATGTTAAACCCAACAACACGACCAACGATGCTGCGCCAAAGGGAGATTGATCTGAAGACCCTCCACGACCAAACTCCCAACACAACAACATTAGGCGCATCGTACCCGGCACACATCGCAACACAACTGCTCAGACCAGTCCTCCGTACATTTTTTGCAAACGGTACCGTTTGAATGACGTCAAGGAGCGAGGTGCACAGATAACTCCCGCGAGTAGTAGGATGCATTTTGGTGAGTGTGCGAGGGAATTGCATGACTTGATTCCCCCATCTCCGTTTCATCATCGGACGACCCGTCGTACGGCGAGGTTCCACCCTTACGTTGTTAACACCACTACGATCCGGACGAAACGTTTCGCCTCGTCTTTTATACCGCGTACATCGAGGGACTGTAACAATTTGCCAGCGGAGGTGTTTCCGTCTGATTACAGTTTAAGTGACGTCCTCCGTGGCGCAGCGGCCAACACGCCTGCCTGCAAAGCTTCTGTCTACAAAACCAAAGTGACGAAAAAGCATTTCAGGCACTTTTTCTCTTAAAAAAAATTGTTAAGCAGTCTGAGCAGCAGCAATGTGCTTTGAAGCAAACCAGTATAAGAGAGTTCACCCGAAAGATTTACATTATGAAACGGTCAACACGCCTACGACGTGGAAGCCCCGGGTTCGATGCCCGGCCTGGTGTTAATGGAAAACGATCTTTTCCTGATAGGCCTGGGTCTTGGATGTTTGTCTATATATGTATCCATTATAAAATATAGTATCGTTGAGTTAGTCTCCCATAACACAAGTCTCGAACTTATTTTGGGGCTAGCTCAATCTGTGTGATTTGTCCGTATATATTTATTTATTTATAGTGTCTTTAAGGCTAGAGTGAATAGGCTCTTAATAAACTAGCGCGCTTCACCACAAGTGATTGCATCAATGCTTACCATTAGCGCATGTGAGCTGATACACTAAAACCAAACTATATTTGTCCACAGGCTGATAGCGTACTGCGAACAGTACGCAGAGTACGACGCGTTCTTCACTGCGCCGGAGTGGCCGAACCCCTGGCTCAGTGACACTACTGACATGTGGGATCAGGAGAAACAGAGGTAATTTTATTATTATTTTCTTAATTTCATTTTTAACCGACTTCAAAAAGGAGGAGGTCTCTCAATTTGACCGGTATATATGCTTTTTTATGTTTGTTCGCGGATAAGTTCGTCGTGGTGGCCGCGCTGGTTCGATTCCAGGTCAGGCAAGTACCAATGTAACTTTTCTAAAATTATATGTACTTTTTAAGTATATCTTGGATACCAATGACTGAAGGTGAAGGTAAACATCTTGAGGAAACCTGGACTTCTAAGTATGAAATCGCCAACCCGCATTGAGCAAGTGTGGTGATTACGCTTAATCCTTCTCTGTAAACCAATCCTTCTCTGTAACCAAAGTACAAAATCGCGATTTCCATCTTAAAATTAACGATGAAGATATAAAGGCGGACTTGGAGGTAGCAACTGAGTTTGAGAATTTTTTTACTAGTATTCCAATAATAACAACAAAAACTTTGTCTTCTTCCTCCACTTCTGCCTACGCCATACTAAAAGAATGTGTTCCAGAATGTGACAAACACTTTGAATTTACGTTTGCGACTGCTAAAGACATTATAGAATCTTTTAAGGATCTTGATGTAAAAAAAACTGCCGATCATTGGGGTTTGTCAGTATATACTGTAGCTTCAATAATAGATGTTATCGCACCTTTCTTAGCAATTGTTTTTAATTCTTGTGTCACATCTGGTATATTTCCTGATTTGATGAAACTTAGCAAAGTAATTCCACTGTTCAAATCTGGTAGTACAACTGATCCCACGAATTTTCGGCCAATTTCTATATTACCAACTTTGAGCAAAATTTTTGAAAAATTAATTTTGAAACAGTTGTTGAGACATTTCAACTTATATAATTTATTGCACGTGAAACAATTTGGTTTTACAAAGGGTCGTTCAACTACCGATGCGGGCGTGGCGTTGCTAAAGAACATATTTGGGGCCTGGGAGGAATCGCAAGATGCTCTTGGTATTTTTTGTGATTTGTCCAAGGCCTTTGATTGCGTACATCATGATACTCTTATTAGGAAACTGTACCATTATGGTTTAAGGGACAGAGCTCTCGACCTTCTGACTTCTTATCTGAATAATCGAATTCAGAGGGTTGATGTTAATGGCAACAAATCTGCAGGATCTGAGGTCACCATGGGCGTTCCGCAGGGCTCAATTCTAGGTCCTTTCTTGTTTTTAATTTATATTAATGACTTACCTCATCACGTGAGGGATAATCACAACATAGTATTGTTCGCGGATGACACTTCTCTTATTTTCAAAGTCAAGCGTCAGCTAGCAAATTTTGACGAAGTTAACAATGCACTTTCGAAAGTTGTCCATTGGTTTAATGTAAATAACCTTCTTTTGAATGAAAAAAAAACTAAATTCATTAAATTTTCTACGCCAAATGTCAGGCAGTTAAGTACCAATGTTCAACTGAATGGAGTAGAGTTGATCCCTGTCGAGTCGACAGTTTTTCTTGGATTGACTATTGACTCCAAGTTACAATGGGGTCCTCACATTGAGAAGCTGTCGGGTAGACTCAGTTCTGCCGCTTATGCTGTTAAGAAAATTAGACAGATAACTGATGTGAATACAGCCAGAATTGTTTATTTTAGTTATTTTCATAGTCTTATGACTTATGGGATTCTTCTCTGGGGAACTTGTGCGGACATCAATACCATCTTTGTTTTACAGAAAAGGGCTGTTCGAGCCATTTACAACCTTGGTCCTAGAGATTCTCTTAGAGAAAAATTCAGAGAGGTGAACATTCTGACTGTAGCTTCGCAATATATATTTGAAAATCTTATGTATGTACATAAAAATATATCTAATTTTAAGAAAATAAGCGAAGTTCATAATATAAATACCAGGAACAAACACAATCTTGCTGTACATCACACTCGTCTCCACAGAGTAGGCAACTCGTTCATGGGTCAATGTATACACTTTTACAACAAGCTTCCCATGGACATTCGAAACTTACCCATTAAACGATATAAAACCTATATAAAGGCCAAACTTTGCAAAAAGGGGTATTATAAAATCTCAGATTATTTAGAGGATAGAGAGGCTTGGGACTGAGCTGCTCGCTCTGTTAAGCATTGTTATTAAGCAATATGCGTAATTATAATGTAAATTATTGTAAACATTTTCATTTTTAATGTCTGGACTTTAAAAAAGACGATGATCCCTGAGTTTGTTTCGGCTATTTCTTCTCAGAGGTAGTCAGTTAGGAAATGCCGGCTTCATCTAGTTTTAAAAAAAAAAAAAAAAAAGAAAAAATAAAAAAAACATGACGTGTAAAGGTGATCGGTGATCCTACTTGCTTAATAAACGATTTCATTTCATTTCATTTCATTTCATTTCATTTCATTTCATTTCATTTCATTTGTATGAGAGAAGACCTGTGCCCAGCAGTGGGACGATAAAAAGGTTGATAATGATGATGATGATAATGAACTTCGTCGTTTATGAACCGATTTTGATAATTCTTTTTCTGTTGGAAAGAAGAAATTCCCAAGGTAGTCCCATGATAAGGACATCAGGGTTTGATGGTGCAAAACCAGAGAAATCAAGGGGAACTTTCAAAAATTGTAGGGGCAACCAGTGCGTTTGTAAGTTTTTTCATTAAGTATTTTTGCGTCAGCATCCAGTCTAACCGGATGCAGCTGAACAGTACTTTTCACAACTAAAAAGTGTAAAATAAAAACTTTTTTACAAAAAAAAAAAACAACCGATTTCCAAAAAACACTACAAAGTGAAAAATAACTAATTTCGGAAGTCGGCGCCAATAACTAATATACAAAAACCAAAGACACCGATTAATAACATTTTTGTGACCGTTAAGAGATGGTGGCCATGACTCGCTAGCTTGCTAGGTTGTGTATTTTATTGTGTACATAAATAATAAAAAAAATAAATAAAGAAATTGCGGTCGTCACGCCGTTCGGTGAACGGCGAAAGAACGCGGTCCAATATGGTCGCGTTCTGTTTACTTTAAGTTTTCGGCAGCGTTCACCGCCGATAAACCCAAAAATCAGAGGAGATATTTAATAATTACATTTTTAATTATTTACATATAGAAATAAAAAATATTTAAAAATATAAAAAATAGTAGCCCACCGGTATCGGGAACAGGGTCCAACCTACCGGCGGTCAGGGCTCCAGAGAGAGGAACTTCCTGACATTCCCAGCCGTGCCCAGAAGTACCGCTTTCTGATTCAAGCAGTTGATCCAGCTGCCTAACGAGAGCCTCCTGAGGGGTTGGTCGAAACTCTTGGCTATTAAGCCATAGGGTGTATTATTTTAAAAATAAACGTTGTCCCACTCTAGAAATCTCTCCTGTATCGTGGATACGTTTACAAACATTTAATGGATAGATATATGTATAGTATAGTATGTTAAGAAAACCCTGTCCGACCCATAAGGATAATAAAGGCTAGGTAAACACGTGGCCAAATATAATATGAACATTTTACGTAATCATCATAGTACCAATATTAATGAATTTTGAAATAATCTTTTTTTCCCGCGAATTAATTCCAACTTCCCCGAAATTTGGTAATTTTTAAAAAAGTGACAACACCGGTATTATTATGAGCGAATAGCGATGCGACCACATGCCGCGTGCCCTGCCGCCCGCCGCCCGCGGAAGGGTGCTTAACGCACATTTATTAAGTTAACTCTTTTTGCAAAATAATATTTATTTTTTTAGGGGTTTTTTTTTAAGTTTAGCCCGGTTTTCTATCCATTAGTAGAATCAGTTATCGATACCTAACAACACCTTCACGGGTCGGACAGGGTTTTCTTAAAATACTGTAGATTCCGTCTGATGTTAAGCAGTGACGCATACAGACCGTACTCTTCGCCATATTTTGTCTCCTTTTAATAATACAATATTACTGTCTTCTATTACAGCAAGGAACCTCTCCCGCTGCGGCGCGTACGTCGCTGGTCGTTCAGTCTGCGAGAGCTGCTCAAAGACAATGCTGGCAAGGAACACTTCGCAAAGTTTCTTTCCAAGGAGTTTAGTGGAGAGAATCTCAAGTAAGTGGTCGCTACAAAGAGAAATCAAAATCAAAATTCATTTATTCAAATTAGGCTGAGAATCAGCACTTTTTGAACTTCAATATTACATAAGACAGTCCCCCCAAAACGCCCACCCATCGACACTGCCTTGTGCTTTCGCTGGGGAGAAGAAGTGGCGGAACAAACTCCCCAGCAGCTATCTGTTTATTTAAAAAAAAAAACACGATTTTTTTATGCAATCCTATGTACAGTAATGAACACAAGAAAACACAACAACAATGAAATTATTTACCATATGCCAGCTAGCCACGCCAAAATACCAGCAAAGCAAATAATTAAAATAACTTTAAAATGTAAATAAGTAAAAACTTATTACCTAAACAAAAGCTCCGGGTGTAAAGGGTGTGACAGCTTACATATTTATGCATTGTAAAAAAGCAAATTATATGAACTCATATAACGTGTCAGTAAGCTAATTCTGGAGATAGAACACAAACATTGTCTTGAGTTAATCAGAGCGACCAGTAGGCCTAGTATGAGTTTATATTACGAAATTGAGCGCGTTTGACTCAGCGATTGGCTCGCTTCAAGGTCGTAAGAACCCTCAACCAATGAGAGCGCCAAACGCGCTCGATATCGACGATCGAGTTTCGTATTGAAAACTCGTACTAGGCCTACAGCTATTCTTATCGTTTAAATAATCTTTTACGGAGTAAGTAAAGGGGCCGTTCAAATATTACGTAAGCAGATTTATTACAATTATTTACCCCCCCCCCCCCCATCACCCATGTCAGCAAAAGTAAGCAAAACTCTTACCCTATGCATACGTAAACATTTTTCAATTATAAATGTATCTTTTTATATTTATAATTATAATGTTATATAATATTTATAATTATAATGTTATATAATATTTATAATTTTAAAAATAAGAAAATAGATTTAAGATAGATATTACTTATACAGTATTCAACATAGAGGAAGGGACAAAATATTATAATCTTATGAACAAAACATTTCAAGCAAAGATAACGTGAGGGTTGCACTTCGTGTAAAAAAGTAAATAACTACGGATGACGTAATCATCATCTAGACTCCCCTACCCCCCATGTCATCCAAAATAAACAAAACAAAGACCCCTCCGCCCCCCAATAGTGCTTACGTAATACTTGAACGACCCCAAAGTAAGTTAAAAGGCGTATCCACATTATTCTTTCGTCTGTATTTTATTCAAGTTTAGGTATATCTATAAGCGCCGTAATTTTAGATCTGTAATAATGAGATACTTTAATATGGCTGTCTCTGACATCGACGCACAAACGAGTACCATGGATCCAGTACATGATTCTGAACCCCCCAGTGGTGGAATTTATCGCCGATTTTTTCATGATTTAAAAAAATAATATGCTGTTTTATTCACTTTAAACCGTTCATAATTGATATACTTTTATAACCCAATAAGATTTTAAAGAAAAATTAATTATTTCGCTAATTACACAAAAAAGCGCAATGTGAACAAAACTCTGAAAACCTATCCTATCAGCTGATTTAATAGAGTTCACATCAGGGATCAACGTCATAGCCACAAACCCGCACTGCGGCACGCTTGCAACGCTCAAAGGCCGAGCCGACACATTTTTTTAAACACTGTGATTTCTGTAAGTGCTCATTAACGATATAAATGACTATCATAATTTTATTAATGGCATGCGGTGTAGCCTTTTCGCGAAGTTTGCGTTACGATGTCAGATACGTCCTGTATAATGCAATATCATTATCACAATAATTATTTATGCCATTGTCAAGCAATGATAGCTATTGTAATATGAGTGACAGTTTGTGCACAATAGATCAGCACGAGTATTACAATAGCTGTTTGCGACAGTGGCATACAAAACTTTTTCAACGACATTGAAATAAATAAATACAAAAAACCGTCAGTATTGTTTTATTATTATAATACCACAAATGAAAGGCAAAGGCAATTCATCCATACAGCCTAATAATATGCGATGTTTAGTCGTGAAGCAAATACGCGCGCTTTTTGACATATGTTGATTTTTTGTAGCCATAGCCATAAAAAAGAATTAGAAAGTTTCATTGTATTACGGTTTACCCGTGTGGAAATGGTGATTGTAACACGACTTGGCAGAAATGAGTACTATTGAGATATGACTTATGCTTATGTATTAAGCAAATTACCAAATGGTCGTAGAAAAAGGTACATTTCAACATGATTTTATCAAATAATTTGTAATCTCTGCTTGCGAGATGTAGAATCCGTGTGAAGTCAGTATGACGCGTTGTTTTGTATGTGGACTTTATATACAATATGTAAAGAAAACCCTGTCCGATCCGTGAAGGTATTGTTAGGTATCGATAACTGATTCTACTAATGCCTACAAAGCCGGGCTAAACTTAAAAAAAAAAATACCCCTAAAAAATAAATATTATTTCGCAAAAAAGAGTTAACTTAAAAAGATATTTTTTCCACTTCCCTCCATAACAAGCAGGAGACAGAACAGAACTAGGCCAATCGGCACAAAGGGACATTATTGCAACTGGGAGAAGCCCAGATTGCCAAACACCACGGAATAAAATTTGGTTAAGTTAATGGGTCCTAAGTAGACATGTGCTGTTACAATTGATTCCAATAATAGGTATGGCAAAAGCGCCTGAACGCACGGAAATTGGTTCTAGTTTCTACAAGGTCCGTATAATAAACGACTCCGGATGTAACTTGTACACTATCCAACATAATATTGCGTTTATTCTGCCAAAGAACACACTACATCTTGTAAGTCCACTAGGCTACTAGTGCTACATTTTAATCAACATTATTTGTCCCACAGATTCTGGCTCGCTGTACAGGAGCTGAAGGCGCTACCCATCCGACGGGTCTCAGCTCGCGCCAAGGAGATCTGGAAGGAATATCTCGCGAGTGATGCAGCCATGCCTATCAACATTGATGCGGCTAGCAGGTAACCAAACACCACCAGTGTGGTGTTTTTTCATAAAGAATAATTTAGGTTAAGTGACGTTATAAGGTCAAAAATGTATGGGTAAAGAATTGCTAATCACTAGTTAACTTTAAGCAACGTTTATGAATAAGGGGGACGATGTTTTCCTTCACCTTTTAATCAGTCATTGGTATCTAAGATATACTTAGAAAGTACGTATAACTTTAGAAAAGTTACATTGCCTGACCTGGAATTGAAACCGCACACTCGTACTAATACACTTAAAGCTTGGGATTGAGCTTCTCGCTCTGCTAAGCAATGTTATTAAGCAATATGGGTAATTATGCTACAATAGGGATATATACAAGGTGTGAAAATCAAAAAAATAATTAGTCCGACTTATAGATAATAAAAAAAAAAATACGAGTGTGTTTATGACCACACGACTGAAGTGAAACTTCTTTGGCTCCATCTGTATGTATATATATACTAGCTGACCGGCAAACGTTGTTTTGCCATATAAATAATAAAAAAAAATTAGGGGTGGAGTATCCCTAACATTTAGGGGGATAAGCACCGGATAAGCACAAAAAAAATCATCAAAATCGGTCGAGCCGTTTCGGAGGAGTTTAAGTTCGAACACCGTGACACGAGAATTTTATATATTAGATGGTTTCATTGGTAAATTAATATTTTTGCATAGATCTTCTATTTTGATTGAAAAAAAAAAACTCGTTGTAGACCTTGTAGTACCAAGCTCGCGCCACGGGCGCCTCTGTGCTTATATCCCCCACTTAACTTCCGTTCGCCTTGCCCGATCACTTTTCGTAACACTTACATCACGCGTTCGCCAGCTTACTCCCCAAGTCAAGCGTGCGTAAAGAAGTTACACTTCAAAAATTAAGACACGTATTTGTTACTTTGTCGAAATTACCAAATACTACTGAGATATAGCGTATTAAAGTTAAGGAGTGGGGGCTAATTACATCACGCCGTTGTGTATTTTGTACCACGGCGTGACGTCATGCGACATTTCAAATAAAAAATACGTGTTCAATATTTTTTATAAATCCATCTGATGGACATTAAATTATTTTTTACGATACAACCCAATTATGATATTTTAATCACTGTTTTTTTTTTAAATCACTTAAATTAATTGCTATGTACAAATCAAACACATATTGTTATTGTAAACATTTTCATTATTAATGTCTGGACTTGAAAAAAGACGATGAACTCTGAGTTTGTTTCGGCTATTTCTTCTCAGAGGTAGTCAGTTAGGAAATGCCGGCTCCAGCTAGTTTTAAAAAATACGACGTGTAAAAGTAATCTGTGATCCTACTTGCTTAATAAAGGATTTCATTTCATTTCATTACTTGAGAGGCTGGTGTTTTAACCACTAGGCCACCACGTCCACGACTTCTCGGGGTCACCATCTACCCCTATTGGAAGAGGGTTTGATTTTATGTGTGTTTATTTTCTTTGCAGGGAGCTGACGCGCCAGAAAGTGGAATCTGGAACCCCTGACAGATATTGTTTTGATCAAGCTCAGGTATTTTAGATCTGTTCAAAGTAATGTTTATAATTTAGTGTTATTTCCGCTTAAGCCAATATCAACTTTGTGTTGGGGGAAATATGGTTGAGTTCAGAGTGACTAAGCATTATTGATTATGAAAAAGATACTTTTGTTTGAATTTGTAGTGTAAGGTGAACTTTTTGTGAAGAAATTTAAAGTTATTTTTCTGTAAACTCATAATTAAAATGCAACACACATTTTTGTGACCGTCATAGATCGTGGCCATGACTCGCTAGCTTGCCAGTTCGACAATAAGTGCGTTCGTCACCCCGTTCTGTGATCGGGGGAAGAAGACGGTCCACTATAACATACTAAGGCGGTCCACATTATACAGTATGTTAAGAAAACCCTGTCCGACCCGTGAAGGTGTTGTTAGGTATCGATAACTGATTCTACTAATGCATACAAAACCGGGCTAAACTTAAAAAAAAAATCCCCTAAAAAAATAAATATTATTTCGCAAAAGGAGGTAACTTAATAAATGTGCGTTGACCACCCTTCGCCTGCCGCCCGCGGGGTGCGGGCGGCAGGACATCCGGCACGTAGTCGCATCGCTATTCGCTAATAATAATACCGGTGTTGTCACTTTATAAAAATTACCAAATTTCGGGGAAATTGGAATTAATTCGCGGGAAAAAAAGATTATTTCAAAATTCATTTGTATTGGTACTATGATGAATACGTAAAATTTTATATTATATTTGATCATGTGTTTACCTAACCTTTATTATTCTTATGGGTCGGACAGGGTTTTCTTAACATACTGTATACTAAGTTTTAGGCAGCGTCCACTGCCGATAAACACAAAATTCAAAAGAGATATTCAATAGATTGTCTGTAAAAGATCGCTCTTAGTGATAACACCGCCCATTGTGTCACCTTTTTTTTTCGGACAAATCACACAGATTGAGCTAGCCTCAAAGTAAGTTCAAGACTTGTGTTATGGGATACTAACTCAACGATACTGTACAGTATGTTAAGAAAACCCTGTCCGACCCATAAGGATAATAAAGGTTAGGTAAACACATGACCAAATATAATATAAAATTTTACGTATTCATCATAGTACCAATACAAATGAATTTTGAAATAATCTTTTTTTCCCGCGAATTAATTCCAATTTCCCCGAAATTTGGTAATTTTTAAAAAGTGACAACACCGGTATTATTATGAGCGAATAGCGATGCGACCACGTGCCGCGTGTCCTGCCGCCCGCCCCCCGCTGGCGGCAGGCGAAGGGTGGTCAACGCACATTTATTAAGTTACCTCCTTTTGCGAAATAATATTTTTTTTTTTTAGGGGATTTTTTTTAAGTTTAGCCCGGTTTTGTATGCATTAGTAGAATCAGTTATCGATACCTAACAACACCTTCACGGGTCGGACAGGGTTTTCTTAACATACTGTATTTAGCTAGCTCAATCTGTGTGATTTATCCGTATATATTTATATTTATTTATTTTATGACGCTTAAGTATTCGGCACAATACTTGACATATTTGCACAAAAATAAATAAATATACGACACTGATACAGAGTTACTAATACTCTAAGTGTATGTTATTACAGATGTCCGAACTTACGATATCACATTTTACATCTGTCAATTTCAACGAAACCTCTTACTGAGGACATCTTTTGCTAAACGACGGGAACTTATTTGAAAACCTATTGCTATTACAATAAGGCGGATTTTTGTTTAACATTGCAATATACATTTAAACTTCGTGTTTCCAGGCTCACGTTTATCATCTGATGAAATCGGACAGTTACTCAAGATACTTACGATCTGAAATGTATAAAGATTATTTAAATGGGTCGAAGAAAAAGGTATGTACTTATGTCTTACATTTTTAACACTAGTTTTCTTCAGTAGAAGCTTTATCTCATGCAATTTCACAATCGCCCCGATTCCTTTACTTACAGACTAAACTGAAACTAAGCTTGGTACAAGAACTTGTAAGTCGTGGCCGATACCGCTAGGCCACTGGTGGTCTCAACACTGACAGGACTAAATTAATATTAATTTAGTCCTGTCAAATTAAGTTATTCCATACAGTTCAGTCGTGATTAAAACATGGCGGTTAAAAAATACGTCCGATGTGGACTAATTTCACAGGACTAAACTAAAATTGTATCTTTTGTCCTTTTCTTTATAAAATATTATAAAGATAAAGACGCAATTAACTTTAAATTTAATTTAGTTTGGGAACAAGGGAATTGAGGCCGATATTTGCATTTCGTCACTGTTTTATTTAATATTTTTTACAGTTTTGTATCGCCCTTATTTAATATTGTTTGAGATTTTATTTATAACACTTTTACTTTAATATATCTACTTTATTATTTCATCATCATCAACCTTTTTATCGTCCCACTGTTGGGCACAGGTCTCCTCTCATACAGAGAAGGATTGAGCGTAATCACCACGCTTGCTCAATGTGGGTTGGCGATTTCAGACTTAAAGTCCAGGTTTCCTCAAGATGTTTTCCTTCACCTCCAGTCACTGGTGTCCAAGATATACTTAGAAAGTACATATAACTTTAGAAAAGTTACATTGGTACTTGCCTGACCTGGACCTTTATTATTGAATAATTTAATTTCCAAATGTAACTTAGCTAACAAAAACTAAAGTACAGTGTTTTTTAAATACATTTTTTTTTAAATATTTTCCTAGCATAGGTAGGTTAGCTATCGACAGATGTTCTTATAATATTAGAGAACGGTATGTCATGTACGGACGACAGGAAGTGAAGCTACCCCAAACTGTGAAATATTCCTAATCAACCTTAAGCCTTAATGCTTTAGAGATAAAGATGAAAATCTAATAAAGAAATCTGACAGATTGTAGTTTCTCTCTTTTTTTTTCGCAATCCCGCCTGATGGTAAGCAGTGATGCGATCGTTGATGGTAAAGCGCGCTAATTTATTAAGAGCCTATCCACTCAGAAAAACTGAGCGAATAGGAAGGAAGACGGCAGTTGAGCGAGGTGATGCAATGTTAGGCCCAACAACACGACCAACGATGCTGCGCCAAAGGGAGATTGATCTCAAAACCCTCCACGACCAAACTCCCAACACAATAACATTAGGCGCATCGTACCCGGCACACATCGCAACACAACTGCTCAGACCCGTCCTCCGTACGGCTTCACCAGACATCATGCCGAAACACGACAAATCGCTTGGCGGCAAGGCTATGTCTGGTGGGTGGTAACTTCTGCCGGCGGCCGATGTTATGGCCTACCACCGAGTCGCTGGATGTGCCGTCGACTAAATATATATTGGTGCCGCCTTCACAAGCTAGACTAATTTTAGGATCAATGCATCATTATCTTTCTATAAAGGGTGTATCTGACATCGACGCACAAACGAGTACCATAGATCCAGTACATGATTCTGAACCCCCCAGTGGTGGAATTTTTCGTCGGCTTTTTCATGATTTAAAAAAACATATATGTAGTTTTTTTCACTTTAGACCGTTCATAATTGCTATACTTTTATAACCTACTGTACTGCAGCCACATTTGGGCTGGTGCTGCTAAGTGTCACCTGGCCACTTTGGATTCAGTGGAGAGGCGTGCGAAGAGGCTGATTGGTGACCCTGATTTAACTCGAGACGGTCTCCAAAGCCTAGAGCACAGGGGTAGAGTAGCCAGCCTTTCGGTGTTCAATAGGATGCATTTTGGAGAGTGCGAGGGAATTAAGTACATGATTTAATTCCCCCATCTCCGTTCCACCATCGGGCGACCCTTCGTACAGCAGGTTTCCACCCTTATGTTGTTAACACCACTACGATCCGGACGAAGCGTTTCGCCTCCTCCTTTATACCGCGTACATCGAGGGACTGGAACAGTTTGCCAGCGGCGGTGTTTCCGTCGGACCACAATTTGAGTGTCTTCAAGGCTAGAGTGAATAGGCACTTAATAAACTAGTGCGCTATACCATCAACGATTGCGTCACTGCTTACCATCAGGCGGGATTGCGGTCAAGCGCTAGTTTATAATTTTAATAATAAAAAAAAAACAAAAAAACGCAATGAAAACAAAACTCAAAAAACTATCTTATCAGCTAATTTAATAGAGTTTACATCGGGGATCAACGTCATACCTACAAACCCGCATGGCGGCATGCTTGCAACGCTCAAAGGCCGAAACGACACTTTTTTTAAACACGGTGAATTCTGTAACCGTTCATTAACGACATAAATTACTTTCATAATTTTATTAGTGGCATGCGGTCTAGCCTTTTCGCGAAATTTGCGTTACGATGTCAGATACACCCTGTATTAAAAAAGATATAAAGTGATTCAGTAAATCAATCCGAACAAACTATTTTCAGGAAGTGCGTTAATTAATTTACATGTTGTATATCTAATATATAAAATTCTCGTGTCACGGTGTTCGGCTTTAAACTCCTCCGAAACGGCTCGACCGATTTTGATGAAATTTTTTGTGCTTAACCGGTATCTATGAGAATCGGCCAACATCTATTTTTCATCCCCCTAAATGTTAGGGGTAGTCCACCCCAAAATTTTTTATTTTTTAGACAAAATTTTTAATTTCTATTTTTTTATGATACAGCATACAAAAATACATACAATCCCCAATTTTCACCCTTCTACGATCAACCCTTATTTTTTAATAGCCATTTTAGTAATTTAATCTATTATTTATATGGCAAAACAACGTTTGGCGGTCAGCTAGTTTTTCCATATAATTTTAAAATCATATGCCATTTTAAAATCTTTTGTGTTTTTGTTTTTTTTTTCATTCATGGCTTCGCAACTCTGCCTTTTCAGTGTCACAGCTTCTCTTCTCTATGCCTTTCTACTTCCGTAACTTCATTCATACATTTATCCTCTCATTAGACCACATTACTAACCAATTTCTTCATGTTCTCATTTTCAGAATTTCTCTTTTTTTTCTTTCAGACTTCAGTAAAAGGTATACGGTCAATAGTATCCTTTACAGCACGCAAAGAGGCTTCAACCAACTAATAAACAAAGAGAAAAAATAATTAAACGTCAAAAAGCAACCATGGAGGCTTGATACAACTCTTAGTTATAATTTTCGCCGCACCGAGGCGCCACTACTGCAAGATGGTATAGTTCCGCCGTGAAGTTAGCTCCAATACGTTTCTGAGTCAGTAAGCCAATTAAATGGCGGACCGATTACAGTACAGGCAAGTTAATTATTCTTGTAAAAAGACTTTTTAACGTCACTTTACTTTAATCATAGTTTATGAATAAACGCCTTATACAGGTGGTGTTTATTCATAAGCGATGATTAAAGTTAAGTAACGTATAAACGTCAAAAATGAATGATTAAACAGTCACTAATCACTAGTTAACTTTAAGCAACTTTTATGAATAAGGGGCCGTCCGTTAATCATGCGAGGATCGCAGGGGGGGGGGGGTCCATAAAAAAATCACGGAATATCACCAGTTGGGTGTAGTAATATATCACGAGTATTTAATTGTTCGGCGAACGCAAAATGATGACACCGAGTGGCTTGATGAAATCGACGTAGTTTTGAACCTCACCATGTATCACCAAGGGGAAAGGGGGGTTAAAAATGCCAAAAAAAAATCGTCACATGATTAATGAACGACCCCCAAGGAGCTTTATGTTCATAATGTCCAGCACCTGATTACTAATGTTGGAATCATTTTGAAGCATATCGCTAATCCATTGCTGCTTATGTTCGAAAAATATGTCTGCTCGACAACATAAATAACGCAATTAATGTTGTTGAACTGTCAAAACTTTCTACTAATTGTGTGTTGCGCAATTACATTTGTATTATAAAACCAAACGCCATTTAGTTCCTTTACTCGCCGCTGGCGCTAGTGCGATCATGTTATGTTTGTGGCGCTAGTGTGCTTTACTTTAGTTCCACTACCCGCCACTGTGGCGCTAGTGGTTTATGAAAATACTCATTGTATAATTAAGTTTTGAATAGTATGTTGTTGATCCTTTTTGTGTGGGTGTGTTGATAGGAATGTCTTACTGAGTAATTAAAACATTAAATTAACTTATATTAAGAACCCAATTTTCAAATGAAAAAAAAAAAAAACGAGTGTGCTTATGACCACACGACTGAAGTGAAACTTCTTTCGCTCCATCTGTATGTATATATATATATATATATATATGTGTGTACAATATATACATGTATACACATATACATATATTAATTTTCTATAAATATTTAAATTTATTTCATGGTTTCATTGGTAAGTTAATATTTTTGCATAGATCTTCTATTTTTATTGAAAAAAAAAAATCGTAGACCTTGTAGTACCAAGCTCGCGCCACGGGCGCCTCTGTCCTTATATCCCCCACTTAACTTCCGTTCGCCTTGCCCCATCAACTTTTCGTAACGCTTACGTCACGCGTTCGCCAGCTTACTCCCCAAGTCAAGTGTGCGTAAAGAAGTTTCACTTCAAAAACAAACAAGATCTTCTTCATCAGAGATTGTGGGTCATAGTACACCACGTGAGCCCAAAGCAGTTTGGTAGATCTCATATTTTTTTTAATATATTTAAAAAACTACTGGTTGACCGGAATCCCGCCTGATGGTAAGCTGTGATGCAATCGTTGATGGTAAAGCGCGCTAGTTTATTAAGAGCCCATCGGGAGGAAACCAGGCATGTTGAAGAATCACATATTGGAAGACGTATACATACGACAACACGACACGACGTAAGACATACATATATAACTGGTGGGCCATAACATCGGCTGCCGGCAGATGTTACCACCCACCAGACAAAGTCTTGCCGCCAAGCGATTCGTCGTGTTCCGGCATGATGTCTGGTGAAGCCGTACGGAGGACGGGTCTGAGCAGTTGTGTTGCGATGTGTGCCGGGTACGATGCGCCTAATGTTGTTGTGTTGGGAGTTTGGTCGTGGAGGGTCTTCAGATCAATCTCCCTCTGGCGCAGCATCGTTGGTCTTGTTGTTGGGTTTAACATTGCATCACCTCGCTCAACTGCAGTCTTCCTTCCTATTCACTAGGTTTTTTAAGTGAATAGGCTTAATAAACTAGCGCTTTTTACCATCAACGATTGCATCACTGCTTACCATCAGGCGGGATTGAAGTCCCGCACTAGTTTATAATTATTAGAAAATATCATCTCTATTTACTCAGTAACTCGTTGTTTCTATCAACAAACTCATTTTAATAGACTTTTAACTTAAAACGTGTATTAGATAAAGCATATAACTAAACTTAATATGTATATATACTTCTAAAAAACTATCCTAATCTTTTAGCTTCCATTTTCAATGTATAAATTCGAAATTTCTTCTTTCAGAAATGTAGAAATACTGAAAATCTAAAAATCAGTTATGATCAGTGATCGGAATAGGTAGAGTGATTTTTGGTACTTGTATCATAAATGTTCACAGAAAGAATAACGTGGATAAGCCATTTTCCCGGAATTTAATTGCGGATCCAAGTAAAAATTGCTAATGTTGGTAGTGACATTATTAGTACTCAATTCATTTAAAGGATGGTAACAAAACTAATCTAATTTATTATTTAGGTACTTGTTGAAAAATAAAATAAAAATCAAATTCCGATCGAAGCAATAATACATTTCAATATTTTATTTTTAACCTCTAACGTAGGGTATGGCCAAATCAAACGGTTTTAAGACTTAATATAATTATACCTATATTTTTTCTATCAATGACCCCAATTCACTCTACCTATCCAGCCAGCCCATCAAGCTTCTAAAATCTGTCGAATGTATTAGATTTTCAACTTTATCGCTAAAGCGTTAAGGTTTAAGGTTGATAGGGATGTGGCAGTTTCGGGTAGCTTGGCCTGCTGTATATGGATTCTGTAAAAATCCCACCGTGATAAATGAGCTAAGAGTGAGATGTTTTTTTTTTTAATAATTATAAACTAGCGCTTGACCGCAATCCCGCCTGATGGTAAGCAGTGATGCGATCGTTGATGGTAAAGCGCGCTAGTTTATTAAGGGCCTATTCACTCAGATTGAGCGAATAGGAAGACGGCAGTTGAGCGAGGTGATGCAATGTTAAACCCAACAACACTACCAACGATGCTGCGCCAAAGGGAGATTGATCTGAAGACCCTCCACGACCAAACTCCCAACACAACAACATTAGGCGCATCGTACCCGGCACACATCGCAACACAACTGCTCAGACCCGTCCTCAGTACGGCTTCCTCCTTCCTCCCGGGATTATCCTCCGCTCGGGGTACGCCGAGGGGTGTGCTGGACTCTTAGCGTCTAAAAACCACCTATGCGTTCGTCATCTGCCTTTCCGGGGTACCGGATCCTCCCAATAGAGATGTTTCCTGGGTAAAAAAAAATGATTCTATTTAGTCCGTCATTCAGATTATAGAAAAATATTGGATACGTATATTTTGTTTTATCAAATCAATAAAAAATGACGAATATAAAAGGCATCAAAGATCAGGAGTGGTGGCTGGTGACGTCACTGGTCGCTAAAAAGTGTACAGTGCAGTGACGTCACACGAGTTTTCAACGCACTGTGTCGTCTTCATTTTGTGTTTATATGAAAAAAGAACAAAAACGTGTCTAGTGTTTTTTGGAAATCTGACTGACGGACTAATTATTTTTTTTTTAAGTCAAATACCCTATTCTACGGTAAATGGTGTCAAACCGTAGCATTTGTGGTAATGACAGATTGCTCCATGCTTATACACACATGATCACCTTATATTGTTCCTACTGTTGGGCTGGGACACAGGCCTCGTCCCAATGAGATGGAGTAGGCCATCGTGGACTACCACGCTGGCCCAAAGCGAGTTGCTAGATGTCACGTGGCTTCGAACTCCATGCTTCATCATGATCAACCTTTTATCGTCCCACTGCTGGGCACAGGTCTCCTCTCATACAAAGAAGGATTGAGCGTAATCACCACGGTTGCTCAATGCGGGTTGGCGATTTCAGACTTAAAGTCCAGGTTTCCTCAAGATGTTTTCCTTCATCATCATCATCATCATCATCTCAGCGTATAATCCCGGTCGCATCCGCGGCCTTCGCGTTGGAGCCCGGGGTCCGCTTTCCTACTATTACGCCTCCATTTCGCACGATCTCTGGCATCCTGTGGTGTGAGATTGTTGGCACGCATGTCATCTCTTACAACGTCAAGCCAGCACTTCTTTGGCCTGCCTCGCTTGTTCCGGCCCGGCGGAGGCGCCATGGCAAGACATTTGTTACCCACGTAACATGCCGGTTTACGTAAGACGTGGCCGTACCATCGTAGGCGACTCTCTTGCAGTTTGTCTGCTATGTCACGGACATGGAGACTGCCACGAATGCGGGAGTTCCTGATGCGGTCTTTCCGCGTAACTCCACACATCCACCGCAGCATACTCATCTCCGTGACACGCAGCTCCTGCTTGTGTCGCTCAAGCACAGGCCACGCCTCACTGCCATACAGAAGGACAGGTCTAATGATGGTCTTATAGACCTGTCCCTTAAGCTTAACCGGCATTTTGGGGTCACAAATGACACCTGTCATCTCACGCCATTTTGTCCAAGCTGCGGAAATGCGTGCTTTAACGTCGCAATCAATGTCGCCGGACGCGTGGAGCACAGACCCCAAGTATTTAAATTGGTCTGTGCACTCGACCTTGTCTCCGCCTATGCACACAGGCATAGGGTCTGTGGTGTTGCTGGCCATGTACACAGTCTTCGCCACATTGAGTTCAAGACCACCGCTCTCAAGCGAGTTCTTCCACGCATTTACCCGCCGCACCAATCGTTCCCTGTCCGCGTCTGCCAGCGCGATATCATCAGCATACATGAGCAACCAAGGTGGTTGCTCATGTGAATTCTTGATGCTGTCTGACAAGACGTCTAATATCACGCTGAACAGGAACGGACTAAGGACGGATCCCTGGTGTACACCGACGGTGATCGGGAAGGGTTTAGTGTCGCCAACAGCGGTCTTAACAACGGAATCGGAATTGAGGTACATGTCTCGAATTATGTCAACATAGGCTTCTGGTACCCCTTTGGACCTCAGTGCCCACCAGATCACCCCCCGAGGGACACAGTCGAAGGCCTTCTGCATGTCTAAAAAGAGCATATGTAGAGGCGTGTTCTTCGATCTATATCTCTCCATGGTGATCCTTAGGGCGAAGATAGGGTCCATGGTTCCGTACCCTGGACGGAACCCATATTGACACGTCGAGACAGCACACTCCTGCCGGATCCGGGAGTCTAAAATCCTCTCAAAGATCTTCATGGTGTGGGACATGACCTTTATACCGCGGTAGTTACCACACTCCTGTACGGAGCCCTTGCCTTTAAAGACTGGAGTGATAATACTCAGCCTCCATTGGCTCGGGATTTTCCCGGACAGGAGCACGCGGTTCAGAAAGTTAGTTAACATGCCCACACCGCAAGGACCCATCGCCTTCCAGGCCTCAATGGGGACTCCGTCAGCGCCGACAGCTTTCCGATTCGCCATGCGACGAAGAGCCGTGTGGACTTCCTCAGGCGTTATCGGGGGCACTAATCCAAGGTTCGGAGGGAGTTCCGGTGTCTGCACCTCTTGGTGCTGCTTATTCAGCAGCTCGTGGAAGTACGTACGCCATCTCTCCTTCACCGCGCGATCCTCGCAAAGCAGGTTGCCAGTAGGGTCTTTTACACAACGGCACTTGGATATATCCTGTGCCGCTTTCACCCTAGAACGTGCCAACTTGTAAATGAGCTTCTGCCCCTCAGACGATTCCAACTTCTGGTAGAGCGGTTCTAAGTGGTCTCGTCTGGCTCTGGCTACAGCTCTTTTAGTGGCACGTTTGGCAACCTTGTATGCGTCGCGATCTTCAGGAGATCCGGTCGCCTGCCACGTTTTGAAGAGGGCTTTCTTCACCCTTGTCTCCCTCTGGACTGTGTCGTTCCACCACCAGGTCTCCTTGTCACTTTTGCGACCGCCCTTAGACACGCCGAGCACCACTCGCGCCGCCCCGGTAATAGCTGCCTGGATTCTGTCCCAGTGATCTTGGACAGATTCTCCCTCGGTACCAGCGCACTTGTCGCCAATAACCGAAGCGAACTCCTGGTACTTATTTTCAACAAGCAGCCACCACCGGATCTGGCGTCGGCAGCGCTCTACACGTCTACGTTGGGCCTTAACGCAGAGATCCATGACAAGGAGACGGTGTTGTGCAGTAAGACTCTCACCGGGTATGACTTTGCAGTTGGCTACTTTGCCGATGTGGTGTCTCCTAGTTAGTAGGAAGTCGATCTGGGTAGCGCTTCGTCCGCTCCGGTAGGTAACAAGGTGCTCCGGTTTCTTTTTGAAGTAGGTGTTCACAATTGCCAGGTCAGCGGCCGCACACGTTCGGAGAATGTTGTCCCCTTCCGCGTTGCGGCTACCGTACCCAAAGCCACCGTGAACACGCTCAAACCCGTCACACTTCTCACCCACGTGACCGTTCAAATCACCACCCAGAACGATTCCCTGGGATAACGGGATCCCGTGAAGCAATCCTTCGAGCTGGCTCCAGAACAACGTCCTTTCGGCGTCACCGCACCCGGCCTGCGGAGCGTAAGCACTTATCAAGTGGGTTATTACCCCATTGACAAGCACCCGCACCGACATTAGCCGATCACTGATGCGATTCACCTCCAAGACGTCATCCTGGAGCTCGTCAGACAACACCACCGCGACCCCATTTCTCCCACTAAGTACACCCGTGTAGATCAGCTTGTAGCCATTCCCAATAAGTCGGGATCTGCTGCCTTTCCACCGAGTCTCCTGCAGGAACGCCACGGCCACCCTCCGCCTGTGGAGAGTTTCGGCCAATTCTCTCGCGCGTCCAGTTAGCGTGCCAACGTTCCACGAAGCGAAACGGAGTTTACTGGTTTGGGCTCGCTTCTTCAGCCGTGTCCGCCCCTGACACGGTAGCCCTAGCCCACAGGTCACAGGAGTCGGGCGGGGCTCCTGCGCGCCGTTTTGCGGCGGCGCCCTAACTGTAACTCGTGCTTTTCTTCTATTCCTGTTCATGTTTGGCGGTTGTTTGGCTTATTACGAGTGCGACTGCCGTCTGACCACTCAACCCCGAAAGGGAAGCCGGCGTCAGGGCCCCGTCCGTATGTCAGCAGGTGCACCGTCTGGCAGGTGGGGTTGACTTGAGTCCCAAAGATGGTGGTGGGACCCCACAGCACCCACTTTGTTTAATCAGTCATTGGTGTCCAAGATATACTTAGAAAGTACACATAACTTAGAAAAGTTACATTGGTACTTGCCTGACCTGGAACCGAACCCGCATACTCATACTTGAGAGGCTGTTGTTTTAACCACTAGGCCACCACGACTTACTTAAACTCCATGCTTCTTTAAACTAAATTTTCTCGGGGTTACAGAATCTCACTGATGCTAGCGTCTGTATAAACGCGTTTTGATTAATCCGATACAGTTATTTTTTATAGATATATAGGGTTTTCAAATTGACTATTTTTCTGCTTATTTCTTGAACGGCCGGAAAAATAATGTAGTCACTATACAAGCAAAATAAAATTTAAATGAACCCCTTAATTTAATAAATTTAATTGCAAGTACTTCTTTCCTATCGGCCCGAAGATCTAAATTACGAGGGACATTTAAATAAAATTTAAAAGTTATTAAAATAAGCCTATACAAGCAAAATCAAAATTTAAATGAACCCCTTAATTTAATAAATTTAATTGCAAATACTTCTTTCCTACCGGCCCGAAGATCTAAATTAAGGGGAACATTTAAATAGAATTTAAAAGTTATAAAAATAAGTCTTTATAAGCTCTCTTTAGACAAAAAATATATAATAATTATGTAAAATACTACAAAAATAAATATTTATATAATATAAAAGAATAAATGTGATTCCATTACGGCGTTGATGACCGTAGCAAGTATTTATAGTTGATTGTCTGAATTAGTTATCAGTATTGTTATTATACACTATGTAACAAAAACCCTGTTGTTCCTTTCAGGGACATTTAATTTTACCTACAAGCACATCATTAATGAAGTCATAATTAGAAAACAGTAATCATTGTCTAGTCGAGGGGTCACAATCAAATACCTATTAAAACCGACATTTTCGATTTTTTTTTTTAGAATATCTGATTTTATAAGTTAAATAAATTGGCGGGAACGTTCTACTTATGTCTAGTTTCTTCATGCAGAATTGCAGAGCTAAGAAATCAGTTACAGATTCTAAATATTAATAATTAAACATTTATTTTAATTACTTTTGTTGAACAATTTTTATAAATTACTTGCTTAAATTCATAAAACGTAGGTTGAAGGAACAACAGGGTTTTTGTTACATATTGTATAACTAGCTCCCGCGGCTTCGCCCGCGTAACTTCGGTTATATCGCGCGTTTTAGATTTCTCTCGGGAATATCAAATTTTTTCGGGATAAAAAGTACCCTATTATTTAATCCGGACTTCTAACTTTACGTCTGCAAAATTTCAAAGCAATCGGTTCGGGAGTTACGGCGTGAAAGTGGTACAAACAAACTCACTTTCCGATGTATAATATTAGTAAGAATATATTTGGTGTAGACATACAAATATTCCAGTAATCTCCCTTGGGAACTTGATGTTTTTTTAGGACCAAAAGTAGCCTATGTTACTCTCCATCTTTTCAACTAACTGTATGCCAAAAATCAGGTCGATTGATTGCTTAGCTACGGCGTGAAGGAAGGACAAACAAACACACTTTCACATTTATAATATTAGTATGGATATATTTAGTCAAAAAGAACATTACAGGACCAGATTAACTTCACACTTATTGAGTACATAATCAGCTTATACTGTTCACACTCCTGTGACACCGGCTTCCTCTTGGCGAAAGAGGTTTGATGTTTTCCTTCACCGTGTAGCAGTACCTACAAACGCCACAAAAATGAACGACGCGTCATACTGACGTCACACGAATTCTACATCTCGCAATCAGAGTTTACCGTGCAATTAGCATACATACTGTTCGGCACTATACAACTCCCGGGGAAGTGAATAATGAAACTACATTTGTTTCCTAATCGAGTACAAAAATTTATTTTCCTTCAAGGGGTATAGTCTAACGGTCGAGCATCATAATAGCGAGATTCAGAAATCGACACGAAACGTACAACGCCATCTATCGAGCGCGACGTGCAACTTACGCTCAAACACATACAACTTGCCAATTTCAACCGTTGGGCAAGTGCCCGCCAGACATAACACCCGTCTGGTCGGAGGATCCTCCCTTTTCTATGGAGGATGAGTGGACTTCACTCCCCGTTCCTCATACCTCCACAACCGTTTTGAGAGCAGTGATGAAATTATTTACACACAAGTAAAGCGCGTGAGCAGAGGTAGCCTAGTGGACTACGACTTACTAGTTGTAAATCGTAGATTTGAACCCCATCAAGCGCTTCACTTTAAATTGTTACATCATCACTGCTGTCAAAGCGGTGAAGGAAAACATCGTTAGGCCGCTGCCTCGAATCTTGCGGGCAGTGAGGCGGCGGCGGCAGCGGCGCGGGAGCCGGGCGGGCATCAAATCAAATCAAATCAAATCAAAGCATTTATTTCAAATAAACCAGTTACAGGCACTTTTGAATTGTCAGAAGTTCGGTCAGTCAGTAAGGTGAAGCTAGTCGCCCATTCCAAAAAGTAGGTACCTATGGAGAAGAACGGGCAAGAAACTCCATGGACACTCTTTTAAAATATCAAGCTATTGATACAAATATTTGATTACATCATTCATTTTGAAATAAATCGTGTGAGAACGATGCAGAAATATATTGTACGCTGAGAGCGTCCATTATGGAAAAAAAAAACAACAATTCAGAAATTAAAATACGCCGTAGCAGCTAAGAGATGACCAGTCCCCTCTGACGGCGTCCGTTCACGAACATGACGTATGGATCAGCATCATTCAGCTCAACCATATTGAAGGGAACCTAATGACCCAACACACACGCCACCACCAGCGAGACATTTGAGTGAGCATGACATACTCTCAACAGCCATAGCACTATCAAGTCAATAAACGACTAACCCAACAAATAGATGCTTTACAGCAAATAGATCGTGCTCACACGTGTTCCATGCAATTATACAATACTAAGAAATTGAATCTACACAATGCAAAGACAGTTTTGTCCAAGGTTCAGCAGCTCCAACGGTGTTCCCGAATGCTAAGTTTAGCTCCTGTGCAGCTGCACCAGTGCCGAATACCCCTGTCAGCGATGCAATTCCGTAACGTACAATATGCCTGGCTACATAGTGTGTACTGGCTTTGAGTTAAGAAAAAACAAACAATTGCAAATTTAAACTACGAGAGGAAAAATCAAAGAACAATCAGTGTAAGCATAGAAATCGGACGCAGCTCAAGCCCAAGCCTTTTTGTCGTCAATATAATCTTTAACACTATAAAATGCTTTCTGACACAACTTACGTTTAATGAAGCATTTGAATTTATTCAGGCTCAGATCTTGAACCACCTCTGGAAGTCTATTGTAAAAATGTATACATTGGCATCTAAAAGAGCCACCTATTTTCTTGAGCCTTGTTGTAGGTACAATAAATTTGTGCTTGTTTCTAGTATTTATACTATGGACATCACTGTATTTTTTATACAATTTTATATTTTTATGAGCATACAAAAGATTTTCATAAATATATTGAGACGGCACGGTCAGTACATTAATTTCTTTAAATTTTTCTCTGAGAGAGTGTCTTGGACTTAATTTATAAATTGCACGAACAGCTCGTTTCTGCAAAACAAATATTGTCTGAATATCAGTGGCATTTCCCCACAACAGAATGCCGTACGACATTACGCTATGGAAATAGCCAAAATACACTAAACGGGCCGTCTCAATATCAGTCAAATTACGAATTGTTCTAACTGCGTATGCAGCAGAACTTAGTTTTTTTGACAATTTTTCTATATGGGGACCCCATTGAAGCTTAGCATCCAGAGTTATACCCAAGAACACTGTGCTGTCTTCAGATTCCAATTCTTCGCCCTTTATCAACACTTTAGTTTTCACCTGCCTAACGTGAGGTAGAGTAAACTTAATGCATTTTGTTTTTTTCTCGTTTAAAAGTAAGTTATTAACATTAAACCAGTGGACTACTTTGGAGATCGCGCTATTTACATCTTCAGTGACCTGCTGCTGACGTTTAAGTTTAAATAAAAGTGAAGTGTCATCTGCAAACAACACTATATCGTGATTATCCTTTATGAGGTACGGCAGGTCATTAATGTAAACAAGAAACAAAAAGGGACCAAGAATTGACCCCTGTGGGACTCCCATTGTTACTAAAGATCCGGATGATCTTTTTCCATTAACGTCAACGCTTTGAATCCTACCACTCAAGTAGGATGTAATAAGATCCAATGCAGAGTTCCTGATCCCGTAGTGGCGGAGTTTCCTGATTAACGTCTCGTGAAGAACGCAATCGAATGCCTTGGACAAATCACAAAAAATGCCCAAGGCATCGCATTTATCCTCCCATGCATTGTAGATATGACATAGAAGTTCAACACCGGCATCAGTAGTTGAACGACCCCTTGTAAAACCGAACTGTTTGCTATGTAATAATTTATGTTTATTAAAAAAACTTAGCATTTGGTTTAAAATTAATTTCTCAAAAATTTCTTCTCTTATCTTCTCATCGAAAGCCCGTTCTCGAAACTAGCAGATCGCGCGTCACTATAGCCGCGTAGTGTTGTGTTCACGATTGTGTCGACGAGATATTTGTTTTTATTCGCGAAAGAAATGTCTGAACAATGGCGGCAACATCTTTTTGATTCTAATTTATTCCTAACGCTCGATCACCGCTCGCTGCCCGCAAGATTCGAGCGCGAGAAGTACACCGCTCGCTGCCCGCCGCCGCCCCGCTGCCGCGCCGCTGTTTTCGAGAACCGGTCCGTTTGATTTTACTCGCCGCCGCCGCCGCCGCCGCCCCGCTGCCCGCAAGATTCGAGGCAGAGGCCTTAGGGGACCGGAATGTAGTAGAGCCCAAAAATTTCCAAGTCATGTGACATCTTGGTAGATTTCGGACCACTCCCTCTCTCCGACAGAAGGCCTATGTCCCGGTCTGATTATGTAAAGCGCTTGATGGGGTTCGAACCTACGACTGCTAAGTCGCGGCTGATACCAATAGGCCATCGCTGTTCTCACGTGACGAGTAAACTGTTAAGTGTCATTGCCTTATAGCACACAAATCCAAAAAGGCGTTCGTTAAAATAAAATAAAATTGATATTAGAAGGACGGACGTCTTAGCGTATGCTCTCAAACTGCAATAATTAATATTATATGTTAAGTAGACTTAACAATTGTTTTTGTGAAAATATGGGGATTGCAACTGATTGAATGCGTTAACAAATTCTATCGTCACGATAATTGGACCCTTTCACGAGCTGGTTATGCCAAATTAGTCTCTATGGATATAGGATATAGAGACTAATTTGGCATACTTAGCTCATGTGTGTTGGATCTTTTCTGCTTAACATGTCCCAATTTATGATCGACCGCGTCCGTAACATGCATGGAAATACATGCACGTTAAAAAAACATTTACTTATTATTCATAAAGACACAACAATTACAATTTATAAGCTTACACTAAAATAACGAAATTATATCCTCACTAACTTAACTAAAAACTATTTACAGACTAAAATATCTTGGGTGTAGTCAAAATCAAAAGTCATTTATTCAAATTAGAGAATCAGCACTTTTCGAAAGTCCCGACCTGGACCGTTGACATGGTGAAAGTCGCGGGAAGCCGATGGATGTGGGCAGCACAAGACCGGTCATCGTGGAAAGCCTTGGGGGGAGGCCTTTGTCCAGCAGTGGACCTATACAGTATGTTAAGAAAACCCTGTCCGACCCATAAGGATAATAAAGGTTAGGTAAACACATGACCAAATATAATATAAAATTTTACGTAATCATCATAGTACCAATACAAATGAATTTTGAAATAATCTTTTTTTCCCGCGAATTAATTCCAACTTCCCCGAAATTTGGTAATTTTTAAAAAGTGACAACACCGGTATTATTATGAGCGAATAGCGATGCGACCACGTGCCGCGTGCCCTGCCGCCCGCCGCCTCCGCCGCCACCCGGAAGGGTGGATAACGCAGATTTATTAAGTTATTTTTTTAGGTGGATTTTTTTTTTTTTATTTAGCCCGGTTTTGTATGCATTAGTAGAATCAGTTATCGATACCTAACAACACCTTCACGGGTCGGACAGGGTTTTCTTAACATACTATATAGCCTGAAGAACAAGATATCTATATCCACCGTCTGTTAAGTTTACCAGTCAATCCAATTTGACCAAATATTCGATCAATCAGATGCATCTCAAAATATATTAACAAAAAAATAAACTTTATTTTCTTTAATTATCCCTTAGAGACGTAGCCAAAGTTCTTTCTTTATTTTTTGGCTTCGCACGGTCTGTGCATTTAGCCAATGTCAAGTAATTATGAATTATTCATGTAGAAAAAGACTGCAGCGTGCCCAGTCTTACGTGTGAGGTTTGGGACTAAGTCATGATGTGGCCACTATGCTGCGATATTTCACTGTTCTTTATAAACTATTTACTAAATGCACTTTTTACTACATAAATCACGCACTTTTATTTAGTAAACAACACTATAAATAATTTTAAAAGTCCAATGAAAAATGAGCGTGACACTCAGCTTGACTTTCCCGCCAAAAAACGTAGCCAAAGTTATTCTTTAAAAAAAAAATACAAATAGACAAAAAAAAAAAGACTGTTTTAAAAGAGATACTGCCCGCTTATGTGTTTTTTTTTTTTTTTTAATTCAAATGTTTAAAAATCGATTAAAAACTAATGTTGTAAATATGTCCTATATATTAGGGATATTGAAATTTATTTATTTTTAGTAAATTAAATACAAGAGAAGGTAATTCATAAAATATGAGCGCCATTACGGGTCATCAGAAACCCAGAGATATAGTGCATTGCACTGAACTTATTAGTAGATTAGTAGCCAGGGGCTGTAAGGCATCAATGGCAGCCCGAGATATTTATTTATAGTTCGAGGGTGCAATTGATGCTTACACCCGAGCTAACTACTCTGCTTTACATCTCGATTGTGAGGTAAGTAGAAAAAAACCGGCATTACAAGAATAAAACATTTAAAAGTAAACGTTTTCTAATCCCGCCTTCATTCATCTTTTTTTTTTTATTATTTTTTCAAGAACGAAATTGAGCTTCGCAGTTCGATATTTAAAATTGATGACGAGATACGAAGACAAGGCTGAATAGCGAAGCGACCTCTTTTGTCATTGGGCTTGGCATGATGTCTATTGCCGGTCTATGATGGTTTTTGAAAGAGTGAAGAGTTCTTTTTTTTTTTTTTTAATTACCGCCCTAGGTCTTTTCTAGCTACATTATTTGCCTATTGAGCTAATTGGTCACCTACAAGCCCTATTTGGGGGTAATAAATACCTACTTACCGAATATGAGAGATATAAAATTAGTTTAGTTTCAGACACTTCTGAACTGAACTAATTACTAATCGGGGCCATTATCTTCTCTTGTATAAAATTTCCATCTATACAAAGTAGGTAACAGTTGCTTCCTTCAAAGGTATTGTTATATATTTGTGGTATATTAAAATTTTAGCTTCGACAAGATGACGATACGATTACTGTACGAGAAACTTACAAGGTTGAATAGGGTATTTGACTAAAAAAAAACTAATTAGTCCGTCAGTCAGATATTCAAAAAATACTAGACACGTGTTTTTTTGTTTTATCAAAACAATAAAAATTTACAAATATAAAAGGCATCAAAGATCAGGAGTGGCGGCCGGTGACGTCACTGGTCGCTAAAAAGTGTAGCGTGCAGTGACGTCACACGAGTTTTCAACTCACTGTGTCGTCTTCATTTTTTGTTTATATGAAAGAAGAAAAAATACGTGTCTAGTATTTTTTTGGAAATCTGACTGACGGACTAATTAGTTTTTTTTTAGTCAAATACCCTATTCCAAATAAAGACAAAAAATCTATGATTTACAGACTTCAGCACAAGCTACTACAGTGTGATACATTTAATTAATACAATTTCGACTTTATCGCTAAAATGTTAAGGCTCAAGGCTGATTGGGGGACATTTGAGATATAAAAAAAAAATAATCATCATTATAGAATTTCTTCGTTATGATATTTTTGTTACCTGGCAATATATTATCCAGTAGAAAATTCTTATAAGATATCGGAATAATATCGTCGTATGTTTTAACACTAGGCTAAATAGGACCAGACTGAGGGCGAAAACATTTGAAAATTACTTTTAATTTTGTACAAAATAACACCTAGAAAAAAGTATTTTCATTTTCTCGAATAATTGTTCATGTTTTCTTATGAAACCTACTTTTCTTGAACATAGAAAACTATAAGAAAAAAATTTCTAACTACCCACCGATTTTTAAAACGGACCAAAGGTACCTACCAATAAGTAGCAATAAAAAATGCTGTACAATAATAGAATGAAAGCTATAGAGTTAGTACTAACTATGCCAAATATTAAAGCACAAAAATGTTTATAATGCCAAAATGGCCTCCAGTTCACCATAATGTCGGATGACACACAAGACGTGTCATCTGACGCTGACATCGTTCTAACTTCAAACCCGTCAGTTCTGAACCAAAATTCATACAACCAGACCGATCTGACGTCTATTAAAGAAACGAAGCGATTTGGCCAGTCGAGATAGGGAGCTGGCTGCTACTCCAGGTTTTAGTGACGATTATGTGACACATAAAGATGCCAGCCAAAGAATTTGTGACAGAAAAGTCCGAAAGTTAGAAGCAATTATTTATGGCCGAACGAACTGCTATTAGAACGTTCGGCCAATCTGAATCTCTATAACTGAGGACGTTAGAGAAACTGTTATTGATTAAAGATTTAGTGACGATTTGGTCACAAACAACCAATGCTTTGTTTTTGCACGTAATGCCACCGATTGAAAATCAAATGAACTTTGGTTCCTGGAACATCAGGACGTTCGGCCAAAGTAATCGCCATAACTAAACTGAAATCATTAAAAATCACAGATTACACAAGAAGTAAAACACAAAAAACGATTACGGTCATTTGATGGTTTCCCATCCACATCGAAAAGGGTCGGTCACGCTCTCGTGAAGTAAATGCTTTTCCCACATCCAACAAAAGTGCTCACCGTCTTTAAAGAAGATTTCTCTTTTGAAAAATAATGACAAGACAATTATTTAACACAGGCAAAAGAATCGCAATACATCAGATACAAACAAATAAAATAGTAGCCCATCGGTACCGGGAACAAGGTCCAAGCTAAAGGCGGTCAGGGCCGTGACCAGAAGTACCGCTTTCTGAATCAAGCCCTTGATCCAGCTGCCTAACGAGAGCCTCCTGAGGTCTTGGTCGAGGCTCTTGGCTATTAAGCCATTGGCTGTCACGACTCCACATCCCACATGTCGACGATCTCGTGAGCCAAGTCAAGATACTTGATTTGTTTATCTTTCTCGACTTTCACGAGGTTCTCATCTCATCATGCTGGATGGTTATGTCAACAATCGATCCACCAGCACTATATCAGACTTATTGGCAACAATAGTCAGATGTATGAAAGTAGCACAAACGTGTAAAGGCCCAACTTAGCAGAAATGCAAGACAACTAGTGCCTGGCGCTAGTTTGGATTGGACCTGAACAGGGGGACAATCGCGCTAAATAAAACAGTAGAAGGTAAACTCTTGTTCGTATCTAGTCCAGTTAAAGTCGTGGTTTAGCTGGAACTAATATCGCGAATTTTTTAGTCTTCCATAACTAGTCTTTTTCGTTAATTTAATTCCAAATGTATCGCCCTCCGTCAAATACCATTGATGTTAGCACAATTGTATTCAATTAGGAAGGAATAACATGAAAATAATTGAGTACTGTGGTGTGTAAGTGAAACTATTCAACATTATTTTTTGTTACGCAGAATCCGAAATACGTGTTCAGTATTTTAAAGTACCTAAAGAATCAAAATGTACAAAATTTTAAAAAGATATCATGAAAAACCACAAAGTCATGAGTTGCTGTTATACTTGGTTGTCTCAACAAAAATATGGTCAAACTTCCGCCCGGGCAGGCGAGCGCGGTGCGTTGACCTCTGACGTCAGCTGTTGCGCTCGCGAGTACTATGATCTATCGTAAAGCTGCGTGCGCGCGCTCGATATCCACACTGCAACAATTTATAAATGTATTTGGGAAAAAGTATTACATGGTGTAAAAATGATTGGAATCGATTCAGTTGCTTATTCTTAACAAACTATATTCAGGTTTCGCATAAACAAAAAATAACTTTGCATAGCATAAAAATGCGTGTATAAAATTGGGGAGGGGGGAGTGTGGGCAATGGACCCGTTTGGGTTTTTCACACACAAAATAAAAGTTCAATGCACCTCTTTCTTTCTATTTCATTAAGAAAAGGACAGGAGATTCCCACTGTCGGGACTGAGGCTTTGTGAGAATGATTGGGCCGTAATCCACCACGAGGACATAGTTTGGGCTGGTGGATGTCAAATGTGTTTCAATTTCCGGAGCTGAGATGGGTCGGTTTCCTCAGACAGTATGTTTTATCTTACGAAGCAACGCGCGTCTTACTTGTGGTTACAAAGTATGCAAAGAGGCTGATTGGCGACCCAGATTTAACTCAAAACGGTCTCCAAAGCCTAGAGCACAGGCGTAGAGTAGCCAGACTTTCGGTGTTCTATAGGATGTATTTTGGTGAGTGTACGAGGGAATTGCATGATTTAATTCCCCCATCTCCGTTCTACCATCGGACGACCCGTCGTACGGCGAGTTTCCACCCTTACGTTGTTAACACCACTGCGATCCGGACGAAGCGTTTCACTTCCTCTTTTATACATTGAGGGACTGGAACAATTTGCTAGCGGCGGCGTTTCCGTCGGAGTACAATTTAATTGTCTTCAAGGTTAGAGTGAATGGGATCTTAATAAACTAGTGCGCTTTACCATCATCGATTGCGTCACTGCTTACCAGCAGGCGGGATTGCGGTCAAGCGGTAGTTTATAATTCATAATAAAAAATTACATTGTGAATGTATGCGTATGCGCAGATGTTCTCAAAATGTAAAGCACGCGTCGCTTCGTAGGATTAATATACTATAATTTAAAATTATTCTACCCCACAGTACTGATTAATTTTTAATTAATAATTCTGACTTCTCTCTATTTTTAATGATTACTACAAAAAAAAAAAAACAAAATACCAAAGTTATTATACGTTTTATTAGAAATTTATTTTTTTATTATAGATTTTTTTTTTCTGATTAGCTGTAGTTTTTGTTGTTAAGTCAGAGTGCACAATTTGCACAAATCTCAAAGTATCTGTTAATGTAATTTTGCCAGATTGCACATAACATTGTTAAGTTGCACAAAATTATGTGTTAATTAAGGTAGATTGTATTGTTATGTAAAAGTTGTTACAAATTGGACTGATCAAGAAATGTTTTGTGAAATGTCCCATGTTCGAATAAAATTTGCAAAAAAATTAACCCCTTTATTCATAAAGGTTGCTTGAAGTTACCTAGTGGTTAGCGAATGTTTAAACATACATTGTTGACGTTTGCACGTCCCTTAACTTTAGTAATTGTTTATGAATAAACCACTTAAACACTATTGTGTTTATTCATAAACGATGATTAAAGTTAAGTGAAGTTCAAACCTCAAAAATGTATACCTAAACAGTCTTTAATCACTAGTTAACTTTAAGCAAAGTTTATGAATAAAGGGGTAAGTGTACATGCGGCAGACAAGAGAAGGCACCTGTAACATAGTTTCGTACAAATAATATACGTATTTTGTGATTTTGTTCTTTACTCCATAAAAATGGTCGCTCTGACAGACGCATTCTCTTTGACGGCTGGGCTGTAAAAATAGTGACATCTATCTATATTAGATTTTCAACTTTATCGTTAAAGCATTAAGGCTTAAGGTTGTTCGGGAATATTTATTTGACAGTTTCGAGTAGCTTGACCACAAAATTGCTGAACATTTATTGATCAGTACATTTTGAAACTGATTGTAGTCACAAATTAATTTTATATCAATAATAAAATCAATATTTAGAGTGAAACTGGTACTTATGTAAATCTGCCATATTGCACAAAATAAAACTCAATTTGTTAAATTGCACAAAAGCTGTGCAATTTGACAAATTATACTTAGTTCAATTTGTTTAAAAAATTCTTAAGTCTCGAAAAGCATTTTTTTTGTCTTATTTTTAGACATTTTTTTAGTCTAGCATAGTTTTTATGTAATTCGTGTTAATTATTGAATCATATCTTGGGGTCATTGATTAAATATGGATTATTGTTTCTCAAAGGCTTGTTGAATTTGCGTTAGAGTGGTCCAACTCACATTTTACTAAGTAATTAAAACGTTCCAGGAGCGTAGATCCACATGTTTTAGTATTAATGGTACCCGTTATGACGTTGTTGCACAGCAGCCCACATCAAAACTACCCGCATTTTCTTAGCTTTGACATGCCTTACAGATGAGAATAGGGTATTTGAAAAAAAAAAAAAACTAATTAATCCGTCAGTCAGATTTCCAAAAAATACTAGACGTGGTGGCTGGTGACGTCACTGCTCGCTAAGAAGTGTAGCTTGCAGTGACGTCACACGAGTTTTCAACGCACTGTGTCGTCTTCATTTTGTGTTTATATGAAAAAAAGAAAAAATACGTGTCTAGTATTTTTTGGAAATCTGACTGACGGACTAATTACTTTTTTTTTGTCAAATACCCTCCGAAAGAAAGAGAGGAAACGAAATTTCGTCTATCTTGATCTTTCTTAAAATCATCAATCATCTATCTATGAGGAAAGAGATAGAGCTAGACCGAAAGCATAGGCCATCTCTCTCACTCTTTTTAAACAAAAAAAAAAAAAATACTGCAGATTATACGTGTAGGTACGGCATGCCCATTCGTATATTTCTATGGATCTCACGCAAGGTAAGAAAATGCGGGTAGTTTGGCCAAACCAAAAATACAATTTTACATCCATCTAAGTAGCGCAAAGGTTTTTGAAGACGGATGGAAAGAAAGTTGTTGCTCTTTAACGCAAAGACTACTGAACTACTTTTGATAAAATTCTTCAGTAATATAGCTCAAACATCATGCGAGTTTAGCCGTGGACGATTCTGCAGGTCCCTTTATACGCTACTTCGTCGAAATCTGAGTTAGACCATTCTACCGCTGTCTTTATGGTAATGATGACTGTCTATGTAATTAGTAGGGAAATGATGTTATTGTAATTGTTAATTTATGTTAAAATTAAGTATGAAAAATACGTAAAAAAATGTGTAAAGGCGACGTGGGTCAAAAAGTTTGGCCGAATCTTCTTTCGGTAGACAAAAAACAGTTAACAGAATTTAGTTAAAATTAAGCTGAGAATCAACACTTGTGCTGAGAATGAACATTGCTTTTAACAGAAAAGGGTGAAGGGCGGGTTTCACCACTTCCTAGTACTTGCTCTGGAAGTCGTATCGTGATGGTAAAATTGTACCACTTTTTAACTGACTTCAAAAAGGAGGTTACTCAATTCGACCGGTATATATGCTTTTTTTATGTTTTTTAGCGGATAACTTCGTCGTTTATGAATATTTTTTTGATAATTTTTTTTCTGTTGGAAAGAAGACATTCCCAAGGTGGTCCCATGATAAGGACAACAGGGTTTGATGGTGGAAGACCAGAGCAATCAAGGGGAACTTTCAAAAATCGTAGGGACAACCAGTGCGTTTGTAAGTTTTTTCATTAAGTATTTTAGCGTCAGCATCCAGTCTAACCGGATGCAGCTGAACAGTACAGTAGTAATAAAACCAAAGACACGGACTTCCGAAATTAGTTATTTTTCACTTTGTAGTGTTTTTTGGAAGTCAATTGGTTATTTTCGTAAAAAAAGTTTTTATTTTACACTTTTTAGTTGTGAAAAGTACTGTTCAGCTGCATATTTACTCAATCGCCAAGCCTGCAGAGTACTTGCCATAAGGATTTCGTTCCCAAGCAGTATATCGTTGAAAGAAGTCTTTTTTACCTTTTTTGAGCATGAATTGACAATTACCTACAGTAGAGACGCGTTAGAAGGTTGATATTTAATCAAAGATATAATAATTTTAAACACATAATGTGTACCTATAGACATGTACCAAAGTGTATTAAAGAAAATAAACTATTTTAAAACGTATGTTCTGTTTTTTCTTTCATTATCCTTTTTTTTTTTCGGGGGAAACTTTCATAAGGCACCTGACCCCCGAGGAATGAGGTCGGGTAGTCTGTATCTGCGCCGGTCTCGGTTCCTCTTAAAACACCAATTCCGGAACCCTCCCTGCGCAAAGCCTGTAAGGCGCATCCTAGGAGAGACTCTAAGAGGGCCTCTCCTAAACGTCCTATACACGGTAGTACGTGACCACTATGCCACCGTCTTCCCTGCGGTTACTTAGTAGGCAGGCAGAGGCCCCGGTTTGTGTTCCCGCGACCCCAAAGGTCCACCTACCTCAATAAGTAGGTGGGTTTCGGCGTATTAAGGCCAAGGCGGTTGCCTTCCCGACGCCTCCTTCTCCGAGCAGGATCAGCCCTCTCTCGATCCCGTTCGGCGGCTTCCTCCTTAGCCATCACTGTCTCACAGAAGGAAGCTGCTTCTGTTTCTTTCATTAACCTGTAACAGTTATATTATTTACTACCTCCGTGGCGTAGCGGTAGCGAACGCGGCCGCTGCGCAAGGAGTCGCGGTTTCGATCACCGCGCAGTGCATTTGTATGCATGAATATGATACATATTTGCACTGGTCTGGCCGTGCCTCGGAAACCACATCATCTGGCTACTTTGGATTCAGTGGAGAGGCGGGCGAAAAGGCTCATTGTTGACCCTGACTTAACTCGAGGTGGTCTCCAAAGCCCAGAGCACAGGCGTAGAGTAGCCAGACTTTCAGTGTTCTATAGGATGCATTTTGGGGAGTATGCGAGGGACTTCAGCAGCGTCTTTGATAAAGTAAATCATAACTTACTTCTAGAAAACCTGAGATGGTTTGGTGTCGGTGGAGTACTGTTGAAATGGTTCAAATCATACTTGTCAAAAAGACCACCATCTGTGGTGGTAGGTGGCTTCGGATCTGAGGTATATTATGCAGACTCAGGTGTTCCGCAGGGATCTCATTTGGGGCCGCTTCTCTTCCTCATCCTCATCAATGACATAACTACATACATAAGACATTGTAGATTTTCCATATTTATTGACGACTAGCTTTCCGCCCGCGGCTTCGCTCGCGTGGAGATCGGTTATATCGCGCTTTTAGATTTCCCTCGTGAATATAATTATTTTCCGGGATAAAAAAGTACCCTATTATTTAATCCGGACTTCTAACTCTACGTCTGTAAAATTTCAAAACAATCGGCTTAGTAGTTACGGCGTGAAAGCGGAACAAACAAACTCACTTTCTGATTTATAATATTAGGATATTTGGTGTACACATACAAATATTCCAGTAATCTCCCTTGGGAACTTGATGTTTTTTAAGACCAAAAGTAGCCTATGTTACTCTCCATCTTTTCAACTAACTGTATGCCAAAAATCAAGTCGATTGGTTGCTTAGCTACGGCGTGAAGGAAGGACAAACAAACACACTTTCACATTTATAATATTAGTATGGATTTTAAAATATAAAGTGGTAAACTCTATTACTGACGCAGTCCTAATTCAGAACGACTTAAATAATACACACATCAAAAGTGTCTAGGGATCAAGCATTTTTATGCGGATTTCTTGAGATTGAGATGTGGCTTTGTAATAAATTTATGATTTTATAAATTTATATGGATCCTTTTTGGTGCATTTCATAATTTGAATCAGGAACTGTGAATCAAATTCGAGTAAAAGATGAAAATCAGCTGACAATATTTTCCCTATAAAAACATACAACGCATTGAAGACATTATTAGTGCTACTGTTTCCCTACTACTGATTAAAACCAACGTTATTATGGAGCGGCGACGTCATTTAAGGAGGGAAGAAATGCTCAGAGCCGTGGGAATGATAGAAGCTGGTTCCCGGCAACGTACTGTGGCTTTAGCTCTGAATACAAGTCAGAGTGTTATCAGTCGACTTTGGACACGTTACCGAAGCACTGGTACCGTGGCTGAGCGCCATGGAGGACGGTATCGCTGCACCACACGGAGACAAGACCGATACATTCAAATCTTAACTCGAAGAGCTCCAACAATAACCGCCATGATGTTAGCCGTGAGGCTTCATCACTCTTCAGGGAACTTAATTAGCGACCAAACAGTCAGAAACCGCTTGCATGAAGTGAACCTTCATTCCCGAAGACCGCTACGGGTACCACCTATAGCAATGCACAATCGTAGGATTCAATATCAATGGGCTCTTGAACACAGAAATTGGGCAGAAGAACAATGGCGTTTCGTGTGCTTTTCTGATGAGTCTCGTTTTGGTATGAGACCGGATACAAGACGTATACGACACTGGAGAACCCCTGGACGCCAACAGCGATTAAAATCCTGCCAGGAAGTCCATCCTTATAGTGGTGGAACCATCATGGTATGGGCGGGTATTTGGATCGGCGGAAGAACTGAGTTGATTTGGATCAGAGGCAACCTCAACGCTCAAATTTATGCTGAGACGATTGTATCAGACGTCATCGTTCCTCTACAAGTGCAAATCGGTCCCTTATTTCAGTTAATGCATGATAATGCACGACCGCACACCGCAAGAGTTGTAAGACAGACTCTCGCCGCAGCTAACATCAATGTCCTGCCCTGGCCTGCTTAGTCGCCAGACTTGAACCCGATTGAGCATGCATGGGATATGCTACAGAGAAGAGCTCTGCCGAATATGGAGGGTATCCAGTCGCAAGAAGACCTTTTTTTGTTGTTGCAACGAACATGGGCGGCCATTCCACAGCGTGATTTGGATGAACTCATTTTGAGTATGCCAAACCGATGTTCTTGTGTTGTTAGTGTTCGCCGTAGAAATACTGATTATATTAATTGTTTAAGTTACCCAATAAAATTTTAGAGAAAACTGTTATTTCAGTCTTTTTTTCGAACGTTTGTGTTAGTGGTTCAAATGTCAAATATCCCTTTATTAGGAAAATGGCAAATTTCTTTATTAATGCAAAGGTGACTTGGTTTATCGTTACTGTGACAAACGAAAACACTTTATTTGATGAATCCTTAAAGAAAATTTTAATTAATATCAATCAGGAGAAAAGTTATTGCAAAAATATATGTTGAGCCCTAGACACTTTTGATGTGTGTATTTTCATTGCTGTAACGTGAACAGCAAGAGTCACCGCCAGTTCAAACAATGTTCGAGGCGTAGCAAAGAAAGAAGTGAATGAAATTCAAGATCTTGGTGATCCAAGATCTCGAATTTCATTCACTTCTTTACTATCAAGTAAACAGGAGCCTGAAATCCATAACCCATGTTGAAAAGGCAGTGACAATGGCCGCCCAGATGCTAGGATTCTTGAAGCGCAATTCCAGAGAAATTAAACACCAGAGAACCAAAGTGTTTATAATCTCTGAGAAGAAATAGCCGAAACAAACTCACGGATCGTCTTTTTTCAAGTCCAGACATTAAAAATGAAAATGTTTACAATAATTTACGTTATAATTACGCATATTGCTTAGTAACAATGCTTAGCAGAGCGAGCAGCTCAGTCCCAAGCTTTTTGTCTTCTAAATAATCTGGGATTTTATAATACCCCTTTTTGCAAAGTTTGGCCTTTATACAGTTTTTAAATCCTTTAATAGGTAAGTTTCGAATGTCCTGTTCGGGCAGAACAAGACCGGTCATTGTAGAAAGCCTTGGGGGAGACCTTTGTCCAGCAATATTGCTATACCTAAGACGCTCTTTTTCACTGAGGCAGTCACCTGCCGCCGTGTCCTCGTAGCGGCGATCGGCGGCGATCTCTCGCGTCCGAATCTGGTCCAGGCCATGGTCCGGAGCGAGAGTGCATGGCAGGCCGTCACCTCCTTCTGCGAAGCAGTGATGCTGGCAAAGGCGAAGGTGAAGCGCCCTCACGCCACTAGCCGTCGCAGGAGACGCCCTGGTCGAGAGACGATACCAAACTCCCAGCCACCGTAGGCGTGGTCCTGCGGGCGGTGAGCAGTGGGCAGCTCGCCGCCCGGTAAGGACCAGGCCCGAGTCGACGGCGCGTTGTGTTTCACGCGCGCCTCAATGAGATGTCAGCACATCGTGACGGGGTCCACGAAGACCGATGCCTCCTGGGTCAGGGTAGCGGGTTGATTAAACAAGAAACCGTCGCACAGGCAAGTGAAGAAACACGGGTGGGTTTTAGTCAGTAAAAGTCTGACACGCCCTTTCGCTCCGCCCAGAGCGGAAGAAGTCATTTCATGATTTCCCACCCCAACAAAAAAAAATCTGGCAGATGGCATAAAAAAATTGAATGTTACATAACTCAAAACAAAAATAAAGTTATTATACGACTGTTGAATTTCTGAATGACAAATTAACGTCAGCTGTTTTGTTTATTTAACTATATTTTTTAATTATGCAATGACTGGTGAAATAGCCCGAAGTATTGCAACACTTAAGTGGCAGTGGGCCGGGCATATTGCCCGTAGGACCGATGCCCGATGGAGCCGACGGGTTCTCGAATGGCGAAGACGCAGCGTTGGTAGACCCCCGACAAGGTGGACCTACGACCTGGTAAAGGTCGCGGGAAACTCTTGGATGCGGGAGCGCAGGTCTAGTCGTCGTGGAGATCCTTGGGGAAGGCCTATCTCCAGCAGTTGACGTCTTTCGGCTGAAAAGATGGCGAAATAACTTCATATTCTATCATCTGTAACTTTTGTTTTTATTTATTTATCATTAATCAATTTCATCCTTACCCTTACTAATATTATAAATGGGAAAGTGAGTTTGTTTGTTTGCCGCTTTCACGCTGTAACTACTGCACCGATTGCTTTGAAATTTTGCAGACGTAAAGTTAGAAGTCCGGATTAAATAATAGGGTACTGTTTATCCCAGAAAAAATTGATATTCCCGAGGGAAATCTAAAAAGCGCTATATACCTAACCGAACTCCACGCGGGCGGACATAATCTATAAAATAATTTGTGTTTACCTCAAGCATGATTCATCATCATCAACCTTTTTTTTATCGTCCCACTGCTGGGCACAGGTCTCCTCTCATACAGAGAAGGATTGAGCGTAATCACCACGCTTGCTCAATGCGGGTTGGCGATTTCAGAATTAAAGTCCAGGTTTCCTCAAGATGTTTTCCTTCACCTTCAGTCACTGCTGTCCAAGATATACTTAGAAAGTACATATAACTTTAGAAAAGTTGCATTGGTACTTGCCTGACCTGGAATCGAACCTGCGCACTCATACTTGAGAGGCTGATGTTTTAACCACTAGGCCACCACGACTTAACCCACGACAAGCATGATTAATTAATATTTTTATTTCAAATTCAAATTTAAACTCTTTATTTCAGGCAAGGCCCATATATTGTTAGTAAAAAAAACATATCCTATGTTAGTAAAAAGAGAAACAGAGATCAGACAGATCGACATGAATGTGTGCGCGCACATGTCTGTCCGCCCAGAGCCTAATAAAAGGTCCGTCGACCTTGTCCGCCAGTGTAGCTAGGATACTGTTAGCGCCGCCCCGAAATCGCCGCAACATCGAAGCCCACCGTTTGCGTATGATGGCATAAAAGTCAACAATTCTGATTGGTGACCCAGACTTAACTCGAAACGGTCTCCAAAGCCTGGAGCACAGGCGTAGAGTAGCCAGCCTTTCGGTCTTCTATAGGATGCATTCTGGTGAGTGTGCAAGGGAATTGCATGATTTAATTCCCCCATCTCCGTTCCATCATCGGACGACCCGTCGTACAGCGAGTTTCCACCCTTACGTTGTTGACACCACTGCGATCCGGACGAAGCGTTTAGCTTCCTCCTTATACCGCGTACATCGAGGGACTGGAACAATTTGCCAGCGTCGGTGTTTCCGTCACAATACAATTTGAGTGTCTTCAAGGCTAGAGTGAATAGGCTCTTAATAAACTAGCGCGCTTTACCACCAACGATCGCATCACTGCTTACCATCAGGCGGGATTGCGGTCAAGCGCTGGTTTATAATTTATAAAAAAAAAAATGCCTGATGCACTGCAAAATCGAGGCAGCTGTACGCTTCTTGGTATAACATAGCCATGGGCAGCCGCCCCCACTTGCCCTCTGGATATCTCGTAAAACATGCATAAACTAATACTACTACTACTATTTGAGTACTAATTAGTACTCAAATTATAAAATGGGACTTATACAGAATCATTTGAGTCTATTTACTCTACACACTACACTACAATAGGAATAGGGATGTATCCAAGGTATGAAAATCAAAAAAATAAATAGTCCGTCTTAGAGAAAATAAAAAAAATTAAGACCCGTATTTTTTATTTTGTCGAAATTACCAAAAACAACTGAGATATAGTGTATTAAAGTTACGGAGTGGGGGCTAATTACGTCACGCCGTCGTATATTTTGTACCACTGAGTGACGTCATGGGACATTTCAAATCAACATATCTTCCTAAGTATTTGAATGAAAGAAAAAATAAAAAATACGTGTTCAATATTTTTTATAAATCTATCAGATGGACATAAAATTATTTTTTAGGATACAACCCAATTACCTAATGTATCATATAGATGTGTTTGTGTAGTTTGTAAGACAAAATAGCCGGGAATCATTCGACCCTAAACATCTGACTTGCCTCTAGGCCAGAAGCTGGCTACCCCCATGAACATCATCATCATCATCTCGGCGTTAAGCCCAATCGCATCCGAAGCTTTTTCAGCTTTGGAGTCTGGGGTCCGCTTTACCAGTCTAACTAAACTGATTTGGCTGAACTTCGATATTTTCCGTGAAGCGACTGCCGTCTGACCTCCACAACCCGAAGGCGATATCGAAGCATTGCAGTTAGACCAACAAGGATGTATCCAAGGTATGAAAATCAAAAAAATAATTAGTCCGTCTTATAGATACCTAATAAAAAAAAATAAAGACCCGTGTTTTTTATTTTGTCGAAATTAACAAAAACTACTGAGATATAGTGTATTAAAGTTACGGAGTGGGGGATAATTACGTCACGGTGTGGTATATTTTGTACCACGGCCTGACGTCATGCGACATTTCAAATCAATATATCTTCCTAAGTATTTGAATGAAATAAAAAATACGTGTTCAATATTTTTTATAAATCTATCTGATGGACATTAAATTATTTTTTAGGATACAACCCAATAGGGATGTATCCAAGGTATGAAAATCAAAAAAATAATTAGTCCGTTTTACAGATAATAAAAAAAAATTAAGACCCGTATTTTTTTATTTTGTCGTAATTACCAAAAATTACTGCGATATAGCGTATTAAAATTACAGAGTGGGGGCTAATTACGTCACGCCGTTCTATATTTTGCACCATGGCGTGACGTCATGCGACATTTCAAATCAATATATCTTCCTAAGTATTTGAATAAAAGAGAAAATAAAAAATACGTGTTCAATATTTTTTATAAAGCTATCTGGCGGACATTAAATTATTTTTTAGGATACAACCCAATTGTTGGTCTTTTGAGGGCTCCAATAACCCGTAACGACTGCCATTAGATGTTCGTATGGCAACCGGGACCAACTGCTTAACGTCCTTTCCGAGGCACGACCAGAACAGTGCAAATATTCATATTCATGTATACAAATACATACTTGCACTGCGCGGGGATCGCACCCGCGCCTCTTTGCACAGTGGCCGTGTTCGCTATCGCTACGCAATGGAGACTGTCGGTACCCCCATGAACATAGCAACATATAAAACTTGAATTTAAAAACTGTATTCACTACCTATGAAAAAAATAGATCTGATTTTGATAGTACTTACGTAAAGTTCTCGGAAATTACAAACCACGTCACAACAGAAGCAAAATACTAATTTTACGAAATGACATTTGCACAGATGTTTTGTATTTGCATAATATAAAATTATATAAATCTTGCCCAATTAAAGTAAATTCACAGTGGTTAGCAGATAGTTTTTGTCTGTCCACTTTGAGAGTGTTACGAACAATTAATTAATTAACGAAATGCGTTTGATAATTGGATTGACATTTCTAGCTTTATCACTTGTAAGTATTATTTATATTGTTCTTTTTATTGTTTTGCGTGTGATTGTATGTGTGTATAAAAGGTATACGTATCTTATTATATCTACATTTGTGTGTAAATACATTGTGTTGTTGGAAGGGAGAGCTGGGTTGATACGGAAATAATATAATAATAATCTTTATTTCAAAAACCAAATACATTTTTTCCATCTCAATCTGACATAAAAAAAAGAAAGAAAACAATTAAGTCCAATGCTATGCGTTTTGAGACAGAGTGACCGTCTGTGTTTTTTTTTTTAATAATTATAAACTAGCGCTTGACCGCAATCCTGCCTGATGGTAAGCAGTGATGCGATCGTTGATAGTAAAGCGCGCTAGTTTATTAAGAGCCTATTCACTCAGAAAAACTGAGCGAATAGGAAGAAAGACGGCAGTTGAGCGAGGTGATGCAATGTTAAACCCAACAACACGACCATCGATGCTGCGCCAAAGGGAAATTGATCTGAAGACCCTCCACGACCAAACTCCTAACACAACAACATTTGGCGCATCGTACCCTTCACACATCGCAGCACAACTGCTCAGACCCGTCCTCCGTACGGCTTCACCAGACATCATGCCGGAACACGACAAATCGCTTGGCGGCAAGACTTTGTCTGGTGGGTGGTAACTTTTGCCGGCGGCCGATGTTATGGCCTACCACCGAGAGAAGTGTCCGTGCTAGTATAAACTGTGTTACAGACACAGGCAGTCTTAAATTACTGATTCACAATATTTGCTGCACTTGATAGAAGTTTTGGTAGGTATAGGTAAGACTTAGTTTAGTATTACCACTTATTAAAAATGTGAGGAAGGACTGGGTGTGTGCGATGTAGATGTAAGTATGAGTGTGTAATGTGGGTGTGTTGTGTATGCGCGGGTGAGTGTGTGTAAGTGTGGGTGCGTGTGTATTTCGTGAATATGTCACAGTACAAAGTCAATATTGCAGGAGCAATTTAAATCTGATTTTAGATTTGTAAATTAATAATCTTATTTTGCAAAGAGTTTTTTGAAATGTACCTGGCATGGAATTACGTTGATTACGAAGAGAGCGCTGATTCCCTTGTCCACACACTAAATTAAATTTAAGTTCAGCGAATTCTATTATTTCCATTTCGTTAAGAAAAGGACAGAAGACAATTTTTTTTTTGTGTCTTCTTTGGCTTCGCACGGTTTGTGTATTTAACCAATGCCACGTGTTGGGATTGTTAGAAAAGCCTATTCGTAATGTAATGTGTTTTCATTCATGTCATTAATGTCGAAAAAGACGGCCGCGTGAACCGTCTACGAGGGAGGTTTGAGGCAAAGTCATGATGTAGCCACTATGCTGCGATATCTCAATGTTCTTTATGAATTATTTACTGAATGCACTTTTTACTAGATAAATCACGCACTTTTATTTAGTAAGTAACACTATAAATAATTTAAAAGTCCAATGAAAAATGGCCCTAATATCGGCTGCCGGCAGAAGTTACCACCCACCAGACAAAGTCTCGCCATTAAGCGATTCGTCGTGTTCCGGCATGATGTCTGGTGAAGTCGTACGGATGACGGGTCTGAGCAGTTGTATTGCGATGTGTTCCGGGTACGATGCGCCAAATGTTGTTGTGTCAGGAGTTTGGTCGTGGAGGGTCTCCAGATCAATCTCTCTCTTTTTCTCGTTTAACATTGCATCATCTCGCTCAACTGCCGTCGTGCCGTCTGCTTCCTATTCAATAAGCTACTTTAAAGCATTAAGGCTCAAGGGTTGTATTGGGAATATTTTACAGTTTTAGGTAGCTCGACCTTGACCTGCTCTTTTCCGTACAAGTGAAGGGATAGTATTGCATTTATCAAGCAAGTCTTGGTTGAAATTTGAGAAAAGAAAATTCTAAAGAATGCGTGTAGGTAATGCTTTGATTTTAGTAGTCTCAGTTTCTTGGGCATAGCGTAATTCTGCCCTGTTTTTATGATCTTCGCTCCTATAAGAATTACATATGAGATACGAGCTATCTACATTTCGTAAAATAATTTAATACGAATTCAAATATGATCTGAATGGGGTATAGCAACTGATGTATTATTTCCGTCCTGGCACACATAAAAAATATCTGAAGTTGTCGGACAAAATCAGCGGCGATCTCTCGAGTCCGGCTCTGCATTTTGACTACTTTAGACTGCTTAATACTTTTTTTTTAATAATAATAATATATTTTATTTGCATTATTAGTAGGTACACAATGAAGATGTTCAGTTATAAAAGATCCCTTACTAACTACCTTAAATTAGGCATGCAAAAACAGATTTTAAATGAATGTCGATAAGATACAAAAATAATGTCATTAAAATTAAGAAAATGTCATTAAAAAAATAGAAAAGTATCATGTCAGGTTAAATAAAATTACAAATAAAATAGTAAATAAAAAATTAATAACAAAAGTAAAAATAAAATGAAATATCAATAAAAATAAAATTCAATCAGGATTACATATTCTCATCATTTATGAACTCGTCAATTGAATAGTAACATTTATTAGTCAATAAATTAGACAATCTCTTTTTAAAAAGTGGAATTGTCTCATTTTTTATTTCATTGGGTATTTTGTTATATATTGTCGGGCCCATACATACAACACTTTTCTTTAATAGGGCGGTATTATGAGTACCAAGACGCAACATATTTTGATACTGTTTTCTTATAGGACCCCTTTTGCTTTCTGACATTTTGTTAAAAAGATGCAAATTCATCTTTACAAAAACTTGTCGCCATTTTTGATAAAAGTTTTGCTGGAGGCTACGTGTCTAAGTGATCGATGACAGCATTACAACACTGTCACGACGCCGACTGAGTTTCAAGTCGGAACCCTGAGCTCGCTTTTGCTGCTGCTGCCGCTACTAAGTAGGTAATATGATACCTCATAGTAATGATGGTCAGACTTTCGGTCTTCTGATGACACGAATCGACTGTTAATGATTAACATATGACATCCTAGACCAACTATGTAGCCAGGCATATAGTACGTTACGGAATTGCATCGCTGACAGGGGTATTCGGCACTGGTGCAGCTACACAGGAGCTAAACTTAGCATTCGGGAACACTCTTGGCCAAAACTGTCAACAATATTGTGTAGATTCAATTTTTTAGTATTGTATAATTGCATGGCACACGTGTGAGCACAATGTACTTGCTGTAAAGCATCTATTTGTTGGGTTAGTCTTTTTTGTTGTTGTTTTTTTCTTTGTGTGTTTTTCCATAATGGACGCTCTTAGCGTACAATATATTTCTGCATCGTTCTCACACGATTGATTTCAAAATGAATGATGTAATCAAATATTTGTATCAATAGCTTGATCATTTAAAAAAGTGTTCATGGAGTTTCTTGCCCGTTCTTCTCCATAGGTTTTCCACTCTTTGGAATGGGCGACTATCTTCACCTTACTGACTGATCGACCTTCTGATAATTCAAAAGTGCCTGTAACTGGTTTATTTGAAATAAATGCTTTGATTTTATTTTGAACAGCTTAAAGTGATTTTCAAGGTATGAAGGGATAATTTTATGGGAAGAGTGAGAGAGCTTGGCGTTATCGCAAAGGTCCGGCGGTACTTCACACCAAGACAGCTTCTAATGTTATACAAAGCACCGGTCCGTTCGTGTGTGGTACTGCAGTCACATTTGGGCTGGTGCTGCAAAGTGTCACCTGTTTGCCTAGTATGAGTTTTAATTACGAGACCCGATCGTCGATATCGAGTGCGTTTGGCGCTCTCATTGGTTGAGAGTTCTTACAACCTTGAAGCGGGCCAATTGACAAGTCAAACGCGTTCGATATCGACGGTCGAATTTCGTAATGAAAACTCATACTAGGCCTACTGGCCACGTTGGATTCAGTGGAGAGGCGTGTGGAGAAGCTGTTTGGCGACCTTGATTTAACTTAAGACGGTCTCCAAAGCCTAGAGCACAGGCGTAGAGTAGCCAGCCTTTCGGTGTTCTATAGGATGTATTTTGGTGAGTGTGCGAGGAAATTGCATGATTTAATACCCCAATCTCCGTTCCACCATCGGACGACCCGTCGTAAGGCGAGTTTCCACCCTTACGTTATTAACACCACTACGATCCGGACGAAGCGTTTCGCCTTGTCTTTTATACCGCGTACATCGAGGGACTGAAACAATTTGTCAGCGGCGGTGTTTCCGTCGGACTACAATTTCAAATCAAATCAAATCAAAGCATTTACTTCAAATAAACCACTTACAGGCACTTTTGAATTGTCAGAAGGTCGGTCAGTCAGTAAGGTGAAGCTAGTCGCCCATTCCAAAGAGTAGGTACCTATGGAGAAGAACGGGCAAGAAACTCCACGGACACACTTTTAAAATATCAAACTATTGATACAAATATTTGATTACATCATTCATTTTGAAATCAATCGTGTGAGAACGATGCGGAAATGTATTGTACGCTAAGAGCATCCATTAATTTGAGTTGTAACATTTGAGTGTCTTCAAGGCTAGAGTGAATAAATAGGCTCTTAATAAACTAGTGCGCTTTATCAACAACGATTGCGTCGCTGCTTGATTGACATTGTTGCATGTTGGAAGCGCATGACCGCGTGCGACCAGCGACTTACCACAGACTTTTTTTTTTGGTTCACTTCTTTCCATACTTTTGAACGGAAAAGGCAAAGGTATAGTACGCCATACAGCCTAGTCTTAAGTAACTTTTTTCTTGAGTAAGTTTATATTTTTTTTTTCTTGACGTTGTGGAAATGCCTTTACGCACCATACCCCGATGGGCATGTGTGGGACTCGCCCAGCCGAAGCCGGGAATACCCACTAAAACCAAACAGCGGCACACCGACATCGCCTTAGTGTCGGGGTCATGGGAAATAACAGAGCCTTTCTACCAATCCCCCGCCTGCGATTCCCGCCAAAAGGCGGGCCCACAGTGGGCCCTCCATAGGGAGGGGCCCGGCTGGGTACGTCTTCCTGTGCGAGAAGACGCAGCAGCCAAGGGTTTTTTAGCGAGGTGTCCTTCCTCTTAGCCCCACTCGTTTGCCGGAAGCAAACGGGGCCCCCAGCTCCTCTCAGTGAGGAGACCGGGTTGCCCGACGGTGACCCGGAGTTCGGGTCACGTCAGCCACCTGGAGTGGTGGCCGACCCGCCGCACGTGTGACTGCTGAAGCGGTCCCCACTTCTGGTTTTGGTCCGCGCTGGTAAACCGGTAACCCCCATATCTGAGGGCCATTCCCCTATCCGCCACCTGGGGTCCCGTCCGATGGCAGGCCAGAAACTGCACACGGAATCCTACCTTATCCTTTTTTTTTCCGGGGTGAAAATCCTCATAGGATACCCGCCGCCCTGGGGTGGGCGACGGGGTATGTCAGACTTTTACTGACTAAAACCACCCCGGTGTCTCTTCTATCACGAGCGAATGCGTGGGGCCGCGGGATTCTAAATTCTTCCACGGCCCTACACCCTCGTGCTGACCCGGCCTGTTCGGGCCTCGTCTCCTGAACGGGGTAGTGGGGCGTAAATTACCCCGCGCATCGAGCCGTGATGCAGCGGCTGCTGCAAGTACGGGAAACCTCAAACGGAGCAAATACTCCAATCTCTTCTTCTTCTATTTTCAAAGTGAGATTCAACCTCTACTCTTGATCAATGGCCTCTGTGGGATAAATACCACAATTTTGCCAATAACACGTGTAACAAATTACAGAAAGTCTTTAAAATTTCATATCACAACAATGGCGGATATCGCCAATGACAGTTGAAAAAGATGGCCGCGTGAACCGTCTACGAGGAAGGTTTGAGGCAAAGTCATGATGTGGCCACTATGCTGCGATATTTCAATGTTCTTTATGAATTATTTACTGAATGCACTTTTTACTACATATATCACTCGCTTTTATTTAGTAAACGACACTATAAATAATTTTAAAAGTCCAATGAGAAATGCGCGTGACACTCATCTTTTCTTTCCCGTCAAAACTCTCCCACTCCAATCTCATTGGAATTTATATGTTTGAGCTGTTTTGGGTTTAAACACTAGGGCCATGGGGTCCGAATGCACACCTCTTATTTCGAGACCTCGCCAAGCATTTAGTCGGCTCTTCACGTGACCAGAGGGCTGGGCTATTTTTTGGCTAAAGAATCAGCATCGCCATACAACGTGGCAATGCTGCCAGCCTTCTGGGCACGTTTCCTGTTGATGAATTTTTTGATTCCCTTTAATTATTTCCATTCCTACTTTTTTTTTTTTTTTTTTTTTATAAATTATAAACCAGCGCTTGACCGCAATCCCGCCTGATGGTAAGCAGTGATGCGATCGTTGATGGTAAAGCGCGCTAGTTTATTAAGAGCCTATTCACTCTAGCCTTGAAGACACTCAAATTGTAATGTGACGGAAACACCGACGCCGGCAAATTGTTCCAGTCCCTCGATGTACGCGGTATAAAGGAGGAAGCAAAACGCTTCGTCCGGATCGCAGTGGTGTCAACAACGTAAGGGTGGAAACTCGCCGTACGACGGGTCGTCCGATGATGGAACGGAGATGGGGGAATTAAATCATGCAATTCCCTTGCACACTCACCAGAATGCATCCTATAGAAGACCGAAAGGCTGGCTACTCTACGCCTGTGCTCCAGGCTTTGGAGACCGTTTCGAGTTAAGTCTGGGTCGCCAATCAGCCTCTTCGCACGCCTCTCCACCGAATCCAAAGTGGCAAGGTGACATTTCGCAGCACCAGCCCAAATGTGGCTGCAGTACTCCACACACGAGCGGACCTGTGCTTTGTATAAAATTAGAAGCTGCCCTGGTGTGAAGTGCCGCCGGACCTTCGCGATGACGCCTAGTTTTCTGGCAGCCACCCTGGCCTTGGACTCAATGAACCGCCCAAAGTTAAGGCTCGAGGAAATCTCAACTCCCAAAAGCTGAAGGCGGTCGGTACACTCCAAGGATACATTCTGAAAAGTAGGAGCCAAGGTAAACGGGAAAAGTTTACAAGTCTCTAAACGTACTTTAGAGACTTGTACAGAATATTATGTTTAATCTTTATAAATTATGTTAATATAAGCCAAAATAGCCTATTAAACAAACACTTGTGTTTCACTATTATAATTTTTGTTCTAGGTCCAAGAGACGCTAACAGTGGCTGACCAATCAGGTAAGACTTACCTATATCCAACATAATTTTTTGTTTATGCGAAGCACGTATAAAATTTCAAAAAGATGTCATGAAAAACGAGCGTGTTATTATTGGCTGTCCCAACAAAAATATGGTCAACGCTCCGCGCGGGTGGGTGAACGGTGTGTTGACCTCTGGCATCAGCTGTTGCGCGAGCGTGCGCATTACTGTGATCTATCTTAAGCTACGTGGCGCGCTCGGTAACCACACTGCAACAATTTCTAATTGTATTTGAGAAAAATATAACATGGCGTATAAATGATTGGAATCGTTTCAGTTGCTTATTCTGAACAAACTATACTCAGGTTTCGTATAAAAAATAACGTTGTACCTTTATTGTAAATCTGCCTAGTCTTTTTTCCAAATATGTTGGGGTCAGCGTCCAGTCTGAATACCAGTATTTTACATGGAGTGACTGCCTATCTGACCTCCACAACCCAGTTAGTGAGTAATACGATACTTCTTGTTAAGACTGGTGGCCACACTTTCGGGCTTCTGACTACCTTTAGCGACTGTCAAAGGTCAGCAAATAATAGACGTGGTCAACGGCTTAACGTGCTCTCCGAGGTACGGAGAGGTCTTGATATGTAACCCATCCACAGAGCAACCTCGTCAAGCATAGCTTAACCTGATCGATCGACCTGTGGGGCTGTTAATATTTAGCCACTAGCTCCTCAAGTTACCTAGATGAGACCTATCTATGTACCTACACAAAAATTGCGACGCAAATTTCCGCTTTATATGTAAAAAATATGAATTAATGGAAAAATTACTTTAATTGCTATACAATAAAGATCAGTTTCCTTTACAATTTCATACATTTTTATAACTTTTTCAATAGTGCTGGTCACGGCGTAGCTGTAGCGAACGCGGCCGCTGTGCAAGGAGACGCGTTTTCGATCACCGCGCATTGCAAATATTTGTATGTTTGCATTGTTCAGGCCATGCCTCGGAAAGTACGTTAAGACGCTGGTCAGTCATCAAGGAGTCGTTACGGGTTGTTGGAGCCCACAAAAGTCCAACAATTGGTCTAACTGCAATGCTTCGATATCACTTTCGGGTTGTGGAGGTTAGACGGCAGTCGCTTCACGGAAAATATCGAAGTTTAGCCAAAATCAGCAGTTAGACTGGTAAAGCGGACCCCAGACTCTAAAGCTGAAAAACTTCTGCTGCGACTGGAATTAACACTGAGATGATGATGACGATGACTGCGTTACGTTACTAGTATAGATATGAATCTGTAAAAAAACGTAAAATTAACTCATAAATGAATTTCAAATATTTATAAGATCCTTGTATCTGTAAAATATGTAAAGCGTAGAAGTGCCGATATATTATTATAAGTGAGTGATATAATCCGCTACGCGCAGTGCTACGGGCCTACGGCGTAGCTTACACACTGCTACGATGGCGTAGACATTAGTCCCGCTATCCTTATTCACAAACTATACTTAAGTTTACTACATCTTTTAAAACAATAAGAATCGAACATCACACTGTAGTTATTGTTCATCGTTTTCTCGAAATACCGCCCACGATGGATGCTCATGGGATGAAAAGACACTTTTTTTTTGTCGCTGTGTAAATGCCTTTACGCACCATAACCCGAAGAGCGTGTGTGGGACTCGCCTAACCGAAGCCGGGAATACCCACTAAAACCACAGTGGCACATCGACATCGCTTGAGTGGCGGGGTCATGGGAAATAGCTATGCCTGCACTACCATTCCCCCGCCGGCGATTTCCTCCTAAAAGGCGGGCCCACAATGGTCCCCCCATACGGAGGGGCCGGGCTAAGTATGTCTTCTAGTGAAGACGCAGCAACCAAGGGTTTTTTAGCGAGGTGTCCTTCCTCTTAGCCCCACTCGTTTGCCCGGAGGCAAACGGGCCCCCCAGCTCATCTCAGTGAGGAGATCGGGTTGCCCGACGGTGACCCGGGGTTCGGGTCACTTCAGCTACCTAGAGTGGTGACCGACCCGCCGCACATGTGACCGCCGAAGCGGTCTCCACATCTGGTTTTGGTCCGCGCCGGTAAACCGGTAACCCACATATCTGGGAGCCGTTCCCCTATCCGCCACCTGGGGATGCGTCCGATGGCAGGCCAGAAGTTGCACACGGAATGAAAAGTCACTTACCTCAACTATCCGGAATTTCGGCCCCGCCTTCCTGGCGGTTTTTCCCGTCATATATAAATATTACGTGTTAGTGTGAAATTTCTATTCATTTAACTGAGCTGGGGTAGCCGTTTAGCGATCTCTTTTTACGAAATGTCATTACAGTTGACGATGTCATCGAAAGAGGTCATCATCACCGCAGGGCGAGGGAACACACTGGCGAACACGATGATAAGGATTATAGCTCTAAGGAGGACCGTGAGGACTGGCATGGAAGACGGACGCAACATAGGAGGCGGGAAGACGGTAAGTGTTTTTTTTTGTATTATATAGTAGTGCTTGACCGCAATCCCGACTGATGGTAAGCAGTGATGCAATGGTTGATGCCTTCATCCTCTCTCCTATAACAAAAATAAAACAAAACACATTGCTGTGCCCGACAGGGTCCATAATTGATTAAGTATATACTTTAATATACAAACTATTCTGTAACATCATGGAAAGCAAAAAAATATTGAGTATTGAGTAAAGCGCGCTAGTTTATTAAGAGCCTAAACACTCAAAAAAAAGTGAGTGAATAGGAAGGAAGACGGCAGTTGAGCGAGGTGATGCAACGTTGTTAGATTTACTAAGAACACGACCAACGATGCTGCGCCAAAGGGAGATTGATCTGTAGACACTCCACGACCAAACTCCCGACACAACAACATTTGGCGCATCGTACCCGGCACACAACGCAACACAACTGCTCAGATCCGTCCTCCGTACGCCTTCACCAGACATCATGCTGGAACACGACTAATCGCTTGGCGGCAAGACTTTGTCTGGTGGGTGAAAACTTCTGCCGGCAGCCGATGTTATGGCTTACCACTGAGAAAAGCGGAGATTAAGCGAGATTAACGTTTTTGCATCAAACACTATCAGTAGCAATGGATTTCAGTTTGACAGTTCAACAATACTCATTGCGTTTATGCCTTTGCGACAGTAGTTTACGTAGATTCTAAATCATTTAATTAATTAAAATAATCATCAATTCAGAAGATAGATAGTTCAAACGAGTTGGTTTAAGTATAACAGTTGGTACACAAGTAGGCAGCCTCCGTTGCGTAGCGGTAGTGAACGCGGCCGCGCACAGTGCAAATATTTGTATGCATGAATATGAATATTTGCACTGGTCTGATCTTGCGTCATTTAATGGCAGTCGTTACGAGTTGTTGGAGCCCTCAAAAGTCCAACAATTGGTCTAACTGCAATGCTTCGATATCGCCTTCGGGTTGTGGAGGTCAGACGGCAGTCGCTTCACAGAAAATATCGAAGTTTAGCCAAAATCAGCTGTTACATAGACTGGTAAAGCGGACCCCAGAGCCCAAAGCTGAAGGAATTAACGCTGAGATGATGATGAGTTGGTATATACGTTAATTATTATAAATTCAGCATCAATATGGACTGTAACAAAGTATAATATAATAAATTCAGCATCAATATGAACTGTAAAAAAGCATAATATAATAAATTCAGCATGAATATGAACTGCAAAAAAGCATAATATAATAAATTCAGCATCAATATGAACTGTAACAAAGTATAATATAATAAATTCAGCATCAATATGAACTGTAACAAAGCATAATATAATAAATTCAGCATCAATATGGACTGTAACAAAACATAATATAATAAATTCAGCATCAATATGAACTGTAACAAAGTATAATATAATAAATTCAGCATCAATGTGAACTGTAACAAAGCATAATATAATAAATTCAGCATCAATATGAACTGTATAAAAGCATAATATAATAAATTCAGCATCAATATGAACTGTAACAAAACATAATATAATAAATTCAGCATCAATATGAACTGTAACAAAACATAATCCCCCTTATTCATAAACGCTGCTTAAAGTTAATTAGTAATTAGCGATTCTTTAAACATAACTTAAATCATTCTTTATGAATAAATACTACAGTGTTTAAGGAGTTTATTCATAAACGATAATTAAAGTTAAGTGACGTTAAAAGGTCAAAAATGTATAGCTAAAGAATTGCTAATCCCTAGTTAACTTTAAGCAGTGTTTATGAATAAGGGGGAATATACAAAACGGTGCCCAGGTTTCACCCGCGTAGGTTTCGATCCGTCAGAATATCGATACAAAAAGTACCGTATGTGTTATTCCTGGTTATAAGCCATCTATGTGCCAAATTTCTGTCTTTAAAAGAAACTTTTATCTCTGAGTATGTTACGATCTTCTCAGAAAAGTACGTAGTCATATCGGAAACGTCGAATTCCTTTATACTTGTGCCAAGCTCAATAATTTATTAATTCATAACTCACGTTTCATAAATCTCCTATTATTTACATAATTAACGACTTTTACAGGCTAACTATTTATTAACAATTCCTATTGCGGCATATTTCAATAGAATCACTAAAATAACATGCATATTAACTTGCTATTTCGAAAAACCATTAAAAAGTCTACATTAATTTTATGTAATAGCCCTACAAAAAAGGAACATGGATAAAAATCCAGGTATTAAACACATTTTGTGGAATTCAGACTATGAATAATGTTGAGATATTTGTCAATACAATTTTGCGTATTTTAAGTACATTTCAAATCAATTGCATAAAAAATGCAGTATAATTTATGTACTTTCAACTAAAGACTACGTATAAATGTATGTAATAAAAATATTATCTATTAGGAAATCAGCTGACATTTGTGTCATATTTCATTCAAATCGGTTAAGCGTTGTATGAAAATTAATATCTAAACATACCTAAATAAACTGTTTAAGAACTTACCTTTTAACTCTTTAGGAAGTATTACTTGTAGGCAAATCATTTATTAGAAAAGGTTGTTAACATCTTCCTTTAGGTGTAAACAAGTCGTTGCCTAGCAACTGTTTGTTTATTTCTATTCTTTATCGAATTTGGCCTGAGAATAGTTTAAAAGAATGTGATTGACGTATATAAAGGTATTAAAACATTTATCATTTTTAAATTCAACTTATCTTTATATCTTTTTTGTCTTTATAGGTGCAGGCCACATTTCTGAAGAATTGAGATTAATCTTGGGAGTCAGAAGTAAGTTTCCCGTATTTTTACTATCTGTTAGGTAAGTTACGGGGTGCGAGTGAAGCAACCGGCTGCTATGGGCCAACTGTACAAGGTGTATCTGACATCGTAAAGCAAGCTTCGCGAAAAGGCTAGACCGCATGCCACTAATACAATTATGATAGTCATTTATGTCGTTAATGAGCGGTTACAGAAAACACAATGCTTATAAAAAGTGTCGGCTCAGTCTTAGAACGTTGCAAGCGTGCCGCCGTGTGGGTTTATAGTTATGGTGTTGACCCCTGATGTGAACTCTATTAAATAATCTGATAGGATAGTTTTTCGAGTTTTGTTCACATTTCCCTTTTTGTGTAATTAGCGAAATAATAATTTTTTTCTTTAAAATCTTATCGGGTTATAAAAGTATAGCAATTACGAACGGCCTAAAGTGAAAAAACGGCATAATTTTTTATTTTAAATCAGGAAATATAGCCAACGAAAAATTCCACCACTGGGGGTTCAGAATCATAGGTACTGGATCCATGGTACTCGTTTGTGCGTCGATGTCAGATACACTCTTTATATTATTGATCGAGTGGTCGGTCGGGAGGCGTAGCCGGGAGCGCACGCGCACTTTTTATTATACTTATTTTATTTATGCGAAACCCGAAACACGTGTCCAGTATTTTTAAATAAAGAATCTATAAATATTTTTTTTTAAATATATCATGGAAAACCACAAAATGATGAGCTTGTTATCTTACCTGGTTGTCCCAACAAAAATATGGTCAACGCACCGCTCGCGCGTCCGCGCCTACAGCGGCGCGCTGCGGGGTCCCTGTCTCACTGTGCGCCTGTGATCTTCCGTCAACTTTGTTCTGCGCTCGGTAACTGTTCTCGGAAACATAACTAAAGTTTTGGTTTAGTTACGATACAATTCTGTTTTGGTTCAATTATTTTAGCGTGATTACCCCTCACACAGAGTCGCCCACAGTGGCCCTCAGTACGAAGGCTCAGAGTCACACAAAGGGCAATGGAAAGAGCTATGCTCGGGGTTTCCCTGCGTGATCGAATCAGAAACGAGGAGATCCTCAGAACCAAAGTCACCGACATAGCTCTTCGATTATCAATCTTTTTTTTTTTTTGAATGGGTCAAAACCCGCCACACATTTTTTTCCCACCCACTGCAACTCCTGAAAGCCAGAATTAACAATGGAGACCGCCAGAAAAACGCCGAGCAATGAAGCTCGACGAGTCCCGGAGAAACGATTCAACTGTCTTTTGTCCCGCAACGAAATTAATCAGAAAAGAATAGCGGAGGAGTAAGAAAAAAGATATTTTTTCCACTTCCCTCCATAACAAGCAGGAGACAGAACAGAACTAGGCCAATCGGCACAAAGGGACATTATTGCAACTGGGAGAAGCCCAGATTGCCAAGCACCACGGAATAAAATTTGATTAAGTTAATGGGTCCTAAGTAGGTATGTGCTCTTACAATTGTTTATCTATCATATCATATCTCTCTTTCTTCTTTGGGAGAGGCCTTTGTCCAACAGTGGACATCTATAGACTGAAGAAGAGGAAGAAGATTCCCCCCAGGTGGCATTTTGCGGCACCAGCCAAAATGGTATGCCTCATGACAGATCAGGTATGCTTCATGGCAGAGGCTTCCTCTAACAATCTCGTGAGGTACCCTCCTTCAGCTTAGACATACTGAACAGACACAAATTTAATTAAATCAAATTAATTTCCAGATCACAACGAAGGCAGTGATTTGCTGCATCTTTTGACTGGACATCGTGGTAAGTTCTGAAATTATTTTCGTGTTATTGTATCTAACGATTTACAGCGCACTTTGATTGTGGTTAGGGTCGCCAGATATAAGGTATTTAAGCGTACAGTCCAGTTTTTTGAAGGCCTGTCCGGTAAAAAATAAATGGTCATACCGATCAGAACAATGTCCGGTATTTTGAGGAAAGCCGTTACTAGGCAAAAGTAGACATAGCGAAAATGTTCTCGACGCAAATCCATTTTAAAAGAGACACGATAATTTTAATTAGCTCCCAAAAATGTAAAAGGAAGTTTTGATTTTGGAACGTACCTGCTATTTGTTATAAATAATCATATTTTAAAATTAAATTATAACTGGCCAGTTTCTCATACAATAAAACATTATTTAAAAAAATATAAATATTATACATATATATTTCATTACTAAAATATAAATTTTAGATATATATTTTGCATATTATATTTATTTTAGATGTACCTATGTATGTTGTAGACAGGGTGTATCTGAAATCGTAAAGCAAACTTCGCGAAAAGGCTAGACCGCATGCCACTAATAAAATTATGAGTCATTTATGTCGATAATGAACGGTTACAGAATTCACAGCATTTAAAAAAATGTGTCGGCTCGACCTTTGAACGTTGCAAGCGTGCCGCCGTGCGGGTTTGTAGGAATGACGTGGATCCCTGATGTGAACTCTATTAAATCAGCGCATAAGATAGTTTTTCGAGTTTTGTTTTCTTTGGGCTTTTTAGTGTAATTAACGAAATAATTAATTTTTATTTTAAAATCTTATTGGGTTATAAAAGTAAAGCAATTATAAATGGTTTAAAGTGAAAAAAAATACATATATATTTTTTTTAAATCATGAAAAAGCCGACGAATAATTCCACCACTCAGGGGGCTCAGAATCATGTGCTGGATCCATGGTACTCGTTTGTGCGTCGTTGTCAGATACACCCTTTATATTAGTATTTACAATTATTAGAATCGGTTAACGTAGTCCAAAACCCAACGAAAATCCTGTTGGATTTTCGATGGTTTCTACCCCGTCCCGTCCCCGTCTACTTTGTACAGGGTTTTTCATTAAGAGCGTTCGAACATTGAAATGAAATAAAACAATCTGTTTAAGTGATATTCCCAAAATTTTTATTACATTTTAAAGAATATTCAATGACATTATGTGTGGAAAATAATATCAGCCAAATGGCCACCGCGACTCCGCTGTAGATGGTGTATTCTGGTGCACCAATTTTGAAGGACGTCTTCGCATAAATGGGGCTCAATTTCACGAACAACGCGAGTTATGTTGGCCTTTAGGGCAGCAATTGACTGTGGTTTATCTGCATACACTGGAGATTTCACATAGCCCCACAGAATATAATCGAGCGGTGTTAAGTCACACGATCTCGGGGGCCAGTTGATGTCGCCATCACGCGAGATGACGAAGCCCTCGAACTTATCTTTCAATAAATTTAATGTTTCCCGTGCTGTATGGCAAGTGGCGCCGTCCTATTGGAACCACATGTTTGTAAGATCCATACCACCTACCCTAGGCCACAAAAAATTAGCTATCATCGTCCGAAATTGGCGCATAGAGCACTGATTTTGATAATATAATAATTTCTACGCGTTGTTGAAGCGTGTAGCGTTCCATGGGGAAATGTCGCGACTAAATATGTAGGTATTCATGCCAAATTTGACAGCTATCGCATTACCAATATGGCCGCTATGCGCTTTCAAAGTTCGAGCGTACCTATTGAAAAACCCTTTATAAATTTGTAACCCAAGAGATGACACTGTACATGGCGTTATTTCGCGCTGTTAAGATTTTTCCTGAGTTTCATACCCGTCCCGACCCCAGGATAGTATTTTCATATATTCTTATAATATTTGTTTTTTTTAATCGTTTTGTTTTTGTATTATCGTAAAGATAATACAAAAACAAAACGATCCTTTAGTTTTTTCAGATACTGTCTGAAATCTCTGTATTTACTGTCCTTTTGCAGGTATGCTAGAAGAGATTTCTTATGAAATAAGCATTCAATCATCATCAACCTTTTTTATCGTCCCACTGCTGGGCACAGGTCCCCTCTCATACAGACAAGGATTGAGCGTAATCACGCTTGCTCAATGCGGGTTGGTGATTTCAGACTTAAAGTCCAGGTTTCCTCAAGATGTTTTCCTTCACCTTCCGTCATTGATGTCCAAGATATACTTAGAAAGTACATATAATTTTATAAAACTTACATTGGTACTTGCCTGACCTGGAATCGAACCCACGCACTCATACTTGAGAGGCTGGCGTTTCAGCCACTAGGCCACCACGACTTAAATAAGCACAACATCTGTACTATTTTTCTGTTCTGCTTTACACAGAGTATTTGCTTTCTCTGTTGAGAGTTGAGGTTGAATCCTATCTTGAAAAAAGAAGAAGAGTAATTTACTTTGACAGGATTAAAAAAAATTATCTTCTGTCCCTTTCTTAATGAAATAGAAAGAAAAAAATGCATTTAACTTAAAATTAGTTACGGCTTCAATACCTCTCTAAGCTACGGCAAAAATGCAAATTAAATATTTTTAATTTAACTTATTCTTCTCCGAAATGAAATATCTAAATATAATTATGAAAATTAGCGATTAGAAGGCAATTAACTAACGCAGTGTTTGCTAATAAATCGTTAAGTTTAAACAATTGTTTTACCGAGGACAAGCTGAGTAACGAAAACACTTGAATAAATATATTTAGTCAGGAAAAATACGTTTTATATACGCACGGAATAATTGCGAGCAATATTAAAGGCCAGTGGGAAATCAAAACATACGAACCGACACCGTAGTTTCCTGTAAGTCTCAATACAGAAGTGTCCCCACTAAAGAATTGGCCATAACATCGGCTGCCGGCAGAAGTTACCAGAACCCACCAGACAAAGAGTTGCCGGCAAGCGATTCGTCGTGTTCCGGCATGATGTCTGGTGAAGCCGTGCGGAGGACGGGTCTGAGCAGTTGTGTTGCGATGTGTGCCGGGTACGATGCGCCAAATGTTGTTTTCTCGGGAGTTTAGTCGTGGAGGGTCTCCATATCAATCTCTCTCTGGCGCAGCACCGTTGGTCGTGTTGTTGGGTTTAACATTGCATCATCTCGCTCAACTGCAGTCCTTCGTCCTATTCAGTCAGTGTTTTTTTTAAGGGGATTAAACTTCTAATAAACTTAACGGGCTTTACCATCAAAAATTGAAATTAATCGCACTAGTTTATAATTATAAAACAAAATGGGCTCTTTGTTTCACTGAGTTCACACACTAAGTACGGAATCCTAAAACCGGGCCCACGAAGGACGGTGATAACTAAAGGAAGAGTTTATAAATTTCAACTACACATGGAAAGTTCGAAAAAATGTTGTCATTTGAGTTCCACCTCGACAGCGTCCGTAGCGTAGCGGCAGCGAACGCGGCCGTTGGGCAAGAAGGCGCGGGATCGATCCTCGCGCAGTGCAATATTTGTAAGCATGAATATGAATATTTGCACCGGCGCGGTTGTGCCTCGGAAAGCACGTTAAGCCGTTGGTCCCGGTCGCCATACGAACTTCTAGTGGCAGTATTTACGGGTTGTTTGAGCCCTCAAAAGTCCAACTTTTGGTCTAACTGCAATGCTTCGATATCTCCTTCGGGTTGTGGAGGTCAGACGGTAGTCACTTCACGGAAAATATCGAAGTTTAACCAAAATCAGCAGTTAGACTGGTAAAGCGGACCCCAGACTTCAAAGCTGAAAAAGCTTCGGATTCGACTGGGATTAACGCTGAGATGATGATGATTGAGTCCCACCACGGGTAGTTGGAAGGGCTTGCAACATGGAGTTATAACCAGTTAAGGCAACTCCAAGTGTCTAAAAAAATGTAACATGCACGCATCGTCTGCAGATCGATTGCTATATCCTGCAAGTGTTTACGTAGATATTGTACGTTTAATTTTCAATTACAACAAGAGACCCACTAATTTTTTTTTTTTTGACAATGGCATCTCGTAGTTGACCTTGAGAGGCCGTGACTACTTAACCGGACTTTCCTGTGGATGCCTTAAATGAATTTAAAGCCTCCAGCCAGGGCGACTAAAACCTAAGCGACTACACGCTAAGGGCACCCCCTGTGGGGTACGAACCTCGGCTTAGGGCGTCGCTGGAGAGAACAGCAAGGGACGGCTGGATCGAATTTTTGTTTTAATTCGGTTTGATGACCGCGGCGTTTCCTTGTACTAGCTCTGAGAAGAAACGTCCGAAATAAACTCAGAGGTCGTAGTTGGGAAATTATATTTACTGGCTCAGCTGCGGCGCGGGCTGGCCTTCATCGGACAAGAGAGACCCACCAAACAATTCGTCTAATCGGCGTTGTGAGATGATGCCGCAGTTCACGTGTTGAATAAATTATGGCAAGCATTCGTTTTTGAGACTTTGTTTTTTTTTTACGCAGTTAATATATATATTGGGCCGCATTTTTTGGATTTTTTGGGTTTTAATTTTTATTTAACGTACCTACATAAATTGTCTTCCATTCAATTATATATTTATTTACTGGTATAGTTTTGTTACTATTTATTACATATTTTACTATTCATAATCACATTTTTATACATATACATACGTCATTGATTTTATATAACATAAATTTATTTTATTAAGTATATTTCATTTTTGTTTTTATTTTCTTTATCCTTTTTTTTATTGCATACAGAAGTCAGGTTGCTATGTATAAACTTTTTTACATCCGTCACTTCACACATCAGGTTCAGTTGAAAACCAGCGTCAGGCACTAATTGTCTGACATTTTTGCTGAACTGGGCCTTTTTAGCGCAGCCGGGAGGCACACATTCCTGCTAGTTTTCTACATTAATTTGTTTTATCATATTAACTTTATTTTATTATTACTATTTTTTTTTTACTTTTTAATATTTGTCTTTATCTGATGTATTGTGTGTCTTTTAATCTGTGCTAAATAAATGTATTTTCTTCTTCTTCTTCTTCTTAATCGGCCATACGGGCGTGGGCGTAGTCAGGGGGGGAGGGAGGTGGAGCAGGTGGAGGCGCCCCCCCCCCCCCTGGAAATCTCGCAAACATGTATGAACTCCCCTAATTACTAATCATAGTATAAACGGAGACTTATGACTTAGGACCCTCTAGACTTGCCTTACAATGCATTTAAAGCACAAATCAAATCCAAGCTTTGTTCAAAGGCATTGTAGCGCGTAGGTTGTGTCGCGTAATTAAAACTCAGATAACTCGAACTTTATGTATTGCACGAATGTAAAAGAGTACAATGTATTCGACGTGTAAAATGACGCGATACAAGAGTGTGATCAAGGAATGGATATGAAGAGATGTGATGTATACAATTAAATGTGGCACACAGTTTAATGTAGCATCTCAAGACATTCCCGCTCTATCCCGAGTGGCGACTAGACGTGCCCGTTAAGCTGTGTGTACTTACTGATAATTCGGTGGTTTTACTTCAAACCTCAAAGCCCCTATAAGTGATTATAGTGAACACGGTTGACCGTTGGCCCTGCAGATGTGTTCTGGGACGTGATATTTATGAGAACCCTCGCAGCGGGAGTGGGACGCGCGCCATGACTTCCGCGATCCTCGTGTGATTAATAGTCGACCTTTTTGGTGTAATTTGTAAGAGGACATGTGTAGCCTTTGTACATCGCCACAATAGCGAACACGTGTGGCATTTGTACAATGCTACAGCATATTATTCCGTGAATGATTATTTAAATGATAAGAATATCTGGTCGCTCTGATTAACTCAGGACAATGTTTATTTATTTATTTATTAGGTTAGCCAACAGTTACGTACACTAATAAATTTATGAAATAAAATTTTACAAAAAAATACATTTGTAAGTATAGGTAATAACTACTTACTGGCTAACACAACATGCACAAAAAACGGTTAAAATTCAATATTAAACTATTTTAAATTAAACCGTACAATAAGAAGTATACTGTATAATGTGAGTGTTCTTTCTGCGGAATTAGCTTACTGATACGTTATATGATATTTTATTACTATTTTTGCCGCCAAAACGCAGGCGTGTCTTTTCACCGCCAAAAGGAGCCCGTTCACCTTGGCTCCTACTTTTCGAAATGTATCCTTGGAGTGTACCGACCGCCTTCAGGTTTTGGGAGTTGAGATTTCCTCGAACCTAAACTTTGGGCGGTTCATTGAGTCCAAGGCCAAAGTGGCTGCCAAGAATCTTGGCGTTATCGCAAAGATCCGGCGGTACTTCACACCAGGGCAGCTTCTAATGCTGTACAAAGCACAGGTCCGTTCGTGTGTGGAGTACTGCAGCCACATTTGGGCTGGTGCTGGTAAGTGTCACCTGGCCACTTTGGATTCGGTGGAGAGGCGGGCGAAGAGGCTGATTGGTGACCCTGACTTAACTCGAGACGGTCTCCAAAGCCTAGAGCACAGGCGTAGAGTAGACAGCCTTTCGGTCTTCTATAGGATGCATTTTGGGGAGTGTGCGAAGGAATTGCATGATTTAATTCCCCCATCTCCGTCCCACCATCGGACGACCCGTCGTACGGCGAGTTTCCACCCTTACGTTGTTAACAGCATTACGATCCGGACGAAGCGTTTCGCCTCCTCCTTTATACCGCGTACATCGAGGGACTGGAACAGTTTGCCAGCGGCGGTGTTTCCGTCGGACTACAATTTGAGTGTCTTCAAGGCTAGAGTGAATAGGCTCTTAATAAACTAGTACGCTTTACCATCAACGACTGCGTCACTGCTTACCATCAGGCGGGATTGCGGTCAAGCGCTAGTTTATAATTTTATAAAAAAAAAAATGAGTTCATATAGTTTAGTTCTTAGTTCATATAATTTCGTAATAAGTTTTTAGTTACTTACATTTAAATATATATACTAGTATATTGTTTTGCTTTGCTGGTATTTTGGCGTGGTAGCTGGCATATGGTAAATAGTTTCATTGTTGTTGTATTTTATCGTGTTCATCACTACGTAGTATTGTATAAAGTCAGGTGTTATTTTTAAAATGAACAGACAGCTGTGCTGCTGGGGAGTTTCTTCCACTACTTCTTCTTCCCAGCGAAAGCACTAGGAAGTGTCGATAGGTGGGCGTTTTGGGGGACTATCTTATGAAAAAATGAGACAGAAGCTGGGTGACATACCCAGCTTCTGGCCCAGTCATGCATACCCGTCGCCTGGGGTCCGGACGGGTATGGAACTCAGGAAAAATCTTAACAGCGCGAAGTAACAAAAAAAAAAGTGCTTCCTCTCTCCTAACTTCACTTATTTTGTTGTGTGTTAGTTCATGTGGACCCTCCACATGAACTAATTTTAAGTATTACCACCTAAGAATACATGTGGAAAGCAATAATATTATTAAGTATTGAGTAAGTAGGTACAGTGTCATCGCTCGGGTCACTAATTAATACAAAGTAAACTGAGTTATATGTTGGATTTTCGGAGCTAATTTCGGATTGCGTGAACCGATTGTAATACTTCTTTTTTTATTTGAAAGAACATACGTTCAGAAATTTTTATGTAAAAAGTTTCTATAACTATTTAACCTATGAAGTTAAAAATAATTTTCCTAGAAAGACTTTATAAAATTCTACTTTTGTACTTTTCACATTTTTTAAACTTATGATTCGATGACATTCATGCCATCATGAGGGAGAAGGCGGCTTCGTTGTTAGGTAGAACTAGGACCAGCGCTAACAGCATCCTACAAACCATGGCCGATAAGTACGATGCGCCGGTGCTTAGCACGTGTATAATATAATACATAGATAAGTCACTAACCATTGGACCATTGTTGTCATTAAAGAAATTATAAATTAAATTAAAAATTAGAGGAGATGCCTTTTTTAATTTTAGAGGGAATATTTTCGAAAATATTATTAATATGAAAAACTTTTTCCAAAAAAATAGAAATCGACTCAAGTGATCAATTTGTTATACTAAATGTTATATACAATTTGTAAAGAAAACCCTGTCCGATCCGTGAAGGTATTGTTAGGTATCGATAACTGGTTCTACGAATGCCCACAAAACCGGACTAAACTTAAAAAAAAAATCCCCAAAAAAAATATATTATTTCGCAAAAAGAGGTAACTTAATGCATGTGCGGTAGACAATCCATACGCGGGCGACAGGGGGCAGGGCACGGGTCACGTGGTTAAATCGTTTATAATAATACCGACAGAATGGTGTTGTCACTTTTTTTTAAAATTACCAATTTTCGGGGAAGTTGGAATTAATTCGCGGGAAAAAAGATTATTTCAAAATTCATTACTATTGTTACATCATAGTAACAATACTAATGAATTTTGAAATAATCTTTTTTTCCCGCGAATTAATTACGTAAAATTTTATATTATATTTGGTCATGTGTTTACCTAACCTTTATTACCCTTATGGGTCGGACAGGGTTTTCTTTACATATTGTATTTTGTCGTAGTGGCCTAGTGGTTAAAACACCAGTCTCTCCAGTATGGGTGTGCGGGCAAGGACCAATGTAACTTTTCTAAGTTATATGTACCTTCTAAGTATATCTTGGACACCAATGACTGATTACAAGGTGAAGGAAAACATCTTGAGGAAACCTGGACTTTAAGTCTGAAATCGCCAACCCGCCTTGAGCAAGCGTGGTGATTACGCTCAATCCTCCTCTGTATGAGAGGAGACCTATGCCCAGCAGTGGGACGATAAAAAAGGTTGTTGATGATGATGATCATGTCTTTTTTTCAGATGAGACATCCGCTATAAAATACATCGAAAAAGTAACAGGACTTACGGGTAAGTAGTTTTTTTTTTCTTTCTTTTATGGCTTCGCACGGTTTGTGCATTTAGCCAATGTCACGTAATGAATTGTTCTTGTCGAAAAAGACTGCGTGATCCGTCTTACGATGGAGGTTTGAGACAAAGTTATAATGTGGCCACTATGCTGCGATATTTCACTGTTCTTTATGAATTATTTACTGACTGCACTTTTTACTACATAAATCACGCACTTTTATTTAGTAAACAACACTATAAATAATTTTAAAAGTCCAATGAAAAATGAGCGTGACACTCAGCTTGACTTTCCCGCCAAAAAACCCGGGTAAGTACTTAGTTGTAAAATAAATAGTTTTACATAGCATTACGAGGACCCTTCATTTCCAGCCAGTACTGAGGATTGTTAGAAAACGATACCGTGGTTCTGGCGCATAGGCAAGTGAAGGAACACGGATGGGTTTTAGTCAGTAAAAGTCTGACACTACCTTCCGCTCCACCCAGAGCGGTAGAGATCATGATTTCCCATCCGGAAATAAGGAGTCTCTATTTAGGCATAAAAATGCCTGCAGTAGTAGGTTCCGCTCATATCTTACAATAAAAATATACAACGTCCCTTTTTTGTTTTTTTGAAACTCGAAACACGTGTCCAATTTTTTTAAGTATAGAAACTATGTACAGAATTTCAAAAAGATATAATGAAAAACCACAAAGTTATGAGTTTGTTATCTTACCTGGTTGTCCCAGCAAAAATATGGTCAACGCACCGCTCGCCCGCCCGCGCCTCTGTGTTGTGCGCTCGGTAACCACACCGCAACAATTTCAAAATATATTTGGAAAAAATGATAACATGGTGTAAAAATTATTGTGTGTTCAGGTTTCGGTTAGAGAAAAAATAACGTAAGAGGAATGCATCAAAAACTGAAAATTAATAAATTCCCTACAAACTTTACATAAGTATAAGAACGGTTCATTATCGTAGCTTTAACATAGTTCTTATCTCAGTTTCAATTTGTCAAAAAATATTTCTATTTCCCCTACATTTTGACAGTTCAATCTTACGGCCCGTCTACACGCTTCGTCTTACCTGCGAGCATGCTGGTATAAACCAGTTTGCGCAAGCAAGCAAGCGTTTGCGCGTGTGTGGACTGCAAGACGGTAGCTCGCGCAGTCCCGAAAGCGCGGCTTGTGCAATCGTTGAAATGCTGAAGATTTGGACTGCGAAAACTTGGCCTGCGCGGTATTACTTGCACGTGTGGCCGGTCATTCAGGCAGTGCATCAGTCCTACGAATTATTTTACGACAAAGTACACGCCACAAATCCAAAAATGACCGATGTTAGGTGTTCTTCTAAGGAAATTTTAACACAATTCATAGAATTGTACATATCCTTGCCAGCGTTATGGAAAATAAAAAGAATGAAATACTCAGATAGAAACAAAAAAAATTAAGCATATCATTTAATGATTGAAAAGTTAAAACGAGGTAACTTACCTATGTATTAATATTAGGTATTTACATGTGTATTTACACGGGCTCTCAAAACACAACTAGGATTGCACAGTCCAGTTTGCACGAGTTTACCTGCACGTGTGGCCACTGTACGGTGTTCCGTCTTTTTGTACAGTCATGACTGCACAGCGCTGGACTGCGCAGGCAAGACCGAGCGTATAGACGGGCCATTAGTTTGTGGATAAGGGAATTTGGGCCAGTGGAAATTTTTTGTGACTTTTAAAAACTACGTTTTTATACACAGATCAGCACCAGGTTTACGAATTCCTGAGGAAATGCAAAGGATCCAGGAGCTGGCCATATCTGGTGGACTTCTGCAAGCTTATGGACGAATCTCCTCGTAAGTATATTACATAGTATAAGTATAGTATATTAATTAATAAACATCATACAAGAGCAAATAAAAAAAAAATGACATGTTTAAAGAGAGAGTAAATGCTTTTTTACCAAAGAGATTTAAGATAAATAGAGTGGGCAATGTGTCAAAATCGCATAGAAAAACTGTGATCCCATGGCCCAGTTCCGCCATCTAGTACAATATAGCAAAATTAGATCGACCATTGGAGACATCAAATAGTAAAACTGAAATAAGTTTACATAAAATATATTCAGCTATTGCGCGGTAGGTGGCCAGTGTGGTCTATGTTGCCAGATCCGATTTAATACCCTAGTATAGTTCAAATCGGGTAAATAAATATGGAAAAGTAAACAAATTAAGTGAAACTTGTCTTGTACAGAGATCAAAAACTGTTTTAGAATTTTATTAGCTACTATTCATTTTCCGTGACACCGTCTATTGGCATTTTAGATGTGTTATGCTTACGAATTATTTTAATACTCAGTTTATTGCGATTTTTTACTATAATAGACTTTTTAGGCCATAAAGCGCATTTTGTTTTGAAATTTTTGTTTGCATTTCGTTTTTACCAAAATGATTCTTTTCTACACGTTTGTTTGCAAATATTTTTAAATGGCAATGCAAAAAACTGTGGTAGGGCTTGTATCATTTCGATATAAAATTATCGATAATATTCAAAGAAGTTACTACGACGATGTTTATTCGTATTATGATAGCTTGAAACAAAAAATTACGTAGCAGAAAAATTATAGATATGTTCAATGTTTACAAGTTTCTATTTATATAAATCTTTTAATATAACGGGCGTTAAAGTTTAAATTTACCGATTAATACTGAAAATCTAAATAATTGTTTATTTTTTCATTTTTAATTAACACATTTAATCAATATAGTTACCAGTATTATGTATACATTGCTGCCTTCTAATAGGAAAGTCGTTTATACCTTTGCGATAGAATTCTGAGGATCTAGATTGCACAAACTGTGTGAAAGCAGAACTGTCTAATGTGTGAATTAATTGTCCAAATCACGACGAAAATGGTAGTCTGCTGGAGCAAGATCTGACGAACTAGTTCCGTACCATTCATAATTATCTTTTAAAATGGGAGCCTTCAATATTTATTTTATTTTTAATTTGAATATATAACCAAATATTCTGTGAACCTTTTAAGCGTCTATCTGTTTCTGTTATTAATATGGAGCAAAAAATCATGTTTGTTGTATGGGAAAATATTTTATTTAAAATAAATAATATTTTATTTTTTTTATTTTTAGCGCTTGTCATAGCGGCAACAGAAAAACTAACATAATTTCTAGAAATTTCAACTGTCTAGCTATTACGGTTCATGAGATACAGCCTGGTGACAGAGGGACAGACGAATAGTGAAGTCCCATGAATAGGGTTCGTTTTACCTTTTAGGTACGGAATCTTAAAAATCACAAAGTAGCTTGCAATCATTGTAAGAATGTATCAGTGTAAAATCAGTGTAAAATATGTACGTACCTACATATTTTATAAATATATTTCATTATAAATAAGTTATCTAATTTATGTACTTATCCACTTAACCATAAATATTATCCCAATTTTTACGACTAAGTGGAAAAGTTCTGAAATTAAAAACTTACTAATTCATTACTAGTACAAGGTACCGATCCTTTTTTTTTTAATTTGATCGACAAATCTTCTTTCTTTAAAAAGTAGATATCTGCACTTTTAAAATGCTTTGAGCATAATTTCGACGAAGTAGACGGAAGCCAATTTTCTTCTCTACGGTCTATCTGGACAAATCGTGTACACTTTTCCCGTACAACATAATTTTTATTCGAAAACCTAAAATAACATAAAACCTATTCAATTTTGTTCATTAATATTAAGATCATGTTCAAATAGAGTTACTAATAAATAAACTTGAAATATAGTAATATTTTAAGTTTATTTAGCTATATTTTAAATGTCAATAAAATATAGCTATATGTTTTCAACTTAATAAGTATTATCGATAACTAAATCGATAAACAACATTACTACATCTCTACATGAAAATAGTAAAACTATTCAACAATAGAGGGCGCTTATTACAATAATAAAAAAGTTTCTAGAACTATTTAAGAATTTTTTAAAATTTTAATTACAGACTAAATATAAATAATTCATACAAAAACATTCCGTAGTTAGGTCCAGTCATTTTACCATAACGAGATGTACAGTAACGCAAAGCGCAACAGGGCATATTTCCTTAGAAAATGTTTATTCTTGGTGGACACATGTTACGTCTTGACGCGGACACTAGACTGAGCGACTTTTAACCAAGTCGACAAAAGTATTGGCTTACAATTTTGTTCGTGATGTCCTGTCTATTGTAAATATAATTTTAATGTCTTTGTTTTTTACCATGGTTTTAAAAGTGGACAGAGTTTGAGCACGCCTTACGGACACGGGCAAGTCATTCCATAGCCGAACTGCTTGTACATTAAAGGATTTATCGTAAAAACTAGTGGAATGCATCGGCATGTCTAATATCAGGTTTTCCGATGACCACAGATATCTATTATGTGTGTCATGAAGGAACTTGAAACGTTCTTTAAGATAAGAGGGGGTTTTAGGATTAAACAAAGCGCTGTAGAGCTGAAATAGGATATGAGAAGAATGCCACTTAAGCTTTGTACGAAATTCAGATACGTGATCATATTTGCGCAGGCCAAATATAAATCTTATGCAAAAGTTTTGAAGTCGCTCAAGTTTATCTAGTTGTGCCTCAGTAAGATTTGGATAACTGACATCTGCGTAGTCAAGGATGGGAAGTAAAAGTGAACTCAAGATTCATTGGAAATATTTGACAGTTTGGGGTAGATTGGCCTGCTGTCGTCCGGACACACCTATATTTAAACAAAGAAGAAAAAAACAGAACAGAAAAGAATGAACAGAGGTGATACTTAAAAACAATAAGATAAAAGAAGAAGATAAGGAAAAAGTTATGACTATAACATCAAAAGAGCTTTTGTGTTGCAAAAACGTGCCATTCGCACATTTGTCCATATCCAGCAAACAGAGAGTTGCCGCGAACATTTTATAAGACTAAATATACTTACAGTGCCAAGCATTTATGTATTTGTACTTCTATGTAACATGGCCAAATACATACATGAATATGAGATAGCAGAAGAACGACAAAGTAGAGAATGCACGCGTAGACAAGACATTATGCATTACAAGGTACATCCTTCTTTGAATGTTGTAAAGCACAGTCCTAAATATCAATCAATTATATTGTTTAATAAGTTGCCTCTAGACATGAAAAGAGCTATTTAGTCAAATTCATTCAAGGGTCGGTTTAAACGTTTCCTGTTGAATAAGTGTCTTTATGCTGTTGACGATCTGTAACAGAATTCCTGTGTGTCTGGATATGCAATTTTTGTAATGTTTAACGTGTTTTTAATGTAATTTAATGTATTGATTTTCTCTTTTACTATGTGATTTCAGATACAATGATTGTTGTTAATGAATAAATGACTATTGACTATTGACTACTTATGTTACGGGCTAGGGGTATTAAAATGGCGGTTAAGGGTTACGAAGTTTACTGGCTACGAAGGTACAGTCGGTAGTAGGCAATGAAAGTAGAACGTAGCTGATGTCGCACCGAAGTCTTCCCTTACGTCCACGACGTCCGTTTCGTATACACACAACAACAGCACAGGAGTTACTTCGCGTAGTCCTTGAAGTGCTTGTTGCAGTTATCGCTGTAGATGTCAAGACAAAGATCGTTACTTACTAATGGCTTGTTTCACTTCGATAGTCAAATGCAGACTGAGTCATCCACTGAGCCACGCCGCTTTTTATATGCAAGCATATCGAACATGCCAGATCTGTCTAGATGTAATAATAATAGCACTTAATTTCGTGTACATTCAGCAGGCATCTACAGGTACTTCACAAAAGACGAGTTTCTAGTAATTTCGGTGGTAGGCCATATCATCGGCCGCCGGCAGAAGTTACCACCCTTGCCGCCAAGTGATTTGTCGTGTTCCGGCATGATGTCTGGTGAAGCTGTACGGAGGACGGGTCTGAGCAGTTGTGTTGCGATGTGTGCCGGGTACAATGCGCCTATTGTTGTTGTGTTGGGAGTTTGGTCGTGGAGGGTCTTCAGATCAATCTCCCTTTGGCGCAGCATCGTTGGTCGTGTTGTTGGGTTTAACATTGCATCACCTCGCTCAACTGCCGTCTTCCTTCCTATTCGCTCAGTTTTTCTGAGTGACTAGGCTCTTAATAAACTAGCGCGCTTTACCATCAACGATCGCATCACTACTTACCATCAGGCGGGATTGCGGTCAAGCGCTAGTTTATAATTATTAAAAAAAAAAATGTCCTTATCAACGCTTATCGACAATTGTCAATATTGATGAAACCTGTACTGTTCGATAGTACACCATAGGCCTCGCAATGTATTTTTAGATTGTACCTCTACAATGCCTAGGTCTCAAGATATAGGGCTTAAAAGTTACGTACGGCGTGTCACGCAATATTGAATCTTGTGACATTGACATAAGGTGCATTCGTAACACTGCCAGTACTGAATGCCTTTATGACGGGCAACCCAGATTGTGACGTGTTTGCGGATGATTGGAATAAGATTATAACTTTATATCTCGTGTTCTGTGAAAGAAAGTATACGAGGGAGTTCACTGTTCTATGTTATTTTTTACGTTATATGTTTGTCTCTATGTTAATTGATGTAATTGGTGTTGTACTGTTTTAATTAACTATAAATAAATAAATAAGTGTATGCTGTCTCCTATAAAGATTGGAGACTCTGTTCTCGATGTTGTTGACAGTTACGTGTACCTGGGACAAACTATCTAGTTAGGAAGGTCCAACTTCGAGAAAGAGGTCAATCGTCGAATCCAACTCGGCTGGGCTGCTTTCGGGAAGCTACGTAGAATCTTCTCGTCCGAAATACCGCAGTGTCTCAAGACAAAAGTCTTCGACCAGTGTGTGTTGCCCGTGATGACTTATGGAATTGAGACGTGGTCGCTAATAATGGGCCTTATAAGAAGGCTCAAAGTCACTCAAAGGGCAATGGAGAGGGCTATGCTTGGGGTTTCACTGCGCGATCAAATCAGGAATGAGGAGATTCGCAGAAGAACGAGAGTAACCGACATAGCCCGAAGAATTGCAACACTAAAGTGGCAGTGGGCTGGACACATTGCCCGTAGGACCGATGAAGGATGGGGCCGACGGGTTCTCGAGTGGCGATCACGCACCGGAAGACGTAGCGTGGGTAGGCCCCCGACAAGGTGGACCGACGACCTGGTGAAGGTCGCGGGAAACCGCTAGATGCGGGAGGCGCAGGACCGATCGTCGTGGATAACCTTAGGGGAGGCCTATGTCCAGCAGTGGACATTTTTCGGCTGAAATGATGATGATGCTGCCAGTGATGACTTACGGAACTGAACCGTAGTCACTCACAATTTCAGAAGAAAAGAGATTCTATCTCATAATCATTGACAATGTCATCCTCCGTGGCGCAGCGGTCAACACGCCTGCCTGCGACGTCGTTGGATCGAACCCGGCCTGGGTTCGATCTCCGGCCAGGTCATGATAGAAAACGATCTTTTCTTGATTGGCCTGGGTCTTGGATGTTTATCTATATATGTATCTATTATAAAATATAGTATCGTCGAGTTAGTATAACACAAGTCTCGAACTTACTTTGGGGCTAGCTCAATCTGTGTGATTTGTCCGTATATATTTATTTATTGATTTTGTCAAGTTTCGTAATCTTCTAACAAAATGGCAATGACTTTCCAGTGGTCAATCACTGATACTGTTATATACAATATGTTAAGAAAATCCTGTCCGACCCATAAGGATAATAAAGGTTAGGTAAACACGACCAAATATAATATAAAATTTTACGTAATCATCATAGTACCTGTACCAATACTTTTTTTCCCGCGAATTAATTCCAACTTCCCCGAAATTTGGTAGCTTTTAAAAAAGTGACAACATCGCTATTATTATGAGCGAATAGCGATGCGACCACGTGCCGCGTGCCCTGCCGCCCGCCGCCCGCGGAAAGGTGCTTAACGCACATTTATTAAGTTACCTCTTTTTGCGAAATAATATTTATTTTTTTAGGGTTTTTTTTTAAGTTTAGCCCGGTTTTGTATGCATTAGTAGAATCAGTTATCGATACCTAACAACACCTTCACGGATCGGACAGGGTTTCTTAATATGATGCATCTCTTCTTGGGATCCTGTAGTAAATGCTTCAAAAATAAAATCCAATATAATTCATTCTTCCTTTCACTTTATGTTTAATACAAGACTCTATAAAACACATTTTTTTCACATCACATCTTATAATTTCTTTTATATATAACTATCTAAACCATTATTCTATGACCGCATTTTTACAACTACTACAAAACAACAAAACATTTTTCTCCTGTCTACCGACTCTGTCTTCTAAACTTGAATTAATTTTTTATAAAAAAATATCAGCCAGAGACAATATTAAAATTCAACCTTAACAGACACTCTATTCCATATTAATAAATGTAATGGAATACATAGTTGTTTTGGAAAATCATTACACTAACAGGTCTTATATTTTTTTATTACAAAACAAATACAATACGACAGTGTCATTCTATCACCATTATGAGACGGTTGATCGATCATTATCATTATTTTATTATAAAATATGGGGCCCTAGTCTGCTGTTTTAGAAAATTTGTCATCCAACACGATTCTATTGAGCGTATATTCATTTCGGGGCTCGTTCGATATCGTCAGGCACTTCACTTTTGTTAATAATTTCATCACCACTGCTGTGAAAACGGTGAAGGCATACATCGTGAGGTAACGGGCATGATGGGCACGCCGCAATAGTGGCGGTAAGTCCCCTCTTTGAGGAGTGGTTAGAGAGGCGCCACGGCGTCCTCACCTTCCGCCTGACGCAGGTCCTCACCGGACACGGTTGTTTCGGGAGGTTCCTGTTCCGCATAAGGCGGGAGGTCACGGAAACGTCAGGGTTTCACCATTGTGTGGATCGCCCTGAAGACACGGTGGAGGCCTGCCCGGCTTGAGTAGAGCACCGCCGTGCCCTCGTAGCGGCGATCGGCGGCGGTCTCTTGCGGCGCGGATCGTAGGCGCGGGCCTGCGGGCAGTGAGCAGTGGGCAGCTCGCCGCCCGGTAAGGACCAGGTCCGAGTCGACGGCGCGTCGTGTTTCACGCGCGCTTCAAAGAGATGTCAGTACATCATGACGGGGTCCACGAAGACCGATGCCTCCTGGGTCAGGGTTGCGGGTTGGTTAAACAAGAAACCGTGGCCCTGGCCATCGCACAGGCAAGTGAAGAAACACGGGTGGGTTTTAGTCAGTAAAAGTCTGACACACCCTTCCGCTCCGCCCAGAGCGGGAGAAGCCATTTGAAGATTTCCCATCCCAAAAAAGGTAACGGGCATGTCCTAGAGGCGAAACTTCTAAGACATGTGACATCTACTAACCCATACTGGGCCCGCGGGATAGTTTTTTTTTTTAATAATTATAAACTAGCTCTTGACCGCAATCCCGCCTGATGGTAAGCAGTGATGCGATCGTTGATGGTAAAGCGCGCTAGTTTATTAAGAGCCTATTCACTCAGAAAAACTGAGCGAATAGGAAGGAAGACGGCAGTTGAGCGAGGTGATGCAATGTTAAACCCAACAACACGACCAACGATGCTGCGCCAAAGGGAGATTGATCTGGAGACCCTCCACGACCAAACTCCCGACACAACAACATTTGGCGCATCGTACCCGGCACACATCGCAACACAACTGCTCAGACCCGTCCTCCGTACGACTTCACCAGATATCATGCACTCCCTCTCACCGAAAGGATGCCGGTGTACCAGGAGTGGAAATGTTATAGACTGATCATGTTATGTAAAGATTAACATTTCGTGTGTTTTATTTTACAGATGTTAACATAATAGTGGAGCTGTTGCGACAAATTACAAATAAATACGGTAAGAATATTAATCTTTTATAATTTCCTTTCATTAGCCTCATTATATTCAATCCGCCTGGCTGTCGTTCAGCAACATTGCCTGTAGCGCGATAACGTGGCCATAATCTGGAGATATTTTTTTTTTTATAAATTATAAGAAGCTGAAAGTATTTAAAAAACAAATTCTTAACACCTTTGTACTCAGATCTTAATTTTGTCGTATCTTTATGTATTTTAGATATTGTGTGTACATAAATAATAAATACAAATAAATCACCAATTTCACAAATCAAAAGAACTTACAAGGCGTCAGGCGAAAGGTGCTAATGCTAGCCACTCCTCAAAGAGGGGACTTACCACTACTATTGTGGCGTGCCCATCACATAATAACCCTAGACATTATAATTAATTTATACGGTGTATATAATAAAGAGTATTCTCTTCTATTTTATATTTAATTATGAACATTATATTTCAGACGTGCTAAAGGCATTTGCTGTAATGAAGTCGTTAACTGGTCACGAAGATTTTGATGGCATTTTCGAAAGTCTTCAAAAGTTATCTGGAGAGAAAAGTAAGCTATCATATTAATATTTTATTTAAAAGTACTGCAACATTACAAACATTTAACAGTGAAAATAAGTTAAACTATTTAATTAATAGCCTAATGGATGTGTCAGGCAAGAACCAATGTAACTTTTCTAAGTTTTTTGGACACCAATGACTGATTACAAGGTGAAGGAAAACATCTTGAGGAATCCTGGACTTTTAAGTCTGAAATCGCCAACCCGCATTCAGCAAGCGTGGTGATTACGCTCAATTATTCTCTGTATGAGAGGAGGCCTGTGCCCAGCAGTGGGACTATAAAAACTTGATGGTTGATGATGATGATGATGATGTAATTTGTGGTCTAAAGCGTGTGACAATAATGGCGTACATAACATTGGCAGTTCATCGGCTAGAAGATGGATTAATAATTAATTTAAAAAAGTGACACAGTTCCAACGGTTCCCATGTTTAATTTAGTTTGGTTTGTGAACTAAAACATAAATTTAGAGCAATGTTTTCTTTCTATTTCTTTTTTTTATTTTGGCATCAAACAGACTTATACAAACACGAACACGGGTTCAATCCCCGGACAGGTCAAGATGGAAAACGATCTTTTCCTGATTGGCCTGGGTCTTTGATGTTTATCTATATATGTATCTATTATAAATATAGTATCGTTGAGTTAGTATCCCATAACACAAGTCTCGAACTTACTTTGGGGCTAGCTCAATCTGTGTGATTTGTTTGTATATATTTATTTAGGGGCCGTCCAATAATCATGTGATGCTTTTTTTTTGGCATTTTAGCCCCCCCCCCCCCCCCATTGGTAATACATGGTAAGGTTCAAGACTACAACGATATCACGTGTATTTTTTAGTACCTACCTGCAAAGAATCTTAATTTTTTTTCTTATAAAAACTACAATAATGGCCTTAAGAGGTAGATAGAAAGGTTGTAAGTTGTTTTGGACTGACATAAAAATAATGAAAGAAATGCGAAAAGTCGCGGTGAATCAAGGTCAAACTGCAAGCAGCTTTCGAAAATGTATGCGTTTGACGAAAAATTAACTACTCGTCATATATTACTACAACCAGGGGATATTTCGTGATTTTTTTATGGACCCCCCTCCCCCCTTCGAGGCTCGCATGATTATTGGACGGCCTCTTATTTATTTATTTATTTAATCTTTCGCACATGAAATGTACAGAGGCGGATAAATCATCTCAGCGTATAATCCCAGTTGCATCCGCGGCTTCCCGTTGGATCCCGGGGTCCGCTTTCCAACATATACGCCTCCATTTCGCACGATCTCTGGCATCCCGTGGTGTGAAATTGTTGACGTATTCAAGTAATAAATCTAATAAAACAATTGTTTTTTTTTTTAATAATTATAAACTAACGCTTGACCGCAATCCCGCCTGATGGCTAGCAGTGATGCGATGGTAAAGCGCGCTAGTTTATTAAGAGCCTATTCACTCAGAAAAACTAAACGAATAGGAAGGAAGACGGCAGTTGAGCGAGGTGATGCAATATTATACCCAACAACACGATCAACGATGCTGCGCCAAAGGGAGATTGATCTGAAGATCCTCCACGACCAAACTCCCAACACAACAACATTTGGCGCATTGTACCCGGCACACATCGCAACACAACTGCTCAGACCCGTCCTCCGTACGGCTTCACCAGACATCACGCCGGAATACGACAAATCGCTTGGCGGCAAGAATTTGTCTTATGGCCTACCACCGAGAAACAATTTCGTTTCTTACAATAAACCTATAGTGCCGACAATGTAATATAATCATGGGCATACCCAGGAGGCAGCTGCCCGCACCTGCCCCTGAAATCTCTCAGAACATGTATAAACTCTCCTATTACTAATCAAGGTATAAACGAGGACTTATCTCTAACTTTTAAATAAACCATGTAGTAGACGCTAGCGGTAGGGAGTAGCGAGCGATTAGCATTATATTTGTGGATTCGACCCAAAAAATCTGACTTGCCTAAGGCCATATTCAGTTGTTTTTTTTTTATATATAAATAACTATATATGGACAAATCACACAGATTGAGATAGCTCCAAAGTAAGTTCGAGACTTGTGTTATAGGATACTAACTCAACGATACTATATTTATAGTAGATACATACAGTATGTTAAGAAAACCCTGTCCGACCCATAAGAATAATAAAGGTTAGGTAAACACATAACCAAATATAATATAAAATTTTACGTAATCATCATAGAAACAATACAAATGAATTTTGAAATAATCTTTTTTTCCCGGGAATTAATTCCAACTTCCCCGAAATTTGGTAATTTTTAAAAAGTGACAACACCGTTATTATTAAGAGCGAATAGCGATGCGACCACGTGCTGCGTGCCCTGCCGCCCGGCCCCCGCGGTAGTGTGCATAACGCACGTTTATTAAGTTACCTCTTTTTGCGAAATAAAATTTATTTTTTTAGGGGGATTTTTTTTTTAAGTTTAGCCCGGTTTTGTATGCATTAATAGAATCAGTTATCGATACCTAACAACACCTTCACGGGTCGGACAGGGTTTTCTTAACATACTGTATATAGATAAACATCCAAGACCCAGGCCAATCAGGAAAAGATCGTTTTCTATCATGCCCTGTCCGGGGATGTTGACCGCTGCGCCGCGGAGGACGACAATTATAAACTAGTACTTGACTGCGATCCCGCCTGATGGTAAGCAGTGACGCAATCGTTGACGGTAAAGCGCACTAGTTTATTAAGAGCCTATTCACTCTAGCCTTGAAGACACTCAAATTGTAGTCCGACGGAAACACCACCGCTGATGTTAACTCCGAGAAAGTGCTGTTTTTTGGACTTACTTCAATTGAAACTGATGTTTCATTTTACAGATCCCCATGAGATTGCTGATTACTTTAAACACGTAGCACATACTACCGGTAAGTTAATATTAATACATATTTTGCTACATAAGCGCATAAGCCGTTCCGGATGGAGACATTGCCCCTGATTGTTATCCACAAATAGGGATGTTTTCTGGGTAAAAAAAAATGATTCTATTAAGTCCGACATTCAGATTATAGAAAAATATTGGATACGTATATTTTGTTTTATCAAATCAATAAAAATTCACAAATATAAAAGGCATTAAAGATCAGGAGTGGTGGCTGGTGACGTCACTACTCGCTAAAAAATGTAGTGAGCAGTGACGTCACACGAGTTTTCAACGCAGTGTGTCGTCTTAATTTTTTGTTTATATGAAAAAAGAAAAAATACGTGTATGGTATTTTTTGGAAATCTGACTGACGGACTAATTAGTTTTTTTTTAGTCAAATACCCTATTAAACTAAATTTAAATTAAGTGCATCTTATTATTATATGACACTAGCGGCTGCCAGTAACTTGGTTCGCGTGGAGTTAGTTATGCTCTGCTCCTATTGGTCGCAGCGTGATGTTATATAGCCTAAAGCCTTCCTGGATTAATGGGTTATCCAACGCAAAAAGAATTATTGAAATCAGAAAAACAGTTCCTGAGATTAGCTCGTTCAAACAAACTCTGCAGCTTTATATATTAGTATAGATTAAGAAAAGGACAGCAAATGAAAATTTATTCAGTTTTCTTTATATGATTACAAACTTGACCACTATCTCGCCTGATGGTAAGCAGTGCAGCAATCGTTGATGGTAAAGCGCGATAGTTTATTAAGAGCCTATTCACTCTAACTTTGAAGACACTTAAATTGTAGTCTGACGGATACACCGCCGCTGGTAAATTGTTCCAGTCTTGCGATGTATGCGGTATAAAAGACGAGGCGAAAGGCTTAGTCCGGATCGTAGTGGTGTTAACAACGTAAGGGTGGAAACTCGCCGTACGACGGGTCGACCGATGATGGAACGGAGATGGGGAATTAAGTCATGCAATTCCCTCGCACACTCTCCAAAATGCATCCTATAGAACACCGACAGGCTGGCTACTCTTCGCCTGTGTTCCAGGCTTTGGAAAACGTTTTCTTTTTTTTTAATAATTATAAACTAGCGCTTGACCACAATCCCGCCTGATGGTAAGCAGTGATAAGATCGTTCATGGTAAAGCGCGCTAGTTTATTAAGAGCCTATTCACTCAGAAAAACTGAACGAATAGGAAGGAAGACGGCAGTTGAGCTAGATGATGCAATGTTAAACCCAACAACACGACCAACGATGCTGCGCCAAAGGGAAATTGATCTGAAGACCCTCCACGACCAAACTCCCAACACAACAACATTAGGCGCATCGTACCCGGCACACGTCGCAACACAACTGCTCAGACCCATCCTCCGTACGGCTTCACCAGACATCATGGCAAGGCTTTGTCTGGTGGGTGGTAACTTCTGCCGGCGGCCGATGTTATGGCCTACCACCGAGTCGCTAGTGTCACCAATGTGGTGGTACAGACGACAGTACAACAAGCTACAGTCTGACAGAATTCTTTATTAGATTTTCAACGCTATCTCTTAAGCATTAAGGATCAGGGTTGATTGAGAATATTTGTCAGTTTCGGGGAGCTTGAATTGCTGTCGTCCCTACATGCGTTGTGTATGTATAGATAAATAAATTATTCTTATTCTTCCAAAGGGGTCGAAGGAGTAAAATTGGAGATATTAAAACTGACTAGTGGCATCGGTCCGGCGGAGTTCCCGAATCTTCTCAAAGAATTACTGCCTGAAATTGGTAAGATGGTCTTTTTGTTTGATAGTGGTAATGAAAGAAAAGAAAGAAAGAAAAATGCGTTTATTGACATTACAGCATAATACATACATTTAAACTATAAAACAATAAAACCCAGCTTATAATGCCAAAAGGGCCTCAGCTCAGCATAATGTCAGATGACAACACAAGATGTGCCATGTGACGCTGATTTTCAGCTGCAACCCACGAGTGCCATACGCTAGAATTTCAAAAACACAGTCCGCAATAATATAAATGATATATTTAGATAATATAAGTAATCCAAATGATAGAAAAACCCAAAATGTTGTGACATGCATAAATGTGTGTGTGTATATATATGTTAAATACGTTGTAAATTGTTCAAAAAATAAAATAAGTAAGTATTCAATTTACTTTCATTTTATAAACAAGTAAGTTAGGAAATATGAATACCTAAATAAATACCAAAAAAATAAATAAATTAATTAATTAAATAATAACATACAAAAAAACAGAAAATGATATATCTTCAATAGTTGAACTCCGTTTCTTAGGCGCGATTTTGGGAAATTACATATGACACAGTCAAGCGGAAAAAAGGAAAAGGACTTACTGGAATATTCAGCGCTGCACACTCCGGGTGGTAATAGAGGCCTCCATAAATCCTCACTATTCACTTTTGTTATCGGATTCAAGGGGTAATGGTTAATTTAAAGGATGGTTCTTGCTGTTATTTTTGATGGTGATGTGTTTAAACAGGGAGAAGTTGGCTGTTGTTTTTTGTAAGTTTTCTGGCTTAGTCTCTAGGCCTTTAAGCCAGATATATGGAATTAGGAATTGCATGGGAAGGAATCGGGAAATTTGAATGTGCTTGATGTAAGAATGGTTGCATGCTTTAACACGTTTTTTCAGTTTTTTATAAACAGCAAGGGGAAGGTATTGCAAGGGAAAACAAAAATCTTAAAAACATAAATAATAAAATAAAAAAAAACATATTAAAGAGGTTATAAAAGGACGTGGTGCAATTTCAAAACAGTTAAACTATTTAGTAGTTCCATTATGTAGTTTACTGAACTAATAACAGCTCAACCTATTCATGACTCTTCAAAATAGTCCTTGTTTAGAACCTTTCTAATATAATGTGCGTTGGTGCAAAATAGGTCGATATCAAGGGGCCTTAGTCAGCTATTATAATAGTGCCAGAATAGTCCATCGGTGTTACCATAATGAACAATTTTGACAAGTTTCGTAATCTACTAACAAAATGCCGTCATTATAACTGAGCGGTTAATCATTCACACTTCACTCCTTATTAATAAATGTTCAAATTGAGTATTAGTTTTTAGAAAACCATTTCTATTAACGGGTTTCATAATAATGGCAATACGATAATATTTTCCTATCACCATTCCATTACGAGACGACTGAGATAATTTATCGATCATTATGAATTTAACAGAATACGAACTTTTAGCACAATGACAATGGAATGATAATGGATTTGTATTGGAATGACATATTTATAAAAATAGCAGAGTAGGGCCCCAGGTGTGTTGGTAAACAATGTTGCAGGATGTTTAAAAAAGAAACCGTGGCCCTGACGCGCAGGCAAGTGAAGAAACACGGGTGGGTTTTTAGTCAGTAAAACTCTGACACGCCCTTCCGCTCCGCCCAGAGCTGGAGAGGTCATTTGATGATTTCCTATCCAGAACAAAAAAAAATGGTAAATAATTTTACTGAAGGCATTTACACTACGAATTAAAAAGGCGTTGCGCCTGTAATTAGTTGAAGCGCGTGGTGCCTTATTAGTATTTGTTTTTGAACTCAAAACTTCTTTAGCGAAGTTGAACACTTTTGTTGGATGGGGAAAAAGTATTTAATTCGCGTGAGCGTGACCGACCCGACACCGTGATCGTTAAAGCGAGATGTACATATGTATACTATGTTGCCTGAGACAGTTTTCAGTTCTGTTGGTCAGTCTAACCACAGGCATTTTTGCTTTTTCAGATATGAAAGGGGCCTTCAAACTCTTAATATTAGGCACAAGGACTGTGGGTAAGTTTGAAAATGGTTTTAATAATTAACTCGTAATTTGGAACGTTTTCATTTTTTTTTTAATAATTATAAACTAGCGCTTGACCGCAATCCTGCCTGATGGTAAGCAGTGATGCGATTGTTGATGGTAATCGTGAGCGCGCTAGTTTATTAAGAGCCTATTCACTCAGCAAATCTGAGCGAATAGGAAGGAAGACGGCAGTTAAACCCAACAACACGACCAACGATGCTGCGCCAAAGGGAGATTGATCTGAAGACCCTCCACGACCAAACTCCCAACACAACAACATTAGGCGCGTCGTACCCGGCACACATCGCAACACAACTGCTCAGACTCGTCCTCCGCACGATAAATTCGAGGATAAACGATTCAACGCCGACATCCCGCGATCGATGGTGCAGCGAGGTTCTGAAATGGCGGCCACGTACCAGAACACGCAGTGTAGGGAGCCCCCAACAAGGTGGATTAATGAGCTGACGAAGATCGCGGGAAACCGATGGATGCGGGCAGGGCTAGGCCGGTCATTGTGGAAAGCCTCTGAGGAGGCCTTTGTCCAGCAGGAGACCTCTACAATATGTAACAAAAACCCTGTTGTTCCTTCAACCTACGTTTTAAGAATCTGCATACGGACATAATAAAGCAAGTAATTTATAAAAATTGTTCAACAAAAATAATTAAAATAAATGTTTAATTATTAATATTTATAATCTGTAACTGATTTCTTAGCTCTGCAATTCTGCATGAAGAAACTAGACATAAGTAGAACGTTCCCGCCAATTTATTTAATTTATAAAATCAGATATTCTAAAAAAAAAATCGAATTTTTCGGTTTTAATAGGTATTTGATTGACCCCTCGACTAGACAATGATTACTGTATTCTAATTATGACTTCATTAATGATGTGCTTGTAGGTAAAATTATATGTCCCTGAAAGGAACAACAGGGTTTTTGTTACATAGTGTATAGGCTGAAGCATATTGGCATGGGATTTGTGTGTTCTTGTCACAAATAAATGTTTGTAATTTATTGTCTATTTTTGTTGTCAGCATTCATAACTCACCAATAAACATAAAAAAATATTTTTGTAAGTTACTAGATTTGAACTCTAACTACCTTAAGTTAAGTGTTTATGACGGCGTTAACCGCTTAGCCACCGAGACAGTTACGGTCAGCGATGAAATTAGTAGTAATAATCATAAGCGGGCAGCAAGTTGTCATAGTGTATGTGTGTGTGTATCAAATCATAGAAGAAAGTCGTACCTCCAACTAATATTGCTTGGCCATAGTATTGTGAGAATGCTACTCGACTTCTGACCATGATAGTAAATAATCACAAAAAGCTCATACAAGGGTTAAGGAGTAATAATTACATGGTTTAGGCTTATTTAAGGAGTCACCAAAAAGTACCGTAGATCACCTTAATAAAACGTGCGTTTTACCTTACAATAAAGCAAAATGCGAAATGAGATGTAAAAAAACGATATTTAAATATATTTTTTTAATATAAATTATAAATTACTTAGTGCTTGTCCACAATCTCGCCTGATGATAAGCAATCGTTGATGGTACACCGCACTGGTTTATTAAGAGCCAAGATCATTTATTACATCGTTCTTTTGCATATTTTTTTGTCTCCTGTATTGTGAAATGTATTATAAATATTACTACAAATAAATTTTAATCAAATTACTTTTCAGATATCGGCGACGCTATTACTGCTCTAAATCGTTTATTGAAGACAAAATCTTTGACGGAGAGTATAATCGTATTAAAAACTATTACTAAACAGACACGTAAGTATGACGCTTCACATACCATCAGGGGCCCTAGTCTGCTATTTTTGTAAATTTGTCATTCTAACACGATTCCATTGTCACTTCATTGTCATTGTGCTTAATCTGCTTAGTAATAGTACTTCTACTTCGTAATTACTGCTACTTCGTAATCTGCTAAATTCATAATGATTGACCAATTATCTCAGTTGTCTCGTAAAGGAATAGTGATAGAATGACATTGCCGTATTGCCATTATTATAAAACCCGTTAGTAGAAATGATTTTCATAAAACTACTACACAATTTGAACATTTATTAATTTGGAGTGGAGCGTCAGTGATTGACCATTGAAAAGTGAAAATGACGCCATTTTGTTAGTAGATTACGAAACTTGTCAAAATCGATCATTATAAGATCATTGATCGACCACTCTGACACTATAGTAATAGCAGACTATGGCCCCAGTAGCAATATTTGCTTTTTTACAATACATAAATATGTGAGCTGTCACGCCCTTTATACCTGGGGCTTTTATTTAGGTATTAAGTTTTTACTTATTTACATTTCCATTTTAATGATATTTTATATTTTTTTTCCTTTCCTGATATTGTGGCGTGGCTAGCTGGCATATGGTAAATAATTTCATGTTGTTGTGTTTTTTGTGTTCATTATTGTACATAGTATTGTATAAAGTCTTGTGTTTTTTTTTTTTTTAATAAACAGACAGCTGTGCTGCTGGGGAGTTTGTTCCGCCACTTCTTCTTCCCAGCGAAAGCACTAGGAAGTGGCGAAGGGCGGGCGTTTTGGGGGACTGTCTTATGTAATATTGACGTTCAAAAAGTGCTGATTCTCAGACTAACTATTAACTTTTAATAAACTATTAATAAACGTTCAAATTGAGTAGTACTTTATAGAAAATTATTTCTACTGACGGGTTTTATAATAATGACAATACGGCAATGTCATTCTAACAGCATTCCATTACGAAACGACTGACCGATATTTGATCGATCATTATGAATTTAGAAGATTACGAAGTTTTATCACAATGACAATGTAATCGTGTTGGAATGACAAATTTATAAAAAGAGTAGACTTAAACACGGGGGCGTCCCGCCTGATGATATGCTGTGACGCAATCGTTGATGGTAAAGAGCGCTAGTGGTACTAAGAGCCTATTCACTCAAAAAAACTGAGTGAATAGGAAGGAAAACGGCAGTTGGGCGAGGTGATGCAATGTTAAACCCAACAGCTCGACCAACAACGCTGCGCCAGAGGGAGATAGATCTCCAGATCAATTGCCCTGTGACGCAGCATCGTTGGTATCCAGACCCTCCACGACAAAACTCCCAAAACAAAAACATTTGGCGCATCGTACCCGGCACACATCGCAACATAACTGCTCAGACCCGTCCTCCGTACGGCTTCACCAGACATCATGCCGGAACACGACGAATCGCTTGGCGGCAAGGCTTTGTCTAGTGGGTGGTAACATCGGCCGGTTGCCGATGTTAAATACTAATAGGGAATTTTATGTTTTAGAAATAAAATACGCTTTGGAGGAGTTGACACAGTCGGTGAATCGAAGCAGTAAGTAACAACTTATGTGATTTTTTTTTTATTGTGATATCCCATTAAAATTATTGACATCCCACAATTGGGTAGTATCTTAAAAATAAATTAATGGCCATCAGATAGATTTATAAAAAATATTGAACACGTATTTTTTATTTTTTCTTTCATTGAAATACTTAGGAAGATATATTGATTTGAAATGTCGCATGACGTCACGCCGTCGTACAAAATATACCACGGCGTGACGTAATTAGCCCCCACTCCGTAACTTTAATACGCTATATCTCAGTAGTTTTAGGTAATTTGGACAAAATAAAATATACGGGTTTTAATTTTTTTTTATTATCTATAAGACGGACTAATTTTTTTTTTTATTTTCATGCCTTGGATACATCCCTATTCTAGGGTTATATTTAAAAAAAACACAATATTTAAGACTTAATGGTGCTGATTCCGTTGTTCAGAAACTAAACTTAAGTTCAGTGCTTTTTTTTCTATTTTCTTAAGAAAGGGACGGAAGATAAATTAATGTTAGTTCAATTCTGTTAAATTGAGATACCTACTCCATAGGCAGCTTAGACGTGATTAAAATCATTGCGATTGCAACTGAACTACTATTTTTGTTCTGTGCTTTTCTTAATCAAATACAAAATAAAACGATTCATTGAATTTAAACTTAGTTCATTGGGAATTTTATTATTTTTACTTCCGTTAATTGTCATCACAATTTTTAATAGAGTATTTGACTAAAAAAACTAATTAGTCCGTCAGTCAGATTTCCAAAAAAATACTAGACACGTATTTTTTCTCTGTTTTTATATAAACAAAAAATGAGGACGACAAAGTGCGTTGAAAACTCGTGTGACGTTACTACACTTTTTAGCGCCCAGTGACGTCACCAGCCACCACTCCTGATCTTTGATGCCTTTTATATTTGTCAATTTTTATTGATTTGATAAAACAAAATATACGTATCCAATATTTTTCTATAATCTGAATGACGGACTAAATAGAATTATTTTTTTTTACCCAGGAAATATCCCTATTGCATTTTTGTACCACATATTCCCCATAATATGTACCTATTTCCGTATCACGTTGTATGTATTATTTATATATTTTTGAATAATCGCGGATCATCTCTGCATGATCCGTGATTTTTCAAGTTCCCCAAGGTGTGCAAGGCTGATCTCCCGTTTGACTCTTTTTTGGGACATCCTGTATTACCTATATTCATTTTCATAAGTATGACGAAATCAGCGACGACGGAGCGGAAGGGTCGTCGCCATCTTGTTGTGGTGGTAAAGGTGGTCCATTTCGTAGGTAAAGTTTTGAATTAAAGCATGAAGTGTAAATAAATATACCCTTCAATCTTGACAATAATAATTAAATAGGCAAACAGGTGACAGCTTCGTCCCAGTGAAGTGCTCTAGTCCACGCCTCAAAACGAAGTGACCGTTCGACAATCCCCACTTTCCAAAACGACAGTCCACGTGCCGTCATTAAAAAAAAAACGTCACAGCGTTTTTCCCACTACTACATAAATCAAATTAGCAACTTTTATTAAAATGATTTTGCTTTCCACAACAAGTATTAATTTTAAAAAACTCATCCTAATGTTGCTGTTTCTCTATTTATTCCAGGTTTGAGGGTAATCATAGAAGATTTGTACAGGATCGGCGGTTGTGAACACTTGCTGCAAGTTCAACAGATCTTCAAAGATGTATTTGGCACTGACAGTAAGTAAATACGTCATTTTTGACATGACCCATCCGCCATCTTGTTTTTGTGAGGTTAATACCATTATTAACAGCAGTACGATTCTCTGCCATCCCACGGTAAAAACTTAGATGAAGGAGCGCCTTATGTTTTGTAATCTATATAGTTTAATCCCAGTCGCATCCGAAGCTTTTTCAGCTTTGGAGTCTGGGGTCCGCTATACCAGTCTAACTGCTCATTTGGCTAAACTTCGATATTTTCCGTGAAGCGACTGCCGTCTGACTTCCACAACCCGAAGACGATTTCGAAGCATTGCAGTTAAACCAATTGTTGAACTTTTGAGGGCTCCAACAACCCGTAACGACTGCCATTAGATGTTCGTATGGCAACCGGGACCAACGCCTTAACGTGCTTTCTGAGGCACGGCCAGACCAGTGCAAATATTCATATTCATGCATATAAATACGCCGCTACGCCACGGGAGGCTGTCAATTCTATTCTATCGATGCCTGAAATGGTATTTTGTAGAAATAACTACTCAGGTGGATTAGACCGACAAGACTCAGTGCACGCATTTGTCAGGAATCGTTCAACTCAACTCCAAACCAAAGGAGCTCAGCTATTCGACGAACGATGCCAAAGAAACGACGTTTTGGTAGGCCACATTAACTCAGGAGCAGCGTCAGCCTACAGATATCGGCTGCGACTTACAAGTTGTAGTAGATTCGGACCCCATCAGCTGCTTTCATCATCATCGTCATCATTTCAGCCGAAAGACGTCCACTGCTAGACATAGGCCTCCCCCAAGAATCTCCACGACGACCGGTCCTGTGCCTTCCGCATCCAGCGGTTTCCCGCATCCTTCACCGTCGGTCCACCTTGTGAAGACGACGACCTGGTGAAGGTCGAGGGAAACCGCTTGAATCAGTCCTACGGGCAATGCTAATATGGCCGGCCCACTGCCACTTTAGTGTTGCTATATGGATGTTTCCTGGGTAAAAAAAAAATATTCTATTATGTCCGTCATTCAGATTATAGAAAAATATTTGATTTTATCAAAGCAATAAAAATTGACCAATATAAAAGACATCAAAGATCAGTAGTTGTGGCTGGTGACGTCACTTCTCGCTAAAAAGTGTAGTGTGCAGTCACCCGAGTTTTCAACGCACTGTGTCGTCTTCATTTTTTGTTTATATGAAAAAAAAAATACGTGTCTAGTATTTTTTGGAAATCTGACTGACGGACTAATTAGTTATTTTTAGTCAAATACACTATTCTTCGTGCTATGTCGGCGCTTTACATGCTTTACCTTGTGTAAAATATTTCATCGTCAGTGCTCTCAAAACGATGAAGGAAAACGTGCGGAAACCGGCCTTGGATGTTTATCTATATGTGTATCTATTATTTAAATATAGTATCGTTGAGTTAGTATCCCATAACACAAGTCTCGAACTTACTTTGGGGCTAGCTCAATCTGTGTGATTTGTCCGTATATATTTATTTATTTATTATTATTATTATCTACCAGCCCGCACTCAGTGTTGCCAATAAAAAAATCTCGATTCCACGTGCCAGTGTTGTCAATTACCTAAAATTCCCCGCTTGTTTGAGATTAGTTTCCCACATATTCCCCGAATTTATATTTTTGGAATGAAACCACTGTTTTATTCAAAATTTATTTAATACTATTAAAATAATAATTAAAACATACCATTTTTGCTCTGATATCTCAATGTTCTTAATGAATTATATACTGAATGCACTTTTTACTACATAAATCACGCACTTTTTTTAGTAAACAACACTATAAGTATTTTAAAAGTTCAATGAAAAATGAGCGTGACACTCAGCTTAACTTTCCCGCCAAAAATCTCACAACCATAAACAATGAACTAATTATGTAGAAAGAAGTCGATGCGTTTAGCAATACAGAATCGTGTTCAAGTGACACTTGACCAGGTATTTTTAGTTGTAAAGTATAAACCCAATATAAAATTGGTTTAGCCCGAATTAGTTTGAATTCCCCGAAATTCCCCGCTTTATGTTATTCCTCGGGCTCTCCCCACGCTAACCCTCAATTCCCCGCCAATCGGGGATTTCCCCCGCGATTAGCCCGCGTGGTAGATTGCAGCCCATTCTCTCTGACCGAGAGGAAGCCTGTGTCCCTGGAGTTTAATATTAAAGGCAGATCATGTTATGTTCTGGTGATATTAAATATGAAACTGCCTGACCGTGACAACAACTAGCAGAATAGAGAAAAAGAAGACCCACATCGTATTCACAATAATTTGGGTGTGACATTTTATTTAGAAACAATAATTATTGATGATTTATGTATATTTTTTGATTTTTTTATTATTTTGCCTTACATTTTTTGACATTTAATTAGTAAGAAATAGTTCCTAATTTGGATCTGTCACTTTTTATTGGAAACAATAATTATGCATCATTATGCGTCTTTCTTCTCGGTGGTAGGCCATGATATCGGTTGCCGGCAGAAGTTACCACCCATCAGACAAAGTCTTGCTGCCAAGCGATTCGTCGTGTTCCGGCATGATGTCTGGTGATGCCGTACGGAGGACGGGTCTGAGCAGTTGTGTTGCGATGTGTGCCGTGTACGATGCACCAAATGTTATTGTGTTGGGAGTTTGGTCGTGGAGGGTCCCCAGATCAATCTCCCTCTGGCGCAGCATAATTGGTCCTGCTGTTGGGTTTAACAATGTATCACCTCGCTCAACTGCCGTCTTCCTTCCTATTCACTAAGTTATTTAAAGTGAATAGGCTTAATAAACTAGCGCGGTTTACCATCAACGATTGCATCACTGCTTACCATCAGGCGAGATTGCAGTCAAGCACTAGTTTATAATTATTAAAAAAAAAAAATTTAGAAAAATATTCTTGGGTTGAAATTTTGTTATCATGAGCCAGATGAACAGCATATTTTTGTACGTCTACTGGCGTAACACAACGGCCTCTATACAATATGTAAAGAAAACCCTGTTCAATCCGTGAAGGTATTGTTAGGTATCGATAACTGATTCTACTAATGGGTACAAAACCGGGCTAAACTTAAAAAAAATCCCCCTGAAAGAATAAATATTATTTCGCAAAAAGAGGTAACTTAATACATGTGCGGTAAGCAACCCTTCCGCGGGCGGCGGGCGGCAGGGCACGCGGCACGTGGTCGCATCGCTATTCGCTCATAATAATACCGGTGTTGTCACTTTTTTAAAAATTACCAAATTTTGGGGAAGTTGGAATTAATTCGTGGGGAAGAAAAGATTATTTCAAAATTCATTAGTATTGTTTCAATGTTGATTACGTAAAATTTTATATTATATTTAGTCAAGTGTTTACCAAACCTTTATTATCCTTATGGGTCGGACAGGGTTTTCGTTACATATTATATGAGAGGGCGCTGTGTTAAGACCTATTTACCTGTGTTAACAATTAAAATTATTTGATTTGATTTGAATAACTAAACGTCTTGTAACTTTTCTTTTACAGATATAGTAAATATAATTCACAAAATCAACAAGGTGACGAAGCGTCAGGATGCCCTCTACTTTCTCAGTTCCTTATTGGATGTGACGCAGACCAGTAGCATCAAGGACGCAGCATCCGTCGTACTGAATCTTACAGGGAATGACAGTGAGTAATACGAGTATTCATCACCTTTTCTTGTTTGGGATGGGAAATCATCAAATGACTTCCCCCGCTCTGGGCGGAGCGGAAGGGCGTCAGACTTTTACTGACTACAACCCACCAGTGTTCCTTCACTTGCCTGTGCGCTAGGGCCACGATTTCTTTTTTAACCAACCCGCAAACCTGGCCCAGAAGACATCGGTCCTCGTGGTTTGCTGACATATCTTTGAGGCGCGCGTGAAATACATCGCACCGTCGACCCGGGCCTGGTCCTTACCGCAAGCCCGCGCTTTCGGTGACCGAGAGTTCGATGTTGTCTCCCAACCAGGGGGTCTCCTGCGGCCGACGAGGACGTCTCCTGCGGAATATTCATCTCCTTAGTCCGTTTCAAATTTTGGCATCGACTTTTGGTATAAAATAATGGAGTGCAGCTATATTATGTCTGGTGAAGTCGTACGGAGGACGGGTCTGAGCAGTTGCGTTGCGATGTGTGCCGGGTACGATGCGCCTAATGTTGTTGTGTTGGGAGTTTGGTCGTGGAGGGTCTTCAGATCAATCTCCCTTTGGCGCAGCATCGTTAGTCGTGTTGTTGGGTTTAACATTGCATCATCTCGCTCAACTGCCGTCTTCCTTCCTATTCGCTCTATTTATTCCCTATTTCAGAGTGAATAGGCTCTTACGATCGTATTGAACTGCTTACCATCAGGCGGGATTGTGGTCAAGCGCTAGTTTATAATAATTAAAAATATATATATATATAAACTAGCGCTTGACCGCAATCCCGCCAGATGGTAAGCAGTGATGCGATCGTTGATGGTAAAGCGCGCTAGATTTATTAAGAGCCTATTCACTCAGAAAAACTGAGCGAATAGGAAGGAAGACGGCAGTTGAGCGAGGTGATGCAATGTTAAACCCAACAACACGACCAATGATGCAGCGCCAAAGGGAGATTGATCTGAAGACCCTCCACGACCAAACTCCCAACACAACAACATTAGGCGCATCGTACCCGGCACACATCGCAACACAACTGCTCAGACCCGTCCTCCGTACGGATTCACCAGACATCATGCCGGAACACAACAAATCGCTTGGCGGCAAGGCTTTGTCTGGTGGGTGGTAACTTCTGCCGGCGGCCATTGTTGGGTTTAAAATTACATCACCTTTCTCAATTGGCATCTTCCTTCCTATTCACTCAGTTGTTTTAGTAAATAGGATCTTAATAAACTAGCGCGCTTTACCATCAACGATTGCATCACTGCTTAGCATCAGGCGGGATTGCGGTCAAGCACTAGATTATAATTATTAAAATGCAGGATCAACATCTCGCCTGCGTTCTGAACGTGTGAGCAATATTGCACAACTGTAGGAAAACTCTCAAAATACTCCCATTATTTGAAAGATTGGCTTGTTAGAAAACAACAACGTTTGCTTGGGGAATCTTTCAACAAAAAAAATCTGTCATAAATTTCAGCATTATTTTTATAACACTTATACAGATGATTTTGTTTATTTTCAGTGCCCCTGTTTGATGTTCTTGAACAAATCCGCCTAAAATCAGGACACGAAGATATCATAGACTTCTTTAAGAGGCTTATGTCTATCACTGGAACCAAATGTAAGTAAATTAAATATAGTCTTCTGAAGAGTTGTGGCGTTTTGAAGAGTTGTGGCCTTTTGAATGTTGTGGCCTTTTAGTTTCAACCAATCAATGGATATAAATTAAACCTTTTATATTTCTATATACATACTGAATTACAGTTTTAGATATTAAAAATACATATCAAAACATCTAATAATAATAAAAAGTGGTAATCCTTCGATATCGGGAGTAGGGTCCAAGCTACACGATACTTCCGTATCGAGGAGTACTGCCTTTTGAATCAAGTCCTTAATCCAATCGCCGTACGGGAGCCTCGATAAGTGTTGATCATAACTTCGTCCATAATTACACAGACAAAACCCTCAGTTTCTCCAAAGAGATCACCGTAACGCAGTCAGGCTACGGACATATCTTCATCGGGCCCTGGAAAAAGCGTCCATGAAGCTCCTTGCTCTGGTCGTGCCTCGGAAAACACGTTAAGGCGTTGGTTCCGGTTGCCATACGAACATTTAATGGCAGTCGTTACGGGTTGTAGGAGCCCTCAAAAGTCCAACAATTGGTCTAACTGCAATGCTTTGATATCGCCTTCGGGTTGTGTTGGTCAGACGGCAGTCGCTTCACGGGAAATATCGAAGTTTAGCCAAAATCAGCAGTTAGACTGGTAAGGCGGACCTCAGACTCCAAAGCTGAAAAAAGCTGCAGATGCGACTTGGATTAATGCTGAGATGATGATGATGATGATAATAATGAAGCTCCTTGCTGTCATATCTGTATGCGGCCATTGGTGTCAAGTACTAATGGCTTGCGCCAGGTCTCTTCAACCAAGAAGAGTGATTTAAAGCACTTGTCAACCGCGACCCCATCTCGATGCATCCCCACGTCGGTTTCTATGAAATATTCCCTGAGACTGTGTATCTGGCTATTGTGGAGGGTTTTAGCATATTTTTAATAACCGAAATAGCTCTTCGAGTCGCTAAAATTAAGTCGCAGTGGGCGGGGCACATTGCTCGTAGAACCGATGGCCGATGAGGTAGTAAGGTTCTGGAGTGTCTGTCAAGTACCGGAATTTCAACAAGCTGGACCGATAACATGGTGACGGTCGCGGGAAGCCGATGGATGTGGACAGCACAAGACCGGTCATTGTGGAAAACCTTGGGGGAGGCCTTTGTCCTGAAGTGGACCTCTATAGAAGAAGAAGAAGGAAGATTATTAAAAGATTTTGCTTTTGTTTCAGCTATTCAAGAAGCTTGGCAAGTTTTGATCACCGTTACTTCAATTAGAGGTAAGATTTGATTGTTGAATTGAAAAAATTCTTTAGCATCGTTATGAGTTGAAAGTCGACGAAACAAAAAAGCAGCAGTAAAAGAGACGGACAGAGAAGTTCATAAGATTTAACGTGGGAGGGAATGAGATGGGTCTACTATACAGTGTTTGTTGTATAGTTCTCTTTGTGCTCTCTTATGTACCACCTCCACTCGTTTTTCTCCAATCTTGGCAATAACAATTGAAATATGCAAACCGACAGTTTCAGCCCGAAGAAGTGCCCTGGTCCGCCTCCCAATGCGAAGTCACCGTTCGACAACCCCCACTTTCTAAAACGACTCTCTAGACGTGCCGCCATTATAAAATAATGTCACAGCGTTTGCCCTAGTACTAGAAACATAAATCAAATTAGCAACTTTTATTGAAATGATATCGCTATCCACGACAAAGACATAGAGGGAAATTGCTTGGGCCTGAGCGTTGTACATGTGTTGATACTGCTTTGAGATCTAATAATGTTTATTATGACAAAAACACATGATTCATACATAAGAACAGATTTACAGTAAGGGTCAAAAGTGGATTACTACTTTTGAACTTTATTGTATTAACAATAAGTGTCAAAATTGGTACTCCATTTTTGACCCTTACCGTCAAATATAACATGAAATATCTGCATGAATCTATAAAGAGCATATCACCTCTCCCAAACTAGGTAATCATGTATCTTAGGAGACAGTGTTGGGCCATAGAGGACGGCTAGTCATGTAGCTAAAACAACGACCCAGATATTTGACGCAAGGGAGAATATGTAACACATATCTGTGCATAACTAATACACACATACGTGTGCACGTGTGTTGAGTGTAGTTATGAGAGGATGTTCAAGTATGTGTAGTGTATGAGTGGTGAGTACGGGAGAGTGTGCGTACTTTTAAGGCTGCGTGTGAGCGAGGGAGTGTGAGTATGCAACGAAAGGGCGTATTGGTAGATAAATGAGTGAACTTGTATGGAGCATGAACCGGGAAGTGTATAGGTTATTTGTCCGTACAGTAGTTTTTTTGTAGTAGCCATTCCGTCAGCTTGCTTTTTAGGTTGAGATCCATTATTTTAAGTTTATTATAAGTTTTTCAAATATTGTTTTCGCTTTTTTCAATAATCATCTTTTATTTCTTCCAGATATCTTTGTATTTTTTGACAAAGTATATAAATACACTGATGTAGAAATCATTGTGTTTCTGGAAACAATTCTGCGCGTCACCAATGCTACTAACATTCGAGTCGCCGCCTCCATGCTGAGCAAGATCTGTGGAGTTGATGGTAAGTCAAAAATAACTATCACAGGGTACTTCTGTGTAGCTATCATGACTTTGCATTACGAGACTCGATCGTCGATATGTGTGCTGTCTAATGCCTATGGCATGGAGGTAGTAAGTGCTACGTTTTACGTAGTACTTATTACTTCCATCTTCTATGGTCTATGACCCTGGCTTTGATATCAAATCAACTTTGTTTATAGTTTGGCAGTTTTGCATGTTAGGGTACGAGACGGAGTTTTGACAGTAAAGCCAAGATGAGTGCACGCGCATTTTTCATAGGAATTTTAAATTTTTTATAGTGTCGTTTACTAAATATAAACGCATGATTTATGTAGTAAAAAGTGCATTCAGTGAGTAATTCATAAAGAATATTAAAGGCTTTGCATAAAATCTCCTAGAAGGCGTCTCACGCGGCCGTTTTTTTCAACTGTCATTGGCGATATCCGCCATTATTGTGAAATATTTTTTTTACTGAATTTCTATAATTTGTTACACGTGTTATTGGCAAAATTGTGGTTTCTAACCACAGAGGCCATTGAAGAGTTGAAGTAGTATTCACTCTAAAGAAAAGAAAGAAAGAAAGAAGAAAGATTTTTGATGATATTATTATTATTATTTTTTTCCTGTATTTTGTTTGGTATTTTATGGTATTTAATTGTAAAACGCGTTTTGTTTGTGCGGAATAAAAAAAATCTTTCTTTCTTTCTATATCGAGCGCGTTTGACTCATCGACTGGCCCGCTTCAAGGCTATAAGAACTCTCAACCAATGAGAGCGCCAAACGCGCTCGATATCGACGATCGAGTTTCGTAATATAAACTCATGGTAGCTACACTGGGGAGTTTGTTCCACCACTTGTTCTCTACAGTGAAAGCTCTCGTAACTGCTGAAGGGTGGGCGTAGCATTAGTTTTTTTTTTTTTTTTTTAATATTGTATTCATTTTCGCTTATTACTTTCAGATTTCTTCGATATAATTCAGCTCCTGTTTGACATTACTGAGATGGGTACGTGTTTCTTTTATACTATTAAGGGCTAGGGGTATGAAAATGCCAGGTTAATATAAGGGTTACAAAGTTTATTGACAACGATGGTATAGTCGATAGTACGAGTAGAACGTAGCTGATGTCGCACTTAAGGCTTCCCTGGTGTCCACGAAGTCCGGGTCGTACACACACAACAACACCGCAGAAGTTATTTCACTTAATTGAAGTACTTGATGCAGTTGTCGCTGTAAGTATATGTTCTTGATTATGGCTCCCTACTTATCGCTTGTTACACTTCGATAGTCAAATGCAGACTGACTCGTCCGCTGAGTCACATCGTTTTATACAGAGTGGTGCTGACAATACGACTATAAATGAAAACACGAACAATGCTGATTCATAGGAATAATCCTAAACCATAGAAAAAAACCCAGCAACAAAAAAAATGAAAATTTCAAACAAACTAAATCGCATAAAATTGCAAACGGAATAGAACATCCTTTATAAATATAGGTTTACTGACCTTCGAATGGTACCGCAGGATGCGGCGGTCATTAACCTGTAAGCGCTTCCCTATCAACATGTACATCATGTAGAAAATGAGAAAAATGAAAAATAATTTCCTGTGACTAAAGTAATGGTATGGGTAGACTGAGAATATATTGAGGAGCACAATGTTTAATTTACTGTCGTACTAGCTACTGAGCGCGACTCCGTCCGCGTGTTGGTATAAAATAAGCGCCTGTTAAATTAATGGGAGCAATATGTCCGTCCGCGTTTGCCCCCGTTTTCGCAACATATTTTGTTACTGCTCTGCTCCTATTGGTCATAGCGGTATGTTATATAGTCCTTTCTCAGGCTCTAGAGCCAGGGTTTCCCAACCTTATTTTCGTCGAGCCTCCCCGCATTAAAAATAACATTTTTCATGCCCCCCCATTTTGCAGTAGGTACAATAAAACTAGCTTGAAACGGTGTCCGAGTGATGGTGTTTAAACACTTACTAATTTTTCGTTTTACTAATTTTTTCTTTCGAAAACTCAAACGTCTCGCGCCCCCCTTGACATCCCTCTACGCCCCACCAGGGGGGCACGCCCCCCTGGTTGGGAAGTCCTTCTCTAGACTATCTGTGTACCAAATTTCATTACAATCGGTTCAGTAGTTTTGGCGTGAAAGCCAGACAGACAGACAGAGATACTTTCACATTTATAATATTTGGATGGATTGTCAGCACCACTCTTTATATGCAAACTTATCGATTATTACATTATATTGTTTAGTACTTGCAGTTCACAGGCAACGATGATTCTAGCAATTTCGATGTCGACCTCTCGTTGTCAATATTCATAAAACGTATACCGTTAGATAGGTCACCACAGTCCTAGCAATATATTTTTGGATCGTACCTCTACAACGCCTAGGTCTCAAGATATAAGTAGTAGATAGTATTCTCTCGGTGGTAGGCCATAACATCGGTTGCCGGCAGAAGTTACCATCCACCAGACAAGGTCTTGCCGCCAAGCGATTCGTCGTGTTCCAGCATGATGTCTGGTGAAGCCGTACGGAGGACGGGTCTGAGCAGTTGTGTTGCGATGTGTGCCGGGTACGATGCGCCTAATGTTGTCGTGTCGGGAGTTTGGTCGTGGAGAGTCTCTAGATCAATCTCCCTCTGGCGTAGCATCGTTGGTCGTGTTGGTCTTGGGTTTAACATTGCATCATCTCTCTCAACTGCTGTTATCCTTCCTATTTTTAAGTTTTTTAAGTAAATAGGCTTAATAAAATAGTGCGCTTTACTATCAACGATTGCATCACTGCTTACCATCAGGCGGGATTGCAATCAAGCCTAGTGCTTTACAATTATTAAAAAAAAAAAGTAGTGCTTAAAAGTTATGTAAGGCATGTCAGGTAATATTGAGCCTTATGCCATTTACATAAGGTGTATTTGTAACAATACTTTCCCTATTTTCTTATTTATTTATTTTTTTTTTTTGAAAATCTGGCATAATTGATGTAGGTAAGATGGTGGCCAGGCTCAAACGGGATTGAGCGGGTCACATCAACCGAATACACGATGACCGCTGAGCAAAAGCCTCCACATAATGGGTATCTGTAGATGGACGGCGCCACCGAGGTCTGCCTACAAAGAGACTGAGATAGATAGATGAATTTCTATATTGTGAGATGATTTGAACGCATATTGCGAGGGCTAGCTCGACTGGGGGGTGGTTTTTCCCAATAGTAGGACAGTATAAGCAAATAAAAAAAACTTTAAAAATATTAAAATTTTGACGTTTAATATCACTTTCTTATTACAGATGTGGTGAAATTCTTCGAAAATATTATTACTATTAGCAAAGCATTCTGTAAGTATCAAACTCCTATCAATCTCTCTCCGTACTCTGTGATTCTGTATTTATATTTCATTAAAAAAAAGAACAGAACATAATATGTTAGTTAAGACCTGTCAAATTAGACCGCGTTTGACGTAATTTGACGTAATTTGGTCGCCATGTTTATAATCGCGTCTAAACTGTCTATGGAGTTTCTTAATTTGACAGGATTAAACTAAAATGTTATATTCTATCCTTTTCTTAATGAAATAGAAAGAAAAAGATGCACTTTACTTAAAATTAGTTTAGTTTGAGTACAAGAGAGTCGGTGCCATTGTCATCATCATCTCAGCGTAAATACCAGTCGCATCCGAAGCATTTTCAGCTTTGGAGTCTGGGGTCCGCTTTACCAGTCTAACTGCTAATTTTGGCTAAACTTCGATATTTTCCGTGAAGCGACTGCCGTCTGACCTCCACAACCCGAAGGTGATATCGAAGCATTGCAGTTAGACTAATTGTAGGACTTTTGAGGGCTCCAACAACCCGTAACGACGGCCATTAGATGTTCGTATGGCAACCGAGACCAACGGCTTTACGTGCTTTCCGAGGCACGACCAGACCAGTGCAAATATTCATATTCATGCATACACATGTTTGCACTGCGCGGGGCCTCGTTCGTTACGGCTATGCCACGGAGCCGTTATTATCCAACGCAAATTCCTCATTGGAGAACAAAATTGTTGTACCTTGAAATAAACATGGACCATCTTTGTGTCGCTAACAATGGGCCTTATAAAAAAGCTCAAGATCACTCAAAGTGCAATGGAGAGGGCTATGCTTGCGGCTTCACCGCTTGATCAAATCAGAAATGAGGAGATCCGCAGAAGAACGAGAGTAACCGACATAGCCCGAAGAATTGCAACACTTAAGTGGCAACGGGCCGGGCACATTGCTCGTAGGACCGATGGCCGAGCCGACGAGTTCTCGAGTGGCGACCACGCACCTGTTGACGTAGCGTGGGTAAGCCCCCGACAAGGTGGACCGACGACCTGGTGAAGGTCGCAACCGCTAGATGCGGGAGGGGCACGACCAGTCGTCTTGGAGATCCTTGGAGGAGGCATATGTTCAGCAGTGGACGTTTTTCGGCTGAAATGATGATCTTTATGTCTGAAAGAATATTCCATAAATATGAAGAATTCGAAAAAAAAAATGAAAGTGAAAAAGCCGTGTAAACATTTGTCCATTAAAATTTCAATAAATATGTAGTTAAGCTCCCATAAAACTTCCGGATAGTTATAAACCATGTTTATTTTAACTCGAGACTATCAATAACTGTGCGGTTTTTACGGATATAGGTACCTAAAAAATTTTTTTTCTCTTCTATTCTTCTATTTACCCACACCTGCGTGTATTGATAAAAGCTTTTCAGAAAGTTGTGATGGGTATAACAGTAGTACAATTATCTGTTTTAAACATACATGCAAAAACATTTAAAAATATAAAGAAATAGTGTTCCACTGATGGGAGCAGGGTCCAAGCTACCGGTGGTTAGGGCTCCAGAGACAGGAACCTCCTCACGATGCGGGCCGTATCGAGGAGTATTGCCTTTTGAATCAGGCCCTTGATCCAACTGTAGTACATTTATTTATAATTAATTGATTTTTCCATTTTCTTCAACAGATTTGGAAGAAGCTGTATTTGTAACTGAAGAGTACACTTCAACTGACAGTAAGTAATTTTTCTGTGGTTTTTTATTAACACATTTGTCTGGAGCCCAGTGTTTTTCCAGTCCGGAACCGTAGTCCCACTGCGATTTAGGATACAACCCAATTACATAACATCGTAACAAAATAGTCAAGTGTGTGTTTGGTGGGACCACAAAAAAGTTTTGTCCCACTAGTAGCACATCGCAGTGGGACCACGGTTCCAGGCTGTGTTTTTCTACCTGGTGACACTGAATTAAATTAGGTTCAAACGACAGCACATCAAGCCACTCAATCTCTCAAATTTCTTTATTTTCAACTTTCTCTCAACAGCATTAAGGCTCAAAATTGATTGCTAATATTTGACAGTTTCGGGTAACTTAACCTGCTGTCTTCCGTACATTATCAGGCGACAGCGATGCGGAGGAATATTCCGAAGCCATATTTTAGTTTGTTATAGTTTTATTGGTACTTGTAACTATTAATTGTATGTATGTAGGTAAGTAATATTTGCCAACAGCGGCGTTTCCGTCTTCAAGGCTAAGTGAATAGGCTCTTAATAAACTAGCGCGCTTTACCGTCAACGATTGCATCACTGCGTACCATCAGGCGGGATTGCGTTTTTAATTGTATGTAAAAAAGATAGCAATTTATACTAGAAAGGTACTATGGCTTAACTAATGAAATAAAGTGAAATCGTTTATTATGCAAGTAGGATCACTTTTAAACGTCGTATTTTTTTAAACTAGTTGGAGCCGGCATTTCTTAACTGACTACCTCTGATAAAAAAAGCCGAAACAAACTCAGGGATCATCGTCTTTTTTCAAGTCCAGGCATTAAAAATGAAAATGTTTACAATAACAATAGAATAGAATAGAATAGAATACTCTTTATTATGTACACCATATAGATTACAGAACATAAATAAAAATATTTTACAAAGGGTGACACAATCTGCGGTCTTATCGCTAAGAGCGATCTTTTACAGATAACCTTTGGATGGAATTCTAAGGGGTAGGATAAAGAAATAGTGTAGTTAGTCCACAGTGTACTATTTACATAGATTATACAATAAATGTATACGTTAAGTGTATCATACTAGATTAAATACATTTATACATCTAATTAATAAATATCATACAAGAGCACATTAAATATAATAATATGTTTAAAGAGAGAGGAAGTGCTTTTTTATCATAGTTTTAAAAGTAAACAGTGTTTGAGCACGCCTTACGGACACGGGCAAGTCATTCCATAGCCGAACTGCTTGTACAGTAAATGATTTATCATAGAAACTAGTGGAATGCACCGGCGAATGTCTAATATCAGGTTTTCCGGTGACCTCAGATATCTATTATGTGTGTCATGAAGGAACTTGAAACGTTCTTTAAGATAAGAGGGGGTTTTAGGATTAAACAAAATGTTGTAGAGCTGAAATAGTTCATGAGAATTCCGGCGAAGACGTATGGGAAGCCACTTAAGCTTTGTACGAAATTCAGATATGTGATCATATTTGCGCAGGCCAAATTTAAATCTTATGCAAAAGTACGGAATTAACTATACAAATAAATTTAAACCGAAAGGCGTCGAAATAGTTACTCTCCTCCGCTACGCTATCATCCCGAATGCCCATGGGGCAATTGCGCTATATAAATAAAACAGTTGAAGTGAAATTCTTCTTCGTATCTAATCTAGTTAAAGTTGACGATGAAAGGATTAGAAGTTTATCCAGTGATAAAATTTATTAATGCTAAAATTATCCGACTTTTTCATAGATTTCATAGATGCTTTGAAAGATCTGAAGAGGGCAACCGGCCAGTCAAGTAAGTATTGCAATTTTAGTTTTGAAATAAAAAGGAGTAATATTTCTTAACAGGTGTAGGAAGACTTATGGCAGCCGAAAGTCACTTTTACAGGAGTAACCAAAGTCATAACAAAAGCGGAGACGCTTTTCTATTAAGCTTTTCTTAAATTGGTTCAATCCGGGAACCTTCTGGTTACGGAGATATTAAGTGTCCAAATTTCAACATTTTTCATGGCGTTGGCGTTTTTTCCTTTATGAGAATAAGTTTTTAATGTTATAACTCAACTTTTAATACTCCTCTTTACCTTGCATGTACCGATAAGCATAATGCTTTACGTGTGTCATATTGCGCATTTCCGCAAAAAGTAAAATATTAATAAGAAAAGTCGTTTCTCAGCAATTTTAGTTTTATTCAACGTTACTTAGTTGACGGCTATGTCTATGTTATTGTTCTGTTTAAACCCTGTATTTATCATTATCAGTCTATTTACAGCCTGTATTTATAAGTCTTTTACGGCCTGTATTTATCATTGTCAGTCTTTTAACAACCTGTATTTATCAACCTTTTACAAAATGTATTTATCAGTCTTTTACACCCTGTATTTATCGGTCTTTTATGCCCTGTATTTATTAGTCTTTTACGACATATATTTAACATTATCAGTCTTTTTACAACCTGTATTCATCAGTCTGTTACAACCTCAATTTATCAGCCTATTTTGACGTTTTATTTTATCTCTGCAATTAACAATATGTCTTAAATCAAAATCTATCAAAAACATGTAAATAAATTATATTCTAAACCTTTTCACCAAAATCTTTTTTCCAGCCACGCTCAAAGCAATTCAATACATAAAACAAAACAAACCACGCATAGAACGCCCAACAACATCCACAACAACAACTCCTGGACCAACAACAACAATAGAAGATTATTTAAACAAAGAAGAGACCTATGATGATACAAATTATAAAAAAATCCCAGAAAGAAAAGCTTCTACACCTATATGCAATGCCACTGAGCAGAATTCTACTAATGCAGAATCTTGTCTCTCTACGACCACAACTGATCAAGCTACCAGTACTGATCAAACTATCACGGGTAATCAAGCTGCTACTATTAATAACCAAGTTATTAGCACAACTGGTAAAGCAACCACAGCTGATCAAGCTGCAACAAAGCAACATATTACTACTACTAACCAAGCTAGTACAACTACTGATCAAGCCACTGCCTTTAATCAAGCTATTGTCACTACTGATCAAGCTACTACATCTGATCAAGCAACCATTACTGATAAAGCTACAACCGAGCAAGCTAATGCCACAAATAATCAAGCTACCACAACTGATGAAGCTACCATTAGTGACCAAGCTTCAAGGAAGCAACGTAGAACAACAACTGAGCAAGATATAACATCAGAAAAGACTAGCATTACTGCCGAGAATGCTAGTATCACTATCGATCAAGCTATATCAACTGGTCAAACTATGACAGAGCAAGATATTACTACTACTGAGCGAGCTAATGGTACCACTGAGCAAACTTTAACAACTGATCAAGCTACAACGGAGCAAGTGAAAATAACGAGCGAAGCTAGCATTTCCACCGAGCCGGTTAAGACCACAACTGATCAAGTTACCACAATTGGTCAAACTACCTTTAATAATCAAGCTACAGCGAAGCAAGGTAGAACAACAACTGAGCAAGATGTAACAACCCAAAAAGCTAGCATTACTACCGAGCAAACTACCAGCACTACTTATAAAGCTACGAAAGAGCATGCTGGAATTATTGAGCAAAATATTACTACTACCGAACAAGCCACCGGCGATACTAAGCGAAATTCAAAAACTGATCAAGATACGTCGGAGCGACCCAGAACAACGGAAAAAGCTAACATTACTACTGAGCATGCTACTATCACTACTGATCAATTAATAATAACTGATCAACTTCCGACCGAGCAAGATACAACAGGGGTGCCAACTACTGAAAAAGCGACAACAGAGATACCTTCTACTACACAAGGTACCACTACAGATCAAATGACCACAACTGATCAAACTAAGACAAAATTGATTTCGACAAAGGAAGCTACGGCTAAAGTAGGTAGGGCAGAATATACTTGGACAGAAGACGAGACGTTAGAAGACACTTCGGAAGTATACGCGTCATTAGAAGACGTGTCAACAGTAGACGCGTCAACAGAAGACGTTTCGATAGAAGACGCTTCGACAGAAGACGTATCGACAGAAGACGCTTCGACAGAAGACGCTTCGAAAGAAGTCACATCGACAGATGACACTTCGAAAAAAGTCGCGTCGACAGATGATGCGTCGACAGAAGACGATTCTACAGAAGGCACACTTACAAATAAAGAACCTACCACTGAACAACCACAAACTGTGGTAACTTCAACTGAACAATTAACAACTGTGGTACTTTTAAATGAACAAACAGCTACAGGCCTACCTTCACCTGAGGTACCTTCAACTGATGTACCTTCAACTGAGGTACCTTCAACTGTGGTACCACCAATTGGAGTACCTTCAACTGAGGTACCTTCAACTGAGGCACCTTCAACTGCCTTACCTTTAATTAAGGTACCTTCAACTGGACTACCTTCCACTGAGGTACCTTCGACTGACCTATCTTCAACTGAAGTACCATCAACTGAGGTACTTTCAACTAAGGTACCTTCAACTACGGCACCTTCAACTGTTGTATCTTCAACGGAGGTACCATCAACTGTGGTACCTTCAACTGAGGTATCATCAAGTGAGGTACCATCAACTGACCTACCTTCAACTGAGGTACCTTCAACTGAGAAACCTTCAACTGAAGTACCTTCAACTGAGGTACCTTCAACTGAGGTACCTTCTACTGAGATACCTTCAACTTTGGTATCTTCAACTGAGGTACCTTCAACTGAGGCACCTTCAACTGCCTTACCTTTAATTAAGGTACCTTCAACTGGACTACCTTCCACTGAGGTACCTTCGACTGACCTATCTTCAACTGAAGTACCATCAACTGAGGTACTTTCAACTAAGGTACTTTCAACTACGGCACCTTCAACTGTTGTATCTTCAACGGAGGTACCATCAACTGTGGTACCTTCAACTGAGGTATCATCAAGTGAGGTACCATCAACTGACCTACCTTCAACTGAGGTACCTTCAACTGAGAAACCTTCAACTGAAGTACCTTCAACTGAGGTACCTTCAACTGAGGTACCTTCTACTGAGATACCTTCAACTTTGGTATCTTCAACTGAGCTACCTTCAACTGAGGTACCATCACCTGTGGTACCTTCAGCTGAGATATCATCAACTGAGGTACCTTCAACTAAGAAACCTACAACTGAGAAATCTTCAACTGAGGTACCTTCAACTGTGGTACCTTCAACTGACCTACCTTCAACTGAGGTATCTTCAACTGAGGAACCTTCAACTGAGGTACCTTCAACTGTTGTACCTTCAACTGAGGTATCTTCAACTGAGAAACCTTCAACTGACCTACCTTCCACTGAAGTACCGTCAACTGACCTATCTTCAACTGAAGTACCTTCAACTATTGTACCTTCAACTGAGCTACCATCAACTGTGGTGCCTTCAACTGAGGTACCTTCAACTGAGGTACCTTCAACTGAGGTATCTTCAACTGAGGTACCTTCAACTGAGGTACCTTCAACTACGGTACCTTCAACTGTTGTATCTTCAACTGAAGTACCTTCAAATGTGGTGTCTTCAACTGAAGTACCTTCAACCGAGGTACCTTCAACTGAGGTACCTTCAACTGTTGTACCTTCAACTGAGGTACCTTCAACTGAGAAACCTTCAACTGAGGTATCTTCAACTGAAGTACCTTCAACTAAGGTACCTTCAACTGAGGTACCTTCAACTGAGGTACCTTCATATGAGATACCTTCAACTGTGGTACCTACAACTCTAGTGCCTTCAACTGAGGTACCTTCAACTGTAAAATCTTCAACTGAGGCATCTTCAACTGTAGTACCTTCAACTGAAGTACCTTCAACTGAAATACCTTCAACTGACCGACCTTCAACTGGGGTACCTTCAACTGAGGTACCTTCAACTGTAAAATCTTCAACTGAGGCATCTTCAACTGTAGTACCTTCAACTGAAGTACCTTCAACTGAAATACCTTCAACTGAAATACCTTCAACTGACCGAACTTCAACTGGGGTACCTTCAACTGAGATACCTTCAACTGTGAAATCTTCAACTGAGGTATCTTCAACTGTGGTACCTTCAACTGCAGTTCCTTCAACTTTGGTACCTACAACTGAAGTTCCTTCAACTATGGTACCTACAACTGAAGTACCTTCAACTGTGGGGCCTTCAACGGAGGTACATTCAACTGGGGTACCTTCAACTGTGAAATCTTCAACTGAGGTATCTTCAACTGTGGTACCTTCAACTGAAGTACCTTCAACTGTGGGGCCTTCAACGGAGGTACCTTCAACTGACCTACCTTCAACTGAGGTACCTACAACTGTGGTACCATCAACTGAGTTACCTTCCACTGAGATACCATCAACTGTAGTACCTTCAACTGGGGTACCTTCAACTGGCCTACCTTCAACTGTAATACCTTCAATTGACGTACCTTCAACTGGGGTACCTTCAACTGACCTACCTTCAACTGAGGTATCTTCAACTGGGGTACCTTCAACAGACCTACCTTCAACTGTAGTACGTCCATCTAAAAAATCTTCAACTGAGGTATCTTCAACTGTGGTACCTTCAACTGAAGTACCTTCAACTGTGGGGCCTTCAACGGAGGTACCTTCAACTGACCTACCTTCAACTGAGGTACCTACAACTGTGGTACCATCAACTGAGTTACCTTCCACTGAGATACCATCAACTGTAGTACCTTCAACTGGGGTACCTTCAACTGGCCTACCTTCAACTGTAATACCTTCAATTGACGTACCTTCAACTGGGGTACCTTCAACTGACCTACCTTCAACTGAGGTATCTTCAACTGGGGTACCTTCAACAGACCTACCTTCAACTGTAGTACGTCCATCTAAAAAATCTTCAACTGAGGTACCTTCAACTGAGATACCTTCTACTGAGGTACCCTCAACTGTAGTACGTCCATCTAAAAAATCTTCAACTGAGGTACCTTCAACTGAGGTACCTTCAACTGCGGGACCTTCAACTGAGATACCTTCAACTGCGGGACCTTCAACTGCGGTACCTTCAACTATAGTACGTCCATATAAAAAATCTTCAACTGAGGTACCTTCAACTGAGGTACCTTCAACTAAGGTACCTTCAACTGAGGTACCTTCAACTGCGGGACCTTCAACTGAGGTACCTTCAACTGCGGGACCTTCAACTAAGGTACCTTCAACTGCGGTACCATCAACTGTAGTACGTCCATCTAAAAAATCTTCAACTGAGGTATCTTCAACTGAGGTACCTTCAACTGAGGTACCTTCAACTAAGGTACCTTCAACTGAGGTACCTTCAACTGCGGGACATTCAACTGAGGTACCTTCAACTGCGGGACCTTCAACTAAGGTACCTTCAACTGCGGTACCTTCAACTGCGGAACCTTCAACTGAGGTACCTTCAACTGCGGGACCTTCAATTGCGGTACCTTCAACTGCGGGACCTTCAACTGCGGTACCTTCAACTGCGGGACCTTCAACTGAGATACCTTCAACGGATGTACCTTCAACTGAGGTATCTTCAACTGTACAAGCTACTACAGAGCGACCAAAGACCAAAGTTCGTACAAAAACTACTAATTTAATGACAACAGAAAGTCATTCAATAACCGAACTACCAACAACTGTGTTACCAACAACTGAACCTGCTTCTAAAACTACAAAAAATGCTACAGAAAAGTTACCTACAACTGAACAAATAACTATACAGCCAACAATTGAATTGACCACAGAACAGACTACTTCAATAACAAATTTACTTACTTCTAAAACTGTCGTGTCTAATGCAAACATCCATTCTACTGAGTATTTAGATTCTTATGGATATGATTCTGAAGATGATAGCAAAACATATGAATCAGAAGATATTGAATCGGATGAATCAGAAGATATTGAATTGGATGAATCAATTGAATACATAGATGAGGAAACGACTAATATAAAATCTGATTCAGAAGGATTGATAGGAGATATGAAACCGACTACAGTGAAATCAGAATCGGATAAATGGTTTAAAGGCATTGGCAAACCAAACACTAAGGAAATTGGGGAATCTGTTAAAAACGTTGATGGTGAATCAACCACAAAGAAATCTGATTCGATAGACTCCGTACACGAGGAACCGACAAAAAGGGAGCCTAATAAAGCAACTAGAGAACCTTCTTCTGAGAAATTTTACTGGAAGAAATGGCTTAAAGAAGGAGGAGTGAAGTCTCAGCAATATGAATCGGATAAAGAAGATAAAGTACAAAGTACTGAGACATCTGAATCAGAAGATTTATTAGCAAGTGCTGAGAATTCAGAATCTAACGAATATATAGAGGGAGAAATCACTACGAAAAAATATGAATCTGATGAAGATTTAGAATCGAATAAATTAATATCAAAGGAATCGGTTGACTACACGGATGATGCACCAATTATAGATGCGCCTAAGTCAGAGGAATTAATTGAAGATGAATGGCTTATATGGGAATCTGAAGTGGAAAAAGCTACAACGAATAAATTAACACCAGAATCACTTGTAACTACTACAGCACCATTCAACTTTCAATTTGTGGTCACTACTTCAACTTCAAATCCAAGCACTCAAGAATATATAAAAATAACATCACAGCCGACCACCGAAGAATCGACTACTAAAGAAGCAATAACTTCAGAAACAGAAGTTGCTACTTCTACAATAGCTGTTGAATCAACAACGAAACCCGTTGCTTATTCAACTGAAGGATTAACTACAGAAGCTGTTTCTTCTACAACAGAACCGGTTACTTCTATAACACAAGCTGTTGCTTCCACAACTGAAAGATTAAGTACAGAAGCTGTTTTTTCTACAACAGAACTGGTTACTTCTACAACAGAAAAATCAAGTACAGAAGCCGTTGCATCAACAACAGAAGCTGATGCTTCTACAACAGAATCTATTGCTTCTATAAAAGAAGAATTAATTACAGAAGCCGTTAGATTAACAACAGGACCTGTTGCTTTTACAACTGAAGGATTAACTACAGAAGCTATAGCTTCTACAACTGAAGACTTAACTACAAAAGCCGTTAGTTCGACAACAAAAGCAGCTACTTCTACAACAGAAGTTGTTGTCTCCACAACTGAAGGATTAAGTACAGAAGCTGTTTCTTCTACAACAGAACCGGTTGCTTCTACGACAGAAAAATCAAGTACAGTAGCCGTTGCATCAACAACAGAAGCTGATGCTTCTACTACAAAATCTATTGCTTCTATAAAAGAAGAATTCATTACAGAAGCCGTTAGATTAACAACAGGACCTGTTGTTTCCACAACTCAAGAATTAACTACAGAAGCCGTTGGTTCAACAACAAAAGATGCTACTTCTACTACAGAAGCTGTTACTTCCACAACAGAAGGATTAACTACCGTTGCATTAACAGCAGATGCTGCTGCTTCTAGAAAACATGCTGTTACATCAACAACGGAACCCATAGCTTATTCAACTGAACAGTTGACTACACAAGCCGTTGTTTCTACAACAGAAAATGTTGATTATACATCTGAACAACTACCTACAGAAGCCGTTGGTTCAACATCAGAAGCTGCTGCTTTAACTACAGCAGCCGTTGCATCAACAACAGAAGCTATTGTTTCTACAACAGATGCTGTTGTTTCTACAACAGAAGCTGATGCAACAACAACAGACGCTGATGCAACAACAATAGATGCTGTTGTTTCTACAACAGAAGCCGAAGCTGTAGTTTCTACAACTGAAGCATTAACTACGGAAGCTGTTGGTTCAACAACAAAAGCTGCTGCTTCTACAACAGAAGCTGCTGCTTCCAGAACTGAAGGATTAGGTACAGAAACCGTTGCATTAACAACAGATGCTGCTGTATCTACAAAAGAAGTTGTAACTTCAACAACGGAACCCATTACTTATACAATTGAAGAGTTGACTACACAAGCCGTTGTTTCTACAACAGAAAATGTTGATTCTACAACTGCAGAATTAATTACAGAAGCCGTTGCATCAACAACAGGCACTATTGTTTCTAAAACAGAAGGTGTTGGTTTTACAACTGCAGAATCAACTACAGAAGCCATTGCATCAACAACAGGAACCATTGTATCTACAACAGGTTTTGTTGTTTTTACAACAAAAGCTATTGCAACAACAACAGAAGCTTTTATATCTACAACAAAAGATATTGTTTCTAAAACAGATGCTGTTGTTTCTACAACTAAAGAATTAACTACAGAAGCAGTTGCACCCATAACAGAAGCCGTAGTTTCTTTAGCTGGAAATTTAACTACACAAGTCGTTGGTTCGGGAACAGAAGCTGTTATTTCTGAAACAAAATCAGATTCTACAACTGAAGCATTAACTACAAAAGTTATTACTTCAACCACTAAAGATATAATAGAACCTACTACACAACAACCAAACACTATAGTTGAACCTAATTTATCTCAGACAGAATCATTTGATGATGAATTAAATCCAGAAGATTATGATTCTGAAGAAGAATCTTCAGATGAAATTGACTATGAGGAAGAACCCTTAGCAACTGATTACGAATTTAGTTCCGAGAAAGAATCTACAACCGATAACAGTGGAGAAGAACCTACTCTTACAGCTGAGAAATTAATAGAATTGGAACAAACGTCTACAAAACTAGTAAGTTCATCAATACAAGAAGAATCGTCCACCCAATATGGCTCTACAGAATCTTTGATGGCAGTGACCACAGAAGATAAATCTACGCGAGAAACAGAACCAACAAGTACTACACTAGAATCGAAAACTGAAGGACCAATAAAAGATTCTGAAATTACACCAACAACATCAATTGACTCACCAGATAAAGAGTACGAAGTTGTTTCATTTGAGCAACACGATGCTAATCTAATAACTCCAAAACAACCGTATACTGAAAACACATCAGAATCCTTCAAATATGGCCACGAAAAACCAGCTTCAAATACCACCAATATTACAGAAACAATACTAAAAACAACAGGAGAAGAAATTTCGACTGTTGCCCAAGGTACAACAGCAGAAAATCTTACAGAAAAACCTACTAACATAACTACTACTCAAAGGATAGCAAATAAGGTAGCTTTAACAACGGAAGAAATGACCACGGTAGACCAAACTTCAACAACTGTTAAAGCAACAACAGATAAAGCTACAACTGAAAAGCAAATTCTACCAGAATCAGAAGGATTAGCACACGCACAGGTTAACTATGAAGAACAAGCTGCTACAGAAGAGCAAGCAGAAAGTGATGCGTTGGAGGAAGCTATTACCACAAAATCTGAACACATAACATCCGATGAATATACTGAACAGCCAATAGATGATGATAAAGCAACTAAGAACTGCATCAAAAAGGTTTTATATCAAAATGATGATGAATCTACCGATCAACCGAAAGCTGATAGAGCAATCGATCATTACGAAGTAGAAGTTATCCATAATGATGATAACACTAATAAACCGATTACTACAGTTATTGTTAAAGAGGCTTCAACAACACCTTCAACGGAACAGACAACAATTACAGAAGAACCTACAGCAGAACAGAGTACCACTGAACAACACACAACAACTACAACACAACAAATAGAAACAACCACTACAGAACAACAATCAAGGACTACTACTACACTAACAGCTACTACTGAGCGAGAAGAAACTACACTTGAACAAGTTACAGCTCAACCAACTTCCACCACAAATTCACCTACACCAATCGAACCCATTATTACTACAACAGAAGTATTGCCAATAATACACGGATCAACTTCAACAACAGATAAACAACCAACAACAACTAAACATCAAGAGAATACAGAATCTACGTATTTGGAAGCTACTACATACGAGTATGCAGCAGAACCTAAGCCGCCGGGAATACAAGCTGTGACATCCGAAACTGGAGTTCAAATGCCGATGGCGGGCGGGAAATTGTGTGTGACTCAGGGTAGACAGGGTAAGTAGAACGAGTCGTTGTCGACGGATGCTCATCTTAGCCCATGTTGACTAAAGTGTTCCTCAGGGATCAGTTCTCTTTGCAACTCTGTTCCTGCTGCATATTAACGATCTGCTGATGCCCGGTATCTATGGGTATGCAGATGACAACATAGTTGTGGAGAGATACCTGCCGGATGCTCGGGCTAGTAGGGAATCAATCCGGTCCGAAAGAGAGAAACGAATGTTGCACTACAGGCAGTCTCCGAATGGGGAAATGCCAATCTTGTAGCATTCAATGCCGCCAAAACGCAGGCGTGTCTTTTCACCGCCAAAAGGAGCCCCTTCACCTTGGCTCCTACTTTTCGAAATGTATCCTTGGAGTGTACCGACCGCCTTCAGCTTTTGGAAGTTGAGATTTCCTCGAACCTAAACTTTGGGCGGTTCATTGAGTCCAAAGCCAAGGTGGCGGCCAAGAAACTTGGCGTTATCGCAAAGGTCCGGAGGTAGTTGACACCAGGGCAGCTTCTAATGCTGTACAAAGCACAGGTCCGTTCGTGTGTGGAGTACTGCAGCCACATTTGGGCTGGTGCTGCTAAGTGTCACCTGGCCACTTTGGATTCGGTGGAGAGGCGGGCGAAGAGGCTGATTGGCGACCCTGACTTAACTCGAGACGGTCTCCAAAGCCTAGAGCACAGGCGTAGAGTAGCCAGCCTTTCGGTCTTCTATAGGATGCATTTTGGGGAGTGTGCGAAGGAATTGCATGATTTAATTCCCCTATCTCCATTCCACCATCGGACGACCCGTCGTACGGCAAGTTTCTACCCTTACGTTGTTAACACCATTACGATCCGGACGAAGCTTTTCGCCTCCTCCTTTATACCGCGTACAACGAGGGATTGGAACAGTTTGCACGCGGCGGGGTTTCCGTCAGACTACAATTTGAGTGTCTTCAAGGCTAGAGTGAATAGGCTCTTAATAAACTAGTGCGCTTTACCATCAACGACTGCGTCACTGCTTACCATCAGGCGGGATTGCGGTCAAGCGCTAGTATAGAATTTTAATAAAAAAACTTTTTTCTACGACCATTTGGTAATTTGCTTAATACATAACCATAAGTCATAACTCAATAGTACTCATTGCTGCAAAGTCGTGTTACAATGACCATTTCCACACCGGTATACCTTACTACAATGAAACTTTATAATTCTTTTTTATGGCTATGGCATCAAAAAATCAACATACGATTATGCCAAAAAGCGCGCGTATTTACCTCATGACTAAATATCGCGTGTTATTAGGCTGCATGGATGAATTGCCTTTACCTTTCATTTTTTGTTTCGCCTTATTGTTAACTTTTAACTGTATTTATAAATAAAAAAGGTCGTAGAAAATGTATTGTGCCACTCAGCTTCGCTTCATGGCACAAACTATCACTCATATTACAATAGCTATCATTGCTTGACAGTGGCATAAATAACTATTGTAGAATAGCCGACACGGTTGGGGTAAACTAGTGTATTTAAAATTAGAATACGCCAAATTAATTGAGCTCACAGAGCCACAGCACATTCCTAGAATAGAATAGAGTTTTGGCGGGAAAGTCAAGCTGAGTGTCACGCTCATTTTTCATTGGACTTTTAAAATTATTTATAGTGTTGTTTACTAAATAAAAGTGCGTGATTTATGTAGTAAAAAGTGCTTTCTGTAAATAATTCATAAAGAACAGTGAAATATCGCAGCATATTGACCACATCATGACTTTTTCTCAAAGCTCCATCGTAAGACGGGTCACGCGGCCGTCTTTTTCGACATGAACAATTCATTACGTGACATTGGCTAAATGCACAAACCGTGCGAAGCCATAAAAGAAAGAAAGAATAGAATAGAACACTCTTTATTATGTACACCATGTCAATTACATAACATAAATATAAAGATTTAACAAAGAGAGACAAAGGGCGGTCTTATCCCTAAGAGCGATCTTTTACAGACAACCTTTACAGAGTGTTTATTATTTTCGTATATTCTCTGTTCTCTGTACAGTTGCATAATATATAAAGTTGTCCTTGGTAATTCCGCAGATATAATGAACGCACTGGAAACGAATATGCGTTTAAAAATCCTGCTGGTGCCGAAAGGTCCTGACGGGAAGAACTGTTACTGTACATGTGACAATACCAGCCCTCCGGCCATCATCCCTCTAGACCAGTTACCGCTGGACGACGACAAGGAGGAGTAGATATTGTGTAATATTCTGTACATGTATTATTGAAACTGTATTTTGTGAAATATAAATTTGTATGTATTTTTCTGTGTTTTTGTAATGGCACAGTTCCCTTGATAACTTTTAGTAATTTTCTAAATATTTTCCTGATTTCATACAAATAATACCTATTAATTACTTTAAATTTGAAATAAACAAGCTAACACTAAACTACCTATATAACATTGATTTTTGTTTATACGAAACCTGAATATACACTATGTAACAAAAACCCTGTTGTTCCTTTCAGGGACATATAATTTTACCTACAAGCACATCATTAATGAAGTCATAATTAGAAAACAGTGATCATTGTCTAGTCGATGGTTCACAATCAAATACCTATTAAAACCGACAAATTCAACTTTTTTTTTAGAATATCTGACTTTATAAGTTAAATAAATTGGCGGGAACATTCTACGAGGGTCAAACTGAAAGTTCTTAGAACTGGCCACTTATAAACAATATGATAAAAAATAATTCTAAAATTTGAAAATAGAACTCTTTGGCAATATTACTGAGTATATTGTTCATTCATTTGTCATTTGACTGAGGCTCAAAAACTCCATCGTGTGGATTGGTGCCGTAAAATGATTGAAAGTGTAGCGCGTAGGTCGTGTCGCGTAATTAAAACTCAGATAAATCGAACTTTATGTATTGCACGAATGTAAAAGAGTACAATGTATTTGACGTGTGAAATGACGCGATACAAGAGTGTGATTCAGAAATGGATATAATAATGACGTTGTATAATGATGTTGTACAATGATGTAGAATATGACAATAATAATGTGTCTTACAAGCTATGCACTCACTTAAATACTAACTATTTCTATACTAACTATCTCTAAATGATAGTGGGGTAACCAATAACGAATCAGCTTCCGTCCTGCGATGCCCGCGCGGTGCTGCGTGCGTTCTTGATGCTGATTCGTTGATCGAGGCAGGCCACGGCGTATGATTGGTTAACGTATAACGCGCGCCAATTCAGTCACGTGCTAGATGACTCGTTATAGTTTCCCACGGACGTTGACCGTTGGACCGGCAGATGTGTTCCGGGGTGAAGAATTATGAGACTCCTCCCGGAGTGAGGGTCGGAACCCTCGCTGCGGGAGTCAGGGTCGCCGGGACGCGCGCCATGACTTCCGCATTCCTCTGTGTGATTAATAGTCGACCGTAAGAGGAAATGTGTAGCCTTTGTACAACGCCACAATAGCGAACACGTGTGGCATTTGTACAATGCTACAGTACTCCCCGCTTTTAGACAAAGCGTACGTAGCGTGCAGGCGTCTTGACGATCCTGCCTGATCTGGTACGTTGTTCCCTCGTATGCGGGTCTGGATGTAGGCTGGTTTGCTCATCTGTGGTAGCTGCAGGTGCTTGATTGGTCTCGCTGTTCGTATGCCTGGGATCATCTTCTGTGTTGATTGTGTACGCAGGTTTGAGGCGATCTATCGATATATTGCTAATTCGTCCTGGTAGCTGGATTGTAAAATACTTTTCCTTACGTTCGATGATCTTGTATGGACCTTGGTATGGATGCTGCAGAGGTTTGCGGACGGTGTCATCGCGTACAAACACGTGGCTACATGTTTGTAGGTCGTTGTGGATGAACATACATCGCTTGTTTGCATGCGATTTGTATGTAGGTGTGAGCTTCGTGATAACTTCTTGCAGGTGATTGACGTAGTCGTGGTCCATTTTCGGTGTAGCTGGTGTCGGTGATATGAAATCGCCTGGTAGTCGTATTGCTTGACCGTAGGTGAGTTGCGCTGCGCTTGTGTTAGAGTCGGAGCGGATAGCGGCTCTGAGACCCATTAGAACAGCAGGCAATTCGTCGATCCATTTGTTGCTGTTTTCTAGTCTAGCCATGAGTGCGGCTTTTAATGTCCTGTGCCAGCGTTCGACGATTCCGTTACTCTGCGGGTGGTATGCAGTAGTACGGGTTTTTTCTACACCGAGTAATTGAGCGAGGTCTCGGAATAGTCGACTTTCAAACTGTCGTCCTTGATCGGTAGTGATTCTTATTGGACAACCGAAACGAGATATCCATACTTCGTAAAGTTTTCTTGCGACGTTTTCAGCGGTTGTCTCTTGAAGTGGTACAGCTTCGGGCCATCGTGTGCACCGGTCGATCATCGTGAGCAAGTATTTGTGTCCGCATGCTGACGTCGGTAGCGGTCCAACGATATCAACGTGAATATGTTGAAATCGTTCGCTCGGTGGGAATGTTGCGATGTCACTATGATTGTGTCGCTGTACTTTGGAGAGCTGACACGAATTGCATGTCTTAGTCCACTGGCCGATGTCGGTATTCATTGAAGGCCAAAAGAATCGCTCTTGCATCAGCTTCCGTGTGGATCGTACTCCTGGGTGGCTTGGGCTGTGCACGGCATTGAAAGCTATGCGACGAAAATCAGCTGTTAAATATGGACGAACGTGTGACGTTGATGTTTCGCAGAATATTGGCTTGTTAGTACCCGGTAAAATGATTTTCTTGAGTTGTATGTTGGTCTGTTGAGACAATGTAGGGATACAACTGTCGTTTTCTTGAGCTTGAGATAACTCGTCGTAGTTGATAGGTGATGGCACGTCGATAGTTTCGATGCGTGATAATGCATCTGCTACAACGTTTTGAGCTCCGCTCACGTGTCGAATGTCAGTAGTGAACTCGCTGATAAACAGTAGCTGCCTGATTCGCCGTGGTGTGTCGTTATCGGAAGGAGGCTTGCGGATTGCGTAGGTCAGCGGTTTATGGTCAGTGTAAACCACGAGTTCTTTGCCTTCAAACATCTTTCTGAAATGTTTTATTGCCATATTTATTGACTGCAGCTCCCGATCGAAAGTCGAGTACTTTTTTTGTCTTTCCGAAAATTTCTTTGAAAAATATCCGAGTGGCAGCCATTGTCCGTTGCTTCGCCTTTGTTGTAGAGATGCCCCGGCGCAGGTAGCTGAGGCGTCCGAAAAAATAGCGATTTGGTCCTCTGGCGAACTGGATGAGTAAGACAATAAAGCAGCGTTTATTATGCTTTGTTTGCACAACTCAAAAGCTTTTGTCGATTGATTGTCCCACTTTACTTCCGTCTTGTCTCGTTTTTTTGAATTATGAAGGAATGCATTCAGCGGTGCCTGAATGCTTGCGGCGTTTGGGACATTGTCTCGGTAAAAATTTATCATCCCCATAAATCTCCGTAAGTCTTGAATGGTTTTGGGTTTTGGGTATTCTGTGATTGCTTTGACTTTGTCTTGAAGTGGTTTGATCCCCTTGCTTGATACTTCATAACCTAGGAACTTGACGGTTTCGCTGCCGAAAACACACTTAGAGGGATTTATAGTGACACCATACGTGTCTAATCGGCGTAAAACTTCCTGCAGATCTCCGATGTGGCTTGCTTCACTTTCAGATGCAACGATAACATCGTCGATGAATGGGAACGCGTAGTCTATTCCGTTGAGCACTTCGTTTATGAATCGTTGGAATGTCTGTCCGGCGTTCTTGAGACCTGGGCACATTCGTGGAAATTCGAATAAACCGAATGGTGTAGTGATCGCTGTCTTCTCGATATCAGGTTCGAAGATTTTTAATTGCGAATAAGCTCGGTTTAAATCGAGAGTACTGAAGATTTTCTTGCCGTGAAGTAGGTAGGTAAAATCTTTGAGGCGTGGGACTGGATAGCGGTCGGGTTTGGTGACGTCATTGAGTCTTCTGTAGTCACCACAGATGCGTAAGTCGCCGTTTTTCTTAGGAACGACGTGTAGCGGACTGGACCAAGGGCTTTTGCTTGGTCGGCAAATTCCTTGCTGCATCATGAGCTCGAATTCTTTCTTCACGGGCAGGTAGCGATGTGGAGGAAGAGGTCTGCACTTGTTGAACACTGGTGGGCCAGTAGTTTCGATGTGGTGTTCTACCTTGTGTTTGGGAGTATCCTTCATGCTTGATGGCCGCAGGATATCGGGAAACTTACTGAGGAGCTGGTGATACGGCTGTTCCATGTCGATACTTCGAACTGTAGGTTCGGCGGAACGAATGACTGATGCTCTGACGGTCATGTTGGTAACTTTGTCGACGAGGCGTCGGCCGGCTATGTCAACAAGCAGTTGATGACGCTTCAGAAAGTCTGCACCGATGATGGGTTTGCTGACTGCAGCGACGATAAATTTCCAGGTGTACGGCCGTCGTAGGTTGAGATCCAGTTGTAGGGTTTTTTCTCCGTACGTCGGAATGATCGTGTTGTTTGCTGCGTACAAACAGAAATCGGTTTGCTTTGCTTTCCCGCCTTTTGTCCTCGGTATCACGGAAACGTTTGCGCCCGTATCAATTAGAAATGACAGACGCGAATTCCTATCAGTTATGAATAGGCGGTGATACGTGTTGTTCGCGTCAGTTGCCGCCTCAACCGACGCAGGCATTAGTTTTCCGACTGGGCACTGTTGTTGTTGAAGTTGTTGTTGAAGTTGCACGGGCGTGTACACTTACGCGCGTTTGCGCCGTACTTGCGATGATAATAACAGATAAGTGATTGTTCTGAATACTTGCGGTTGCTATTATCGTTGCTTGTTGAACGCGATCTTGAACGCCGTCTGTCGAATGATCTGTGTGATCGTGGTCTGGATTCCTGCCTGTCCTTGAGTTCTGCCAGCTCCAGAGATAACTGCCTTATTTGGTCGTGTAGGGCAGCCACATCGCTCGTGCGTGAAATCTGCGCGACCTGGTTAGGTTGCGCGATACTGTCCATTACACTGTCTGCTACTTGCGATAACTTTTCCAAGTCCGTAGTGTTGCTCACGGTGAGGACAGCGCGTACTGAGGGTGGAAGTAGCCGGGTCCACATGATGCGCAGTGTACCGTCTGGTATTTTCTGTCCGGCTAGTTCCCGCATTTTTCGCAACAGCTGTGAGGGTTTCTGATCTCCGAGTTCCATCTCATCCATCAGCTTCTGCAGCTTCCGGCTCTCGGATTCCTCGTAGACACTGATGAGTCGGGACTTCAGGGCTTCGTACTTGTTTTCAATGGGCGGGTTGATTATAATATCACTTACTTGCTGAAGTGCGTCCAGGCCTAGTCGGGCGATAGCTGCTTGATAGCGCGCGTCATCACCTTGCCTCTGTGGCGCCATTACTGCTTCGAAGTGTGTAAACCATAGTCTGGGATACGCCGGCCAAAAGTCAGACAGCCGTGCTTGTAGTGTGAGCGTGTCGACTTGCCCTCCTACCTGTGTTGCGTTGCTTACCTGTGTTGCGTTGTTGGTCGCCATCCTGATTACTCTTCTGGTGTATCACGCAGCAATACCGTGAATATAGCCTCTTGAAATCCTAGTGGTGAGACCCGCTTGTGGGAAGCCACTAGAATGTGCTAATCACGAGTACCGTCACGTTTGTCTTGATTCACGTCGCTTAGGTCACCACTGTAGCGCGTAGGTCGTGTCGCGTAATTAAAACTCAGATAAATCGAACTTTATGTATTGCACGAATGTAAAAGAGTACAATGTATTTGACGTGTGAAATGACGCGATACAAGAGTGTGATTCAGAAATGGATATAATAATGACGTTGTATAATGATGTTGTACAATGATGTAGAATATGACAATAATAATGTGTCTTACAAGCTATGCACTCACTTAAATACTAACTATTTCTATACTAACTATCTCTAAATGATAGTGGGGTAACCAATAACGAATCAGCTTCCGTCCTGCGATGCCCGCGCGGTGCTGCGTGCGTTCTTGATGCTGATTCGTTGATCGAGGCAGGCCACGGCGTATGATTGGTTAACGTATAACGCGCGCCAATTCAGTCACGTGCTAGATGACTCGTTATAGTTTCCCACGGACGTTGACCGTTGGACCGGCAGATGTGTTCCGGGGTGAAGAATTATGAGACTCCTCCCGGAGTGAGGGTCGGAACCCTCGCTGCGGGAGTCAGGGTCGCCGGGACGCGCGCCATGACTTCCGCATTCCTCTGTGTGATTAATAGTCGACCGTAAGAGGAAATGTGTAGCCTTTGTACAACGCCACAATAGCGAACACGTGTGGCATTTGTACAATGCTACAAAAGATTTAACGGAGATGACTCAAATGCTGTGTTCGACATACTAATAGGTGACGAAAGCTGGATTTACTGTTATGATCCTGAAACCAAAAGACAATCTGCTCAGTGGGTGTTTCCTTTCGAGGAGTTGCCAACTAAAGTGAAGAGCTGTTACTTTCAATATTCAGATCCTGTTACTCCTCATATACATAATCTCCGTCATGTCTTGCGGTCACTCGCGGGCTGCAAAGTTATCGTTGGCGCGGATGTCAACGCGTCATCGTCTCTGTGGTATGGCAAGGTTCGGGCCACCGATACCGAACGACGCTGCGCTGTTGAGGATTTCATTGCTGAGATGAACCTATCGATTCATAATACCCCTGATGCACCACCTACTTTCTGCAGCCAAATGGGCGAATCTTGTATTGACGTCACACTTTCAAGTGCCGACGTACGTTTGGATAGGTGGCGTGTCCTACCGGACGCGTCTTGTAGTGATCATCGCCTGATCGTGTACGAATTTGTTCCTGGTTATATTCAGGGTCCGTCTCATATTCCCGGTAATTTCAGATATAGATGTAAAGGCGCGAACTGGGAATTTTTCGGCTCGCTTTTTGCGTGTCACGCCAAAGAATTCACTCGGGACGGGCTGTCAGCCGAAGAAAGTGCTGACATTATGTCAGAAACCTTTACCTACTGTGCTGACATTGCCATTGGTCGCGGATCTATGACCAATATTCGTAGATGTGACTGGTGGAGTGATTACTTAGTTGAACAGCGTAAAAGATATCGCAGAGCGCGTAAACAGTTAAATAAACTCAAGAGCCGAAAGATTACTGGAGATCTTCTTACGTTCGCTTTGAATGCTTTTAGAGTTGCCAAGTCACGCTACAAAGCATCGGTGGAAAAATCTAAGGGTAATTTGTTGCGAAAAATTGTTGATAAGCTTGACAGGGAGGGTCCGTGGTCTCCCTTATATCACGAATTTAAAGCTAACAGATCGGTCGACCTTGCATACGTTCAAAACATTAAAGTCAATGATAGGCATACCACGGGCATAGAGGAAACAACAGAAGTGCTAATAAATACACTTATCCCTGATGATTCACCGGCTAACGATAGCGACTACCACCAACAGATTAGAGCGTGGGCTCCTGTGCCACCTGAATCACCAATGTCAGACGTACCATCTAATGACGAATTTATAAATATTGTTAGAAAACTACCGGTCAACAAATCATCAGGTGAAGATAAAATATCTAATAGGATGATTAAAGAAGCGTGTAAAACAGCGGGTGATGCCATCTTAACTGTATATAACCGATGCATTGCTGAAGGCGTTTTTCCTCGTAAATGGCGACGCGGTTTCTTACGAATAATACCAAAGTGTGGTGACAAACCACCGGATGATCCGAAGTCATATCGTCCTATCACTCTTCTACCATCTTTGGGTAAACTTCTTGAGCGCCTCATCGTTCCACGTTTACTACCGAACGGTCCAAAATTCCATAATAATCAATATGGCTTCACCATAGGTAAATCTACAGTCGACGCGGCGCTTTCTGTCAGAAGAACCGTTAACCAATCTGAAAACAAGTACGTAATTGGGATCTTCCTGGATATTTCTGGGGCTTTTGATAACGCCTGGTGGCCTATGCTGTTGTTAAAATTAAAAACCCGCGGTTGCTATAGAAACATATATAATCTCGTTTACTCTTACTTTATAAACGGTTCCGCGGTACTTAAGCTCGGTCATTTTTCTAGTACTAAAACACTAACCATGGGATGTCCTCAGGGTTCAGTTGTCGGTCCTTATTTATGGAATTTGGGTTTTGATGACTTCCTCGCGATCCCGCTTCCTTGCGGCTGTTCACTTACTGGTTACGCGGACGATGGCCTACTGCTCATTCAGTCAAGTACCCGAGCTGGACTTGAGAACTTGGCCAATACTTGCCTAAATTTAATATCTCAGTGGGGTGATCGTAACCGCCTAGCATTTGCGCCACATAAAACCTATCAACTTCTACTAAAAGGTAATCTTAAATCATTGCCTACTATTAAATTTAACAACGTTCCCATTAAAAAACAGCAATCCGTATGCTACCTTGGTATGATCTTAGAAAGGAATTTTTCATTTATCGAACATATAAAAATAGTTGGTGAAAAAGCTAAAAAGAACTTTTATGCCCTGACTAGAATATCCAAAGCAACTTGGGGTCTATCATTCCTAACTTTAAAAACTATATATGGAGCTACCTACTTAGGATGTATGTGCTACGGTGCACCTGTTTGGGCCGATAGGGCCAGCATAGGAGCGGCACGACGTAAACTGCTTCAAAGCCAACGTTTGGCATTGATATTTTTATGCAAGGCGTATAGAACGGTCAGTACTGAAGCCTTACCGGTACTGGCAGGTGTACTTCCAGTCGACCTTGAGGTACAGCGACGTGCTTCAATGTACTACTCCGCGAGGGGGGAGGCCATGGACACTAATTTTGTTACACAACGCGACTTTAATAAAATCTCTAGATTATTTAAACCTCAGACTGAAGTCTGGGAGGACCTCTTATCCGAATGGCAAAGTAGGTGGGATAATTCCATCAAGGGCCGGCACCTCCATCTGTTCTTTCCATCCGTTGGTGATCGGCTGGCTAAGACATGGCTGGTGGTTGACCACTGCGTTGCCCAATTTCTCACAGGTCATGGCAACTTTAAAAGTAAACTGTATTCTTTTAAACTTGTTCCTTCCCCTTTGTGTCAGTGTTCTACATCGAACTGTGAATTTGAACAGTCCGCACATCACATCTTGTGGGAGTGTGTTCTTTGGCAGAATGAACGCAATATTATGTTGGATAGTGTACAAGTTACATCCGGAGTCGTTTATTATACGGACCTTGTAGAAACTAGAACCAATTTCCGTGCGTTCAGGCGCTTTTGCCATACCTATTATTGGAATCAATTGTAACAGCTAATACCTACTTAGGACCCATTAACTTAATCAAATTTTATTCCGTGGTGTTTGGCAATCTGGGCTTCTCCCAGTTGCAATAATGTCCCTTTGTGCCGTTTGGCCTAGTTCTGTTCTGTCTCCTGCTTGTTATGGAGGGAAGTGGAAAAAATATCTTTTTTCTTACTCCTCCGCTATTCTTTTCTGATTAATTTCGTTGCGGGACCCAAGACAGTTGAATCGTTTCTCCGGGACTCGTCGAGCTTCATTGCTCGGCGTTTTTCTGGCGGTCGCCACTGTTGATTCTGGCTTTCAGGAGTTGCAGTGGTTGGGAAAAGTGTGGCGGGTTTGTCCCATTAAAGTGAAGAGAGATCGAAGTGCGGGAAAAAAATGGTGGCCTCGTTCTTTTGAAGGATATGTCATTTCGCAACAATTGTGTTAGAGGATCAAAAAACAGTTTCTGCAGAATGGTACACTACCAATTGTTTGCCACTTGTCTTGGAAAAAGTTCGAGAGAAACGACCTCGCAGTAGTATCCTCCTTCACCACGACAACGCCTCGTCGCACACCGCCAAGCGAACGATCGACTATTTGGCGACATCAAACGTTGAATTACTGGGTCACCCGCCGTATAGTCCCGACCTCGCGCCTTGTGATTTTTATTTATTTCCAAAAATTAAAGAAAAACTTAAAGAAAAGCGGTTTATGAATGCTAAAGAAGCGGTGGCTGCGTATCGCGATGCCATTGAAGAGACCCCTAAGGACGAGTGGGCAAAGTGCTTTTTCCCAGTGGTTCCATCGCATGCAACGGTATATTGACGTGAATGGACAATATTTTGAAAAGATATAATAAAACTAATAACTGGCTAATGTTATCAGTTTTTGATTTTCTAAGAACTTTCAGTTTAACCCTCGTATGTTCTTCATTTCAGGACTTGCTTCAGCTTTACTTTTTGTAGGCACCAGGTCATTTTGCCATGATGAGTAGTCTTGTTCGTTGTTTGGGTTGCTGATTGTTGCTGCTGCATCTGTGTTGGATTTTCCTATTTCATCTAGTTGTGTGCCAAGAGAATTACTTCTAGTATGTTTGAAAAGACTTTTATGGAGTGTTTGTTGTACCAATTTCTGATTGTTTTCTTTTTCTATGTAATGTGTTCCCACGAGTAGGGTCGATATAAAAGGTCGCTTGATTCCCCCCATTGACACCCATTCCCCCAAGAAGGCTCACTACAACGTCGTTTGCCAGGTCCATCGAGGTTGGCGCTAGTAACTGATCACACAGCAGCCATGCATACCCTTGGCGCGTATCCTACCGTGGAATTGGGGTAATTATTTTATAGAGGATTTCTTCCTCACAATCCAGGCGATTAAGGCAAGATTCCCGATCGCGAATTAGCGGTTGCGGGCGTGGTTATTCATTTCCTAATAACCACAGAAGACCAGCTTGTTAGGCCTGTAGTGTCGAGCTAATTGACCGCCGCCTGAGGCTCGGCGTGCATTGTTCTTCTTATTGTTTATATATTAATGTTTACTTACATATACATAACGACCTCTAACGGCGTAACTTTGAATTTTTGGACGAACGTAATCGATCGATGCAGTGTCACAGAATTGAGAGAATCCAAGTAGTGTTGAACGTCTATAAAGATGTGATTCATTCAACAGATGGCGTTGCTTGCGTGGAAGTGCTATAGATGACTTGGCAAAAACAAGTGGTTACGTTGTAATTAAAATGTATTTGATTGGACTCAATCTTTGATGGGACATTTTGACTGGATTTGAATGGACCAGTAAATTTGAATTTGTTTTTTTTTATTGTTCCAGTAATCTTCCTCTGCCGCCGCGGCAACGACTCCCAGCTAGTAGCTAAGATGGTCCTAGATATGTTACCAGAAGAACACCGACATAAAGTGAAGGACATGAAAGGAGGACTGCACGCGTGGGCTTTCGATGTCGATACTACCTTCCCAGTATATTAGTTAGGGTTGCCACACTCATTAACGACCCCCTCGAACCCACACTAACCCACATACACTTACACTCGCTCCCCATACACTTACACCCATCCCTATATACTTACACTCGACTCCCATACACTTCCACTCGACCCCCATGCACTTATACTCGACCCCAATATACTTACACTCGACCCACATATACTTACACTCGACCCCCATACACTTACACTCGCTCCCCATACACTGACACTCACCCCCATACACTTAGACTCGCCCCATATAATTACACCCGAACCCCATACACTCGCCCCAAAAACACTTCCAATCACCCCCCCATACACTTACACACGCCCCCGTATACTTACACTCGCCCGTCATGCGCCCCATAACACTCCCAGTTGGATCTACTATCGTTTTGGTACGAGTTGATCTGTATAAGGGGTTAAAGCTAGAAGCTTCAGCTCTAATCGCCGCAAGAGACGCCCTGGTCGGGAGACAACATCGAATTCCCAGCCACCGTAGGGCGACAAGCAGTGGCCTGCTCGCCGCCCGGTGAGGATTAGGCCCGAGTCAACGGCGCGTTGTGTTTTACACGCGCCACAATGAGATGTCAGCACATCGTGACGGGGTCCACGAAGACCGATGCCTCCTGGGTCAGGGTTGCGGGTTGGTTAAAAAGAAACCGTGGCCCTGGGGCACAGGCAAGTGAAGGCACGGGTGGGTTTTAGTCAGTAAAAGTTTAACACTCCCTTCCGCTCTGCCTATTGCGGGAGCAGGTCACTTGATAATGTACCATCTTCAAAAAAAAAAAAAAAAAAAACTTGTAATACCGGTCCAGCTAACGAGGTTTTGTGTGCCCGTAAAACAGGGATTTAGTTATCGGCTGACAAACCTTACTTAAAATGGTTGTGAACCAATATTTTTCATGTTTAGAACAATAGAGATCTAATTCGAAATTTGAAGATTTCATTGTTGACTCATACAATTACCTTGCAAGACCATCTTGTTTTTCAGGAAAAGGACGAGTCCTTTTCGAACAACCGTCTCTGTTTTATTGTTCGACATTTTTGCAAGAAGTTGCAACAAGTTCAACATATCAACATTGACATCTTCAAATTTCGAATTAGGTCTCTATTGTTCTAAAGGTGCGACATAGTCTGTAAGTTAAGAAATATATTATATTTTTTGTGTTTGAATTAATATTGTATTCATGGGCGTACCCCAAGTGGGCAAGTCAGATTTTTAGAGTGGGTAATCGTAAGTAAATCGCAATTTTTTGGCAATTACATCGTACATTTTGTTAATGTAGGAATACTGCGTGGTTTATTTAAAAGTAAGAGATAAGTCCTCGTTTATACTTTGTTTAGTAATGAGGGGAGTTTATACGTGTCCTGCGAAATTTTCAGGCTGGGCACAGTTGCTTCCCCCTGAGCCCCCTTCAGGGTACGCCCGTGATTGTATCGTATATTTTCTAAGTAATAAAAATGAAATGAAATCGTTTATTATGCAAGTAGGTAGTCACTGATCACTTTGACACATCATATTTTAAAAAAAACAAAGTGTTAGGAAACTAATCCACTATTTATCGATGTACGCAAAGGGTTTTGATGATTTTTATATAGACGCTGGTATACCTAGGTACTGTCCGCCATATTTTTTTTATGAGAAAATGAATTGTTTTGTTTTACAAAAATAATGTTTAAAATTAGAATTTTGGATAAAATTGGAATGTTAAAAAATATATCAAAATTAAGCTATATTAGTTAGCTAAGCTAATTTAATGCTTGATGAAAACGACCGATGAAAGTAAATAATTAATTAAATTAGTTATAATATTTCAACTATTTTCCTTCATTGTGATAGCATTTATTTTAATAGTTTATTACAATTTATTTTATACAACATGTAACGTAAATGGTATACATATCAAGCATGTATGGCTTCTTTGAAAGATATCAAAAGATATTGGAAGGGTTGCAAAGCTATAATTAATCATTATGTTAAATACCAGTGTTTACAGAAATCTTGACGCCACCATGCGTATGATTCTTTGCGTAAATGTGTTAAGGAGTTTTCTACAAGTTGTAATAGAATTAAAAGCAAGGCCTGGGGCCCTAGTCTGCTATAAATTTGTCATTCCAACACGATTCCATTGTCATTGTTCTAAGTTCGTCTTCGCGTTAATCCTTTTATCAGCTTTGGATTCTGGGGTCCGCTTTACTAGTCTAACTGCTCATTTGGCTAAACTTCGATATTTTCCGTGAAGCGTCTGCCGTCTGACCTCCAAAACCCGAAGGCGACATCGAAGCATTGCGGTTAGACCAATTGTCGGACTTTTGAGGGTTTCGACAACCCGTAACGACTGCCATTAGATGTTCGTATGGCAACCGGGACCAACGGCTTAGCGTACTTTCCGACCAGTGCAAATATTCATATTCATGCATACAAATATTTGCACTATATTTCCACACACAAATATTTCCTTGCGCAGCGGTCACGTTCGCTACCGCTACGCCACGGAGGCTGTATTGTGCTAAGTTCTTAATCTGCTACATTCATAATGATCAATCAATATTATCGGTGATAGAATGGCATTGCCGTATTGCCATTATTATAAAACTTGATAATAGAAACGATTTTCCAAAAAGTACTCGATTTGGTTTATTAATGAGAGTTTTGGCGGGAAAGTCAAGCTGAGTGTCACGCTCATTTTTCATTGGACTTCTAAAATTATTTAGTGTTGTTAACTAAATAATTTACTTTGAAGCCGGATGTACTTGTGGAAGTTGAAACCTTCTATAGTCAGCTGTATACCTCACAAGCGCCTAAACCAGTTCCCCGCACCGAAGATTCCAGAGCCACTCTCACACGGCACTACACCGAAGACCTCCCTGAGATCAGCCTAGCCGAGATCGTGGTGGCTCTTGGACAGCTTAAAAATGGGAAGCCCCCGGGAGAAGACGGGATTACCTCGGAGCTCTTGAAAGCTGCAGGTACGCCTGTGCTAAAAGAGCTTCAGCTATAGCTATAGCTATATTTAATTCTGCTGTTTTTTCGAGGAGAACTCCTAAGGCATGGAACGGGAACGTGGTGGTTCTGTTTTTCAAGAAAGGTGATAAAACCTCACTGAAGAACAATAGACCCATTTCGCTTTTGAGCCATGTCTAGAAGCTGTTTTCGAGTGATCACGAATCGACTAGCGCGCAGACTCGTCGAATTCCAACCGCCTGAGCAGGCCGGGTTTTGAGGAGGATTTAGTACCTACCATAGACCACATACACACAATGAGGCAGATTATACAGAATACCGAAGAGTATAATCAGCCCCTGTGTCTAGCATTTGTGGACTACGAGAAGGCCTTTGACTCCATCGGGACCTGGTCTGTTCTGAAATCTTTGCAGCGATGCCAAGTCGATTGGCGATATATCCAAGTGATGAGTGTCTTTACGATGCCGCCACAATGTCCCTCCAAGTCCAGAACCAGCAGACTAAACATACCCCTCTTAAGCGAGGAGTGAGACAAGGGGACGTTATTTCCACCAAATTGTTCTCCAATGCCCTCGAGGATATGTTTAAGACGCTGGATTGGCAGGGTCGGGGCATTAACATCAATGGCGAGTAGGTACATCTAACACTTCTGATTTGCAGAAGATATCGTCATCATGGCGGAAACGCAGCAAGAGCTGGAACAAATACTGGCCAACTTAGCTGACTCCTCCCAACGCATCGGTCTCCGGATGAACTTAGACAAGACCAAAATTATGCTCAATGAACGGGTCACTCCGGGGACCGGTTGCCGTAAACGGAGTGCCGTTCGAAGTTGTTTCAGAATATGTATACCTCGGGCAAACGTTGCAATTAGGGAAAAACACGTGCTCAATATGGCTCATACAAAATAGAGAATAAATATAGCGCTTTGAAGCAAAATTAAGTTTGTGTGAGGTCAAATAACTAAGATGTTCTATCTATTCATTAAATCCGGAAATTAATAATCCAAAATCCCTGCTTCTTCTACAATTTTCAGAGTAGGTACTTTTAAGTTACTGATTAGCAAAACCCAATTGAGGAGTGACTTTTCGGAAGGACTGCATTTCTTTTGCAGAGTTCATATAGAATTAAGCCCTTTCACAAGGGCCTATTTCTCTGTAGAGTTCATACAGAAATAAATCCTTTTCAAAAATCACCCCTCAATTGATTGTAAATATGAATTGGAACAATTTGGTATGGTAATAAATGTTGTGTTCACACAAATATTGAGCTAACTTAATTCTACGTACGATTCAAATTAACTGTTGGTGTTGCTGAACAAATAAGACGACCTCCAGCTGTCTTGAATGATCAAAATCATCTTTTGTTCTTATAAATCTTCATTTGATCACTTTCTCTAACTTGGCTGCCAACAGCGGCTATCCAAGTAGTGAACAAATCAGGGTCCTTTTCAGGGTTTGGGAATCGGAGAAGGGGTACACCGTGTGCAACTGAAAAAAATAAATAAATTACCTATATGATATAAAAACCTTCTTACTTATATAGATAATACGGTAGGGTACAGTAATAAACACTTAGGTACATAAAGCATCACAGTCAAAAATACAATATTTTCTTGGGAGTTGAAACATGATAACAAAAATTTTTGTTATATTCATTCAACACAAGTCTAAATAAAATAAAATTGTTTGATTCTCTATCCGCCATCTTGCTTCCTTATCTCGAAAATTGAAATTGAAAAATATGACACTTGGACTTGACCTTTATTTGACACTTGGGATAAGATGGCTGCCAAGTTGTTCACTCGCCAGAGTTCAGGTGGCGCTGTCGGCTGTAAAAATTGATGAAGTACTAAGTGTGCCCCCCCAGCCCCCTAAGTGTGCCACAGGTTACTTACTTACTAAGGTTACTAAAGACGATTGGATCCGCGTAGTGGAAAAAACCAAGAAAATAATGATGGACGACTTCGACAGAGATGTCCATTATGACAATTTGCAATAGAATTGCAGATGTACGAACGATAGCCGTTCAAGCTACCCGAAACTGCCAAATATCCCTAATCAACCCTGAACCTTAATGCTTAAGACATAAAGTTGAAAATCTATGATGGAAATCTGACAGATTCTAGTAGCTTGATGTGTGTGTGTGTCTGTACTTACAGTAAAATATATGCTTATGGAATTTGTTCCAAATTAACACGAACGCAAACGAAATATATATTAATAACAATTATTGTTAATCTCAATGTCAGTCTAATAAACTGTATTTTAAGTCAAAATATTAAATAAAACACATTCCTCATAATATCTCATTATTTCATTCATCATTTCATCCGAAAGACGTCCACTGCTGGACATAAGACCCCCCCCCCCCCCCCAAGTTCCTTCACCAGGTCGTCAGTCCGCCTTGTTGGGGGCCTACCCACGCTGCGTCTCACGGTGCGTGGTCGCCACTCGAGAACCCGTCGGCCCCATCGGGCATCGGTCCTACGGGCCCGGTCCACTGCCACTTTACTGTTGCAAATCTTCGGGCTATGTCGGTTACTCTAGTTCTTCTGCGGATCTCCTCATTCCTGATTCGATCGCGCAGTGAAACCCCAAGCATAACCCTCTCCATTGCCCTTTAAGTGACCTTAAGCCTTCTTATAAGGCCCATTGTTAGCGGCCACGTCTCAATTCCATACGTCATCTCTGGCAACACACACTGGTCGAAGACTTTCGTCTTGAGACACTGCGGTATTTCGGACGAGAAGATTCTACGTAGATTCCCGAAAGCAGCCCAGCCGAGTTGAATTCGACGATTGACCTTTTTCTCGAAGTTGGACCTTCCTAACTGGATATTTTGTCCCAGGTACACGTTACTGTCAACAACTTCGAGAACAGAGTCTCCAATCTTTATAGGAATCGGTACAACATGGGCATTAGACATGACTTTCGTCTCGTCCATGTTCATTTTAAGATCGACTCGCTCGGAGGCTTTTATCCCTTTTTTTATATTTTCATTGTTCAAAAAATTATTTAAAAACAATTAGGTACCTACTAATTATTTTAATAACAATTTTTATATTCTTTTTTGTAATTTTGTGGACAACTTTGATCTGTATTAACAAAGATAGCCTTTACGATATTTTATTAATCTGAATACAATCAGTATCCAGATTAATTCAATTGAGATATAAGAAGAATATCTGAATAATTTCCAGATATTCTTTCCAAAAATATTTCTCAATGAAAAAGCTAGCCAGCCTTTATTAGCTGTTGCTAACAGCAAGTGAAGTGTGTGTATGTGTGAAGAGGTGTCATGAAACGCTTGTAACCAAACCATAGCGCGATTCAGAAAACCGTACAACGCCATCTATCGAGCAAGGAGGTAAACTTTTACGCTTTTTGTATGATGTGGTTCGAATTTCCTATTTCTTTTTTAAGATAGCATCTAGGAAATTCCACGGAATTCGTCTTTGTAAGTAACATTATGTCTTTTTTTATTTAATTTTTCTGTACTAAACTTAAAATAAGACAAGTACGCAGTGGCGGAGACGGTAGACACAAATTAACTCTTAAAAATTATTAAATGTTTTGATAGTCACTGAAACAAAATGGAGACAGTGGGAGTGAAAAAGTCATTGATATCTTTGGTTTTGCAACAAACATTACTTATTCTTAAGATTAAGGTGAGGTTCTATTAATAATCTATGGATACTTCACCTGAAGTCGCCGCGCAAGCTGTGGAACTTATTCAGGCCGGACACAGCCAAAGAAATGTGAGTGCTCAACGTAATTTAAGTCGATCTGCGGTCCGAAATGTTTATCGGAGGTACCTAGAGACTGGCGGCTTTGTTCGTCGCCAAGGAAGGCCACGATCTTGGGTCACAACTGAAAGGCAGGATCGATTCATCGTGACGACCAGCTTGAGAAATCGTCACCATACCGTTTTTTTTTTTTTTTTTTTCCCGGGGTGGAAATCCTCATAGGATGCCCGCCGCCCTGGGGTGGGCGACGGGGTATGTCAGACTTTTACTGACTAAAACCACCCCGGTGTGTCTTCTATCACGAGCGCACGTGGAGCCGCGGGAGTCTAAATTCTTCCACGGCCCCACACCCTCGTGCTGGCCCGGTCTGTCCGGGCCTCGTCTCCTGCACGGAGTAGTGGGGTGTTAAACTACCCCGTGCATCGCCTCAAAGGCGCGCGCCGACACTCGCGCGCGCCTTCGCCTCGGGGTCCATCAATAGGGGAGCGAGGACTTCCCCATGTCCCTCGCCCCTGGACCCATTCATGGAGGGTGGAAGAGGGCATTATCCGCCCTTCCTCGACGCCCGGTGCGTCTTCTGCGGCCCGGGAAGGGAGTTGATATCTCCCTCTCCCGTTCCGCAGCTTCCTTCTGCGACATCACGTCCTCGCAGAAGGACACCACCGCGTCCCACGACTCTGAGCTGCCGACCATCCTCCGCACTACTGCCGGCAGCGTCAGGTCAGGTCAGCACACCGTGCTGCACACGATGTGCTGACATCTCTTTGAGACGCGCGTGAAACACAACGTGTCGTCAACCACAGCTATCCGGCAGATCCGTACGGGCAGTCCTTGCTCGGAAGGCCCCGTACGGATCACCCCTCTTCCGCTACCCCGTGCGGCGCCCTGCATTCGCCGTAAGCGCTGAGTAGCGATAGCATCATTGTTACAATAGGCTATTTGACAGATTTATAATTTCTATCTTGAATTATTTAGTTGCGGTTAAGAAGTTCACCAAGTTTTTTTTTTTAATTTTTTAAATACGTATTTCGTAAGAAACATGGAAATAAAAAATCAAAATTCAAATAAGCCGCCGAAGCGTTTTATTCGGCTATATGGCGTCGCGCTTTGTAAGTGACGTCACTAACTTATAAACGATTTTCGGTTCCGCAGTGGTGTTTGTGTTTATCTATTATTTGTCAGTCAGAAAACAAAAAAAATACCACAAATCGCTCCAAATATCGTTAAAAGTCTTCTAAAAACGCTAAAACACCTGAGAACACATAGAACGACACAAGTGTTTATGAGCGTATGACGTCATCGTGACATTAGCCAATCTAGATCGTTTCACAATATGTGACGCGAGAAACAAAATGCCAAATATATTTTTGTGTTTTTGGATATATTAATTGTTATTATTTCCATTAAAACTCATGTAAATGACAAAGAAGCCGTACGGAGGACGGGTCTGAGCAGTTGTGTTGCGATGTGTGCCGGGTACGATGCGCCAAGTGTTGTTGTGTCGGGAGTTTGGTCGTGAAGGGTCTCCACATCAATCTCCCTCTGGCGCAGCATCGTTGGTCGTGCTGTTGGGTTTAACATTGCACCACTTCGCTCAACTGCCGTCTTCCTTCCTATTCACTAAGTTTTTTTGGAGAATGGGTTTAATAAACTAGCTCGCTTTACCATCAACGATTGGATCACTGCTTTACATCAGGCGGGATTACAGCCAAGCGCTAGTTTATAATTTAAAAAATAAAGAACCCTCATTTTATGCATTTAAAGCAAATAATCACAAATATATTCATACTGTCAAATAGCCTATTGTTATTACTGTTTCCGAGGAGTTTTTGCTTTGTTAAGTTTTTTTTTATTAAGTTTTTTACTTTTTCGACGCGTTATTGAAGCCTGTTGGTTGCACCAATATTATATTTCAGTTCATATGTAACAATTTAAATGCAGAAATTCATGAGTAAAATGATCTAGTATTAATGACGCTTTATCATCAAAACGACCTTTTAATAACATAAAAAAATACGAGTGTGCTTATGACCACACGACTGAAGTGAAACTTCTTTCGCTCCATCTGTATGTAATTATGTATATATATATATATATATATATATATATATATATATATATATATATATATGTGTGTACAATATATACATGTATACACATATACATATATTAATTTTCTATAAATATTTAAATTTATTTCATGGTTTCATTGGTAAATTAATATTTTTGCATAGATCTTCTATTTTTATTGAAAAAAAAAAAATAACTCGTTGTAGACCTTGTAGTACTAAGCTCGCGCCACGGGCGCCTCTGTGCTTATATCCCCCACTTAACTTCCGTTCGCCTTGCCCGATCACTTTTCGTAACGCTTACGTCACGCGTTCGCCAGCTTACTCCGCAAGTCAAGCGTGCGCAAAGAAGTTTCACTTCAAAAAATTAATATTATTTCGCATAAAGAGTTAACGTAATACATGTGCGGTATGCAACCCTGACGCGGGCGGCGGGAGGCAGGGCACGCGGCATGTTGGCGCATCGCTTATAATAATACCGTCAAAATAGTGTTGTCACTTTTTACAAATTACCGAATTTCGGGAAAGTTGGAATTAATTCGCGGGAAAAAAAGATTATTTCAAAATACATTAATATTGTTACTATGATGATTACGTAAAATTTTATATTATATTTCATCAACAATCATGCTATATTTGTGAACTTCTTAAATTCGCCGCATTATTAGAAGCTGTGCTTGTTCGGCCTAAAAATTTGAATGAAATTACACGCCCACGTACGCAAAGATTATGCACACAAGCAAATAATTTTATTCACAGACGCGTATGGAAGAGGCACATTAGTAACTGCTTATGTCGCTACGCGAACTGGCGCGAGCGTCGTGACGAAGTTGAGTTGCGCGGACAGCATTGTAATGTGTGTTAGTAGTTTGCATTAGCCCCAATAGATGGCAGTGTTATCAACAGTCTTTCAGTTTTAAGTTTGTAGTATATAAATTATTTTAATGTAATTATTATATATTTTTTTAGAAAATTATTAGGGTATGCAATGCTTATCTGCTTCTAAGGAGCGCACGCGCCTGCTCGAAAGCAATTTGTACTTTGTGTCCAATTATCGTATTGTGACGATATCTTCAAACTTCTATACTTTCAATTATATCAGAAATGTTCAGCAAAAATATATAAAACAATATAAAGGCCAGAACAGAACGAAATTTATAAATTATTTGTGCTCTTAGGTAATCAATTGTTAACAAATCTTAAAAAGATCCAAAAAATATATATTGCCTTCGGCGAGATGCGAACTCACAACTTCATACTCGACTCAATTGTTAACAAATCTTAAAAAGATCCAAAAAATATACATTATCTTCGGCGAGATGCGAACCCACAACTTTATACACGGCATGTCATGCAATATTTACATGTGCCAACTGCTTCGTTGTATTACAGACGAAATAGGACTATACTTTGCTTTCCGTTCGCCTTGCCCGATCATTTTTGTAATATTTTTCGTAACGCTTTCGCGAGTTTACTCCCCAAGTCAAGCGTGCCTAAAGAAGTTTCACTTCAAAAAAAGCAATAATTTATATATTTTTTTACGAAATTCTCATTTTTTTCATCTCACAATTAACTCGCTCGAATTAGATGATACGGTTGCTGGCAGGAGAAGTACGGGCTCCCACCGGAGCAGGTCGCGTGCGTACCAATCCGCGTCACTGTGAAACGATGTTCTAAGCTGCTTATGTTTGCTCCCGCTCCGGGCGAGCCCGTACGAATCTGCCGGATAGCTGAGAAACCAGCCAAAAAAACAAAATTTTTCAACCTCTGTCTAATCCTCTCGCGAATTGAGTATTTATATAACATTATTTTTTGGTTATACGAAACCCGAAACACGTCTGGACACGTATTTTTAAGTAAAGAATCTATGTACAAAATTTCAAAAAGTTATCATGAAAAACCACCAAGTTATGCGCTTGTTATCCTACTTGGTTGTCCTAATAAAAATATGGTCTACGCTCCGTTCAGGCGGCCGACCCGGGTGCCTTGCCTGTTTCGACAGCTGAGCGCGGGCATGCGCCCGCGTAACGGCGTAAGCTGCGTAGCGCCCTCATTAACCACACTGCAACAACTTCTAAATGTATTTGTGAAAAAATATAACATGTTGTAAAAATTATTGGAATTTTATTTGATTTGATAATTTGTATTTGAATTTGTATTTGACAAGAGATAGACATAACAATGTTATGTATTATCTTTCTAATTATTATAAAAGACAGATAGCTGTGTCGCTATCATATTTTTTTTCTATTACAGCCAAGAATTTGGCTAAACAAATTGCTTCTTTTGAGCAATGCAATGACATTTTAATTAATTCTGCCAATAATTTGGTCCCAGTTGACATTATTAATAATTTAAATTAGAAATTAAGACAATAGAGCCAACCTCTAGCTATAATAATATACAGGATTGCAAAGGCAACTCGGGAGGAAATTTAAGGTCAATAAATAATATTAATTTGGTGCATCAAAATATTCAAGGATTTATGAACAAAGATTTAGAGGTAGATTTATTGCTGAACCATTATGGTATTGATATTCTTTGCATAACCGAACATTGGCTAAAAAGTCACCAGTTCTTGTTAAATTTTAAGAATCACCAGGTTGGTAGTTCGTTTAGCAGAATAAATGCTATACATGGTGGCTCATTAATTTTAGTTAGTAACCTGCTTAAATTTAAAAATCGTAAAGACATTGTGAGCCTGTCTGTTGAACGAACAGTTGAAATTGCCTGTATAGAGTTGGAGGGCTTCGTTGTATTAAGTGTGTACAGACCCCCTTCAGGATTGTATGATTGCTTTGAAAAGGTAATGGATGAAGTCTTACACAAGATTTGTGTTTCAAACAAAGCCATTGTCGTTTGCGGTGATTTTAATGTTAATTTATTAGAGAACTCAGGTTATTGTAATAAAATTATAAGTCTATTTCAGTCCTACAATCTTGTAAACCTATTTTTGGAGCCCACAAGAATAACACCTACTTGTGCGGCACAAGTTGTGCCACATGCCTAGATAATATTTTTACAAACGTAATACCAAGCCGCAAAGAAGTTGTAAGTTTATTTGATTCTGATCACTGCGGACAAAGGATTACTATTCCAAACAATAGTAAAAAAGTGGCCAAAAAGGATATCACTGTTAACCCCAAAACTGAAAGCCGCTTGGAGGTTTTTAGATTTAATCTCATCAATAAAGTGCCAGTCTTATCCAGTCATGTTAATGCTGATCCTAATCATCTCTATGATAATTTTTTTAATATATATTGTAAGCAATTTGATTCCACCTTTGTTCCCAAGACTATCTCTATTAATAGTAATGCATCTTTCTCTGATTGGGCTACCATAGGTATTCATAAAAGTAGAACTCGGCTTTATGAACTGTACAATGAGAGGACTTATATTAACACTGTTGAATTTAATTTGTATGTTAGAAAATACTCAAAATTATTTAAACAAGTTTGCTATATGGCCAAGTCACGTTACTTGAGTTCAGAGATAAAAAACAGTAGTAATGTAATTAAAACGACTTGGAAAATTATTAATAGTGAAACGGGAAGGTCCAGTGATAGAAATACTGACTATAGCCTGACTGTTAATGGTACCATAATAAAATCAGACTCGCAAGTCGCTGAGGTGTTTGAAAATTTCTTTTCGGATATTCCTGTTTTAACTACTAAATCCCTAAACTCATCACCTTCTGTTGCTGAGTCTTTGCTTAAAGAAAATGTTAATGTTTGTAATTCGGAATTTCATTTTGAATATGTTACCAGTAAAGATATAATTAAAATCTTTCACACTCTCAATATAAAAAAGACTGCTGACCTATGGGGTCATTCGGTGGAAGTTGCTAAGTCTATTATTGATATTGTGGCACCCACTCTAGCGGTTATCTTTAATACTTATATTGACTGTGGAGAGTTTCCTGATCTCATGAAAAATAGTAAGATAATACCTTTGTTTAAATCAGGCAGTACATCAGACCCCACAAATTATAAACCTATTTCTGTACTACCTACCTTTAGTAAAATCTTTGAGAAATTAATTTTAAACCAAATGCTAAGTTTTTTTAATAAACATAAATTATTACATAGCAAACAGTTCGGTTTTACAAGGGGTCGTTCAACTACTGATGCCGGTGTTGAACTTCTAGGTCATGTCTATAATGCATGGGAGGATAAATGTGATGCCTTGGGCATTTTTTGTGATTTATCCAAGGCATTCGATTGCGTTCTTCACGAGACGTTAATCAGGAAACTCCGCCACTACGGGATCAGGAACTCTGCATTGGATCTTATTACATCCTACTTGAGTGGTAGGATTCAAAGCGTTGACGTTAATGGAAAAAGATCTTCCGGATCTTTAGTAACAATGGGAGTTCCACAGGGGTCAATTCTTGGTCCCTTTTTGTTTCTTATTTACATTAATGACCTGCCGTACCTCATAAAGGATAATCACGATATAGTGTTGTTTGCAGATGACACTTCACTTTTATTTAAACTTAAACGTCAGCAGCAGGTCACTGATGATGTAAATAGCGCGATCTCCAAAGTAGTCCACTGGTTTAATGTTAATAATTTACTCTTAAACGAGAAAAAAACCAAATGCATTAAGTTTACTCTACCTCACGTTAGGCAGGTGAAAACTAAAGTGTTGATAAAGGGCGAAGAATTGGAATCTGAAGACAGCACAGTGTTATTGGGTATAACTCTGGATGCTAAGCTTCAATGGGGTCCCCATATACAAAAATTGTCAAAAAAACTAAGTTCTGCTGCATACGCAGTTAGAACAATTGGTAATTTGACTGATATTGAGACGGCCCGTTTAGTGTACTTTGGCTATTTCCATAGCGTAATGTCGTACGGCATTCTGTTGTGGGGAAATGCCACTGATATTCAGACAATATTTGTTTTGCAGAAACGAGCTGTTCGTGCAATTTATAAATAAAGTCCAAGACACTCTCTCAGAGAAAAATTTAAAGAAATTAATGTACTGACCGTGCCGTCTCAATATATTTATGAAAATCTTTTGTATGCTCATAAAAATATAAAATTGTTTAAAAAATACAGTGATGTCCATAATATAAATACTAGGAACAAGCACAAATTTATTGTACCTACAACAAGGCTCAAGAAAATAGGTGGCTCTTTTAGATGCCAATGTATACATTTTTACAATAGACTTCCAGAGGTGGTTCAAGATCTGAGCCTGAATAAATTCAAATCTTTCATTAAACGTAAGTTGTGTCAGAAAGCATTTTATAGTGTTAAAGATTATATTGACGACAAAAAGGCTTGGGCTTGAGCTGCGTCCGATTTCTATGCTTACACTGATTGTTCTTTGATTTTTCCTCTTGTAGTTAAATTTGGAATGGTTTTTTTTTTTTTTTTATTTTAAAGCCAGTACACACTATGTAGCCAAGCATATTGTACGTTACGGAATTGCATCGCTGACAGGGGTATTCGGCACTGGTGCAGCTACACAGGAGCTAAACTTAGCATTCGGGAACACCGTTGGAGCTGCTGAACCTTGGACAAAACTGTCTTTGCATTGTGTAGATTCAATTTCTTAGTATTGTATAATTGCATGGAACACGTGTGAGCACGATCTACTTGCTGTAAAGCCAGTAAAGCATCTATTTGTTGGGTTAGTCTTTTATTGACTTGATAGTGCTATGGCTGTTGAGAGTATGTCATGCTCACTCAAATGTCTCGCTGGTGGTGGCGTGTGTGTTGGATCATTAGGTTCCCTTCAATATGGTTGAGCTGAATGATGCTGATCCATACGTCATGTTCGTGAACGGACGCCGTCAGAGGGGACTGGTCATCTCTTAGCTGCTACGGCGTATTTTAATTTCTGAATTGTTGTTTTTTTTTCCATAATGGACGCTCTCAGCGTACAATATATTTCTGCATCGTTCTCACACGATTGATTTCAAAATGAATGATGTAATCAAATATTTGTATCAACAGCTTGATAATTTAAAAGAGTGTCCATGGAGTTTCTTGCCCGTTCTTCTCCATAGGTACCTACTCTGGAATGGGCGACTAGCTTCACCTTACTGACTGACCGACCTTCTGACAATTCAAAAGTGCCTGTAACTGGTTTATTTGAAATAAATGCTTTGATTTTGATTTTTGATTTTTTGAATCGATTCGGTTGTATATTCTGAACAAAATGTATTCAGGTTTCGCATTAACAAAAAATAACGTTGGAGTTTGGTATGACATGGTATTGTTTTGAGTTCTTAATAATTGATTCTAATCCAATTGTAAGAAGTTTTAAAATTTATTTAAAATATTGTGTTTGTGTTTAAGAACAAAAATCAAAACTGCGAATGTTCAAGGTAAGTTGATATTCAAAATTAATAGTGTTGATTTTCTTCTGGTTTGATTTATTATTTTCAAATTATAATTTCTTTTGGCAACATTCGTGGCGTTGAAATTACTATTTGTGAATGGGCTTCTTTTTATTTCTTACTATAGATATTGTCCAGCAGTGCAATTCTGTAAATCAAATCAAATCATTTTATTTGTTAACACAGGTAAATAGGTACAGATTTACATATAACAGCGCGCTGTGTTATACCAGTAGGAGTTCAAAAATATGGTAGTCATCTGGCTTATAATAACAAAATTTTAACCTCTAAGAATTTATTTTAAAAAATCATGAATAATTATTGTTTCCAATTAAAATGACAGACTCAAATGAGGAATTCTTATATTATTAATGAAATGTGAAAAAATCCTAAGTCAAAATAATTAAAATCGTCAATATAATAAATATCATGCATAATTACTGTTATAATTAAAATGTCAGACCCAAATGAGGAGCTATTTCTTTTTAAATAAATGTCAAAAAATTTAAGTCAGAATAATTAAAATGTCAAAAAATATCATCATCAACCTTTTTATCGTCCCACTGCTGGGCACAGGTCTTCTCTCATACAGAGAACGATTGAGCGTAATCAACACGCTTGCTCAATGCGGGTTGGCCATTCCAGACATAAAGGCCAGGTTTCCTCAAGATGTTTTCCTTCACCTTATAATCAGTCATAAAATAAATGTATCATAAAATAAAAGCCCCAGGCATAGAGGGCGTGATAGCTTACATATTTATGTATTGTAAAAAAAGTAAATTATATGAACTCATATAACGTATCAGTAAGCTAATTCCGGAGAAAGAACACAAACATTGTCCTGCCCCCTAATCGGCGAACACATTTTTGTCAAATGATTGCGACTAGTTGGGATCAGTTGGGATCGTTTGGACCGCCCATTGGTCCGTTCGGTCAAACGATCCCAACTAGACGCCATAATTTGACAAAAATGTGTTCAATGATTAGGGGGCTGGTCTCGATCAGGGCGACCAGCTATTCTCATCATTTAAATAATCATTTACGGAATAATATGCCTTTAAAAATAACATTGTACATATATATGTATAATTGAAAAATAATACATACGCCAATTGAGCTTTTGAAGTGGCTTCATCCATACCCAAGTGTTAAGGAAAATAAAACATACCAGCCCCTTAATCGGCGAAAACATTTTTGTCAAATGATTGCAACTAGTTGGGATCGTTTGGACCGAACGGACCAATGGGCGGTCCGAACGAACCCAACTGATGCCAACTAGTCGCAATCATTTGACAAAAATGTGTTCGCCGATTAGGGGGCAGGCTTTTGCCATTTTTGTTTACATTCTTTTTTTTTGGCCTGTGTTATGTAATATTGACGTTCAAAAAGTGCTGATTCGCAGCCTAATTTGAATAAATAACTTGATTTTAATTTTTTACATCAATTTCTATAAGCAAGATTAAAAAGAAGTCCATTATTACACTACCATAAACTATTACGTCCAACTCAACTCACACTATACAGACTCTTCTCTTCTCCCACAGAAAAAACAAGAATCCCGCCTAAAATCAGAAAGAAGAAAACAAGAAAAGGAAAAACGAATGACAGGACAATGCTACTTCGGTTTCCGTACTACAACAGCAGGAGAAAAAAATCCTGGGTCCAAGACGTGCTGAAATCGGAAAGAAAATTAGGACCTTCTTGCAAATCCGACTTCTGCGCAAAGAGTAACACGCGTCACTGCAAAAAACTGTCAGATTCTGACAGATGTCAGATTTTCCAACACTTCTGGCGCTTAGAATGGAAGGAAAAAAAGAATTTCGTTAAGTCTTTAATTGATTCCGTGCCTGCTAAACGTAGGAGGACAAGCCACAAAGGAGTACTGTCCCGAAAAGGCGATTCCAAATGTTACCATCTAAATTTGAATTCCGAAAAGGTCCAAGTGTGTAGAGTAACCTTTTTGAACACTTTAGGAATCAAAGAAGCTATGGTGCGCTGTTGGCTGGCCAAGGAAACGAAACCTAAATCTCCGAAAGTGCCTTTAAAATCATTAAATGTTGTAGAATATATAGAAACGCTACCGAAAATCGACCCTAAATGTCAATTTTGTGCGAGTTTGAACTCTAATATTAAGTATATAGATTTGGATGTCAAAAATCAATTCCAACTCTATAATGTATACCAGAGAGATATGGCTGATAAAGGTATTAGTCCGGCTTCGAGGAAAACGTTTGCTAAAATATTAAGTAGGAAGAATTTAAGGATTTTTAAGCCCAAACATCAGAGAGATGTCTGTGATTTGGTTAAGCAACATAATAATATAAATTTTGGGTTCGAAGGTCAGAAATGCGATGGGTTCTATTATGAAGTTAGTAATTTGAATGAACATTGGCCGTCATAGAATATCGTGCCATATTTGGAACGCAAAGTATTTTGGGTAATGGATAAAAATGCAGTGCTATCCTGTAACAATCCAGTTAGGAAGGTCCAACTTCGAGAAAGAGGTCAATCGTCGAATCAAACTCGGCTGGGCTGCTTTCGGGAAGCTACGTAGAATCTTCTCGTCCGAAATACCGCAGTGTCTCAAGACAAAAGTCTTTGACCAGTGTGTGTTGCCAGTGATGACTTATGGAGTTGAGACGTGGTCGCTAACAATGGGCCTTATAAGAAGGCTCAATGTCGCTCAAAGGGTAATGGAGAGGGCTATGCTTGGGATTTCACTGCGCGATCGAATCAGGAATGAGGAGATCCGCAGAAGAACGAGAGTAACCGACATAGCCCGAAGAATTGCAACACTGAAGTGGCAATGGGCTGGACACATTGCCCGTAGGACCGATGCCCGATGGGGCCGACGGGTTCTCGAGTGGCGACCACGCACCGGAAGACGTAGCGTGGGTAGGCCCCCGACAAGGTGGACCGACGACCTGGTGAAGGTCGCGGGAAACCGCTGGATGCGGGAGGCGCGGGACCGGTCGTTGTGGAGAACCTTGGGGGAGGCCTATGTCCAGCAGTGGACGTCTTTCGGCTGAAATGATGATGATGATGATCCTGTAACAATTACAGCATAAAAACTCGGGTGGAGTAAGCAGTCATTCCCAACCTGTGGTAGCGATTGACAGTCTCAACTGATGCTAGGGATTGACACTGTTGACAGCTACTCTAAGCGTAGGTACATCACCTGACTTTCCAGGGTGAGATTTTGTTTGTCGCTGAGATTGCGACTATGAAACTTACTGTTCCTCAGGACTTAAAAACTCAAGCTTTCTTCTAAAATATTATTCTAAAGGACTTGAAAGAAACAAATATTTATAAAAGGTATTTTTTTAAACGTTTCCAGATTTAGAAATTACTCCTGTATCGTGGGTACGTTTACAAACGTCTAAACTCCCATTCACAAACAGCCAGCCCCCTAATCGGCGAACACATTTTTGTCAAATGATTGCGACTAGTTGGGATCGTTTGTACCGAACGGACCAATGGTCGGTCCAAACGATCCCAACAGAACCCAACTAGTCGCAATCATTTGACAAAAATGTGTTCGCCGATTAGGGGGCCGGAACAGCTACCTGTAGGCCTTACAAATATGTGTTCCGTATGGGAATAGAAGTAGGTCAACTAGAAATTTTTGTAGTGTCTTGTTAAGTAACAACTTTCTACTATATTTATATATGTCGGAGATAGCGACGGCAGAGCGGTAGGGTCGACAGCATCTTGGTGTGGTGGTACAGGTTCCATTTCGTAGGTGAGTTTTGAATTGAAGCATGGCGTGTAGATATACCCTCCAATCTTCATAATAACAATTTGAATAGACAAACCGACAGTTTTGGTTCGGAGAAGTGCCTTAGTCCGCGTCTCGATGCAAAGTGACCGTTCGACGAACCTCACTTCCCAAAGCGACTCTGTCCATGTGACGCCATCACAAAATAACGTCACAAGCGTTCGCCCCTCTACTACGTAAATCAAATCAGCAACTTCTATTAAAATTAATCGACGATCTCCGACACGGCCAGCCTGACTAGTTGCACGTCCTCGTGCATCATCTTCATCATCATCCCAGCGCCAATCCCAGTCGCATCCGAAGCTCCCTCAGCCCCGGAGTCCAGGATCCGGTTCACCAGGCCAACCGCCGATTCCGGCCAAACTTCGATATTTCCCGTTGCACGTCCTCGTGCATGTCTGTAACAAATTAAAAAAAGGCACAGAAAACCGACTCGGCCAACCTGACAGTCACACGTCACGTTTAGTTACAATGACTGTTATAAAACCAAACAAACTTCATTATTTTAACAACTTAAACACAAAAGCTTCTTTCAAGCCTTATAATTATCAAAATTCAAAAAGAAAACAAAAGGTTCCTCCAAGCCTCATAATTATCAAATCAAAATCATAATCTTCCATAAGAAAACACACCATGGTTCGCTACCACTGTAGCTAGTGACAACTCATAGTTGACACCCATATCGTCATCACCTCTTGTGATACGACCAACTCTAGAGTCCACGACTCCCAGGTCAACACATGACCGTACAACTAATAGTCTCCTCTGAGACCCAGGTCCCCGCCACATCACTAGCTGCCCATCGCCCCCTGAACAACTCCACACTGAGTTGCAGTTACGACTACAGACTAGTGCATGCAGTGCGACCATATCTACCAGAGTCCCCGCCACATCACTAGCTGCCCATCGCCCCCTGAACAACTCCTCACTGAGTTGCAGTTACGACTACAGACTAGTGCATGCAGTGCGACCATACCTACTAGTGTCCCCGCCACACCACTAGCTGCCCATCGCGCTCTGAACAACCCCTCACTGGGTTGCAGTTACGACTACAGACTAGTGCGTGCAGCGCGACCACATAGCCATGATACGTGTTCCATTTGCTGGCGGAGGCACCCTCCTCACCATCTTCTACTTTATGAAATCTAACTCAGCAGACTCATTACTTGGAGAAGTCTTTCGTATACGATCGTGGGGGTACTTATAAGTTCTGTTTCAATAGGTAACGATCGCCATCAAATAAATCACCAACATTAAATCAACCAACATTACAATTACCAACACTACTTTAGCTTTATTTCTATCAAATCTAGATTTTTCGTAAATAGCACTCATTTCTATGTTCGTTACCGCTTGTTCTCTTGAGAAGATTTAATAGTCTAGACACACATACTATCAGAAGCTCAAGTGAGCTCGTAACTATAGGTCACAGTGAACTTTAGTTTCGAAATAAAGACAAACCAGACACAATTTTAAAACCCTGATTTAAAATGTCTCAGCCCATTATTACAAACAATAATCGGGTAGTACAAGAAATAAAATTTGCAAAAATAACTCTTTTTAGCATGTCACAAAGAAATGGTTCAGTACACAACGCTGGTACTACCCATATCCTGTATACGTACTATCGCGTGTGTACGTATACCAATGAAATTACAGATTGCTTGACAAGAGAACATTCGGCCACGGAATCAAAATAAAAATAGTACGACTCACCGGATTATGGCAATTTCCCACAAAAACCCTGCCACTTGGCAGTTATCAACCGTTGCACACCAGACATCTCGGAGCTCTCATAAAACCCCATTACGTTACCACAAACGTTTTGGGTATTTTGAAACCTTCTCATCGCCTGCAGAGTAGATGCTGCCCTGAAATCTTCTCATCGCCTGCAGAGTAGAGGCTCAAGTCTTGAAACCTTGGGCGTTCCGCAAAGCGCACGCAGCTCTGACTCCGCGCCACACGCCATTGATATGATTCACCAAGCAGCTAGAAGCGCGCTCCGCAAGCGCACTTTGCACGCTCCGCAAGCTCATCCGCAAGCCCACCGTGCACAAGCGCATCCTGCGCGCTCCGGTAGCGCACCTTACGCGCTCCGTAAGCGCACTTCGTTCGCCAATCAACAGCCAGCACTGTCGCGGCCCCAAGAATCAGTCAGCACTCTCGTGACAGCGCCGCTTCCAGCCGCACGTACACGCCTGCAGCACACTCCTGCAGCGCACCTTGCGCGGAGCGATCTCTGCGCCAGCAATTAAGCGCACCTCGTAACGTGACGTTTACTTCCAGCCTCACTGCCAGTACGTCCAGCATTTACAGAAGCTCATACAAAGGCAATGAACAACTACCACACAAGTAATCGCACAAGTACTATAAAAATATTGGTAGAAAGTGACTGTTATTTTGTTCCTTGATTTATAACGAGATTGTGAGCAGTGTAGTTCTTTATCCAACTTCTGATGTCGGAGATAGCGACGGCAGAGCGGTAGGGTCGACAGCATCTTGGTGTGGTGGTACAGGTTCCATTTCGTAGGTGAGTTTTGAATTGAAGCATGGCGTGTAGATATACCCTCCAATCTTCATAATAACAATTTGAATAGACAAACCGACAGTTTTGGTTCGGAGAAGTGCCTTAGTCCGCGTCTCGATGCAAAGTGACCGTTCGACGAACCTCACTTCCCAAAGCGACTCTGTCCATGTGACGCCATCACAAAATAACGTCACAAGCGTTCGCCCCTCTACTACGTAAATCAAATCAGCAACTTCTATTAAAATTAATCGACGATCTCCGACATATATAATAATTATGTATTTAAAATTTTTGTTGTTTTATTTCATTATCCCAGCGTTAATCCCAGTCGCATCCGTAGTTTTTTCAGCTTAATCTAACTGCTGATTTTGGCTAAACTTCGATATTTTCCGTGAAGCGACTGCCGTCTGACCTCTACAACCCGAAGGCGATATCTAAGCATTGCAGTTAAACTGATTGTTAGACTTTTGAGGGCTGCCACTAGATGATCGTATGGCAACCGGGACCAACGGCTTAACGTGCTTTCCGAGGCACGACCAGACTAGTGCAAATATTCATATTCATGCGTACAAATATTTGAACTGTACGGGGAACTCCTTGCGCAACGGCCGCGTTCGCTACCGCTACGCCACGGAGGCTGTCATTTTTGTTGTTATATTTGTCGCTAAATAATTAGAACTGTACAGGTGGATCGATCAGGTCAAGCAGCGCTTGACGCGGTTGGCTTTCAGATTTCCAAGAAATACTAGACACATATTTTTCTTTTTTCATATAAACAAAAAATGAAGACGACACGGTGCGTTGAAAACTCGGCGTCACTGCACGCTACACTTTTACCGACCAGTGACGTCACCAGCCACCACTCCAGATCTTTGATGCCTTTTATATTTGCCAATTTTTACTGTTTTGATAAAACAAAAAATACGTGACTGTCTAGTATTTTGGTGTCACGTAGCTGGCCACGAAACCGGGGGTACACAACACCTTTCGGCCGGAACTCTTCTTTGCAACTCTTCTCACCTCCTGAAATCAACCTTTTCTTTCCAGGAATTAGATCTTCAAATCTTACCTAAACACAACCGCATATCAGCACCTGAAGTCTCTCGGCTCCTTAAAGAGAAGCAGCCAGTCTACATAGTAGATGTCCGCGCGGACTCAGAGTTCCAGATGTGTCACATATCTAGTGCGCACAGCTGGCCTGTCAATACGCCGCTCTGGAGCGACTACTGCGCTGTGTGGAGGAGACTTCAGCAAACGGTGAGTACCTAGCAATAGGTAGATAGAAAGTTCAAGCGTCCCAGATTTGTCACATTTGCGTGATCGCCACTCGAGAACCCGTCTGCCCCATCGGGCATCGGTCCTACGGGCAATGTGTCCAGCCCACTGCCACTTTAGTGTTGCAATTCTTCGGGCTATGTCGGTTACTCTCGTTCTTCTGCGGATCTCCACATTCCTGATTCGATCGCGCAGTGAAACCCCAAGCATAGCCCTCTCCATTGCCCTTTGAGTGACCTTGAGCCTTCTTGTAACGCCCATTGTTAGCGACCACGTCTCAATTCCATAAGTCATTACTGATGAAATATTGAAGGAAACAGCTAAAAGAACTTGGAAACATTTATTTAGATATCGTCACGGACAGAACAATTACGAGAAGACAGACATGACATTGTAGAGTCAACGTAGAAATAAAATAAGTTCAAATTCTTTACATGTAAGGAGTATGTATGTACTATAAAATCACAAACTCAATATTTTAACACACTTCCTTGATTTTATAGTACTTAATGAACAATTAACATTATAATAATAACATAACAATCACCTATAAAATCTTCTAACTCTCTAAACAAACACAAGTTGTCAATCATATTTCTATTTGACACAAATTAGTGCTCTTAACTTTTCAAAACGAATTCTACCTAAAGACTTTGTAAAAATGTCAGCTAACTGATCTTCAGTGTTTATTTTACAGACATTTATAACACCCTGTTTTTCATAATCGCATACAAAATGATAACTAACATCAATGTGCTTTGAATTTTTACAAAACTTTCCATTTTTAGAGAGAGATATGGCTCCCGTATTGTCTTCATAAATTTTAATAGGTTTATCTAATCTAATTCCTAATTCAAATAATATACCTCTTATTGGTAACACTTCCTCAACACAATCTGCCAATGCATAGTATTCAGAATGAGTAGAAGCCCTTGATACAATCTTTTGTTTTTGAGATTTCCAATAAATAGGATTATCAAACAATCTAATAATTATACCCGTTGTACTCTTTCTATCAGTTATATCCGCAGCAAAATCAGCATCAACATATGCATCCATATATTCATTAAAATATTTATTGTATTGTAATTTCATCTCTTTTGTTCCATACAAGTATTTCAATACTCTGAGTGCATATTTATAATGAGTTTCACAATAGCTGTTTTGAAAACGGCTTAAATAATTAACACTATACGCTACATCTGGTCTTGTTCCACTAGCGACATATAGTAGTGCACCTATCAAACTTCGGTACTTTGTATCTGAATTTACACTTTTACTGGACTCTAATTTCAAGTTTTGCTCCATTGGTGTTTTATATTTACATTCCTGTATTTTATACCTTTCTGCCAGCTGCTCAATATACTTCTTTTGACTTAGTGACATTTTTCTTTTCGACCAGTCATATTCTATGTCAATCCCAAGATATTCTTTAACAGTTCCCATATCTTTCATTATGAACTGTATATTCAACAATTTTTTTACTTCATTTATCGAATTTATATCCTCTGACGTGATCAAAATATCATCAACATAAAGACATACATAAATATCAAAGCCTTTGACACTTCCTGTGTATAAGCAATAATCATAATTCGACCTTTTGAAATTAATTTTTAACATATACTCATTAAAACAATCGTACCAATCTCTAGGGCTTTCTCTTAACCCATATAAAGCTTTTTGAAGCTTGCACACTTTATTCTTTCCAATCTCATAGCCATCCGGCGGATAAATATATACTTCTGATTTTATGGATCCATTTAGAAAAGCTGTTTCTACATCCATCTGATGTATTTGCCATCCTCTAACACAAGCAATAGATAAAAGTGCTTTCGTAGTAGTTAATCTCGCCACCGGTGAATAAGTATCTTCATTTTCATCATACCACTGCTGAAATCCTCTAGCCACAACTCTAGCTTTGTATTTTCCGTTTGACTTAATCCTGTAGATCCATTTTACATCAATTATTTGTTTATTTTTCGGTTCTTTAACTATTTCCCAAGTTTTGTTCTTTTCTAAACAATTTATTTCATCCTCCATAGCACTTTTCCACTTCCTTGCTTCTGGACAATTTATTGCTTCGTTATATGTAGCTGGTACTACTGCATTGTTAACATATACTACGTGATCTTTAAACCTTTTTGGCAAAATCACTTCTCTTCTAGGGCGATTTTCAGCAATACTCTCTACACAGGTATCTTCAGTTTTATCATCCTGTTTATCCTCACTTTCATCTGTCCCTTCTGTGACGTCAAAGAACTCTTCGTCTTCTTCATTTGTTATTCCTTCGTCACAAGTTTTAAATCTAATAATGTTTTCTTCTTCTATATCATTTTCTATAAATATTACATGTCTTGAAATTATAACCTTTCCATCTATCAAGATTTTGTAACCCGTGTCTGTATAACCTACCAAAAATCCTTGTTGACTTTTTGGATTTAGCTTCGATGTTCTTACTTCTTCGGGAACACGTACAAAACATTTACTGCCATACAGTTTTAGATTTCTAACATTTGGTTTTCTACCAGTAAACAATTCATATGGCGTCTTCTTTTCTAACGTATTCGTTAAAAGTCTATTACCTAAATATGCTGCTGTCATGACAAACTCAGGCCAATACCTTTTTTCTAGCTTCGATTCAGACATCAGGCATCTCGCTCTGTCCATAATTGATCTATTGTAGCGTTCCGCCACGCCGTTCAATTCGTGTGTATTCGCTGGCGCGGGCTTGATAAAGAATCCTTTTTCTTTTGCAAAATCAAAAAACCTTCTATTAATGTACTCACCACCGTTGTCACACCTCACTTCCTTAATACGATTACCAGTCTGTGTCTGCGCTAATTCTACATATGTCTTAAAACATTCAAAAACATCACTTTTATTTTTTATTACACAAATATACGCATGTCGGCTATAATCATCTACAAAAGAAACAAAATATCTCTGTCCCTTATATCCCGTTGTCCTCATTGGCCCGTTTACATCAGTATGAATAATCTCACACGGTTGCGTAGCACGTGTTCTATTATTAGAGAAAGGTAAATTTGTCATTTTATTTCTCAAACAAATTTCACAATGCATATACCCTGCATCTAAATTTTCTGGCAGACCATCTAAAACGTTATGCCTACACATCTCTTTTAATTTATAAAAATTTGGATGTCCTAACATACGGTGCCATTTCTCTTTCATTGAAATTACTTTACCACCCTGATAAGCAATATTTTTCTTATTATAAAAAATCTTACCTGATAACTCAAACAATTTATTTTCCTTCTTCGCTATAGCTATCAACCTTCTTTGACAATTATATATTTTTGTATTATTGCGATTAAACTTTACCATATTACCTTTATTTACAATACTTGAGACACTAAGTAAATTCTTTTTCATATTTGGTACAAGGTATACATTATCTATGTCAATTTTAATCGATTTGAAACCTACTTTACAAATCATACTCACTTTTCCAATCTTTTCAGCTTTAAGGCAAAATCCATCTCCTACCTTTATATTTATAGGGTTCTCAAGCGTTTCGTACTGGGAAAAATATTTGATGTCATTGACAATGTTATCGGTGCATCCGCTATCTAATAGCCACTCTATGGTATCTGTTTCTTGTGTTCCAGCTGTCATTACCTCTACATTAAATGCATTTCCACCTCTATGTTTCCGTCCTCTTCCTCGATTACCACGTCTATTAAATCCACCTCTATTTCTTAGTTTCGGGCAGTCCTTCTTGAAATGACCTCTTTGGTTACATGCATAGCATTTATCATTACGACTGTTATCACTAGTACTGGCAAAGCTTTGTTCAGTTTCTACTTTACTTCCACCTTCATTCTTCTTGTAGTCTAAAATAATTTTTGACTTGACATACTCTACTGTTTGTTTCTCTTTCGGCATCGCATCAACAATGTTAACTAGATATTCGTACTTCTGTGGTAGTGTTAGCAATAAGTAATTTAATTTATCCTCTTCACTCACCAGCTCTCCTGCACTCTTTAAGTCATTAATCTGCTTTTCAAAAATTTGGAAAAATTCTAAAGGATCTCCGTCACTATATTTTAATTCGAGTATCTTTCTCTTTAACAACAACTTGTTTGCACATCCCCTTACTATATATAAATCATCCAATTTCTTTATCATTTGAAAGGCATTTTTTTCAGAAATCACGATATCTATCTGCGAGTTTCCAATACTATTCACAATATAGTTTTGTGCTTTTAAATCCATTTTTCTCCATTCATTTTCTGCTATTTCTTTATCTCTTTCTTCCTGTTCTATAACTTTCTTACAGTTTTTCAATTCTAGTAATAATTTCAATCTAAACTTCCACTTCTCGTAATCAGTGCCATCGAAAATAGGTATTTTAAATTCTTCCTTACCTTCCATCATCATCCAAGTTCAGCTCGTCAATTGTTTCCTTCTCCAAATATTTTTTTTTTTTTTTGTGGAATAATTGTTTCTTCAGTTTTACATTCTCCACGCTTCAGCAGTATTTACATTTCTTTCCTAACCACGGACCTCTGCTACCATGATGAAATATTGAAGGAAACAGCTAAAAGAACTTGGAAACATTTATTTAGATATCGTCACAGACAGAACAATACGAGAAGACAGACATGACATTGTAGAGTCAACGTAAAAAAAAAATAAGTTCAAATTCTTTACATGTAAGGAGTATGTATGTACTATAAAATCACAAACTCAATATTTTAACAGGTACCAGTGCCGAACACCCCTGTCAGCGATGCAATTCCGTAACGTACAATATGCTTGGCTACATAGTGTGTACTGGCTTTGAGTAAAAAAAAAAAAACAAGCAATTACAAATTAAAACTACAAGAGGAAAAATCAAAGAACAATTAGTGTAAGTATAGAAATCGGACGCAGCTCAAGCCCAAGCCTTTTTGTCCTCAATATAATCCTTAACACTATAAGATGCTTTCTGACACAACTTACGTTTAATGAAGGATTTGAATTTTTTCAAGCTCAGATCTTGAACCACCTCTGGAAGTCCATTGTAAAAATGTATACATTGGCATCTAAAAGAGCCACCTATTTTCTTGAGCCTTGTTGTAGGTACAATAAATCTGTGCCTGTTCCTAGTACTTATATTATGGACATCACTGTATTTTTTAAACAATTTTATATTTTTATGAGCATACAAAAGATTTTCATAAATACCTATATTGAGACGGCACGGTCATTACATTAATCTCTTTAATTTTTTCTCTGAGAGAGTGGTCTCGGACTTAAATTATAAATTGCTCGAACAGCTCGTTTCTGCAAAACAAATATTGTTTAAATATCAGCGGCATTTCCCCACAACAGAATGCCGTACGACATTACGCTATGGAAATAGCCAAAGTACACTAAACGGGCCGTCTCAATATCAGTCAAATTACGAATTGATCTAACTGCGTATGCAGCAAAACTTAGTTTTTTGACAATTTTTCTATAAAGTATGTTAAGAAAACCCTGTCCGACCCGTGAAGGTGTTGTTAGGTATCGATAACTGATTCTACTAATGGATACAAAACCGGGCTAAACTTAAAAAAAAAAACCCCAAAAAATATAAATATGATTTCGCAAAGAGGTAACTTAATAAATGTGCGTTAACCACCCTTCCGCGGGCGGCGGGCGGCAGGGCACGCGGCACGTGGTCGCATCGCTATTCGCTCATAATAATACCAGTGTTGTCACTTTTTTAAAATTACCAAATTTCGGGGAAGTTGGAATGAATTCGCGGGAAAAAAAGATTATTTCAAAATTATTTGTATTGGTACTATGATGATTACGTAAAATTTTATATTATATTTGGTCATGTGTTTACCTAACCTTTATTATCCTTATGGGTCGGACAGGGTTTTCTTAACATACTGTATGTGGACCCCATTGAAACAGCATCCAGAGTTATACCCAAGAACATTGTTAGCTAGTTTTCATATAAAGCGCTTACACAGAGAGCTGTAGATTTATACATAGGTACTTACGTTGTTTTGAATTTGTTTAAAATTTACAGCATTAATAGCCTGCGCACAGCTTGCTATTAATACTGTAATTTGTTGAGGAATTCCCTCGACTGTCTATGGTCTTCAACATCAGATCTACTGCAGACCTTCATTTTAACCCATATGGGTGCAGTTCTCATCAATATAAATGAATTAAGCCCAAACAAAACTAGGTATTGTAAAAACTTGAGAAGCATTTTAAATAACTGTCTTTCGTCTTCATCATAAGTCCCCTAACGACAATCACAATCTGTATATAAGCCAAATTCCATAAAGAATAGAGGTAAACAAACCGTTGCTAGGTAACGAGTTGTTTACAATTAAAAAACATGTTAACACCCTTTTCTAGATAGAAGATATTCATAAAAGTAATCATCCTACTTCCTACTAATGTAAACAGTGTATTTATGTTTAGTTATTTATGATGTGCATAGAACGCTTAACCGATTGGAATGAAATATGACACACATGTAAGCTAATTTCCTAATAGGTTAAATTTTTGATACATTTATGTTATACTTAGTCCATACTTGAAAGTATTACAATGCGTGTGTTATGCAGTTTATTAGAAAGTAATTAAATCACGCAAAATTGTATCGACAAATGCGTCAACTTTATTCATTGGTTCGATTTCACAAAATGTGTTTCAATTCCTGGATTTCATCCATTTTTCTTTATTGTAGGGCTATCACGTAAAGTTAATGTAGACTTTTTAATGGTTTTTCGAAATACCGAGTCTTTATGCATGTTATTTTAGAAATTCCATTGAAATATGCTGTAAATAATAGGATATTTGTAAAACGCGAACCCTAAATTGGTTTGTTTACCTCTATTCTTTATGGAGCTTGGCGTTGGTATAGGTGTAAAGCTCTTATCAATACAAATTAATCAAACACTAAAACTAGGTAGCTGCTTTAACTTGCTGAGGAGTTCCCTCGGCTGACTAATGTGGAATGTTTGAATTAAATAAAATTCTTAGGCAGCACGAGACTGGTAATTGTGGAAAGCCTTGAAGAACAAGAAGAAGAAATATGGGATTTAAATAAAACAATGGTATAATAGTTATAAAATTAATTCATTTATTAAAATTTAATTGTAAAATGATTTCTCGTTTGGAAATTACTCTTAAATATCATGATTTAACATTACACCACTTGTCATTCTTAAAACATACATAATCATTGGCAGACACGCAGTACCTGGAACAGACAGAAACATATATTACAGACACAGAACATCACACGTGTCAGCACCATCTCAGCGTTAATTCCAGTCCCTACGAAGCTTTTTTCAGCTTTGGAGTCTGGGGTTAGAGTCGCTTTTCCAGTCTAACTGCTGATTTTGGCTAAACTTCGATATTTTTTGTAAAGCGACTGCCGTCTAACCTCCACAATTCGAAGGCGATATCAGTTAGACCAATTGTTGGATCTTTGAGGGCTCTAACAACCCGTAACTACTGCCACTAGATGTTCGTAAGGCAACCGGGACCAATAACTTAACGTGCTTTCCGAGGCATGACCAGACCAGTGCAAATATTCATATTCATGCATATAAATATATGCACTGCGCGGGGATCGAACACGCGACTCTTTGCGCAGCGGCTGCGATCGCTATCGCTATGCCACGGAGGCTGTCAACATAACACCACACGTGTATTCAATAAAAAATCAAGTCATTTATTCAATATTACATAAGACAGTCCCCCAAAACGCCCGCCCTTCCCCACTTTCTAGTGCTTTCGCTGGGAAGAAGAAGTGGTGGAACAAACTCCCCAGAAATACAGCTGTCTGTTCATTTAAAAAACACATGATTTTATATAACACTAACACAGAAGATTAAATGAAACTATTCACCATAAATGCCAGCTAGCCACGCCAAATACCAGCGATGCAAAAAATTAACAAAACCATTAAAATGTAAATGGTAATAAGTAAAAACTTATTAGTAATAAGTTTTTATTTATTAGTAATAAGTTTTTACTTATTAGCATTTACATTTTAAATGATTTTATTAATTTTTAAAGTTATTACCTAAATAAAAGCTTCAGGCAGAAAGGGCGTGACAGCTCACATATTTATGCATTGTAAAATAAACTCATATAACGTGTCAGTAAGCTAATTATGGCGAAAGAACACAAACATTGTCTTGAGTTGATCAGAGCCACTAGCTATTCTTATCATTTACACGTTACCTTTTTTTATGCGAAACCTGAATAAAGTTTGTTCAGAATAAGCTACTGAATCGATTCCAATCATTTTTACACCATGTTATATTTTTCCCAAATACATTTGGAAATTGTTGCAGGGTGGTTACCGAGCGGTTACGATAGATCACAGTACTTGCGCCGCGCGCCGAGCTGACGTCAGCCCGTGCGGAGCTTTGACCAAATTTTTGTTGGGAAAACCAAGTAGAATAGAAACTTTGTGGTATTTCATGATATCTTTTTGAAATTTTGTACATAGATTCTTTACTTAAAAATACTGAACACGTCTTTCGGGTTTCGCATAAACAAAAAGTAATGTTGTATATTAACAAATTAACTTTTATGTAATCTGATATATGTTAGTGTTAATGCAGCTGACAGAAAACGGTTAACCGAATGGCCTTATAAGATTATAAGGCCATTCGCACAAGTATAAAATGGTGTTTAATGAAGACCAACTAACCTTATTCAACAGCTGACGCATCCAAATTAATATAACTGGCCCCCATATTCTCTCTATGACGCGGAGAAACCACATGTTTCTTCGCAGTCTCCCCCACTTCGACGTCAGAATCGCAAACACCACACTTCAAACACCCAAATTGATAATACACATATTTGTTCCGAAGCAACATATTTATATTATGCTTTAGCTCCAAATAGAAACGGAAAACGCTTTCAATAGATGGCTTCTCTTTGAAATGTCCAGCATATACTAAATGGGTTAGAAGGGACCGGATGGAGTTGAAAACTCCTTGGCAATCAACGCAAGTGAAGCTAGAGCCTTCGCTGTGCAAAATGTGGTTCCCTTTCATGTATACGCTGATGATATCGCCTTTGTTGGCGTTAACTTTAGCGTCAGCTACAGCAGTCTGGTGTTCAATGCTGCTCAAGACATGCTTAACGGCTTCATTCGCATCTTGGAACGTTACATCGCAAACTTCACACTTCAAATTAACGTTAACTTTGTTCGCAGCTAAAAGCTCTCGATCAGCATCGTCATATAGAGCAGAACGGATCAATTTCGACATCGTATCGAAATGGGAAGTGCTTTCAAAGTGTTCAACCATCGCCGACATAGATGGCGCAGCCACGTAACCAGGGCAGATGGTGCAAACGTAAAAATTGCCAAAGCTGGCAAAATATTCGGAAGGGCGGCAGTGGTTTTTGTATAGCATTGACAGCTTCCGAGGCGCCGCGTTCCTCAGGTGCTTCTTTTGGCGAATATGGTTGAAGAGCACTTGTCTTGGCCCCTTCAAAGTCATATCGCAGCAGGTACAATAGTTTCCGATCTTGCCTGACGGCTTAATAAAGTTTTCTATTATGACGTGATCTCTACTATTATGCGGTTTGCCGACGCTAGCTAAGTACTTTGTCCAGTTCAAATCTTTTGGACCCCATTCTTCAGGGATCGAGCGATCGGGATCGGTCGCCTTTATACGGAGGTACAGCTCGTCAGAAAGCTTAGCAAGATGCTTCTCGTCTAGGATATGCAAAATGGAAGCTTCGACGGAATCAATAGAAGTTTTACATAGGCGGCAAAACAGTCCGTTTGGAGTGTAACTGATATCATGGCTAAGAAGAAACTTTTCGTTCATCTCCTTAATTTTCTCGATAGAAGGTTCAGTCATTGAGAAAGAAATGCTCTTATCAGACTGTAGAATACAGGAAAGATTATGAATGTGGGTTTCACTAAACACGTGGTTTAAAACACTATCGTAATGGAATCGTAGAGTATAATACTCGCAAGAGATGCAAAAGAACGCTAATTTTCCAGTTCTGTCATCAATCAATGATAACAACTTATGATTGACGAGTAGCTTGAGGATCAGGGCCTCAATTGGTCCGTAGTAACGATACTTCTTGGCCTGATTCTTCGGCTTCTCTGCCGACTGTTCGTTTTCATCATTATCAATATTCTTGTTAGCGTCAGCAGCAAAATTCTGGTAAACATTATCCTTAATGCTCATTATAATCGGAGCTACAGAAGACGTTTGGGTTGAGAAGTCAACGGCGGAGACATCGGAACATAATTTATCGTATATATCTTGGTAGAATTTGAGCGCAGCATCGACACTCGCTTCCGAAGCGTCCGGGAGATGTTTCATCAGCGCAGTGCTGAGTTTTGACGAAAAATTACGTTCCAATCTTTCAACCGGTTTGGTGATGCTTAGTTCCTTGATTTTAGGCAGTGGTTGTTCTCCCATGGCGGAGAGACGTCGAGACATGTTTGGCAAAAGGATTGGCTCCGCTACATCAATACTGGCGCGTTTCAGCTTGGGCAAGTGGGCGTCTGAATTGAAGTGCTTCTGAAGGGATTCCATCAGCGGCTCTTCGTCATTCATTTCAATCTCCACATTACAGTCGGTGCAAATATGCACCTGCTTCACATCCTCGGAAGTAAAATTTAATAACTCAGCTTTCAACAATTCAGGAACTTCGCTTACAGGAAGACTGTTGAACCTCTGTCTTTGAAGGTTACTTTTCTTCTCTGTTGTAAATATATATTCAACTTCGACATAATCTCGTTTTTGTAAATAAATCCTCTTGTGCGTCGAGTCTAAGTTCTTTAGGTAAGTGTGTAGTGTTTTGTTTTGTTGCGTCAAAGGATGGTTGACGACGTTTTGGAAGTGTCTCGCAAGACGTTTTATGTCTTCCATTTTTCGAAAAGATAACACAGTAAGGTTTTCCATTGTGATGATTTACTGTCAACCCACAACTGAATGCCTTGTTTCTTGATACCAAGAATATTGGCCGCGCTTATAAAAGCTTATTTGAACAGTTCTGAATTTGTTTAGCTGTCCCGTTCTGCCCGTACTTCGCCGAATGGTAATTTAGTGTACCCAAAAAGTGTTTGTAAGATTTTGACTTGGAACATAAAATGGTGAATTTTTTTTCTTTGAATTATCACTGCATTTCAAGATCTGGAACGAGGAGAAAACAATTGGTTATTACACGGAAAATTGCGTAATATAATACATGACAAAATTGACTTAGATATTTCGGAATTATTATAAAAAGAACATAATATCCACTCTATCTTATGTAGACCATATAAATTACAGAAAATAAATATGAAAATGTTACAAAGGGTGACGCGGTGGGCGGTCTTATCGCTAAGAGCGATCTTTTACAGACAACCTTTGGATGGAATACCAAGGGGAATGACAGACGAATAGTGAAGGTAGTGATTACATGTAATAAACTTTAATCATCGTTTATGAATAAACACCACAGTGTAGAAGGGGTTTATTCATAAACGATGATTAAAATTAAGTGACGTCCAAACGTTTAAAATGTATGGTTAAACAATCACAAATTATTAGTTAACTTTAAGCAACGTTTAGGAATAAGGGAGATTGTTATGAAACAAATTACTTGTTAACCATACCAGTACCTATAAGGAATAAGGATGAAGGTATGAAGATCAAAAAAATAATTAGTCCGTCTTATAGACAATAAAAAAAGTAGGACCCGTATTTTTCATTTTGTCGAAATTACCAAAAACTACTGAGATATAGCGTATTAAAGTTACGGAGTGGGGGCTAATTACGTCACGCCGTGGTATATTTTGCACCAGGGCGTGACGTCATGCGACATTTCAAATCAATATATCTTACTAAATATTTGAATGAAAGAAAAAATAAAAAATACGTGTTCAATATTTTTTATAAATCAATCTGATGGACATTCAATTATTTTTTAAGATACATACATCCCAATTACGGAATAGCCACAAAATGATAACGGCAAGCAATCACGGCCACCATCAGCGTTATTCCACTTGTCTCGATTTCAGACTCAAATTGAGTCCATGTTTGCTCAACGCAGGCAGAGATAAGGCTTGAACTGAATAACGAGTTCATTTTAAAACACATCTTTACAAGGAAATAACATTGTGAACCCAGAATTAAGGTAAAATAGTTGTGTTAATAGCAAACAAATAAATAATATTATTATTGTTAAGCTTTATTTAAAAAAGTCTAAAGAGCCTTCTAATTAACGATAATGTAAATATAATTATTATAATCATCATCATCAACAACCTTTTTATCGTCCCACTGCTGGGCACAGGACTCCTCTCATACAGAGAAGGATTGAGCGTAATCACCACGCTCGATGCAGGTTGGCGATTTCAGACATAACCCCTTATTCATAAAAGATGTTTAAAGTTAACTAGTGATTAGCGATTTTTTAACCATACATTTTAGACGCTTGCACGCCAATTAACTTTAATCTTCGTATATGAATAAACCCCTTTAACACTGTGGTGTATATTCATAAAGGATGATTTAAGTTAAGTGACGTTAAAAGGTCAAAATTGGATGGTTAAAGAATCGCTAATCACTAGGTCTTTAAACAGTGTTTATGAATAAGGGGGATAGAGTCCAGGTTTCCTCAAGATGTTTTCCTTCACCTTGTAATCAGTCACTGGTGTTCAAGAAATGTATACTTAGAAAGTACACATAACTTCATTGGTACTACTGAATATTGCGCCTGACACTTCAGCCGCTGAGCTTTCGGCGTCGTAAGTTCCGCAGATGTATCACACTACACTAAGTCTGTATTCCAGGAGTCAGAACATTATATGCTTATTATGTATTTCATAATCGCCCCGAATTCTCTTAGGATAGTGGAAAACAGAATCTCATTGTACATTTACGATTACTGATGTAAGCTAAAAGCGACTTTATTATCTATTATTGACGGTTAACATTACGACCGTTGCCTGCATGCAATAATGCCAGTTTCCTCAAAGGATTTACAATAAATTCTGCGTAGTTCTAAGAGAATATTATGTGATAGAGTTTGTGAGGAAAAACGAGGAAAGTAATAAGACACTGTTGGCGTTGTGGCAGAGCGATTCAACTGCTGCGTGCGTTTTTTGTTTTGCTTTTCTGGCATTTTGGCGTGGCTGGTATATGGGAAATAATTTCATTGTTGTTGTATTTTTTGTGTTCATTACACATAGTATTGTTGACAGCCTCCGTGGCTCCAAGGAGGCGCGTGCTCGATCCCCGCGCAGTGCAAATATTTTTATGCATGAATATGAATATTTGCACAGGTCTGGCCGTGCCTCGGAAAGCACGCTAAGCCGTTGGTCCCGGTTGCCATACGAACATCTAATGGCAGTCGTTACGGGTTGTTGGAGCCCTCAAAAGTCCTACAATTGGTCTAACTGCAATGCTTCGATATCGCCTTCGGGTTGTGGAGGTTAGACGGCAGTCGCTTCATGGAAAGTTTAGCCAAAATGAGCAGTTAGACTGGTAAAGCGGACCCTAGACTCCAAAGCTGAAAAGCTTCGGATACGACTGGTATTAACGCTGACATGAAGAAGATTATACAATAAAATAACACATGACTATACAATACTATATTGTATAGTATTGTGTTACGATGTGTGCCGGGTACGATGCACCAAATGTTGTTGTGTCGGGAGTTTGGTCGTGGAGGGTCTCCAGATCAATCTCCCTCTGGCGTAGCATCGTTGGTCGTGCTGTTGGGTTTAACATTGCACCACCTCGCTCAACTGCCGTCTTCCTTCCTATTCACTAATTTTTTTTTAAGTGAATAGGCTTAATAAACTAACGCGCTTTACCATCAACGATTGCATTGCTACTTACCATCAGGCGGGATTGCAGTCTAATCCTACTATAGCTCTTGTATGAGCTAATTTTCTTTACTCAATTAATTTAATATTTTTTAAAGTGAAAACGTCAAAAATGCGCGAATTCAAAAAGCATTGAATTCGCGTGAGCGTGGCCGATCCGACACCGTGATCGTGTTTTGTTTTTTTACTTTTTGTATATTCTGTTTTTTTTTAAACCATTTCAGTTTTCACTTTTGTGTTTTTTATGCATGAATATGAATATTTGCACTGGTCTGGTCGTGCCTCGGAAAGCACGTTAAGCCGTTGGTCCCGGTTGCCATACGAACATCTAATGGCAGTCGTTACGGGTTGTTGGAGCCCTCAAAAGTCCTACAATTGGTCTAACTGCAATGCTTCGATATCGCCTTCGGGTTGTGGAGGTTAGACGGCAGTCGCTTCATGGAAAGTTTAGCCAAAATGAGCAGTTAGACTGGTAAAGCGGACCCTAGACTCCAAAGCTGAAAAGCTTCGGATACGACTGGGATTAACGCTGACATGAAGAAGAAGATAACACATAGTATTGTATAGTCATGTGTTATTTTAAAATGAACATACAGCTGTGCTGCTGGGGAGTTTGTTCCGCCACTTCTTCCCAGCGAAAGCACTAGGAAGTGTCGATGGGTGGGCATTTTGAGGGGACTGTCTTATGTAATATTGACGTTTAATAAGTGCTGATTCTCAGCCTAATTTGAATAAAAATTAGTTGATAGACTAAAATAAAACACATTTAATTTAGTCTATCAACAAGGGAATCCGAACCATGTTGTAGCGCGAATCAACGTAACCATCTAACCATAGACGTTGGCACAGCTCCAAAAAAAAAAAAAAAAATTACTTTGAAATAATGGTTTTTGTTTTCGTAACTAAAGCTTTATAAGCCTAGAAGCCTCTTAACACAAAGTCGTGGGCGGCCACCCACGTTGGCAGATCGTGGGAGGAAGTCCGCATTAACTCATCGTGGGCGGAACGCCTACGACGCCATTTTCCACCTTTGATAATGCTATTTCAAACTAAAAGGCGGGTACATGACGAAATTGCCGCTTTATGACTTTAAAAAGAGAACATGCTTTATTTTTAAAGGTCATTGAGGCATTTTTTCTTTCTTGCCTTTGCTTACAGTAACTAGGTGAACAAGCCTACCTCAGTTAGGTCTGACAGCGTTCAAGGCGAGAGTGGTCAGGCAGTTGACGACGGCGAGTGTTGCATCCAGTGTAATAAAATTAAAAAAATACTATGGGAGGTTGTGAGTATATAAAATTAGTGTAAAACTAGGGCAATATTATTTCACGACACGGTCGGCGTGTTGAAAGGGAGAGGGCCATAATATAACGGCTGTTTCTGACATCGACGCACAAACGAGTACCATGGATCCAGTACATGATTCTGAACCCCCCAGTGGCGGAACTTGTCGTCGGGTTTTTCGTGATAAAAAAAAAATGTAGTTTTATTCACTTTAGACCGTTCATAATTGCTACACTTTTACAACCCAATAAGATTTTAAAGTAAAAATTAATTAATTCGCTGATTACACAAAAAAGCGCAATGTGAACAAAACTCGAAAAACTATCCTATCAGCTGATTTAATAGAGTTCACATCAGGGGTCAACGTCATACCCACAAACACGCGCGGCGGCACACTTGCAACGTTCAAAGGCCGAGCCTACACATTTTTTTAAACACTGTTATTTCTGTAACCGCTCATTAACGATATAAATGACTATCATAATTTTATTAGTGGCATGCGGTGTAGCCTTCTCGCGAAGTTTGCGTTAAGATGTCAGATACAGCCTGTATATACCACGCGAGCCCAGTGCGCGTTGCTAAATATCAATGTCTTCGAAATTTTGCGTCCATGACATGCTGGTTTCCTCGCGATGTATTCCTTCACCGTTTTGAGAGGAGTGGTGATGAAATAATTCACAAAAAGTAGAGCGCCTGATGGGGTTTGGACCTGCGACCTAAGCCTTGTAAGTCGCTGCCCTTAAAAATATGCATAAATAATTATTAATATTATTTCTCGGTGGTAGGCCATAACGTCGGCTGCCGGCAGAAGTTACCACCCACCAGACAAAGTCTTGCCGCCAAAAGATTCGTCGTGTTCGGCATGATGTCTGGTGAAGCCGTACAGAGGACGGATTTGAGCGATTGTGTTACGATGTGTGCCGGGTACGATGCACCAAATGTTGTTGTGTCGGGAGTTTGGTCGTGGAGGGTCTCCAGATCAATCTCCCTCTGGCGTAGCATCGTTGGTCGTGCTGTTGGGTTTAACATTGCACCACCTCGCTCAACTGCCGTCTTCCTTCCTATTCACTAATTTTTTTTTAAGTGAATAGGCTTAATAAACTAACGCGCTTTACCATCAACGATTGCATTGCTACTTACCATCAGGCGGGATTGCAGTCTAATCCTACTATAGCTCTTGTATGAGCTAATTTTCTTTACTCAATTAATTTAATATTTTTTAAAGTGAAAACGTCAAAAATGCGCGAATTCAAAAAGCATTGAATTCGCGTGAGCGTGGCCGATCCGACACCGTGATCGTGTTTTGTTTTTTTACTTTTTGTATATTCTGTTTTTTTTTAAACCATTTCAGTTTTCACTTTTGTGTTTTTTATGCATGAATATGAATATTTGCACTGGTCTGGCCGTGCCTCGGAAAGCACGCTAAGCCGTTGGTCCCGGTTGCCATACGAACATCTAATGGCAGTCGTTACGGGTTGTTGGAGCCCTCAAAAGTCCTACAATTGGTCTAACTGCAATGCTTCGATATCGCCTTCGGGTTGTGGAGGTTAGACGGCAGTCGCTTCATGGAAAGTTTAGCCAAAATGAGCAGTTAGACTGGTAAAGCGGACCCTAGACTCCAAAGCTGAAAAGCTTCGGATACGACTGGTATTAACGCTGACATGAAGAAGATTATACAATAAAATAACACATGACTATACAATACTATATTGTATAGTATTGTGTTACGATGTGTGCCGGGTACGATGCACCAAATGTTGTTGTGTCGGGAGTTTGGTCGTGGAGGGTCTCCAGATCAATCTCCCTCTGGCTTAGCATCGTTGGTCGTGCTGTTGGGTTTAACATTGCACCACCTCGCTCAACTGCCGTCTTCCTTCCTATTCACTAATTTTTTTTTAAGTGAATAGGCTTAATAAACTAACGCGCTTTACCATCAACGATTGCATTGCTACTTACCATCAGGCGGGATTGCAGTCTAATCCTACTATAGCTCTTGTATGAGCTAATTTTCTTTACTCAATTAATTTAATATTTTTTAAAGTGAAAACGTCAAAAATGCGCGAATTCAAAAAGCATTGAATTCGCGTGAGCGTGGCCGATCCGACACCGTGATCGTGTTTTGTTTTTTTACTTTTTGTATATTCTGTTTTTTTTTAAACCATTTCAGTTTTCACTTTTGTGTTTTTTATGCATGAATATGAATATTTGCACTGGTCTGGTCGTGCCTCGGAAAGCACGTTAAGCCGTTGGTCCCGGTTGCCATACGAACATCTAATGGCAGTCGTTACGGGTTGTTGGAGCCCTCAAAAGTCCTACAATTGGTCTAACTGCAATGCTTCGATATCGCCTTCGGGTTGTGGAGGTTAGACGGCAGTCGCTTCATGGAAAGTTTAGCCAAAATGAGCAGTTAGACTGGTAAAGCGGACCCTAGACTCCAAAGCTGAAAAGCTTCGGATACGACTGGGATTAACGCTGACATGAAGAAGAAGATAACACATAGTATTGTATAGTCATGTGTTATTTTAAAATGAACATACAGCTGTGCTGCTGGGGAGTTTGTTCCGCCACTTCTTCCCAGCGAAAGCACTAGGAAGTGTCGATGGGTGGGCATTTTGAGGGGACTGTCTTATGTAATATTGACGTTTAATAAGTGCTGATTCTCAGCCTAATTTGAATAAAAATTAGTTGATAGACTAAAATAAAACACATTTAATTTAGTCTATCAACAAGGGAATCCGAACCATGTTGTAGCGCGAATCAACGTAACCATCTAACCATAGACGTTGGCACAGCTCCAAAAAAAAAAAAAAAAATTACTTTGAAATAATGGTTTTTGTTTTCGTAACTAAAGCTTTATAAGCCTAGAAGCCTCTTAACACAAAGTCGTGGGCGGCCACCCACGTTGGCAGATCGTGGGAGGAAGTCCGCATTAACTCATCGTGGGCGGAACGCCTACGACGCCATTTTCCACCTTTGATAATGCTATTTCAAACTAAAAGGCGGGTACATGACGAAATTGCCGCTTTATGACTTTAAAAAGAGAACATGCTTTATTTTTAAAGGTCATTGAGGCATTTTTTCTTTCTTGCCTTTGCTTACAGTAACTAGGTGAACAAGCCTACCTCAGTTAGGTCTGACAGCGTTCAAGGCGAGAGTGGTCAGGCAGTTGACGACGGCGAGTGTTGCATCCAGTGTAATAAAATTAAAAAAATACTATGGGAGGTTGTGAGTATATAAAATTAGTGTAAAACTAGGGCAATATTATTTCACGACACGGTCGGCGTGTTGAAAGGGAGAGGGCCATAATATAACGGCTGTTTCTGACATCGACGCACAAACGAGTACCATGGATCCAGTACATGATTCTGAACCCCCCAGTGGCGGAACTTGTCGTCGGGTTTTTCGTGATAAAAAAAAAATGTAGTTTTATTCACTTTAGACCGTTCATAATTGCTACACTTTTACAACCCAATAAGATTTTAAAGTAAAAATTAATTAATTCGCTGATTACACAAAAAAGCGCAATGTGAACAAAACTCGAAAAAGTTCAAGTTCAAGTTCAAGTTCAAGTTCTTTATTTCATAACAAAAAATACATTTGTGTTGAAATATTTACATTAGGAATACAAATAAAAAAAAGCAACATAAATATTAGAATATAAGCAATCTCAAAGTGCAGTATTTATACATAGCAAACAAAGTCATTCTATATAGCAATTCATTACTGTGTGATCAGCTGATTTAATAGAGTTCACATCAGGGGTCAACGTCATACCCACAAACACGCGCGGCGGCACACTTGCAACGTTCAAAGGCCGAGCCTACACATTTTTTTAAACACTGTTATTTCTGTAACCGCTCATTAACGATATAAATGACTATCATAATTTTATTAGTGGCATGCGGTGTAGCCTTCTCGCGAAGTTTGCGTTAAGATGTCAGATACAGCCTGTATATACCACGCGAGCCCAGTGCGCGTTGCTAAATATCAATGTCTTCGAAATTTTGCGTCCATGACATGCTGGTTTCCTCGCGATGTATTCCTTCACCGTTTTGAGAGGAGTGGTGATGAAATAATTCACAAAAAGTAGAGCGCCTGATGGGGTTTGGACCTGCGACCTAAGCCTTGTAAGTCGCTGCCCTTAAAAATATGCATAAATAATTATTAATATTATTTCTCGGTGGTAGGCCATAACGTCGGCTGCCGGCAGAAGTTACCACCCACCAGACAAAGTCTTGCCGCCAAAAGATTCGTCGTGTTCGGCATGATGTCTGGTGAAGCCGTACAGAGGACGGATTTGAGCGATTGTGTTACGATGTGTGCCGGGTACGATGCACCAAATGTTGTTGTGTCGGGAGTTTGGTCGTGGAGGGTCTCCAGATCAATCTCCCTCTGGCGTAGCATCGTTGGTCGTGCTGTTGGGTTTAACATTGCACCACCTCGCTCAACTGCCGTCTTCCTTCCTATTCACTAATTTTTTTTTAAGTGAATAGGCTTAATAAACTAACGCGCTTTACCATCAACGATTGCATTGCTACTTACCATCAGGCGGGATTGCAGTCTAATCCTACTATAGCTCTTGTATGAGCTAATTTTCTTTACTCAATTAATTTAATATTTTTTAAAGTGAAAACGTCAAAAATGCGCGAATTCAAAAAGCATTGAATTCGCGTGAGCGTGGCCGATCCGACACCGTGATCGTGTTTTGTTTTTTTACTTTTTGTATATTCTGTTTTTTTTTAAACCATTTCAGTTTTCACTTTTGTGTTTTTTATGCATGAATATGAATATTTGCACTGGTCTGGCCGTGCCTCGGAAAGCACGCTAAGCCGTTGGTCCCGGTTGCCATACGAACATCTAATGGCAGTCGTTACGGGTTGTTGGAGCCCTCAAAAGTCCTACAATTGGTCTAACTGCAATGCTTCGATATCGCCTTCGGGTTGTGGAGGTTAGACGGCAGTCGCTTCATGGAAAGTTTAGCCAAAATGAGCAGTTAGACTGGTAAAGCGGACCCTAGACTCCAAAGCTGAAAAGCTTCGGATACGACTGGTATTAACGCTGACATGAAGAAGATTATACAATAAAATAACACATGACTATACAATACTATATTGTATAGTATTGTGTTACGATGTGTGCCGGGTACGATGCACCAAATGTTGTTGTGTCGGGAGTTTGGTCGTGGAGGGTCTCCAGATCAATCTCCCTCTGGCTTAGCATCGTTGGTCGTGCTGTTGGGTTTAACATTGCACCACCTCGCTCAACTGCCGTCTTCCTTCCTATTCACTAATTTTTTTTTAAGTGAATAGGCTTAATAAACTAACGCGCTTTACCATCAACGATTGCATTGCTACTTACCATCAGGCGGGATTGCAGTCTAATCCTACTATAGCTCTTGTATGAGCTAATTTTCTTTACTCAATTAATTTAATATTTTTTAAAGTGAAAACGTCAAAAATGCGCGAATTCAAAAAGCATTGAATTCGCGTGAGCGTGGCCGATCCGACACCGTGATCGTGTTTTGTTTTTTTACTTTTTGTATATTCTGTTTTTTTTTAAACCATTTCAGTTTTCACTTTTGTGTTTTTTATGCATGAATATGAATATTTGCACTGGTCTGGTCGTGCCTCGGAAAGCACGTTAAGCCGTTGGTCCCGGTTGCCATACGAACATCTAATGGCAGTCGTTACGGGTTGTTGGAGCCCTCAAAAGTCCTACAATTGGTCTAACTGCAATGCTTCGATATCGCCTTCGGGTTGTGGAGGTTAGACGGCAGTCGCTTCATGGAAAGTTTAGCCAAAATGAGCAGTTAGACTGGTAAAGCGGACCCTAGACTCCAAAGCTGAAAAGCTTCGGATACGACTGGGATTAACGCTGACATGAAGAAGAAGATAACACATAGTATTGTATAGTCATGTGTTATTTTAAAATGAACATACAGCTGTGCTGCTGGGGAGTTTGTTCCGCCACTTCTTCCCAGCGAAAGCACTAGGAAGTGTCGATGGGTGGGCATTTTGAGGGGACTGTCTTATGTAATATTGACGTTTAATAAGTGCTGATTCTCAGCCTAATTTGAATAAAAATTAGTTGATAGACTAAAATAAAACACATTTAATTTAGTCTATCAACAAGGGAATCCGAACCATGTTGTAGCGCGAATCAACGTAACCATCTAACCATAGACGTTGGCACAGCTCCAAAAAAAAAAAAAAAAATTACTTTGAAATAATGGTTTTTGTTTTCGTAACTAAAGCTTTATAAGCCTAGAAGCCTCTTAACACAAAGTCGTGGGCGGCCACCCACGTTGGCAGATCGTGGGAGGAAGTCCGCATTAACTCATCGTGGGCGGAACGCCTACGACGCCATTTTCCACCTTTGATAATGCTATTTCAAACTAAAAGGCGGGTACATGACGAAATTGCCGCTTTATGACTTTAAAAAGAGAACATGCTTTATTTTTAAAGGTCATTGAGGCATTTTTTCTTTCTTGCCTTTGCTTACAGTAACTAGGTGAACAAGCCTACCTCAGTTAGGTCTGACAGCGTTCAAGGCGAGAGTGGTCAGGCAGTTGACGACGGCGAGTGTTGCATCCAGTGTAATAAAATTAAAAAAATACTATGGGAGGTTGTGAGTATATAAAATTAGTGTAAAACTAGGGCAATATTATTTCACGACACGGTCGGCGTGTTGAAAGGGAGAGGGCCATAATATAACGGCTGTTTCTGACATCGACGCACAAACGAGTACCATGGATCCAGTACATGATTCTGAACCCCCCAGTGGCGGAACTTGTCGTCGGGTTTTTCGTGATAAAAAAAAAATGTAGTTTTATTCACTTTAGACCGTTCATAATTGCTACACTTTTACAACCCAATAAGATTTTAAAGTAAAAATTAATTAATTCGCTGATTACACAAAAAAGCGCAATGTGAACAAAACTCGAAAAACTATCCTATCAGCTGATTTAATAGAGTTCACATCAGGGGTCAACGTCATACCCACAAACACGCGCGGCGGCACACTTGCAACGTTCAAAGGCCGAGCCTACACATTTTTTTAAACACTGTTATTTCTGTAACCGCTCATTAACGATATAAATGACTATCATAATTTTATTAGTGGCATGCGGTGTAGCCTTCTCGCGAAGTTTGCGTTAAGATGTCAGATACAGCCTGTATATACCACGCGAGCCCAGTGCGCGTTGCTAAATATCAATGTCTTCGAAATTTTGCGTCCATGACATGCTGGTTTCCTCGCGATGTATTCCTTCACCGTTTTGAGAGGAGTGGTGATGAAATAATTCACAAAAAGTAGAGCGCCTGATGGGGTTTGGACCTGCGACCTAAGCCTTGTAAGTCGCTGCCCTTAAAAATATGCATAAATAATTATTAATATTATTTCTCGGTGGTAGGCCATAACGTCGGCTGCCGGCAGAAGTTACCACCCACCAGACAAAGTCTTGCCGCCAAAAGATTCGTCGTGTTCGGCATGATGTCTGGTGAAGCCGTACAGAGGACGGATTTGAGCGATTGTGTTACGATGTGTGCCGGGTACGATGCACCAAATGTTGTTGTGTCGGGAGTTTGGTCGTGGAGGGTCTCCAGATCAATCTCCCTCTGGCGTAGCATCGTTGGTCGTGCTGTTGGGTTTAACATAGCACCACCTCGCTCAACTGCCGTCTTCCTTCCTATTCACTAATTTTTTTTTTAAGTGAATAGGCTTAATAAACTAACGCGCTTTACCATCAACGATTGCATTGCTGCTTACCATCAGGCGGGATTGCAGTCTAATCCTACTATAGCTCTTGTATGAGCTAATTTTCTTTACTCAATTAATTTAATATTTTTTAAAGTGAAAACGTCAAAAATGCGCGAATTCAAAAAGCATTGAATTCGCGTGAGCGTGGCCGATCCGACACCGTGATCGTGTTTTGTTTTTTTACTTTTTGTATATTCTGTTTTTTTTAAACCATTTCAGTTTTCACTTTTGTCGGTCGGAGAGACATAATTATGTCGGCTAACGCAGGCCAGTAATACCCATGAGTTAAAATAATGCCATTTAGCCACTTTCGGGCTTCTGACTTCCCGATGATTCGCCGACAGCCGACAGCCGGGACCGACGGCTTAACCTGTTCTCCAAGGCAAGGCAAGGTCTTGTTATGTAAACTAAAGATATCTTCCAACCGCGCTGTGTACCTTACCATAATCGATCTAAGCCACGAGCCTCTCATGGCCTCATGCCAATGCCGGCAAGAAAACATATTATTGTTTTCTCAGAATTTGCTTCACTAAATAGAGAAGAAAGAACATTGTGATCTGACAATCAAAATGTTCTTTATTCTCAATGAAATACGGTCGCTATTAAGTTGCTGCCATTAACAAGTCTTTCGAAATGATGGGGTTTACCATACATTATTTTCGGTCTTGGTTCTTAATCTCGGCCAAGAACGAAAAGCTTAACTCGGTCGAACCTTATTTAAAAATTATTGTCATTTTTTGTCCCCGTGATTAGCATAGGTCGGAATAGGTAGAGTGATTTTTGGTACTTGTATCATAAATGTTCACAGAAAGAAGAACGTGGATAAGCCATTTTCCCGGAATTTAATTCCAGATCCAAGTAAATATTGTTAATGTTGGTAGTGACATTATTAGTACTCAATTCATTTAAAGGAAGGTAACAAAACTAAACTAATTTATTATTTACTTGTTGAAAAATAAAAACAATCAAATTCCGATCGAAGCATTAGGTAATACATTTCAATATTTTATTTTTAGCCTCTAATGAAGGGTATGGCCAAATCAAACGGTTTTACGACTTAATATAATTTATACATTTTTTTTTAATAATCAACCAGTTCCGTAAATCTGGGGGAATGTCCATATTAATATATATGTTTCCGATCAATGACCCCAATTCACTCTACCTATTCCGACCTATGGCTGATTAGACTGCGGCTAGATCTTGAACTTTTCAAATTACGAGCCTGGCCACGAAAACCCTAATCCAATAACAAACCATTACTATGAATTTTAATCAATCGTGGTCGCTAACAATGGACCTTATAAGAAAGCTGAAGGTCACTCAAAGTGGACTATGTTTAGGGTTTCACGCGTGATCAATTTAGGAATGAGGAGATCCGCAGAAGAACGAGAGTAACCGACATAGCCCGAAATGAAATGAAATCGTTTATTAAGCAAGTAGGATCACCGATCACTTTTACACGTCATGTTTTTTTTTTTTTTAACTAGATGAAGCAGAACTAGATTTCCTAACTGACGACTACCTCTGAGAAGAAATAGCCGAAACAAACTCAGGGATCATCGTCTTTTTTGAAGTCCAGACATTAAAAATGAAGATGTTTACAATAATTTACCTTATAATTACGCATATTGCTTAATAACAATGCTTCACAGAGCGAACAGCTCAGTCCCAAGCTTTTGCAAAGTTTGGCCTTTATATACTTTTTAAATCGTTTAATGGGTAAGTTTCGAATGTCCATGGGAAGCTTGTTGTAAAAGTGTATACATTGACCCATGAACGAGTTGCCTACTCTGTGGAGACGAGTGTGATGTACAGCAAGACTGTGTTTGTTCCTGGTATTTATATTATGAATATCACTTATTTTCTTAAAACCCGACATATTTTTATGTACATACATAAGATTTTCAAATATATATTGCGAAGTTACAGTCAGAATGTTCACCTCTCTGAATTTTTCTCTAAGAGAATCTCAGGACCAAGGTTGTAAATGGCTCGAACAGCCCTTTTCTGTAAACAATTATGAACTGCAACACTACAATGGCAGTGGGCCGGGCACACTGCCCTTAGGACGGATGCCCGATGGAGCCGACGACCTGGTGAAGGTCGCGAGAAATCGCTGGATGCGGGAGGCGCAGGACCGGTCGTCTTGGAGATCCTTGGAGAAGGCCTATGTCCAGCAGTGGACGTCTTTTGGCTGAAATGACGATGACGAATCATTTTGAAGCATGTTCCTAATCCGTTGCTCCTTATGTTCAAATAATGTATCCGCTCAACTACGTAAATAACGCAATGAAAGTTGTGTAACTGTCAAAACGAAACCTTTGCTACTGATAGTGCGTTATGTAATTACTGAGATGAATTCATGATGAAAGTTCAATCCTCGTCCTCCGTGGCGCAGCGGTCAACACGCCTGCCTGCGACGTGGAGACCCCGGGTTCGATCCCCCGCCAGGTCGTGATGGAAAACGATCTTTTCCTGATTGGCCTGGGTCTTGGGTGTTTATCTATATATGTATCTATTATAAATATAGTATCGTTGAGTTAGTATCCCATAACACAAGCCTCGAACTTACTTTGGGGCTAGCTCAATCTGTGTGATTTGTCCGTATACAATATTATGTAAAGAAAACCCTGTCCGATCCGTAAAGGTATTGTTATGTATCAAAAACTGATTCTACTAATGGATACAAAACCGTGATAAACTTAAAAAAAAAAATCCCTAAAAAAAATAGATATTATTTCGCAAAAAGGGGTAACTTAATACACGTGCGGTAAGCAACCCTTCCGCGGGCGGCGGGCGGCAGGGCATTCGGCACGTGGTCGCATCGCTATTCGCTCAAAGAATACCGGTGTTGTCACTTTTTTAAAAATTACCAAATTTCGGGGAAGTTGGAATTAATTCGTGGGAAAAAAAAGATTATTTCAAAATTCATTAGTATTGTGTCTATGATGATTCAGGCGCGTGCGCTCCATACAAGCAGATAAGCTGTGCATACCCTAATAGTCTTCTAAAAAAATATATAATAATTTATAATATACTACAGTAAAATAATTTATATACTACAAACTTAAAACTGAAAGACTTTGTTAATCAGTTATTGATAACACTGCCATCTATTGGGCCTAGTGCTAACGAGACACATCAGTTGCCTTAGGCGCGACACACGCGCCACTTCTCATAGCGGCGTAAGCATAAACAAAATGTGCCTCTTCCGTATCTATCTGTGTATAAAATTATTTGCTTGTGTGCCTAAACTGTTGTGTACGTGTGCGTGAAATTTCTTTGGGTTTAAAGCCCATGATAAGCACAGCTTCTAATAATGCGACGAATTTAAGAAGTTCAGAAATATAGCATGATTGTTGTTCGTTCAAATACCTTTTTATTTTAGCAGCTTATGTTGTTTCATTATTGGTGTATTTGGATAAATATGTACCTATAATGATTGTTTTAAGCGGAATTGAATATTCATTTATTTTAGAGTTTTTGGTTTAAGGGCCTTAGTCTCATTTAGTAGCGTAAAATGGTCACTTTAGGAAGCTAATTTCTAATTAACGGCTTGGTTTTGAGATTTGAAAAAAATATATCTTGTCTATTGATTCATGTACAACATTTACTAAAGATGATTTTTTCGTAGGATTTTGCCTTTTGCCTTAAAAAAATAGTTACCAAAACGCTATTTTTGGCTAATATTCGTTATTACTTCTAAACGGCATTGATGTGTGGAAATATTTTTACACTGAAAAATTCGCGGTTAGAAGTACTACAGATATGCAAGAGCGTATTTAAATCCATCAACATTTGCCAAGAAAATATCCTTATTTTGAAACATAGGTTTAGAGGTGCTCTGCGCGGGCGCGGGCGGCAGTCGTGCGTTAGCATTCAGACGGGAGGGTTGTGTCGCTTGCTGCTCTGCTCCGGCTATCGCCGACTACGCGTGGTTGTCTGTGTGAGTGCAAATATTTACGAGCGAATCGTGTCAGTGTACGTTCATAGATTAGCTCGCAAATGAGAATTGAAGATGCGTCTGGTGGCGTAAGTATCTATCTACCTATACTCTTGTATTTATACCTACATATTACTGTATTTTTCTTTATAATTACTATTAGCTTTTGTAACCATTTTTCTTTTACAATTGAAGTTAAACAATTACGAATTGTTCCAGGAAATCTAGAAAGTAATCTTTAGACTTGAAAGGCAATAATCCGACTAACTACATCCGCTGATAATATACAGGGTGCCAGGGAAACGCTTCCGAAAACGAAGACAGGTGATAAGGCTAGTGATTCTCGATACGATACCATCAAAAAATGAGGATTTTTTTTTACAATTTTACTTAAGCATTTTTCGTACACTATGCTGTGGGAACAGTTAAATGAGTTAAATGAAACCATTATTTGCGATTAAACATTTTTTTTTTCTTTACAACTCTAACAAGTAATGTATTCGTAAATAAATAATCAGCTGACAGCTGACGCTCGCGCATACACTCGAGTTCAACGACCGCGTGCGGTCACCGACATCGCGACGCGCGACGTGCGATGCGCCGGCTAACTTAGTGCGGCGGGGCCATGTGATCGGACTATCTTCCTAAACTACTAACCTTCACTCGATCGCTTGAAGCAAATGTCTTTTCAGTTCACTTCTACCTAGTTGTGGGATATCTGCTTACGGGTTCCATTCGTGCAAGGATCGTAATGATTTTCCCCTTGAACAGGGTTACAATTTTATTTTGATCTGAACGTTCAAATTTACAAATCAGAAAAATCTAGTTTACTTTGCTTAACCTTGAGGCCCATATCGAAGGTACTTAGATACCTACAGCCGGCAGTGTGGCTGTAAGGCCATAAAAATCCTTTGTAAAGCGCCGCTAAAATAAAGAAAAATAAACATTACAGAGGCGTCAACAGTTTTAATTGATTGATCGTGAATTTAATAACAGTTTTGTATTATGTCGATAATCGCTAGTAAATGAAATAAAGCAAAAGATCGCTGACATCAGCTGTAATTGACTAAAATTTTTTCATCGCATGTGAATCAATTGAATTTGAACTTTATAATAATGTAATTAAAGTCACACGATGCGTGCTCGTTTATTGCAAGAACTGGATCCTTCATTTAGTAAGTAAACCTAATCAATTTAAAGTGAATAATTAAATTAATTGAATCTAAGAAACCAGTTAAATCTTATTTAAAAGTTAGAAAATGAAAACAGTTTGTAATAAAGCATAAGTACAATTTCCTAACAATTAAAATCAATTGATTTCTGATCTCGTAATTATTCTTTTAGCATTTTCGCCTCTGTAAACACACCGCTTTAACCTACGCGACCGCCGGGAACTCCCCCAAAGCGTTTGACCTTCATAGTACATCTTTAGTTAATAATTAGTGTTCCTTGCGACTCGGTTCGTGAGCTTGTGCGTTACGTTTGTAACCGATTATTTAATTATTGTTTTGTTAGTTTTAAATTTGTGTTTAGTTATTAGGTATTGTTACGTTTTTAGTGCTGTTTTATTCTTTTTAGTTATAACTTTTTGTTGTTTTAGACAATGCCTGAGGCATACGTGTACAGTGCTCGTGAATACGGCAACATGTTGATGTGTTTAGGAGAAGAATTCTAGGACCAGTGTTTCTACCGCAGCGTCTCAATGGATCAGCATATCTTAATTTTATAAATGGACATTTAAATGATATGCTAGAATGTGTCTGTGGCTGAATTTCGTCGAGCATGGTTCCAGCACGATGGAAGCATGCTCGTTACGCGTCCCGTCCGCGAGCGTCTCACTGAGCTTTTTAATGACTGCTGGATCGGAAGGCTGGGGCCGCACGCCTGGCCGTTCACCCGACTTAACGCCGTTGGACTTCTTTTTATGGGGGTATGTGAAAGAAAGAGTGTTTGATCGGGAATGTGACAGTGCTGATGAAATGCGGGGCAGAATAGTGAGTGTTTTTAATAAACTACGTGAAGAATGTGTTGAGGAATACTGATGCCTCGTGTTCACGGATCGACACAGCGACGGGCCCGGCTTTGTATTGAAATGAATGGAACTCAGTTCGAGCCAAACCTCATAAGGTCGCAAAGGATTTAGACAGGTACGTAAAATGCCTCTGTCAGCTTTTTACAATGGACTACAATTGCGATTTTGAAAGTGATGTTTGTAAATTGCGTATAAATCGGCTCTTTTCGGCGGCGGCTCTTTTAAGCGCGGGCGCGGTAGTGCGACGTCGCCTTGCGTGTCAGTGACCTCATGTTTCGTACGCTATCCAATGCTTGTTTACGAAATATGAAGTCTTGAAAATAATCAATTTAAAGCGAAAGGTTATTGGTATCCGTTTGCATTTAGGTTGTATATAATCTACGTTCTGGCTTCGGAAGCGTTCTCCTTACACCCTGTAGAAGACTCTATTCAGGTAAGTAAACACTCGCACTTAGATTATAATTTATAGGTTTGTAAGGAGATTTAAAAATAAAAATCTTATTAGAAATTTACGTAACTTGAAAATGTGATTTTTTGTTTATGGTGATATAAACCAAAAATTAGGACTCAATTAAAGGTTTTGGTGTAAAAACAGTTTTACAAAAAGTTTTGAGTTGATAGGACTTTTAGTTTTTGCGATATTAGCAAAAATGTGTAATAAAAACTCTTACTTGGATTATTTTAAATGATTCTTCCTGTAAATATTTTATTTCTATATGTAATTGTTTAAAGTAGCCGAAGCCGATGGACGCGGGCTGGCGGGCTTGGAATGTCACAGTTATCAGTAAATTTTTTTGACGTCCTCCGTGGCGCAGCGGTCAACACGCCTGCCTGCGACGTGGAGGCCGCGGGTTCGATTCCCGGCCAGGTCATGATGGAAAACGATCTTTTCCTGATTGGCCTGGGTCTTGGATGTTTATCTATATATGTATCTATTATAAATATAGTATCGTTGAGTTAGTATCCCATAACACAAGTCTCGAACTTACTTTGGGGCTAGCTCAATCTGTGTGATTTGTCCGTATATATACAGTATGTTAAGAAAACCCTGTCCGACCCGTAAGGATAATAAAGGTTAAGTAAACACATGACCAAATATGATATAAAATTTTACGTAATCATCATAGTACCAATACAAATGAATTTTGAAATAACTTCCCCGAAATTTGGTAATTTTTAAAAAAGTGACAACACCGGTATTATTATGAGCGAATAGCGACAGCGATGCGACCACGTGCCGCGTGCCCTGCCGCCCGCCGCCCGCGGAAGGGTGCTTAACGCATATTTATTAAGTTACCTCTTTTTGCGAAATAATATTTATTTTTTTAGAGGGATTTTTTTTTAAGTTAGCCTGGTTTTGTATGCATTAGTAGAATCAGTTATCGATACCTAACAACACCTTCACGGGTCGGACAGGGTTTTCTTAACATACTGTAGGATATATATATATATATATATATATATATATATTCTGTTTTTCACAAATAATATTGTAATAACATTTTTCGACTTACAGAAAAGAAGAGAAAGAAACCAATCGACAGAACTTAAAAGTTTAATTTGCTTTTTAGGTCGAACACTAACGCAGTTGATTCTAGGTCAGACATCCATACAGAATGTCGTCAAGAAAATGATAATATTATATATCTCTATGTGCACAAAAAAACGACGCAAGTTCCATCATCATCATTCAGGTAAAATTATGCCTGCATGTCCTACAACCTATATTTTTAGTTTACAAATATATCATATACCTGTAAAATTTTTTTTTTTTGTTAATTCTTAATTAATTTTTCTTGATAAATTCTTAATTCCTTGACAAAAATCTCTAACAGTGTTGCAAGGGTTAATTAAAATGTATGTTATATATTTTTTTAGCTCAAAATATCACCAAAACCTCAACAAATCTCAAGCTTGTTTCATCGAAGGGCGACGCATAATTAATATTGCTTACTTTTCTTCAGAACTAAAGAAAATTGCCAAGCACGGAGAATTATAGACTGTGGTTTAGGATCTGCGGATATTGTTGGAGAACGACAAGTGGGACTACATTCCCTATTTATTTTTAAATGCCGTATGTGTATGGAAACATTTTGCACATCCTACAGAAATCAATATCAGCTGTGCAGTTGTAGGAACAATAGAAATAGACTGTGGCCATTCTCAACTGCAAGAAATTTCTGCAGCTTTAGATATGCCTATAATCTCGCATGTTATTTATTGGATCGAAGAATTAAAATTTACAGATTTTAAAATAACTCGTGTTTTATTTGAAACCTCATTACGACGAAGTACATTCAATCCGACGTCACTGACACAGTATAAATAGGGTACTATCTCTTTATGGAAAACGGCCGAAACTACGAGCTTTGTAATCTCAAGGCATCTATATAAAGCACGGTTAGCGCAGCGGTTAAGCTATTGACTGCTGCGCTGCTTGTCGCGGGTTCAATTCCCGCGCGGAACAAATATTCAGAACATGTCCTACAAGTAGTTGTTCCGGGTCTGGCTGTTGGTGTCTGTGAATTTATATGTTTAAAAATGCACCCACGATAAAAGTAATTTCTAGTGTGGTTCAACGTTTTTTTTTTTAAATAAAAATATCACAAAGTGCCTAGTGCGCGTTTGGTTTACGTTAACGCGATGAACTCGTTTATGTTATTCGCATTAGTAATTAATTCAAGGACACTGCAAAGACATGATACTCATATACTGAAAAGTAGTGAAAAAAAAATTCAAATATGTTGAATCGGTAGATATTACCATCTACCATTATTTTTTATGTTAATGTTTTGATATATTATAATGTGTGGGTACTTGTTTTACAAATGTCTGTCAGTCTGCGATCGGCCATTAAACTGTCATTGAGGTCATTGAGGCTACTATACCCGTTAACGGGTATAGTAGCCTCAATGACCTTGTGCATGTGGGCGGAGCTAAACGCCGTACTCCCGAATTCGTAAAATGCGCGCGGTGGCGCGCTAAACTAAAACCACAATCAAAGAATATCCAGAGATGCAGACAAGCCGCGTGTAGGTCGCGATTTGTGCCTACGATTTCAGACGGGGGTATGGATGCAAGACGATAAATGTATATTTTGCATTGATAAATGGTAATATCGTACTATAATATATTTTTAGTATTCTTGATCAATGTTTAAATAAAATCAAGGAGTGCTCGTTATACAGTTTAATGGTCGATCGCAGACTGACAGAAATTTGTAAAACAAGTACCCACACATTATAATATATCATAACATTAACATAAAAAATAATGGTAGATGGTAATATCTATCGATTCAACATATTTGAATTTTTTTTTTCACTACTTTTCAGTATATGAGTATCATGTCTTTGCAGTGTCCTTGAATTAATTACTAATGCGAATAACATAAACGAGTTCATCGCGTTAACGTAAAACAAACGCGCACTAGGCACTTTGTGATATTTTTATTAAAAAAAAAAACGTTGAACCACACTAGAAATTACTTTTTTCGTGTGTGCATTTTTAAACATATAAATTCACAGACACAAACAGCCAGACCCGGAACAACTACTTGTAGGACATGTTCTGAATATTTGTTCCGCGCGGGAATCGAACCCGCGACACGCAGCGCAGCAGTCAATAGCTTAACCGCTGCGCTAACCGTGCTTTATATAGATGCCTTGAGATTACAAAGCGCGTAGTTTCGGCCGTTTTCCATAAAGAGATAGTACCCTATTTATTACTGTGTCAGTGACGTCGGATTGAATGTACTTCGTCGTAATGAGGTTTCAAATAAAACACGAGTTATTTTAAAATCTGTAAATTTTAATTCTTCGATCCAATAAATAACATGCGAGATTATAGGCATATCTAAAGCTGCAGAAATTTCTTGCAGTTGAGAATGGCCACAGTCTATTTCTATTGTTCCTACAACTGCACAGCTGATATTGATTTCTGTAGGATGTGCAAAATGTTTCCATACACATACGGCATTTAAAAATAAATAGGGAATGTAGTCCCACTTGTCGTTCTCCAACAATATCCACAGATCCTAAACCACAGTCTATAATTCTCCGTGCTTGGCAATTTTCTTTAGTTCTGAAGAAAAGTAAGCAATATTAATTATGCGTCGCCCTTCGATGAAACAAGCTTGAGATTTGTTGAGGTTTTGGTGATATTTTGAGCTAAAAAAATATATAACATACATTTTAATTAACCCTTGCAACACTGTTAGAGATTTTTGTCAAGGAATTAAGAATTTATCAAGAAAAATTAATTAAGAATTAACAAAAAAAAAAATTTTACAGGTATATGATATATTTGTAAACTAAAAATATAGGTTGTAGGACATGCAGGCATAATTTTACCTGAATGATGATGATGGAACTTGCGTCGTTTTTTTGTGCACATAGAGATATATAATATTATCATTTTCTTGACGACATTCTGTATGGATGTCTGACCTAGAATCAACTGCGTTAGTGTTCGACCTAAAAAGCAAATTAAACTTTTAAGTTCTGTCGATTGGTTTCTTTCTCTTCTTTTCTGTAAGTCGAAAAATGTTATTACAATATTATTTGTGAAAAACAGAATATATATATATATATATATATATATCCTACAGTATGTTAAGAAAACCCTGTCCGACCCGTGAAGGTGTTTTTAGGTATCGATAACTGATTCTACTAATGCATACAAAACCAGGCTAACTTAAAAAAATCCCCCTAAAAAAATAAATATTAATTCGCAAAAAGAGGTAACTTAATAAATATGCGTTAAGCACCCTTCCGCGGGCGGCGGGCGGCAGGGCACGCGGCACGTGGTCGCATCGCTGTCGCTATTCGCTCATAATAATACCGGTGTTGTCACTTTTTTAAAAATTACCAAATTTCGGGGAAGTTATTTCAAAATTCATTTGTATTGGTACTATGATGATTACGTAAAATTTTATATCATATTTGGTCATGTGTTTACTTAACCTTTATTATCCTTACGGGTCGGACAGAGTTTTCTTAACATACTGTATATGTATATACGGACAAATCACACAGATTGAGCTAGCCCCAAAGTAAGTTCGAGACTTGTGTTATGGGATACTAACTCAACGATACTATATTTATAATAGATACATATATAGATAAACATCCAAGACCCAGGCCAATCAGGAAAAGATCGTTTTCCATCATGACCTGGCCGGGAATCGAACCCGCGGCCTCCACGTCGCAGGCAGGCGTGTTGACAGCTGCGCCACGGAGGACGTCAAAAAAATTTACTGATAACTGTGACATTCCAAGCCCGCCAGCCCGCGTCCATCGGCTTCGGCTACTTTAAACAATTACATATAGAAATAAAATATTTACAGGAAGAATCATTTAAATAATCCAAGTAAGAGTTTTTATTACACATTTTTGCTAATATCGCAAAAACTAAAAGTCCTATCAACTCAAAACTTTTTGTAAAACTGTTTTTACACCAAAACCTTTAATTGAGTCCTAATTTTTGGTTTATATCACCATAAACAAAAAATCACATTTTCAAGTTACGTAAATTTCTAATAAGATTTTTATTTTTAAATCTCCTTACAAACCTATAAATTATAATCTAAGTGCGAGTGTTTACTTACCTGAATAGAGTCTTCTATATTATCAGCGGATGTAGTTAGTCGGATTATTGCCTTTCAAGTCTAAAGATTTCTTTCTAGATTTCCTGGAACAATTCGTAATTGTTTAACTTCAATTGTAAAAGAAAAATGGTTACAAAGGCTAATAGTAATTATAAAGAAAAATACAGTAATATGTAGGTATAAATACAAGAGTATAGGTAGATAGATACTTACGCCACCAGACGCATCTTCAATTCTCATTTGCGAGCTAATCTATGAACGTACACTGACACGATTCGCTCGTAAATATTTGCACTCACACAGACAACCACGCGTAGTCGGCGATAGCCGGAGCAGAGCAGCAAGCGACACAACCCTCCCGTCTGAATGCTAACGCACGACTGCCGCCCGCGCCCGCGCAGAGCACCTCTAAACCTATGTTTCAAAATAAGGATATTTTCTTGGCAAATGTTGATGGATTTAAATACGCTCTTGCATATCTGTAGTACTTCTAACCACGAATTTTTCAGTGTAAAAATATTTCCACACATCAATGCCGTTTAGAAGTAATAACGAATATTAGCCAAAAATAGCGTTTTGGTAAATATTTTTTTAAGGCAACAGGCAAAATCCTACGAAAAAATCATCTTTAGTAAATGTTGTACATGAATCAATAGACAAGATATATTTTTTTCAAATCTCAAAACCAAGCCGTTAATTAGAAATTAGCTTCCTAAAGTGACCATTTTACGCTGCTAAATGAGACTAAGGCCCTTAACACAAAAGAAAGGTTGTCTTTATAAAAAAGTATTATGATAATTATATGTGGTTAGCAGGTTGTGTAGTGTGTACACACAAATAAATTGTTTTGTTTCTCGTGTAGGTATATTATTTTAAAACACGGCATTGACAGTTCGTTTGAATTTCAATACTATACTTTATGTTGTAATAATTTTCCTGAAGTTTACAAATTAGCAAAATTTAATAGTTATGATTCCAATGAGTAGTGCATTACGCATATTTATGAAAGATTTGTCTATATTTCCATTTTAAAAGAACTTTTAGCGATTTCAAAACGATCTTATATATATTTGATTTTTACAGAGTTATTTAAAAATAGATAGGCGCGTTGATTTAATTTATAGATAGTAAAATATATTTTTTTTAGTTTTTTGAGAAATAAATTATTACTTATTTACAGTTGAGTTAGTAATACCATTTCATTGTATTTTGACAGCCTCCATGGCGTAGCGGCAGCGAACGCGGCCGCTGCGTAAGGAGGCGCGGGTTCGATCCTCGCGCAGTGTAAGTATTTGTATGCATGAATATGAATATTTGCACTGGTCTGGTCGTGCCTCGGAAAGCACGTTAAGCCGTTGGTTTCGGTTGCCATACGAACATCTAGTGGCAGTCGTTACGGGTTGTTGGAGCCCACAAAAGTCCAACAATTGGTCTAACTTCAATGCTTCGATATTGCCTTCGCGTTGTGGAGGTCAGACGGCAGTCGCTTCACGGAAAATGTCGAAATTTCGCCAAAATCAGCAATTATACTGGAAAAGCGAACCCCAGATTCCAAAGCTTTGGATGCGACTGATATTAACCCTGAGATGATGATGATGATTTCATTGTATTCATTTGGGCAAAAAAAAAACCTAATACCCCACGTATATCATTTATTTGACTTGTTCTTATCATCAATCACATACTTAGATGTTCATTGTAGCCACGCACAAACATCAATTCAATGTTGACATGCGAAAAAGTACGCGACTATGTTAAATTGAAACTACGTCTAAGTTACGTTTTTTAGTTTTACCATATACACCATGACTTTTTATTCGTCTTACAAAAGCAGTCCACATCATGTATCCAATGACTAGTTAACGTTCATAAAATAAAAATAGATATTTATGAAATTTCATTAATTTAAAAACAAAAATTATGTACATTATTATCACGTGGTTAAAAATAATAAAAACATCCTGTCGCGAGCGCAGGTATCAATGGAGTGGCTCGCGGGCGAGGCGCGGGGCGCGGTGTCTTTGTCAGAGTTCATTCAACTAGCGCAAGATAGGTTTCTTACTGTCAGTGCGTAGGTCAGTTGTAAATTAAAATCCACTTAATTCCAATTCTCCATTCATAGGGCTTAGGACCGTCAAAAACAATTTTCGTATTAAAACCGAATCAAAGTGATTGAAACGGTACTACACAAAATCCATCGTTAATTAACAAACTTTTTCAGTTGTTTATCTACTATGACGTGCAAGTGAAATATTTGTTTGCAAACTAAGTATCAAGCGACTGATAGTTGAGAGGCGCGGGCGGGGTGAAGGGTGTACCTATCAACGCGAGCGCCACGTCTTGGTCGCAAACCTGTTTGTACTTGTTTGCGTGCTCGAAATGGGAATATGATTGACCAGACGAGTGTTACGTCCCGTCATCAAATAACATCGGGACCTCCCGTTATCGCGTCACCGGGCCCCATTAATGTATCCGATAAGGACTTAGTGACCGCCTTGCGTCGTCGTCGGCATTTGTTAATCTGCGTACGACTCGTATTTTGTTTACATTATGTTATTATTTCGGAGTAATGATATTTAAGCTTTTGTTATTTGGCAGATGATTAATAAACATGGGGCCCAGCTTTTAGTTCATGTTATTCAATTATTCCGTTTTGTGAGAGTGCCCAATACAGACGCTGTTTTAACACTTCGTCTCTTTATTTTGCCACCCTGACCCACCTTCTTTTACACTTCATACTTATGTTTCCAAGGTAGTGTGTATGTTTACAAGGTAGCTTTAGGTAAGAATCATACGGCCGATTTCAATAACTTCAATCAATTTGTCGTTGTAATTTAGACGAAATTCCACCAAAATTCTTCACGCACATTTTGTTCGCAATTGTGTACCTACACGTCGACGCGAGTCTACAGCTATGACTTGTGTTCACGCACAAAGGCAGGTATCAATTTTCAGAAACATTTTAAAAATGTTCGTAACTTCGCACTGTTTACTAGAACGAGTACATTGCCGGGCACCTGTGTTTCTGGCGTATTTAAAGAATGGGAATTAACTGAATTATTTACACTAATTACTAATTTGGTATTTACAAATGATCACTTTTTATTTACATGGATAAGCAGTCTTTACCTGTATTGCAGCAACTGTTCAAATTGCCTACCATTTTGTTCGATGCACAAAGAGGCACGTTTTTGAATATTGTCTTTTAATTTATTTAAAGTCACTCTGTCTTGTTTCACTGTATCAAAAACAGCAATTATTTGCTGTTTTAATTGTTTTACATTGTGTGCTTCTTCGGTGTACACTAGTCTTTTTACTTCAGACCACAAAAAGAAAAGTCTAATTGTGTCAAATCCGGGCTGCGAGGTGGCCACGCCACGGGACCACCTCGCCCGATCCACCTGTCACCAAACTCGCGGTTTTAGGTACTCTCGCACTGAACGATAATCTTAAACAGCTGACTGCACTAGGTAGGTACTCTACTCACGTACTAGCGATCGCGAATAACACGTGATTCCCGGTCGCCCGCGCACAATGTTTCGCTTCCGGGGTTAGAACGCAAACTGAGCTGAGCCCACCTATTTATTTTTTAAGTGAAAGTGACACCAACAGTCGCGCGCGCCGCACTTGCTAAAGGATAGCGCCCGACATTCTTATTGGCTTACGTTATTTTGTCTCAGAAAATGATGAATGAAATGAATTGACCAATAGATTTGGGTATTTTGTCCGTTTGATACGTAAACATTATTAACAGGATGTTTCGTATTTCTGATGTATTATTTATTTTTCGCTATACTTATTATCTTAATTAAAGGTACAAAACAAATAATCGCGGCTAGGGGTATATTATGTCGGATACAGTCAGTGCACCATCTTTGTAAGACGACTAAAATGTCATGGTGTATAAGCACAGAGATTTGGGTAGTAGGTATAATATGTATGCCTACCCTCAACAAAATCTTTGTGCACGCCCCTGTGATGATTACGTAAAATTTTATATTGTATTTGGTCAAGTGTTCACCTAACCTTTATTATCCCTTATGGGTCGGACAGGGTTTTCTTTACATATTGTATATAAAAAAAAAACCCCAACTTTCAATGATCTAAATTCGGACGGACTGAGTTCTGATGCAGTGCGTGAGCCCTCATTCAAATAGTATAAGGCTACATAGGACCGATATTTCTAGTATGCGAAACGGATGCAACGCAGAACCGCTGCGGGGTTTTTTTTTTTACCGCAATCCCTCCTTATGGTAAGCAGTGATGCAATCGTTGATGGCAAAGCGCGCTAGTTTATTAGAAAGAAGACGGCAGTTGAGCGAGGACCCTCCACGACCAAATTCCCGACACAACAACATTTGGCGCATCGTACCCGGCACATATCGGAACACAACTGCTCAGACCCGACCTCCGTACGGATTCACCAGACATCATGCCGGAACACGACAAATGGCTTGGCGGCAAGGCTTTGTCTGGTGGGTGGTAACTTCTGCCGGCGGCCATTTTTGGGTTTAAAATTACATCACCTCTCTCAATTGCCATCTTCCTTCCTTTTCACTCAGTTTTTTTAGTGAATAGGATCTTAATAAAGTAGAGATCTAGATCTTAATTAAACTTTATATTCAAGTGTACTAACACAGTTTACTTAGTTCGCGTAAGCTTTAGCCAAAAGCAGTTTTATTACAAAACGAAATCTGTCTTCTTTCTTTATTTTTTTGCTTCGCACGGTTTGTGCATTTAGCCAATGTCACGTAATTATGAATTATTCATGTCGAAAAAGACGGCGGCGTGACCCGTCTTACGAGTGAGGTTTGGGGCAAAGTCATGATGTGGCCACTATGCTGCGATATTTCACTGTTCTTTATGAACTATTTACTAAATGCATTTTTTACTACATAAATCACGCACTTTTATTTAGTAAACAACACTATAAATAATTTTAAAAGTCCAATGAAAAACGAGCGTGACACTCAGCTTGACTTTCCCCCTAAAACCCCAAAACGAAATCTAACTTGAGTTCTTCTAATTTGTATTTAGAACTTTATTTAGATTTATGCAAAATTCTTAACACAAAAGTGACAACTTAATAACGAAATAAACTGTCATTTTTATATAAAGAACTGTATTTCTATGACGGTTAAGTTCATAATTCAATAACTATTTCGGTGAGTTTAACCTGCCCCCTAATCGGCGAACACATATTTGTCAAATGATTGCGACTAGTTGGCATCAGTTGGGTTCGTTCGTACCGCTCATTGGTCCGTTCGGTCCAAACGATCCCAACTAGTTGCAATCATTTGACAAAAATGTGTTCGCCGATTAGGGGGCTGGTGCAAATAAAATCCATGTTTTATACGAAAAGGTCACCACACAACACCTAATTCTCGAGATATTTCTTTTTTTTTTTTTTTTTTTTTTCATAAATTGATATTTTTTAAAATAATGAATTCATCTCTAAATAAATCAATAATAACTAAAAACTGAATAAGAAAAATTGGCTATAAACAGGTCAGATAACATTATTTAACAACTAAATGATAATCAAACAAAGTTAGGTAAAAAATACTCTGCTGCCGCAACATATGACCTTATACAGTATGTTAAGAAAACCCTGTCTGACCCATAAGGATAATAAAGGTTAGGTAAACATGACCAAATATAATATAAAATTTTACGTAATCATCATAGTACCAATACAAATGAATTTTGAAATAATCTTTTTTCCCGTGAATTAATTCGAACTTCCCCGAAATTTGATAATTTTTAAAAAGTGACAACACCGGTATTATTATGAGCGAATAGCGATGCGACCACGTGCCGCGTGCCCTGCCGCCCGCCGTCCGCGGAAGGGTGCATAACGAACATTTATTAAGTTGCCTCTTTTTGCGAAATAATATTTATTTTTTTAGTAGGGGGAATTTTTTTATAATTTATCCCGGTTTTGTATCCATTAGTAGAATCAGTTATCGATACCTAACAACACCTTCACGGGTCGGACAGGGTTTTCTTAACATGCTGTATAAATGCGAAAGTTTGTGGAGAATGTGTGGATAGAAGCTTGGTACTCTTTCACGGAAAAACTACGGAACGGATGTTGATTTAATTTGGCACACTGATGGTTTATAACCAGTAATAACACATAGGATAATTTTTATTCCAATATTTCCACGGGATCCAACGCTAATGCGGGCAAAACCGCGGGGCGCGGCTAGTTTTGAGTGAATGAAACCCAGTTTCGTTCGATGTTCAAAAAGATCTCAAAAAAGAGCGCGAGAAAGAAGTTCTAATTTCAAAAATCTTTACTTTTATGAAACAAACCAGTTTTAAAAATACACTGTGTTGATAAATAACACTGGCGAAAGGTCAGTGACATCGTTAATAATAACGAGTCACTTTTGAGAGCGACTTTGACATTGAAAAACAATGTTAGTAGATTTACAAAGCGTCATATTACTTTGTCTGTAGCTAAATAACAGCAGTTGCACAAGTGGGCCGATTAAGTTAAGCTGAGCATGGCGCTGTTGGTGCGGGGATGGGTGATCAGCGTTATTTTATTTATTTATTAAACGTGGAGGACTTACAGCTAAACAAATCAGTTAAGAAACAGTAAGTTGGACTGACAGCCAATAAAAGTCTTATAAAAATTTTGTATATCTATAGTATATACAATATGTAAAGAAAACCCTGTCCGACCCATAAGGATAATAAAGGTTAGTTAAACACATGACCAAATATAATATAAAATTTTACGTAATCATCATAGTACCAATACAAATGAATTTTGAAATAATCTTTTATTCCCGTGAATTAATTCCAGCTTCCCCGAAATTTGGTAATTTTAAAAAAAGTGACAACACCGTTATTATTATGAGCGAATAGCGATGCGACCACGTGCCGCGTGCCCCGCCGCCCGCCGCCCGCGGAAGGGTGCTTAACGCACATGTATTAAGTTACCTCTTTTTGCGAAATAATATTTATTCATTTAGGGGGATTATTTTTTAAAGTTTATCTCGACTTTGTGTCCATTAGTAGTATCAGTTATCGATACCTAACAATACCTTCACGGATCGGACAGGGTTTTCTTAACATATTGTATAATTATAAATGAGTGCTTGACCACGATCCAACCTGGTGGTTTAAACAGTGATGGTAAAGCGCGCTAGTTTTAAGAGCCAATTCACTCAAAAAAACTGAGTGAATAGGAAGGAAGACGACAGTTGAGCGAGGTGATGAAATGTTAAACACAATAACACGATCAACTACGTTGTGCCAGAGGGAGATTGATCTGGAGACCCTCCACGACCAAACTCCCGATACAACATTTGGAGCATCACCTTTTTATTGAGGATGGGAAATCATCAAATGATATCTCCCGCTCTAGCGGAATGGGAGGACGTGCCAGACTTTTACTGACTATAACCCATCCGTGTTCGTTCACTTGCCTGTGCGCCAGGGCCACCACTCATTCGTGGATCTTTGAAAGCAGTTCCGGGTTGATACCCAACCTTTTTCCCACTGTTGGGGTCAATTAGTCACTTCCAATTTAATCGGACGCAGCAAAGGAACAGTATTTTACATGACTTCCCCGAGCCGGTAAAGCAAGCTCAATTTTTGTCCTCTTTTAAAACTAAACAAAATAGCAGTTAAAAAATTAACGTACTCTTAATTCTAACAAATGTAAGAACCTTGCAGACGGCCTCCGAGCAAGGTGTGGACAATATAATATGATGGAAAATAACAATATCATATCTAGTTACTTGCAACTCATTAATCAATTGTTTTCATTCAGACTGCAATCTAACTAATTCCGTCGATAAATATGAGACATTCTCTGGCACACACGTCACAGTTTGGTGAATTAATATTTTTCATCAAAAATCTAAACTTACTTTTTTTTGTTTAATAATTATAAACTAGCGCTTGACCGCAATCCCGCCTGATGGTAAGCAATGATGCGATCTTTGATGGTAAAGCGCGCTAGTTTATTAAAAGCATGTTCACTCAGAAAAACTGAGTGAATAGGAAGGAAGACGGCAGTTGAGCGAGGTGATGCAATGTTAAACCCAACAACACGACCAACGATGCAGCGCCAAAGGGAGATTGATCTGAAGACCCTCCACCACGACCGTACTCCCAACACAACAACATTAGGCGCATCGTACCCGGAACACATCGCAACACAACTGCTCAAACCCGTCCTCCGTACGGCTTCACCAGACATCATGCCGGAACACGACAAATCGCTTGGCGGCAAGGCTTTGTCTGGTGCAAGGCTTTGTCTGGTGGGTGGTAACTTCTGCCGGCGGCCGATGTTATGGCCTACTTTACCAATAATTTATTGAGTGGCATGTGCCCAGATCGCAGTCTGTGAGCGATCATCACCAGCAATCTACATAACCTTGAGTTATAAGGCTATTGTATAAAGGCTGTATCTGACATCGACGCACAAACGAGTACCATGGATCCAGTACATTTTTATTTTATTTTTTTTATAAATTATAAACCAGCGCTTGACCGCAATCCCGCCTGATGGTAAGCAGTGATGCGGTGCAGTGGTGGTGGTGCAGTGGTGCAGTGGTGCATGATTCTAAACCCCCTCTAGGTGGAATTGTTCGTCGGTTTTTTCCTGATTAAAAAAAAAATAATATGCAGTTTTTTTCACTTTAAACCGTTCATAATTGCTTTACGTTTATAACCCAATAAGATTTTAAAGTAAAAAATAATTAATACGCTAATTACACGATAAAGCGCAAACTGAACAAAACTCGAAAAACTGTCCTATCAGCTGATTTAATAGAGTTAACATCAGGCCACAAACATGCGCGGCGGCACGCTTGCAACGTTCAAAGGCCGAGCCCACAAATATTTTTAAACACTGTTATTTCTGTAACCGCTCATTAACGATATAAATGACTATCATAATTATATTAGTGGCATGCGGTGTAGCATTCTCGCGAAGTTTGCGCGAAGTTTTCAAGAAACGTAATGTAACCAGTTACTTGACCGGCGTAACCTGTTATAAAACAAGTTATTTTTGTAGCTAGTTATTTTAATTCAGCTACTGTGATTGTTTACATAAATATAACCACCAACTATACAGTTACACACGAAACGAAACTAGACGTGGTACTTATTTCACGTAACTAGTTACAATAACCAGCGACGCGCGCCGTCATGGCGCCGGTGTGATGCACGATACGTCTACCCGCTACTAACGTGTGTATGAAATAACGCATTTACAAAAATAACTAATTTTGAAGTGAAACTTCTTTATCGGCGTTGGAAAAAATTTACCGTCAATTACATTTTTCGGTTACGCGCCATCTTTTTATTAATTTTTTTACTATATTTACCCACCTCGAAGTCCTTCAACATATCCCTACCTAAAATCCCGGATATCTCGGAAACGGCTGGGAATTTCAAAATACTGTAAAAATCCCCCCCCCCCCCCCCTTTTAATTTTAATTTGACTCGTAACTAGTGATTCAGTTACTCATCGCGTCGCTGGTTATTGTAACTAGTTACGTGAAATAACGACCACGTCTAACGTGTACTCTATTGTCAATCATTTTTTCACTTGTTAGTTTGCACACGACATGTTCTTAGGTTACAGACATTTGTTTTGATTTTTCGCTAGTTTTGGAGTCAACACATTTGATTTAATTTGTTTCAAAGCTTTTGTTCATTTAATGTAACATAACATGCTACTTTGGGTTTTAATTAACTTCATTTCATTTGTTCATTTGGAAATATGCAAATTTTCTTTTCACTGTTTGTGTTTAATTTTTTTTATTTAATAGTTATAAACTAGCGCTTGACCGCAATCCCGCCTGATGGTAAGCAGTGATGCGATCGTTGATGGTAAAGCGCGCTAGTTTATTAAGAGCCTATTCACTCAGAAAAACTGAGCGAATAGGAAGGAAGACGGCAGTTGAGCGAAGTGATGCAATGTTAAACCCAACAACACGACCAACGATGCTGCGCCAAAGGGACATTGATCTCAAGACCCTTCACGACCAAACTCCCAACACAACAACATTTGGCGCATCGTACCCGGCACACATTGCAACACAACTACTCAGACCCGTCCTCCGTACCTACGGCTTCACCAGACATCATGCCGGAACACGACAAATCGCTTGGCGGCAAGACTTTGTCTGGTGGGTGGTAACTTCTGCCGGCGGCCGATGTTATGGCCCAATAAAAAATTTAAATTCAAAGATTGACTAAATAATGTTTTTGTGTTTAAATTAAAAATCGCTCTCCTACCACCACTTCTGACCCTGCCTCCGCCTCCGGTTCCGACTCCGATAAACAAATTTAAAAACGACAGGAACGCAATGAATGTTGGTCAACTGTCAAAATGAAACAAATTGCTACAGATAGTGTTCCTTCCCGACTCCAGTTCCGGTTCCAAAATCAAAACTTAAACCAGGGACCCCTGCTAGCATTATAAGCTAAAGTTTGGATGTACTTTGTTACTCTTCCAGACAAAAACTACAGAACCGATGTGGATGAAATTTAGCAGAAATGGATTGTTGAATTATTTTTTTTTTTTTTATTAAAATATAAACCAGCGCTTGACCGCAATCCCGCCTGATGGTAAGTAGTGACGCAATCGTTGATGGTAAAGCGCACTAGTTTATTAAGAGCCTATTCACTCTAGCCTTGAAGACACTCAAATTGTAGTCCGACGGAAACACCGCCGCCGGCAGATTGTTCCAGTCCCTCGATGTACGCGGTATAAAGGACGAGGCGAAACACTTCGTCCGGATCGTAGGGTTGTTAACAACATAAGGGTGGAAACTCGCCGTACGACGGGTCGTCCGATGGTGGAACGGAGATGGGGGAATTAAATCGTGCAATTCCCTCGCACACTCCCCAGAATGTATCCTATAGAACACTGAAAGGCTAGCTACTCTACGCCTGTGCTCTAGGCTTTGGAGACCAACTCTAGTTAAATCAGGGTCTCCAATCAGCCTCTTCGCACGCCTCTCCACTGAATCCAAAGTGGCCAGGTGACACTAAGCAGCACCAGCCGAAATGTGGCTGCAGTACTCCACACACAAAAGTTACGTGGGTGAACCCACAAGGTGGAACCGTGGAGCTATTAAATCATAATACAGTCACTCCCATTTTAACTTTATCTCTTGTAAACTAGCATTACCTTCTATTATCTGAAATTCTGTCCACAAACTCCTCTAAAATGGCTGAATCAATTTTAATGAAATGTTCTATACACATTTGTTAGGCATGAGAATAGGTTTAGAACCGCAGGGCACAGCTAGAATACTCTATGGCTTACAGAGAATCCATTGTTTCTTTAATCTTACTGTACACTCTTAGCGATCAAACAACAAGCATACTGATATAATAAATATGTACATATATCTAACTCTTCTTTCCTTATAAGTTTTCTATACTTATTTTAACTGTCATATAAAATTGGCGGCACAATAGGTCTATTGTACAAAACCAACTGTCAATTGGCAATCAGGCCTGACTAATTAAACAGAACTTAACTAATATATGTCATTTTCTTAAGGATATTTATAGAAAGAAAAAAAGCACTTAACTAAAATTTTCGTTGAGTTGTATACAAGGGAATCATTGCAAATGTGTTAATGGGATTTTTAAAATTATGACACACATAGATAACTTGATGTATTTCATCAGACATCAAACAAAAAGTAAACATGATGGGTACTCACTTGCACAGAAAACCATAAAAAATATATGATAATAGATAAAAATTATCTCTCTGTTAAAAATAATAACCAATAAGCTGTACCAGTTCAAATATTTAAATTCTCGATGCCAGACAACACAGACTGTACACATAATACAGTTTTGTATAGATAGGCTAAGGCAACATTTTATTCTGTCTACAAAAAATCTATTTTATTTAGATTCAAAACACCAAAGAACATTGTAGATCTAATATCATAAATTATTTACATCATTGTCTTTATAAATATGTTAATCTCTACAAGATACCATCTGAATATCACTTTCATTGGGTTCTAAGGCAGGGTTCTTGAATCAATGTCCATAATTTTAAATAAAAAAACGATAAAAGCAAAGGCACCAAATGGACAGAGAGATCTAGAAAAGTGTGTAAATGCTGGTTTCAAATGCGGATAAAAAAACAGCAACAGAGAATATACATTAGATTATGTGCATTAATAACAAACTTGTGATTGAGAGTAGGTACCTACATACCTAACTACCTACATGAAAATATTCAAACCTATAGAAAATAAACATAAAATACCACTCAATTTACTAAATATAATTAACAAATTCCATTACACGAACAACTTTGCTCGAAAATTAATTAAAAAAAAAACTTAAAAAAACATGAAAAATTTTAAGGTTATAATGATGAGGCATATATCATAAAAATATGTTTTTATGTCAGAAAATGTGAGGGAAATATAGAAAATATATAATTTTTACCTGAAAGTCTTGATTTTGTGCATGGCAGCGTGTTGCAGCCTAATTCTTTTGATTTAGTACGGGCAAAAACTGACAGCCTATGGTGACATGACAGACTAGAACTTTTTGACATCCCGAACGTGATCCGATGCAGGGGGCTACAGTGTGGTCTGGTTATTGAGATTTGCCATTATAACGGGTGAAAAGTTATGCATGTTAAAATTACACTTTTATTATACCTTGTGTATAAAGTCGTGGAAATGGATCTTTCTGAAACTAACAATTTTAATAGTAGAGCAACACTAAACCGTAGTAAATACAAGTACATCAAATGTCATCGGCAGTCATCGATTTGATTTGATTTTAAATTAGTGCTATTCATCTTGTGATAGAAATTACATATTATTATTTAAGAATTTCAGGAAAATGTGAGAGTGAACTCTATATCAAGATATAGATGAGTGAATTATTCGCCTAAGCGAAGGTAGCAGGCTGATGACAGCAGTAGCGGAGACATTGTTAGTGACGCAGCTGGCAATGAAAATACTTTTTAACGAAAACTAGTTTTACTTCTAGTTCAAAATAATGTGCTAGTATCAAAATGATGTCAGACAAGTCAGCAGGGTTGCTACATGCACGACCGCAGCGCCGTTATTTATTCTCACGACTTTATAGACAGAATGTACCGAAAAGATATAACAATTTGTTAATTTTAAGTTTTGGTATTTTTATAATATTTTTCAGTTAGAATATTTTATTACTAACAATAATCTTATTTAAAAAATATGTTTATATACTTATTCGCGCTCATAATTTTTCAACTTTTAACTCCACTAATCATTTAAACTAAGTTCTTAATTGAATAAAAAATGAACTATACGAATTATACTATATCATAATATTAGCGCGATATACAACTTACGCTCAAGAGATAGTTGTAGGTAGGGTTGTAACGGAGGCCTTGTTAGCGGAGGCCGAGGCGGATGCGTAGGCGACGAGTCTCACCTCCGCGGATGCGAAGATTAATGGAGGCGAATGCGGGGGTGAAAGTAGATATAGAAAAAATACGAGTGTGCTTATGACCACACGACTGCAGTGAAACTTCTTTCGCTCCATGTGTATGTAATATGTATATATATATATATATGTGTGTACAATATATACATGTATACACATGTACATATATTAATTTTCTATAAATATTTAAATTTATTTCATGGTTTCATTGGTAAATTAATATTTTTGCATAGATCTTCTATTTTTATTGAAAAAAAAAACTCGTTGTAGACCTTGTAGTACCAAGCTCGCGCCACGGGCGCCTCTGTGCTTATATCCCCCACTTAACTTCCGTTCGCCTTGCCCGATCACTTTTCGTAAAGCTTACGTCACGCGTTCGCCAGCTTACTCCCCAAGTCAAGCGTGCGTAAAGAAGTTTCACTTCAAAAAGCTGAAATTTATGGATTAAAATATTTTTTTATTTAATTAAAGAGAATCAAATTTTATTTGCCGCATTCCCGTATCACACTAGTTGTTTCTTAACCATTTTGTGACGGACGGTTGTCGAGCGTTGCAGCTTGAGCACTATTTATTTTATAAATACGTAAATAAACCTCCGTTATAACTCCGCAAAAATTGTGCGGAGTCGGAGGCGGAAACGAAGATCAGATGCGATTTCTTGCGGAACTTCCGCAGTAACGGAAGCAGAGGCGACGCAGCGCTACAACCCTAGTTGTAGATCATATTTTAAAACACTAAAGCTTGTGACACATCCGTTATTGGCCTGGGCGCCCAGATAAACTATTTTTTTTTTTTGGGACAAAACCTGCCAAACTTTTTCCCACCCACTGCAACTCCTGAAAGCCAGAATCAACAGTGGAGACCGCCAGAAAAACGCCGAGCAATGAAGCTCGACGAGTCCCGGAGAAACGATTCAACTGTCTTGGGTCCCGGAACGAAATTAATCAAAAAAGAATAGCGGTGGGTAAGAAAAAAAAAATAACTATTTGCTAGAAAACAACGAAAACGTTCTTAAATCACGCAACCTCAAACAAAATCTCCCTTAAAATGACCAGCAACAAAACGAAATCTCCCCGCAATTCTATGGCACAGATAATAATCATTGCGTCATTTCTAGCTACGTGTCTTGTAACGAACCAAAGTAAACATCAAGAAAAATAATCACAAACTTATTTACGTCATAAATTAGCCATGATATTTATAATGGTTGACCTTGTTAACAAAAGATGGTTTATTTGCCGATGATTCATTTTATTAACACATGTATTGACAGTGTTATTCTTTTTTTTTTATTTGTGTTTTTAGAGCATGTCAATAACAGAAGTTTTTAAATGACATTGCGGCAGGGATAATGATAAACGTAGGTACAGATCTAAGCATAAGCGTTGATGTTAAGAACTGGTGTGGGAACTGGTTTTCGCATAGGTAATTGTTACTTGTTAGATAGATGACTCGATGTGGAAATCGATGTTTGACTTTTGATACCACAAATAACATAATAGTAACTTTTATTAAATAATGTTCGGAAGCTAATGAGTGGTTTTTTTTTTAATTATTATAAACTAGTGCTTCACTGCAATCCCACCTGATGGTAAGCAGTCATGCAATCGTTGATGGTAAAGCGCGCTAGTTTATTAAGAGCCTATTCACTCGGAAAAACTGTGCGAATAGGAAGGAAGACGACAGTTGACCGAGGTGATGCAATGTTAAACCCAACAACACGACCAACGATGCTGCGCCAGAGGGAGATTGATCTGAAGACCCTCCACGACCAAACTCCCAACCCAACAACATTTGGCGCATCGTACCCGGCACACATCGCCCCACAACTGCTCAGACCCGTCCTCCGTACGGCTTCACCAGACATCATGCCGGAACACGACGAATCGCTTGGGGGGGATACAGGAGGGACTGTGAAGTAGGCGGTACCAAGTTTGCTGGCGAAAGCGTTACGAAAAATGATCGGGCAAGGCGAACGGAAGTTAAGTGGGGGATATAAGCACAGAGGCGCCCGTGGCGCGAGCTTGGTACTACAAGGTCTACAACGAGTTTTGTTTTTTTTTTTTTTCAATAAAAATAGAAGATCTATGCAAAAATATTTTTTGAAGTGCAACTTCTTTACGCACGCTTGACTTGGGGAGTAAGCTGGCGAACGCGTGATTTGTCGTTCTCCGTGGCGCAGAGGTCAACGCGCCTGCCTGCGACGTGGAGGCCCCGGGTTCGACCCCCGGCCAGGTCATGATGGAAAACGATCTTTTCCTGATTGGCCTGGGTCTTGGATGTTTATCTATTTATGTATCTATTATAAATATAGTATCGTTGAGTTACTATCCCATAACACAAGTCCCGAGCTTACTTTGGGCCTAGCTCAATTTGTGTGATTTGTCCGTATATATTTATTTATTTATTTATATTTTTTTTTTTATTTTTTATTAATGATGTGAATCTGTTATATTTTTATTTAATATCATACAAATTTATCTAAATACAGATTAACCTATAAATTAAAAATAAAAATATATACAAGTATATGTATAAAAGAGGAATGGAAATAACTATAGGGCATCAAAAAATTCATCCGCATCGCTGTCAACAGGAAACGTGCCCAAAAGGCTGGCAGCATTGCCACGTTGTATGGCAATGCTGATTCTTTGGCCAAAAAATAGCCCAGCCCTCTGGTCACGTGAACAGTTGATTAGACGTTTGGCGATATCCTGGAATAACAGATGTGCACTCGGACCCCATGGCCCTAGTGTTTCAACCCCAAACGGCTCGAACATATAGGTTCCAATGAGATTGGAGTATTTCCGCCGTTTGAGGTTTTCCGCACTTGCAGCAGCCGCTGCAGCACAACTCACCGTATTTGGAAGATGGGATGGCGCAAGGGTGTCGACACACGTTGCATCCCATACCAAAGGCCTACCTAACTTCCAAGGCATTATAGTCATTCCGTCTGGTCTCTTCCCATCGTCGCGTGTCAAGCCGTAAGGTTCTAAAACAGCTGGCACGCCGGCGGTGACAAGAGCACGGCGGATAATATCGAATAATAATAATATCAATCTAGTATTTATTTATATATATACATACCAGTGGCGAAGGGTGAAATTTTGACAAAGGGAAGCCGGTCCAAAAAAATAAACACTTAAACACTTACCTACTGCAGGATATCTTGGAGGAGGTCTTCAGATAAGAATAATATCAAAAGCCCCACCTTCACCTTACAAAAAAGGACTGATGATTTGATAACAGTGTCTTTCAAGTAAGATAAAAGCGGCTTTGAGGAAAGCCTTTTTCGACGTGCATCTCCATACCACACATGCATGCTTGTTAGTAAGTACTAAGTTAAGTACCTATTTTTAGGGAATAAGAGTCAAGAAAAAATAAAATAAAAAATTACAAAAATAATAAAGTGTTAAAAACCGAACCACACAAACACCGATCCAAAACCAACAAAAATATTAAGCAAAAGTAGTGGCGTGGTTTCTTTGTCTCTTTCTAATAGAGGAGAGGAGAGAACTGCAAGCCTCTTGGCATTAGCCTATATTTATCAAGTTTTACCGACGGTTAGCGAGCATTAGAAAGAGATGGTCTGACACGCTCTGTCTCTTTTCACCTCATAGTAAAACGTTGACCGAGGTAAGCTGTAATTCGTCGAGTTGCCTTCAATGTAATGTACGAAAAATTGAAGCGCTAATTAATTTACGACTATAAAATGAAATGTGATAATTAGGGTATTGCTAAGAATTACTATTTGATTAATAATACTTTGTTAATGAAATAGAATGTAAATACTTTTGTATGAATATGGAACTGATTTTTGAAAGGTAACCCGGTGGGAATCGGCTTGTATGGACTCTTCGCCACTGATATACAGATGGAGCGAAAGAAGTTTCACTTCAGTCGTGTGGTCATAAGCACACTCGTTTTTTTTTTATCTACTAGTAGTTTTAAATTTGCTAGTAAATTAGATTGCAAATATAAGTAGACCATATTGTTGTGCTACTAGTACAGTTTTGATACTTGAGGTGATTTAATTTACCACTGATTCTAAAAATTAATTATTGCATGTTCGGAATTAAAATTAGTGCTATACATCTTCTGATAGAAATAACATATTATTATTTTAAAAATTTCAGGAAAATGTGAGAGTGAACCCTATATCAATATATAGAGGAGTCAGTTATTCGCCTAAGCGAAGGTAGCAGGCTGATGACAGCAGTAGCGGAGATGTTGTTCAAAATCAAAATCAAAATCAAAGCATTTATTTCAAATAAATCAGTTACAGGCACTTTTGAATTGTCAGAAGGTTGGTCAGTCAGTAAGGTGAAGCTAGTCGCCCATTCCAAAGAGTAGGTACCTATGGAGAAGAACGGGCAAGAAACTCCATGGACACTCTTTTAACTATTATCAAGCTATTGATACAAATATTTGATTACATCATTCATTTTGAAATCAATCGTGTGAGAACGATGCAGAAATATATTGTACGCTGAAAGCGTCCATTATGGAAAAAAAAACAACAATTCAGAATTTAAAATACGCCGTAGCAGCTAAGAGATGACCAGTCCCCTCTGACGGCGTCCGTTCACGAACATGACGTATGGATCAGCATCATTCAGCACAACTATATTGAAGGGAACCTAATGACCCAACACACACGCCACCACCAGCGAGACATTTGAGTGAGCATGACATACTCTCAACAGCCATAGCACTATCAAGTCAATAAACGACTAACCCAACAAATAGATGCTTTACAGCAAGTAGATCGTGCTCACACGTGTTCCATGCGATTATACAATACTAAGAAATTGAATCTACACAATGCAAAGACAGTTTTATCCAAGGTTCAGCAGCTCCAACGGTGTTCCCGAATGCTAAATTTAGCTCCTGTGTAGCTGCACCAGTGCCGAATACCCCTGTCAGCGATGCAATTCCGTAAAGTATAATATGCCTGGCTACATAGTGTGTATTGGCTTTGAGTTAAAAAAAAACAAACAATTGCAAATTTAAACTACAAGAGGAGAGGAGGTTAGTGACCCAGCTGATAATAAAAATACTTTTTAAAGAAGAATATTTGGAAACAGATGATGAAAGCAATTATTATGTTTTGGAATACTTTTCTTTGGTAAAAACACGTTAAAAAAATATGATAATAAATATGATTTTTTTTTTTTTGTTTTACTCATTTTGATACTCAGATTTGTGTTTTCATTAAAACCAGTTGTGCTTCTAGTACAAAATAATGTGCTAGTATCAAAATGATTTCAGACAAGTCAACAGGGTTGTTATATGCGCGACCGCAGCGGCCTCATTTATTTTCACGACTTTATAGACAAATTATATTTTAATATTGTCATAGACATTTTTTTTTTTGCTTCACTTCTTTTTTTTTTTTTTTTTTTTTTTTTTTTTTTTTTTTATAATTTGGCTCGCACGGTTTGTGCATTTGCCACTACAAGTATAAAGGTAGGGAAACCAAATAAATTCATTGAAATGCGTAGGAACGGATTACGATATTTTGGAACAAAGGATAATAGGATCAGGTTTGGTGGTAATATAATAACTAAATAAAGATATACCAAACATATATATTAAATAGAAATTAAAATTGGGAGTTGGGAAATAAAAAAACTTATACTTTAATATTATTAATAGTTATAAAGGTAGATATTAAATTATAAATATCAAAATTTAAGGAGCTTAACAATGTAGGGATTGATGTAGGAAGAGGGACAGAGAGTTCATTAAGGGAGTTAATGAATGAAGAAGAGTCACGGTTGGGGCATGCAAAAAATATATGATTCAAATCTTCCTCACAACCACAACAACATAAATTATTGTGAATAATCCCAAGTCTAGCAAGGTGAGAGGCTGTGCAAACATGACCCAAGCGCATTCGTATCAAACTGGAGGTTGCAAGCTTGGAAAGTTTTAATTTGGAAAACCATACTTTGAGAGGAATTCTTTGTTGTATGCGTTTATAATATTGACCTTTACGACTACTTGAAATATTCCATAAATTTTCCCAGGCTTCATACAGATGATCTTTAGGAAGAGAGTGAAGGTCAGATACAACATTATTATATGGAAACTTATCACCATCATCTACAGCGTCTTTAGCAAATTTGTCTGCTATCTCATTGCCGCGAATATTGTGATGGCCAGGTATCCACACCAAAAAAACATCAAGATTTTTAAATTTGCAATTTAGTAGGAGCTGTCTGGACTCTATAACATAGGGATGATTTGAACCTGACCAAGGAAACTTTTGCAGTGCTTGTAAAGCACACTTCGAGTCAGTGAAAATAATAGACTTGCTGAGTTTCGCAAGAAGTACGTATTCTAGGGCCTTTAAAATTCCAAAACATTCTCCAGAAAAAACTGATGTTTCAGAAGGTAATTTTATTTTTTGATGAATGTTATATTGTTCATGATATACAGCTACCCCAATCGTGCCTGAAACTGGGTGCTTGGAAGCATCACAGTAAATGTAATGCCTATCAGCCCAGTCTCTTTCGACTATGAAGTTTAAGTTGGAGTTAGCATAACGATCATTCTTTAGCGATATAAAGTTATAGTTTATTTGAGGGGAAAAAATAAGAGCTTCGTAACAGACAGAAAAAATTGGAAGATACTGAGAGCGGTGTGTGGGAGCTTGAAGTGAAGTAAATTTACGGAAACTTATAATAGAGCATGGAAGAGATTTATTAGACCAATAAGACGAACATTCAATTTTTTCTGAAAGATACAAAAGTTTTTGATAAAGTGGGTGGTTGGAAAATTGAAGAGTTCTGAGAATGAATTTATCACATAAGTACTGTCTACGAAGTTTTAAAGGAGGGTCCAAAGATTCCACTTGGAGTGCGTTAATTGGGCTAGACCTCATGGCTCCAGTTATAATACGCAAGGCTTTTGATTGAATTGAGTCTAACTTTGTCAGACCTACAGCACTACAAGGTTCTAAGAAATATGTCCCATAGTCTAAGATACTTCTAATAATAGCGTTATACAATAATTTTAACACGAATGGATGGGAACCCCACCAAACTCCAGAAAGACAGCGCATAATATTTAATAAACGTTCACATCTAGCCAATACATAATAACAGTGTGGTAAACCTGTAAGTTTACCGTCTAGAAGGATACCCAAAAATTTTACTTCGCTATTTTCAGGTATTTGTTGATTATCATACACAACTGAATATGGAGGAGGAAAACGCATTCTAGAAAATAAAACAGCGCTACTTTTGTTAACACTAAGACACAAAGAATTATTGTCCAACCATGATTTAAGAAATTTTAGAGCGACGTTTAGAGAGGAACTTAGTTTTTCAACAGAGCGTCCTGATACATAAAGAACTAGATCGTCTGCATACTGTAAAATATTGGCTTTACCAGAAATATGGAATTCTAAATCAGAGGTATATATATTATAAAGAAGTGGGCTCAACACCGAACCCTGAGGCAGTCCTTTCCAGGTTAATCTTGTTTTCATTTCGGATTCACCTATGTCAACTTGTAATTGTCTGCCTGAGAGAAGATTAAGAATGAAATTGCAGAATATGGGAGGTACTTTTAGTTTATAAAGTTTAGTATTCAAAACATTTAAATCAACATTGTCGTATGCAGAAGAAATATCTAGGAAAACAGCAAGCATGGATTCATTATTTGAAAAAGCCAATCTCGCATCTGTAATGAAAATCCCAAGACTGTCCATGGTACTTTTTCCTTTCCTAAATCCATACTGACCCAGAGATAGTAAACCTTTACTTTCTACATACCATTCTAAACGGTTTTTAACTAAATGTTCAGCTAGTTTTGAAAACACAGTGGCAAGGGCTATCGGTCTGTAAGAGTTAGGATCTAACGGTGGTTTATTTGGTTTTAGAATGGGGATGACTTCGTATATTTTCCATGAGGGAGGGATTATACCAGAACTTATTGTGGAGTTGATTATGTTTAAAAAGTAAATTAGACTTGAGTCGCTTAAATTTGCAAGGAATGAGTAAGGAATACCATCATGACCTGGAGCAGAATCTTTTACGTAGGATAAAATACCTTTCAATTCTTTAAGGCTAAAAGGACTGTCAAGGCCCGTTACATCCTCTACGGGAGATTGGAAAGGGAGATGAGATGAAATGATGGGCATTTGTGGAACAAAAGGAGGAGCTATCTTGTCTAAAAATTTATCTGCAACGGATTCATCCAGATAGTGAGGTATTGTTTCCTTAAATGCTGATCTGAATCGACGTATATTTTGCCATATTAATGACGGAGAAACGTCAGGCGATAGCGAAGTGCAGAAACGACGCCAACCATCCCATTTCTTCCTTTTAAATAATTTACGAGTATTGTTCATAATTAATGTGAGGTTATTAAAATTTTCTAATGTTGTACACTGTTTATATTTTACTTCAGCCTCTTTCCGTTGGCGCACTGCTAAAGAACATTCATTGTCCCACCATGGGGGCGACGGAATATTATTATTACATCGTTTAGTTGGGAATGTTTCATTAGCAGCGTCCAACAAGAGTGATGCAAAAGAATCAGCCCGAATTGTCGATGAATTTAATGCATTTTCAGGAAGGTTGGATAGTCTCTGCTCAACTCGCTCACTAAACGTTCTCCATCTGTCACTGTCAATACTGTCATTAGAAGTTTTAATTTTGTATGCTAATCTTGGTGGGCGTCTGGATAGAGATTTGATAAATTTTGTCATAGTTATTATTACGGGATAATGATCGCTATCAAAAGTCGAAGGCAGGGTATTCCAGGTCACTGTAGGCGCAAGACTAGGACTGGCTATCGTGAGGTCTGGGGCACTGATCCCTTCATTAGGTTTAGTGAGACGTGTTGCAAGACCTGTATTCAAGATACAGAGGTTATTAGAATCCAAAATGTCTAATATCCTTGACCCGTAATAACTAGAGTTGGAGCTACCCCAAGCCTGGTGCTGAGCGTTGAAGTCACCCATAATTAAAAATGGTTTAGGTAATTTTGCTACTATGGTTTCTATTTCGTTGTATAATGATGATGAAGGGTGGGGAACATAAACAGATACAAAACATATTTTATTGATAGATACAGCTATTATAGAAAAATCAACACTATGATTTGCAATGGGAATGTGGTGAAAAGGTATTGTGTCATGAATTAACAGAGCAACACCAGCATAGCCATCTGTTCTATCTTCTCTTAAACATAAATATTGGGAGACTTTAAAGTTATAACCTGGCTTCAACCAGGTTTCTTGCAATGCGACAACAACAGGTTTATACACATTAATAAGATGTAGTAAATCGCTTTTTTTAGAGTTAACACTGCGACAATTCCACTGAAGGATTGTTGACAGCTGATCCATTATTGATATTATTAAAAAGTTGACTAATACTTTGTATAGCAGCGTTGGACGGTTCAGACATATTCTTTGTTAGCAAATTAATTAAAATGATAATTAAATCTCTAGTTGACTTATTATTTATAGAATTATTACTGTCAATATTTGTACCAATGGATGGTAATGGAATATCATAATCTTTTGTTAGGGCAGAATGAGTATATTTGTCATATCCTGTACTATGTTTAGGAGAATTATTGGGTTTATTAAAAAATACAGTTTTTTTATATGAACTTGTTTGTTTGTTTCTAGTACCTTTGGAGGAGGAGTCAAATGTTTGCCTTAAAGGTGGTGTAGGAACTGCAACAGAAGTTAAAACTTCTGAATATGCTTTGTTAACAGGAGGATGCAACTTAACTGCTTCTGCATATGAAATGCAATTGTTAGCCATAGTTTCCTTAATGGCTTTTTGGCGACTAAACTCTGGGCATTTCCTATTTGTGGCAAAGTGGGATCCGGAACAAAGAAAGCATACAGCCTCATCCTCATCTACATTGCAACTGTCCCCAGTATGGTTATTACCGCATTTAAAACACCGTGGAGCTGAGCGGCACTGTGATTTGATGTGTCCATATCGACAGCAGTTGAAACACTGGACTGTTGGGAAGATATAAAGCTCAACAGGAAGAGAGTTGTAACATAAGAATATTCTTTTGGGTAACACCTGGCCGTCAAATGTTATTACAACAGTTTCAACAGGAATGTAGTTTGGTTTACCATCCACAATATGTTTTCTATTGATGCGTCGTACTTTTAAAATTTTTCCACATCCAATAGGTACAGATATGTTATTCAGTATATCCTCCTCAGACCAATCCTTAGGGACTCCTCTAACCACACCCATCCGGGTGACTGATGAGGAGGGTATAAAGGCCTTATAGTTGTATTGTTCCAATGTTTTATTTTCTAGAAAAGAATTTGCATCTGTGAAATTGGTAAATGAGATTAAAACCCTGTTTCTGCCTATTTTTTTCAGACTACCATTTACTATATTTTTAATGCAATTCTTTTTTAGAAAATGACCAAAAGAGACTGGGTGAATAAAAACATTATCATTTGGACTTGTTTGTATCTTTTGGATGTGGATTGTGTAAGGAGCTGCATCATTCGCCTCATATAGTTTTCTACCTACCAATGTGCTTGGGTCAGATGATTGTTTATGAGCATTGGGTTGTTGGGAGGATTGTGGTTGTGAAGTGATAGTTGAATTAGGGGGTATAAATTCGGATTGAGCATTCTTAGAAGCACATTGACAGTCATTTTCACATATTGTTTCAGAGGATTTATGGCGCCTGCGTTTTTTATTACAGTGCCTGCATATTTTACGAGAGGAAATACGTTTTCTTTTATTATTGCTTTTGGTCTCGGAAGCATCTGTATCTAGAAGGGAGCCCTCTGTATCCATTTCTGAATGTGGAACCGTGACTACAAGCGAAACCTCCGGAGGCGAGCCTCCACCAGGGTCGTCTGGGTCGTCGTCCATCACGATGAGAAAAAGAAAAAACTTACCTAAATCAGCAATATACTATTAATCTATATATGTAAAATTAAAATTAATTATATATATACAACCACCTAAATGATACTATTATTTACACTTTGAATAAAAACTTAAAGAAGCAGAAAAAACTCGCCCGCCACGTTCAAGGTTTCCCGCGCTTTTTCCCTTCACTTCTTTCCGTACTTCTGAACGGAATCGGCAAAGGCATGATACGCCATACAGCCTTGTCATAGACATTAGTATAAGTCGATGTTTATGATTATACTTTTTGAAGTGGTTTTTTGGCGGGAAAGTCAAGCTGAGTGTCACGTTTCTTTTTTCATAGGGTTTTAAAAATTAATTATAGTGTTATTTACTGAATAAAAGTTCGTGATTTATGTAATAAAACGTGCATTCAGTGAATAATTTGTAAAGAACATTGAAATATTGTTGCATAGTGGCCACATCATGACTTTACCCGTATCCCCTCCTAGTCGGCCTCACGCAAGAAATGAAAGGAGATAGGTTAGGTTAAGTTAAGCTAGGATAAGTTAGGAGTTCCGTGTGCAGTTTCTGGCCTGCCATCGGACGCGTCCCCAGGTGGCGGATAGGGGAACGGCCCCCAGATATGGGGGTTACCGGTTTACCGGCGCGGACCAAAACCAGAAGTGGGGACCGCTTGGGCAGTCACGCGCAGCGGGCGGCCACCACTCCAGGTGGCTGACGTGACCCGAAGTCCGGGTCACCGTCGGGCAACCCGGTCTCCTCATTGAGAGGAGCTGGGGGCCCCGTTTGCCTTCGGGCAAACGAGTGGGGCTAAGAGGAAGGACACCTCGCTAAAAAACCCTTGGCTGCTGCGTCTTCTCGCACACGAAGACGTACCCAGCCGGGCCCCTCCCTATGGAGGGCCCACTGTGGGCCTGCCTTCGGGCGGGAATCGCCGGCGGGGGATTGGTCGGCAGGCATGCTATTTCCCATGACCCCGCCACCAAGGCGATGTCGGTGTGCCGCTGTTCGGTTTTAGTGGGCATTCCCGGCTTCGGCTGGGCGAGTCCCACACACGCCCTTCGGGGTATGGTGCGTAAATGTCATTTCCACAGCGTCAAAAAAAAAAAAAGGATAAGTTAGGAGACACCCTCTCATGGCTCATGCCGAACATGGGAGGGCCGAGCAGTCGTTGCCGGCGGTTATACGCCGGCATACTGCGGAGCATGGCCCTATATGGGGCCCATTTGGGCGGACTCCCTCCTATGGAGGGCGCTCTTCGGGCGCCCCAAAGGGCCATCGCCCAGCGGGCAGCGCGGGCCTACCGAACGGTAGGCTTCGCTTCGGCATGCGCTCTGGCGAGCACCCCGCCTTGGGAGCTCGAGGCCTGGGTGCTCGTCAGAGTGTACGAGTGGACGGCGGGGCGCAGGGCGCTGGGCGAGCGTCCGGCCCCGGAGTTGAGGGAGGCCGTCCGCCGGGAGGCGAGGGACGCCATCGTCCAGCATTGGACGCGCGACCTCGCCTCCGCGGTGTTCGGCCGTCGCACCCTCGACGCCATCGGGCCGGTCCTGAAGGACTGGCTCGACAGGCGTCACGGGTTCCTCTCCTTCCGTCTGGTGCAGGTACTCTCCGGTCACGGCTGCTGCGGCAGGTACCTGCACCGGATAGCACGAGAGGAAACGCCGTCGTGCCACGGTTGCGGCGCGGCTGAGGACACGGCGGATCACACCCTCGCGGTGTGCCCGTCGTGGGCCGTGCCGCGCCGCGATCTTGTCGCGGCGGTAGGAGGGGACCTCTCGCTGCCCGCCGTCGTCAGAGCGATGGTGGGGAGCGAGGGGGCCTGGGCGGCGATGGCCTCCTTCTGCGAGGTCGTGATGTCGCAGAAGGAGGCCGCGGAGCGCGAGCGGGAGGAGGATCCCCTCGCTCCGGCGCTCCGCAGGCGGCGTAGGGGCAGGAGAAGGCGGGATTTCGCCCGCTTTCTCCCGCCCTGAGGTGAGCGGCGGGCGTGAGGCACGGGGGTGCCCGCGGCCGCCTTGCACCGCTCACCACGCGGGAGCCACGGCCCCTCTTTAAGAGGGGCAAATGAGGGCCCGCCTTTCTAGGCGGGGTTCGCCGGCGGGGGAGAGGTAGCTCAGGGTCTGCTAGTTCCCACTCCCCCGCCACTATGGCGATGCCGGAGTTGCGCTGGGGTTTTTAGTGGGTATACCGGGAGGCTCTCTCCCGGGGAGTCCCACATACCCTTCCCGTCCCCCGACGGGAGGGAATGCGTCATTGTCATTTACCCCAGCGAGAACAAAAAAAAAAAAAAAAGGATAAGTTAGGATGGGGGACGCCCCACAGTGCTGACTTCCTCGCAGTGTTCCCCGGGCAACGCCGTGTCTGACCACCGTAACGGAGTGGCAGACCGGTGGCTAACAAGCACTGTGACCTACGCGATCTTGCGATTTTATTTTATTCTGAGGGCGATTGCGTATATAGTGGATTATTTTATTGTGGTTTTTATTTTATTGAGGGTGTAGGAACACACATACAGCACACATAGAATTACCGTACCTCCAAACAGTTACCTCCAAACAGTTACCAGTTACCTCCAAACAGTTACCAGTTACCAAGGAATACCAACAACACCTTATTACCAATACGTTTTGACAACATCCATTCAGGAATAATCGAACAACGTCGTCTCGAGAGAGACGCTATACGTTTGACACATCTGTTGAAAGGAACAAGAGGCCGCCTTGAAAAGGGCGTTTACTGTCAAAGGAATATGATAAGTGATGCGTTGCGTGGGTTCAACGACATCACTCGTAAGTACGTTTTGGCACACGGAGTTGATATATCGCAGCGGAGATCTGTACACGAAGACTGCACACGAAGATTACATCGCAGCGGAGATATGTCCACGAAGACTACACACGAAGGATACATCGCAGTGGAATCTTGGCGCGAAGACGACACACGAAGCTGGCGCAGCGCAGCGGAGATCTTGACACGGCGGGCGGCCCTCGACGAAAAGGAACGACTCATTTTTTTTTTTTTTTTTTTGAAATGGCATCTCGTAGTTGACCTTGAGAGGCCGTGACTACTTAACCGGATTTTCCTGTGGATGCCTTAAATGAATTTAAAGCCTCCAGCCAGGGCTACTAAAAGCTAAGCGACTACACGCTAAGGGCACCCCCTGTGGGGTACGAACCTCGGCTTAGGGTGTCGCTGGAGAAAACAGCAAGGGACGGCTGGATCGAATTATTTTATTTTTATTTCGGTTTGATGACCACGGCGTTTCCTAGTACTAGCTCTGAGAAGAAACGGCCGAAACAAACTCAGAGGTCATAGTCGGGAGTTTATATTTACTGGCTCAGCTGCGGCGCGGGCTGGCCTTCATCGGACAAGGGACGGGGAGGGCGATTACTACGTTGAACGCGTCGCGATGGACCTCGGCGGCGAGGTCGGTAGGTCGGTTTTTTGTGTTTTGTACTTGTGGCCCTATTGGCCTCTTGGAGGAGGGTAATGGGGTCATCTGGGTCGGTGAGAGCATGCCTTGGGCGGCGAAGCTAGGAGATGGTGGAGGGGGTGTAATTAGCAGCCGCTACTATCAGGGGATTGCGGTGCTTGGAGGCAGTGTCAAAGAAGCGTTTGGAAAGACGCTTCATGAACTGCTGAATGGTGGGGATTTTGAGATCTAGGTGGAGGATCTCATTACGGACGAACCAAGGGGCGTTTGTGGCTTTACGCAAGAAACGGTTTTGGACTACTTGCATCCTATGGATATGACGCGGCTTGGCGTGTGCGAAGACAGGACAAGCGTATGTCATAATCGGGCGTATGCACGCTGTGTACAAGCGCATTTTGCACTTGAGCGACAGTTTGCTACGCGGGTTGAGGACGGGGTGGAGTCGACCCAGAGCGTAGGCGGCGCGTGAGCGGACCGCCTTAATGTGCTCTGAGAAGTTGAGGTTGCGGTCGAGGATCACACCGAGATATTTGGCTTGCTTCCCCCAGGGGATCAGCTCGCCAGACATGGTGATGGGTCGTGGGGTGGGGACGTTTAGTCGCGGCTTTGTGTGGAGTACCGCTTGACTTTTTTGGGGGTTAACTTCGATCCTCCATTTCTTGAACCAGTCAGCCAGTTTGTTGACTGCGGTTTGGAGATGGTGTCGAATTCGGTCAGGGCTGAGTCCCGAGCAGTAGATGGCGGTGTCGTCTGCGAACAGAGCGACTTGAGCCTTACCACCTTTCGGGATATCGCTTGTGTACAGCGTGAAAATAAGGGGGGCTAGCACGGAGCCCTGGGGAACACCTGCACGGATAGGGCGGGGGGAGGAGTGTGCTCCTTCGATTTTGTAGCGGAAGGTGCGGTTTGACAGGAAGTCCCGTAAGATGAGAACGAGACGGTCGGGCACCCCGAGTTTGTACAGCTTATAGATTAAGCCGTTGTGCCAGACTTTGTCAAACGCTTTCGCTATATCGAAGTAGACTACGCCTGTGTACATCCCACGCATGAACCCTGCGTGGATATGTTCAGTGATGCGTAGAATTTGTTGTGGACAAGAGTGTTGGGATCGGAACCCGAACTGCTCGTTTGGTATGAGGCCCTTGTTCTCGGCATAAGCTCTGAGACGCTTATAAATAAGCCTCTCGTAGATCTTGCCGAGAACTTTCAGCAAGCTGATGGGACGGTAACTGTTGGGATTGGCTTTAGGCTTGCCGGGCTTGGGAATGCCAATCACTGTGGCTTCTTTCCACGTTTGTGGGAAAATGTTGTTCCCCATTGCACCATTGAAGATGGTGGTCAAGAGGAGGACTAGGTGGGCTGGGAAGAGACGGACCACTCTATTGGTGATGCCGTCTGATCCGGGCGCTTTTTTGGGTTGAAGGCCTTTGATGATGTCCTGCACTTCATCTGGAGTGATGGGGGGCAGGGGATCATCCGGGTCGTCAACGGGCGGGAGGGAGGTCCTACGTTCAACTTCAGCGTCGACCTCTAGGAGGTGGGCTTGGTCTACTGGTAGGAGGCTGGGGGAGCACTGGGCTTCGAGGCTGGAGGCAAGGCATTCGGCCTTTTCATCGTCATCGAAGGCGATGGTATTGTCGGGGCGAACCAGAGGAGGCATGGTGACAACTTCTTTGGATTTTAACTTCCTCTGAAGTTCCCAGAAGGCTAGGTGGGTGGGCTCTAACTCGTCCAGCATCTTATCCCAGCCGGCTTCACGCCACTCCGATATGCGTCTTTTTACAGTTCTCTGTAAATAGCGCATATGGGCTTTGTTGGCCGCGCAGGGGAAGCTGCTGTAGGCACGGACAGCCGCGTTCTTCTCGGTCAGGAGTTCGCGCAAGTCAGTGGGAAGTTTCCAGCGACAGTCTTCTGTCGCTGTTACCTCCCTTGAACATTCGTTCAGGACTGACTGTACGTGATCCGTGAACGAGTCGATCGCGGTCGTCGTGTCCGCGATAGAGTCCAGGCGTGCAGGTATGGAGTCCAGGTGGGGGGATGTGGAGGATTTCAGCCGATCGCTTACTTTCCTCCAGTCCGTTACCACCTTCGTAAGGGGTTCTTGACCTGGGTCAGAGAGGCCAGTGCGGGGAGCCAGTCTGATAACGACTGGTCGATGATCGGACGATAGCTCTGGTAGCGCTTCTATAGAGTCTAACCGTAGGTTGACGTTCTTTAGGAGCGCCACGTCAAGGACGTCCGGGGTGTGATCGGGGTCGTAGGGGAAATGGGTGGGGGTCATAGGTCCCACGACGTCGAAGTTCATTCGGGTAGAGAGGTCAAACAAGAGTCTGCCTCTGGAGTTGATCCTGGTGCTATTCCAGGCGGTGTGTTTGGCGTTGAGGTCGCCCGCTATTATCACGGAGTCGCTCAACCCCAGAAGTAGGGCGATGTCGTCTGCTAAGAGTTGATGATTCTCTGCAGAGGAACTGGGAGGGAGGTAGGCCGACACTAATGTGATAGGTTGGTGGCCTGTCATGCCGAGGCGGCACATTGACACTTCGAGTCGTGAGAGGGGTGGGGGGTCCATTGGGATGCAATGTAGAGCCCTTTTGAAATAAATAAGGGTACCGCCTTTGTGACAACGCAACCTGTCGTTGCGAACTACGCGGTAGTTCGCGATCAGAGGTGTGCGGTGGCTAGGCTTGAGGAAGGTCTCTTGGGCGAGGAAGATATCTATCTGGTGCTCACGAAGGAATGTTGAGATCTCTAATTTCTGATCTCTAATGCCATCGGCATTGAAGTGCACCAGTTTCAGGGATCGGGGCTTGGTTCGTTTGCTGCTCCTGCAATCCATTAATTGGATGCGATGGAGGACAGGGCCTGGGTGATTTCAGGGTAGGCATTGTAAATGCCTATCACGGCCTCAAGGTTGCCAGCAGATCTGGCAGCCAAGAGTTCTTTTGCCATTTGCCTGGCACGGGGGGACATGAAAATGAGGAAGGTCCCCGAGATGACGTTGAATGCGTCAAGGGGGTTGCTTCCGGTGGTTGTTGCGGGGGTTGTGCGTGCGGGGGTTGTTGTCGCCGCGGCAGCAGTTGTTGCCACCTTTTGGGCCGTGGAAGGTCGGATGCGAGGATCCTTGTCCTTCCATGCGGGGGTGGATTGAGGGGTCGTGGGGGCGGCCGCCACTAAGGCCGGGAAGGCCTTCTGGTGGTTTAAGGCGTTCCAGGGACTAGGTCTCTGGGGGCTCAAAGCCACCGGGGGCTGGGTCTGGCCTGCTGGGGCCTCCCTTTGCTGGCGAGCGCTCGCGCGCTTCGCCAGTTTAGGGGATGATGACTTGGGGGCCTTGGGGCACCCACGGTAGTTGGCCGTGTGGCCGGTCGTGCCGCATAGGACGCAGCTTGGTGGCTCGGTGCAGAGCGCGCGGTCCTTGGGCCGTGGGCACTCTGCTGTGCCGTGGTCGCCTAGGCACTTGACGCACCTGGGCTTGGCGTGACAGTGTGCCTGAGAGTGGCCGTACAGTTGGCACCTATGGCATTGGCCAACGGTGCCGCTTTTGTGCGGCTTCTCGATTATTATGCCTGATAGAGAGCAGATGCTCTTAAGCAGGAATAAAGGGTGGTGGGTGACTCCCTCGACGGGGGGGACTGATCACTAGGATCATGTCGTACGGTGTCCCTTTTCCGCGTGCCTTGTGCATGCGGTGGACTTCCTTGATTGGGATCCCCTGTGCAATGAGATCAGCTTTGATCTCTTCAGTGGGGATCTCCTTAGGGACCCTTCGGATCACCACGCGTGTGAGACGATCCTCAGGGAGGGAGTAGGTGTGGAAGGCCACACCTCTTTGGCGGAGGAGCTTGGTCAGCTCACGGAAGTCCTTTGATGAAGGGACGGAGACTTTAATCCCCGTCTGAGTGGACTTAGCATTCGTGAATGCTATTTTGTGTTCCGTGCACCAGCCGGACACTGAGGGCCACTTCGCCTTGTCTTGGATGAAGACAGGCGGGGGGAGGGGGGATTTTAGAGGCCGCTCGTGGGGCCGAGGGGGCGGGTTTAGCTGACGCGGCACGAGGGGCGTCAGTCCCTTTAGGGGGGATGGGTGTGGGGTTGGGGCGGCCGCTAGCCGACTCGGTGGCTACCAGCTTAGGGGCTTGAGAGGAGGAGGATTTCTTCCTCCTCCTCTTGAGGGCGACGACCTTAAAGTCGGGTTCATCGTCGTCCGACGCCTGAGAGGGCGGAGATGATTCCTCGGCAGAGTCCGAGGAGGCGGGGTTGGGGCGCTTGGCCGAGAAAACTTCGGTGTCCATGGACACCTCGGTTTCGGCGGGGACGGCATCGGGCTGGGGGGAGGGGGCCAGCTGTTGGAGGACAGCCAACCTGTCGCCATATTTGGCGCGGATCGAAGGTTCTTCAAGCAGAACTTCGTTTAGAATGGCGAGAAGCGCCTCATAGTGGGGAGAGGACATTTTAACTGCCTATCCCACCCGGGTGGATTGGCCCGGGGGTGTGTACCCTCCCTGTCGGGTATAGACAGGGAGGTGAGTGCCTAAGGGTGAGCCCTAAGCTTGTATTCCGTTGCCAGTCTCAATGTGCAACGGGCCCTAACCGGTCTAGCGCGAAGGGTGTAGACACACCCTAAAGACGCTAGGTGTGTAGCTGGAAAGGAAAACTGTTACCCAGTTCCGACTAGGAGATCCCCCAAGGCCGGAGGTCTGGGACCCGTCCAATTGGCTGCCTAGCCCTGAAGGGGTTCGGCGGGTGTATTGGGTCAACACCCCACTCGGTTTTGTTATCACCGTTAGGTTTCGGCCGAGGACCACGAAACTGTGGATTTAACCCTGAAGGGGCCTAGTGATTCTAAATAAAACGCGGTCGTCTGTTAAAGAAATAGGATAGTCTTGAAAAAGACTGATGTAAATTGTTTAGTAAACAAGTGGTCGAGTAAACAAGTTGTCTACGTCCGACCGGCTTGTTTACTCATCAATACCGGCAAGCACGGGGGCTGCGGGGCGCAGGGGGCACCTGTGGCTACGTGCGGGCGGCGTCTCGGACGATCGAGCAGCGAGGGGAGCGGGGCGCGGGGAGCACTTACGGCGACACGTGTGGTCGGAGCGAGGGCTAACCGCTGAATGAGGAACGACTCAGCGCGTCTACCTATATTTATAGATTCACAGCGCGGGCCAGCGGCGCCCCGCGCCCCTCTCCGAGACGCGACGCGTGTTAAACATCGATGTAATAATATTGTATTTTATAATTGTAAATAATTAGTCATACCGCAACTTGTACCATAAAAAATGTAGATATAAGCAGGGGTTTTGAAGTCGAATAACACAGATCATATCGGACACGCAGTTTTATTCTACCTAAGAAGATTCCTCCTCCAAAAGGGTGTAGCGCGTAGGTCGTGTCGCGTAATTAAAACTCAGATAAATTGAACTTTATGTATTGCACGAATGTAAAGGAGTACAATGTATAAGACGTGTAAAAATGACGCGATACAAGAGTGTTATCAAGGAATGGATATAATAATGATGTTGTACAATGATGGTGTACACTGATGTAGAATATGATAATAATAATGTTCTCTTACAAGCTATGCACTCACTTAAATACTAACTATCTCTATACTAACTATCTCTAAATGATAGTGGGGTAACCACTAACGAATCAGCTTCGTTCTTGATGCTGATTCGTTGATCGAGGCAGGCCGCGGCGTATGATTGGTTGATGTAGAAAAGCGCGCCGGTTCCGTCTTCACGTGCTAGACGACTCGTATGGTTCCCACGGACGTTGATCGTTGGTCACGATTCATGGAAACAGGGTCGGAACCCTCGCTGCGGGAGTCAGGGTCGCAGGGACGCGCGCCGTGACTTCCGCAATCCTCGTGTGAGTGATTTACAGTCCTTTGTGTAGCTGTGATCTGGTGTGAGTGATTTATAGTCCTTTGTGTAGCGCCAGTGTAGAGCTGTGATCTGGTGTGAGTGATTTATAGTCCTTTGTGTAGCGCCCGTGCTACAAGTGTAGCACGGGCGCTAATAATAATAAATTGAACTTTATGTATTGCACGAATGTAAAGGAGTACAATGTATAAGACGTGTAAAAATGACGCGATACAAGAGTGTTATCAAGGAATGGATATAATAATGATGTTGTACAATGATGGTGTACACTGATGTAGAATATGATAATAATAATGTTCTCTTACAAGCTATGCACTCACTTAAATACTAACTATCTCTATACTAACTATCTCTAAATGATAGTGGGGTAACCACTAACGAATCAGCTTCGTTCTTGATGCTGATTCGTTGATCGCGGCAGGCCGCGGCGTATGATTGGTTGATGTAGAAAAGCGCGCCGGTTCCGTCTTCACGTGCTAGACGACTCGTATGGTTCCCACGGACGTTGATCGTTGGTCACGATTCATGGAAACAGGGTCGGAACCCTCGCTGCGGGAGTCAGGGTCGCAGGGACGCGCGCCGTGACTTCCGCAATCCTCGTGTGAGTGATTTACAGTCCTTTGTGTAGCTGTGATCTGGTGTGAGTGATTTATAGTCCTTTGTGTAGCGCCAGTGTAGAGCTGTGATCTGGTGTGAGTGATTTATAGTCCTTTGTGTAGCGCCCGTGCTACAAGGGTTTTATTCGATTGTGGTTTTTATAGTATTTTATTGTGGTTTTTATTGTTTTTGTGGTTCTCGAAATGTCGAAGCCATTCAGAAACGCTGCCGGGCGTTTCGTCCCAAAAGGCCCTTCTCAGGGCCAACCAAAAGGCCCTTCTCAGGGCCAACCCAAAGGCCCTTCTCAGGGCCACCCTGACGAAATGTCGGCGTCGGAGGCGAGTCGCGCACCTTCTGCGACGGGCTTCTGCGGAGAGGACGAGTACTCCGACTCGGACATGGGGTCCGTTGTCGGGGACTCGTCCTCCGTGTGTGGAGTGGCTGCGGAGCGCAGCCTGAAGAGGGCCTACCTGAGGCTCGGGTCCGAGGGCTCCTCGGGCTCGGCCAAAGGTAAGCCCAACAAGAAGAAGTCGAAGGCGAAGAATGCTTCGCCATCGACTTCTTCTCAGGCTGGCACCCACGATGTGGGTCTGGCAGACGCCCAGCGCGAGCTCGGCGTGGCCAGACGGGCCGAGGCCGAGCTGGAATTGGAGGAGTTGGTTGCCGCCAAGGAGAGGCAGGCGCGCGCAACCAAGGCGAGGGCCGGTTATGGTTCGGCCCTCGTCAGTTTTGATGGCCTGTCCGTGGTCGAGTTGGTCCGCTTGGCGGAGGAGGACAAGGAGGAGATCGTCGAGGTCGCCTCCAGGTCCTCCAACCTCAAGGGGACCTTCCAGAAGGCCCTAAAATGCCGTGCAATCAGCTTGCACGGCATAATAATGGAGCTGACGCAGCGTACTGCGTCAGGCGAGGGTGGATCGCCTGCAAGCGGAGGTCAGCCAGCTTCACAAGAAGCTGGCTGAGGCTACGGCCCCGCCCCCGTCTGCGGCGGCCCCGTCGGCAGCGGTTCCCGCCCCCCTCCTCCTCCAACCTTGAGGAATTGTTCCGCGAGGTGGTCATGGAGGAGAGGGCGTTCACTCGGGCCTGCTTCGCAGGAATAGAGGACCGCCTGCTGCCAGAGAAGCGCCTCCGTCCGCCGCTAGCGGCTGACAAGGCGCCGACAGCGGTTCCCCAGGCCCCGAGGCCCTCAAAGGGTAAGGGCAAGGGGAAAAAGTCGCAGGGGGCCCTGCCCACCCCCACTACGAGTGCGGGCGCGAAGCCGGGGCCGGTTGCCATCACGGCACCCCCCCCAGGTGCAGCAGGGAGACGCCCTCCTCCCTTCCACCACCCCGTCCAACCAGCCGTGGTCCGAGGTGGTGAAGAAGGGGAGGAAGAAGGCGAACAAGGCCCCGGCTGACTCGGCGGCTGCTGCGGCGGCTGCCCCGGCAGCTGCCCCAGCGACAGCCCCGGCAGCCAATAAGGCTACGGTCGGCGTGAGGAAGCTGGTTCCTCCCAAATCCGCGGCGGTCACGGTGACCATCGTCCCCGAGGCCGCCGAGAGGGGCGTCACCTACGAGTCCGTCCTGAGACGGGCTCGTGCCGTCGCGGACCCCGCCGAGTTAGGGCTCGGTGCCTGCCGTCGGACCCAAACCGGAGCTCGTCTTTTCGAGTTTCCGGGGAAGGACGGCGGCAAAAACGCCGACCTGTTCGCCGGCAAGTTGAGGGAGGTGCTTGCCAACGTGGTGAAGGTCGCCAGGCCGACTAAAACCACCTCCATTGAGGTGACCGGTCTAGATGACTCGGTCACTAAGGAGGAGGTGGTGGCGGTCATTGCCAAGGTGGGAGGCTGTGAACCCGCAGCGGTGGCAGCTCGGGATATTAGGCCCGGCCGCGGTGGACTGGGCTCTATCCGGCTGGAGTGCCCAGTCGCCGCAGTGTTGGCCGCCCAGGCTAAATGCCAAGGGCGGCTACTGGTGGGCTTCAGCCGGGCCGTAATCCGGGTGCTTGAGGCAGCGCCGGTGCGCTGCTTCAAGTGCCTGGGCATTGGCCACACCCGAGCTATGTGTCCGTCCACAGTGGATAGGGCGGACACTTGCTTCCGTTGCGGGCAACAGGGGCATAAGGCGGCCTCGTGCGAGGCCGCCAAGCCGCACTGCGCGGCATGTGCCGACAGTGGCCGCCCCGCGGACCACGTAATGGGGGGGAGCGCATGCCGGCCTCCCACGAAGAAGGGCAAGCCGCAGGCGGCTACAAGCCGGCCTGCCGCTGCTACCACCACCGCCGCTGTGATCCCAGCGATGCGATGGTCGAGTAATGGGTACCGACCATCGCATCCTGCAGGCAAACACCAACCACTGCCGGGCTGCCCAGGACTTACTGGTGCAGTCAATGGCCGAGTGGTTGGTGGATGTGGCAGTGGTGGCCGAGCCGTACTATACTCCCAGCAATTGGCTGGGAGATAGTGACGGCTCGGTGGCAATCGTGGCGCGGTCTTCCTCGGACTCCCCTCCCCTCTCGCTCTTAGGGAGGACCGGGATACGTGGCCGCCGCGTGGGGAGGGTTGGCCCTTGTGGGTCTACTTCTCCCCAAACCGCCCTCTCAGGACTTCGAGGATTTCCTCGGAGTCCTGCCGGCGGTCATCGGGAGGACGGCGCCCACGACAGGTCTCCGTTTTGGGAGACCTGAATGCCAAGTCGGTGGTCTGGGGAAACCCGGCCACCGACGCTCGCGGACGGGCAGTCGAATTGTGGGCGGCCACGTCTGGACTCTCCCTCTTGAATAGGGGGAGCGTCCAGACGTGCGTGCGGCGGCAGGGCGGGTCCATTGTGGACCTCACCTTCGCCGCGCCCGCACTGGCCGCCCGCATTCGAAATTGGAGGGTGGAACTGGGGGAGACGATCTCGGATCACCGCTACGTGCGATTCGAGATCTCCCCCCAGAATCCACAGGGGCGCCGCAGCACCCAAGTTTCCAAGGTGGGCTCTGACCCACCTGGACCGGGAGGTGGCACGGGAGGCCGCGTTCGTCCAGGACTGGCTTTGGCCAGGTCCCGGCGTGGACGTCCTGGACGTGGACGCGGCGGCGGCCCGACTGAGGGGTCATTGACCGAGGTATGCAACGCCAGCATGCCTCGGTCGAGACGTCCGCCTACCCGACGCGCCGTTTATTGGTGGTCGGAGAAGTTGGCGGAGCTGCGGGCCTCCTGCGTGGCGGCACGGCGGGCCTACACCCGCTCGCGTCGGCGGCATCGACGGGATCTGGCTGGCGAGGACCGCCTCTACTCCAGTTACGTGGAGGCGAGAGCGGCCTTCAAGTCGGCCATCGGCGCCGCCAAGGACGCGGCGAGGGCTGAGCTGTTGGAGGGTCTCGACAACGACCCATTCGGGAGGCCATATAAGGCGGCGCGGAACAAACTGCGTCGCATTGGTCCCCCGGTTGCCGAGACCCTCGAACCAGCGCTCCTGGATGGGGGTGGTGCGGTCCCTGTTTCCGCGCAGGGATCCGCACTTCTCCCCAACAGCGATGGGTCCGCCAAGGGAAGGACCGGAGGAGGAAGCTCCTCCTCCTCCGGTTTCAGAGGAGGAATTTGGCGCGGCAACTCTCCGTCTCCGCGCCAAAAAGACGGCTCCTGGCCCGGACGGCGTTCCCGCCAGGGTGGTGGCCATCGCGGTCACCGAGATGGAGGGAAGGTTTCGGAACCTCTTCGACGCGTGCTTCGCGTCGGGGAGGTTCCCGAAACCTTGGCGGGAAGGCCAACTGTGCCTCCTCCGGAAGGAAGGGCGGCCGGCGGACTCCCCCTCGGCTTACCGGCCCATCGTCTTGCTTGACGAGGCCGGTATGATGTTCGAGGGGATTTTTTTTTTTTTTTTTTTTTTTTATATTAAAGTATAAACCAGCGCTTGACCGCAATCCTGCCTGATGGTAAGCAGTGACGCAATCGTTGATGGTAAAGCGCACTAGTTTATTAAGAGCCTATTCACTCTAGCCTTGAAGACGCTCAAATTGTAGTCCGACGGAAACACCGCCGCCGGCAGATTGTTCCAGTCCCTCGATGTACGCGGTATAAAGGAGGAGGCGAAACGCTTCGTCCGGATCGTAGAGGTGTTAACAACATAAGGGTGGAAACTCGCCGTACGACGGGTCGTCCGATGGTGGAACGGAGATGGGGGAATTAAATCGTGCAATTCCCTCGCACACTCCCCAGAATGTATCCTATAGAACACCGAAAGGCTGGCTACTCTACGCCTGTGCTCTAGGCTTTGGAGACCAACTCGAGTTAAATCAGGGTCACCAATCAGCCTCTTCGCACGCCTCTCCACTGAATCCAAAGTGGCCAGGTGACACTTAGCAGCACCAGCCCAAATGTGGCTGCAGTACTCCACACACGAACGGACCTGTGGATTATCGCCGCCCGCCTGAAGCGCCATCTGCGGGACGTGGGACCGGACCTGTCGGACGCCCAGTTCGGTTTTCGAGCTGGGCGTTCGACAGTGGACGCCCTGGCCCGTCTAAAGGGCCAGGTGACAGAGGCGGTAGGAGTGGGGGAAGGAGTGTTGGCTGTGTCATTCGACATTGCCAACGCCTTCAACTCCATCCCCCACTCCACCATCCTGGAGACGCTCCGGTTCCACGGTGTGCCCCTGTACTCGCGGGGCCTCCTGGCTAGCTACTTGGAGGACCGTGCCGTCCTCCTCGTGGACGGGGCTGGCCAGGTCCGACGGTATGGCGTGGAAACCGGCGTTCCACAGGGGTCCGTTCTAGGGCCTCTTCTGTGGAACGTCGGTTATAACTGGCTCCTGCGGGGAACCCTCCTACGAGGCACGAGTGTCATCTGCTACGCGGATGACACTCTCCTCACTTCCCGCGGGAGCACCTTCCGGGAGGCGGCCAGTTTGGCGTCTGCGGGCGGATCCTTAGTGGCGGGGAGGATCCGCCGCCTGGGCTTGAGGGTGGCGCTGCACAAAATGGAGGCCGTGTTCTTTCACGGCCCCCGGCAGCGCCCCCCACCCGACGCCCACATTTATGTGGAGGGGGTGAAGGTCGGGGTCGAGGCCCAGATGAAGTATCTGACCCTCATGCTGGACAGCAGGCTGCGCATCGGCCCGCATTTCAGCGGGCTGTCGACGCGCCTGCTGAAGGCTGCGGACGCCCTCTCATGGCTCATGCCGAACATGGGAGGGCCGAGCACGCGGTGCCGGCGTCTGTACGCCGGCATACTGCGGAGCATGGCCCTTTATGGGGCCCCTATTTGGGCGGACTCCCTCCACAGGAGGGAGAACCTCACCGCCCTTCGGGCGCCCCAAAGGGCCATCGCCCAGCGGGCAGCGCGGGCCTACCGAACGGTAGGCTTCGCTTCGGCATGCGCTCTGGCGAGCACCCCGCCTTGGGAGCTCGAGGCCTGGGTGCTCGCCAGAGTGTACGGCCGTCGCACCCTCGACGCCATCGGGCCGGTCCTGAAGGACTGGCTCGACAGGCGTCACGGGTTCCTCTCCTTCCGTCTGGTGCAGGTACTCTCCGGTCACGGTTGCTTCGGCAGGTACCTGTACCGGATAGGACGAGAAGAGACGCCGTCGTGCCACGGTTGCGGCGCGGCGGAGGACACGGCGGACCACACCCTCGCGGTGTGCCCGTCGTGGGCCGTGCCGCGCCGCGATCTTGTCGCGGCGGTAGGAGGGGACCTCTCGCTGCCCGCCGTCGTCAGAGCGATGGTGGGGAGCGAGGGGGCCTGGGCGGCGATGGCCTCCTTCTGCGAGGTCGTGATGTCGCAGAAGGAGGCCGCGGAGCGGGAGCGAGAGGAGGATCCCCTCGCTCCGGCGCTCCGTAGACGGCGTAGGGGCAGGAGAAGGCGGGATTTCGCCCGCTTTCTCCCGCCCTGAGGTGAGCGGCGGGCGTGAGGGACGGGGGTGCCCGCACTGCTCACCACGCGGGAGGAAAAAAAAAAAAAAAAAAAAAGGTTAGGATAAGTTTAGGATAAATTAGGATAAGTTAGGATATAAACTCCGTTCAAAAGTACGGAAAGAAGTGAACCAAAAAAAAAACTCAATTCAATTCAATTCTTGATTAATGGCCTTTGTGGGAGAGACGAGAGACGCCAAAGAAAACTCTGAACTCTATGTGTCTTGCTTTGCTTGTCAAAGTGACTTAAACGTCAGATTTTAAATATATTTTGACTGTCGTAAATTGGGAAGCTCGGCTATTGAAAATATATATTATGGTAAATCTAAAACCACAATAATGTCTACGGTTGAGTACGAGGATGTAGAGGAAGAGCAGCACGAGGAATTAGTGGAAGCGTTGGACGACGAATTCATAAAGAACTATAACGAAGATGTTGATACGACATGTATGATCTGCCAAGCAGAATTCTTAGAACGTGACGATTTAACACTACATTTACACCAAGTACATAAAGTAACAAACGCCGGATCGAAGCAGTGTTTCTTCTGTACACACAAATATACAGATCTGATTAATTACGCCGAACATTTTCGAGACGATCACTTGACGCGCTTATTTTATTGTATCTACTGCTTACGTGCGTTTTCTGACGAGAATGAGAACGAATTACACGAAAAAAAGCACAGGCGCAGCATTAAGTCTGACTATTGGTGCTCGCAGTGCCCGGAGAAGTTTGGCAACCTCCGTGATTTGAAGAAACATGATTTGGAAAATCATAATGACAATGATGAGGGCGTTATGCTGCAACCCCTTCTACCATATCTATCAGCAGTTTTAAATATCAAAGCGGAGACTCTTTTACCGCGCACCGATAGTGTCTACATTTGTGTTTATTGTAGTTTTTCTACATCAAATGTACAGCATTTCATTGACCATTCTAAATTTAGTAAAAAGTGTAAAACATTTGTGTGCGATACTTGCTCAAATGTGTACAAGAAGCGTTACTCACTGAATCAGCATCTTTTAAAGTACTGCGGAAAGCACTATAACTTTGTCAGAAAGTGTCCTGATTGTAAGCTGGTATTCAATAAATTTACTTTCAAAGATCATAAGAAAGTCTGCAAGGTGATAAAATGTTACACATGCAACACTTACTACAATACAATGTACGAGCTGTCCGAACATCAGTCGAAAGAGCACCCGTTGTCTGTAGAACTAAAAACGTGCACATTTTGTTGGAAACACTGCGTTGGACAAGTTGCGTTGCAGAAACATATGAACAGGTCACATAAGGGCGAGCTACATTTGTATAAATATTTGTGTGTTTACTGTAAAACTCCATTCAAACACCCACAGAAGTTGTTTGGACACTTTTTCACAAAACATAAGACAATAGAGCCATATACATGCAGGATTTGTTCCAAAAAGTTCAGATTACGCAAGAGCTTTACTCTCCATATAAAGTTAGAGCACAAGAGTGTGGGTTTTGTTGAATTTGATGAAAACTATAATGTATTTTTTACTGATAAGAAATCAGAAAATCCATTTATCCCAAAGAGCTTGTATGATGACGAACAAAAGGAAGAAGTTTTTGGTGTGAGCGAGGACTCTAACACCAGCTTATCAAATATGAATTCTGTAATGAGTGTTATGGAAACTGAGGATAGCCAGACTGAAGTGGAGACAGCTCCAAACCCCTCATTGAAGCGTAAGAGAGGTAGGAAGTTCAGTAAAAAGCAACCAGAAGAAGCAATCGTCATAGAGGCCTCTGATGATGAAAGTCTATTAATTGTGAAGAAAAGGGTGCTAAGACAGAAGACGCTTGCCAGAAAAACTTCAGAGGGGAGTAGGAAGTGGAAAAAGAACCAATTATCTAATAACAGGAAGAAGTTCACATGCAATATATGTAATAAATATTGCTACACATATCAAAACTACAATCACCATATGTCGCTACATTCAAAGAAAGACTACAAAAGATGCATCAAATGTTCTAAAGTATTCCGCAGCAAGGAAAAATTGCATCAACACATAGAATCAGAACATTCATCGTCAAAATTGACAGATACATTAAAATATTTGTTGGAAAAACGTAAAAAAGGGGAAAAAATCTCTGATGATCAACCGATGTCGGAAAAATTCAGGAAAACTATCAGGAAGGTTGAATGTGGGACAGCTCAATCATCAGCCAAGATTGAAGAAGTTGACAACCGTCTCTCTGTACAGAAGTTCATTGAGAACTTTACTCCTGAAGCGGAGAATAAGGTGGAAGTTATAATTACTAATGAGGTGACTTTCAAAATTGTAAAAGGCGCCCCGAGAGAACCTTTAATAAAAATGACAAAATTTGAGGAACAACCATTACCAGTAAATACTAAATTAGCAATGCCTGTTAAATTTAAGTCGGCCCAGTTTGAAAAAGCTCATGCAACCATTAAACTGGTACAACCGGTGCCCGTAGTCCAAGAAGAAAGTCAGGAAAATGATTATCAGAACTATGATGATGACAATTACAATTTCATGGACCGTAATGACTCCATCCCAGAAGTTGCAGAAGAAGTTATGTTAGAAGGGACAGAGGAAGCGCCTAGAGTATCCCACATTCCTCATAAAATTGTAATACCTAAGCTGCCCGCGGAGTACAAAGACCTGAGAATTGCGCATTTGCTGCCGCAGGCACCTTATTATAAGATAGTCAAAGTGAATGAAGTTCTGAACAAGCAGAATAATAGTGTAAAGGATGACAATGATAAGAATATTGATATCAAATTACCCGATGGTACAAAGTTGGTGAATACCAACCCTCTAGCACATTTATTGGGTAAAACTCCAATTGAAAAAGTGGTAGAACCTATGAAGAATAAGTATTATAAGTCTAAGGTAAGGAATTTCCAAGAGATGCTGGCTGAAGCGCTTAGTAACTTGGACAAGCCGACGGTCAGGAAGAAGAAGGAGATAAAAACGGAACCCATTGTCACAGAAGTAATGAATTTAGAAGATTAGTTTTTTAAAAGTCATTTATAACAGCACCACTCTGATACAGCAAATGACTTGTCAGTCAAGTTACTGTTAATATTAGGTTTCATTATCCCACTTTTGGGCAAAATCCTCTCCCCAAGACTTTCAGCTCTTTTGATCGAGAGATAATACACCACTGGTTGTTTGTTCTGTACAACTCGCGCGAGTTAATTGTGCCCCTCGCTGGCATGCGACCGTTCTCCAGCTTCTACCACACGGGCGGTTGAATATATTTCATTATAATTGTTATTAATTTAGGTACTTATCTTCAATCTCATAGTGACGCTCGGTTCTTCGAGTAAAAGTTCGATGAAGTCTTTAGAACACGTGTACCCCACGTCACGTCATCACGTCGGGGTCACCAGTGTGGAGACATGCGGAACAAGGTGTAAAGTTCTCTCATCCTCCATAGAAAAGAGAGGTTCCTCCGACCAGACGGGCGTTTGTAGATACACGGTCATCAGTTCTACGCCTCGATATAAAATTCTTCAATCCTCTTTTGAAGCGATGACGGTCGGTTGCTGCACTGGAGTGATGCGGTTATACCCAATAATTCTCTTGACTAGTGTTGTTTAACTTTAAATGTGTTGAAATAATTGTAATTTAATCGTGTATATACTTCATATTAATTTTTAATAAACTAGTCGCCAATACTTATCGTAAAAGGCGAAATGTGGATTGAGATTTCTCTTCTTCATGTCTTCATGCCGTCTTCCAACGAGAGCTTATTAATCATTGGATAAATGAAGTGCATCTATCCAATGATTAATAAACATAAGTTTTAAAAAAAGCGATCTTTGAGAAATTTAAATAATATTGTATTCTTGCAAATTACGACAGAAGAGACTTTTTTTTTAAAGAATTTTAGAAATACCTACAGGAAATAATTCGAATAAACGAATCAAACAGACAACAATAATTTAATTTAAGAATCAAATATCAGAAAAACTAAACGAATAAAAAAAATATGATTTACGAACATAAAAACCCGCCTGCATAAAAAACTAAGGAACTAAAAAGACAGAAACAAGTCGACAATCACAGTTGGGGGACTGTATTCTATGGAATACAACTTATTTATATATCTAAGCCCCAACTGCGATTGTTCAACTTGTTTCTGCCTTTTTAGTTCGTTAGATTTTTATGCAGGCAGGTTTTTGTTTGTAAATAATATTTTTTTATTTCTATCTTTTTAGTTTTCTTTTTTATTAATATGTTGTACCTATACATATTTAGAATCAACGTTTAATTAAAATCCATCATTTGGATACCCCACTCTATATGCTTTGTAGATTTTTTTTTACCTCACAATATGGCATCAAACATCCGCCATTCTGTTTTTTTTAACTTGAGGAGTAAGCTGGCGGTCGCGTGACTTAGCGTTATGAAAAGTGTGATCGTGCGAGGCGAACGGGAGTTGAATGGGAGATATAAACTAGAGAAAACAGTGCGCGGGCTCATTTTCTTTCTGTCTTCCTCTTATAGCCAAATACGTTCTGTATATCTAGGCACATTGCTGGCCTATTGTCTATATCACTTATCGTAAATATCTCAGCGTTAATCCCAGTAGTCGCGTGGTCGCTCACAATGGGCCTCTTACGAAGGCTCAGAGTCACACAAAGGGCAATGGAAAGAGCTATGCTCGGAGTTTCTCTGCGTGATCGAATCAGAAATGAGGAGATCCGCAGAAAAACCAAAGTCACCGACATAGCTCTGCGAGTCGCTAAACTGAAGTGGCAGTGGGCAGGGCACATTGCTCGTAGAACCGATGGCCGATGGTGCAGTAAGGTTCTGGAGTGGCGGCCATGTACTGGAAGACGCAGCGTAGGGAGGCCCCCAACAAGGTGGGCCGATGACCTGGTGAAGGTCGCGGGAAGCCGATGGCTGCGGGCAGCACAAGACCGGTCAGCGTGGAAAGCTTTTGTCCAGCAGTGGACATCCATAGGCTGAAGAAGAATCCCAGTAGCATCCAGAGCTTTTCAGCTTTTGTTGTCTGGCATTTTTGCTGAACTATTTTTTACATAGGGGCTTTTACTTTTTATTTGGTTTTTTATTTTATTTTTTATTTCGATATGTATTTTTATGTTAGATGTATTCTGTGTTTAAGTCTGTGCTGAATAGAAGTATTTTCTTTTTTTTTTTGAGTCTGGGGTCCGCTACACCTGGAAATTTTGGCGAATCTTTGATATTTTCCGTGAAGGACTGCCGTCTGACCTCCACAACCCTGAGGCGATATCGAAGCATTGCAGTTAGACCAATTGTTGGACTTTTGAGGGCTCCAACAACCAGTAACGACTGCCATTAGATGTTCGTATGGCAACCGGGACCAACGGCTTAACGTGACGACCAGACCAGTGCAAATATTCATATTCATGCATACAAATATTTGCACTGCGCGGGGATTGAACCCGCGCCTCCTTGCGCAGCGACCGCATTCGTTACCGCTACGACACGACAGGAGAGCAGCGCGCGCGCATATTTTCTTCTCTTTTCCTTTTATAGCTTGTAAGAGATGGAGCTATAGAAGTTTCTCTTCAGTCGTGTAGTGTATAAATTAACTTGCAATTTTTTTGTTTTTAAACCGTTTCCCAACACTAGGGATTACTTACTCCTGTATCGTGGGTGCGTTTACAAACGCATAACTCACATACATAAACAGCCAGACTTGGAACAACTACTTGCAGACCATACAAATATGTATTTGTACCGGAATCGAACCCGCAACACGCAGCGCAGAAGTCGATCGCCCAGCCACTGCACCAACTGTATAACTTTCTAACTTAAAAAATAAAAATAAAACACAACTTTTATTTAAAAAATAATCTTTATTTAATTGAAAACCTTTTACTTAATGTCTTAACAATATTAACAATTAATTCTACAAATATTTGGAGTCCGAACGATATCCGCATTCAATATCGTTCAACGAAACTAAAACATATTGACTTGAAATAATTCGTTTCAACTCTTACAAAAACACACTTATTTTTATAATTTTTCTTATCATGCGCCCTCATTACAACTCTCTATTACTGTCACCTTGAATCACATTGCTAAGAGGCCGTCCATAAATTACGTCATCGATTTTTCAGATTTTAGACCCCCCCCCCCCCCGTTCTCCCAAAATCGACGTCATTACCAGTGTGACAAAATTAAAACATTGCAGATTTGAGAAAAATAGGGTATTATATGATTAAACACTTGGTTATAGAATCGTAAAGTAGTTATTACTGTATTTGTGTACATCTATGTCGCATTATGTATGTTTATTATGAGTTATTTTAGTATTGTACGCGCCTTAGCCGCCTCTCACAGTTGCAGTCTCACTTACTAGGTGTGCTGAAAGAAATTTCTTTTTAGAAATAATCTTTTCGTCCGTGAACAATAAACTATAAATAAGAATGACGTCAATTTCGAAACGCCCCCCCCCCCCCTATCTATCATCTACCGTCATCCGCACCCCCCCTAATTTAGAATGACGTAATATATGGACGGCCCCTAATACATTGCTCCATATGTTCGAGATATGTATCTGTTCTACAAAGTAATTAACTCAATGAATGTACTTCAACTGTCAAAATTATACCCATCGCTTCTGATAGTGGGTTACATAATGAGCGCGCTGTTTAACATCAGTTTTAAACTAATTTAGTTTATTGTTATCTTTAACATACACACAGGAGATGAAACAGATGAAGATCTGTACCAACACAAACAATTAATACATTTGATAGGGAGGTCTCGTAAAACGTTACGATACGTTACAGGGGCGGGGGGGGGGGGGGGGACTAGTTACGTAACATTGTTTCTAAAAAGATATTGGCGCCGATTTTGTTGGTCATAAAGTAAACTAGTTTTAAGTTATGTGCATCTCTTTCTTTTCATTTCGTTAAGAAAAGGACAGAAGATAAAATGTCAGTTTAGACCAGTCAAATTAGTGCGCTCCTGACGTAAACTGGTGTATTTTTAGTCACCATGTTTATAATCGCGTCTAAACTGTCTATGGAGTATCTTAATTTGACAGGATTAAATTAAAATGTTATCTTCTGTCCTTTTCTTAACGAAATGAAAAGAAAGAGATGCACATAACTTAAAACTAGTTTAGTCTGTGAACAACAAAATAGGTGCCATTATTTAGTAAATTAAAACTATACCTGTAGGCCTAGTATGAGTTTTCATTACGAAACTCGTTCGATCGTATCGACCGCGTTTGACTCCGCGATTGGCCCGCTTCAAGGTCGTAAGAACTCTCAACCAATGAGAGCGCCAAACGCGCTCGATACAATCGAACGAGTTTCGTATTGAAAACTCATACTAGGCCTACAGGTGTAAAAACTATGACATAACTTTTTACGACTTTGGGATAAAATTTATCACTTGAGTGTTACGTATCGTTTCGTGTGGCCACAGTACGGTGCGTTATATAAGGGGGAGAAGGGGGGCTCAAAAATCTTCAAAAATTGCGTTACGTAATACTTAAACGCTCCCAAAGACTAAGTGACTACCCACACTTGTTTAGCTCTGTTCAGCTTTAGTTCATAGAAGATAACGATTTTGTATGGAATGTGAACACATCCATACAGCTTTAAGTGTGCGCGCGGTCTAGATACAAAGTTATTGTCTTCTATGAACTAAATCTGAACAGAGGGATAAGTAAAAAAAAACAATAAACAAACCTTGTGCCACACTAGGAGTTTCCCCTGGATCGGGGGCGATTCATCATCATCAACCTTTCTTATAGTCCCACTGCTGGGCACAGGTCTCCTCTCATACAGAGAAGGATTGAGTGTAATCACCACGCTTGCTCAATGCGGGTTGGCGATTTCAGACTTAAAGTCAAAGTTTCCTCAAGATGTTTTCCTTCATCTTGTAATCAGACATTGAGATTGACATCCTGCCTGCGACGTGGAGGTCCCGGGTTCGATCCCCGGCCAGGTCATGATGGAAAACGGTCTTTTCCTGATTGGCCTGCGTCTTGGATGTTTATCTATATATGTATCTATTATAAATATAGTATCGTTGAGTTAGTATCCCATAACACAAGTTTCGAATTTAGTTTGGGGCTAGCTCAATCTGTGTGATTTGTCCATGTATATTTATATATTGGTGTCTGATACTTAAGAGGCTGCTGTGTTTTTAACCACTAGGCCACCACGACATTACCACCACCTCTGTGGATGTGGTTACAAACATTTACGCCTTTATTCATAAACGTTAATTAAATTTAAATAGTGATTAGCGAATGTTTAAAGACATATTTTTGACGTTTGCACGTCACTTAACTTTAATTATCCTTTATGAATAAACCCAATAATAATCACTGGTCAACTTTAATCAACGTATATGAATATGAGCCAAACCCGGAACAACTACTTGTAGTCCATACACATATTTGTTCCGTGCAGGAATCGAACCCGCGACACGTAGTGCAGCAGTCGATCGCTCAGCCACTGAAGCATCAACTTAATTTTCTCAACACACTAAAAGTACTTAAGTTTATACAGAATGTTAAGAAAACCCTGTCCGACCAAATAAGGATAATAAATGTTAAGTAAACACATGACCAAATTATAAAATTTTACGTAATGATCATAGTACCAATACAAATGAATTTTGAAATAATCTTTTTTTCCCGCGAATTAATTCCAACATCCCCGAAATTTGGTAATTTTAAAAAGTGACAACACCAGTATTATTATGAGCGAATAGCGATGCAACCACGTGCCGCGTGCCCTGAAGCCTGCCGCCCGCGGAAGGGTGCTTAACGCACATGTATTAAGTTACCTCTTTTTGCGAAATAATATTTATTTTTAGGGGGTTTTTTTTTTAATTTAGCCCGGTTTTGTATCCTTTAGTAGAATCAGTTATTGATACCTAACAATACCCTCACGGGTCGGACAGGGTTTTCTTTACATATTGTATACATTGGACATATTTGATTAAATTAATATCTAAGTTAGGTATATGAGATATTTAGTAGATGTGTAGTGTGGGTGTCCGAGTCTGTGTGTGTGAGGCAGAAAACAAATGTGGGTAATCCCTAGTGTTATAATACTCAGGCGCGGATCTAGGTTTTTGCTCAAGGGGGGGACGTGTCTCTCTAAGAGAGGGGGTGGGTGGAGACTGATAACACTTCCTATATCTACAATTTTGCACTAAAATATACCACATTGGATTTGAAAACAACCATTATGAGTTAGATAATGAAAGATTTATATAATAATAACTAGCGACCCGCCCGGCTTCGCTCGGGGGCAATGCTGATACTAAATACATTACAAAAAAAACTGTTAACGTTGTATAAAAAACATAGCGGCTCGCCGCCCAACCGGCCGGTACCACCGCCAATGCGACGCCCCACAATTTTTAAATTTGTAATATCTTCGAAACTATTTATTTAAATCATGTGCTGTAAAGGGCGATATAGGTCTATATTTAAAAAAATTAGGGGTGGATTACCCTAAATATTTTTTTTTAATCAAGAAAAAACCGACGCAAAATTCCACCACTGGGGGGTTCAGAATCATGTACTGGATCCATGGTACTCGTTTGTGCGTCGATGTCAGATACACCTTTTATATTAGATAAGAATAATCCTAGTACAGTCTGCAATAAAAGTCTGCTGGGATGTCTGTCTTGTACCCACCACGGTTACAAAACAAGCTAGTAATACAATTTGAAGCTGTATATCTATCACATTTCAATAACTGCCAACATGACATCATACATTTAGTGACATATTATCTTATGTAAAAAGATTTCCTGTTCAAGACGTTATATCTCAAAAGAAAACCGTTCCCCTTGTACACAAACTTAAGCTAAATTATAATTTCATCTTTCCATTGCTATATGAAAAGGATAGAAGATAAAATGACAGTTTGGTTTTTAATCACATCTAAACTGTATTTCGTCACTGTAGAGTGAAAACCTCGGGAATGCATTTTTGCTCAAATTTATTTTATTGCGTTTCTGGGAAGAAACCTTCACGACGCACATCCTGATCTGACTCATTTGTTCATTCGATGCTCGTAGCGATATTTATGACACTAAATGAGAACCTAGTAAACACGCGCAGCTGTCAGTTTCGTGTGAAAACCTAGCAACGAACGTGTAGTTTCATTTTATTTTATTTTTCATTTGGGCAATCTTATAGTACTGAACCGATTTGAGTATGAAAGCGGGTTAAATCTCCATATTAATAAATAAAAACATATAAAAGTGACCGTACAAAAATTTTACAGCACGCAGTTTTTTCTTCCTACTGAAAAGTTAACGAGGTTTTCACTCTAGGGCGACGATTTGGAGTTTGTTAATTAGAAAGAACTAAACTCATATGTTGTGTCGTCTTGTTAATGAAGTAGACAGAAGTGAACATTAGAATGACGTGATGTTGAGTGTGCACTAGCTGGCTGTTGCAGGCGCCGAGACAGGACTCGCTGCGGACACACCGCAGCTCTCTGCTGCGCGTGACGCTAGTAACGAGCTGATCTGTAAAAGGAACATAGAGCACTGAGACACAGGACAATCGGACCTAAACAAAATAGCCATGGGTCCTGGGTAAAAAAAAAAATTCTATTTAGTCCGTCATACAGATAATAGAAAAATATTGGATACGTATATTTTTTTTTTTTTGTAATTATAAACTAGCGCTTGACCGCAATCTCGCCTGATGGTACGTAGTGATGCCATCGTTGATGGTAAAGCGCACTAGTTTATTAAGATCCTATTCACTCAGAAAAACTGAACGAATAGGAAGGAAGACGGCAGTTGAGCGAGGTGATGCAATGTTAAACCTACAACACGACCAACGATGCTGCGCCAAAGGGAGATTGATCTGAAGACCCTCCACGACTAAACTCCCAACTCAACATCGCAACACAACTGCTCAGACCCGTCCTCCGTACGGCTTCACCAGACATCATGCCGGAACACGACGAATCGCTTGGCGGCAAGACTTTGTCTGGTGTATGGTAACTTCTACCGGCGGCCGATGTTATGGCCTACCACCATATCAATAAAAATTGACAAACATAAAAGGCATCAAAGATCAGGAGTGGTGGCTGGTGACGTCACTGGTCGCTAAAACGTGTAGCGTGCAGTGACGTCACACGAGTTTTCAACGCACTGTGTCGCCTTCATTTTTTGTTTATATGAAAAAAGAAAAAAATACGTGTCTAGTATTTTTTGGAAATCTGACTGACGGACTAATTAGTTTTCTTTAATCAACTACCATATTGCATTGTAACAAAACAAAAACTTTAGATATGTTTCGTATCGCGCTAAACTTTAGAGCTAGTTCAGACATGGTGTATTCCGCGCGGATGCAAACAGCGCGGTTAGATCGCACGGATCTTATTTACATTAGCGCGTATTCATTTGTTCATACCAGTCGGTTATCGCCACTCAACCGCTAGAAAATGAATTGACGTACCAGGAGCACGTTCAGTTGCTCCGCGGAAGTCGTGCGTATCCGACTGTGACAATAGATAGCTTCGGCACCAAGCTATTTATCGATGAGGTGGAAAAAAGACCTGTTTTATGGGGCATCCAATGTGCAAATAGGGGTTTTGGCGGGAAAAGTCAAGCTGAGTGTAACGCTCATTTTTCATTGGACTTTTAAAATTATTTATAGTGTTGTTTACGAAATAAAAGTGCGTGATTTATGTAGTAAAAAGTGCATTCAGTAAATAATTCATAAAGAACAGTGAAATCTCGCTGCATAATGGCCACATTATGACTTTGTCTCAAACCTCCATCGTAAGACGGGTCACGCGGCCGTCTTTTTTACATGAACAATTCATTACGTGACATTGGCTAAATGCACAAACCGTGCGAAGCCACAAAAGGAAGAAAGAAAAGAAATATGCAAAATATTCTACTAAAATTATCAGAAATGGACCTTGGCAGGAGTGTAATATTGGATGCACCCAATGCTGCCATTTCTTCTTTCTTTTTCTGTTCAGGGCAACAAGTACACACATAGCTTCTTCGATTTCCATGATTTGACTGTCACTCTACACTCCACAAATAAATCCGCGTCCAATCTGAACACTTGGGTTTAGAACCGCGCGATTTGCATACGCGCGGTATCCGCCATGTCTGTACTAGCTCTTTGACAGATGGTTAAATAATACTGGAACGTAACCGCTGTCAAATTAAAAAAGTTGAAACAAACATACAGCTCCGCAGAAATCTCACTCCCTACGATATTTACGTGCGCGCTATCTCCGAGACATCAATAAAACCGCTAAGATATTCTAATTAGATTATTAATTACTATTCCCTTTCCTTCTCTGTACATGCTGTAAGATTGTGGAACTCACTCCCGCCTAACATTCGTGATTTAAACACTATTTCTAAATTTAAACGTCGATTAAAAGAGCATTACCTTTCCTCTATATTGTGAGAATTAGTTTAATATTTATACATATTTATATATTCTAGTATTATGTATTCATTTAAATATACTTATACAATTATTTAGGTTTATATGTTTAGGTATATTTATAATTATTACTTTAATAGTTATCATATTTATGTTTTATTTCCTCCTTGTTCTTACACAGTTACACACTATTGTCTACATTTCTGTTTTACTTCTCCTTTCGCAGGTCTGCTGGAAGAATTTTCTTAAGAAATAAGCAGCACCTTTGTACTCAGATTTTAATTTTGTCATATCTTTATGTATTTTATTGTATGTGCATAAATAATAAAATAAATAAATAAATACAAAATACTGACGGGTGCAAGCGACCGCGCGATGTATAAACATAACGATGAATTTTGTTAAGCAATTGAATGGCGCAGGTATACATAAGTTTGGCTTGTTATTATAACGACCCAGGTTCGATTCTTTTTACAGTTGATAAATTTTATTAAATTTTAAAATTCGTAATCGTAAGGGTGAGATTTCTGCGGAGCTGTATGTACATTGATTTTACTTCAACCGAAGTTAAAACTTTAGCCCGATACGAAATGGGATGGAAACTAAACCACAACTATAACTGGATTAGATACGAACAAGAGTTTAATTTCTACCCCCTTATTTATAAACGCTGCTTAAAGTTAACCAGTGATGAGCGATTCTTTAACCATACATTTTTGACCTTTTAACGTCACTTAACTTTAATCATCCTTTATGAATCAACACCACAGAGTTTAAGGGGTTTATTCACAAACGATAATTAAAGTTAAGTGACGTACAAACGTCTAAATTGTATCTTTCTTCTTCTTCTTCAGCCTATGGATGTCCACTGCTGTACAAAGACCTCCCCCAAGGCTTTCCACGCTGACCGGTCTTGTGCTGCCCGCATCCATCGGCTTCCCGCGACATTCACCAGGTCATCGGTCCACCGTGTTGGGGGCGTCCTTACGCTGCGTCTTCCAGTACGTGGCTGCCACTCCAGAACCTTACTGCCCCATCGGCCATCGGTTCTACGAGCAATGTGCCCTGCCCACTGCCACTTAATTTTAGCGACTCGCAGAGCTGTGTCGGTGACTTTGGTTCTTCTGCGGATATCCTCATTTCTGATTCGATCACGCAGAGAAACTCCGAGCATAGCTCTTTCCATTGCCCTTTGTGTGACTCTGAGCCTTCGTATGTGGCCCATTGTGAGCGACCACGTTTGATTTACGATACGTTATGATTAGCAATTGGCTTGTATCCCAAAAAATAATTTAATGTCCATCAGATAGATTTATAAAAATATTGAACACGTATTTTTTATTTTTTCTTTCATTCAAATACTTAGGAGGATATATTAATTTGAAATGTCGCATGACGTCACGCTGTGGTGCAAAATATACCACGGCGTGACGTAATTAGCCCCCACTCCGTAACTTTAATACGCTATATCTCAGTAGTTTTTGGTAATTACAACAAAATAAAAAATACGGGTGTTAATTTTTTTTATTATCTATAAGACGGACTAATTATTTTTTTGATTTTCATACCTTGGATACATCCGTATTGTATGTATAAACAATTGATAATCACTAGCTAACTTTTAGCAGCGTTTATGAATAAGGGGACTAGTGTTTTATTTAACCGATTCCTCCCCAGTAAACATGTGAACACAACAGAAACTATGTACAAACGTTCGAAACGGCAGACTCACACAGACGCTCGCGTCACGGGTGCCATGTTGGAACAAGTGGTAGTGTAATACATTTATTCTTTACGCCACAGATCGTACACCTATTTAAAAAAGCATCTTGTTGAATATGTCAAGAAAATTAAAATGGATGTATAAACATGATTCCTAGCAATATACAGGATGTATTTGACATCGTAAAGCAAACTTCGCAAAAAAGCTAGACCGCATGTCACTAATAAAATAATGATAGTCATTTATGTCGTTAATGAACGGTTACAGAATTCACAGTGTTTAAAATAAAGTGTCGGCTCGGCCTTTAAACGTTGCAAGCGTGCCGCCGATGTGAACTCTATTAAATCAGCTGATAAGGTAGTTTTCCGAATGTTGTTTTCATTGCGCTTTTTATGTAATTAGCAAATTAATTAATTTTTACTTTAAAATCTTATTGGGTTATAAAAGTTTAGCAATTATGAACGGTCTAAAGTGAAAAAAGCTACATATATATTTTTTTAAATCATTATAAGCCGACAAAAAATCCACCACTGGGAGGTTTAGAATCATGTACTGCATCCATGGTACTCGTTTGTGCGTCGATGTCAGATACACACTTTATAATGTTGAATAGCTGGAAATTAGTATTTTGTAATTAAAAAGGTTTACGAACTTTTCGTATCTGCACAATACTGAAAATAATATCACGTAACTCCTATGACAAAGGTACAAAAACTTCAAACAAAAACATTGCTATGAACTTTTATCTGGGCGTTTTAAGGTGCCTGCGACGATTTTTATTGGTAAGTGTGTTTTTCAGTAGTCATTTTGCCCTAAGGGAGGTAATTGCAAGAAAAGAACTTGATACAGCGGATTTACGAAACTCCTTGATCTAGTCTCATAAAAACAATTGAGAAACTTTTTTGTTTATTAGTTCAAGAAAGTTTTAAGAACATTTTAAACACTAAACAATTCATGAATGAATATATTAATATTACGGAAATTTCTATTGGTTTAACCGAGCTAGGGCAGCCGTTTAGCCATCTCTTTTTCGTTCCCATTTAAAAAGAGGTCATATAAATAGATTTTTCAGTTCTTTATAATGTCTCCTGTAGTACGTTGTCCTTATTTCACGATATTATTATAATTTATAAAAAAGCTATTTATCAGAATGTGAATTTCATCAGATGATGATATGAAGATATGATTATGATATGATGATAAGATGATGATATGATGATAATATGACGATATGATGATTGGATGATAACATGACGATGACATGATGATGATACAATAATGATATGAGGAAGATGATATGATGATGATATGATGATGATACGATGATGTTATGATGATAATATGATGATGATATGATAATATGATGATGATACGATGATGATATGAGGATGATGATACGATGATGATATGAGGATGATGATACGATGATGATATGATGTTGATATGAGGATGATGATATGATGTTAATATGGTGATGATATGATGATTAGATGATGATATGATAATGATATGAAGTTATGATGATTGGATGATAATATGATAATGATATGATGATAATACGATGATGATATGAGGATGATGATATGATGTTTATATGGTGATGATATGATGATTAGATTATGATATGATGATTGGATGATAATACGATGATGATAAGAAGATGATGATAAGATGATGATATGATAATTGGATGATAATATGATGATGATACGATGATGATATGATGTTAATATGGTGATGATATGATGATTAGAAGATGATATGATAATGATATGATGATGATATGAAGATATGATGATTGTTTGATGATATGATGATGATATGATGATAATACGATGATGATATGAGGATGATGATTGGATGACAATATGATGATGATACAATAATGATATGAGGAAGATGATATGATGATGATACGATGTTGTTATGAGGATGATGATACGATGATGATATGATGATAATATGATAGTGATATGATGATGATATGAAGATATGATGATTGGATGATAATATGATGATGATATGATGATAATACGATGATGATATGAGGATGATGATGATATGATAACATGATGATGATACGATTATGATATGAGGATGATAATACGATGATGATATGATGTTGATATGATTATTAGACGATGATATGATAATGATATGATGATGATATGAAGATATGATGATTGGATGATAATATGATAATGATATGATGATAATACGATGATGATATGAGGATGATGATAAGATGATGATGTGATGATATGATGATTGGATGATAATATGATGATGACATGATGATGATACAATAATGATATGAGGAAGATGATATGATGTTGATATGGTGATGATACGATGATGTTATGATGATATGATAATATGATGATGATATGATGTTAATATGGTGAAGATATGATGATTGGATGATAATATGATAATGATGATGATAATACGATGATGATATGAGGATGATGATAAGATGATGATGTGATGAAATGATGATTGGATGATGTAATATGATGATGATATGAAGATATGATGATTGGATGATAATATGATGATGATATGATGATAATACGATGATGATATGAGGATGATGATAAGATGATGATGTGATGTTAATATGGTGATGATATGATGATTAGATGATGATATGATGATGATATGAAGATATGATGATTGGATGATAATATGATGATGATATGATGATAATACGATGATGATATGAGGATGATGATAAGATGATGATGTGTTGATATGATGATTGGATGATAATATGATGATGTTATGATGATGATACAATAATGATATGAGGAACATGATATGATGATGATACGATGATGTTATGATGATGATACGATGATGATATGATGTTGATATGATGATTTGATGATAATATGATAATGATATGATGATATGAGGATGATGATATGATGTTTATATGGTGATGATATGATGATTAGATGATGATTGGGTGATAATATGATGATGATATGATAATACGATGATGATATGAGGATGATGATAAGAGGATGATGTGATGATATGATGATACTACGATGATGATATGAGGATGATGATATGATGATTGGATGATAATATGATGATGATACAATAATGATATGAGGAAGATGATATGATGATGATACGATGATGTTATGATAATAATATGATGATGATATGATAATATGATGATGATATGAGGATGATGATACGATGATGATATGATAATGATATGATGATTGGATGATAATATGATAATGATATGATGATATGATGATAATACGATGGTATGATGTTTATATGGTGATGATATGATGATTAGATGATGATATGATGATTGGATGATAATATGATGATGATAAGAGGATGATGATAAGATGATGATGTGATGATATGATGATTGGATGATAATATGATGATGACATGATGATGATACAATAATGATATGATGTTGATATGGTGATGATAGGATGATGTTATGATGATGATACGATGATGATATGAGGATGATGATAAGAGGATGATGTGATGTTATGATGATACTACGATGATGATATGAGGATGATGATATGATGATTGGATGATAATATGATGATGATACAATAATGATATGAGGAAGATGATATGATGATGATACGATGATGTTATGATAATAATATGATGATGATATGATAATATGATGATGATACGATGATGATATGAGGATGATATGTGGATGATGATATGATGATAATATGATGATGATATGAAGATATGATGATTGGATGATAATATGATGATGATATGATGATAATACGATGATGATATGATGTTTATATGGTGATGATATGATGATTAGATGATGATATGATGATTGGATGATAATATGATGATGGGATGATAATATGATGATGATAAGATGATGATGTGATGATATGATGATTGGATGATAATATGATGATGTTATGGTGATGATACAATAATGATATGAGGAACATGATATGATGATGATACGATGATGTTATGATGATGATATGGTGATGATACGATGATGATATGAGGCTGATGATCAGTGAAAAAAAATATTGGCAACATTTAGCACATGTCGCAGAAGAGTGATGCACTGGTTACCTTGTGGCTAGCCGCGTACGTGGTGTCGGGCGGCAGTCTGAGCGCTCGCAGCAGCGCCGCCAGGTGCGCGGGCGGCTCCTGTGCCGCCAGCGTGCACTGCACCAGGCGCGCTCCCATCAAGATCAAGAGTGATGCACTGGTTACCTTGTGGCTAGCCGCGTACGTGGTGTCGGGCGGCAGTCTGAGCGCTCGCAGCAGCGCCGCCAGGTGCGCGGGCGGCTCCTGTGCCGCCAGCGTGCACTGCACCAGGCGCGCTCCCATCAAGATCAAGAGTGATGCACTGGTTACCTTGTGGCTAGCCGCGTACGTGGTGTCGGGCGGCAGTCTGAGCGCTCGCAGCAGCGCCGCCAGGTGCGCGGGCGGCTCCTGTGCCGCCAGCGTGCACTGCACCAGGCGCGCTCCCATCAAGATCAAGAGTGATGCACTGGTTACCTTGTGGCTAGCCGCGTACGTGGTGTCGGGCGGCAGTCTGAGCGCTCGCAGCAGCGCCGCCAGGTGCGCGGGCGGCTCCTGTGCCGCCAGCGTGCACTGCACCAGGCGCGCTCCCATCAAGATCAAGAGTGATGCACTGGTTACCTTGTGGCTAGCCGCGTACGTGGTGTCGGGCGGCAGTCTGAGCGCTCGCAGCAGCGCCGCCAGGTGCGCGGGCGGCTCCTGTGCCGCCAGCGTGCACTGCACCAGGCGCGCTCCCATCAAGATCAAGAGTGATGCACTGGTTACCTTGTGGCTAGCCGCGTACGTGGTGTCGGGCGGCAGTCTGAGCGCTCGCAGCAGCGCCGCCAGGTGCGCGGGCGGCTCCTGTGCCGCCAGCGTGCACTGCACCAGGCGCGCTCCCATCAAGATCAAGAGTGATGCACTGGTTACCTTGTGGCTAGCCGCGTACGTGGTGTCGGGCGGCAGTCTGAGCGCTCGCAGCAGCGCCGCCAGGTGCGCGGGCGGCTCCTGTGCCGCCAGCGTGCACTGCACCAGGCGCGCTCCCATCAAGATCAAGAGTGATGCACTGGTTACCTTGTGGCTAGCCGCGTACGTGGTGTCGGGCGGCAGTCTGAGCGCTCGCAGCAGCGCCGCCAGGTGCGCGGGCGGCTCCTGTGCCGCCAGCGTGCACTGCACCAGGCGCGCTCCCATCAAGATCAAGAGTGATGCACTGGTTACCTTGTGGCTAGCCGCGTACGTGGTGTCGGGCGGCAGTCTGAGCGCTCGCAGCAGCGCCGCCAGGTGCGCGGGCGGCTCCTGTGCCGCCAGCGTGCACTGCACCAGGCGCGCTCCCATCAAGATCAAGAGTGATGCACTGGTTACCTTGTGGCTAGCCGCGTACGTGGTGTCGGGCGGCAGTCTGAGCGCTCGCAGCAGCGCCGCCAGGTGCGCGGGCGGCTCCTGTGCCGCCAGCGTGCACTGCACCAGGCGCGCTCCCATCAAGATCAAGAGTGATGCACTGGTTACCTTGTGGCTAGCCGCGTACGTGGTGTCGGGCGGCAGTCTGAGCGCTCGCAGCAGCGCCGCCAGGTGCGCGGGCGGCTCCTGTGCCGCCAGCGTGCACTGCACCAGGCGCGCTCCCATCAAGATCAAGAGTGATGCACTGGTTACCTTGTGGCTAGCCGCGTACGTGGTGTCGGGCGGCAGTCTGAGCGCTCGCAGCAGCGCCGCCAGGTGCGCGGGCGGCTCCTGTGCCGCCAGCGTGCACTGCACCAGGCGCGCTCCCATCAAGATCAAGAGTGATGCACTGGTTACCTTGTGGCTAGCCGCGTACGTGGTGTCGGGCGGCAGTCTGAGCGCTCGCAGCAGCGCCGCCAGGTGCGCGGGCGGCTCCTGTGCCGCCAGCGTGCACTGCACCAGGCGCGCTCCCATCAAGATCAAGAGTGATGCACTGGTTACCTTGTGGCTAGCCGCGTACGTGGTGTCGGGCGGCAGTCTGAGCGCTCGCAGCAGCGCCGCCAGGTGCGCGGGCGGCTCCTGTGCCGCCAGCGTGCACTGCACCAGGCGCGCTCCCATCAAGATCAAGAGTGATGCACTGGTTACCTTGTGGCTAGCCGCGTACGTGGTGTCGGGCGGCAGTCTGAGCGCTCGCAGCAGCGCCGCCAGGTGCGCGGGCGGCTCCTGTGCCGCCAGCGTGCACTGCACCAGGCGCGCTCCCATCAAGATCAAGAGTGATGCACTGGTTACCTTGTGGCTAGCCGCGTACGTGGTGTCGGGCGGCAGTCTGAGCGCTCGCAGCAGCGCCGCCAGGTGCGCGGGCGGCTCCTGTGCCGCCAGCGTGCACTGCACCAGGCGCGCTCCCATCAAGATCAAGAGTGATGCACTGGTTACCTTGTGGCTAGCCGCGTACGTGGTGTCGGGCGGCAGTCTGAGCGCTCGCAGCAGCGCCGCCAGGTGCGCGGGCGGCTCCTGTGCCGCCAGCGTGCACTGCACCAGGCGCGCTCCCATCTCCGTGCGGGCCAGGCGAGCCGCGCCGCTCCTGGAAACGTTCTCTTTACTACCATGTGTCTCTTGACTCCTTATGGACTACTTCTTACAAGCTAAACCCGACCCGACCCGGATGTTTGTCTGTTTGTTTAGAATAAAACGGCCAGTTTTATTAAAACACAGTTTTATATAAAACTTAACAAAGCGAAACTCCACAGAAACGATAATGAAAACAGGGGATTTAAACTGTATTTAGAGATTGTAACAATGATGCTATCGCTACTCAGCGCTTACGGGGAATGCGGGGCGCCGCGCAGAGACGCGGGGGAGGGGTCGCATTCCAGCAAGGTGCACAGTTAACTCACGCGAGTAGCACAGACATTCAAAGAACACATGCGCAACTGTCTCATCAGCCTTAATGCAAGCTCTGCACAGAGGGCTGTCCGTGATGCCTATTTTGTGGAGATGTTAATTTAGTGAGCAGTAGCCCGTGATGATCCCTGTCATCAATCGCAGGCCTTTCCTATTCAGGTGGAACAGTCTTTCGGTTAGCTTGTCATCCTGGGATGGCATAGCTCATCCATCATCTTCCCGCGACCTTCACCAGGTCAGCGGTCCACATAATCATTGGTGGTATAGATTGGTTATGATAAATATATGGTACTAGCCTAAAGCCTTCCTGGATTAATGGGCTATCCAACGCAATAACAATTTTTCAAATCGGACCAGTAGTTCCTGAGATTAGCGCGTTCAAACAAACAAACTCTTCAGCTTTATACAATATGTTAAGAAAACCCTGTCCGACCCATAAGGATAATAAAGGTTAGGTAAACACATGACCAAATATAATATAAAATTTTAAGTAATCATCATAGTACCAATACAAATTAATTTTGAAATAATCTTTTTTCCCGCGAATTAATTCCAACTTCCCCGAAATTTGGTAATTTTTAAAAAAGTGACAATAACGGTATTATTTTGAGCGAATAGCGATGCGACCACGTGCCGCGTGCCCTGCCGCCCGCCGCCTGCGGAAGGGTACTTAACGCACATGTATTAAGTTACCTCTTTTTGCAAAATAATATTTATTTTTTAGGGGGATTTTTTTTTTAAGTTTAGCCCGGTTTTGTATCCATTAGTAGAATCAGTTATTGATACCTAACAATACCTTTACGGATCGGACAGGGTTTTCTTTACATATTGTATAATACTAGCGGCCACCAGCGACTTCGTTCGCGTGGATTAGCCTAAAGCCTTCCTAGATTAATGGGCTATCCAACGCAACAAGAATTTTTGAACGATTGAGCTGAGATTATCGCGTTCAAACAAACAAACCAACTCTTCAGCTTTATATAATAGTATAGATCGATACGTTACAAATTATAAGAGGCTACACTGTCAGGCATGAAATCATGACACGCCCCTGCTGACGTGTGAGTTAGGTCATAGCCCACACAACTCGGCTCACGCCCGGCAAAAAGAATATCATTTAAATATGGGCTTTAAATATTTATCTTTAGATATATTTTACACTAACCTTCCGCCCGCGTGGAATTCGGTTATATTGCGCTTTTTAGATTACCCTCGGGAATATCAATTTTTGCTTTCAATAAAAGGTAGCCTATCGTCGCTAGATAATAATATTTTTTTGTTTGTTTGTTTTTTTTTTTCGAAATAACGCGCCATCATTGGTTTAATCGCTTATTTGCGATTGGTCAAATGTCGCGTCTTTCGATTCTTTATCCAATGACATGCATAACACATTTTGACCATTTTTTTGAGTTCCTTTCCTCCTTTCTCATGGTCTAAAGATTGTCTGTGCCAAATTTCATCAAACTGGGTTGAGAGGTTTAAGCGGGAAAGCGTAACAGATAGACAGACAGAGAGACAGTTACTTTCACATTTATAATATTAATATGGACTATCATCATAAATTAGCAGACAACCCGCTGTCAGCTACCTACCGCCGTCAGACTGCTCGCTGGCCGCACGTTGTAGACGAGCGGTCGGTACGTTGTCCGCGCTCAATGCTAGCAGTCGCCGTGCCGTCGCCTCTCAGTCAGTTAAAGTGCGTTTCATCTAAGAGTTCCTTTGCCGTCATGTTGGCACTAATGCAAATTAGTGTGAGAGAGAAAGAGACGCTGAGTGGGTTTACCTTTGTTCGCGCTAGTTTTATCGATCGGGTCCGATTACTAGTTAGTTGAGTCGATAGATGCCCGATCGCACGGGCCAGCGCGATTAGTATTGTCTATGGCGACGCGCAGCCGCCATTGTTTCACAACGTCTTGCGACCTCGCCGGGAGAAGGTCCGTTGCTTGAACTTGAAATATAACAACGTTTTTGGAACCGCGCCGGCAGCGGTCGTTGCTTGAAAATAACAACGTGTTGGGACCCCGCCGCGTACGCGGGCCGTTGCTTGAAATCTTGACGAATAATCCTCGCGTGCGTCGCATGTTCGGTCGAATGATTTTCGGGAAATTATAGATACCACCGGCGCGTTTTGTATAGTTTGTCGCGATTGTTGCCCGTGTTTTGAGGTATTTACTTGAACTGGAATACGTAACAGTGCCGTCTGTAAATTGAGTTGAATTTGAATCGGAAACGTGGTTTCATTGACGATCTTTGTCGGGCGTGACTGACACTGCTAAGTAACTTCTTACGTTGGTGAGCTTTGGTGCCCTAATAGGGAACTTTGGAGTGTCGACTTATGGGACGGTCAGTGAACTGAAGACTTCGGACGTCATTGTAAGGTCGGCGCGCGCGTTGACCTCGCCGGGACTTCACTTCGCGACGGAGCACACTGAGTCCCAGGTAAGTCCCGTAGATTTCCTAGTGTGTGATCGGAGATTGATTTTACTTGTGGTGTAAGCCGACCTTGTTCGTTGAATAAGCCGTGACAAATGCGCGGTAGATGTACGTGCTTTACTGGGGCGCCTACAACCTTGTTTACGATAGTGACAAAAAATGAATGCCAACATGACGGCAAAGGAACTCTTAGATGAAACGCACTATACTTTCAGCAATTTATCGACCCAAAATTTTCGTCTGTTATTTCTAGCGCTGCTTTCTTCATTCTCAAATGCAATAGCAATAATTGCTAGTTCACGGGTTGTGAATCGGCACACAGGTAGTAAAAAAACGAGTTACTTTAATGGAAACCAATCGCGGACTATGTCTATCGCGAAAAGCGAGAGCGGTCAACAAGTGAATAGCTGGCCGTCTGCTAACTGTCGCCGCGTGGACTACGAGCAATCGTCTGAGTTAGGGCGGTACTAGGAGGGAGCGGTGTTGAAGCGAAGAATCGTTTAAGTGTGCTTTTTTATATTTATGAACTAGCACTTCTTGACCACAATCCCGCCTGATGGTAAGCAGTGATGCGATCGTTGATGGTAAAGCGCGCTAGTGTATTAAGAACCTATTCACTCAGATTGAGCGAATAGGAAGGAAGACGGCAGTTGAGCGAGGTGATGCAATGTTAAACCCAACAACACGACCAACGATGCTGCGCCAAAGGGAGATTGATCTGAAGACCCTCCACGACCAAACTCCCAACACAACAACATTAGGCGCATCGTATCCGGCACACATCGCAACATAACTGCTCAGACCCGTTCTCCGTACGAATCGTACGTACGTATCTTCTAACGTATCTTTATAATGAAATTGAAAATAAACTCACTTGGGTTGCAGGCCACCTAAGGCACGACACGCTGCTGCAACTTTCGGTCGCAATGCTTCTAGTCGCGCGTGTACGCTCGTCCTGTCTTGTTGTGCTTCCGCTGACGATACTAGGCCACGAATCTGTCGAAGATAAAAAATATTAAAATAAATTGATTTGCAATAGGCATAGTGCGGCCATCTCGCAGAGCAAGTATCAACTCTCATAATTACTAATCTATACTAATATATAAAGCTGAAGAGTTTGTTTGTTTGTTTGTTTGAACGCGCTAATCTCAGGAACTACTGATCCGATTTGAAAAATTCTTCTTGCGTTGGATAGCCCATTAATCCATGAAGGCTTTAGGCTATATAACATCGCGCTACGACCAATATAACATAACTAAACCATGCGAACGAAGTCGCTGGCGGCCGCTAGTCAAAGTATAAACGGGGACTTGTCTCTTAACTTTTAAATACTCCACTCAGTAGACATTTGCAAAATGTACGGTATAATTGCCAAAAAACCGTGTGCAACTATAGGGCATAAAGATTACCGAATCGAGCGTTGTAACGCTTTATTTTATTTGACGATTCGATCTCCTAAGGTGCATCCCGAAAAAAAAAAAAAAAAAAAAAAAAAAAAAAAAAAAAAAAAAAAAAAAAATTAGGTTACGTGTTTTTCTTTTTCCTTCCTACTTCTTGCGTGGCAAGAATCCTTTTTTAATTTATATTTATTTTCGCCAATTCACTTTTTTCCGCGCTTTCCATTTTTTGCGGCATTGGCCTTGTCATTTCTTTTCTGGGTCGCTCTTTTCACATGTCTTATTATTCTTTTTATCTTTTAAAATCATAGTATTTACAGTTCCTTATGCTAATCTTTCTACTTAATTTACCTTACTTCTATACAATATTATACTTTTAACCAATTCTTGCCGACAGCACAGCGCTTGGCTGTACTGCCCTTGTCCTATTTCTTTCAATGCTTATTTTAGCAACTTTGAGGCAAAACCGCTCCAGATACAGCCTGGAGTGTTTATCTGCCATGATTTCGGCGATAGATGTTTCTGTCAACTTTGATCTCCTTAGGTCAGATGCTGGTTACGCCCATGGTCGGAGGAACCAGATAGACTGGCTCCGTAACAGAACGGTTTACCGTCCCATAGGAAATGACCACTATAAAAATTAAGAAATGTTTGTGGGAGTTATCCACGCAAAATGGCGAAATGTATCCCAATACCGTACCTCATCGCAGACGTGTAGGTAACAATGTAGAGCCTGCCCGCCATTCTCCCAGCCGCTGATCTCGTGTCGTTGGGCGGCTTCGTTCATTTTTTCTAATAATGGTGCTATACTTTGTAGGTCATCTGTGACAGAGAATTATTGTTATTAAGATATTTATAGTGTGTTTGTATGTATGTGAGTATTATCTAGAGCGTGTGCGTTGAGTATCATCCTGAGTGTGTCTGTGAGCATCACCTAGCGTGTGTGTGCGTGTGTGTGAGTACCACCTAGCGTGTGTGTGTGTGTGTGTGTGTGAGTATCACCTAGCTTGTGTGTGTGTGTATATCACATAGCGTGTGTGTGTGTATCACCTAGCGTGTTATCACATAGCGTGTGTGTGTGTCACCTAGCGTGTGTGTGTGTGAGTATCACTTAGCGTGTGTGTGTGTGTGAGTATCATCTAGCGTGTGTGTGTGTGTATCACCTAGCGCGTGTGTGTGTGAGTATCACCTAGCGTGTGTGTGTGTGAGTATCACCTAGCGTGTGTGTGTGTGAGTATCATCTAGCGTGTGTGTGTGTGAGTATCATCTAGCGTGTGTGTATCACATAGCGTGTTATCACATAGTGTGTGTGTGTGTGTGTCACCTAGCGTGTGTGTGTGTGAGTATCACCTAGCGTGTGTGTGTGTGTGAGTATCATCCAGCGTGTGTGTATCACCTAGCGTGTGTGTGTGTATCACCTAACGTGTGTGTGTGAATCACCTAGCGTGTGTGTGTGTGTATCACCTAGCGTGTGTGCGTGTGAGTATCATCTTGTGTTTGGGTGTGTGTATCACATAGCGTGTTATCACATAGCATGTGTGTGTGTGTCACCTAGCGTGTGTGTGTTTGAGTATCACCTAGCGTGTGTGTGTGTGTCACCTAGCGTGTGTGTGTTTGAGTATCACCTAGCGTGTGTGTGTGTGAGTATCATCCAGCGTGTGTGTGTGTATCACCTAGCGTGTTATCACATAGCGTGTGTGTGTGTGTCACCTAGCGTGTGTGTGTGTGTGAGTATCACCTAGCGTGTGTGTGTGTGTGAGTATCACCTAGCGTGTGTGTGTGTGTGAGTATCATCTAGCGTGTGTGTGTGTGTATCACCTAGCGTGTGTGTGTGTGTGAGTATCATCTAGCGTGTGTGTGTGTATCACCTAGCGTGTGTGTGTGGGTATCACCTAGCGTGTGTGTGTGTGAGTATCACCTAGCGTGTGTGTGTGTGAGTATCACCTAGCATGTGTGCGTGTGAGTATCATCTTGTGTTTGTGTGTGTGTATCACATAGCGTGTGTGCGTGTGAGTATCATCTAGTGTTTGTGTGTGTGTGTATCACCTAGCGTGTTATCACATAGCGTGTGTGTGTGTGTCACCTAGCGTGTGTGTGTGTGAGTATCACCTAGCGTGTGTGTGTGAGTATCATTTAGCGTGTGTGTGTGTGTGTATCACCTAGCGTGTGTGTGTGTGAGTATCAGGCGCGTGCGCTCCATACAAGCAGAAAAGCTCTGCATACCCTAATAGTTTTCTAAAAAAATATATAATAATTTATATACTACAAACTTAAAACTGAAAGACTTTGTTAATCAGTTAGTGAGAACACTGCCATCTATTGGGCCTAGTGCTAACTACGAAATATCACTGGCCTTCGTCGCGACGGCAGCGCCACTTCTCTTAGCGGCGTAGGCACAAACAAAATGTGCCTCTTCCATATCTGTCTGTGTATAAAATTATTTGCTTGTGTGCCTAAATTGTTGTGTACGTGTGCGTGAAATTTCATTGACTTTTAAGGGCACGATAAGCACAGCTTCTAATAATGCGACGAATTTAAGAAGTTCAGAAATATAGCATGATTGTTGTTCGTTCAAATACCTTTTTATTTTAGCAGCTTATGTTGTTTCAATATTGGTTGTTTTAAGCGGAATTAAATATTCATTTATTTTAGAGTTTTTGGTTTAACACAAAAGAAAGGTTGTCTTTATAAAAAGTATTATGATAATTATATGTGGTTAGCAGGCTGTGTAGGTAGTGTGTACACACAAATAAATTGTTTTGTTTCTCGTGTAGGTATATTATTTTAAAACACGGCATTGACAGTTCGTCGTTATAAAAACTTAAAAGACCTTAAGTTTTTCAACCTACTTGCTTTTGAATTTCAATACTATACTTTATATTGTAATAATTTTCCTGAAGTTTACAAATTAGCAAAATTTAATAGTTACGATTCCAATGAGTAGCTTACGCATATTTATGAAAGATTTGTCTATATTTGCATTTTAAAAGAACTTTTAGCGATTTCACAACGATCTTATATATATTTAATTTTTACAGAGTTATTTAAAAATAGATAGGCGCGTTGATTTAATTTATAGATAGTAAAATATATTTTTTTAGTTTTTTGAGAAATAAATTATTACTTATTTACAGTTCAGTTAGTAATACCATTTCATTGTATTTTGATAGCCTCCATGGCGTAGCGGTAGCGAACGCGGCCGCTGCGTAAGGAGGCGCGGGTTCGATCCTCGCGCAGTGTAAATATTTGTATGCAAGAATATGAATATTTGCACTGGTCTGGTCGTGCCTCGGAAAGCCCGTTAAGCCGTTGGTTTCGGTTGCCATACGAACATCTAATGGCAGTCGTTACGGGTTGTTGGAGCCCACAAGTCAGACGGCAGTCGCTTCACGGAAAATGTCGAAATTTTGCCAAAATCAGCAATTAGACTGGAAAAGCGGACCCCAGATTCCAAAGCTTTGGATGCGACTGGTATTAACCCTGAGATGATGATTTCATTGTATTCATTTGGGCAAAAAAAAAAAATACCTAACACCTCACGTATATCATTTATTTGACTTGTTCTTATCATCAATCACATACTTAGATGTTCATGGTAGCCACGCACAAACATCAATTCAATGTTGACATGCGAAAAAGTACGCGACTATGTTAAATTGAAACTACGTCTACGTTACGTTTTTTAAGTTTTACCATATATAAGCACAGAGATTTGGGTAGTAGGTATATCTATGCATACCTTCAAGAAAATCTCTGTGCACGCCCCTGGTGAGTATCACCTGGCATGTGTGGGTTTGAGTATCATCTTGTGTTTGTGTGTGTGTATCAAATAGCGTGTGTGCGTGTGAGTATCATCTTGTGTATCACATAACGTGTTATCACATAGCGTGTGTGTGTGTGTCATCTAGCGTGTGTGAGTATCACCTAGCGTGTGTGTGAGTATCATCTTGTGTTTGTGTGTGTGTGTATCACATAGCGTGTTATCACATAGCGTGTGTGTGTGTGTGTGTGTGTGTGTGTGTGTGTGTGTGTGTGTGTGTGTGTGTATAACCTAGCGTATTCGTGTGTGAGTATCAGTTAATGTCTGTGCGTGCGAGTATCATCTTATGTATATGTAAGTATCATCTAGTGTGTGTGAGTATCATTACGCGTGCGTGTGAATATTATGACATGTGTTTGTTTGTGGGTGTGTGCGTGTTCGTCAGTGGCCGTCAAAATAGTATAATTTCCTAATAAAACATACCTGCTAACACAGCTTCCGGTAGTAATTCTTCTAACAATATCTTATGCGCCGCGTTCCATTGTCGCGCGCCGACCAGATGTTCCACCTCCACAGAAGGCAAGTGCTGAAACAAAATATGTTTTTAAGTGAAAACTTCATAGAGGTATGAGGAACAAGGTAAAGTCCACTCATCCTCCACAGAAAAGGGAGGATCCTCCGACCAGACAGGTGTTATGTCTCGTGGGCAACTGCCCGACGCTTGATGTCGGGAAGTTGTTATATGCTAGTTGCGGGTGCTCTGCTTGCGAGATGCAGAATTTGCGTTACGTCAGTATGACGCGTCTTTCGCATGTGGCGTTGTAGATACTACCACAACGGGAACACGTCATGACATAGATCCCAGTAATAGAGATGTTATTTGGGTAAAAAAAAAAATATTCTATTTTGTCCGTCATTCAGCCCCCTATGCCCAGTTGGTATCAGTTGGGATCGTTTGGACCGCCCATTGGTCCGTTCGGTCCAAACGATCCCAAGTAGTCGCAATTATTTGACAAAATGTGTTCGCAGATTAGGGGGCAGATTATAAAAAAATATTGGAGACGTATATTTTGTTTTTGAATGCATATTTTGATTTGTCATTTTTTATTGATTTCAATAAAAATTGACAAATATAAAAGGCATCCAAGATCAGGAGTGGTGGCTGATGACGTCACTGCTCGCTAAAAAGTGTAGCGTGCAGTGACGTCACACAGTGTATTTTTTGTTTATATGAAAAAAGTAAAAATACGTGTCTAGTATTTTTTGGAAATCTGACTGACGGACTAATTAGTTTTTTTTAGTCAAATACCCTATTGAGTAAAGTCATTACTTTACTCAATTATTAGGATCTATGTCATGTTTTGTTGTTAGAATTATTTGCACTTGCATTCAACTGAAAGCAAGTGCAAATATTTGTATACATGAATATGAATATTTGCACTGTTCTGTTCGTGCCTCGGAGAGCACGTTAAGTCGTTGGTCCCGGTTGCCATACTAACATCTAATGGCAGTCGTTACGCTCGCTGTTAAAGCCGTCAAAAGTCCAACAATTGGTCTAACTGCAATGCTTCGATATCGCCTTCGGGTTGTGGAGGTCAGACGGCAGTCGCTTCACGGAAAATATCGAAGTTAAGCCAAAATCAGCAGTTACATTGGTGTAGGAATAACGTTGATGTTAATTTTTTTTTTTTAATTATTATAAACTAGTGCTTGACTGCAATCCCACCTGATGGTAAGCAGTGATGCAATCGTTGATGGTAAAGCGCGCTAGTTTATTAAAAGCCTATTCACTCATAAAAACTGAGCGAATAGGAAGGAAGACGGCAGTTGAGCGAGGTGATTCAATGTTAAACCCAACAACACAACCAATGATGCTGCGCCAGAGGGAGATTGATCTGAAGACCTTTCACGACCAAACTCCCGACACAGCAACATTTGGTGCATCGTTTCCCGGCACACATCGCAACACAACTGCTCAGACCCGTCCACCTTACGGCTGATTAAAAATTAGAAACTAACCTCATACTTCGCCCTGTACGCCTGAGCCAAGAGTAACCACTGCTCAGGAACCTTCAGTCTTCTAATAAGTTCTAGTCTGGCCTTCAGGTCTGCTGTGTCCGCTCTGGCGGGGGCGTGGCGCGATAATACTCCGCGGATGAGGTGTCCGCGTCTGTGGAAGTGAAAACAGTTATTTGTCAACGAGTTTAATATATTTAAATTGTTTTTATTTGCTTTTTAGGGCATGCCACAATATATACAATATGTAAAGAAAACCCTGTCCGACCTATAAGGATAATAAAGGTTAGATAAACACATGACCAAATATAATATAAAATTTTACGTAATCATCACAGTAACAATATTAATGAATTTTGAAATAGTCTTTTTTTCTCTCGAATTAATTCCAACTTCCCCGAAATTTGGTAATTTTTAAAATGTGACAACACCATTTTGACGGTATTAAAAAAATTCCTAGAAAAAAAAAAATGAAAAATAGATGTTGGCCGATTCTCATAGATACCGGATAAGCACAAAAAAAAAATCATCAAAATCGGTAAAGCAAGAGCAATATCACACAAGAGCACATAAAATATAATAATATGTTTAAAGAGTGAGGAAGTGCTTTTTATCATAGTTTAAAAATAAAAGTAAACAGTGTTTGAGCACGCCAAGTCATTCCATAGCCGAACTGCTTGTACAGTAAAGGATTTATCATAGAAACTTCTGGAATGCATCGGCATCTCTAATACCAGGTTTTCCGATGACCTCAGATATCTATTATGTGTGTCATGAAGGAACTTGAAACGTTCTTCAAGATAAGAGGGGGTTTTAGGATTAAACAAAGTGCTATAGAGCTGAAATAGGGTATGAGAATTCCGGCGAAGACACATGGGAAGCCACTTAAGCTTTGTACGAAATTCAGATATGTGATCATATTTGCGCAGGCCAAATATAAACCTTATGCAAGTTTTGAAGTCGCTCAAGTTTATCTAGTTGTGCCTCAGTAAGATCTGGATAACTGACATCTGCGTAGTCAAGGATGGGAAGTAGAAGTGATTGTGCAAGCGGAGTTTTAGTGGCAGTAGGAAGAAAGTTCCGCAACCGTCTCAGAGACTTACCAGATGCAAAAATTTTGCGACTGACATCCTGTAGCCTTGGATCCCAGAAAAGCTGCTTGTCGATCCAAACCCCAAGGTTCTTAACCTTCTCACTGAACGGAATAGCAGTACCATTAAATTGAACTTGGGGAAGTTGCGACCTTGCGTCTATCCTTACCAATAACAATGACCTGAGTCTTCGATGGATTAACGTGCAACCCATGTGCTTCACTCCACTCACAAATTGAGAACAAATCCTTGTTCCTTAGTGTGCGAAGAACGTAAATATTGGAAGTGAGTCTCAAGAAAAGAAGGAGGAATGGGATTATTACTGTATTGATACCCTCTGTTTAATTTTTGGGGAGCTGTCTCACTGTGCTCCTAGTTATATGATCTACCGTCAGCTGTATTATGCGCTCAGTAACCACACTATCAATTAAAATGTATTTAGAAAAAATGTAACATGGTGTAAAAATGATTGGAATCGATTCAGTTGCTCATTCTGAACAAACTGTATACATTATGAAAAAAAAAAATACAGTGATGTCCATAATATAAATACTAGAAACAGGTACAAATTTATTGTACCTACAACAAGGCTCAAGAAAATAGATGGCTCTTTTAGATGCCAATGTATACATTTTTACAATAGACTTCCAGAGGTGGTTCAAGATCCGAGCCTGAATAAATTCAAATCCTTCATTAAACGTAAGTTGTGTCAGTTGTGCATTTTATAGTGTTAAGGATTATATTGAGGACAAAGAGGCTTGGGCTTGAGCTGCGTCCGATTTCTAAACACTGATTGTTTTTTGATTGTTTCTCTTGTAGTTTTAATTTGTAATTGTTTATGTTTTTTTTACTCAAAGCCAGTATTACACACTATATAGCCAAGCGTATTGTACGTTACGGAATTGCATCGCTGACAGGGGTATTTGGTTATTCGGGAACACTGTTGGAACTGCTGAACCTTGGACAAAACTATCTTTGCATTGTGTAGATTCAATTTACCTGCAACACAATATACTTGTTGTAAAGCATCTATTTGTTGGGTTAGTCTTTTTTATTGACTTGATTGTGCTCTGGCTGTTGAAAGTATGTCATGCTCACTCAAATGTCTCGCTGGTGGTGGCGTGTGTGTTGGGTCATTAGGTTCCCTTCAATATGGTTGAGCTGACTGATGCTGATCAATATGTCATATTCGTGAACGGACGCCGTCAGAGGAGACTGGTCATCTCTTAGCTGCCACGGTGTATTTTAATTTCTGAATTGTTTCATTTTTTTTTTTTTGTGTTTTCCATAATGGACGCTCTCAGCGTACAATATATTTTTGCATCGTTCTCACACGGTTGATTTCTACATGAATGATGTAATCAAATATTTGTATCAATAGTTTGATAATTTAAAAGAGTGTCTATGGAGTTTCTTGCCCGTTTAGCAGGGTTTCTGTATTTATACTTACGCTGTATCATCAGGATGATAGGATAGGGCTTGTACCGCCAGGTGCCACTCGCCGCTTGCTTCTAACTGGTCAGCTATACCCGTGATGCTGCCCACTGATGGGTTGCCAAACCAAGTGCCCAGAAGGAAACTGCAAGAGGAAAAAATTATGATAACATCTTTACTTTTTTGTTTTCGGGGGGAAACCTTCGAAAGGAACCCGACCTCCGAGAAATGAGGTCGGGGAGTGTGTGACCTCACTAAAACTACCTCGGTAATCACATATGCGTTTAGGGATGGTGTCGGTTATTCTTAAAAGACCAATTCTGTAACCCTCCCCCCCTTTTTTTTTTGACGCTGTGGGAATGCGTTTACGCACCATACGCGTGTGTGGGACTCGCCCAGCCGAAGCCAGAAATACCCACTAAAACCAAACAGCGGCACACCGACATCGCCTTAGTGGCGGGGACATGGGAAATAGCAAGCCTGTCGACCAATCCCCCGCCCGCGATTCCCACCAGAAGGCGGGCCCACAGTGGGCCCTCCATAGGGAGGAGCCCGGCTGGGTACGTCTTCTTGTGCGAGAAGACGCAGCAGCCAAGGGTTTTGCGCAACGTCTGTAAGGCACATCCCAGAGGGAATAATTACATCCTGCCTATAAATGTGGAAATTTGGAGGTGTCTTTCACGCAAAAACTACTGAAGGGATTTGGGTGAAATTTGGCACACAGATGGAGAGAAACCGCGAAGCGTAGGCATGTGTGAGTCCGCGTGGTAGATTACGGCCCACTCTCTCTTATGGAGAGGAGGCCAAGCTTGTATTTTTTTTCCTAGGCACTGAGCATTGGATAACACAACTAGATAAACTTGAGCGACTTCAAAACTTTTGCATAAGATTTATATTTGGCCTGCGCAAATATGATCACATGTCTGAATTTCGTAGAAAGCTTAAGTGGCTTCCCATACGTCTTCGCCGGAATTCTCATATACTATTTCAGCTCTACAACATTTTGTTTAATCCTAAAACCCCCTCTTATCTTAAAGAACGTTTCAAGTTCCTTCATGACACACATAATAGATATCTGAGGTCTTCGGAAAACCTGATATTAGACATGCCGATGCATTCCACTAGTTTCTATGATAAATCCTTTACTGTACAAGCAGTTCGGCTATGGAATGACTTGCCTGTGTCCGTAAGGCGTGCTCAAACACTGTTTACTTTTAAAACTATGATAAAAAAGCACTTCCTCTCTCTTTAAACATATTATTATATTTTATGTGCTCTTGTATGATATTTATTAAATAGATGTATAAATTTATTTAAACTAGTATGATACACTTAACGTATATATTTATTGTATAATCTATGTAATTAGTACACTGTAGACTACCTACACTATTTCTTTATCCTACCTCTTAGAATTCCATCCAAAGGTTGTCTGTAAAAGATCGCTCTTAGCGATAAGACCGCCCATTGTGTCACCCTTTGTAAAATCTTTATATTTATGTTCTGTAATCTATATGGTGTACATAATAAAGAGTATTCTATTCTATTTTTGATGTGGCATGCTCAAAAGTCAAGTAAGGTAAAAGTCGTGGAGGCCTAGAGGTTAAAACACCAGCCTCTCAAATATGAGTGCGCGGGCACGATTCCGGGTCAGGCAAGTATCAATGTAACTTTTCTAAGTTATATGTACTTTCTAAATATATCTTTGACACCAATGACTGATTAAAAGGTGATGGAAAACATCCTGAGGGAACCTGGAATTTAAAGTCTGAAATCGCCAACCCGCATTGAGCAAGCGTGGTGATTACGCTCAAGCCTTCTCTGTATGAGAGGAGACTTGTGCCCAGCAGTGGGACGATAAAAAGGTTCATGATGATACTCAAAATCATCATCATCTCAGCGTTAATCCCAGACGCATCCGAAGCTTTTTCAGCTTTCGAGTCTGGGGTCCGCTTTACCAGTCTAACTGCTAATTTTGGCTAAACTTCGATATTTTCCGTGAAGCGACTGCCGTCTGACCTCCACAACACGAAGACGATATCGAAGCTTTGCAAATAGACCAATTGTTGTGTTCATGTTTTCAAACTTACCAGAAGCACCCGCCCCCGCATCCGTGGCAGTCTTTGTGTCCATGACATAGCGGAAAAACTGCAGGAGGGTCGCCTACGTTGGTACGGTCACGTCTTACGAAAACCGGCATGCTACGTGGGTCACAAATGTCTTGCCATGGCGCCTCCGCCGGGCCGGAACAAGTGGGGTAGACCAAGAGGTGCTGGCTTGACGTTGTAAGAGATGACATGCGAGCCAAAATCTCACACCACAGGGTGCTAAAGCTTGCGTGAAATGGCGGAGATTGAGCAAGAATGCGGATCCCAGGCTCCAACGCGAAAGCCGCGGATGCGACCGGGGCTAAACGCGGAAATGAAGCAATTATCACTGATCACTTTTACACGTCATATGTTTTTTTTTTTTTTTTTTTATAAATTATAAACCAGCGCTTGACCGCAATCCCGCCTGATGGTAAGCAGTGACGCGATTTTTTAACTAGATGAAGCCGGCATTTCCTAACTGGCTACCTCTGAGAAGAAATAGCCGAAACTAAACTCAGGGATCATCGTCTTTTCTCAAGTACAGTCATTAAAAATGAAAATGTTTACAATAATTTATTTATTTTTTAAACTAGCGCTTGACCGCAATCTCGCTTGATGGTAAGCAGTGATACGATCGTTGATGGTAAAGCGCGCTAGTTTATTAAGAGCCTATTCACTCAGAAAAACTGAGCGAATAGGAAGGAAGACGGCAGTTGAGCGAGGTGATGCAATGTTAAACCCAACAACACGACCAACGGTGCTGCACCAAAGGGAGATTGATCTGAAGACCCTCCACGACCAAACTCCCAACACAACAACATTAGGCGCATCGTACCCGGCACACATCGCAACACAACTGCTCAAACCCGTCCTCCGTACGTATTTATGTTATAATTACGCATATTGCTTAATAACACGCTTAGCAGAGCGAGCAGCTCAGTCCTAAGATGATGATCTAACTTACCATAAGCTGTAATCCAATGGGTCTGGTGTATAGGCGGCCGGCCGTAACTTCGGTCGCGTGTTGAAGGCGCGCGCTCGAACCAGTTCATATCGCAAATCCAAAATCCGCCGCTGTTTGTCGTTCTGTAAAAAAAAAAAAAGTAATTTAACCGAGCGCAGCTAACCGCTCTGCTTCCTGTCCGCCCAGAACATTAGAGGTCATTTGATGAATAATAATAAATAAATAGATAAATAAAACAAATATACAATATGTAAAGAAAACCCTGTCCGACCCATATGGATAATAGAGGTTAGGTAAACACATGACCAAATATAATATAAAATTTTATGTAATCATCATAGTATAAATAGTAATGAATATTGACATAATCTTTCTTTCCCGCGAATTAACTCCAACTTCCCCATAATTAGGTATTTTTAAAAAAGTGACAACACCATTTGTGACGGAGTGAATAGCGATGCGATCACGTGCCGCGTGCCCTGCCCCCCTACACCCGCGCATGTACCCCTAACTTGTTGCCTACCGCACATGCATTAAGTTGTCTCGACTTTTCGAAATAATATAAATTTTTTTAGGGGGATTTTTTTTTAAGTTTACAGTTTAGTTTACAAAGCCGGGCGCTTTGTTGACATTATTAGAATCAGTTAACGATACCTAATATTACCTTCACGGATCGGACAGGGTTTTCTTTACATATTTTATACAGACAAATCACACAGATTGAGCTAGCCCCAAAGTAAATTCGAGACTTGTGTTGTGAGATACTAACTCAACGATACTATATTTTATAATAGATACATATACAGGGTGTATCTGACATCGTAACGCAAACTTCGCGAAAAGGCTAGATCACATGCCACTAATAAAATTATTATCGTCATTTATGTCGTTAATGAACGGTTAAAGAAATAACAATGTTTAAAAAAAATGTCGGCTCGGCCTTTGAACGTTGCAAGCGTGCCGCCGTGCTGGTTTGGATCCCTGATATGAACTCTATTAAATCAGCTGATAAGATAGTTTTTCGAATTTTGTTTTCATTGCGCTTTTTTGTGTAATTAGCGAATTAATTAATTTTTACTTTAAAATCTCATTGGGTTTTAAAAGTATAGCATTTTATGGACGGTCTAAAGTGAAAAAAAGGCATATTTTTTTTAAAATCATGATATAGCCGACGAAATATTCCACCACTGGGGGGTTCAGAATCATGTACTGGATCCATGGTACTCGTTTGTGCGTCGATGTCAGATACACCCTTTATAGATAAACATACAAGACCCAGGCCAATCAGGAAAAGATGGTTTTCCATTATGACCTGGCCGGGGATCGAACTGGAGGGCTCCAGGTCGTCGAGGACGACAAAATCAAATACGATTTCCCAAACTAAAACAAAAACCGAAGCTATACTTACATGAACGACGGTGACGTCATAGTGAGTGACGTAGGGCGGCAGAGGCAGTTTCATGTTCATCTCGTCATTTTCTATCAGTGACAGGTCTACGTCATCGTCACCATCTTGTTTGGTCGTGAAGAAACCTTCGTAAGTGCGGATCACTTGTTCGAGCGACGGTATGTGTGGGCAGAAGTATCTGGAAAGATAATATTATTGGTTAAAAATACAGTTGGTTAAATGTAGTCGTCGTGGCCTAGTGGTTAAAACACCAGCCTCTCAAGTATGAGTGTGCGGTTCGATTCCAGTTCAGGTAAGTACCAATGTAACTTTTTTAAAGTTATATGTACTTTCTAAGTATATCTTGGACACCAATGACTGATTATAAGGTGAAGGAAAACATCTTGAGGAAACCTGGACTTTTAAGTCTGAAATCGCCAACGCGCATTGAGCAAGCGTGGTAATTACGCTCAATCCTTCTCTGTATGAGAGGAGACTTGTGTCCAGCAGTGGGACGATAAAAAAAAGGTTGATGATGAGGACGAACATTGCATGGAAATTGCATGATTTGATTCCCCCATCTCCGTTCCATTATCAGACGACCCGTCGTACGGCGAGTTTCCACCCTTACGTTGTTGACACCACTACGATCGGGACGAAGAGTTTCGCCTCGTCTTTTATACCGAGGACTGGAGCAATTTGCCAGCGGCGGTATTGCCGTCGGAACACATTTTAAGTGTCTTCAAGGTTAGGGTGAATAGGCTCTTAATAAACTAACGCGCTTTACCACCAACGATTGCATCACTGCTTACCATCAAACGGGATTGCGGTCAAGCACTAGAGTTAATAAAAAAAAAAAAGAGAAAGAAAATGTCTGGTGGGCACTTGCGCAACGGTTGATGAAGTTACCACCCACCAGACAAAGCCTTGCCGCCAAGCGATTTGTCGTGTTCCGGCATGATGTCTGGTGAAGCCGTACGGAGGACGGGTCTGAGCAGTTGTGTTGCGATGTGTGCCGGGTACGATGCGCCTAATGTTGTTGTGTTGGGAGTTTGGTCGTGGAGGGTCTTCAGATCAATCTCCCTTTGCCGCAGCATAGTTGGTCGTGTTGTTGGGTTTAACATTGCATCACCTCGCTCAACTGACGTCTTCCTTCCTATTCGCTCAATCTGAGTGAATAGGTTCTTAATAAACTAGTGCGCTTTACCATCAACGATCGCATCACTGCTTACCATCAGGCGGGATTGCGGTCAAGTGCTAGTTTATAATTATAAAAAAAAAAAATGGAACATTGTATGTAGACCAGTTGCATAGTGAACTCCGCTTGTGAGATGTAGAAATCCGTATGACGTCAGTATGACGTGTTGTACGCATTTGTAGATATCGGTACAATTGATTTTGATTAAACTGGAGATAACTCCGGTCGTCGGAGAAACCTTGGGGGAGCCCTATGTCCGGCTATGGACGTATTTCGGCTGATATGATGACGATGAAACTGATCACTGATCATCTCAGCGTTAATTCCAGTCGCATCCGAAGCTTTTCCAGCTTTGGAGCCTAGGGTCCGCTTTACCAGACTAACTGCTGATTTTGGCTAAACGATATTTTCCTTGAAGCGACTGCCGTCTGACCTCCACAACCCGAAGGCGATATCAAAGCGTTGCAGTTAGACCAATTGTTGGACTTTTGAGGGCTCCAACAACCCGTAACGACTGGCCATTAGATGTTCACGATGAAACTGGAGATGGGAAATACAGCGCTGTGTCATTCAACTCACCTAGCAGTAGCATGCAACGCCCTCAGCCAGTCAGTCTCCAGCAGTTTGTCTCTGGGCGAGCTCTGTGCCGCGAGCAGCTGGAGCGTCGCCCAGCGGTGGGACGATATGAGTGTGTCGGCGCCACACTCTCGCCACAGAGACAGCTGTCGTTGTATAAGCGAACGGAATGTTGGATCACCTGTAGACAAGAGAATGTTTGCAAATGTTGAAAACAAATTATTTCGAGTTGCTAAAATTAAGTGTCAGTGAGCAATTAGCCGACGGGGCAGTATGGTTCTGGAGCGGCGGCCACGTACCGGAAGACAACAAGGTGGACCGATGACCTGGTGAAGGTCGCGTGAAGGCGATGCATGCGAGCAGCACAAGACCGGTCATTGTGGCAAGCTTTGGGGGAGGCTTTTTTCTAACAGTGAACCTCTAAAGGCTCAGAAAACGAAGAAATACACCCACGATAAAGGACTAATTCCTAGTAGGTAGTAAAAAAAAAAAGATTTGGAATATTGGTTTTTAACTTACCAGAAGCTTGAGCAATGAGTATGGCCATGTTCAGATCGCCGTGCTCTTTGGCGACTTTACACGCTTCCAACATCCGCCCGCCCAGCATCAACGTCCAGACCCGAGCGCTATGACCATCTGCCTCTGTGGGAGAAATACAGTAATTACAAAATGAAAAATCCAAGAGGACTTCGGTGCGACATCAGCTATGTTCTACTTGTCAGTAGTGGCGCCGATTCTGATACCTGACCTGTCAAATTAGTGTGCTTCTGATTTAAACTGGCGTATTTTTAGTCGCCATGTTTATAATCGCATCTAAACTGTCTATGGAGTATCTTAATTTGACAGGATTAAATTAAAATGTTATCTTCTATCCTTTTCTTAACGAAATGGAAAGAAAAAGATGCATAACTTAAAATTAATTTAGTTTGTGGACAACAGAATCGGCGCCATTGTCTACTATCGACTAGACCTCCTTCTCGTCCCACTGCTGGGCACAGGTCACCTCTCATACAAAGAAGAATTGAGCGTAATCACCACGCTTGCTCAATGCGGGTTGGCGATTTCAGACTTAAAGTCCAGGTTTCCTCAAGATGTTTTCCTTGAAAAGTCACATTGGTACTTGCCTGAACTGGAATCGAACCGCACACAAATACTTGAGGGTGGTGTTTTAACCACTAGGCAACGACGACTACATTTAACCAACTGTATTTTTAACCAATAATATTAGATAATATTATTGGTTAAAAATACATGCGATGCGATGGTATGTGTGAGCAGAAGTATCTGGAAAGATTTCCAGATACTTCTGCTCACACATACCATCGCTCGAACAAGTGATCCGCACTTACGAAGATGTTTTCCTTCACCTTGTAATCAGCTTGTCTTATCATACTAAGAAAGTACATATAACTTAGAAAATTTACATTGGTACTTGCCTGACCTGGACTCAAGCCCGGTCAAACATACTTAAGCGTCGTTGCCAATATCCTTCGTAACCATTAACTGGTATTTTAATACCCCCAGCCCGTAATACTATTACCATTGGGACTATAGCGACTCTTTTCATGATTATTATTATTCTGGTTTTGACTTACCATCTTCTTTCTCTCCGGTTGTGGGTTTAGAGAGGTCTTCATCAGTAGCCTCCGCGACGGCCGTCTTCAACCACTCCAAGAACATTCTGTGTCGGTTCACTACTGATAATGGGTCCGTGCCGGGTACACCTGTATAAACGATATTGGACAAATATTAAAGGGATATACCATATGTAAAGAAAACCCTGTCCGACCCATCAGGATAATAAAGGTTAGGTAAACACTTGACCAAATATAATATAAAATTTTACGTAATCATCATAGTAACAATACTAATGAATGAATATTGAAATAGTCTTTTTTTCCCGGGAATTAATTCCAACTTCCCCGAAATTGGTAATTTTTAAAAAAAGTGACAACCACAATTTGATGGAATTATTATAAGAGATGCGACCACGTACCGCGTGCCCTGCCCCCTGTCGCCCGCGGAAGGGTTGCCTATCGCACATGTAATAAATTACCCCTTTTTGCCAAATAATATTTTTTTTTACGGGGACTTTTTTTAAGTTTAGGCCGGCTTTGTATACATTAGTAGAATCAGTTATCGATACCTAACAATACCTTCACGGATCGGACAGGGTTTTCTTTACATATTGTATAATGTATTACAACATTTATAACTGGTGTAATTGCAATGCTTCGATATCGCCTTCGGGTTGTAGAGGTCAGACGGCAGTCGCTTCACGGAAAATATCGAAGTTTAGCCAAAATAAGCAGTTAGACTGGTAAAGCGGACCCCAGACTCCAAAGCTGAAAAGCTTCGGATGCGACTGGGTTTAAAGCCGAGATGATTGATGATGTAATACATTTAAGTATAAAAGAATAATAGAGCAGTATTGGCTAGCCTACTTCCCAAATTAGATTTCTTTAGAGGTATAAATTTCTTATGAGGTATTTTCTCGGTGGTAGGCCATAACATCGGCCGCCGCCAGAAGTTACCACCCACCAGACAAAGCCTTGCCGCCAAGCGATTTGTCGTGTTCCGGCATGATGTCTGGTGAAGCCGTACGGAGGACGGGTCTGAGCAGTTGTGTTGCGATGTGTGCCGGGTACGATGGGCCAAATGTTGTTGTGTTGGGAGTTTGGTCGTGGAGGGTCTTCAGATCAATCTCCCTGTGGCGCAGCATCGTTGGTCGTGTTGTTGGGTTTAACATTGCATCACCTCGCTCAACTGCCGCCTTCCTTCCTATTCGCTCAGTTTTTCTGAGTGAATAGGCTCTTAATAAACTAGCGCGCTTTACCGTCAACGATCGTATCACTGCTTACCATCAGGTGGGATTGCGGTCAAGCGCTAGTTTAATTATTAAAAAATTTAATTATTAAAAAAAAAAAGGAACAGTGTGTAAAGTTTACTTTTCGTATATATAAAAGGGAGGATCCTCCGACCAGACCGGTGTTGTGTCTGTCGGGCACTTGTCCAACAGTTAATGTTGGGAAGTTGTAGGTACATACAGCATGTAAAGAAAAACCTGTCCGATCCGTGAAGGTATTGTTAGGTATCGATAACTGATTGTACTAATGCCTACAAAGCCGGGATAAACTTAAAAAGAAAATCCCCCTAAAAAAAATAAATATTATTTTGAAAAAGCGAGGTAACTTAGTACATGTGGGCTAGGCAACACGGTAGGGATACATGCGCAGGCGAAGGGTGGCAGGGCACGTGGTACGTGGTCGCATCTCTCATAATAATAATACTGTCTAAAATGGTGTAGTCACTTTATTAAAAAGTACCAAATTTTGGGGAAGTTGGAATTAATTCGCGAAAAAAAGGTTATTTCAAAATTCATTAATATTGTTACTATTATGATTATGTAAAATTTCATATTTTATCGTTCCACTGCTGGGCACAGGTCTCCTCTTATATAGAGAAGGATGTGTATACCTAACCTCTATTGTCCTTTTGGGTCGGACGGGGTTTTCTTTACACATTGTAGACAACGGAGTTTGGTGGGAAAGTCAAGCTGAGTGTCACGCTCGCATTGGACTTTTAAAATTATTTATAGTGTTGTTTACTAAATAAAGCGCGTGATTTATGTAGTAAAAAATGCATTCAGTGAATAATTTATAAAGAACATTGAAATATTGTAGCATAGTGGCCACATCATGACTTTACTCCAAACCCCTCCTTGTCTGCTCACGCGGGAAACGAAAGGAGTTAGGATAAGTTTAGGATCCGCGTGCAGTTTCTGGCCTGCCATCGGACGCGTCCCCAGGTGGCGGATAGGGGAACGGCCCTCAGATATGGGGGTTACCGGCTTACCGGCGCGGACTAAAGCCAGACGCGGAGACCGCTTCGGCGGTCACACATGCGGCGGGTCGGCCACCACTCCAGGTGGCTGACGTGACCCGAACTCCGGGTCACCGTCGGGCAACCCGGTCTCCTCACTGAGAGGAGCTGGGGGCCCCGCTTGCATGCGTGCAAACGAGTGGGGAAATGAAATGAAATCATTTATTAAGCAAGTAGGATCACTGATCACTTTTACACGTCATGTGTTTTTTTTTAACTAGATGAAGCCGGCATTTCCTAACTGACTACATCTGAGAAGAAAAGCCGAAAAAAACTCAGGGATCATCGTCTTTTTTCAAGTCCAGACATTAAAATTGAAAATGTTTACAATAATTTACGTTATAATTACGCATATTGCTCAATAACAATGCTTAACAGAGCGAGCAGCTCAGTCCCAAGCTTTTTTGTCTTCTAAATAATCTGCAATTTTATAATACCCCTTTTTGCAAAGTTTGACCTTTATATAGTTTTTATATCGTTTAATGGGTAAGTTTCGAATGTCCATGGGAAGCTTGTTGTAAAAGTGTATACATTGACCCATGAACGAGTTGCCTACTATGTGGAGACGAGTGTGAGGTACAGCAAGATTGTGTTTGTTCCTGGTATTTATATCATGAATATCGCTTATTTTCTTAAAATTCGATATATTTTTATGTATATACATAAAAATAAGGGGCCAAGAGGAAAGACACCTCGCTAAAAAGCCCTTGGCTGCTGCGTCTTCTCGCACAAGAAGACGTACCCAGCCCGGCCCCTCCTTATAGAGGGACCACTGTGGGCCCACCGATAACCAGATAACATAACAAGCTCATAACTTTGTGGATATTCATAATAACATTTTGTATATAAATTCTTCAGATAAAATATTGGACACGTGTTTCGGGGTTCACATATACAAAAAATATCGTTGTATAAGCCGAATTCGCGCACATCACCGACGAGCTGACTATAATAGGAGTTAAAGTAGTCGCCATCACTGAAATCGGTCGGGACAACCATCATTATCATCACCACCAAGATGAACATCACAGGACACTATGAATGTTGGTTATGTTGGTCTCCAAAGCCTAGAGCACAGGCGTAGAGTAGCCAGCCTTTCGGTGTTCTATAGGATACATTTTGGGGAGTGTGCGAGGGAATTGCACGATTTAATTCCCACATCTCCGTTCCACCATCGGATGACCCGTGGTACGGCGAGTTTCCACCCTTATGTTGTTAACACCTCTACGATCCGGACGAAGCGTTTCGCCTCCTCCTTTATACCGCGTACATCGAGGGACTGGAATAATCTGCCGGCGGCGGTGTTTCCGTCGGACTACAATTTGAGTGTCTTCAAGGCTAGAGTGAATAGGCTCTTAATAAACGAGTGCGCTTTACCATCAACGATTGCGTCACTGCTTACCATCAGGCGGGATTGCGATCAAGCGCTGGTTTATATTATGATAAAAAAAAAAAAGAATTTGAAAATTGCTTAGATAACTTACCGTCGTTTTCCAGATCAGCTCCCCATAGAGCATCGCATAGTCGCCATACTTCGTAGCAATATGCGCCCGACACGCCAAACTATGAACAAAAAATAATTTAGAACAATACATACAAAATCATAATGTCTAAATACAAGTTTAAGGAAGCGCTTACAGGTTAATGACCGCCGCATCCTGCGGTACCAAACTTTAATAATAATGGCGCGAAAAAAGCAGGTCGTACAGGATCGCGTTGCCGCCGATCGGAGGTCAGTGAACCAGTATTTTTTAAAGGATGTTCTATTTCGTTTGCAATTTTATGGGATTTAGTTTGTTTGATATTTTTATTTTTGGTGCCAGGTTTTTTTGTATCATCATCAACCTTTTTATCGTTCCACTGCTGGGCACAGGTCTCCTCTCATACAGAGAAGGATTGAGCGTAATCACCACGCTTGCTCAATGCGGGTTGGCGATTTCAAACTTAATTAAAGTCCAGGTTTCCTCAAGATGTTTTTCCTCCACCTTCAGCCATTGGTGTCCAAGATATACTTAAAAAGTACATACAACTTTAGAAAAGTTACATTGGTACTTGCCTGACCTGGAATCGAACCCGCGCACTCATATTTGAGAGGCTGGTGTTTTAACCACTAGGCCACCACGACTTAGGTATTTTTTTGTATGGTTTAGGATTATTCCTATGAACCATCATTGTTCGTGTTTTCATTTATTGTCGTATTGTCAGCACCACTCTATATGATAATCATAATGGCACTGAGCCATTCACAAACCAAATAAAATTTAAATTCAGTGCATCTCTTTCTTTATATTTCATTATGATGAGGACAAAATATAAATATTAGCTTCAAATCGAAGAGGGGCAACCCAGATTTGGTTAAAAACTGTCTCCAGTGTAGAGTAGCCAGCCTATCATAGGATGAATTTTGGAGAGAGTGCGTGGGCATTGCACGACTTAATTCCCCCTATCATCGGACAACCCGTCGTACAGCGAGTTTCCAGCCTTACGTTGTTGACACCACTACAATCCGGACGTAGCGTTTCGTCTCGTCTTTTATACCGCGTAAATCGAGGTACTGTAACAGATTCAGCGGCGGTGTTTCCTTCTGACAACAATTTGAGTGTCTTCAAGGCTAAAGTGTAAAGGCTCTCTAGCGTGCTTGACCATCAACGATTGCATCACTGCTTATCATCAGGCAGGATTGCGGTCAAGTACTAGTTTATAACGTTCCTAAATGCGCCCCGCGTAGGTTTTGATAGATTATATTTTTTTTCGCAATGTGATGTTCGCCAAAGCCAAAAGCCTTCCTGGATTAATGGGCTATCCAAATCGAAAAAAAAAAATTCAAATCGGACCAATGGTCCCTGAGATTAGCGCGTTCAAAGAAACAAATCAACACTTCTAATTCTTCAGCCTATAGATGTCCACTACTGTATAATGGCCTCCCCAAGGCTTTCCACGATGACCGGTCTCGTGGTGCCCACCTTGTTGTCTTCCGGTTTGTGGCCGCCACTCCAGAACCTTACTGCCCCATCGGCCATCGGTTCTACGAGCTGTTACAAATGCACCTTATGTCGATGGCATAAGGTTCAATATCGTGTGACATGCAGTGCGTAAATTTTGGAGCCCTATAACTCGATTCCTAGGTATTACAGAGCAACAATATAAAAACGCATTGCTAGACCTAGGATAGTCTCAACAATTTTGTCAGCTAAGTGTCGACACCGAAATTTCCAGAAACTCGTCTCTGGTGAAATGAAATGAAATTGTTTATTAAGCAAGTAGGATCACCGATCACTTTTACACGTCATATGTTTTTTTTTATTCTTTTTTTTTTTAAACTAGATGAAGCCGGCATTTCCTAACTGACTACCTCTGAGAAGAAATAGCCGAAACAAACTCAGGGATCATCGTCTTTTTTAAAGTCCAGACATTAAAAATGAAAATGTTTACAATAATTTACGTTATAATTACGCATATTGCTTAATAACAATGCTTAACAGAGCGAGCAGCTCAGTCCCAAGCCTCTCTATCCTCTAAATAATCTGAGATTTTATAATACCCCTTTTTGCAAAGTTTGGTCTTTATATAGGTTTTATATCGTTTAATGGGTAAGTTTCGAATGTCCATGGGAAGCTTGTTGTAAAAGTGTATACATTGACCCATGAACGAGTTGCCTACTCTGTGGAGACGAGTGTGATGTACAGCAAGATTGTGTTTGTTCCTGGTATTTATATTATGAATATCGCTTATTTTCTTAAAATTAGATATATTTTTATGTACATACATAAGATTTTCAAATATATATTGCGAAGCTACAGTCAGAATGTTCACCTCTCTGAATTTTTCTCTAAGAGAATCTCTAGGACCAAGGTTGTAAATGGCTCGAACAGCCCTTTTCTGTAAAACAAAGATGGTATTGATGTCCGCACAAGTTCCCCAGAGAAGAATCCCATAAGTCATAAGACTATGAAAATAACTAAAATAAACAATTCTGGCTGTATTCACATCAGTTATCTGTCTAATTTTCTTAACAGCATAAGCGGCAGAACTGAGTCTACCCGACAGCTTCTCAATGTGAGGACCCCATTGTAACTTGGAGTCAATAGTCAATCCAAGAAAAACTGTCGACTCGACAGGGATCAACTCTACTCCATTCAGTTGAACATTGGTACTTAACTGCCTGACATTTGGCGTAGAAAATTTAATGAATTTAGTTTTTTTTTCATTCAAAAGAAGGTTATTTACATTAAACCAATGGACAACTTTCGAAAGTGCATTGTTAACTTCGTCAAAATTTGCTAGCTGACGCTTGACTTTAAAAATAAGAGAAGTGTCATCCGCGAACAATACTATGTTGTGATTATCCCTCACGTGATGAGGTAAGTCATTAATATAAATTAAAAACAAGAAAGGACCTAGAATTGAGCCCTGCGGAACGCCCATGGTGACCTCAGATCCTGCAGATTTGTTGCCATTAACATCAACCCTCTGAATTCGATTATTCAGATAAGAAGTCAGAAGGTCGAGAGCTCTGTCCCTTAAACCATAATGGTACAGTTCCCTTATAAGAGTATCATGATGTACGCAATCAAAGGCCTTGGACAAATCACAAAAAATACCAAGAGCATCTTGCGATTCCTCCCAGGCCCCAAATATGTTCTTTAGCAACGCCACGCCCGCATCGGTAGTTGAACGACCCTTTGTAAAACCAAATTGTTTCACGTGCAATAAATTATATAAGTTGAAGTGTCTCAACAACTGCTTCAAAATTAATTTTTCAAAAATTTTGCTCAAAGTTGGTAATATAGAAATTGGCCGAAAATTCGTGGGATCAGTTGTACTACCAGATTTGAACAGTGGAATTACTTTGCTAAGTTTCATCAAATCAGGAAATATACCAGATGTGACACAAGAATTAAAAACAATTGCTAAGAAAGGTGCGATAACATCTATTATTGAAGCTACAGTATATACTGACAAACCCCAATGATCGGCAGTTTTTTTTACATCAAGATCCTTAAAAGATTCTATGATGTCTTTAGCAGTCGCAAACGCAAATTCAAAGCGCTTGTCACATTCTGGAACACATTCTTTTAGTATGGCGTAGGCAGAAGTGGAGGAAGAAGACAAAGTTTTTGTTGTTATTATTGGAATACTAGTAAAAAAATTCTCAAACTCAGTTGAATACTAGTAAAAAAATTCTCAAACTCAGGTGAATTACCGTATTTACCTACTGAATGTACTCGAAGTTATGCGCTATTATTATTACGTCTAGATGAATCTGGAATGTTCGATCAGCTGATCTATATAAAGCCCCGTGACGCCAGCGAGCAGTCAGTCTGCATTCGACTAGCGATACGAAAACAAGCGACAGCTAAGAAGCGATCTTTGAGAATATCTAGTGCGACAACAACTGTAATGAGAACTGAGTGCTACGTGAAGTAACATCTGTTCTACTTGTCATTGTCTGCGTTCGACTGTACCTTCGTTGCCAATAAACTTCGCAACCCTTAACCGGCGTTTTCGTACCTCTAGTTCGTAACAGAGCAATGCGCCCTGCCCACTGCCACTTAAGTTTAGCGACTCTCAGAGCTATGTCGGTGACCTGGGTTCTTCTGCGGATCTCCTCATTTCTGATTCGATCACGCAGAGAAACTCCGAGCATAACTCTTTCAAACTCTTCAGCTTTATACAATATGTAAAGAAAACCCTGTCCGACCCGTAAGGATAATAAAGGTTAGGTAAACACTTGACCAAATATAATATAAAATTTTACGTAATCATCATAGAAACAATACTAATGAATTTTGAAATAATCTTTTTTTCCCGTGAATTACTTCCAACTTCCCCGACAAATGGTAATTTTAAAAAAAGTGACAACATCGGTATTATTATGAGTGAATAGCGATGCGACCACGTGCCGCGTACCCCGTCCCCCGCCGCCCGCGGAAGGATTGTTTACCGCAAATGTATTAAGTTACCTCTTTTTGCGAAATAATATTAATTATTTTAGGGGATTTTTTTTTTTAAGTTTAGCCCGGCTTTGTATCCATTAGTAGAATCAGTTATCGATACCTAACAATACCTTGACTGATCGGACAGGGTTTTCTTTACATACTGTATATTATTATAGATAAAATGCCTTACCTTAGACCTCGCTTGGTTGTCGGCAGCATCTTTCAGATATTGCGATAGAACCTCGCGTCTGTCGCTTGCATTTTGTGATAGACTAAATCTAGCGCATTGATTCTCGTCTGTCTGAGTAAATGTTGAATGTTCTAAGAGAGTTGCTAGATGCTTTTTCAGGACTTCCTGTAAAAAATAAAACGAGTATGCTTATGACCACTCGACTGAAGTGAAAGTGGTGTATCTGACATCCTAATGCAAACTTCGCGAAAAGACTGGACCGCATGCCACTAATAAAATTATGATAGTCATTTATGTCGTTAATGAATGGTTACCGAATACACAGTGTTTAAAAAAAGTGTCGGCTCGGCCTCGTTGCAAGCGTGCCGCCGTGCGGGTTTGTAGGTATGAACCCTGATGCAAACTCAATTAAATCAGCTGCAACGATAGTTTTTCTAGTATTGTCCACATTACGCTTTTTTTGTGTAATTAACGAATTAATTAATTTTTACTTCAAAATCAGCAATTCTGAACAGTCTAAAGTGAAAAAAACTGCATATTATTTTTTTTTTAATCGGGGAAAAGCCGGCGCAAAATTCCACCACTAGGTGGTTCACAATCATTTATTCTGTATTCTTTATGTATGTACGGACGACAGCAGGTCAAACTACCCCGAACTGTCAAATATTCCCAGTCAACCATGAGCGTTTTTTTTTAATAATTATAAACTAGCGCTTGACCGCAATCCTGCCTGATTGTAAGCAGTGATGCGATCGTTGATGGTAAAGCGCGCTAGTTTATTAAGAGCCTATTCACTCAGAAAAACTGAGCCAATAGGAAGGAAGACGGCAGTTGAGCGAGGTGATGCAATGTTAAACCCAACAACACGAACAACGATGCTGCGCCACAGGGAGATTGATGTGGAGACCCTCCACGACCAAACTCCCAACACAACAATATTAGGCGCATCGTACCCGGCACACATCGCAACACAACTGCTCAGACCCGTCCTCCGTACGGCTTCACCAGACATCATGCCGGAACACGACGAATCGCTTGGCAGCAAGACTTTGTCTGGTGGGTGGTAACTTCTGCCGTCAGCCGATGTGGCCTACCACCGAGAAATGCTTTAGAAACAAAGTTGAAAATCTAATAAAGAAGTCTCGAGTCTCTTGTGCTATCTGTACATATACAAATATAGACGGAGATATACGATAAATACTTCATTTATGTACTAGGTATAAAAGAAAATGTGCACGCGCACTGCTCTCTCTTGCTCTGATTGAAGGGGATCGAACTTACGACCTACAGCTTGTAAATCTTATCTTTATCTTCTCTTATCTTTCGGTGGTAGGTCAAATCGGCTGCCGGCAGAAGTTACCACCCACCAGACAAAGTCTTGCCGCCAAGCGATGTCGAGTTCTGGCATGATGTCTGGTGAAGCCGTACGGAGGACGGGTCTGAGCAGTTGTGTTGCGATGTGTGCCGGGTACGATGCGCCAAATGTTATTGTGTCGGGAGTTAGGTCGTGGAGGGTCTCCACATCAACCTCCCTCTGGCGCAACATCGTTGGTCGTGTTGTTGGGTTTAACAATGCACCACCTCGCTCAACTGCCGTCTTATTCACTAAGTTTTTTAAGTGAATGGGTTTAATAAACTAGCGCGGTTTACCATCAACGATTGCATCACTGCTTACCATCAGGCGGGATTGCAGTGAAGCGCCAGTTTATAATGATTTAAAAAAAAATATGCATAATTATAATCTCTCATATGCATATATAGGGACGTGCAGATCGTCCGGCGAGCGAGGTGAACAGCGGCGAGCCACGCCAGTCGGTTCCGGAGACCCAGTATGGTCGTAGGTACATATGTAATCCTTCTGATATTTGTATTAGGGAAAAGTAAAAATAAATCATAGTTTCAGTGCAAGTTGAGTTTTATTTATATGGAGTCACTCATCATCATCATTTCAGCAGAAAGACGTCCACTGCTGGACATAGGCCTCCCCCAAGGTTCTTCACGACGACCGGTCCTGCGCCTCCCGCATCCAGCGGTGTCCCGCGACCTCACCAGGTCGTCGGTCCACCTTATCGTGGGCCTACCCACGCTACGTTTTCCGGTGCGTGGTCGCCACTCGAGAACCCGCCAGCCCCATCGGGCATCGGTCCTACGGGCAATGTATCCAGCCCACTGCCACTTTAGAGTTGCAATTCTTCGGACTATGTCGGTTACTCTCGTTCTTCTGCGGATCTCCTCATTCCTGATTCGATCGCGCAGTGAAACCCCAAGCATAGCCCTCCCCATTGCCGTTTGAGTGACTTTGAGCCTTCTTATAAGGCCCATTGTTAGCGACCACGTCTTAATTCCATAAGTCATCACTGGCAACACACACTGGTCGAAGACTTTTGTCTTGAGACACTGCGGTATTTCGGACGAGAAGATTCTACGTAGCTTCCCGAAAGCAGCCCAGCCGAGTTGGATTCGACGATGGGACCTCTTTCTCGAAGTTGGACCTTCCTAACTGGATAGTTTGTCCCAGTAGGCCTAGTATGAGTTTTCAATACGAAACACGATCGTTGGTATCGAGCGCGTTTGGCGCTCTCATTGGTTGAGAGTTCTTATGACCTTGAAGCGGGCCAATCGCTGAGTCAAACGCGCTCGATATCGTCGAACGAGTTTCGTAATGAAAACTCATACTAGGCCTACAGGTACACGTAACTGTCAACAACTTCGACAGCAGAGAAACACTCACCCCTAAACATATAATTTTAATAGATATTGTTGACAGTTTCAATAGTGGGAACATTCCCGACAAATTACGCTATGCTTTTCTTTGAAAAGTTGTTTTTTTTTTGGAGATCTTGGCTTGGTTGCTACTTGCTTTTACCTTTGAGCTATTTCTTCGTTGTAATCTTGTTTTCTTCCGTAACCTAATCTAACTTAATCTAATTTAAACCATCTCCTTTCGTTTCCCGCGTGAACAGACTAGGAGGAAGGTTTGAGAAAAAGTCACGATGTGGCCACTAGGCAACGATATTTCAATGTTCTTTATGAATTACTAGCTTTCCGCCCGCGGCTTCGCCCGTGTGGTATTAGGTTATATCGCGCTTTTTAGATTTCCTTCGGAATATCATTTTTTTCCGGGATAAAAAGTACCCTATTATTTAATCCAAACTCCTAACTTTACGGCTGCAAATTTACAAAGCAATCGGTTCAGTAGTTACGGCGTGAAAGCGTAACAAACAAACAAACTCACTTTCCCATTTATAATAGTAAGGATTTACAGAATGCACTTTTTCTGCATAAAGCACGCGTTTTTATTTAGTAAACGACATTATAAATAATTTAAAAGTCCAATAAAAAATGTGCGTGACACTCATCTTAGCTTTCCCGCCAAAACACTGTGGAATGTTGTGATAATCAAGTATCTACACTCACCAGCATGCTGTCATCTTTGCCAGGTTGTCCAAGCGCCATTCTCACGAGAAGCGGTTCAGACCAGTCGTTCTGCGATCTGCCACAAACGTATTTACCCAGCTCCGACAGTTCTGCAGCTTTAAAGGTAAAAAAGAAAATTATAAGGCAAGGAAATTGATACAATTTTGCTTAAATGTATACAGTATGTTAAGAAAACCCTGTCCGACCCATAAGGATAATGAAGGTTAGGTAAACACATGACCAAATATAATATAAATTTTTACGTAATTATCATAGTACCAATACAAATGAATTTTGAAATAATCTTTTTTTCTCGCGAATTAATTCCAACTTCCTAGAAATTGGGTAATTTTAAAAAAAGTGACAACACCGGTATTATTATGAGCGAATAGCGTAGCGACCACGTGTCGCGTGCCCTGCCGCCCACCGCCCGCGGAAGGGTGCTTAACGCAGATTTATTAAGTTACCTCTTTTTGCGAAATAACATTTATTTATTTTTAGGGGGATTTTTTTTTATGTTTAGCCCGGTTTTGAATCCATTAGTAGAATCAGTTATCGATACCTAACACCTTCACGGGTCGGACAGGGTTTTCTTAACATACTGTATAAATTGTAAAAGAAAAATACACATTGCTACAACTTCATACTTACAACTAGCGCGTGTTAACTGTGCATCTCGCTCTGTGACGAGTGACTCTGTGAGTTTTGTTAAAAAAAAATATATAAATTACATTTTTTATTTATTGAAACAAAAGGTTGTTTTGATGATAAAGCGTCATAATACTATATTATTTTACCCCTGACGTTTTGCAAATAAATTGATACATACGGACTGAAATATAATATTGGTGCAACCAACAGGCTTCAGTAATGCGTTGGAAATGTAAAAATAAAAGCTCAATAAAGCAAAAACTCCACAGAAACAGTAATAACAACAGGGGATTTAAACTGTATTTAGACATTTGGGTTGTATCCTAAAAAATAATTTAATGTCCATCAGATAGATTTATAAAAAATATCGTACACTTATTTTTTTATTTTTTCTTTCATTCAAATACTTAGGAAGATATATTGATTTCAAATGTCGCATGACGTCACGACGTAATTAGCCCCCACTCCGTAACTTTAATACGCTATATCTCAGTAGTTTTTGGTAATTTCAACAAAATAAAAAATACGGGTCTTAATTTTTTTTATTATCTATAAGACGGACTAATTATTTTTTTGATTTTCATACGAAATGAAATCGTTTATTAAGCAAGTAGGATCACCGATCACTTTTACACGTCATATGTTTTTTTTTTTTTTAAACTAGATGAAGCCGGCATTTCCTAACTGACTACCTCTGAGAAGAAATAGCCGAAACAAACTCAGGGATCATCGTCTTTTTTAAAGTCCAGACATTAAAAATGAAAATGTTTACAACAGTTTACGTTATAATTACGCATATTGCTTAATAACAATGCTTAACAGAGCAAGCAGCTCAGTCCCAAGCCTCTCTGTCCTCTAAATAATCTGAGATTTTATAATACCCCTTTTTGCAAAGTTTGGCCTTTATATAGGTTTTATATCGTTTAATGGGTAAGTTTCGAATGTCCATGGGAAGCTTGTTGTAAAAGTGTATACATTGACCTATGAACGTGTTTTCTACTCTGTGGAGACGAGTGTGATGTACAGCTAGATTGTTTGTTCCTGGTATTTATATTATGAATATCGCTTATTTTCTTAAAATTAGATATATTTTTATGTTTTGTATATATTTATACCTTGGATACATCCCTATTGTGACAAAGCTGCTATTGCTTACGGCGAAAGCGGGGCGCCGCGCGGGGAAGCGGGAGAGGAGTCGCATTTCAGCGAGGTGCACAGTCAACTTGCGCGATTTGTAGTATCAAATACCTCTCTCGTTCTTGGCGGAGCTGAGCGGTGTAAGACTGTTACTGACTAAAACCCACCCATTTGCTGCCTATGCAAATGGGTGGTGGATCCTCAATCGGAAATTTATAATTCTGAATCCCTAAAAAGGGATATACCCGGTCGTATAGCTATGACCGAAGATTTGGCCTTATTTACTTTTACTTTAGGGTTACATCCCCGACTTAGTAATAATGTCAGATGCAGAAGCCCAAAATCACTTAATGATGCGATTAACGCGGCTCTCGAGGAAGAAAAGATACAAAACCTCCTATACAAAACATCTATGAAACCTAAATGTAGGGTCTGTGGTAAGCCCGGGCACTCGGATTCTGAATGCCGGGAGAGACAAAAGCGCACGGAGCCACCGCACGCTCCGTCGGACCCTCAACCATCAACATCATTTAATAACTCGAGGTCATCATCTGATAATCAAAAATCAATAGGTGGGTCATGGTGCTAACATTTCATCATTACATCGGCAAGCCGTCGCCTACGGAGGCTGGGAGTTCGATGATGTCTCTCGACCATTCGTTCGATGTCGTCTTCTGCTGCGGTTAGAGGCATGAGGGCGCTGGGTTCCAGCTTCCAGCTTTTTTTGGTATGTATGAGAAATTATCCTAAGGGCATGTTAGACTTTCACTGACTAAAACCCAATATTATTGTTGACAGTTGTAATATGTCCCTTTGTGCCGATTGGCCTAGTTCTGTTCTGTCTCCTGCTTGTTATGGAGGGAAGTGGAAAAAATATATTTTCTCTTACTCCTCCGCTATTCTTTTCTGATTAATTTCGTTGCGGGACCCAAGACAGTTGAATCGTTTCTCCGGGACTCGTCGAGCTTCATTGCTCGGCGTTTTTCTGGCGATCTCCACTGTTGATTCTAGCTTTCAGGAGTTGCACTGGGTGGGAAAAAAGTGAGCTGGGTTTTGTCTGACTAAAACCCACCCGTGTTCCTTCGCTTGCCTGTGCGCCATGGCAGTATCTTTCGAACAACTTGCAGCCCTGGCAGGTGTCTGCCCTAGCGAACCCCTTCACTTGGTGCTGACACCTCTCTGAGACGTGCGTGGAACACAACATGCCGTCGACCCGCGCCTGGTCCTTACTGGAAGGAATGGCAAGCCCGAGCCTACAGTGTCCGGGAGCTCGATGTTCTCTCCCTCCCAGGCGTCTCCTGCTGCTAGAAGCGTGAACTCGCCGAGATTCCCGCTCCCTCACGACGTTTTTTGATACATCTAAGCAATTGATACTCACATCTAGGAAGATCGTTGACAGAGTCATATGATGTGGCAAAGGTGAGAGCGCCGGCCGGACCGAAGCCGACACGCGAGTGTCTTGCCCGACAGACTGACATATCCGATATATAGGCCGCGTCCAGACGCCCTGTGGAAGAAAAAAGGCATGGTTACAACAAGAAAAGCGCATGTCGCTATGTTCAGGGAAGGTTAAAATTGTCACGGTTTCAGAGTCGGACAAAGATGGAGCTATGCAGGATGAATTCCACTATGACTTTCAAGCACAATGATTGTTTAATTACGTCATTTAAAACAACAGTTAAAAAAAAATCAAGAACAAAAAGTCATTTGTTCGAACGTCAATATTAGATAAGACAGTCCCCCATTTGGAGGCATGAGGAACAGGGGGTAAAGTTCACTCATCCTCCATAGAAAAGGGAGGATCCTCCGACCAGACGGGTGTTGTGTCTGGCAGACACTTGCCCAATGCTTGAAATTGGGAAGTTCTATGTATGCTAGTTGCACGTTAAACTCTGATTGCGAGATGTAGAATGTGTGACGCGTTGTTCCATGTGGCGTTTGTAGGTACCGCTACACCCCAAAATGCCCACCAAAAAAACTTCTCAAATCAAAACTTCCTAGTGCTTTAGCTAGGAAGAAATGGCGGAACAAATTCCCCAAAAGCACAGCTGTCATTTCATTAAAAAAAAAAAAAAAAAAAACATATGACTTTAAACAGTACGTTAAGAAAACCCTGTCCGACCCATAAGGATAATAAAGGTTAGGTAAACACATGACCAAATATAATATAAAATTTTACGTAATCATCATAGATTATTAGAAAATCATTTCATTAAAAGATTATTTCAAAATTCATTTGTATTGGTAATACAAATGAATTTTGCCGCGAATTAATTACAACTTCCCCAAAATTTGGTAATTTTAAAAAAAGTGACAACACCGGTATTATTATGAGCGAATAGCGATGCGACCACGTGCCGCGTGCCCTGCCGCCCGCCGCCCGCGGAAAGGTGCTCAACGCACATTTATTATGTTACCTCTTTTTGCGAAATAATATTAATTTTTTTAGGGGGATTTTTTTTTTAACTTTAGCCCGGTTTTATATGCATTAGTAGAATCAGTTATCGATACCTAACAACACCTTCACGGGTCGGACAGGTTTTCCTAACATACTGTATAATACTATGTAGTTAATACCGGTTAGGGGTTAGTACCGGTATCTACAACGCCACATGCAAATAACACATCATGTTGACGTCAACCAAAATGCTGCATCTCACAAGTAGAATTTACCGTGCAACTAGCATACATACAACCTCCCGACATCAACTGTCGGGCAGTTACCCGCCAGATACAACACTCTGGCTGGAGAATCCACCCTTTTCTATACAGAATAAGTGAACTCTTTACAACTAGCATACATACAACTTCCCGACATCAACTGTCGGGCAGTTGCCCGCCAGTCACAACACCCGTCTGGCTGGAGAATCCTCCCTTTTCTATAGAGAATAAGTGAACTCTTAACAACTAGCATACATACAACTTCCCGACATCAACTGTCGGGCAGTTACCCGCCAGATACAACACTCTGGCTGGACAATCCTCCCTTTTCTATAGAGAATAAGTGAACTCTTTACAACTAGCATACATACAACTTCCCGACATCAACTTTCGGGCAGTTGCCCCCCAGACGCAACCAACACCCGTCTGGCTGGAAAATCCCTCCTTTTCTACAGAGAATAAGTGAACTCTTTATAACTAGCGTACATACAACTTCCCGACATCAACTGTCGGACAGTTGCCCGCCAGGCACAACACCCGTCTGGCTGGAGAATCCTGCCTTTTCTATAGAGAATAAGTGAACTGTTTACAACTAGCATGCATACAACTTCCCGACATCAACTGTCGGACAGTTGCCCGCCAGTCACAACACCCGCCTGGCTGGAGAATCCACCCGTTTCTATAGAAAATAAGTGAACTGTTTACAACTAGCATATACAGTATCTTAAGAAAACCCTGTCCGACCCATAAGGATAATAAAGGTTAGGTAAACACATGACCAAATATAATATAAAATTTTACGTAATCATCATAGTACCAATACAAATGAATTTTGAAATAATCTTTTTTCCCGCGAATTTGGTAATGTTTAAAAAGTGACAACACCGGTATTATTCTGAGCGAATAGCGATGCGACCACGTGCCGCGTGCCCTGCCCCCCGCCGCCCGCGTAAGAGTGCTTAACGCACATTTATTAAGTTACCTCTTTTTGCGAAATAATATTTATTTTTTACGGCGATTTTTTTTTTAGTTTAGCCCGGTTTTGTATCCATTAGTAGAATCAGTTATTGATACCTAACAATACCTTCAAGGGTCGGACAGGGTTTTCTTTACATATTGTATACAACTTCCCGACATCAACTGTCGGGCAGTTGAAGTCACAACACCAGTCTGGTTGGAGGATCCGCCCTTTGAGTAAAGGAGGCTGCCTAAAGGATGGTATTTAAAAGAAAAAGTCAACTTACCAGCAATAGTATGCTTGAATGGCGGCACTTTCCTGTGGTACTTCAGTACTATCGTGTGAGGCCGGACAATTAAAGGCCTCATTGGCATTTCTGCGAACAAAAACGTTATTTTTTGTTTATTCAGAATAAGCAACTGAATCGATTCCAATCATATTAACACCATGTTATATTTTTTCCCAAATAAATACATTTAGAAATTGTTGCAGAGTGGTTACCGAGCGGTTACGATGGATCATGTATTTGCGGGCGCGCCACAGCTGACGCCAGAGGTCAGCGCCCCACGCTCGCCCGCTCGATCGGAGCTTTGACCATATTTTTGTTGGGACAACCAAGTAGAATAGCAAGCTCATAAACTTTGTGGTTTTACATAAAATCTTTTTTGTTTGGAAAAAATATTTTTGCGTTTGATAGCCTATTAACCCAGGAAGGCTTTAGGCTATATAACATCAGGAGCCGAGCATAATAACTAACTACACGCGAACAACGTCGCGGACGGCCGCTAGTGTTGTATACAGGCTGTATCTGACAACGTAACGCAAACTTCGCGAAAAGACTAGACCACATGCCACTAATAAAATTATGGTAGTCATTTATGTCGTTAATGAACGGTTACAGAATTCACAGTGTTTAAAAAAAATGTCGGCTCGGCCTGTGAACGTTGAAGCGTGCCGCCGTGCGGGTTTGTAGGTATGACGTTGAACCCTGATGTGAACTTTATTAAATCAGCTGATAAGATATTTTTTCGAGTTTTGTTTTCATTGCGCTTTTTTGTATAATTAGCGTGCCACATTTTGCCGTTGTTATCGACCACCTGTGTAATACGACCACATCGCGACGGCAACGCCTCCACCTGCGACGGCACCGTCTCTACGACATAACGTCATCAACGCGCCTAGCTGGCCCGCGCTGGCGACAGTGACAACGCAACCACATCGACACACAGTGAGCCCATATTGAATAATAGTGGACATAGGCAACAAAGTTCTAATATCGATGTGACTTTTTTATATGACGCGTTATGATTGTCCTGACAACTTTTACTCTTGTGAAATTGTCAGGAATATCACAACAAAAAAAATCGCATCGATATTAGAACTTTGTTGCCTATGTCCACTATTTTTCAATATGGGCTCACTGTGCGATATTTTGTCGGTACCACAACGCAACTGCAAAAAGCCGCTGCGACACTATTCACACGTAACCACAGCTTGACCACATTTTGACGCTGCGACGTGGTGTGGTTGTGGTACGTGTGAATTGACCATATCTCTTATTCTGATAACACTTCTTGTAAACAATTTATTTTAAAGTACAATCTAATGTTGATTTCTTTCAAATTGTATATATTTTTAAAAAATACATAATTTGAAAGAAATCAACAGTAGATTGTACTTTAAAATAAATTGTTTATTTTTTCTTAAGAAAAAGAACGTTGGCCTACCTATGCCATCGCCTAGCTCCATAAAGAATAGAGGTAAACAAACCAATTAGGGTTATCACAACTCACGTTTTACAAATATCCTGTTATTTACATGATTATCGGCTTTTACATGCTAGCTATTTATTAACAATTCCTCTTGCAGCATGTTTCAATAGAATCACTAAAATAACATGCATAATAACTTGCTATTTCGAAAAACCATTAAAAAGTCGACATTAATTTTACGTGATAGCCCTATAAAAAAAGAAAGATGGATGAAATCCAGGTATTCAACACATTTTGTGGAATTCAGCCAATGAATAAAGTTGAGGCATTTGTCAATAGAATTTTGCGTATTTTAATTACTTTCAAATCAACTACATAAAACATGCATTGTAATACATACTTTCAAGTATGGACTAATTATAATATATACATATGTATCAAAAACTTAACCTATTAGGAAATTAGCTTACATGTGTGTCATATTTCATTTAAATCAGTTAAGCGTTCTATGCAAATCATAAATATCTAAACATAAATAAACTGTTTAGGTTAGTAAGAAGTAGAATTATTACTTTAATGAAAATCATCTATCTATGAAAGGTTGTTAACATCTGTCTTTTAGGCGTAAACTACTGGTTGCCTAGCAACGGTTTATTTACCTGTATTCTTTATCGAATTTGGCTCAAATATAGATTGAGGGTCTCCACTCAAAACCACTTCCAGCCCAACAGTCATCAGTTCTACATCTAATATGGCCAGCACATTGCCGCTTCATAACGCCAAACACCTGGTTATATGTAAAAAGAAATTTTAAAAGCTTTACTTGTAAGCAGTTGTATTACCTTCAGTGGGCGGTACTTCGATCTCGGATATCTGGTGATCCTCTCGCAACACAGATGGAGGGTGTGATGGTACTGATAACAGAGGCCCTGACACTGCTGGAACGAGCTGGTCTCCCGTCGATACTGATACGTCGTCTTCCATTTCTGTTGGAGAGCATAATATAATATTAAACACACAAATACAGGGGTCTTTATCTATCTAGAATTTCTTCCATCTTCCAGTCAACCGGAATCAGCTGTATAAAACGTAATTTTTTGTTTATGCGAACCCTGGATATAGTTTGTTCAGAATAAGCTACTGAATCGATTCCAAACATTTTTACACCATGTTATATTACTTCACAAATACATTTAGTAATTGTGGCAGTATGGTTACTGAGCACGCTACGCAGCTTACACGTTCGTATGCCCGCGTTCAGCCGACGCCAAAGGTTAATGCACCCGACTCGCCCGCCTGGACAGAGCGTGGTCCATATTTTTGATGGGACAACCAAGTACGATAACAAGCTCACAACTTTATGGTTTTTAATGTTAACTTTTTGAAATTTTGTACCTAGATTATTTACTTTAAAATACTGGACACGTGTTCGTATGGGGCCATTCATTTATTACGTAAGACGATTTAGGGGGGGAGGGGTATCGGCCATGTCTTATTTTTTCTTACAAAGAGGCGGGAGGGAGTCTTGATAGTTCTTACGTAAGATCACAAATGCGCAATGTTGCAATTATACTTTTAAAAAGCGCGGGACACTGCGCGCGTGCCGAGATTTGCGTATGCGTATAGGTACAATATCCATTTCCATGGCAACGGATCCACACAAGCGGGGAGTTCCCCCGAGGCGCAGTGCGGGAGGTGCGGGTCTGTGTGGATTAGTCGTCACTTGCTTGCGTAAACAATACTCGTTTATTGCGTTAATGATTTTAATATTGTAATTAAATAGTAATTGAATTATTGAAGTGTGCGAATAGTTTCTTTTATTGATGTATGTCAAAGTACAAATAAACATTTCTAAAAATTGTTACTCAAAAAAATTGTTTTTTTTTTCCTTTAGATTCTTACGTAATAAATATTTAACAGGGGGAGGGGGTCGGCCTACTCTTATTTTTTCTTATAATAGGGGGGGAAGGGGTCAAAAACTAGCGAAAATAGTCTTACGTAATAAATGAATGGCCCCTATTATGCATAAACAAAAAATAATGTTGTAGATTCGCGAGCGGATTATATTGACTTAACCGCGAGCCCCTGAAATATTGCCGTTTCATCATCACCAGCTTGTTGCAGTCCACTGCTGGCATATCCTCTCCAATTTCACGTCTCCAGCCTCACTACCAGTCATGCCTGCGAAGATCCTCGCTCCACCTAGCCTGAGGGCGTCAGACCTTACGTTTTCCGATAAATGTAGGTAACAGACTAATTTTAAGGAGAACGATAGTCATACATTCCAATGTTAGTACAATACTTACTCACTAGATGGTGTCAGTAGTAGGTAATAAGAGGGTAGCAACTTTATTTTGATACAAAATACATTCCTATTTATTAACACGTTTGTATTAATATAAATACATACCAGTATCAGCATACAAAGATGCCTTCATCAGTTGTACATTATGACTTTGGCGATTTTCTAGACGAGCCAGCTCACTGGTTGGACTCTTTACACCGTAGGCTGGAACAAGGATCACCATCAATAAAGAAAGAAAAGGAAGAAAGAAGGCATTTCATGTGACTCGTATAGAAAGATTATAAAACTAAAGTAAACACAAAAAATTGATAATTTCCAAAAAGTTGTAAGAACTATCAACCAATGAGAGCTCCAACCGCGCTCGATGTGTATGATCGAGTCTCGTAATGAAAACTCGTGGTAGTAACACTGATACAATATATAACTTGTATCGGGTATATACATACCAAGCCGTATCAAAGCCGTGTTGGCTTTGATACAAACGATATATTTTTTTTTTGCTAATTAAAAACTAGCGCTTGACCGCAATCCCGCCTGATGGTAAGCAGTGATGCGATCGTTGATGGTAAAGCGCGCTAGTTTATTAAGAGTTAATAGGTCACTCAGAAAAACTGAGCGAATGGGAAGGAAGACGGCAGTTGAGCGAGGTAATGCAATGTTAAACCCAACAACACGACCAACGATGCTGCGCCAAAGGGAGATTGATCTGAAGACCCTCCACGACCAAACTCCCAACACAACAACATTAGGCGCATCGTACCCGGCACACATCGCAACACAACTGCTCAGACCCGTCCTCTGTACGGCTTCACCTGACATCATGCCGGAACACGACAAATCGCATGGCGGCAAGGCTTTGTCTGGTGGGTGGTAACTTCTGCCGGCGGCCGATGTTATGGCCTACCACCGAGAAAAAGAATTGAATCGGTCGGGAATTTATATATGACGGATTTTAACTCAAAATATAATACTTTAAGAATTAATACAAAATTTTACCTTTGTTATCCAGGTACAGGCTTTGCGTTTCATTATTATCTTCAGTGGTGTCCATTTCAAAAGCTGAAACAAATAAATATTTACAAGAATATAAATTTTATCATAATATAAGCATCCTGTAATAAGTCGACCGCATTGATGCTTTCAAAATGGGTTGCTGGAGAAAAATACTTCAAATTCCTTGGACAGCATTTTTTTTTTATAATTATAAACTAGCGCTTGACTGCAATCCCGCCTGATGGTAAACAGTGATGCAATCGTTGATGGTAAAGCGCGCTAGTTTATTAAACCCATTCCATTCCCATGGGTTTAATAAACATTGCACCACCTCGCTCAACTGCCGTCTTCCTTCCTATTCAGGAAGGAAGACGGCAGTTGAGCGAGGTGGTGCAATGTTAAACCCAACAACACGACCAACGATGCTACGCCAGAGGGAGATTGATGTGGAGACCCTCCACGATCAAATTCTCGTCACAACAACACTTGGCGCGTCGTACCCGGCGCACATCGCAACATAACTGCTCAGACCCATCCTCCGTACGGCTTCACCAGACATCATACCGGAACACGAAGAATTGCTTGGCGGCAATACTTTGTCAGGTGGGTGGTAACTTCTGCCGGCAGCCGATGTGGCCTACCACCGCACCGCAGCATTTTGCACAAATCAATCCTTCGATAGCTGGGTGTCACAATAAGCCCTCAATGAATTTTAGAATATTTTGGGCCATATTGCCAGAAAAATGGAGACAACCTCGAATATCTATGGTACTGGGAAGGTGGATGGACGACGTCCTCAGAGGTCGCAGTCCAGTAAGGTGAACTGAACAAATCCGTTCATCTCTGGACACCGGCCTGCATGTTGCTATATTCGCGGCCAGCGATCGTAACAGATGGCGAACTATCGTAAAGGAGAAGATAATTCCACAGGGACATTACGACCCTCAGGCGGACAGCCTCCGTGGCGTAGCGGTAACGCACGCGGCCGCTGCGCAAGGAGGCGCGGGTTCGATCTCCGCACAGTGCAAATATTTGTATGCATGAATATTGTTACGGGCTAGGGGTACTAAAATACCGGTTAAGGGTTACGAAGTTTATTAGCAACGAAGGTACAGTCGATTGTAGGCAATGACAAGTAGAATGTTGCTGACGTTGCACCGAAGTCTTCACTTACGTCCACGAAGTCCGTCTTGTAAACACACAATAACACTACAGATGTTTCTTCACGTAGTACTCAATGTTCTCGTTACAGTTGTCGCAGTAGGTATTCTCAAAGATCGCTTCTTAAGTATCGTTGTTTTCATCTCGGTAGTCAAGTGCAGACTGACTCGGCGTCGGCGTCACGGCGCTATATATAGGCCAGCTGATCGAACATTCCAGAATCGTCTAGACGTAATAATAATAGCGCATAACTTCGAGTACATTCAGTAGGTACCTACGGTGATTCCCGGAAACGGGCTTCTAGAAATTTCGATGTCGTCACTTTGTTGACAAAATTGATAAAACCTGTACCATTCAATAGGCCACCTTAAGTCTAGGAATGCGTTTTTATATTATACCTAAACAATGTCTAGATCTCGAGTAACAGAGCTTAAAAGTTACGCACTGCATGTCACGCGATATTGAACCTTATGCCCTCGACATAAGGTGCATTCGTAACATTGCCCCCTTCTTAGTCGTGCTCGTCCCGAGCATGATTTGATCCATAATAGCGAGCTAGGCGGTCTACGTGTACGATCTTCAGCTTCCCTCTAGGTCCTTTCCTTATCCGGTAGGTGACATCGTTTATCCTGGTTACTATCGTGTATGGACCCTCCCATTTGGCTTGAAATTTCGGACTCTTTCCTTTTCTCCTAATTGGATTATGTAACCATACCAAAGTTCCCTCTTCAAATCCGGGCACGTTAGCTTTGCGGTCGTATCGGATCTTCATTTTCTCGCTGGTTTTCAGACCGCTCTCTCTCACTAGCTCATGTATTCTATCGAGCTTACGCCGCAGGTCGGCCACATAGTCGACGGCTAGGATAGGGGTATCGGGGGGTGTTCCGGTTAGTGCATCTATGGGTAGTCTAATTTCTCGGCCGAAGTTGACTTTCGCCGGTGTGCAATTTGTGCTGTCATGTGTTGCTGAGCGGTATGACATTAAGAAGAGTGGAATGTATTGGTCCCAATCCCTCTGGTGTTCTTCCACTACTTTGGCCAAATGATTCTCTAGCGTCTGGTTGAATCTTTCGACCATTCCATCTGACTGAGGGTGATATGGTGTTGTACGAGTCTTATGTATCCCGAGTAGTTGGCAAACCTCTTGAAATAGTGAAGACTCGAAGTTTCTACCCTGGTCAGAGTGTAACTCCAAGGGAACGCCAAATCGACAGAACACCTCGTGAACTAGCTTTTTGGCGACGGTATGAGCTTCTTGGTTGGGTACTGCAAAAGCTTCTGGCCATTTGCTGAAATAGTCTTGCATGACGATGATATACCTATTCCCTTCTTCAGTAATAGGGAACGGCCCAGCTATATCGACAGCAACTCTTTCCCATGGTGCACCAACATTATACACTTTCAGCCGACCTCTGGCTCTCGTTTGCGGTCCTTTTACTGAGGAGCAGGCTACACATTTCCTACACCAGTCCTCTACGTCTTCGCGGCAATGCACCCAATAGAATCTTTTTCTCACCTTCTCCAGAGTTTTCTTTACTCCTAGATGTCCTCCGGATACTCCGTCGTGCACCTGTCTTAGCACCGACGCGACCTTATCACAGGGGACAACTATCTGTAAGGCGACCTCCTGTCCACTAGGTGATTCCCATTTCCTCTTCAGAACTCCATTATCAATTATCAGGCTGTCCCATTGAGCCCAGTAACTTTTTGCTGTTGGACTAAGCGCTGATATTTCACTCCAAGCGGGCCTCTGGCCACGTTTCTTCCATTCGATTACTGTCTTCAAGTCACTATCTTCCTTTTGTGCCTCTTCCAATGATCGATTATCCCAGTCTTCATCCAAAGCGTTCACCTGGATAATCCTTACGTTCTCTTTCTTTTCCTGTTTGGCACAATGTCGGCAAGATTCTTCGCAGGGCCGTCTAGATAAAGCATCAGCATTATTGTGTGACTTGCCTTTTCGATGTTCAGTGACAAAGTCAAATTCTTGCAGCTGCTCTATCCACCTTGCTACTTGTCCTTCTGGGTCTTTGAACTGAAGCAACCACTGCAAGGCAGCGTGATCGGTGCGAAGTGTAAACTGTCTCCCAATCAAATATTTCTTGAAGTGTTGTAAGGTCTTAACAACGGCTAGAAGTTCTCGACGGGTAACACAGTAATTTCTTTCTGGCTTGGAAAGACATTTGCTGAAATAGGCAATAACGACCTGCCGATCTCCTTGTGTTTGAGAGAGAACTCCTCCAATGCCAACATTGCTGGCATCCGTGTCCACCAGAAATCGGCCTTCCCGACTAGGGTAACCTAATACAGGAGCCCCACACAAGTGAGTTTTGAGTAGCGCAAATGCCTGTTCGCAGTCAGGATTCCATTCAAATTGACACTTTTCCTCTGTTAAACGATGCAACGGTTTCGCTAACTCGGAGAAGTTCTTCACAAACCGACGGTAATATGCACACAGACCCAAGAAAGACCGTACCTCAGTTTTGTTACGAGGGGTAGGCCACTTCGACACGGCTTTTATTTTTTCAGGATCTGTTCGAATTCCTTGCGCCGAAATAATGTGTCCTAAGTATCCAACCTCTTTCTGGAATAGTGTACACTTACTAGGACTGAGTTTTAAATTCACTTCACGCAGTTTTTGGAACACTTTCTCCAAATTGCGTAGGTGCTCTTCGAAGCTTCGTCCCATAATGATGATGTCATCCAAATAGACCAGGCATGCATCACCAAGCAACCCCACCAAAATGCGCTCCATTAGGCGCTCGAATGTAGCTGGAGCATTGCACAGTCCAAAAGGCATGACATTGAATTGCCAGAGACCGTTCCCAGGACCAGTGGAGAAAGCGGTCTTTTCTTTATCCTGCTGACAGATTTCCACCTGCCAGTATCCACTTTTGAGGTCAACTGTGGAGAACCATTTCATGCCACTTAGCAAGTCTAAAGTGTCATCTATACGTGGCAGAGGATAACTGTCCTTTTTCGTGGCATCATTCAACATCCTGTAGTCAACGCAAAACCTTGTACTGCCATCCTTTTTCTTGACTAGTACAACTGGAGATGACCAAGGGCTGGTGGATGCTTCTATAATCCGGTTTTTCTCCATATCTCTTAACATTTCCGTGACTTCCTGTTCTCTTGCAAAAGGGACACGACGTGGTCTCTGTCTTATCGGCTGTGTATCACCCGTATCTATATGGTGTTTAACTAGCCCGGTCCTTCCCACGTCACCGTCGGTCTTCGCGAAGATGTCATGGAAGTTATGCAACAGTTGCTTAACTTTGTGACTTTCGAACTTGTTTAAATTGCCCTTACAACTTTCGAGTAGTGTCGATACATGTTCCTGCCACTTCTTATCGAGTTCCTTTTCGTGCACCTCTGTTTTTCTCAAAGATGCTACAGTATCGCACACACCCACCATGTGGTTCTTTTCGAGAATTATTTCTTTGTTACTAACGTTGATTATGCGTATTTTTGGTTTATCGGAAATCATCGTCAGTGTCCTTGCCGTTATCCAGTCTGGGTGATCTCCAGAATCCTCTATTATAATACAACGTTTGCGGGATCCTATTGGTGAAAATCTAATATCTACTAAAGTTTCTGATCTTGGCGGTAATACAGTGTTCCTTAAACAGTACACTGACCCTTGTTTTGCACCTTGAAGAAATACTTCTTGTTCCGGAAAACTCAATACTCCTTTTGCTATATTAAGGACGCATTGTTGTTTCTTCAAGAAGTCCAGTCCTATAATGCAATCATCTGTAATATTCGCTACTAAAACAGGGTGCGTGAATGTCTTATCACCCATTTTCAAGGTCACATTCGTTTCACCAAGGACGAGCACTGGTTGGCCGGTGGCGGTTTGTAATCGGCATTGTGAAGACCCTCTTTTCCATGCTATGGTCCGAGGAAATAGCTCCGGTCGTGCAATAGTTCTTGATGCACCAGTATCCAATGTGAAACTGCATGACTTACCATTCAGTTCTCCTTCTATAATAAGACTGTTTCCGTCACCCACTTGTGATACTGTTATAATGGGGGCTTCACGTCGACCAGCCAGTACTCGCCCCATAGCCCTGGCTGTTCCTAGTTTAAATCCTCTGCTTCCACCTGTGTCCCGGAAGTACTTCTTCCTTTATACTTCCTGGGACAATTGATCCGAATATGCCCCTTTTCGCCGCACTCATAGCAGGTTGGTCCTTGCCGAGTTTTTATTATTGGGGTTACCTCACGAATGCGGTGGTGTTGTCGGCTATCTTGACGTACTGCTTCCACCTCCAGAGCGTGTGTCAAGGCTGCCTTAAGAGTCTGATGGTGACCCAGGCGAACTGCAGCCCTTACTTCCGCATCTCGGATTCCATCAGTAAACGCTTGCACCGTAGTAGTATCAATCAATCCCGGCGTTGATGCATACGCCCTCCGAACAATACGTTCTATTTCCGTTGCCCATTGTTGCAGACCCTCACTGCTCTTCTGTGTGCGGTCGCGGAGTTGAGCCCTGTAGACATGTTCGAGGTGTTTCTCTCCATATCTAGACTCCAACGCTTCTAACAGATTGGATAGGGTATTGCAATCGCCGGAAATATTTTCGAGAATTTGTACCGCATCACCACGCAGAGCAAGCGTAAGAGCGGTTACCGCTTGATCGTCGTCCCAGTTGTTGCCTTTTGCAACCTTTTCGAATTGTAGACGGAAGGCCACCCATGATGTTGTTCCGTCAAAATGAGGGACTTGGAACGTCGGCAAAGCGCTGGGTACAGGTACACCTTTAATACCGCCTCTTTGTACCTTCTCATGCAAAAATTCTATTTCTTTCCCAAACTCCATGATGGTATTGTCTAGTTTCTTGAAACGCGCGTCATGATTGTCTATACGAGCATCTTGCTGGTCTATGCGCGTATCTTGTTGTACTGTTCTTATTTTAAGCTCGTTGACCTCTTCTTTGGTTTTTTCCCACTTTTCGTTTAGTTCCAATACTAGTTGCTGGGATTTTGACTGGGATTCTGCTACACTTTTAATTTGTACCTGGGTTTCTGCTTGAGATTGTTCTATTTTTGCCTGGGTTTCTGCCTGAGATTGTTCTATTTTTGCCTGGGTTTCTGCCTGGGATTCTGCTACTATGTTTTTTATTTGTGCTAGTAACGCCGATATATCGAATCCGCTACTGCCGGGAATAGTGGTGGTAGTGGGCGCACTTACATTTGTCGGTGGTACGACGGCCGCATCTTCTACGGGTACAGGGACACCAAGCGATGCTTCCTCTTGACGCGCCAAATCCATCGCTGCTTGTCGTCGCGTGCGAACTCTTTCGTCTTCCCTTGGCGTGACCGGCATCCCACTTCTGACACCAATTGTTACGGGCTAGGGGTACTAAAATACCGGTTAAGGGTTACGAAGTTTATTAGCAACGAAGGTACAGTCGATTGTAGGCAATGACAAGTAGAATGTTGCTGACGTTGCACCGAAGTCTTCACTTACGTCCACGAAGTCCGTCTTGTAAACACACAATAACACTACAGATGTTTCTTCACGTAGTACTCAATGTTCTCGTTACAGTTGTCGCAGTAGGTATTCTCAAAGATCGCTTCTTAAGTATCGTTGTTTTCGTCTCGGTAGTCAAGTGCAGACTGACTCGGCGTCGGCGTCACGGCGCTATATATAGGCCAGCTGATCGAACATTCCAGAATCGTCTAGACGTAATAATAATAGCGCATAACTTCGAGTACATTCAGTAGGTACCTACGGTGATGCCCGGAAACGGGCTTCTAGAAATTTCGATGTCGTCACTTTGTTGACAAAATTGATAAAACCTGTACCATTCAATAGGCCACCTTAAGTCTAGGAATGCGTTTTTATATTATACCTAAACAATGTCTAGATCTCGAGTAACAGAGCTTAAAAGTTACGCACTGCATGTCACGCGATATTGAACCTTATGCCCTCGACATAAGGTGCATTCGTAACAATATGAATATTTGCACTGGTCTGGTCGTGCCTGGGAAATCACGTTAAGCCGTTGGTCCGGGTTGTCATATGAACATCTAGTGGCAATCGTTACGGGTTGTTGGAGCCCTCAAAATTCCAACAATTGATTTAACTGCAATGCTTCGATATCGCCTTCGGGTTGTGGAGGATTTTTTTTAAGTTTAACCCGGCTTTGTATCTATTAGTAGAATCAGTTATCGATACCTAACAATACCTTCACGGGTCGGACAGGGTGTTCTTTACATATTGTATAATTACATTTATGCGAGTTGACCAATCATCATCATTATCAACCTTTTTATCGTCCCACCGCTAGGCACAAGTCTCCTCTCATTCATACTTGAGAGGCTGTTGTTTTAACCACTAGGCCATTACGAGTTTTTTTGCACGATATTCTACAGGGTGTAAGGGAAACGCTTCCGAAAACGAAGACAGGTGATAAGGCTAGTGATTCTCGATACGATACCATCAAAAAATGAGGATTTTTTTTAACAATTTTACTTAAGCATTTTTCGTACACTATGCTGTGGGAACAGTTAAATGAGTTAAATGAAACCATTATTTGCGATTAAACATTTTTTTTTTTCTTTACAACTCTAACAAGCAATGTATTCGTAAATAATATCAGCTGACGCGCGCGCATAAACTCGGGTTCAAAGACCGCGTGCGGTCACCGACATCGCGACAGTTTCACGGCTGGAACCGTAGCGAGCGCCGCGCGATGTGCGATGCGCCGGCTGACTATTTTATTTATTTATTTATTCTTTATTGTACACCAATCTTCCTAAACTACTAACCTTCACTCGATCGCTTGAAGCAAATGTCTTTTCAGTTCACTTCTACCTAGTTGTGGGATATCTGCTTACGGGTTCCATTCGTGCAAGGATCGTAATGATTTTCCCCTTTAACAGGGTTACAATTTTATTTTGATCTGAATGTTCAAATTTACAAATCAGAAAAATCCAGTTTACTTTGCTTAACCTTGAGGCCCATATCGAAGGTACTTAGATACCTACAGCCGGCGTCGTGGCTGTAAGGCCATAAAAATTCTTTGTAAAGCGCCGCTAAAATAAAGAAAAATAAACATTACAGAGGCGTCGACAGTTTTAAATTGATGGACATGTCGTGAATTTAATAACAGTTTTGTATTATGTCGATAATCGATAGTAAATGAAATAAAGTAAAAGATCACTGACATCAGCTGTAATTGACTAAAAAATTTTCATCGCATGTACAGTTGCGCCCATGAATCAATTGAATTTGAACTTTATAACAATGTAATTAAAGTCACACGATGCGTGCTCGTTTATTGCAAGAACTGGATCCTTCATTTAGTAAGTAAACCTAATCAATTTAAAGTGAATAATTAAATTAATTGAATCTAAGAAACAAGTTAAATCTTATTTAAAAGTTAGAAAATGAAAACAGTTTGTAATAAAGCATAAGTACAATTTCCTAACAATTAAAATGAATTGATTTCTGATCTCGTAATTATTCTTTTAGCATTTTCGCCTCTGTAAACACACCGCTTTTGCCTACGCGCCCGCGGGGACGCCCCCAAAGCGTTTGATCTTCATAGTACTTCTTTAGTTAATAATAGTGTTCCTTGCGACTCGGTTCGTGAGCTTGTGCGTTACGTTTTTAACCGATTATTTAATTATTGTTTTGTTAGTTTTAAATTTGTGTTTAGTTATTAGGTATTGTTACGTTTTTAGTGCTGTTTTATTCTTTTTAGTTATAACTTTTTGTTGTTTTAAACAATGCCTGAGGCATACGTGTACAGTGCTCGTGAATACGGCAACATGTTGATGTGTTTAGGAGAAGAATTCTAGGACCAGTGTTTCTACCGCAGCGCCTCAATGGATCAGCATATCTTAATTTTATAAATGGACATTTAAATGATATGCTAGACAATGTGTCTGTGGCTGAATTTCGTCGAGCATGGTTCCAGCACGATGGAACCATGCTCGTTACGCGTCCCGTCCGCGAGCGTCTCACTGAGCTTTTTAATGACTGCTGGATCGGAAGGCTGGGGTCGCACGCCTGGCCGGCTCGTTCACCCGACTTAACGCCGTTGGACTTCTTTTTATGGGGGTATGTGAATGAAAGAGTGTTTGATCGGGAATGTGACAGTGCTGATGAAATGCGGGGCAGAATAGTGAGTGTTTTTAATAAACTACGTGAAGAATGTGTTGAGGAATACTGATGCCTCGTGTTCACGGATCGACACAGTGACGGGCCCGGCTTTGTATTGAAATGAATGGAACTCAGTTCGAGCCAAACCTCATAAGGTCGCAAAGGATTTAGACAGGTACGTAAAATCCCTCTGTCAGCTTTTTACAATGGACTACAATTGCGATTTTGAAAGTGATGTTTGTAAATTGCGTATAAATCGGCTCTTTTCGGCGGCTGATAAGCGCGGGCGCGGTAGTGCGACGTCGCCTTGCGTGTCAGTGACCTCACGTTTCGTACGCTATCCAATGCTTGTTTACGAAATATGAAGTCTTGAAAATAACCAATTTAAAGCGAAAGGTTATTGGTATCCGTTTGCATTTAGGTTGTATATAATCTACTTTCTGGCTTCGGAAGCGTTCTCCTTACACCCTGTATAATAATATCTAATCTTATAGATGCCGTCGGTGTTCTACCCCTACTGATGACAGGGGGTGCTGGATTTACATAAGCATTCACCGTTCCCACAACTGACCTCGACCTCTTACGATCCCATCTCTCCTTGGGTCGTACTTACTGGGCCCTCGTAGAGCCCCCCTCCCTCCCATAAAGGCCAGAGTTACAGCAGTGGGAACATTATAGGGTTGAAATAACTACCATTTATGACACCGCATTAAGGGCTGTTCAAATGAAAAATAGTAAAGCTAATCTTATCATCATCATACTATTTACCGTCCCACTGCTGGGCACAGGTCTCCTCTCATACAGAGAAGGATTGAGCGTAATCACCACGCTTGCTCAATGCGGGTTGGCGATTTCAGAGTTTAATCTCATAGAAAGGTGTTTTTTTTTAAGGGAAAATGACGGTATTTGACTATAGAATGAATTCTTCAATTATTATTTTTATTGTTTTTTCGACATTTTTATTCTTGTAATCTCAATACAAATGGTTAAATAACTATACTTATTTTAGGTTATTAAATTTTAATTATATGAATTATTTAATATAATTTAAAGGTTTATCTAGTGTATATGCTGCAGTCAAAACTCTTAACCAGTCAAAAGTACTTTTGACCAGCAAAATTAGTGAAAAGTACTTTTGACTGAACAGGTTGGTCAAAAGTTGTTTTGACTGAAAATTATTGGTTATTAGTAATTATGACTGCAAATTTGCAGTTAAAAGTATTTTTGGCTGACGCTCTTCGTCAAAAGTAGTTTTGACGAAGAGCATAAGAGAGCAACATATACTTTATTTCAATGATGTTAAAGCGTTTTAATCTTCTGTACTGTAATTAGGTTAGGTTAGGTTAGTTTTGTTATAATCCCCGCATACTAATGGACATCTTTAAAGTAATACATTTCCGTTAGCTATTTAGGAAATGTATACTCTTAACCAGTCAAAAGCACTTTTGACCAGCTGTATTGGGCAAAAAGGCTTTTAACTGTTATTTTAGTCAAAAGTATTATTGACCAACCTGTTCAGTCAAAAGTACTTTTGACTCATTTTGTTAGTCAAAAGTACTTTTGACTGGTTAAGAGTTTTGACTGCAACATATACATTAAATAAATATCTGCCTTATAGTTATATTATACATAGATAAAATTACTACATTAAAATAAGTAATAATAAGGTAAATATGTTAATTTATAAACTACAATGGTGTTGTTTCTTTAGTTCACAAACTAAACTAAACTAAATTTAAGTTCAGTGCATCTTTTTCTTTCTACTTAATTAAGAAAAGGACGGGAGATAAATATTAGTTTAATCACGTCAAATTAGTCCAAGCTTTTAGACGCCATATTTTTTTAATCATGTCTAAACTGTCTATGTATATCAATTTGACAGGACTAAACTTTTATCTTTAGTCCTGCAATGGAATCGGGGCCAGTATTTTCTTGTTATAGCAAACGTAGTTTTAGTTTTATAACTTTTCTATTCAAGAAAATCAAATCAAAAGCCATTTATTCAACTTAGGCCGACAATGATCAGCATTTTCTGAACGTCAATATTACACATGACAGTTACCCATAAGGCCCACCCTTCTCCTAAACTAAATATAATTAAAATTAATTAGTCCGATTAATACTACATACATGTAAATATATAAATATCATATTTAATTATATAGTTTACATTAGGTAGGAATTTGATAAGGTATTGGACCCTAATAATATGATACATTCAATTCGTGTCGGTCTCCGTGGCGCAGCGGTCAACACGCCTGACTGCGACGTGGAGGCCCCGGGTTCGATCCCCGGCCAGGTCATGATGGGAAACGATCTTTTCCTGATTGGCCTGGGTCTTGGATGTTTATCTATATATGTATCTATTATAAAATATAGTATCGTTGAGTTAGTATCCCATAACACAAGTCTCGAACTTACTTTGGGGCTAGCTCAATCTGTGTGATTTGTCCGTATATATTTATTTATTTATATATATTTATTTATTCAAATAAACTAACAACTAAAATAGAAAATCGATATACTTAACAAGCACCACCTGATACACGGGCTTCCCCTTGAGAGGTAGTGGGCAGTAATCTACCACGCGGGCCCAGTGCAGAATGGTACATGTCACATGTCTTACAAGTTTTGTCTCTAGGACATGCCGGTTTCCTTCACCGTATGAGATCATTAAGGAGTCTACCCACTACACCGTATCATACCATGACCGTAATAGGAACGTGTCAGGCAAAAAAATGTTCTTTGTACAGAAAAGCATGGTACTATGCCCACTAGACCGTTCCGTCACCGACCCGTACCGTCCCGTGCCATGCACGGTGCGTTGATAAATGTCGGCGAGAATATTTTGCCGGTGCCGAAACGGTCCGGTTACGGTCATGGTATGATACGGTGTAGTGGGTAGACTCCATTAAGTGTAGGAACGCAAATTTCAGCAAAAATAATTGATGTCATCATCAACCTTTTTATCGTCCCACTGCTGGGCACAGGTCTCCTCTCATACAGAGAAGGATTGAGCGTAATCAACACGCTTGCTCAATGCAGGGTGGGCGATTTCCTTCACCTTCAGTCATTAGTGTCCAAGATATATTTAGAAAGTACATATAACTTTAGAAAAGTTACATTGGTACTTGCCTGACCTGGAATCGAACCCGCGCACTCATACTTGAGAGGCTGGTGTGGGGAAGTTATATGTATATTAGTTGCGCGGTAAACTCAGCTTGCGAGATGTAGAATTTTGCGTGACGTCAGTACAGTTTTTTTTTTTTTCTAAAAAAATGTCTTAAAGAACAAAAACACAAAAACGAAAGATATTACAACTATGATTAAAACAACAGTTATCAGATACATATTGGTACATAGCATAACTGTAGCCACTTTTTTTTCTAGAACATATTCTTCGTTGAACGGCGCGGACGGCATCTCGGGGTCGTTTGGTATCCCAATGGGAGCGTGTTGTACCCCAACGGGGTGATATTGTACCCCGTGATGGGGTTCGTATGTCGGGTTAAAACGGTATGTCGTTGTTTGCTCGCCTGTTGAGTTGGGAGGTATTAAACTGTTGAGTTATAAAAGTATACACGGTAACAACAATCGTAGATTCGGGCATTTCAAATACGCCTCTCTTTACTTATTTCTCCAAACAGTCATCATCATCTCAGCGTTAATCCCAGTCGTATCCGAATCTTTTTTAGCTTTTGGAGTCTGGGGTCCGCTTTACCAGTAAAACTGCTGATTTTGACTAAACTTCGATATTTTCCGTGAAGCGACTGCCTCTGACCTCCGCAACCCGAAGGCGATATCGAAGCATTGCAGTTAGACCAATTGTTGGACTTTCGAGGGCTCCAACAACCCGTAACGACTGCAACTAGATGTTAGTATGGCAACCGGGAACAACGGCTTAACGTACTTTCTCCAAGCAGTATAGTCGGAAATTCCTGTATTTTCAATAAAGAAAGAGGAACTTACTAGAGTGAGCTTTACATCCTTTTCGAGGTATACAATTCACTCATCGTCCATAGAAAAGGGAGGATCCTCCAACCAGACCGGCAATGTCTTTTTTTTTCTAAGGTGGAAAAATTCTCATGGACTATCCTCGGCTCGGGGACGCGGAGGGGTGTGCTGGATTCTTACCGGCTAAAACACCACCTAAGCGTTCGTCAGCTCCCTTTCCGGGGTACCGGGTCCTCTCAATAGGGTATTTGACTAAAAAAAACTAATTAGTCCGTCAGTCAGATTTTAAAAAAATAATAGACACGTATTTTTTGTTTTATCAAAACAATAAAAATTGACAAATATAAAAGGCATAAAAAATCAGAAGTGGTGACTGGTGACGTCACTGATCGCTAAAGTGTAGCGTCTAGTGACGTCACACGAGTTTTCAACGCACTGTATCGTTTTCGTTTTTTGTTTATATGAAAAAAGAAAAAATACGCGTCTAGTATTTTTTGGAAATCTGACTGACGGACTGATTCGTTTTTTTTAGTCAAATACCATATTCTACGGTGACCGGTGTTGTGCCTGGCGGACAACTGTCCGAAGGTTGACGTCGGGAAGTATCTATGCTATGCTGACTGCGTGACGTCAGTACGACGTGTTCTTCGCATATGGCGCTGCAGATACGGCTACACCAACCGACCTGTTCGTCGTACTTTTGAAAGAAGACGAAGACAAGTCTACATACCTTTAGCGGCTCCATTAAGTAGATTGAGTGAAGTTTGCTGCATTGCGAAGAGATTGTCTTCAGGTACTAGGCCTGCTGAGGAACCGAGCCCGCCCAGACCAGCTGACGGAATCGTAACGGGTTGTTTGGGAGCTGTGGGAGGAGATGGGCAGTGTTAATTCGTGTGACGGCAGAGGTGAAAACTTTCAACATTATTAACATTGTGCATTTGTACGAGTCAGCCATTGTACATGACACGCGCACATTACCTACACAGATCAGCACTATTCCGTCGCCTTGCTCAAATCATCAAATAACTTCTCCAGCTCTGGGCAAAGCAGAAGGACGTGTCTTTTACTGACTAAAACCCACCCGTGTTTCTTAACTTGCCTGTATGCCAGAGCCACGGATTCTTGTTTAACCAACCCGCAACCCTGACCTAGGAGGCAACGGTCTTCGTGGACCCCGTCACGATGTATGAATAACCCCCTTAGGTGTTTCATAAACGACGATTAAAGTGGATTAAAAATTCTCAGTGGTAGGCCATAACATCGGCCGCCGGCATAAGTTACCAGCCACCAGACAAAGCCTTGCCGCCAAGCGATTTGTCTTGAAGCCGTACGGAGGACGGGTCTGAGCAGTTGTGTTGCGATGTGTGCCGGGTACGATGCGCCTAACGTTTTTGTGTTGGGAATTTGGCCGTGGAGGGTCTTCAGATCAATCTCCCTTTGGCGCAGCATCGTTGGTCGTGTTGTTGGGTTTAACATTGCATCACCTCGCTCAACTGCCGTCTTCCTTCCTATTTGCTCAGTTTTTCTGAGTGAATAGGATCTTAATAAACTAGCGCGCTTTACCATCAACGATCGCATCACTGCTTACTATCAGACGGGATTGCGGTCAAGCGCTAGTTTATAATTATTTTTTTAAAAAAAAGGTAAGTGACGTTAAAATGTCAAAAAAGTGGTAAATACTGCTAAACTCACCAGGAGCCGCGCTCCCCTGCAAGGTCTGCGTGACGAGCTGCCTCTTCATCAGCTGCGGTACATCTTCTTCTTCATCAGAGTCCGTCAGACCATATTTACTGAAGTGCTCAACTCTGAACACCCAGCTACCGGTCTGAGGGCGGTATTCTATGAACTTCGTGTTGTGCTTGTCGCAAACGCGTCGTAGTTTGCTTTCATATTCCATTTTAAGGAGTCTGTGGACAAATTAAATGGTTATTTTTTTATAATTATAAACTAGTGCTTGACTGCAATCCCGCTTGATGGTAAGCACTGATGCAATCGTTGATGGTAAAGCGCTCTAGTTTATTAAGAGCCTATTCACTCTAGCCTTGAAGAGACTTAAATTGGAATCAGGCGGAATCACCCCCGCTGGGAAATTATTCTAGTCCCCCGATGTACACGATATAAAAGACGAGGCGAAACTTTTAGAAATTAACGAATCCAGCATTAAGCGCATTCCCCGAGTAGATACATTATTTACTAAAATATAGACCGTATCAGCTTCACACCATTTATATTTTATAGTTGTCATGACGACAGACAGCTGCATCATGTGTTAGTTGCCAAGGTAGGTATACAACCTCCAACAGAAACGGTTCGTCCGGATCGTAGTGGTGTTAACAACGTAAGGATGGATACTCGCCGTACGACGGGTCGTCCGATGATGGAACGGAGATGGACGAATAAAGTCAGGTAATTCCCTCGCACACTCTCCAAAAACATATAACTTCCCCATGTCAATTATTTTAGCTAAAATTCGCAAAATATAGAACAACAGTCTGGCTACTCTTCGCCTGTGTTCCAGACTTTGTAGACTGCTGTTCGCACACCTCTCCACCGAATCCAAAGTTGCCAGGTGGTATTTTGCTGCGATTCATAATTCATTTACATTTCGCAATTCGGTGGTAGCCCACCAGACAAAGCCTTGTCGCCAAGCGATTTGTCGTGTTCCGGCATGATGTCTGGTGAAGCCGTACGGAGGACGGGTCTGAGCAGTTGTGTTGCGATGTGTGCCGGGTACGATGCGCCTAATGTTGTTGTGTTGGGAGTTTGGTCGTGGAGGGTCTTCAGATCAATCTCCCTTTGGCGCAGCATCGTTGGTCGTGTTGTTGGGTTTAACATTGCATCACCTCGCTCAACTGCCGTCTTCGTTCCTATTCGCTCAGTTTTTCTGAGTGAATAGGCTCTTAATAAACTAGCGCGCTTTACCATCAACGATCGCATCACTGCTTACCATCAGGCGGGATTGCGGTCAAGCGTTAGTTTATAATTATTAAAAAAAAAATGGTCAATTTTATCTTTGGTACCTACTATTAGATCGCGGATGTCAACTAGAGACCACCGGTTTAACGCGCTTTTCGGGGCTCGGAGGGGTATCGGTATATAAACATGGATTATCACCTTAATCACAATTACAATAAAGTTGAAATTTGTTTGACATGATATAACATTAATATAAAACAAATTAGATTTATATACAGTATGTTAAGAAAACCCTGTCCGACCCATAAGGATAATAAAGGTTAGGTAAACACATGACCAAATATAATATAAAATTTTACGTAATCATCATAGTACCAATACAAATGTATTTTGAAATAATCTTTTTTTCCCGCGAATTAATTGCAACTTCCCCGAAATTTGGTAATTTTAAAAAAAGTGACAACACCGGTATTATTATGAGCGAATAGCGATGCGACCACGTGCCGCGTACCCTGTCGCCCGCCGCCCGCGGAAGGGTGATTAACACACATTTATTAAGTTACCTCTTTTTTGCGAAATAATATTTATTTTTTTAGGGGGATTTTTTTTTAGTTTAGCCCGGTTTTGTATTCATTAGTAGAATCAGTTATCGATACCTAACAACACCTTCACGGGTCGTACAGGGTTTTTTTAACATACTGTATAAGTTACCTCTCCGGTGACGTAATGGGTCTCTTCTCGCTTTTGTCTCTCGGCCAGACTCTATCCAAAGTGACAATCGCGCGCCTGTTGAGACCCGAGCCTAAGGGAGGCTTCGCTGACTCTTCTGGGTAGATGATTACTTCTTTGTTGAGGAAGTGGACTGGAAAGAAAACATTAATTAGTAAGAACTAGTTAAGGGACGGCAACCCTCTAGTATTAGCTTCATCCGCTAATTTACTAATTATATTATTTAGCATTGATAAGTACAAATCAGCAGATGTTATCTTAGGACACGCGTCAGTAGCATAGATGGTTGGTTAACAATGAGATTACTACGACAGGGTGGTGCAGTGGTTGAACGATCGACTACTGCGCTGCGTGTGGCGGGTTCAATCCCGCACGGAACAAATATTTGTAAGACCTACAAGTAGTTGTTCAGTCGTACCTCGTAAAGCACGTTAAGCCGTTGGTCCCGGTTGCCATACGAAAATCTAATGGCAGTCGTTACGGGTTGTTGGGGCCCTCAAAAGTTCAACAACTGATCTAACTGCAATGTTTCGATATCGCCTACGGGTTGTGCCCCCCAAATATCAGGACCCGAAATGGCAACGCGCGCCAGTCCTAGACGTCGCGGTGGGAGTCAAACACCTCCCCTGACCCGAGGAGGTCCACTGTGTACCAGACGGGAGTTATGGGAGTATCATTCGTTCTCGCGACCCCCTACATAGGTGTGAGGGGAAACACCGATATAGTTTTTATTCTGATAGAAAAAGAAAGAAAGTCACTGACATAGCTCTTCGAGTCGCTAAAGTTAAGTGGCAGTGGGCGAGGTACATTACTCGTAGAACCTATGGCCGATGGGGCAGTAAGGTTCTGGAGTGGCGACCACGTACTGGAAGACAACAAGGTGGACCGATGACATGGTGAAGGTCGCGTGAAGTTGATGAATGCAGACAGCACAAGATAGGTCGTCGCGGAAAGCCTTGGGGGAGGCCTTTGTCCAGCAGTTTTTAGTTAATTACATTTTCATTTAAATATAAATATATTGTTTTGCTTTGCTGGTATTTTGGCGTGGTAGCTGGCATATGGTAAATGATTTCATTGTTGTTGTATTTTATCGTGTTTATCACTATACGTAGTATTGTGAACAGACAGCCCAGCCCAGCGAAAGCACTAGGAAGTGTCGATGGGTGGGCGTTTCGGGGGACTGTCTTATGTAATATTGACGTTCAAAAACTGCTGATTCTCAGCCTAATTTGAATAAATGACATTTGATTTTGATTTGACCTGTATAGGCTGTAGGAGCCTGTAGGAGCTGCCAACATCCATGAAGATCTCCCCATATAAAAGAATGATTAATGTAAACTTACCCAAGCTGTCCAAATCCATGCCGGCAACGTCGATCTCACAGTCGTAGTAGACATTGCCGTAGTTCTTCCGGCCGATGGTCAGGTGAGGGACAAGGCACGAGCCGTCAGGACGTATGTAGGCTGGGGAGACAATATTAAATATACATGTTAACCAAATCAAACATCACTACATAAAGGGTGTATCTGACATCGACGCACAAACGAGTACCATGGATCCAGTACATGATTCTGAACCCCCCAGTGGTGGAATTTTAAGTCGGTTTTTTCATGATTTTTTATTTAGACCGTTCATAATTGCTATACTTTTATAACCCAGTAAGATTTTAAAGTAAAAATTAATTAATTCACTAATTACACAAAAAAACGCATTGAAAACAAAACTCGAAAAACTATCTTATCAACTGATTTAATAGAGTTCATATCAGGGATCAACGTTATACCTACAAACGCGCACTGCGGCACGCTTGCAACGTTCAAAGGCCGAGCTGAAACTTTTTTTTAAACACGGTGAATTCTGTAACCGTTCATTAACGACATAAATGACTATCATAATAATATTAGTGGCATGCGGTGTAGCCTTTTCGCGAAGTTTGCGTTACGATGTCAGATACACCCTATAAAACAAAGTCACTTTCTCTTTCCCTACGTCCTTTTGTATGATCCAATCTTTAAAACTATGCAACGGATTTTGATGCGGTTTTTTTAATAGATATAGTGAGTCAAGAGGAAGGTTTATATGTATAATAATATCCATTAAATTGTGGAGAAATACTATTATTTTTGAGGTTTCTAATATGATGTCGTAAATAATTACATTTTTTCCACGTTTGCAGTGAAACGCTGGCTGAACCCTACGATATTTATCAAAACAATGTACTAAATATTGTACACATTGAAAAGTTCTACAAAAAACGTCCGCGGTGGTATATGTCTATCTCTTATGGATATCCCACAATAACATTTTTTTGTCATTTACTTTTGACGACAAAATCTGGCTAATTTCGAAGCGATTTTGACCAATACAGTAATCCTTATCCAATTTAACACCTTAAATAAATTGTTGATTTAATATAGATATATAGCCCTATACAGCATATGATTTAAATGAATATTTTCGAAGATATTACTGATTTAAAAATTGCGGGGTGTCACGTTTGCGACGGTCCACGGCGCGGCTTTCACCGCGGTTTTTATACAACATTCACAGTTTTTCTGTAGTGTATTTTGTATCAGCATTGCATCCGTGCGAAGCCGGGGCGAGTCGCTAGTTTTATATATGGTACCCAGGTATACAACGTTATCTTTTCCTTATACGAAACCTGAATATAGTTTGTTCAGAGTAAGCAACTGAATCGATTCCAATCATTTTAACACCACGTTATATTTATTTCTCAAATACATTTGAAATTGTTGCAGTGTGGTTACCGAACGCACAACACAACAGTTTACAGCGGATCATAGTGTCCTAGGGCTCCCGCCACGCCCCGCTACTGTAGGCGCGAGCGGGCGAGCGGCGCATTGACCATATTTTTGTAGAGACAACCAGGTAACATAACAAGCTCATAACTTTGAGATTTTTCATGATATCTTTTTGAAATTTTGTACCTACATAGATTCTTTACTTGAAAATACTGGACACGTGTTTCGGGTTTCGCATATAAAAAAAAACTTTGTATGTCATGGGTCTTACAATACAAAGTGAGTTCTTGCTGTGGTCTGCCCCACGGGCATACTCATTAAACAATAACAATTTACAGAAAAAAGTAAGAAAAAAAATAATCTTATGAACATGTTCATATGCACTCAATCAAACATCAACAATATAGTCTTCAAGTCTATGAATTCCCTTACTGAATAAAATGCGTGTTCATTAAGAAATTTAAATAATCTATTTTTTTTAATTTAAAGGTATTATTACAGTCTCTAAGGTCCTGGGAATTTTACTTTTTTTTATAAATTATAAACTAGCGCTTGACCGAAATCCCGCCTGATGGTAAGCAGTGACGCAATCGTTGATGGTAAAGCGCGCTAGTTTATTAAGAGCCTATTCACTTTAGCCTTGAAGACACTCGAATAGAAATGTTTCCTGGGTAAAAAAAAATATTCTATTTAGTCCGTCATTCAGATTATAGAAAAATATTAGATACGTATATTTTGTTTTATCAATTCAATAAAAATTAAAAGGCATCAAACATCAGTACTGGTGGCTGGTGACGTCACTGATGGCTAAAATTTCATTTTTTGTTTATATGTTAAAAAGAAAACACGTGTCTAGTATTTTTTAGGAATCTGACTTACGGACTATTTAGTTTTTTTTTTTAGTCAACTACCCCATTGTAGTCCAATGATGGGGGTAAATTAAGTCATGAAATTCCCGGGCACATTTTCCAAAATGCATCCTAAAGAATACCGATAGGCTGGCTACTCTACACCAGTGTCAACCGCTGAATCGAATGTAATTTTTTTAAAACGGAGTTTTTATACGATCAATTTTTAATCTTGACTATTTAATACATATTTAATTTCAATTCTATTAATTTTCTGTATGGACTAGAATTAAATTATTTAATTTTGACTATTTTCTGTATTGACTGTAATTAAATTCTATTTCTTTTCTATTTTTCTATATGGCTGTAATTAAACATTTACTATTACCTGTATTGATTGTAATTGTATTAAAACTTTTTTTTTTATTGATTGTAACCAAGTTTTGGCTATTTTGTATTAAATGAATGTTTTAATTTTTTTTCTCGTTTAAATATTATTCAAATTAAATATTCTCAAATAATTTTGTACGCCATCTACGGCAAAACATGTTGAACTGTATTAACATTCCCCCTTATTCATAAAAACTGCTTAAGGTTAACGAGTGATTAGCGATTCTTTAGCCATACATTTTTGACCTTTTAACGTCACTTAACTTAAATCATCCTTAATGAATAAACACCACAGTGTTTAAGGGGTTTATTCATAATCAATTTTTAAAGTTAAGTGACCTGCAAGTGTCTAAAATGTATGTTTAAAAAATCGCTAATCACTAGTTAACTTTAAACAGCGTTTATGAATAAGGGGGATTATCTCCATTGTACCATACACGTGTTTATACAAATAAATGATCTTAATAAACTCACCTATCATCTCATCCAAGCTAGGTATTGTGTAGTAACCTGGCCGAGTAAGTTTGACTCCGGTCGGGTGAGGAGGCGCCTCGCGGGGAGACACGTGTTCTTCTTCAGACACTGTTAAATAGAAATGTTATAATACTTTAAAATTTACACCAAAACTGTTGATACATCATCATTTCAGCCGCAAGACGTCCACCTGCGTCGCACCTGCTTCTTCTAAACAATTTTGCATGCTTTATTTTTAAGCTAAACATGTGTGATCTCATTTTTGTATGTAAGACCTTTTATATCGTGTCTTAAGCAAAATAAATATATTATTATTATTCTCTTTATTCTTCTATACATACATATTGTTTTACATTTTTAAATATTTATACAGTATGTTAAGAAAACCCTGTCCGACCCGTGAAGGTGTTGTTAGGTATCGATAACGAACCAGTTAATCTTTTTTCCCGCGAATTAATTCAAACTTCCCCGAAATTTGGTAATTTAAAAAAAAGTGACAACACCGGTATTATTATGAGCGAATAGCGATGCGACCACGTGCCGCGTGCCCTGCCGCCCGCCGCCCGGGGTAAGGTGCATAACGCACATTTATTAAGTTACCTCTTTTGCGAAATAATATTTATTTTTTTAGGGGTATTTTTTTTAAGTTTAGCCCGGTTTTGTATCCATTAGTAGAATCAGTTATCGATACCTAACAACACCTTCACGGGTCGGACAGGGTTTTCTTAACATACTATTTATTTATTTTTTTAAGTTTTCTGAGTGTTCCACGTAAGTGAAAGTATGTACAGGCGACAGCACATCAAGCTAATACAATCTGTCAATTTTTTTATTAGGTCTTCATCTTTATCTCTAAAACATTAAGGCTCAAAGTTGATTGGGAATATTTGACAGTTTCGGGTAGCTGGACGTGCTGTCGTCCGTAGGATCGAAGGTAATATAATGTTATATAACCATAAAGTCCACCAATCTGATGAGCTATCTTTTCGCAACGAGAACATCCGGTTTGATCTCCCCAGCGGTGTCGACAGAACTGTAGCCGGTCTCCGATGCCCGTGCTTAGAGATGTTACTGGGAGGAGGAGAGGGAATCAGGAGTTAGGAAGGATTTGTTCTCAATGTTACGGTTGGGCGCTGATAACTAATACACAGGCTTTTGCCTAGTTCGGTTACAGATGTTTAGCTCGATTGTACCTACCAGTAAATTACAGCCTACAATATATTTTTTCTACGACCATTTGGTAATTTGTTTAATAAATAACCATAAGTCATATCTCAATAGTACTTATTCCTGCCAAGTCGTGTTACAATCACCATTTCCACACGGGTAAACCGTACCACAATGAAACTTTTTAATTTTTTTATGGCTATCGCAACAAAAATTCAACATATGATTATGCCAAAAAGCACGCGTATTTGCGTCACGACTAAACATCGCATGTTATTAGGCTGTATGGATGAATTGCCTTTGCCTTTCACTTGTCGTATTATAACAACAAAACAACACTGACAGTTTTTTGTATTTATTTCAAGATCGTAGAAAAAGTTTTGTATGCCACTGTCGCAAACAGTTATTTTAATACTCGTGCTGATCAATCGTGGCACAAACTGTCACTCATATTACAATAGCTATCATTGCATGTAACAATATATTGAATAAACGTTATTTCATTGTTGCTGTTTTTCTCGTGTTCATTACTGTACTTACATAGTATTGTATACGGTTCGAACAATAGGAGCGGAGCATATAAAAAAAAACCATTGATACCTACGTGGGTCCAACCGCAGGGCGCAGTTAGTATAGCATAAAAGACGAGGCGAATAACATATAGATCTACTTACTAGACAACGTATCGATGTTTTCCTTGTCGTGGGAGCGATCAGATCGCACGGCTAGTTCTCTGACAGAGTTCTCAGCAGAATCTGGGTTATTCACCAATGGTGGACGAAGTGGCTTCGTCGTGAGCCAGCTGGCGCGACGCTCCGCGGCTTGCGTCTGGATATCTTTATCTGAAAGAGAGGTGTTATTAATTATCCATACTAATATTATAACTGCAAAAGTATCTCTGTCCGTCTGTCTGTCCGACTTTCACGCCAAAACTGAACCGAATGTAATGAAATTTGGTACACAGATAGTCTAGACCCTATGGGACCCCTTTCTTTGTCGACCATATGCCAGCAACGTATTTTGTCCTATTTCGGTCACACAATGCGCAGAGGCGATGATTGTCTAGAAAAATTGATTGTCGTTGGGAACACCGAAGGCAAACGATCGCGCGGTCGTTCACCAACCAGATGGACCGATCAAGTCAAAGACACAACGTCTTCTAAATTCTACGCAGTGGTGAGAGACGCGCTGGATCGAAACCGATGGAGGCAGATCATCCATTCGAAATGCTGCCCCAATGCTGATCACGATCCTCAGATATGAGGGACCGACTGCAGAGAGAGAGTCTAGACCCTGAAAAAGGCCATAGGCTAATATAACATCCCGCTATGACCAATAGGAGCTTATATCAATTGAAGTTCACGCGGACGGAGTCGCGGACAACAGCTAGTTATACAATATATTACACAGTAGTGACGTTTGGGTATCAACAAAAACACCTCATACTGACGTCACACGGATTCTACATCACACAAGCAGTTTACCGTGCAACGAGCATATACGACTTCCCGACATCAACCGTCAGGCAGTTGTTCGTCAAGACGCAACACCCGCGTGGTCGGTGGATTCTCCCTTTTCTATGGCGGATAAGTGAACTTTACGCCCCGCTTCATACCTCTAAAATAATATTAAATAGTACAGAGGTTATTACAAGTTTGAACTTCTAAGACATGTGACATGTACCAACCCGCTCTGGGCCCGTGTGGTAGATTACTGCCCACTTCCTCTTACCGAGAGGAACGCTACGTCACACGAGTGGGAACATTTCCTCGGTGGTAGGCCATAACATCGGCCGCCGGCAGAAGTTGCCACCCACCAGACAAAGTCTTGCCGCCAAGCGATTTGTCGTGTTCCGGCATGATGTCTGGTGAAGCCGTACGGAGGACGGGTCTGAGCAGTTGTGTTGCGATGTGTGCCGGGTACGATGAGCCAAATGTTGTTGTGTTGGGAGTTTGGTCGTGGAGGGTCTTCAGATCAATCTCCCTTTGGCGCAATATCGTTGGTCGTGTTGTTGGGTTTAACATTGCATCACCTCGCTCAACTGCCGTCTTTCTTCCTATTCGCTAAGTTTTCTGAGTGAATAGGCTCTTAATAAACTAGCACGCTTTACCCTCAACGATCGCATCACTGATTACCATCAGGCGGGATTGCGGTCAAGCGCTAGTTTATAATTATTTAAAAAAAAAACATTATAGCCTGATTAAAGTATTATCATCGGAAAAAAAGTTTGTTTATAAACGGTGAATGCAGTTTTGTACAGTGGCAGCGAGTTCTGAGATTAAAATGAGAGTAATAAATTATTTTTTATTATTGGACTCTTATTAGTGTTACATATATATTAAAATAATTCTCAAGATTTATTCTTTCTGAATATGTATAAATACTTTGTATCCAATGTCTGATAAGTTGTCTTTACGAGCGTTAAAGTGGACGATGAAATGATTGCTAGTTGGTCATTGTGTGCCGGATTTTCGTCAAGTTGTTGTTTGATATAATATCTTAAAATATGACAAAATAATCCCTGCAGGAAAAATCCATACTAACATTATAAATGTGAAAGTGTGTTTGTTTGTTTGTCCTTCCTTCACGCCGTAGCTAAGCAATAAATCGACCTGATTTTTAGCATACAGTTAGTTGAAAAGATGGAGACTAACATAGGCTACTTTTGGTCCTAAAAAAACATCAAGTTCCCAAGGGAGATTACTGGAATATTTGTATGTGTACACCAAATATATCCTTACTATTATATCGGAAAGTGAGTTTGTTTGTACCACTTTCACGCCGCAACTCCTGAACCGATTGCTTTGAAATTTTGCAGACGTAAGTTAGAAGTCCAGATTAAATAATAGGGCTTTTTATGCCGAAAAAAAATTGATATTCCCGAGAGAAATCTAAAAGGCGGGATATAACCGAAGTTAACGCGGGCGAAGCCGCGGGCGGAAAGCTAGTAGTTCATATTTAGTCATTAAATAGACTTCCGCTAAAAAATAATCAGTAAATAACGAAGATTTTACGAGCGCTCGGCGCGGCTTGATACCGATCGCACCGCATTCCCAGCTGTCACATCGGGACGTTCAAGTGGTTATGTATACAGTATACTGACCTAAGTTCGGATAGAGTCGTGGCGTTGAATCTCCGTCAATGGATTTTTCTTTTTCATTCCACGGCATTTTGGACGAGCTGAGCCTGTAAAAATAAAAAATAAAATATCGGTTCACTGACGAACGTGAAAACGTCATAAGAAAATACTGATGAAGTGGTTGAATTTTTTAAAAGAAAATCCGAAAGATGTCCACTGCTGGATATAGGCCGCCTCAAGAATCTCCACGACGACCGGTGCATTCCCGCGACCCTCACCAGGTCGTAGGTCCACCTTGTCGGGGGCCTACCCACGCCGCGTCTTCTGGTGCGTGGTCGCCACTCGAGAACCCGTCAGTTCCATCGGGCATCGGTCCTACGGGCAATGTGCCCGGCCCACTGTCGCTTTAGTGTGGGAATTCTTCGGGCTATGTCGGTTACTCTCGTTCTTCTGCAGATCTCCTCATTCCTGATTTGATCACGCAGTGAAACCCCAAACTTAGCCCTCTCCATTGCCCTTTCAAGTGAACTTTAGCTTTCTTATAAGAATAACACACAGGACCAAGAAAGTTATAGGTAAAACTGGAAACCACACTCTGAATTGAACAGTGAAGATAAAAAAATTAACTTGAAAATTGTCATTGACGCGCTATCTCTTCCTAACTCTTTCATAGTAATAATAGGGATGCTTCATGGGTAAAAAAAAAAAATGATTCTATTTAGTCCGTCATTCAGATTATAGAAAAATATTGGATACGTATATTTTGTTTTATCAAATCTTACACGTACTTGCCCTCCCACCCACCCCCCTTCCCCTAGGCCAGGATCTGGGTACGCCCATGAGTAAGAGAGTTACGTGAAGAGAAGGAAGATTTCCATGATCATTTCAGAATGCCTGAACCGCTGTATGAAGAACTTTTGCGGCTCCCGGCTCGCTGCTCTGCCACACGTACGAGCGGAGATGAGCTACGAGTAAGATTTCAAACGGGTTGGATTGCCGGCGAACTTGCTCGGCAATTTTAAAGCACGCGTTTTTATGGTGACACACAGGCGAAAAAGGTCGTCGAGCCACAAGTTCGCGTACTTACTCGCACGTCTATCACCCACTTGAGTTTGGCTTTACGTTTTACTTATAAGTTTCTTGTATAGGACACATATTTTTCGTTCCGATGTTCCCATGGTATCAAAAGTTATCCGGGTGAAACCGCGGGGTGCAGATAATAAATAATTAAACTTACCAGCTATTATGTCTGTCAGTTCCAGAGGTAATGTCTGCTTCTGTAAACAAAAAAGAAGATAAGCCGGGTCGCTAGACTAACATCATCACCATTATCAACGTTTTTATCGTCCCACTGCTGGGCACAGGTCTCCTCTCATACAGAGAAGGATTGAGCGTAATCATCACGCTTGCTCAATGCGGGTTGGCGGTTTCAGACTTAAAGTCCAGGTTTCCTCAAGATGTTTTCCTTCACCTTCAGTCATTGGTATCCAAGACATACTTCTTTTAGAAAAGTTTCATTGGTACTTGCCTGACCTAAAATCGTACCCGCGCACTCATACTTGAGAGGCTGGTGTTTTAACCACTAGGCCACCACGACTTAAAGTTGTGGTAGTCTAACGTATGTAGCCGAGTGGCCAAAATATGTATAGAGAGAAATAGGACAAGGGCAGCACAGCCAAGCACTGTGCCGTCGGCAAGAATCGATTAAAAAATGTATAATATAGGAATAAGACGTAATGTAATAGAAATAAGAGTAGTATAAGAGACAATTTTTAAAAAAGAAAAAGAAACAAAAGATATATAAAAGAGTCAAAAAGAAAGATGACAAAAAAAAAAAAAAAAAAAAAAAAAAAAAAAAGAAGAAAAGGTTACGACACAGTGGAAAAAAAGCAATCCACGACAGCCTACTGCAAAAGAAAAAGCGGTTAAAAAAAAAAAAAAAAAAAAAAAAAAAAAAAAAAAAAAAAAAAAAAAAAAAAAAAACAGAAATCAAACAGAGATAGACAAGGATTCTTGCCATGCAAGAAGGACAGAGACGGCTATTATAAAAAAAAAAAAAAACGGTATGTAGCCGTAACTAAAACGCCACATAAGGCGCTCTACACACCAAAACAATGGCGGCTTCAGTCATTGCAAGTAGTAATACTTTGCCGGCGGCATGTCGGCGGCTCGACATCAGAAACTTATTTGGCATTCAAAACTAGTATTTTAAATGCCAAATAACGTCACTACAACTCAAATGTCGCCGGGTGCTGAGCGCTTGCGTACGCTAGCCGCCGGCAAGCCGCCATTTCGGCGGGCAACACGCACGAGCGAAGGTTGCCAACATCCTTCTTTCAACATAAACCGCCAGGTTGCGTCGGCGGTCTGTGCCGCCCGGTTGTGTCGGCGGGCTGTGCCGCCGGCTTTGGTGTGTAGAGCGCTTAAGAACAACGCATCACACTGACGTCACGAAAAATTCTGCATCGCGCTAGCAAAATTTACGAAGCAACTAGCATATATGTACAGGGTGTATCTGACATTTGACATTGACAACGCAAACTTCGCATAAAGGCTACACCGCCTGCCACTAATAAAATTATGATAGTCATTTATGTCGTTAATGAACGGTTACAGAAATCACAATGTTTACAAAAAGTGTCGGCTCCGCTTTTGAACGTTGCAAGCGTGCCGCCGTGCGGGTTTGTAAGCTTTGCTTGACCGTGATCCCGTCTGATGAAGTTTGTAGTTTATTAGGAGCCTATTCATTCTAGCCTTGAAGACACTTAAATTGTGATCAGAGGGGAAGACCGTTGCAGGCAAACAGTTCCAGTCCTTCAATGTACGCGGTATAAAAGACGAATCATACATAAAATACTTACGTCTTCCAGTTGAAGCGTTCTTCAACGAAACATATTCGTCTTGTCTTCGGTCAACTTCGTCTATGTTCGGCTGGTCTGACGGCATCTCTTTTGATGGCAGCCCGTTTGATTCTCGATGCTCTTCCAAAGATCTGTGATGAAAAAATTTAGTATGAGAATAGTGGTTAAAACACCAGGCTGGCTATGAGTTCTCAAGTAATGTACGATTCCAGGTCAGGCAAGTATCAATGTAACTTTTCTAAATTATATGTACTTTTCAAGTATATCTTGGACACCAATGACTGATTAAAAGGTGAAGGAAAACATCTCGAGGAAACCTGTACTGGAAATTGCCCAACCCATATTGATCAAGCGTGGTGATTACGCTTAATCCTTCCCTGTATGAGAAGAGAACTGTGCCCAGCAGTGGGACGATAGAAAAAAGGTTGAAAGCACGTTAAGCCTTTGGTGCCGGTTGCCATACGAACATCTAGTGGCAGTCGTTACGGGTTGTTGGAGCCCTCAAAAGTCCAACAATTGGTCTAACTGCAATGCTTCGATATCGCCTTCGGGTTGTGGAAGTCAGACGGCAGTCGCTTCACGGAAAATATCAAAGTTAAGCCAAAATCAGCAGTTAGACTGGTAAAGCGGACCCTAGACTCCAAAGCTGAAAAAGCTTCAGATCCAACTGGGATTAACATTGAGATGATGATGATAACTTTGGGAGCGTTCAAGTATTACGTAACGTAATTTTTGAAGATTTTTGACCCCCCTACCCGCCCTTGTAACGCGCCGTAACGGTTTTCTGTACCCCTCCCTTCTTTATTTTATCCTAAAGTCGTAAAGTCGTCGTCGTTTGTGGAATGCATTGCCAATTGAAATTAAACGCGAACAATCGTTACAGCAATTCAAGAGACTGGTGAGGGAACAGTACTTGTCGTTATAATCTTGTTAAATAAACACTTTACGGCTATTTATACTATTAAAGTATCTATGTATTTATGTATGTATTTGTGTATCTAATTTAGTAAATTGTAACAATGATATTTGCACCAACGACAGTCCCATTTGTGGTTCAGGAGAATCTGTCCATTCTTTGGTTGCCTGGAAGAAATCGCATTAGCGATAAGGCCGCCCATTGTATGTTTTATGTTCCATGTATTTTGTTCGATGTTTGTTTGGTGTACAATAAAGAATAAATAAATAAATAAATAAACTTATGTAGGTAACGCGGTAGGTAACTTACGTAATACTTTTAATTTACTCAATCATATTTTTTTTAGAAACAAAGTTATGTAACGTGTTTTAAGAAAGACGTTTACGACGTAACGTTTTACGAGAAATTGCGTTACGTAATACTTGAACGCTCCCTTTGGCGATATTTCCTAAAAACTAACCTGCCCGTATCATTAGTATGGTCCACAGAGTCGTGATGTGTGTCATTATTCCTCTGGTTAGGTCTCAGGACGAGGCGCTTGCGAGACGGCTTCAGACACAACTTGTCTTCTAGACTAGCGTCTGACTCTTCTAGTCCATCGAAGAGGGATTTCTGTGAAAGAAGTTAATTTGTTAGCGTGTGTAGGTATATAGAGACAAAGAAAATTTACCACCTTATTTCGCTAACCAGCTAAATGCACATTAGTCAAAACGATAGTTTTCTCGGCCATAACATGGACTGTCAGCAGCTTACCACCCACCAGACTAAGGTGTTCCGGCATGATGTCTGGTGAAGCCGTACAGAGGACGGGTCTGAGCAGTTGTGTTGCGATGTGTGCCGGGTACGATGCGCCTAATGTTGTTGTGTTGGGAGTTTGGTCATGGGGGGTCTTCAGATCAATCTCCCTTTGGCGCAGCATCGTTGGTCGTGTTGTTGGGTTTAACATTGCATCACCTCGCTCAACTGCGGTCTTCCTTTCTATTCACTCAGTTTTTTGACTGAATAGGCTCTTAATAAACTAGCGCGCTTTACCATTTTTGTTGTGTTCTTTGTATATAAGAGATTATCAAATAAGATGTGGCTTCAATGTAATAAATGTCTATAATTTTGGTTCCACAATATTTCACTATAACTAATTATGTACTACGTACGTGTAGAGGCAGGGCGGTGTACTGTAAGCGACTGGCGAGCCGTACGCTCGCGTCCCCCTATATTGTCAAAGCCGCTACACCCAACGCTACGCCCAATTTCTCATGGCAACTTTAAAACTAAACTGTATTCTTTTAAACTTGTTCCTTCGCCTTTGTGTCAGTGTTCTACATCGAACTGTGAATTTGAACAGTCCGCTCACATCAACACAATATTATGTTGGATAGTGTACAAGTTACATCCGGAGTCGTATATTATACGGACCTTGTAGAAACTCGAACCAATTTCCGTGCGTGCAGGCGCTTTTGCCATACCTATTATTGGAATCAATTGTAACAGCACATACCTACTTAGGACCCATTAACTTAATCAAATTTTATTCCGTGGTGCTTGGCAATCTGGGCTTCTCCCAGTTGCAATAATGTCCCTTTGTGCCGATTGGCCTAGTTCTGTTCTGTCTCCTGCTTGTTATGGAGGGAAGTGGAAAAAATATCTTTTTTCTTACTCCTCCGCTATTCTTTTCTGATTAATTTCGTTGCGGGACCCAAGACAGTTGAATCGTTTCTCCGGGACTCGTCGAGCTTCATTGCTCGGCGTTTTTCTGGCGGTCTCCACTGTTGATTCTGGCTTTTAGGAGTTGCAGTGGGTGGGACAAAGTGTGGCGGGTTTTGTCTCAAAAAAAAAAAAAGCCGCTACACCATCATTGATTGCATCACTGCTTACCGTCTGGCGTGATTAAGCTGAATCCTGTAAGACTGGGAGCTGATACAAACATACTTGGGAAAAGGCTAGGTTATACCTTGTCATCACGCGTCGTCCTTGGAGTGACGGTCAGACGCAAGGCAGTGGGTGAGGACACGCGGTACGCCGCAGTACTACTGCTGTCCAATACCGCCTTTACAGCCGCTGGGTTAGTCGGTTTGAGGACGTCTTCTGCTGTGGTGGCTGTGAATGAAGGGTGTATATGAGTATTTTGTGATTGAAAAAAGAAAAGAAGGAGAGAAAACAATATTTCTTGTGACACACAAGGCAACAGGAGGGACTTAAGGCAACTAACACAGTAAAAAAACGTTTCTTGTGACACACAAGGCAACAGGAGGGACTTAAGACAACTAACACAGTAAAAAAATATTTCTTGTGACACACAAGGCAACAGGAGGGACTTAAGGCAACTAACACAGTAAAAAAATATTTCTTGTGACACACAAGGCAACAGGAGGGACTTAAGGCAACTAACACAGTAAAAAAACGTTTCTTGTGACACACAAGGCAACAGGAGGGACTTAAGACAACTAACACAGTAAAAAATATTTCTTGTGACACACAAGGCAACAGGAGGGACTTAAGGCAAGTAACACAGTAAAAAAATATTTCTTGTGACACACAAGGTAACAGGAGGGACTTAAGGCAAGTAACACAGTAAAGAAACGTTTCTTGTGACACACAAGGCAACAGGAGGGACTTAAGGCAAGTAACACAGTAAAAAATCAGTAGCGCTCTGGAAGTGCAGGCAGAAATGAAATCTTAAACGGGATGGGAAAGTCAGATTTTTAGCGGCTATTTTGTCCTACAATCAAATCAAATTTGTTTATTACAAATTAACGATCCATTGGTGCTTTTGAATAGTTAATGTCGATCAGTCCAAGAAAAGTGAAGCTAAATTGCATGTTCCAAGCGTTAATCTAGTTTAAAAAAAAATACATGACGTGTAAAAGTGATCCTACTTGCTTAATAAACGATTTCATTTCACTTCAAACAGGCAGGGCTACATAAAAACTAAAATGTTTTGAATCAATGAAAAACTCACATGAATCCGGCAGTAAATCCTTGAAGAGCGGCGAGTCACCGTACGGCCTGGCTGCTAGTGTCAGAATTTGTTCGTGAACATTGCCGCCGGCCGAAGCACCTGACAAACTGTTACTGTAAAAGAAAAAAAAAACATTATTATATCGAATTAGCTACGCCCCGCGGTTTCACCCGTTTAAGTCATCTTCATCATCAACCTTTTATCGTCCCACTGCTGGGCACAGGTCTCCTCTCATACAGAGAAGGATTGAGCGTAATCACCACGCTTGCTCAATGCGGGTTGGCGATTTCAGACTTACAAGTGCAGGTTTCCTCAAGATATTTTCCTTCGCCTTCAGTCATTGGTGTCAAAGATATAATTAGAAAGTACATGTAACTTGCTCCGTGGCGCAGCGGTCACCACGCCTGACTGCGACGTGGAGGCCCCGGGTTCGATCCCCGGCCAGGTCATGATGGGAAACGATCTTTTCCTGATTGGCCTGGGTCTTGGATGTTTATCTACATATGTATCTATTATAAAATATAGTATCGTTGAGTTAGTATCCCATAACACAAGTCTCGAACTTACTTTGGGGCTAGCTCAATCTGTGTGATTTGTCCATATATATTTATATAACTTAAGAAAAGTTACAATGGTACTTGCTTGACTTGGAATCGAACCCAGATACTTGAGAGGGGGATGTTTTAACTACTAGGCCACCACGACTTTTATACCGCACCCGCTTAAGTAGTAATAACCCGCCACACTTTTTCCCACCTACTGCAACTCCTGAAAGCCAGAATCAACAGTGGAGACCGCCAGAAAAACGCCGAGCAATGAAGCTCGACGAGTCCCAGAGAAACGATTCAACTGTCTTGGGCCCCGCAACGAAATTAATCAGAAAAGAATAGCGGAAGAGTGAGAAAAAAGTAAGTTAAGTAGTAGTAGTAAAAAAAGTCCCATACGAGGCCAAAAGGCTCCTATCAAAGCAAGACGCTTCAACATTAAAAAAAAAAGTTGTACTTACTTCACCCCTGTAGTAGAGTTGTTGAGCATACCGCCCATCCCCATCCCCAAGCCGCCCAAAGAGGTGTTGTTGCCAAACATACCACCACCGAGACCGCTGTCCAGACCTGTTAACAAAACTCTAGATTATACACCATCCCCTTATTAAAAAAAACATGGATTTTCTTTAGATAACTAGTACTTGACCGCAATCCTGCTTGATTGTAAGCAGTGATGCAATCGTTGATGGTAAAGCGCGCTGGTTTATCGAGTCTATTCACTCAACAAACGGAAGACGGCAGTTGAGCGAGGTGATGCAATGTTAAACCTAACAACACGATCAACGATGCTGCGCCAAAGGGAGATTGATCTGAAGACACTCCACGACCAAACTCCCGACACAACAACATTAGGCGCATCGTACCCGGCACACATCGCAACACAACTGCTCAGACTCCGTATGGCTTCACCAGACATCATGCCGGAACACGACGAATCGCTTGGCGGCAAGACTTTGTCTGGTGGGTGGCAACTTCCGATTTAAATCACGTTTAAGTCACCTAAATGGTTATTGAATTATGCACCTAACTATTATATAAATGCAGTTCTTTATATAAAAATGACAGCTTAGTTCAGTACTAAGTAGTCAATTTTGTATTAAGAACTAAAGTTCGAAATACAAATACTGACTAGTTTAAATCTGTAGCTTAGATCTCGGAAGTTAGATCTCATTTTGTAACCCGGTCAATCGACCTGTGAGGTTGTCAACCACGAGAAAGTTAAATCATAAATAATAACGAGAAACTCACCAGTCTTAAATGTATTCTGCGTTTGTTGTGGGAACATGGTGGACCCTAGCTGTCCAAAAGCTGGTGCTGCAGGCTTGGCTTGGAACTGGTTTGTACCTAGACCACCTCCTAGGCCTGTACCTGTGAACAATGATATAAGGATTTAAAAATGCGGCGACATGTCAAGCGAAGCCGGCCGATTTCGCCTGACAAATGTGGTGACAACGCACAACTTATGTTCGCAGCGACGTCAGATGAAGTCGTGCGACTTCGCGAAACTTCACCTGACATATCTGGCGACATCGCGCGACTTATGTCCGTAGTAGTAAATGTGGTTGTCGCGCGATGTTGCCAGACATGTCAAGCAAAGTCCGGCAACGTCGCGCTACCTCATCTGACGTAGCTGGCGACACATGTCGCGCGATGTTGCCAGACATGTCGAGCGAAGTCCGGCAACGTCGCGCTACCTCATCTGACCGGTGTCGCGCGATGTTGCCAGACATGTCGACCGAAGTCCGGCAACGCTGTCCACTGCTCGCCCACAAGCCCGCGAAGTGCAAAGCTGTATGATCATCTTTCCGAAGGTGACCGATGTATAAAGCTGTGTATGATCGACTTTCCGAAGATAGCCGAAGTGTGAAGTTGTATGAATGTCTTACCAAGACCGGACGGTTGTGTGTTGAACCCGAATGTAGGCGCTGTGGTCGGCTTGCCGAAAGTCTGTCCTCCGAACAGACCGCCGGCGCTGGAGGTGGTGGTGCCAAAAGCCCCTGACGTCATTGAGCCGAAAGCTATGGGAAAGGATACTGAATGTTAATATCTTTTAAGTCATCATCATTACTCAACTTTAGAGTCTGGGGCCCGCTTTACCAGACTACCTGCTGATTTTGGCTAACTTCGATATTTTCCGTGAAGCGACTGCCGTCTCCAAAACTCAAATGCGACATCAAAGTATTGCAGTTAGACCAATTGTTGGACTTTTGAGGGCTCCAACAACCCGTAACGACTGCCATTAGATGTTCGTATGGCAACCGGGACCAACGGCTTAACGTGCTTTCCGAGGCACGACCAGACCAGTGCAAATATTCATATTCATGCATACAAATATTTGCACAACGCGGGGATCGAATAAGCGTCTCCTTGCGCAGCGGCCGCGTTCGCTACGGTTACGCCACGGAGGCTGTCGGGGATTTTAATATATTTTAAGTAACCCAGTAATTTGACAGATTGTGACTAAGAACAGGCTATTGTTATGAATGCACCTTATGCTAATGGCAAACCCCATTATTCATAAACGCTGCTTAAAGTTAACTAGTAACTAACGATTCTTTAACCATTCAATTTTTACCTTTTAACGTCACTTAACTTCAATCATCCTTTATGAATATACACCACAGTGTTTAAGGGGTTTATTCATAAACGAAGATTAAAGTTAAGTGAAGTGCAAACGTCTAAAATGTATGGTTAAAGAATCGCTAATCACTAGTTAACTTTAAACATCTTTTATGAATAAGTGGGTTTAGGTTCAATATTGCGTGACATGCCTTATGTAACAATAGGGATGTATCCAAGGTACGAAAATCAAAAAAATAATTAGTCCGTCTTATAGATAATAAAAAAAATTAAGACCCGTATTTTTTATTTTGTCGAAACTACCAAAAACTACTGAGATATAGCGTATTAAAGTTACGGAGTGGGGGCTAATTACGTCACGCCGTGGTATATTCTGTACCACGGCGTGACGTCATGCGACATTTCAAATCAATATATCTTCCTAAGTATTTAAATGTAAGAAAAAATAAAAAATACGTGTACAATATTTTTTATAAATCTATCTGATGGAAATTAAATTATTTTTTAGGATACAACACAATTAAGCCCTATATTTTGTAACACTATAAACGTTCTTAATTTTTTTAACGAGAAAATTCCTTTTGGACAATATGGTAAACTTGTATGCACAACTTTATATATTTATACCACTGGTGTTCTATAGGATGCATTTTGGAGAGTGTGCGAGGGAATTGCATGATTTGATTCCCCTATCTCCGTTCCACCATCGGACGACCCGTCGTACGGCGAGTTTCCACCCTTACGTTGTTAACACCACTACGATCCGGCTAAAGCGTTTCGCCTCGTCTTTATATCGCGTACATCGAGGGAATAGAACAATTTGCCTGACTACAATTTAAGTGTCTTTAAGGCTAGAGCGAATAGGCTCTTTATAAACTAGCGCGCTTTACCATCAACGATTGCATCATTGCTTAACGTCAGGCGGGATCGTGAAAACTCTTCAAGCAATATTATATGAACACACGTTTGAACAAAATTTGTCGGTTTCCGTGGCGCAGCGGTCAACACGCCTGCCTGCGACGTGGAGGCCCCGGGTTCGATCCCCGGCTAGGTCGTGATGGAAAACGATCTTTTCCTGATTGGCCTGGGTCTTGGATGTTTATCTACAGTATGTTACGAAAACCCTGTCCGACCCATAAGGATAATAGAGGTTAGGTAAACACATGACCAAATATAATATAAAATTTTACGTATTCATCATAGTACCAAATGAATTTTGAAATAATCTTTTTTTCCAACGAATTAATTCCAATTTCCCCGAAATTTGGTAATTTTTAAAAAGTGACAACACCGGTATTATTATGAGCGAATAGCGATGCGACCACGTGCCGCGTGTCCTGCCGCCCGCCCCCCGCGGGCGGCAGGCGAAGGGTGGTCAACGCACATTTAATAAGTTACCTCCTTTTGCGAAATAATATTTTTTTTTTTTTTTAAGTAAAGCCCGGTTTTGTATGCATTAGTTGAATCAGTTATCGATACCTAACAACACCTTCACGGGTCGGACAGGGTTTTCGTAACATACTGTATATATGTATGATTTATAAAATATAGTATCGTTGAGTAAGCATCCCATAACACAAGTCTCGAACTTACTTTGGGGCTAGATCAATCTGTGTGATTTGTCCGTATATATTAAAAAAAAAAAAAAAAAAAAAAAAAAAAACTTCTTCGCTTCTTGTTAGCTTATAGAGCTCTACTGATGGACAAAGGCGTCTCCCAAGCCTTACATTACATTGGGGGGGTTTGCCATAATCCCCACGTTGTCCGTTGGGTTGGGCATTGCAGTAATTTGTAATTCCACAGGAGAAGCGCTGCTCTTCCCTGGCGAGGGTTCCCTTAGTCGCCTCTCTAGACACCCACCATCAGAGCATATGGGTTGGTACAGGTCTCCCAAAGTGATAATGCGCAAAGCGGTCGTATTCCCCGAGCGTTCGGAAGAAGATATGTTTATAGAGTGGTTAAGCACCACTCTATATACATGTCGGAGATCGTCGATATAATTTTAATAGAAGTTGCTGATTTGATTTACGTAGTAGAGGGGCGAACGCTTGTGACGTTATTTTGTGATGGCGTCACATGGACAGAGTCGCTTTGGAAAGTGGGGTTCGTCGAACGAGCACTTTGCATCGAGACGCGGACCAAGGAACTTCTCCGAACCGAAACTGTCGGTTTGCCTATTCAAATTGTTATTATGAAGATTGGAGGGTATATCTACACGTCGTGCTTCAATTCAAAACTCATCTACGAAATGGAACCTGTACCACCACACCAAGATGCTGTCGACCCTACCGCTCTGCCGTCGCTGTCTCCGACATACATATCTTCTTCCGAACACTCGGGGAATAAGACCGTTGCCGAACAGTGACGAAGATTTCTATGCGCATTATCACTTTGGGAGACCTGTACTATTCTAAGCCCGGCACCACACGGGTCAACAAATAAATTATCGGAATCTAAACTCACCGGGAGCCTGAGTTCCAAAGGTAGGAGCTTGTGTCTTGGCGCCGAAGACCCCGCCGGAGCCGAAGGAGCCGAAGCCTGAGGTGGCGGCCGGCGCGCCGAACCCGCTCGTGGCGGGCTTGGCGCCGCCGAACAGAAGCCCGCCCGGTTGCTGCGGAAATTAAATTAAATCGTTTATTAAGCTAGTAGGATCACTGATCACTTTTACACGTCGTATTTTTTATAACTAGCTGGAGCCGGCATTTCCTAACTGACTACCTCTGAGAAGAAATAGCCGAAGCAAACTCAGGGTTCATCGTCTTTTTTCAAGTCCAGACGTTAAAAATGAAAATGTTTACAATAATTTACGTTATAATTACGCATATTGCTTAATAACAATGCTTAACAGAGCGAGCAGCTCAGTCCCAAGCTTTAATGTCTTCTAAATAATCTGAGTTTTTATAATGCCCCTTTTTGCAAAGTTTGGTCTTAATACAGCTTTTAAATCTCTTAATGAGCAAGTTTCGAGTATCGGGAGACGAGGGACTCAGGAATGGTTTCATGAAATAACTTAATTAATCACATCAAATGTTTCATACTGACTTCACGCAAGTCCCGCATATCACCATCATCATCAACCTTTTCATCGTCCCATTGCTGGGCAAAGGTCTCCTCTCACAAAGATAAGGATTGAACATAATCACCACGCTTGCTCAATGCGGGTTGGTGATTTCAGACTTAAAGTCCAGGTTTCCTCAAGATGTTTTCCTTCACCTTGTAATCAGTCATTGCTGTCCAAGATATACTTAGAAAGTACATACAACTTTAAATATTTACATTGGTACTTGCCTGGCCTGAAACCGAACCCGTACTCATACTTGAGAGGCTGGTAGTTTAACCATTAGGCCACCACGACTTATAACTTATAACGCAGTTATTAAATAAAATAAAAACTTACCTGTGTTTGTGTGGTAGAGCCAAATCCAAAAGTGGAGGTGTTGGTACCAAAGGCGGGAGCCTGAGTGGTGGTGGCACCAAACAGTCCTGTACCACCTGGAACAAAAAATACAATTCTTCATCATTCTCCTAACATTAAAATTGGTTCGCTTGTTTAGAAACTAAACTAATTTGATTTGTCGTGTTCCGTCATGATGTCTGGTGAAGCCGTACGGAGGACGGGACTGAGCAGTTGTGTTGCGATGTGTGCCGGGTACGATGCGCCTAATGTTGTTGTGTTGGGAGTTTGGTCGTGGAGGGTCTTCAGATCAATCTCCCTTTGGCGCAGCATCGTTGAGTTTAATATTGCATCACCTCGCTCAACTACCGTTAATAAACTAGCGCGCTTCACCATCAACGATCGCATCACTGCTTACCATCAGGCGGGATTGCGGTCATGCGCTAGTTTATAATTATTATTAAAAAAAAAAAAAAGATAGAAGATACATACAGATATCAGTTTAGTCAAATTAAGATAATCCATTGACAGTTCAGACATGACCAAAAATAGTTCCGCATCTGACGTAAATCGACGTTACGTCAGTGTGGCCACCATGAGTTTTCATTACAAGACTCGATCATACACATCGACTGCGTTTGGCGCTCTCATTGGTTGAGAGTTCTTAGAACCTTGAAGCGGGTCAATCTATGAGTCTGTAGCGGTACCTACAAACGCCACATGGGACAACGCGTCATACGAATTCTACATCTCGCAATCAGAGTTTACCGCGCAATTAGCATACATACAACTTCCCAACTTCAAGCTTTGGGTAAGTTAGAGTTGTTCAAAACGGCTATAAAACAATAGCATGCTACAGACTATAAACTATTAATTTCTAGATAACAAAGCACGTGGGCGTCCAGCAGGCGCGATAATTATTGCAACACGCTAAATTTCGTAGCACGTTACATTACATATCGTTCTTCGTTACACAAACCGCGTGCTATAAAAGCATATTTACATTTTCAGATCTAAAGGGAGAATTGTTTTCTAAATTAGAACAATTTAAATAAATATTATAGGCTGTAATATGTGTTAGCTTTAAGTGAGCCTTTAAATTGGTTATGTAGTTTTAATGGACAACTGTCGGCGACAATAATTACAAATAGCAGTCTTGCTGCCGTCTGCGGACTTTTCAAAAAGTTCCAAATTGGCAAACCACCACCTTTGCGATTAGACATTTTTACATAGAGTTACAGTTACCTTTGCACACACTAATCGTCACTACTTCGTTTTGCAACAGAATTTTATACTAATATTTACAGACACTAACAAGCAAGATCGCGCGAGATGAAAATAGCGTGCTGCGACAACAAACATACATAGGCGTCAGTAGTCCACAGCGCTCAAACGCGATGACATTTAATCAATTTCATTCATAGCGTCATAGCGTGATAGCGTCGTAACGTCCACCTACCTAGCGTGCGCTATGCGCTATGAGGAAATAGCGTGCTATAGAATGGCGCTAGACGCTATATTAACCACCTCTAGGTTATTCCCTGTTCCTCATGCCTCCACAAGTCAAACGCGGTCGATATCGATGATCGAGTGTTCGTAATGAAAAGTCATGGTAGCCACATAGGTGCGGACTAATTTGACATGACTAACTAATATTTACCTTATTTTTTTTTTATAATTATAAACTAGCGCTTGACCGCAATCCTGTCTGATGGTAAGCAGTGATGCGATCGTTGGTGGTAAAGCGCGCTTGTTTATTAAGAGCCTATTCACTCAGAAAAACTGAGCGAATAGGAAGCAAGACGGCAGTTGAGCGAGGTGATGCAATGTTAAACCCAACAACACGACCAACAATGCTGCGCCAAAGGGAGATTGATCTGAAGACCCTCCACGACCAAACTCCCAACACAACAACATTAGGCGCATCGTACCCGGCACACATCGCAACACAACTGCTCAGACCCGTCCTCCGTACGGCTTCACCAGACATCATGCCGGAACACGACAAATCGCTTGGCGGCAAGGCTTTGTCTGGTGGGTGGAAACTTCTGCCGGCGGCCGTGCACGTCCCGCACAGAGGGCTGTTCGTTCCGCATATTGTGTTGAATTGTTCCTAGATTTTAGACTAGTCTCATAACCCCTTATTCATAAAAGCTGCTTAAAGTTAACTAGTGCTTAGCGATTCTTTAAACATAAATTTTTGACCTCTTAACTTTATTTAACTTTAATAATCGCTTATGGATAAACCCCTTAAACACTGTGGTGTTTATTCATAAAGGATGATTTAAGTGACGTTAAAAGGTCAAAAATGTATGGTGAAAGAATCGCTAATCACTAGTTAACTTTAAGCAGCTTTTATGAATAAGGCGGAATATCTTGCAACCAAACTTTTTGAGGCAAAGCAAATTCCGACTATGCCTTGATAAGTCTTGCCGGCAAGCGATTCGTTGTGTTCCGGCATGATGTCTGGTGAAGCCGTACGGAGCTGTCACGCCCTTTATGCCTGGGGCTTTTATTTAAGTAATAAGTTTTTAGTTAATTACATTTTCATTTAAATATATATACAATATGTTAAGAAAACCCTGTCCGACCCATAAGGATAATAAAGGTTAGGTAAAAAAATGACCAAATATAATATAAAATTTTACATAATCATCATAGTACCAATATAAATGAATTTTGAAATAATCTTTTTTTCCAAAGAATTAATCCCAACTTCCCCGAAATTTGGTATTTTTAAAAAAAGTGACAACACCAGTATTATTATGAGCGAATAGCGATGCGACCACATGCCGCGTGCCCTGCCGCCCGCCGACCGTGGAAGGGTTGCTTACCGCACATGTATTAAGTTACCTCTTTTTGCAAAATAATATTAATTTTTTTAGGGAGATTTTTTTTTAAGTTTAGCCCGGTTTTGTATCCATTAGTAGAATCAGTTATTGATACCTAACAATACCTTTACGGATCAGACAGCGTTTTCTTTACATATTCTATTTCCGAGATTAGTTGAAAGTTGTAAACTTACCAGTGGGTTGAGCTGCCCCGAAGGCCGGTTTATTAGCCCCAAAGAGTCCCGTAGTGTTTGTCGACTGTGCGTTGTTCGCGAAGGAAAAAGAAGAAGGTTGTTGAGCGAAGCCAGCGCCGCCGAGGGACCCTCCGCCGAACACTGAAGGAGCACTGGTAGTAGCTGGTTGGCCGAACGCTGATAAACAGAATTTATTCTTTAGTAAAAACGTTCTACTGGAGGCTAAATAATAACAGGTTAAGCTACACTTGCCACGCTTAGTGAAAGGATGGATGACCATATGCGCATCCCTTCTGTTATTAGCATATACATTCATCGTTATTTTTTGTTTATACGAAACCTGAATATAGTTTGTTCAGAATAAGCAACTGAATTGATTCCAATCATTTTTACACCATGTTATATCCTTTCCCAAATAGATTTAGTAATTGTTGCAGAGTGGTTACCGAGCGCATATCGCAATTGACGGTAGATCATAGTACTAGGCGCACAGTGAGACATCGGCACCCAGCGCCGCGTCGCTACAGGCGGACGGACTAACGGTGCGTTGACCATATTTTTGTAAGGACAGCCAAGTCGGATAACAAGCTCATAACTTTGTGGTTTTTCGTGATATCTTTTTGAAATTTTGTACATAGATTCTTTACTAAAAAATACTGAACAAGTGTTTCGGGTTTGATGCCTGAAATATACATACAATACGAAAAAAAAATATCTTCTGTCCTTTTTTAAACGAAATAGAATGAAAAGGACGCACAGTAGGCCTAGTATGAGTTTTCAATACGAAACTCAATCGTCGATATCGAGCGCGTTTGGCGCTCTCATTGGTAGAGAGTTCTTACAACCTTGAAGCGGGCCAATCGCTGAGTCAAACGCGCTCGATATCGACGATCGAGTTTCGTAATGAAAACTCATACTAGGCCTACTGGTCTTAAATTTAGTTAATAACTATAAACTAGCACTTGACCGCAATCCCGCTTGATGGTAAGCAGTGATGCGATCGTTGATGGTAAAGCTCGCTAGTTTATTAAGAGTCTATTCACTCAGAAAAACTGAGCGAATAGGAACGAAGACGGCAGTTGAGCGAGGTGATGCAATGTTAAACCCAACAACACGACCAACGATGCCGCGCCAAAGGGAGATTGATCTGAAGACCCTCCACGATCAAACTCCCAACACAACAACTTTTGGCGCATCGTACCCGGCACACATCGCAACACAACTGCTCAGACCCGTCCTCCGTACGACTTTGTCTGGTGGGTGGTAACTTCTGCCGGCGGTCGATGTTATGGCCTACCACCGAGAATTATATTATAGATATTTATTTTATTAATTATGTACACACAATAAAATACATAAGCATAAGACAAAATTAAAATCTGGGTACAAAGCTGCTTATTTCTTCCAGTGGGGCTACCAAATATTTTCATTACGAATAGTCGAACGTCGATATCGAGCACGTTTGACTCATCGATTGGCCCGCTTCAAGGTTGTAAGAACTCTCAACCAACGAGAGCTCCAAACGCAGTCGAAGTGTATGATTGAGCCTTGTAATGAAAACTCACGGTAGACACATTGCAAACCTCCAGATGCTTTAAATATATTTACAAGGAGTTTTGGCGGGAAAGTCAAGCCGAGTGTCGCGCTCATTTTTCATTGGACTTTTAAAATTATTTATAGTGTTGTTTACTAAATAAAAGTGCGTGATTTATGTAGTAAAAAGTGCATTCAGTAAATAATTCATAAAGAGCAGTGACGACATCATGACTTTGTATCAAACCTCCATCGTAAGACGAGTCATGCGGCCGTCTTTTTCAACATGAACAATTCATTACATGACATTGGCTAAATGCACGAACCGTGCGAAGCCATAAAAGAAAGAAAGAAAAGATATATTTACTCACAAGTATTCCCAAACAGTGGTTTATTCTCGGTCTGCTGTTGGAACCCTCCGAACACGCCGCTGGTGTTGCCTTTCCTGCCGGCCACATAGTCTTCAAGACGAAGCTCTTCTAGAGATTTATTTTCATATTCCTGTACACAACAATACAATAGAAGTTACGATACATTCTTAAAGTAATTTGTAGCGGTATCCACAAACGCCACGCGTTATACTGACGTCACACAGATCCTGGATTTTGCAAGCAAAGTTTACCGTGCAACTCCGCTCTGGGTGGAGCGGAACGGCGTGTGAGATCGTCGTGCGGAGATTTGGTGGTCCTCGTCACCGGGCTGCAGGAAGTCCAAGGAGGCTATGCTATCCCTGGATGGCAAGCTAACCAAAAGGCTGTTGCGCCTGGATAAGAAAACCCTACGATTGATGACGGGGATCATTACGGGCCACTGCTTGCTGAATAAGCATCTCCACACAATAGGCATAATGGACAGCCCTCTGTGCAGAGCCTGCATAGAGGCTGACGAGACAGTTGCGCATGTACTCTTCGAGTGTAGAGGCGTTACCCAAATTAGAAACAAAACCATAGGAGCACCAAGATCTTACACGGATGTTCTCAACAGGCTAGGAGACCTGATGGGCTTCTGGAGGGAGGTGGGCTGGCTGGAATAACCGCCAAAGGCCGCCATGGTCCACGCACAATGGTCCACTGGAGGGACTAAGTGCGGAAACCAAACCAGTAACATAGAACGGCGTGTCAAATTTTTATTGACTAAAGCCGACCTTTCTTCCTTTTTTTCTTTCCGGATGGCAAATCATCAAATGACCTCTCCCGCTCGGAGCGGAGCGAAAGGACGTGTCAGACTTTTACTGACTAAAACCCACCCGTGTTTCTTCACTTGCCTGTGAGCCAGAACCACGATATATCTTTAAAACCCACGGAATGTTGATGGCTTACCTTCATACAAGTAATACAATGGTGTTTGATGTTCACGCTCTGCGAGGTACCAGACTTCACGACCACATCTGTGCCCACTACAGGATTGTATTTAACATGCGCTGTGCCGGTCTGTTGCGGCTGCTGTTGACCGAATGCACCCGCTGGAAACAATAGAATAGGATAGAATACTTCTTACTATGTACGGAGCACAGGTCAAGCTACCCGAAACTGTCAATAATTCCCATTCAACATTGAGCCATAATGCTTTAGAGATAAAGTTGAAAATCTAATGCAAAAAATATTATTTACAAACAAAATACCCCGCCTGCATAATAATTATTTATTTATTTATTCTTTATTGTACACTAATCAAGCTTCGAACAAAATATATTCAACATAAAACATACAATGGGCAGCTTTATCGCTAATGCGATCCCTTCCAGGCAACCAAAGAATGGACAGATTCTCCTGAACCACAAATGGGACTGCCGTTGGTACAAATATCATTATTACAACATACTACAGTAGATACACAAATACATACATAAATACATAGTTACTTTAATAGTATAAATAGCCATAAAGTGTTTATTTAACAAGATCATAACGACAAGTAGTGTTCCCTCACAAGTCTCTTGAATTCCTGCAACGATTGTGCGCGTTTAATTTCAATTGGCAATGCATACCACAAACGAGGGGCCTGAACAGTGAAAGATTAGAGAAGAACGAACTGAAAAAGAGAAACAAGTTGAACAATCGCAGTTGGAGGACTGTTCTATGGAATACTTGTTTACCTAGCTAAGAGGTCCCCCCCTTTAATATCAGACCCGTATTAACACTTTGTGAGCTATCCTTTACGACCTCACTCAACAGTGGCGCCAACTGGTGAGCATAAAAGCTGCAAAACGGTTGCCCTTATTGCGGAGACCAGCCTGTATTATAACTAACTAGCGGCCGCCAGCGACTTCGTTCGCGTGGAGTTAGTTATGCCCTGCTCCTATTGGTCGCAGCGTGTTATATAGCCTAAAGCCTTCCTGGATTAATGGGTTATCCAATGCAAAAAGAATTTTTCAAATCGTACCAGTAGTTCCTGAGATTAGTGCGTTCAAACAAACAAACAAACTCTTCAGCTTTATATATTAGTATAGATTATCTAGCCAGGACTCCGACCAAAATCATCATCATCTCAGCACTAATCCAAATCGCATCCAAAGCTTTTTCAGCTTTGGAATCTGGGACCCGCTTTACCAGTCTAACTGCTGATTTTGACTAAACTCCGTGGAGCGACTCCGTCTGACCTCCACAACCCGAAGGCGATATCTAAGCATTGCAGTTAGACCAATTGTTGGATTTTGAGGGCTCCAACAACCCGTAACGACTTCCATTAGATGTTCGTGGGGCATGCGAGAACAACGGCTTAACGTGCTTTCCGAGGCACGGCCAGACCAGTGTAAATATTCATATTCATGCATACAAATAATTGCACGACACGGGGATCGAACCCGCGCCTCCTTGTGCAGCGACCGCATTCGCTACCGCTACGCCACGGAGGCTATCTTCTCTTCATCATCTCGATATGATGATGGTAATGAATCTCTCTACTTACCAGTATTAGTGGAGAACAGTCCACCACCGCCGAGGGTGTTGGTCTGCTGCCCGAACAGGCCAGTTCCCGTAGATGGTGTGGACCCGAAGAGACTGCCACCGGTAGTAGCGCCAGTCGTGGTGGTCCCGCCGAAGCCGAAACCTGATGATAGGAGTTTAAAATTAGCTTTTTGCCGAAGATGTCTATGAGCCGAAAGGCCCCTACCTCTTCGTACTTTATGCCGATGATAATAACTGCGTTATAATCAAAACTCACCAGTAGGCTTTGCCCCAAAAGCGGTCTGGTTATGCGAAGCCCCGAACAGTCCCCCACCGACTGTCGAAGTATTACCAAAGAGGCCTCCTGTGGCCGGCTGTGTAGCCCCAAACCCAAAGCCCGAGGTGCTGGCGCCGAAGCCCGCGGTCGATGTAGAGGCAGTGGAGGCCCCGAACAGGCCTCCGGTTGTGTTGGTGGTGCCGAAAAGACCTAATAGAAAGAGACATATTAATAACGAACTAGCTTCGTTAGCTTAGTTATTTGTATGAAAGATTACGCGGTAATAAGCGGTTTACGATTTACGAGGTATTAAAAAAAACTACTTACTAGATCTCGTTCAAAACAATTTTCGTTGGTAGTTTTTACAGTAATGTACATCGTGTTTTTATTAGATTTTTTATTTTAAAAGTTAGAGGGGGGGGGGGGGGGCAACTTTTTTCCACTTTGGAAGCGTCTGTCACGCAGACTATTCCGTTTAGAAAAAAAATATTTTAGAAACCTCGATATCATTTTTGAAGACCTATCCATAGATACCCCACATGTACGAGTATGTTTGATAAAAAAAAAAAATGAGTTTCAGTTCTAAGTATGGGGAGCCCCAATATTTATTATTTTTTTTTTATTTTTGCATCAAAATCTTAATGCGGTTCACAGAATACATCTACCTACCAAGTTTCAACAGTAAGGCTCTTATAGTTTCGGAAAAAAATGGCTGTGACATACAGACGGACAGACGGACAGACAGACATGACGAATCTATAAGGGTTTTTGCCATTTGGCGACGGAACCCTAAAAAAAAGGAGGAAGGTAGGCCATAACATCGGCCGCCGGCAGAAGTTACCACCCACCAGACAAAGCCTTGCCGCTAAGCGATTTGTCGTGTTCCGGCATGATGTCTGGTGAAGTCGTACGGAGGACGGGTCTGAGGAGTTGTGATGCGTTGTGTGCCGGGTACGATGCAAAAAATGTTGTTGTGTTGAGAGTTTGGTCGTGGAGTCTCCAGATCAATCTCCCTCTGGCGCAGCATCGTTGGTCGTGTTGTTGGGTTTAACATTGCATCACCTCGCTCAACTACCGTCTGCCTTCCTATTCTCTAGGTTTTAGTGAATAGGCTTAATAAACTATCGCGTTTTACCACCAACTATTACATCACTGCTTACCATCAGGCGGGATTAAAAGAACATGACCACCAGTAGAATACATACCTCCACCAGTAGTGGGTTGCGTCGAGGTGGCTGCACCGAACGCGGGCGGAGCGCCAAACGCGCTCGTGCCGGTCGTCGGTTTGAAGCCCCCGAAAGGCGAAGCCGTCGATGTTCCCGAATTGAAGGAACCTGAGAAAATTGTACATTTTTAATAACGCTCCCTCCACAATAGGGTATTTGAATTAAAAAAAAAAAACTAATTAGTCCGTCATTCAGATTATAGAAAAATATATATTTTGTTTTATCAAATTAATAAAAATTGACAAATATAAAAGGCATCAAAGATCAGGAGTGGTGGCTGGTGACGTCACTGCTCGCTAAAAAGTGTAGCGTTCAGTGACGTCACACGAGTTTTCAACGCACTGTGTAGTCTTCATTTTTTGTTTATATGAAAAAAAGAAAAAATACGTGTCTAGTATTTTTTGGAAATCGGACTGACGGACTAATTAGTTTTTTTTTAGTCAAATACCCTATTATCTGCGTTGCCATATCATACGTCCCCATTTCCGCAAAACCGTTTCATGATCCAATTCGCCATTCCCAGAACTTGCTAACTGTTTAATAATTATTGATGGGATAAATGGACAAAAATGTTATCCAAAAAATACACACACTTACACACTATTGTCTACATTTCTGTTATACTTCTCCTTTCGCAGGTCTGCTGGAAGAAATTTCTTAAGAAATAAGCAGCACCTTTGTACTCAGATCTTCATTTTGTTGTATCTATATGTATTTTATTGTGTGTACATAAATAATAAAATAAATAAATAAAATAAATATGTATACATTTTTTTAAATGATGAAAAAGCCGACCAAATATTCCACACCTGAGGGGTTCAGAATCATGTGCTGGATCCATGGTACTCGTTTGTGCGTCGATGTCAGATACACTCTTTATATTTCCAATAGGACCATCACTACCCTGGCCGCCGAAATCATTCAAAGAATTTACCTCATAATGAAAGCGAACTTGTAGGGAATCCCGCCGCTGACGTCACAACTAAATACCGATGACTCACGTTAACGAATATTTGCATGTATGAATCACCAATTGTTTACAAACTACGTCATGGAAAGTTTTTCTTAAATATTGCACAATTTAAATGGCGCCGTAATAACTTTCTGTCATATCCTTCTCTGTATGAGAGAGTCTCTGTAGGAGAGCTGTGCCCAGCGGTGGAACGAAAAAAACGTTGATAGTGATGATGATACCGATAATGCCATTATCTTCTTCAGCCAATAGATGTCCACTACAGGACAAAGGCCTCCCCCAAGGCTTTCTACAATGACCGGTCTTGTGCTGCTCGCATCCATCGGCTTCCCGCGACCTTCACCAGTTCATCGGTCCACCTTGTTGGGGGCCTCGCTACGCTGCGTCTTCCGGTACGTGGCCGTCACTGCATAACCTCACTCCCCATCGGCCATTGGTTCTATGAGCAATGTGCCAGACTGTTGCTTTTTTTTTAATATTATAAACTAACGCTTGACCGCAATCCCGCCTGATGGTAAGCAGTGATGCGATCGTTGATGGTAAAGCACGCTAGTTTATTATGAGCCTATTCACTCAGAAAAACTGAGCGAATAGGAAGGAAGACGGCAGTTGAGCGAGGTGATGCAATGTTAAACCCAACAACACGACCAACGATGCTGCGCCAAAGGGAGATTGATCTGAAGACCCTCCACGACCAAACTCCCAACACAACAACATTAGGCGCATTGTACCCGGCACACATCGCAACACAACTGCTCATACCCGTCCTCCGTACGGCTTCACCAGACATCATGCCGGAACACGACAAATCTCTTGGCGGCAAGGCTTTGTCTGGTGGGTGGTAACTTCTGCCGGCGGCTGTTTAAAAAAAAGTGTCGGCTCGACCTTTGAACGTTGCAAGCGTGCCGCCGTGTGTGTTTGTAGGTATGACGTTGATCCCTGATGCGAACTCTATTAAATCAGCGGATAGGATAGTTTTTATAGCATTGTTCACATGGCGCTTTTTTGTTTAATTAACGAATTAATTAAATGTTACCTTCAAATCTTATTGGGTTATAAAAATATAGCAATTATGAACGGTCTAAAGTGATAAAAGCAGCATATTATTTTTTTTAAACACCACTAGGGGGTTTAGAATCACGTACTGGATCTATGATACTCGTTTGTGCGTCGATGTCGGATACACCCTTTGTTTCTTTTTTGAATACTTACCGAAATCAATAATAAATTACTATAATCAAGATATCATTTTGTAAGAAAAGAAAAAAACACCCCTTCATCTTTGCGTGTAACGAGTAACATCTATAAATTCATCCATCCATTCACACAAACTTTCAAATTTTAATACATAATCCCCTTTATTCATAAACGTTTCTTAAAGTTAACTAGTGATTAGCGATTGTTTAACCATACATTTTAGACGTTTGCACGTCACTTAACTGGTGTTTAAGGGGTTAACTTAGGAGGGGAATATTAGTAGAACTTACCAAAGTTGGTTGTAGTGGAGCCAAAAGTTGGTTTTTGGAACATTATGAAGAGTTTTCCTTGCTGGTTTTCCTTATAATTAATTCACTTTTCAGTTCACTTATAATCTATTTTAAAAGTTCACCATCATTTTCTGTAACAAAAGAAAAATGTTATTGAATGATAAATGATCATTTTGTAAGTAGAATTGTTCGGACGCCATCATCATCATCATCATCAACCATTTATCGTCCCACTGCTGGGCACAGGTCTCCTCTCATACAGAGAAGAATTGAGCGTAATCACCACGCTTGCTCAATGCGGGTTGGCGATTTCAGACTTAAAGTCCAAGTTTCCTCAAGATGTTTTCCTTCACCTTTAATCAGTCATTGGTGTTGCCTGACCAAAAGTTACATTGGTACTTGCCTGACCTAGAATCGAACCCGCACACTCATACTTGAGAGGCTGGTGTTTTAACCACTATGCCACCACGAATTTCTATAGCCACTAGGCCATCATGACTTCGGACGCCAGCAGCAGAGTAATTGGGTATTTCGGGAGGTTTCTGTTCTGGATAAGGCTGGAGGAAAGGCCAGAGTGTGCAGCATACGTAGAGGTCTGCCGGCTTATTTTTTGTTTAAACTGCCCCACACTAGGAATTACTCCTGTGTCGTGGCTGCGTTTACAAACATATAAACACACATACACAAACAGCCAGACCCGGAACAACTACTAGTGGGTCATACAAATTTTGTCCCATGCGGGGATCGAACCCGCGACCCACAGTGCAGCAATAGGGATGTATCTAAGGTATGAAAATCAAAAAAATAATTAGTCAGTCTTATAGATAATACTACTAAGATATAGCGTATTAAAGTTACGGAGTGGGGGCTAATTACGTCACGCCGTGGTATATTTTGTACGACGGCGTGACGTCATGCGACATTTCAAATCAATATATCTTCCTAAGTATTTGAATGAAAGAAAAAATAAAAAATACGTGTTGAATATTTTTTACAAATCTCTCCGATGGACATTAAATTATTTTTTAGGATACAACCCAATTGATGGCTCAGCCACTACTCCTACGCTTTGGCGGGCACCGGCGTGTATTCGCCGCGGCGGCGATTTCTCAACACACAAGCTTTAGCGGCGAGTTTCATTTTAGCGGTGAGTTTCATTTTAGCGGTGAGTTTCAATTTGACAGTTCAACAATATACATTGCGTTATTTACGTTGTTGAGAGGCACATTTTTCGAAAATATGGAGCAATGGATTAATAATACGGTTCAAAATGATTCCAACTGACAGTAACAGTATGTTACGTTATTAGGGTGTTAGTCAAAGTGCATGGTAAGACGTCACCTCCTTCTACGAAACAGTAATGCTCAGAAAGGAGGAGGCGGAGGCATGAGGGAGAGGCAATCTCTGCGCCCTTCTTCTTCAGCCTATGGATGTCCACTGCTGGACAAAGGCCTCCCCCAAGGCTTTCCACGCTGACCGGTCTTGTGCTGCCCGCATCCATCGGCTTCCCGCGACCTTCACCAGGTCATCGGTCCACCTTGTTGGGGGCCTCCCTACGCTGCGCCTTCCAGTACGTGGTCGCCACTCCAGAACCTTACTGCCCCATCGGCCATCGGTTCTACGAGCAATGTGCCCTGTCCACTGCCACTTAAGTTTAGCGACTTGCAGAGCTATGTCGGTGACTTTGGTTCTTCTGCGGATCTCCTCATTTCTGATTCGATCACGCAGAGAAACTCCGAGCATAGCTCTTTCCATTCCCCTTTGCGTGACTCTGAGCTTTCGTATGAGACCCATTGTGTGTGACCACGTTTCAGTTCCGTAAGTCATCACTGGCAACACACACTGGTCAAAGACTTTAGTCTTGAGACACTGTGGTATCTTGGACGACGAGAAGATACGACCTCTGTGCCCTTAGCCCACCCATATTCCTTACACGGGTGGCTTTTAGTCAGTAGAAGTCTGACACGCCCTTCCGCTCCGCCCAGAGCAGGAGACGTCATTTGATGACTAATTACGTAAGACACTATTAGTACTCGTAGTAATGGGTTTCAGTTTGACAATTCAACGTTATTTACGTAGTTGAGGAGACACATTCTTCTAACATGGAGTAATGGATGAGAAATATGCTTCAAAATGATTCAAATGTTCGGTGATAGGCCATAACATCGGCTGCCGGCAGAAGTTACTACCCACCAGACAAAGCCTTGCCGCTAAGCGATTTGTCGTGTTCCGGCATGATGTCTGGTGAAGCCGTACGGAGGACGGGTCTGAGCAGTTGTGTTGCGATGTGTGCCGGGTACGATGCGCCTAATGTTGTTGTGTTGGAAGTTTGGTCGTGAAGGGTCTTCAGATCAGTCTCCCTTTGGCGCAGCATCGTTGGTTGTGTTGTTGGGTTTAACATTGCATCACCTCGCTCAACTGCAATCTTCCTTCCTAGTCGCTCAGTATTTCTGAGTGAATAGGCTCTTAATAAACTAGCGCGCTTTACCATCAACGATCGCATCACTGCTTACCATCAGGCGGGATTGCGGTCAAGCGCTTGTTTATAAATATTAAAAAAAAAAGTCAAGCTTTTCGATCACTGGTTGTAGTTTTTTTTTTCTATACGGGCATCTAACCCTCGGCATTGTAAAAGTACATTTAATTACCTACGCAGTTAACATGACGTGGAATGACGTCAGAGTGATACGATTTCATTTGATACAAATCTACTACGTTTATCGACATATGCGCATTAGGTATAAAGGGGTAAGCGTTGGCTTAGCTCTTTATTTATAAACGATACTCAAATTAAAGTAATTATTAGGAAGATCTATAATACCCAAGGGGGATAAGTAACCAGGTCTCAGTGTAATCAGATAAATACCTTAATAAGATTTTTTTTAAATTATAAGATAGGGCTTGATTGCAATCCCACCTGATGGTAAGCAGTAATGCAATCGTTGATGGTAAAACGCGCTAGTTTACTAAGAACTTATTCACTCAAAAAACTGAATGAATATGAAAGAAGGTGACAGTTGAGTGAGGTGATGCAATGTAACCCAACAACACGACCAACAATGCTGCGACAGAGGGACATATGGCACAACATTTGGCGCATCGTACCCGGCAGACATCGCAAAACAACTGCTCAGACCCGTCCTCCGTACGGCTTCACGAGACATCGCAACACGACCAATCGCTAATAATTAAAACTATAATAAATAAACTAAAATATACCATGAAGAATGAGAATAACTTACTTGTAGATCATAAATAACAATTTAAAGTTACTTTTTTTTTAAATATTGGAACTGGACAATGCTTTTTTTTAAGTTTTAACGTTCTTTTTTTTACTTTCTTCAACAAATTTTTGAAATTTCAGCTATCTTTTTGAGAAAACAATGAACTTTTTTAAAAAAAAATTATCACCAATGTTTTTTTTTTTTTTTTGAGCAAAACTATTTTTAACTTTTTTTTAAGGTGTGTGTTTTGAAATTTAATGTGTATAATTTCAACCTCATAAAACGTTTTCTGTTAAAACAACCAGCATCACGGCGTGATTTGGTCGTACTGAACAAAATTTGCGTCAGACAACGCATTTATACTGTCCACTTTTCCTTATAATGAAATGTTGTGCAACATTCAAAACGTGTGCAAAATGATAAAACACAAACCCTTGATATGAAATTAATATTAATAAACTTACGTATCAAAACCTCTTTTCTTATTGATTTCGTATGCATAGACTAAATAAATATAAATGATAAAGTTTAAAAAAAAGAGAAACAGAGTTCGAAATTCGAAAGCTATTAAGTATTGCGTAATCGTTTGAAAACATTGTGCAATCATTTCTTAGAACTTTACATACATAAGAATGCTATGTATTATATAAGATGTGTTTATAAACAATGTATATAGTTCAAGGCTATTTTTTGTTTTGTTAAGTGTAAAATTGGGCCGTCTGCCTATTTCTAGGTGAGTCCAAGGTGACGCGCCTAATATCTTCTGATTAGAAGATATAATAAAGATTAGGCACTTTATCTATATATTATAGAACAAAGTCACTTTCTCTTTCCCTATGTCCCTTTGGATGATTAAATCTTTAGAACTACGCAACGGATTCTGATGCGTTTTTTTTTTAAAGATATAGTGATTAAAGAGGGAAGGTTTTTATGTACCTACCTATAATAACATGCATTAAATTTTGGCAAGGCAATAGCAAATTAAGAGCGCACTATCAGAAGATTGCATAGTCACTGGTAGAACTTAGACTAAAGGACGATGATAGGTATTTCTAGCTAGCTGCGTCCGGGTTTTCACCCGCACAAGAGTCGAATCCGTGGGAATATTGGGATGAAAAGTATCCTGTGTTATTCCTGGTTATAAAACGTCGTCGTAAAACGTTACGATGCGTTACACGGGCGGGAGGGGATCTTTCTTAAAACACGTTACCTAACATTGTGTGTAAAAACTATTACATAACTTTTTACGACTTTAGGATAAAATTGATTACTAAAAGTGTTACGTAACGTTTAGAGAAGGGGAGGGGGCGTACAGAAAAATGTTACGATGCGTTACAAGGGGGAAGGGGGTCAAAAGTCTTCAAAAGTTGCGTTACTTAATACTTGAACGCTCCCTAAGATGCCGTTTCTTATATAACGAAAATTCAATGAAATATATAATATATTAATTTTCAAATTCTCTTAAAAGCCAGCCATACACTCGTCGAGTGGCCTAGGACGCCGCAAGAATAGGCGGAAGGGACGTAGAATGGCGAAATTACTCGTCCCCACATTTTCGGTTGTTCGGTAGTTGATAAATCACATGCCTTGTATAGACGGGCGAGACCTCGCTCTTGGCCGAGAGCTAGGTCTGGGGGCCTAGTATGAGTTTTCATACATATCGAGCGCGTTTGACTCAGCGATTGGCCCGCTTCAAGGTCGTAAGAACTCTCAACCAATGAGAGCGCCAAACGCGCTCGATATCGGCGATCGAGTTTCGTATTGGAAACTCATACTAGGCCGGTATGTACGTACGAGAACAGTACACGAAACTGTCGAATTTTGCCATTCAGCCTTGAACGTTAACGCTTCACAAAACAAAACAAAGCCACTTTCCTTTCCCTATGTCCCTTTGTAAGATTAATTTTTTTAAACTGAGCAACGGATTTTGTTGCGTTTTTTTAAATTATAGAGTGATAGAGTGATTATTGAATTAGATTTAGTTCGATCCCCGGCCAGGTCATGATGGAAAACGATCTTTTCCTGATTGGCCTGGGTCTTGGCTGTTTATCTATATATGTATTTATTATAAATATAGTATCGTAACACAAGTCTCGAACTTACTTTGCGGCAAACTCAATCTGTGTGATTTGTTCGTATATATTTATTATTTTATTTAAAGAGGAAGGTTTATACATATGTAATAATAATAACATCCATTAAATTTTGGAGAAATACTATTATTTTTGAGGTTTCTAATGTGTCGTCGTAAATAATTAATTTTTTCCGCAATGCACAATGAATCGCAGGCTGAACCCTACGAGATTTATCAAAATAATATACATAAATATTGTGGTTTAAAAACAAAGCCCGCGATGGTATATGTCCATCTCTAATGGATATCAAACAATAACTGCTGCGCTCTTGCAGCTTGCAGCCATACTTAACAGCTTGACGCTGCCACTGATAACTTAATTTACCTTATCTGTTAGAGCAGTTGTTCTCAATAAAGCAAAGTAAGCGTGCGCGACGTGGAATGAAGAACGCGGGCGGAGGTAACTGTGCGGAAGAAGTCGACAGCTCGGATAGTCAATGTATGCTCGGTGACTGCTTGATCGCATAATGAAATTTCACCATGCCATCAACCGTCCAAAATAGTTGCAACTGCAAGAGCAGTAGGCCTAGTATGAGTTTTCATTACGAAACTCGATCGTCGATATCGAGCGCGTTTGATTCAGCGATTGGCCCGCTTCAAGGTCGTAATAACTCTCAACCAATGAGAGGGCCAAACGCGCTCGATATCGACGGTCGAGTTTCGTATTAAAAACTCGTACTAGGCCTACTGTTTGTGTAAGCATGTACGTAGAAAGCAATAGTTTACTATGCTGCTTGAAGCAGTCCGTGTATAGCCGGCTAAAATTGTCCATTAATTTGTTAAGATAATTAACTAAAGGTAAACAAAAACACACACATAGCTTAATTAACCAACTAAATGTAAAGTGGACTCTTCAATGTAGTTTAGCAATGTCATTAATGAATTATTATAATGCTACTTAATTAATATAATTATTCCAACTGATACTAATAGTATGTTGGCGGACCCCGGGCTCCAACGTGAAAGCCGCGGATGCAACTGGGACTAAACGTGAAGATGATGATGATATCTAATACTTAGTGTGTTATACAAATTATACAATTATCATGTTTAATTGGTTAACAAAGTCACAGTAAACAGAACAATAAATCTCTAAAGCCCCCCGCCGACTTATTAGCCTACTCTCGAAAATATTAAAAGTAACAACCATGGGGTTGTTACTTTTAATATTTTCGAACAAGCAGCACTTGGTCTAAATGTATGTAATAAAAAGCATATTGTGGAGGAATGAGGAACAGGGAGTAAAGTTCACTCATCCTCCATAGAAAAGGGAGAATCCTCCGACTAGACTGGTTGTCTGGCGGGCCACTTTGCACGCCGGTTTATGTGGTGAACTTGTATGCGTACTAGTTGCACAGAAAACTCTGATTGCGAGATGCAGGATTCCCGTTACGTCAGCATGACCGTTGTTCGCATGTTGCGTTGTAGGCACCGCTACAATAATATAATTAGAAAAAAGAAATGGTAATTTGCAATATTAATTTTTGTTAAATTGCTCTTATTACACTATACGCGACAAATTCGTTTATCTAAACGATATTTCGTACTCAATCCTCTGTTTTATAGTACAACTAGGCTTCTTAAAATAAACTATAGTTCTAAACATCAGTGGCGAAGGGTCCATACAAGACGATTCCCACCGGGTTACCTTTCAAAAATCAGTTCCATTTTCATACAAAAGTATTTACATTCTATTTCATTAACAAAGTATTATTAATCAAACGCCTGCGCGATTTACAATAGCAATAGTAATTCTTAGCAATATCCTAAGTATCACATTTCATTTTATAGTCGTAAATTAATCAGCGCTTCAATTTTTCGTACTTTACGTTGAAGGAAACTCGAGGAATCACGGCTTACCTCAGTCAACGACGGCGAAAAGAGAGAGCGTGTCAGACCATCTCTTTCTAATTCTCGCTAACCGTCGGTAAAACTTGATAAATATGAGGCTACTCGCGGGCGGCTTATAGTACTCTCCTCTACTCATTAGAAAGAGACAAATTAACCACGCCACTACGAGAAAGCGTTCTATACCTATGGTGCGTGAGTTTTTCGTTTGTTTTTAATATTTGTGTTATTTAAACTGTGACGGATTCTGTAAGGTAATTTAATCGCAGATTTGGTTAAATACTGTAGATTTTGTTTGTTATTATGGCTTTAATTCATATAGAGTGCTGTTACTGTTAATACGTCTTTGAAAGACGCATTTTCTCAAGTTTCGACTCTTTGCAGTTTAATTCTGACCCTCCCCATTTCAGTAGCTTCAGCTGAGCGGTCATTTTCTGCTTTAAAACGCATTCACACGCATGTGCGAAACTGCCAAAAAGAGCAGAGATTGTCCGATTTGGCTATCATGTCAATTGAAAAAAATTTGCTTAATAAAATGAAAAGTAATCCGAATTTTTATAACAACATTTTAGCTCATTTTGTTAAAAAAAAAAAACAGACGCATTGCATTAGAATATAAATAACGTTGTGATTGTGTATAATTTGCTTTATTTTTGCTTAATATTTTTGTTGGTTTTGGATCGGTGTTTGTGTGGTTCGGTTTTTAACACTTTATTATTTTTGTAATTTTTTATTTTATTTTTTCTTGACTCTTATTCCCTAACAATAGGTACTTAACTTAGTACTTACTAACAAGCATGCATGTGTGGTATAGAGATGCACGTCGAAAAAGGCTTTTCACAAAGCCGCTTTTATCATACTTGAAAGACATTGTTATGAAATCATCAGTCCTTTTTTGTACATATGGTGAAGGTGGGGCTTTTCATATTATTCTTACCTGAAAACCTCCTCCAAGATATCCTGCAGTAGGTAAGTGTTTAAGTGTTTATTTTTTTGGACCGGCTTCCCTTTGTCAAAATTTCACCCTTCGCCACTGCTAAACATAGTATTCAGGAAGTAAATTTTATACATTTATATGGAAAAATGTGACTCGGATATGCTTTCAATAAAGCAAATAAACTGTGAAATAAACAATACCAATATCACATTTTCTAATAAGATTTAAATATAAGTAGGTACTTAGACACCAATGTCTGAAGATGAAGGAAAACATCTTGAGGTAACCTGGACTTTAAGTCTGAAATCACCAACCCACATTGAGCAAGCGTGGTGATTACGCTCAATCCTTCTCTGTATGAGAGGAGACCTATGCCCAGCAGTGGGACAGTAAAAAGGTTGATAATGAGATACTTGGGTACATTTCTGGTTCAGTAGGAACTATGAAAAATGATAAGTCCAGGTTTTTTAGGTAAGTGGCAGGCGACAGTTGACGAACGTGAGCGGTCAACTTACGCGCGTGCTCAGGGCCCACAGTCACGGGTCACAGCCCGTACTGCCGCCACCTTATTCCCCTGTATATTATGCCAGCGTGTGCGTGAAATCGCGTGTCGACATGGCGCGCGGCGCGCATGCTAACATTCAAGCCGAGAATGGCATGTTTGTATAAAGATGTTTTACTGTTCTGTTTACTGTGACAAAGTATTTGTTTACCTTTTAGTTAACTAACTGAGGATAGTAGCATCTGGAAACTGGAAGCCAATCAACATACTTAGTTGTGGGAAAAACATCTGAAGTGTTTTTATCAGTTGGAAAAGAGCTATGTACAGACGACAGTACATGAAGCTACTACAATCTACCCGATTTCTTTGTTCGGTTTTCAACTTACATATCTAAATCATTAAGGCTCAAGGTTCATTGGGAATATTTGACAGTTTCGAATAGCTTGACCTGCTGTCTTCCGTACCTTTTCTATATTACATTAAAAGATGTTTTTAGTTAGAATTCATTTTTGTAATGTTTGACATAATGTACAGAAAAACTACAATATATGTTATATATTCAAAGGACTATGTATGTATACACTACAATTCTCCCTACCTAGCTGCTACGGACCAGGGGTGCAGCAAGGAGCTGGTCGAAATGACAGCGCCAGACATCACCACGATCAGTACAAACCTCGTATTAAACTCTACGTAGCCACTGATCTTTCGGACTACTATCATTTGTTGCTTTGGCATTGGGCATTGATTTTCTTTATATCCCTTTAAAAACATAAAAACCAGTTGTGTGCATACTCCTCAGCCTAACATGATAAGGGCCCTCAGGGTTTAGCTTTCTCCTGAGGCGTGTCTTAAATATAAAGTATAGTACCTTTTCCAACTATGTTGAGATTGCCTGCCTACCTTACTCACATGCATGGATTAAGACACATATTTTATGTTTTTTTTTTCCTTTTTGGGAACAGCGCTTGGGTCAATTATTCTGGCAGTGTCATATAGTGACATCAGCACAGAAAAATGAGCCTCCAAATGTTGCATTTTGTGATACCATTACTTTTTTACTTTTTTTTATGAAGGTTATGTTTTAGCGCGAAAACGAAACTACACTTTAGTAAGAGAATGCGAGTTTTTTTTTTTATCAGGCCAAGGCCTATTGAGCAAAATTAACGTTTCTAATGTAACCCTAGTTTTAATGTTACCTAAACAGAGTTTTCAGGAAAAAAAAATAGAGTTATTTTAATTTTAACAAACTTGAAAACTGAAGAAAATATCACTGCAATTTGTTTGATTTTTCATTGGTATTGATAAAATAGCAAATAATTTAATAAGACATTCCAAAATATGACATATTAGGCGACCAAATTTAACGTTACGTAGGTCAAGTCTAGTAGTTTAAAAGAAATTATACATAGTCGCATTTTGTTCCAGCTGTAAGGTTATAAAACTATTTCATATCCCAGATATATCAGTAGGAAGTGATTTTTTCTTGTAATACCCACAAGATCATTGTAAAGAAAGTAAATAGTGTAGTCATGACACGAAAAAGTGTGTGTAAGCCGAAAGGCGGTTAAGTCGTTCAAATTGCTAGGTTTATACAAACACGCAAATATTAGTTGAAAAACGCAATACTTACAAGAAACAATACACTGAAAAACACGGAATCGGCACACGCCGACACTTCCTTGATGAAATTATACAGAAACACGGTTATTTTGTCACTTCTCTGCAAAATTCAGCGTATAAACACCACGCAAAATCACTGCACATTGACAAGACAAACCACCAAAGATAAGGTAGAAGTTTCAAGTTAGACCAAGGGTAAGAATTACTTTACTCTTTGGTATGAATTTATGAATGAAATAGCGGTAGACAGAAAAAATCGACTAATAATATCTCATTCAATCGGATTCAATGTAATTTCTCAGAAAATGCTTTCGTAAAAAAGAAGAGCGATAATTGTATTAATTCAAGACAATGAAGAGAAGTCAGTTATTTTTACTTTCAAATTTCAACAAAGTTTTGTTTTTGTTTGGGATGGGAAATCATCAAAAATGACCTCTCCCGCCTCGGGGCGGAGCGAAAGGGCGTGTCAGACTTTTACTGACTAAAACCCACCCGTGTTTCTTCACTTGCCTGTAGGCCAGGGAAACTTTTCTTTTTTAACCAAGTTACAATCCTGACCCAGGAGTCATCGGTCTTCATGGTGTGCTGACATCTCTTTGAGGCGCGTGAAACACAACGTACCGTCGACTCGGGCCTGGTCCTTACCGAGGCTTACCTTGGCCGAGAGGGCGTCTCCTGCGGCGGCTAGAAGTGTGAGGGCGCTGGGATTCCCGCTCCCTCACGCGCTCCGCCTCCTCCTTTGCTAGCATCACTGCTTCGCAGAAGGAGGTGACGGCCTGCCATGCACTCTCGCTCCAGACCATAGCCTGAACCAGGATCGGACGCGTGAGATCGCCGCCGATCGCAGGACACGGTGGTGCTCTACCGAAGCCGGGAAGACCTCCAACGTATGCTTCAACGTGTTCTCAGGGCGATCCACACAGTGGTAATACCCTGGCGTCTCTTTCCGCTTTATACGGAACAGGAACCTTCCGAAAGAGCCATTGCCGGTGAGGACTTGCGTCAGGCGAAAGGTGATGGTGCCGGGGAGACTCTCTAGCCACCCCTCAAAGAGGGGACACTTTAACTTATATAATTTATTGCACGTGAAACAATTTGGTTTTACAAAGGGTCGTTCAACTACAGATGCGGGCGAGGCGTTGTTAATGAACATATTTGGGGCCTGGGAGGAATCGCAAGATGCCCTTGGTAGTTTTTTGTGATTTGTCCAAGGCCTTTGACTGCGTACATCATGATACTCTTATTAGGAAATTGAACCATTACGGTTTATGGGACAGAGCTCTCGACCTTCTGACTTCTTACCTGAATAATCGAATTCAGAGGGTTGATGTTAATGGCAAGAGATCTGCAGGATCTGTAGTCACCATGGGCGTTCCGCAGGGCTCAATTCTAGGTCCTTTCTTGTTTCTAATTTAGATTAATGAACTACATCATCGCGTGAGGGATAATCACAACATAGTATTGTTTGCGAATGACACTTTTCTGATTTTTAAAGTCAAGCGTCAGCTAGCAAATTTCGACGAAGTTAACAATGCACTTTCTAAAGTTGTCCATTGGTTTAATGTAAATAAACTTCTTTTAAATGAAAAAAAAAAACTAAAGTCATTAAATTTTCTACGCTAAATGTCAGGCAGCTAAGTACCAATGTTCAACTGAATGGAGTAGAGTTGATCCCTGTCGAGTCGACAGTTTTCCTTGAATTAACTATTGACGCCAAGTTACAATGGGGTCCTCACGTTGAGAAGCTGTCGGGTAGACTCAGTTCCGTCGCCTTTCCTGTTAAGAAAATTAGACAGATAACTGATGTGGATACAGCCAGAATTGTTTATTTTAGTTATTTTCATAGTCTTATGACTTATGGGATTCTTCTCTGGGGAACTTGTGCGGACATCAATACCATCTTTGTTTTACAGAAAAGGGCTGTTCGAGCAATTTACAACCTTGGTCCTACTCTCTTAGAGACAAATTCAGAGAGGTGAACATTCTGACTGTAGCTTCACAATATATATTTGAAAATCTTATGTATGTACATAAAAATATATCGAAATTTTAAGAAAATAAGCGATATTCATAATATAAATACCAGGAACAAACACAATCTTGCTGTACATCACACTCGTCTCCACAGAATAGGCAACTTGTTCATGGGTCAATGAATATATATAATATATAACATACACTTTTACAACAAGCTTCAAATGCACATTCGAAACTTACCCATTAAGTGGGTGAAAGACGTGCGAGTAAGTACGTGGACTTGTGGCTCGACGACCTTTTTCACCTGTGTGTCACCTTAAATACGCGTACTTTAAAATTGCCGCGCAAGTTCGCCGGCGACCCAATCTGTTTGAAATCTTACTCGTAGTTTGGCACGGCTCGTACGTATGGCAGCGCTGCGAGCCGGGAGCCGCACATGTTCTTCATACAGCGGTTCAGACATGATGAAATAATAATGGAAATCTTCCATCTCTTCACGTAACTCTCTTACGCATGGGCGTACCCAGCTTCTGGCCTCTGGGGCAAGTCAGGCCTAGGGGTTGGCAAGTCAAGCCTAGTTGCAAGTTAGCCTAGGGGGGCAAGTCAAATTTTTTGAGCGCTATAGTCGGACACAGTTTTTTGGCAATTACACCGTGCATTTTGTTTGTATTACTGCGTGGTTTATTTAAAAGTTAGAGATAAGTCCTCATTTATACTTTGTTTACTAATCAGGGAGTTATTACATGTTCTGCGAGATTTCCAGCAGCGCAGGGGGCAGGCACTCCCCCTACCCCCCTCGGTACACCCATGCTCTTACTAAATTCACATACGATAAACGCTCTCTTTTATTAGTTTTTAAAATGTAGTATGATATAATTCCCAAATAATACAAAGCTTCTTCTCTCGACGACATCACGATATAGTATGAGCAAGCTTCACGTGTGTCACCGACGTTGAGCCGAGTAAGTTCACGATCTTAAAAACCGCGTACTTTAAGTTTGTACATCTATCAGTCACTTTAAACGATATAAAAACTATATAAAGGCCAAACTTTGCAAAAAGGGGTATTATAAAATCATACATTATTTAGAAGACAAAAAAAGCTTGGGACTGAGCTGCTCGTTCTGTTAAGTATTGTTATTAAGCAATATGCGTAATTATAACGTAAATTATTGTAAACATTTTCAGTTTCAATGTCTGGACTTGAAAAAAGACGATGATCCCTGAGTTTGTTTCGGCTATTTCTTCTCGGATGTAGTCAGTTAGGAAACGCCGGCTTCATCTAGTTTAAAAAAAAACATGACGTGTAAAAGTGGTCGGTGATCCTTCTTGCTTAATAAACGATTTCATTTCATTTCATTTCTATAAATTCGTGAAAATGGCTGTTTCAGAAACTAAAAATGTTTAAAGTAGGGCAGCACTAAATCTTACTAAGTACATGTGAGAGTAAACCCTTTATCAAGATATGTATGAGTTAGTTATTCGCTTAAGTGAAGATAGCAGGCTGATGACAGCAGTAGCGGAGACGTTATTAGTGACTCAGCTGACAATGAAAATACTTTTTAACGAAGAATATTTGGAATCAGATGATGAAAGCAGTTATTATGTTTAGAATACTTTTCATTGGTATAAACACGTTTAAAATATTATAATAAATATGTATGATTTTTTTTTTATTTGTAGTACTCATTTTAATTAAACGCCAGAGACCATAGATTTGTGTTTTCATTAAAACCGGTTTTGCTTCTTGTACAAAATAATGTGCTAGTATCAAAATGGCTATATGCACGACCGCAGCGCCCTCATTTATTTTCACGACTTTATAGACGGATTATACCACCGGCTGTCGAGGACATTACAAGCAATATGGTCAAATGTGTCATTCAGATCATGGACTGACTAACTTAACTTTAATTTGTCACTCGGTTTGCCATTTTGTGTGTTACAGTTTAGTCGATTATTATAAATGACGTGTTTTTTTTTTTTAGTTATAAATTTTCGTTTGTGGTATCATTACTAATGGCGGAAAAGCGGCAATCGTCGTCATAGTTGTTAAATTACATAGAAATGCTACGATGTCGAAAATGGATCGCCAATTGAATTCTAAAAAGGACAAGGAGACGATTTATGAGATATACAGAGCATGTCGTCTGTGTGGAGCTGGTGCCGGCTACAAAATGCCGATAATTCAGAACGTAGTCGACCTGGATGACAGCGATGTTGAACTGAAGCAAAAAGTTCGCGAATGTGTACAAATTGAGGTAAATAAAACAAACTACTTCATAACTGTGGGATTTACTCATATTTACAATCTATTGGATACTATTTCAGCCTTTCCCAATCATATCTTCTTGTAAATAATGGCATCAGAAAATATATTGTTTGTTGTCAAACAAATGAGTGAAAGTACGATAAAATTGGTGAAAACCTTTTAGAAAAGATTTCAATTTACTTTATTATTACTATTAATGAATTTAGAAAAGCACAGATGTGATATATTTATCGTCAGGCATCATTTTTGTTGCACGTCTAAAACTACTTGAAAAATAGGTTAACCAAAGATTGCATACTCAATTTTCTCATTAAAACTTCTCAAGATGTCTGCGGATAACAGCTAGCTTTAATTTATATTTGAAATTAGTACTTTCATATTGTAATCCGTTCTTGACACTGTCCACCATTATTTTCTATGGATTTCCTCTTAAATTCATCATCAGATTTGTCACATGCTTTCAATCTTTCTTATAAACTTATTTGTTTCTGTAAGCCCATTGGCAAAGGTTCTCAAACTCTTTCCAATTCCCTCCGTTCCATGCTCTATATTCAAATTAAAAGTTTTAGATGAGTTTTTAAGTCAAAAGAAACAATTTTAAGCTTAACAAATTTTAAGTTCCAAAATGAACTATGAACTATTTGTTCATCATCATCTCTTATTTTATTCATAAAAATGTACATTGTGTTGAACATTGTTTATATAATTAAAATAGAAATGGTTAAAAAAATGAAAAATGTCAAATTGGAATATAAATAAAACATGATCACAGACAAACATAACAAGTCAATCAATTATACATAAACAAATCTATACTATATATGTATAAAGCTGAAGAGTTTGTTTGTTTGAATGCGCTAATCTCGGGAACTACAGGTCCGATTTGAAAAATTCTTTTTGCATTGGATAGCCCATTAATCCAGGAAGGCTTTAGGCTATATAACATCACGCTGCAACCAATAGCAGCGGAGCATAACTAACTCCACACGAGTCGCTGGCGGCCGCTAGTGTCAGATATGACTACAAAAAAAAAAATGTCAATGTCAAATGGACATGAATTCTAATAATGAGTATAAACATCTTTCCAACAAGAAGGTTGTTAATTTATTTTTAAATAAATGACTATTATATATTAACAATTTGAAATCAGTTGATAACCTATTGAACAATTCAACTGCAGAAATCTAGATTCTGGAGCAATGCCTGACCCTGTTGAAAATTTGGTGACAACTCGTGTTTAAACTCCTTTCTTCTTATTCTTTCTCTTACATTACTTTCCTCTTGTGATTCATACCGATGAATATACTTAGCAAAGTAACAAAGAATAACCAATATCAAGGGTGTATCTGACATCGACGCACAAACAAGTACTGTGGATCCAGTACATGATTCTGAACCCTCCAGTGGTGGAATTTTTCATCGGCTTTTTCATGATTCATAAAAAAATATATGTATTTTTTTTCACTTCAGACCGTTCATAATTGCTATACTTTTATAACCCAATAAGATTATAAAGTAGTAATTAATTACACAAAAAAGCGCAATGAATACAAAACTCGAAAAACTATCTTATCGTCTGATTTAATAGATTTCACATCAGAGATCAACGTCATACCTCCAAACCTGCACGGCGGCACGCTTGTAACGTTCAAAGGCCGAGTCGACGCTTTTTTTTAAACACTGAATTCTGTAACCTTTCATTAAGAACATAAATTATTATCATAATTTTATTAGTGGCATGCGGTCTAGCCTTTCCGCGAAGTTTGCATTACGATGTCAGATACACCCAGTATATAAACTTGGTACTGTCATAATCTCTTTAGATGATTCTGTTTATGAGATCCTTACTAAAGTCCTTATAGCATGTTTCTGTAAGATGAACGCTTTCTGACAATTATAGTTGTAGCTGTTACCCCATAGTATGATGCTGTACCTCAATCTAGCTCCGATTAGCGCATAGTATATAGCATTTAGATGCTTTAAATCTAAAATATCTTTAAGGCTCCTGAGTGCATAACATGCTGTTCAAATTCAATCAAGCAACTCTGCCATCTCTTGCCATGCTGCTTTTGCAACATTCTGTCTATCTTCTCCGTCCTTTTTACATATCCAGTCCAATCCTAGCCACTTTCTGTCTATGTACTGATTTTTATTTTTTTCTTTTTTATTTCCTACCTATTAACTATATCAATTCTTTTTAAAGTAAATTTATTTTTGTATTACAAGAACGATTATTAACCAGTGAAATATAGACATTCGCTGGAACCTTGGTTTTTAGAAGCGAAGATCAGTAGGGTAATTATCACACATTATCAATTGCAATTGGTTTCATTTTGACCATTCAAGAACATTCTTTACTTTATTTACATTGTCAGGTAGACAGTGAGCAGTGACATTTTTCAAACATATGGAGCACTAGCTTTCCGTCCGTGGCTTCGCACGCCTTAACTTCGGTTATATCGCGCTTTTTAGATTTCTCTCGAGAATATAGTGTCACCATTGTGTGGATCGCCCTGAGGACACGGTGGAGCATACTGTGGAAGTCTGCCCGGTTTGGTTAGAGCACCGCCGTGTCCTCGTAGCGGCGATCTCTAGCGTCCGACCCTGGTCCAGGCTATGGTCTGGAGCGAGAGTGCATGGCCGGCCGTCACCTCCTTCAGCGAAGCAGTGATGCTGGCAAAGGAGGAGGCGGATATACTTAGAAAGTAAATACAGGGTGTATCTGACATCGTAACGCAAACTTCGCGAAAAGGCTAGACTGCATGCCACTTATAAAATTACTAGCTTTCCGCCCGCGGCTTCGCTCGCGTGGAGATCGGATATATCGCGCTTTTAGATTTCCCTCGTGAATATAATTTTTTTTTTGGGATAAAAAGTACCCTATTATTTAATCCGGACTTCTAACTTTACGTCTGCAAAATTTCAAAGCAATCTGTTCAGGAGTTACGGCGTGAAAGTGGTACAAACAAACTCACTTTCCGATGTATAATATTAGTAAGGATATATTTGGTGTACACATACAAATATTCCAGTAATCTCCCTTGGGAACTTGATATTTTTTTAGGACCAAAAGTAGCCTATGTTACTCTCCATCTTTTCAACTAACTGTATGCCAAAATCAGGTCGATTGATTGCTTAGCTACGGCTTGAAGGAAGGACAAACAAACAAACAAACACACTTTCACATTTATAATATTAGTATGGATAATATTAGTATGGATTGGACTAGCAATTTGCTTCGAAATGATTCCAACTAATAGTAATAGATCATCCTGATTGGAGTCAAAACTTTTATCGTTCAAATGCAACAATTTTGAAGGGAGTGAAATAAATGATAATCTGATGGTGCTAAATCAGGGCTATAGAGTTAGCAGTTCACAATTGAGCTCTATTAATTTTTGACCAGTCATGAAAAACTGGGTTGTGGAGGTCAGACTGGAATCCAACTCCAATATAGTTGGCAAAAATAGGCTAGGATAATGATCATCATCATTATCTCAGCGTTAATCCCAGTCGCATCCGTAGCTTTTTCAGCTTTGGAGTCTGGGGTCAGCTTTACCAGTCTAACTGCTGATTTTTGGCTAAACATCGATATTTTACGTGAAGCGACTGACGTCTGACCTCCACAACCAGAAAGCGACATCGAAGCATTGCAGTTAGACCAATTGTTGAACTTTTGAGGATTCCAACAACCCGTAACGAGTGCCATTAAATGTTCGTATGGCAACCGGGACCAACGGCTTAACGTGCTTTCCGAGGCACGACCAGACCAGTGCAAATATTCATATTCATGCATACAAATATTTGCACTGAGGCTAGGATAATGATGATGATGTTTTTTGTTCAGGTACACCAAGATGATAAAATGCCCCCTCTCATCTGTGAGCTGTGTGTGGATAAGGTGAACGACTTCTACGAGTTCCTGGAGATGTGTCGACAGACGAACAAACGGACGCGACTGCGGCTAGGCCTGCCTCCGCAGTCCATGCCTAAAGGAGCGGTAAGCATTCTAGTTACTTATCAGCAATCTGCTGTTCTCCTCAGTTCAGTTCTTTATACAGGGTGTCTGACATCGTAACGCAAACTTCGGGAAAAGGCTAGACCGCATGCCACTAATAAAATTATGATAGTCATTTATGTCGTTAATGAACGGTTATAGAAATCACAGTGTTTAAAAAGAAGTATCAGTTCGACCCTTGAACGTTGCAAGCGTGCCGCCGTGCGGGTTTGTAGGTATGACGTTGATCCCTGTTGTGAACTCTATTAAATCAGCTGATAGGATAGTTTTCGAGTTTTGTTCACATTGCTCTTTTTGTGTAATTAGCGAATTCATTAATTTTTACTTTAAAATCTTATTGGGTTATAAAAATTTTGCAATTATGAACGGTGTAAAGTGAAAAAAAAGTATGTTTTTTTTTTAAATCTTGAAAAAGCCGATGAAAAATTCCACCACTGGGGGTTCAGAATCATGTACTAGATCCATGGTACTCGTTTGTGCGTCGATGTCAGATACACTCTTTGTGTATATTATTATTATTTTGATATGATTTAATACAAAAAAAAGATAGTTATTGATAACGAAAGATGTTTTTTTTTTTAAATAATTATAAACTAGCGCTTGACCGTAATCCCGCCTGATGGTAACCAGTGATGCGATCGTTGATGGTAAAGCGCGCTAGTTTATTAAGAGCCTATTCACTCAGAAAAACTGATCGAATAGGAAGGAAGACGGCAGTTGAGCGAGGTGATGCAATGTTAAACCCAACAACACGACCAACGATGCTGCGCCAAAGGCAACACATTTGTTGTGTTGCCTTTGGCGCAGCATCGTCTTAGACGTATCGTACCCGGCATACATCGCAGCACAACTGCACAGACCCGTCCTCCGCACGGCTTCACCAGACATCATGCCGGAACACGACAAATCGCTTGAGAGCAAGACTTTGTCTGGTGGGTGGTAACTTCTGCCGGCAGTCGATATTATGGCCTACCACCGAGCGATATAGATTCTTTACTTTAAAATACTGGACACGTGTTTCGGGTTTCGTATATAAAAAAAATAATGTTGTATATACAGGGTGTATCTGACTTCGTAACGCAAACTTCGCGAAAATTCATCGCATGCCAAATTTCATCGAAATCGCTTGAGAGGTTACTTTCGCAGTTATAATATTAGTGTGGATTTCCAGCCGGACGCTGGTGAATGTATCCTCGGTCTCACGGAGCCGGTATTCGTCAATGAAGATTCAGATGGGGAGCCACTTTCCAAGCAGAAGAAACTGAATCCCAAGGTCAAAATCAAGAGAGAGCCGGAGCTGAAAGTCCAGGTATACATGCTCCGAAGAGCATTTAGAGGCATTTAGAAAAATGGAGCCTTATTTTTTGAGACTTTTGAAGGAACACTACTTGTCATTATGATCATGTTCAACAAACACTTTTCGCTAATTTATCTGTTTACTTGTTATGTACGACAGCCTCCGTGGCGTAGCGGTAGCAAACAATTGGCCATATAAGAAGGCTCAAAGTCACTCAAAGGGCAATGGAGAGGGCTATGCTTGGGGTTACACTGCGCGATCGAATCAGGAATGAGGAGATCCGCAGAAGAACGAGAGTAGCCGACATAGCCCGAAGAATTGCAACACTAAAGTGGCAGTGGTGTGGGCACATTGCCCCTGGGCCCGATGCCCGATGGGGCCGTCGGGTTCTAGAGTGGCGACCACACAGCGTGGGTAGGCCCCCGAAAAAGTGGACCGACGACCTGGTGAAGGTCGCGGGACACCGCTGGATGCGGGAGGCACAGGAGCGGTCGTCGTGAAGAACCTTGGGAGAGGCCTATGTCCAGCAGTGGACGTCTTTCGGCTGAAATGATAATGAATGATGAAAGCGCCTGATGGGGTTCGAACCTATGACGTACAACCTCTAAGTCGCAACCGATACCATTAGGCCACCGTTGCTCAAATACTTTACTAAAATGTCGTATTTTAATCGCCAACAGCTGGAAAGCAAAATATTAACTACTAACTCCCGGGCCAGCCGCTTCAGCAAGCGAGCGCCCACTCCGCCCCGGATAACGCGTCATCGCGCCAACTCAAAAGACGACAAAGTTCCAGTCAATCATTTGAAGGTAAGAATAATCGATAAGTTATTATAAAATATACTTTTTAAGGGTTCCGTAATTAATAAAACCGGTATCCTATTACTTGTAAGGAAAGCACCAAACTTGGGAATCAAATATTGCGTTGATTTTTGTATATGTTGTGGAGTAGTCTCCCCTCGATTACTATACTTGTGCCAAATTGGATAAAGAGTACAGGTAAACAAACCAATTTACAGTTATCACAAGTCACATTTTACAAATGTCCTATTATTTACATGATTATTGCCTTTTACATGTTAAATTTTTATTAACAATTAATATTGCAGCATAGTTAACTAGAATCACTCAAATAACATATATTTTAACACGCTATTTCAATACAATTTTGCACATTTTAACAACTTTTCAAATCAACCGCATTACACATTAAAATACTTCCAAGTGTAGGGCTTGTGTTTTGTTGTTTCATTGAATAATATACATACACTTCTCAAAAATTTAACTTATTAGGAAATTACCTAAAACTTAATTATTTAAATTAAATTAAATTACATGTGTGTCATACTTAGTTAAGCATCCATTACAAATCATAAACATCTAACTATAAATAAACTTTTTACATTAGTAGGAAGTAAGATTATTACATGTATGAAAATTGAATCATCTATCTAGAAAAGGTTCTTGACATTTACCTTTTAGGTAAACAAGTAGTTTGTTTACCGCTATTCTTTATCGAATTTGGTTCGTGTATAGGTAGCATGGTAAGACCCACTTCACTTTCATTTTCGAGAAAAAATAATTTTAACATTAAGTCCACTCGACTTTTTGTTTCCAATTTTTTCTTAATTAAATAGAAAGAATAAGATGGTCTTAAATTTAATTAATTTAGAAAACAAGAGACTCGGGGTCAATGTAAATAAGTTTAAGATTTTTTTTTCATTTTTCTTTTTTTTTAGAGTGGTTTAAGTATTTTTCGAATAAAGTTTTTGAATAAATTATATTATTTCTTACAGGAGAAACCTAAGTCATCCCCCAAAGTCAGTCAAAGTACAAAGGTTCCTCCAAAATCCATTTTGAAGAAGGAAATAAAGGTATGAATAATCCATATTTTTGTTAAAATCAAAGTCAAGTATTCAGATTAGGCTGAGAATCAACACTTTTTGAATGCCTATATTACACAAGACAGTCCCCCAAAACGCCCGCCTTTCGTCACTTACTAGTAGTTTCGCTGTAAAGAAGAAGTGGCGGAACAAACTCCCCATAGTACAGCTATTAATTAGATTTCTTTTAATTTTTCCATATCACGTATTGGCTGCTGGTGCTTTAACCACTAGGCCACTATGACTTACATATTATGCTCATCATCAACCTTTTTTATCGTCCCACTGCTGGGCACAGGTCTCCTCTCATACAGAGAAGGATTGTGCGTAATCACCACGCTTGCTCAGTGCGGGTTGGCGATTTCAGACTTGAAAGTCCAGGTTTTCCTCAAGATGTTTCCTTGTTGGTTACATATTATGATAATTGTGATTAATTCCAGATCCCACTCCAGAATGATGACAATTCTTTGCTAATGCCGCGACTGAAGCGCTCCAGAGATAAGGAGCCAGTCAAATTGCCGACGCCGAAAAGAGTCAAGTATGTACTAGTAATATTGTTACGTAGGGTACTAAAATTACGTTACGTTACGGGTTACGACGTTTATTGGCAGCGAAGGTACAGTCGATGATTACGACGTAGAACGTGTCGCGATGGACCTCGGCGGCGAGGTCGGAAGGTCGGTTATGGGGTCGTCAGGGTCGGTGAGGGCGTGCCTAGGTCGGCGAAGCTTACTGATTTTGGAGGGGATGTATTTTGCTGTCACGACAACCAGAGGGTTGTGATGTTCAGCGGCTGTGTCAAAGAAACATTTGGAAAGGAGTTTCATGAATTGCTGGATAGTGGGGATTTTTTGGGATCTTGATGGAGGATCCTATTTGGGACGAATGACTGTGCGCTGGCGTCACGCAGCTTTATATAGGTCAGTTAACGTTCCAGATCTGTCTAGAAGTAATAATAATAATCATAATCATCAACCTTTTTTATCGTCCCACTGCTGGGTCTCCTCTCATACAGAGAAGGATTGAGCGTAATCACCACGCTTGCTCAATGCGCGTTGGCGATTTCAGACTTAAAGTCCAGGTTTCCTCAAGATGTTTCCCTCAGCTTGTAATCAGTCATTGGTGCCCAAGATATACTTAGAAAGTACATACAACTTTAGAAAAGTTACATTGGTACTTGCCTGACCTGGAATCGAACCCGCGCACTCAAACTTGAGAGGCTGGTGTTTTAACCACTAGGCCACCACGACTTAGAAGTAATAATAATAGCTCATAATTTCGAGTAAGTTCAGCAGGTACCTACAGTTACTTCACCGGAGGCGAGTTTCTATTAATTTCTATTTTGACACTTCGTTGACAATATTGACGAAATATGTACCATTCGATAGGCCATCCTAGGTCTAGCAATGCGTTAGTTCTCAAGGTATGCCGCAGAAAAAAGCTGCGGAACGGGAGAGGGAGATCTCAACTCCCTTCCCGGGCCGCAGAAGACGCACCGGGCGCCGAGGAAGGGCGGATAACGCCTTCTTCCACCCCCCATGAATGGGTCCAGGGGCGAGGGACACTGGGAAGTCCCCGCCCCCCTATCGATGTACCCCGAGGCGGAGGCGCGTGCCTCAGAGGCAATGCACGGGGTAGTTTAACACCCCACTACCCCGTGCAGGAGGTGAGGCCCGGAAGGACCGGGCCAGCACGAGGGTGTGGGGCCGTGGAAGAATCCCGCGGCCCCACGCGTGCTTGTTATAGAAGGGACACCGGGGCGGTTTTAGTCGAGTCATCGGACATCCATTGAGGATTTTCACCCCGGAAATTTTATTTAGGTCTCAAGGTATAGGGTTTGTTGATGTTGGTTAAAGTTACGTACTGCATGTCGTGGTGATGCAATCGTTAATGGTAAAGCGCGCTAGTTTATTAAGAGCCTATTGACTCCAGCTTAACCGTCCATTACTCCTTCACTCATTATTCCTTCCATCGCAGGGAAGCGCTGGATGCAGGCCATGTCCAACCTTTCTTTTTGGAAATCCTTGGGAGAGACTTATGTCCAGCAGTGGACTTTATGTAGCTGAGATGATTATGATGATGATGTTGATATTGAACCTTCCCTTCTTCCTTACAGGATACAGACAAGAACACCACCACAACCACCGCCAAAGCCGTCGCCGAAATCATCACCACGTTTGGCCACCATGCAGGCGAAATCACCAAAAATATCACCAAAACGGGCGGCTTCACCGCCTCCCATGTACAAATGTTCGGTGTGCGGACAGACCAACAAAACCTCACAAGGAAATTTAAGTCATATGAAGGTGCACACTGTCGGATTCACTAGTCTGAGGTGAGTAGTTATTGAAATATATTGTATACAGTATGTTAAGAAAACCCTGTCCGACCCGTGAAGGTGTTGTTAGGTATCGATAACTGATTCTACTAATGGATTCAAAACCTGGCTAGACTTAAAAAAAATCCCCCTAAAAAAATAAATATTATTTCGCAAAAAAGGTAACTTAATAAATTTGCGTTAAGCACCCTTCCGCGGGCGGCGGGCGGCAGGGCACGCGGCACATGGTCACATCGCTATTCGCTCATAATAATACCGGTGTTGTCACTTTTTTAAAAATTACCAAATTTCGGGGAAGTTGGAATTAATTCGCGGGAAAAAAAGATTATTTCAAAATTAATTTGTATTGGTACTATGATGATTACGTAAAATTTTATATTATATTTGGTCATGTGTTTACCTAACCTTTATTATCCTTATGGGTCGGACAGAGTGGTGCTGATAATACCACAATAAACGAAAACACGAACAATGCTGGTTCAATTTTGGACTATTGGCTTGTATGCTAAACAATAATTTAATGTCCATCGGATAGATTTATAAAAAAATATTGAACACGTATTTTTTATTTTTGTTTCATTCAAATACTTAGAAAGATACACTGATTTCAAATTTCGCATGACGTCACGCCGTTGTATAAAATATACCAGGAAGTGACGTAATTAGCCCCCACTCCGTAACTTTAATAAGCTATATCTCAGTAGTTTTTAGTAATTTCGACAAAATAAAAAATACGGGTCTTAATTTTTTTTGTTATCTATAAGACGGACTAATTATTTTTTTGATTTTCATACCTTGGATACATCCCTATTCTTAGGTGCTACCTAAATTGAAAAAAATAAAAGTGTTATGAAGATTGGAAAGAGTATTTTGACAACCGTTCTTTAGACAAAGGGATTTGGTACAATACTGTGCAGAGTCGGCCTTTTCGTGTGCCCTGGTTATAAACAATAATTTAACTAGAAAATTGGTTGTTACGGCTCATAGACTTAGATCTGGACACATTCCATGTAATAAGTTTGCGTTCATAAAGAAAAAAAAACGATGTCGCCTAAGTGGAGTGTGGAGTTGTCGAAGACTTACACCGCTTATTGATGGATTGTGTCTTGTACGAGTCTGGTAGAAATGACTTCTTCAGGGTCTTGAGGCTGACAGACTTGAAATAGGCACATTCCATAAAATCCTGGCACAACCAAATGGCGATGATGCGAAGAGTCTGTTTAGGTTCATGACTCAAATATGATAAATGTGTATTCAGGGTACGATGGGACTGACATACGCATTGCGATTATAAATTTCCCTAAACAAAAGTAGAAAAATGCTGGTTCATAGGAATAATCCTAAACCATAGAAAAAACCTAGCATCAAAAATAATAAAAAAAAATAAACATACTAAATCGTATAATATTGGAAACGGAATAGAACACTCTTTATAAATATTGGTTCACTGAACTCCGATCCAGTCCGGTCCTGTATCGACTTGCTTTTTGCCGCCATTATTATTAAAGTTTAGTACCGCTGGATGCAGCGGTTATTAACCTGTAAGGACTTATCACATGTACATCATGTAGAAAATGTGAAAAATGAAAAATAATTTCCTGTGACTAAACTAATGGACATATTTAGATGGTTTTTTATGGGTAGACTGAGAATGTGTTGAGGTACACGATGTTTAATTTATTGTCGTATTGTCAGCACCACTTTGTTTTTTTTTTCTTTTTTGTATGCGAATCCCGAAACACGTGTCCAGTATTTTTAAGTAAAGAATTTATGTACAAAATAAAAAAAAAAGTCATGGAAAACCACAAATTTATAAGCTTGTTATGTGAGTGTTTAAAAAAACTTTTTTTCGTTTGCAGATTGGCGTGCAACCCATGTGGGTTATGGTTCGTGACTGCAGAGGAAGCGTCTGGACATCACAGACAACATAGGAACAAATCTAAGCCCTATACTTGTCGAAGATGTGACGCAGATTTCATACATCTATCAGCTTATGACGAGTAAGGTTTTTTCCCAAGCTAAGTTTTTTTTACAGAACTATAATAGCAACAGGGAACATTACTTATATGTATTCACAGATGGCGCCATAAGCACATACAGTAAAGAAACCTCCATATTGCCCATTCAAATCAAATCATTTATTTAAAATAAACCAGTTACAGGCACTTTTGATTGTCAGAAGGTCGGTCAGTCAGTAAGGTGGAGCTAGTCGCCCATTCCAAAGAGTAGGTACCTATGGAGAAGAATGGGCAAGAAACTCCATGGACACTCTTTTAAATTATCAAGCTATTGATACAAATATTTGATTACATCATTCATTTTGAAATCAACCGTGTGAGAACGATGCAGAAACATATTGTACGCGAAGAGCGTCCATTATGGAAAACACACAAAAAAAGACTAACCCAACAAATAGATGCTTTACAGCAAGTACATTGTGCTCACACGTGTGCCATGCAATTATACAATACTAAGAAATTGAATGTACACAATGCAAAGATAGTTTTGTCCAAGGTTCAGCAGCTCCAACAGTGTTTCCAAATACTAAGTTTAGCTCCTGTGTAGCTGCACCAGTGCCGAATACCCCTGTCAGCGATGCAATTCCGTAACATACAATATGCTTGGCTACATAGTGTATACTGGCTTTGAGTAAAATTAGTCATCATTTCAGCGTTAATCCCAATCGCATCCGAAGCTTTCAGCTTTGGAGTCTGGGGTCCGCTGTACCAGTCTAACTGCTGATTTTGGCTAAACTTGTACATATCCTGTGTGAGTGACTATCGTCTGACCTCCACAACCCGAAGGCGATATCGAAGCATTGCAGTTAGACCAATTGTTAGACTTTTGAGGGTTCCAACAACCCATAACGACTGCCATTAGATGTTCGTATGGCAACCGGGACCAACGGCTTAACTTACTTTTCGAGGCACGACCACACTAGTGCAAATATTCATATTCATGCATACAAATATTTGCACTGCGCGGGGATGGAACCCGCACCTCCTTGCGTAGCGGCCGCGTCCGCTACCGCTACGCCACGGAGGGTGTCCAACCTAACCTTGTCGTACTGAGTTGATTAAAATGTAACTGGGTATTTACTATCTTGTGAATCTGTTAGGCACATCGCTCACTGGTCATTCCAGACTGGAGCAGGCCGTGGCTGCCTTGAGGCAGCTTTTCCCTCTCCAATCTAGGAGGACCAAACGCCTCCTACTGGAGGCTCTACGCGGGGTCATGCGGCTTATAATTATAAACTAGTGGTTACTTGGAAGTGCGGTCACTTCCGCGTGATGGTAAAGCGCGCTAGTTTATTAAGAGCCTATTCACTCAAAAATATTGAGTGAATAGGAAGGAAGATGGCAGTTGAGCGAGGTGATGCAATGTTAAACCAGAGGGAGATTGGTCTGGAGACCCTCCACGACAAACTCCCGACGAAACAACACTTGGTTCATCATACCCGGCACACATTGCAACACAACTGCTCAGACCCGTTCTCCGTACGGCTTCACCAGACATCATGCCGGAACACGACGAATCGCTTGGCGGCAACACTTTGTCTGTTGGGCGGTAACTTCTGCCGGCAACAGAGGAAATAATATTATGTATTATATGAGAAATTGATCCAATTGATTAATGTTTATTTAACATTATTTTTCCAGACATTTTGAGAACAATTCTTGCATACCGTTCAACGAGGTTCCTGATGTCAAATGTGAAGTGTGCTGGCATCTTTTCGCCACTAACAAACTCCTTGATCAACACAAGTGTCTAGGAGAAGACCATAGACCTGGAGGTGAGTGGACTTAAACTATACAATAGAAATATTACATTATTATAGTATTCAAACCAGAGGGCCTAGACAAAGTTCACACGCTTCGTAGCGTTTCCAAATCTACGACCGATAAAGAAGTAGCGTTATTATCGATAGAATGCTAGATAAAGTCACAAGTTAACGCCAATCGCTGATTCTATTCGTATCGGAGAAATCTTGCTCTGTGGTTAGCGATCATTCACTTAATCATTCGCTCTTCGACGACAAAAAAGAGACACTTGACGTTGAAAAAGCGCGCGCGGAGTTTATTTTGATAATTGTGATTTGTTTATATTTTAAGTGTTTGCGGTGTTTAATTGTAAAGGATATTAAAATGTAAGTACTTTGCAAGTTTCTAAATGTTACAGAACTAAAAGTTATTTAAAAATCATAATGATATTCATTATTTGCTGGATTTGAGTGACCAAATTTGTTTCAAGTTTGTTTATTAGTTTGTAAAAGCAATTTTAAAATCCTTCTTTTAAAGGATGGAGTTCTATTCATCCCGTTTTACGGTAATATCTAAAAATAGAAGTGCCACTTCAGGTCTCCCAAAGTGATAATGCGCATAGAAATCTTCGTCACTGTTCGGCAACGGTCGTATTCCTTCCTAACTGGATAGTTTGTCCTAGGTACACGTAACTGTCAACAACTTCGAGAACAGAGTCTCCAATCTTTATAGGAGTTTATAATTAATAAAAAAAAAATAAAAAAAAAAGAAACAAGAAGGAACAAAATAAGGAAAAAAGAATATTAGTTTAGCGGTGGCCTATTGATATCGGCTGCGACTTACCAGTTGTAGGTCGTAATATCGAATCCCATCAGGCGCCTTTACACTGTGTAAATTATTTCATTACCATTGCTTTTAAAACGGCGGAGGAAATATCTTGAGGAAACTGACATGTTCTAGAGGCAAAACTTGTAAGACATGTGACATGTACCAACCCGTACTGGGCACGTGTGGTAGATTACTGCCCACTCCTTCTCACTGAGAGGAGACCGGTGTCACAGGAGTGGGAACATTAAAGACCGATTTATGTATAAATGCGCCAACACTAATTCACAACATTATACAGGATGTATCTGTATCATCGTAACGCAAACTTCTCGAAAAGGCTAGACCGCATGCCACTAATAAAATTATGATAGTCATTTATGTCGTTAATGAACGGTTACAGAAATAACAGTGCTTAAAAAAATGTGTCGGCTCGGCCTTTGAACGTTGCAAGCGTGCCGCCGTGCGAGTTTGTAGGTATGACGTTGATCCCTGATGTGAACTCTATTAAATCAGCTGATAAGATAAATTTTCTAGTTTTGTTTTCATTGCGTTTTTTGTGTAATTAGCGAATTAATTAATTTTTACTTTAAAATCTTATTGGGTTATAAAAGTATAGTAATTATGAACGGTTTAAAGTGAAAAAAAAACTGCTTATTATTGTTTTTAAATCTGGAAAAAACCGACGAAAAGTTCCACCTGTGGGGGTTCAGAATCATGTACTGGATCCATGGTACTCGTTTGTGCGTCGATGTCACATACATTCTTTATATTTATTTATTTTGTCGCGATATTAACAAATACTAAAAAGCCACGGCTAGTATCTTTTTTTTAAAATTAGTTTTGTCTTTTCTCTTTTCGCAGGCAAATGCAGTAAATGCAAACGAAGTTACGCGTTGTTAAAGAATTTAAAGAAGCATGAACAAGCCTGTACTGCAAAGAAAAAAGGTAATGAAAGGCTACATACATACACTCACGCACACACGCATGCGTCACACACACATTTGTCGTCCTCCGTGGCGCAGCGGTCAACACGCCTGCCTGCGACGTGGATGCCCCGGGTTCGATCCCCGGCCAGGTCATGATGGAAAACGATCTTCTCCTGATTGGCCTGGGTCTTGAATGTTTATCTATACAGTATGTTAAGAAAACCCTGTCCGACCCATAAGAATACTAAAGGTTAGGTAAACACATGACCAAATATAATATAAAATTTTCATCATAGTACCAACACAAATGAATTTTGAAACAATCTTTTTTTCCCGCGAATTAATTCCGACTTCCCCGAAATTTGGTAATTTTTAAAAAAGTGACAACACCGGTATTATTATGAGCGAATAGCGATGTGACCACATGCCGCGTGCCCTGCCGCCCGTCGCCCGCGGAAGGGTGGTAACGCACATTTATTAAGTTACCTCTTTTTGCGAAATAATATTTATTTTATTAGCGGGATTTTTTTTTAAGTTTAGCCCGGTTTTGTATGCATTAGTAGAATCAGTTATCGATACCTAACAACACCTTCACGGGTCGGACAGGGTTTTCTTAACATACTGTATATATATCTATTATATAATACAGTATCGTTGAGTTAGTATCCCATAACACAAGTCTCGAACTTACTTTGGGGCTAGCTCAATCTGTGTGATTTGTCCGTATATATTTATTATTTACACAACCCTGAACACGCACTCCCAATACACTCAATACAGGCTTCTTTTAAGCGCGTTTAATTTACTCTTTTACTCTTGACTGCAATTCCGTCTGATGGTAGTCATGCAATCGTTGATGCTAGCCTTGAAGATACTTAAATTGTAGTCCGCCGGAAACAAAGCCGCTGGCAAATTGTTCCAGGCCCTCGATGTACGCGGTATAAAAGGCGAGGTGAAACGCTTCGTTCGGATCGTTGTGGTGTCAGCAACGTAAGGGTTGAAACTTGTACCGTCCGATGATGGAACTGTAGGCCTAGTATGGCGTCGGTATCGAGCGCATTTGCCTCAGCGATTGGCCCGCTTCAAGGTTGTAAGAACTTTCAACCAATGAGAGCGCCAAACGCGCTCGATATCGACGATCGAGTTTCGTATTGAATACTCATACTAGGCCTACTGAGATGGGGGAATTAAATTATGCAACTCCTTCGCACACTCCAAAATGCATCCTATAGAACACCGACCGACAGGCTGACTACTCTACGCATGTGCTCCAGGCTTTGGAGACCGTTCTGAGCTAAATCTGGGTCACCAATTAGCCTATAGGCACGCCTTTCCACTGAATCCAAAGTAGCCAGGTGGCATTATGTAGCACCAGCCCAAATGTGGCTGCAGTACTCCACACAAGAATGGACCTGTGTTTTGTAGTAAGACTAGAAGCTGTCCCGACCGGTAGGCCATAACATCGGCCGCCGGCAGAAGTTACCACCCACCAGACAAAGTCTTGCCGCCAAGCAATTTGTCGTGTTCCGGCATGATGTCTGGTGAAGCCGTACGGAGGACGGGTCTGAGCAGTTGTGTTGCGATGTGTGCCGGGTACGATGCGCCAAATGTTGTTGTGTTGGGAGTTTGGTCGTGGAGGGTCTTCAGATCAAACTCCCTTTGGCGCAGCATCGTTGGTCATGTTGTTGGGTTTAACATTGCATCACCTCGCTCAACTGCCGTCTTCCTTTCTATTCGCCCAGTTTTTCTGAGTGAATAGGCTCTTAATAAACTAGCGCGCTTTACCATCAACGATCGCATCACTGCTTACCATCAGGCGGGATTGCGGTCAAGTGCTAGTTTATAATTATTAAAAAAAAAAAAAAACGCCAAGTTTCCTGGGAGCTCATCTTGGCCCTGGACCCAATGAACTGCCCAAAGTTATGGTTAAGTTAATCTATTTTTTCTTACGGACAAAATAGGTGGATTACACATAAAGATTGGCACCCTTATTCATAAACGTTGCTTAAAATCGACTAGTGATAAGTGATTGTTTAACAATACATTTTAGACGTTTGCACGTCACTTAACTTTAATCATCCTTTATGAATAAACCTCTTAAACACTGTGGTGTTTATTCATAAACAATTATTAAAGTTAAGTAACGTGCAAACGTCAAAAACTTGTGGTCAAACAGTCGCTAATCACTAGTTAACTTTAAGCAATGTTTATGAATTAAGGGGTGGGTGTTTATTACGTTGCGTAGGTTAATAAAGATTCCATTGTTTAGACAAATACCCCCTTATTCATAAAAACTGCTTAAAGTTAACGAGTGGTTAGCGATTCTTTAGCTATACATTTTTTACCTTTTAACGTCACTTAACTTAAATCATCCTTTATGAATAAACACCACAGTGTTTAAGGGGTTCATTCATAATCGAAATCGAATCGTTTTAAAGTTGAGTGACCTGCAAGCGTCTAAAATGTATGTTTAAAAAATCGCTAATCACTAGTTAATTTTAAGCAGCGTTTATGAATAAGGGCGATGATATCTTTTTTTTTTCACAGGCGAATTAATAATGGACCCAGTGTTGGTAAGCAAGTTGAAGCCAATACAGATCAGAGTGTCCCGCTGTGATCCCTTGCTTTCGAATCATAAGCAAGAACACTATGACGTCTCCAATGTCACATCGGTAAGTTCCACTTATATTTATTTAGGATCTCCAACTACATGTAACAACAATATGTAAAGAAAACTCCGTCCGACAAATAAGCATAATAAAGGTTAGATAAACACATGACCGGTCAAATAAAATAAGAAATTTTATATAACCATCATAGTAACAATACTAATGAATTTTGAAATAATCTTTTTTTTTTTCACCTTCCCCAAAATTTGGTAATTTTTATTTGCCGCGTGCCCTGACCCCCCTCTGCCCGCGCATGTTTTACCTACCGCACATTTATTAATTTACCTCCTTTTGCGAAATAATATTTATTTTTTGGGGGATTTTTTTTTAAGTTTAACCCATCTTTGTAGGCATTAGTAGAATCAGTTATCGATACCTAACGATACTTTCACGGATCGGACAGGGTTTTCTTTACATATTGTATACATGTATGGTTGTATGAGGACTGCTCCTCATACAAAAGTATTTATCATCAGTATGCAAAACTTCAGTCATCCGTCCATAGAAATGGGAGGATCCTGCGACCGGACTGGTACCTGATAACTGGTACATGATATCGTCAATGATAGCATATACAGTATGTTAAGAAAACCCTGTCCGACCCATAAGGATAATAAAGGTTAGGTAAACACATGACCAAATATAATATAAAATTTTACGTAATCATCATAGTACCAATACAAATGAATTTTGAAATAATCTTTTTCTCCCGCGAATTAATTTCAACTTCCCCCAAATTTGGTAATTTTTAAAAAGTGACAACACCGGTATTATTATGGGCGAATAGCGATGCGACCACGTGCCGCGTGCCCTGCCGCCCGCCGTCCGCGGAATGGGGCATAGGTGTGCATAGCGCACATTTATTAAGTTACCTCTTTTTGCGAAATAATATTTATTTTTTTAGGGGGATTTTTTTTTTAAGATTAGCCCGGTTTTGTATGCATTAGTAGAATCAGTTATCGATACCTAACAACACCTTCACGGGTTGGACAGGGTTTTCTTAACATACTGTATATAACTTTAGCTCTGTCATATTAAGAAACTCCATAGAGTATCGAAGTGATCTAAAACAAGGCGATTAAAACAAGTCGTTTTTATCTCCAATACTTTAAATAACATCTAATGAAATTCCGTTTTCCATAGGACTTTGGCCTGGACAGTAAATGCGTGTATCCATATATATCGTCAGTTTCGCGTCTCCGAATCAAATCAGATCCTGACGAGCTCGACCGGATGGTGGACATAAAAGACGACATTAAAACCGAATTCTATATACAAGAAGATTATATTCACTGGGACTCTGAAGATGGTGAATCCGACGCAGAAGTAACTTGCAGCTCAGTTCAGAATACCAAGAAGGTTGATACTCTAGCCACTCTCACCCTAAAGACTCTTTTCTCCAAAAAATGCTTGGGTAAGGTTCCCAAGAAGAAAAGAAGAGTGAAGCAAGAGAAGAGTTTGTTTGACTCTCTTTTGGCTGAGACAGAAGAGGATGTGACCAGAGACATTAATAATATCATCGATAATTTGGGTGATGAGGAAGATATTAATGGGCAAGTTCAGAATGGTGTGGATGTAAGTCAGAATGGTGAGGAAGAGAAGAGTCTGGGTGTCAGTGACGATAAAGATATTGATGTTGGTAATGGAACCAGTGAAGACAGTGACAAAAATGCTGTGAAAGAGAAAAATAATGACAATGTCAGTATAACTGACAGTGATCAGTCAAAGATAAATGATAAAGCACAAAATGATAAATTAGGTGATGTGATTGACGGTAGTAATGAGAAAAATGATTCTTGCAACGAAGTGGTGTCAGAACAAGATGTAAAAAGTGCTTCGGTTAACTGTAATAGTGTATGCAATGATACGGACAGTTCAAATAATAAATTAAATAGTGATATTAATGAGGAGTCATCGCGGCTAGATAATATTAATAATGGTCATATAAATAATTTTAGTTTTGATTATGATGATGGGGTGGTATACAGTAAAAACGATTCTAAAGTAAATAACGATTCGTCATCTCTTAGTAGAGAACAGAATCAAAATGATGGTGATGATGGGAAATATGAAGATAAAAATAAAAAAATTAATTATGATACCAATCCAGATTCTAAAACTGTTAGTGATGACGGCGAGGGTTCACTCAAAGACAACGATGTAGTCGACAAAGAAACTATCGATAAATCTACATCACTATCAGAGCAAAATCCTAATATTGAAGATGATAAATCTCAGTCAAACGACCTCTCAGTCGATAATCTTAGTCAAGACTCAACTTCGCAGTTAAAAATGGATGACAGTAGCCAGCCGAATGAGGATGTCAATGAAAATGATTATAAAAACGCGATCAGTGTCATTGTTAATACTGAGAAGACTAAAATTTCAACAGAGTCTGAAGAATCAGAGGATTCTCGGCTCATGGCAGCCTTGGACGCGCAAATTGGGGATGGGAACGATAATTCTCGGGAAGAGAATAATGATAATTCTCAGGAACAGAATAATGATAATTCTCAAGAACAGATAAAAGAAAATTCTCGAGAACAGGTTAATGATAAAATTGCGTTAGATGATTTAATTACGTCTAAAAGTAGTGATATGGATATGATTCCTGAGGAATTTAGTTTTGATGCTTGAATTAAAAAAAAAAATTAAGTTTAAGTGCTATCGTTAAGAGCATGCGTTTCCGACATCTATCAGTGCGACTATTTTATTATGCTAATGTTACAGAGGTATGTTTTTTTTTTAAATATTTGTATCTAAGATTAGAGACCACACCCTCTAAGGCGTGTCGTTTACATGAGCTAGAGTTAAGGCGGCGTCAAATCAGTGGCGCCTCGCAATCTCAGTAAGCGCTCAGTAGCCGATAGCATCTTTGCTACAATTGTCTAAATACAGTTTAAATCCCCTGTTGTTATTACTGTTTCTGTGAAGTTTTTGCTTTTTTAAGTTTTATTTTAATTTTATTTTTTTTACATTTTCGACGGATTAGTGATGTCTCTTGGTTGCACCAACATACTCCTTCTTACTATGTCCATATGTATGAATTTAATTACAAAACGTCATGAATAAAATGACCTAGTATTATGACGCTTTATCATCAAAACGACCCTTTATTGTCATAAAAAAAAATGCAACTTATATATTTTTAACTTACTTCTCATTTTGTACAAACGGTGCCATCATAATGACGTCACAGAGCGAGGTGCATAGTTGACTCGCGCGAGCAGTAGTTGTCAGTTAGACACAGACAGCTCATAAGAGAGGCGACGTCAACTACACCGCCATTGTGGCCTCTTTTCGGTTGCAAACGTATTTATGTAGCTTAAATGTATGAAGGTGACATAGTCGCCTGCGCCTTGTCTATACATCACCCACGCCCCGACCGCGCCTTTTTTATTGTCTGGATGGAAAATCATCAAATGACCCCTCGTCGTGTCAGACTTTTACTGACTAAAACGCACCCGTGCGCCAGGGCCATAGTTTCTTTTTTAACCATCCCGCAATCTTGACCCAGGAGGCATCGTTCTTCGTGGACTTCATCTCTTAGTGTTGAAATCTCTTTGAGGCGCACGTGAAACACAACACGTCCTCGACTCGGGCCTGGTCCTTACCGCAGGCCCAGGCTCCAAGGAGCTCGATGTTGCCTCCCGACCAGGGCGTCTTACGCGGCGGCTGCTGGCGTGAGGGTACTGAGATTCCTACTCCCTTACGCGCTCCGCCTACTCCTTTGCCAGCATCACTGCTTCGTAGAAGGAGGTGACGGCCTGCCATACACTCTCACTCCGGACCATGGCCTGGACACGGGTCGGAAGCGAGAGACCGCCGCCACGAGGACACGGCGGAGGCCTACCCAAGCTGGGCAGACTTTCACCGTGTCCTCAGGTTTATCCCCACAGTGGTGACATCCTGGACCCCGACCCTGCCTTGGCTCACTAGTGAGCGACGCGTCTAACAGAGGGAGCCTTTGTTTCAGTGGACATTATAGGTTATACTATGTAGGAGAGTAATCTATGGACAGCCAGTACGCAATGAGAAAATAATTTTCAACCAGGAGAATAATACAGGTACCTATGAGAAACAGGGTATAAAGTCCACTCATCCTCCATAGAAAAGGGAGGATCCTCCGACCAGGAGGGTGTTATGTCTGGTGGGCACTTGCCCAACGGTTGATGTCTAGAAGTTGTACTCGTATGTATGCTAATTGCACAGTGAACTCTACTTGCGAGATGTAGAATTCGTGTGACGTCAGTATGACGCATTCTATGTGGCGTTTGTAGGTACCGATACATACTGCAGTGTACTGCCACCAGAGCGCAGTACTAGTAAGTGGAAGAGAAATAAGGCAATCGAAGCCTATCCCCCTTATTCATAAACGCTGTTTAAAGTTAACTAGTGATTAGCGATTGTTTACCTTTTAACGTCACTTAACCTTAATCATCCTTTATGAATAAACAGAACAGAGTTTAAGGGGTTTATTCATAAATGATGATTAAAGTTAAATGACGTGCAACCGTCTCAAATGCCTGTTTAAACAATCTCTAATCACTAGTTAATTTTACGCTGCCTTTATGAATAAGGGGGTATGTGTTAAAGATTACAATAGAATCCCGAGTATCCAGATGAAACAGAAACGCATCCTCTCGACGGTCGCACTTTAGTAATCCAGTATTTAGCTATCCTTCTCTAACCCATAATAAACTAGTACACTGGTATTCATATTATACAGGGTGTATCTGACATCATGCATGCCACTAATATAATTATGATAGTCATTTATGTCGTTAATGAACAGAATTCACAGTATTTAAAAAAAAGTGTCGGCTCGCCCTTTGAACGTTGCAAGCGTGCCGCCATGCGGGTTTTCAGGTATGACGTTGATCCCTGATGTGAACTCTATTAAATCAGCTGATAAGATAGTTTTTCAAGTTTTATTTTCATTGCGCTTTTTTGTGTAATTAGCGAATTAATTAATTTTTACTTTAAAATCGTATTCGGTTATAAAAGTATAGCAATTATGAACGGTCTGAAGTGAAAAAAATCATGTACTGGATCCATGGTACTCGTTTGTGCGTCGATGTCAGATACACTCTGTAGACAAAATGAAGGTATTTGATGTTCGCCATTTTGGCGCTGGCGACAATGTGAGCGTTCCTGGAACTAATGTTTCTTATAGATACAAACATACATAATCAGCCTAACTCCTGTAACACCCTTCTATCGGTGAGAGGAAGTGGGCAGTAATATACCACACGTGCCCAGTACGGGTTTTTACATGTCACATGTCTTACAAGTTTCGCCTCTAGGACATGCCGGTTTCCTCATCATGTATTCCATCACCGTTTTGTGAGCAGTGGTGATGAAATAATTTACACAAATTGAAGCGCCTGATGGGGTTTGAACTAGGGATGTTATGGATATGAAATTTCGGATACGGATTGGATACGGATTTAGGAATGATTATTATACCGGATACGGATAATAAATTATTTCGGATTATCCGTTAGTTTCGGTTACGGATATTAATTTTTTAAGGAGTTTCAAAAGTAAAATACAAATAGGTAATAAAGTATTTATTTAGTTTTTGGCAGGAATTTCAATCAGTCTGTGAGGTCGTCGTGAATCGGTAATTTCATCAAAAAATAACCAAACTGCACTCGACTTAGGACGCATTTTGTACAAGTTCAATCGATATCGTAACACAACACACTTGTCGAACTATTTGCTATTATAGAATTGGTCACAAGTCAGTTATTTACGGGAATGTTATGACGACAAAAGAAGAAAAAAAATCAAACAATGCGCGTAGCTTGTGTGTGAAAACAACTTGTCATAACGTGTCTCAATTAGGCTCCGCCCCTATCCGATACTATGCGAAACTTTTATTTCGGATTCGGTTACGGTTACGGAGCTCCCTAACATCTCTAGTTTGAATCTACGACCTACAGCTTTTAAGTCTCAGCCGATACCAGTAGGCCACGACTGCTTACTGTTTCTGATAGTCAGTTTTAAAAGATGGAGCATACTCTCATGATTAAATATTATAAATATAAACTATGAAAGTATAAATAAATAGTATAGTAGTAATCACAAAGTACATATTAAAATTAATAATGTTTTATCATACAGAGCGGTGCTGACAATACGACAATAAACGAAAACACGAACAATGCTAGTTCATAGGGATAATCCTAAACCATAGATAAAAACCTAGCATCAAAAAAAAAAAAAAATATAATTTCAAACAAACTAAATCGCATAAAATTGCAAACGGAATAGAACATCCTTTAAAAATATTGGTTCATTGACCTCCGACCGGCAACAGCGTGATCCTGTTGATACTTGCTTTTTTCGCGCCATTATTATTAAAGTTTAGTACCGCTGGATGCTGCGGTCATTAACTTGTAAGAGCTTCCTTATCAACATGTACATCATGTAGTAAATGTGAAAAATGAAAAATAATTTCCTGTGACTAAACTAATGGACATATTTATATGATTTTTTATGGGTAGACTGAGAATGTGTTGAGGTACACGATGTTTAATTTATTGTCGTATTGTCAGCACCACTCTGTATACTTACATATATATATAATATTTTTCTTTCCAATAAAAAAAGAGTCATCAAAGCCGGTTCAAAAACGACGAAGTTATTCGCGAACAAACATAAATAAACATATTCACGCATTGTAACCTCCTCCTTTTTGAAGTCGGTTAAAGATATATTTTTGCAGCAGGAGAGGTCATTTAATGATTTCTCATCCATACCAAAAAATATATATTACGTTATTTTTTGTATTCGAAACCCGAAATACGTGTTCAGTAATTTTAAGCCACAAACTTATGAGCTTGTTATTTGGTTGTCCCAACAAAAATATGGTCAACGCACGTTCGTCCTCGCCTGCAGCGGTGCGGGTGGGCTCACTGTGCGCTAAGATCTAACGTCAACTGAGTTGTGCTCTCGGTAACCACGCTGCAACAATTTCTAAATGTATTTGGGATATATAACATGGAGTATAAATATTGATTCAGTTGCTTATTCTGAACAAACTATATTCAGGTTTCGTATTAAGAAAAATAACGTTGTTTATGGAATTGCGCCTGAAGAGGATCCTTTAATTAACTACTAATAATATGCACTGCAAGCAAGAATAGTCCTTGCGGTGGTCAGATATGTATGGCGATAGTACGTTAGAATCGTTTGCGCTTTTCCTGAAAAGAATATATCCTGAACAATTATGTTTATATGTATTCATTTTATTTTTAGTTCTATTTTGGGATGCTTGTGCGCGACTGTGCATGTTTTGCAATATGATTATTAAAACTATTTAGAATCTAATAAAACATTAAGAGTTTATGTTTTGCTATGTTTTCGTATGAAATTCCTTATCGCATGTTATCATTTCTGCTAACTTGGCAAATGAAAGCTATTCCAAAAATAATAGATAAAATACAGGGTGCATCTAACAACGTAACGCAAACTTCGCGAAAAGGCTACACAACATGCCACTAATAAAATTATGATAGTCATTTATGTCGTTAATGAACGGTTACAGAATTCACAGTGTTTAAAAAAAAGTATAGGCTCGGCCTTTGAACGTTGCAAGCGTGTCGCCGTGCGGGTTTGTAGGTATGACGTTGATTCCTGATGTGAACTCTAATAAGATCTCTAATCTTTTTTGTGTAATTAGCGAATTAATTAATCTTTACTTTAAAATCTTATTGGGTTATAAAAGTATAGCAATTATGAACGAAAGCAATTGAAAAAAACTACATATATTTTTTTTTTAATCATGAAAATGCCGACGAAAAATTCCACCACTGGGGGGTACAGAATTATGTACTCGATCCTTGGTACTCGTTTGTGCGTCGATGTCAGATACACCCTTTATAAAATAATAGAAGATTTTAATAGGGATGTATCCAAGGTATGAAAATCAAAGAAATAATTAGTCCGTCTTATATAGATAATAAAAAAAAAAAAAATTAAGACCCGTATTTTTTATTTTGTCGAAATTACCAAAAATTACCGAGATATAGCGTATTAAAGTTACGGAGTGGGGGGCTAATTACGTCACGCCGTGGTATATTTTGTACGACGGCGTGACGTCATGCGATATTTCAAATCAATATATCTTCCTAAGTATTTGAATAAAAGAAAAAATAAAAAACACGTGTTCAATATTTTTTAGAAATCTTATCTGATGGACATTAAATTATTTTTTAGGATACAAGACACATTTGTTACACCTGAGCAATTTTCGTAAATATAATTTTTTATAGTCTTGACGCATCATCGGTCTTTAATGTTCTCACTCGTGTGACACCGGTCTCCTGTCGGTGAAAGGTAGTGGGCAGTAATATACCACGCGGGCCCAGCACGGGTTGGTACATGTCACATGTCTTACAAGTTTTCATTCGAGGACATGTCAGTTTCGTCACTATGTTTTCCTTCACCGTTTTGAGAGCTGTGGTGATGAAATCATTTACACAAAGGCCTGACGACAAGTCGTTGTGGCCTAGTGGTTAAAACACCAGCCTCTCAAGGATGAATTTGCGAGTTCTAAGTTATACAGTATGTTAAGAAAACCCTGTCCGACCCATAAGGATAATAAAGGTTAGGTAAACACATGACCAAATATAATATTTTACATAATCATCATAGTATCAATACAAATGAAATTTTGTAATAATCTTTTTTTCCCGCGAATTAATTGCAGTTTTCCCGAAATTTGGTAATTTTTAAAAAAGTGACAACACCGGTATTATTATGAGCGAATAGCGATGCGACCACGTGCCGCGTGCCCTGCCGCCCGACGCCCGCGGAAGGGTGAACGCACATTTATTAAGTTACCACTTTTTGCGAAATAATATTTATTTTTTTAGGGGGATTTTTTTTTTCAAGTTTAGCCCGGTTTTGTATCCATTAGTAGAATCAATTATCGATACCTAACAACACCTTCACGGGTCGGACAGGGTTTTCTTAACATACTGTATGTACTTTCTAAGTTACGAAGTTATAAGGCGAAGGAAAAACATCTTGTGGAAACCTGGACTTTCAAGTCTGAAATCGCTAACCCGCATTGAGCAAGCGTGGTGATTACGCTCAATCCTTCTCTGTATGAGAGGATACCTGTGCCCAGCAGTGGGACGATAAAAAGGTTGATGATGATGACACTGCCTGACGGGGTTCGAACTTACGACCTACAACTGGCAAGTCGCGGCTTATACCACTACGCCTCCACTGCAAATATCTCTTATTTTTCCTACATTTTGACATGTGTTTGTCGCCTAAATGAAGCTGCGAACACGATTAGAACATTTTAAATCACTAGAATCAGCCTTTAGGTTCTTCAATGCGGCTGGCCGTCACCATTCTCATGGATCGATAAATAATTATAGTTTATTCGGAATAAGATGAGAGATATTTAAACAATCCCTTTTAATTGTCCGTTCAATCGATTTTGACTTCTATTCCGTTTGCATAAAGATGGTCTCCTCGCCTTACAGGCGTTGCGCAAGGGGGGTTCCGGAGTTGGTATTTTAAGAAGAACCGGGACCACCCCGAAGCGCTCACCCCGCAGCCAACTGTACATAGCTGGTTGAGCTGTTAAGGGACGGGGCAAGCACCCACTGTAGCGGAGCGCCAACCAAAACCAACGCTCTGTTGCTTGATCGACTCTTGCTGGACCTTCTCTGGGGAAATAGAGATCCCACTTGGCAAGGGCCTGGTCGTACTTGTGAAATCTATTTGTGAAAAAATATAACATACATGGTGCAAAAATGATCGAAATCGATTCAGTTGCTTATTCTGAACAAACTATATTCAGGGTTCGTATAAAGAAAAAATAACGTATAAGCATAGGAATTTCGGTAGTGAATGCATGCTTACCCCATCCGAAATCTCTGTGCACGCCCCTGTGTGTGCGAAGAAGGCATTCTTGGGTTGCAATCCAAAGACGGGTCTCTCGGTCTTCATTTTTGGGGACCGAAAGACCAAGGCCACGGGCAAAGGGCATCTCGGAGGTCGGGTGCCTTTTGAAGGTTTCCCCCAGAAAACGAAAAAAAGGTATTAAAAGTAAAAAATGGTTGCAATACCAACTTTTTATTGCATCTTCCATTGGTATCTACACCAACGCAATAGAAGGCAAAATCGGTTGATCGGACTGTAAATAAGGTTTGTCTTAATCGAATTGTTTGACCGTTATTAATTCTTATTTTAAATTGTATACCGTCAATTCTGTTTTGATTGGGTCATCAAAGCAACAAGTTTTTTGTTGAAAAAAAATATATGTCTAAATAATTAAATTCAAAGATGGCGCTTTATATTTAAGTCTTTCTGTCTAATGGCTTATCGTGGAAACTAAATAAGTAGAATATTGTCTTGTGTAATTGTAAGAAATCTATCGAATGGCACAGACTTGGCAAAGCACAGAAAAGCACGCTAATATCAACCGTGTTGTTCTCGAAATAAAGTTGAAATTAAATAACCACGTAATCTTCGTTGACGTTCCCTCGTACTTTAATATTTTCAACGTTATTTGAAACAGTACAAGGTTGATATTCCGCTGCGCTTTTCCAAGGCTGTCTCTACCATAAAGGCATAAGGAATAGCGATTATAGTGAGTAGTAAATTAGCATAAGGCTATATTAGTGGTAACTATTTTTTGTAAATATGAAAATAATAATGTTTCGTAAAGATTTTTGTTTTATTTTACGCCTGATCCAAAGTTTTTTTTGACTAGTGCTTGACCGCAATCCCGCCTGATGGTAAGCAGATATGCAATCGACGATGGCAAAGCGCACTAGTTTATTAAAGCCTGTTCACTCAAAAAACACTGAGTGAATAGGAAGGAAAAAGGGTAGTTGAGCGAGGTGATGCAATGTTAAACCCATCAACACGACCAACGATGTTGCGCCAGAGGGAGATTGATCTGGAGACCCTCCACGACCAAACTCCCGACACAACAACATTTGGCACATCGTACCCGGCACATATCGCAACACAACTGTTCAGACTCGTCCTCCGTACGGCTTCACCAGACATCTTCATTAGACGAACACGACGACTCACTTGACGGCAAGACTTTGGTGTTATGGCCTACTACTGATAGTTGAAGAGAAATAAGAAATTTCATCATTCTCCAGCATTTATCCCAATTTTTTCGGCACTAAACGTCTCTTTCTTCCACATTTCACTGAAAGAAGTCGTCTATTGAATCACCCCCTTCTTAACAATACCACCATTCACACATTACATACATCGTTTCTTTGGTTTTTCCCCTACTCTTATAGCCCTCGACGTTCACAATCAAAACACTCCTCATAACATTTTCCTTATCATAATCATCATCTCAGCGTGAATCCCAGTCGCATCAGAAGCTTTTTCAGCAGTCTGGGGTCCGCTTTGCCAGTCTAACTGCTGATTTTGGCTAAACTTCGATATTTTTCGTGCGTGACTGCCGTTTGACCTCCACAACACTAAGGCGATATCGAAGCATTGCTGTTAGACCATTTTGTGAACTTTTGAGGGCTCCAACAACCCCTAACGACTGCCATTAGGTTTTAGTATGCTTTTAGTAACTGGGACCAACGGCTTAAAGTGCTTTCCGAGGCACGACCAGACCAGTGCAAATATTCATATTCATGCATACAAATAATAGCACTGCGCAGTGCCCGCGTTCGCTACTGCTACGCCACGGAGGATGTCAAAAAGCTTATTTAATCCTTCTTGACTGTGATGCTGAATTTTCTAGATTTTGTTGAGTTCTGAGAGTGTGCGTTCGCGCAGCGGAATGTTGTTGAATTTAAAGATTTTAGATATGCAGATATTTAGTGTATGACGTCGTATAATTGTGTATGGTAAAAAAAAATTTGTGCACGCAGCCATTGTGGAGAAATTCACAAAATACTGATTCCGCTGGGCGAACGTTGTCCTGGCGGAACTTTTTTTAATCCTTTGACTTTAGAAAAAAGAGATGTGTCCAAAAATTAGTGTGTATTTGTGTGTAATTGTGTATGTATGAATAAAATTTGTGCATGCATAAACTTCGGAGATATTCAAGTTTCCGCTGCGCGAACGTTTGGCCATTAGCTAGTTTTCATATAAAGCGCTTACATAGAGAGCTGTAGATTTTTACATACTTTGTTTTGAATTTGTGTATATTTGTTTAAAAAACAGATTTAGAAAAAAACGTAAGGCTTAAAAGATAAAAATATAAACGTAAAATACGCTTATTTGGTCTTAGTTCTTAAAGTATGCACTTTGGGGTCTAGATTTTCACGTTTATACAAACCTTGTAAGTGTCTGCAATATATTGCCAAGTATCAATGATGTTACTTTAGTAATTAAAGAGTTATAAGACAATTTACCATGACATAATCACTGTTTACAAAGCAGTCAAATATCACGACATTCTAAAGGAATTGTATGGTAAATTGTATGCCAATAATTAGTGTATTCATTCAACTATTCACATGCAAAATTTCATGTCATTAAATTCAGTAATTAAAGAAATACAATTATAAAACTGACGAAGCATCGAAAACCTACATAACCCGACCAAGTTCGGATAGCTATAAAAAAGCGACCGTGCAATATATTTAGGTAACATCCCAAAATTTACAGTATAATACCGGTATTGAATTGGTATAGGTGATAACACAATTGTTTCGATATAATATAAAGGTCATTTATTTTTGTACACCTATTTTTTTAAATGTACCCATTTGACTATGACAAAGTAGGTACTATTTACGTAGTTATTTTATTTAAGTATGCGCTTGAGACTTGAGATATAATCTAGATATATTAATCAGGTTCAAATACAACAGCAAATTAATACGCGCGGGCCGCGGCTAATGAAAATATATTGCCCTCTCTTTTCTTCAAGGATGGAAGTACTGTTTCAAGCGGGAAGCCGCCTACCGCTCGTTGCGCGCAGCGCGTTGCCTATCGTTTCACACTAGAATATTTTTGATCAATTCATAACTACAATAGTAAGGTCCATTACAGAACGTCACTCAAAACTCCAGCTTTACTTAAGTCTCGTTTAAAGCCTTTTGATAGGTTAAAACTAGTTTTAAGTAATGCTCAAGTATTACTTAAAACTAGTAAATAAAGCTTGAGTTTTGAGTAACGTTCTGTAATACGGACCTTATACTATTTAACCAAAAGACTAGCCTTAAGCGTACCGCTTCAATCAAAATAATTCTGCATATTTTGGTGGGGTGCGGGGGAACACGCTCACTTAAATAAGTCACAACCAGTACAACAGTACAGACCATCAATTAAAAAATCGATTGAAGAAGTAGTTTTTTTTAAGTTATTAGATTGGTTTATCCACTAAATTTGCAAAGGGGAACGCTTGTCTAGTGCATTGGTTAAGAAGTGTTATAAGCTACAATATGATAAATATTTACCTAAACAGTAGTACTTACTTGTGATAATTATTTTATATCCCTGGGGGGTCTATAGTAAGAATCCTGATGCGTGAAATCTTCAATAGAAATTAGCTGTATCAATTTTATTTGCCTAAATTAATATATCTAGATTATATCTCAAGTCTCAAGCGCATACTTATATAAAATAACTACGTAAATAGTACCTACTTGGTCATAGTCAAATACATTTAAAAAAATAGGTGTACAAAAATAAATGACCTTTATATTATATCGAAACAATTGTGTTATCACCTATACCAATTCATACCGGTATTATACTGTAAATTTTGGGATGTTACCTAAATATATTGCACGGCCGCTTTTTTATAGCTATCCGAACTTGGTCGGGTTATGTAGGTTTTCGATGCTTCGTCAGTTTTATAATTGTATTTCTTTAATTACTGAATTTAATGACATGAAATTTTGCATGTGAATAGTTGAATGAATACACTAATTATTGGCATACATTTTACCATACAATTCCTTTAGAATGTCGTGATATTTGACTGCTTTGTAAACAGTGATTATGTCATGGTAAATTGTCTTATAACTCTTTAATTACTAAAGTAACATCATTGATACTTGGCAATATATTGCAGACACTTACAAGGTTTGTATAAACGTGAAAATCTAGACCCCAAAGTGCATACTTTAAGAACTAAGACCAAATAAGCGTATTTTACGTTTATATTTTTATCTTTTAAGCCTTACGTTTTTTTCTAAATCTGTTTTTTAAACAAATATACACAAATTCAAAACAAAGTATGTAAAAATCTACAGCTCTCTATGTAAGCGCTTTATATGAAAACTAGCTAATGGCCAAACGTTCGCGCAGCGGAAACTTGAATATCTCCGAAGTTTATGCATGCACAAATTTTATTCATACATACACAATTACACACAAATACACACTAATTTTTGGACACATCTCTTTTTTCTAAAGTCAAAGGATTAAAAAAAGTTCCGCCAGGACAACGTTCGCCCAGCGGAATCAGTATTTTGTGAATTTCTCCACAATGGCTGCGTGCACAAATTTTTTTTTACCATACACAATTATACGACGTCATACACTAAATATCTGCATATCTAAAATCTTTAAATTCAACAACATTCCGCTGCGCGAACGCACACGTTCTGAGAATGTGTCAGGGGCAGGATCAGTCGTGCTAGTTGTGTGCTGATAGTTAGGGGAGGTCTATGTTCTGCAGTGGACAATTGGATATCTGATGGCAAATACAATGAACACGCTTCTACTATACGCGAAAATATCAGAAATTGATATCGATTCTCTTGTGTTTATAACCTAATTTCAAGTCCAGTGCCTCTTATTTACCTATTTCATTAAGAAAAAGACAGAAGATAGCATTTTAGTTTAATCTTGTCATGTTCGCGGATCGGTGGGATTCTCCCATGTGGCAGAGGTGGATGCAGCTCCACGCTAAGTTGTAATTTAATTTTGTGTATATTTGTGTCTGTAACCTACTAACACTAGAACTTAAGTAAAATTGTTACTAACCTTATGGACTGTGGTCTGTGTATTCTATTCTATTAAGATATTCCATAGACAAATTAGACGCGATTGCAGACTGCATGACGACCAAAAATACATCAATTTACGTCGGGAGCCGACTTATTTGACAGATCTGCGGGCAACGGGGTCTGTCAGACTCTTACTGACTAAAAACCACCCTGGTGTTCCATCCCACACCTACACGGGCGGAACACTGCTTCCGCAACCCCCGATTAGTGCTGACACTGTGGGCCTCCTCGGCCGTAACGTATTAGTTTAGTTGTGTCAAATTAAGATACTCTTTAGCCGGTTTAGATGAGATTAAAAACATGGCGTCTAAAAATACGTCAATTTTCGTCAGGTGCGCAATAATTTGATAAAACTAAACTAACTTTAATCTTCTGTCCTTTTCTTAATGCAGTACTTAGAAAGAAATAGATATCCTCAAATTCAGTTTAGTTAGGGGACAAGAGAATCGCGCCACTGTTTGGGAATAATCTTATTATTTGAAAATCAGGCCACTCTAACCCGCCACACTTTTCCCAACCACTGCAACTCCTGAAAGCCAGCATCAACAGTGGCGACCGCCAGAAAAACGCCGAGCAATGAAGCTCGACGAGTCCCGGAGAAACGATTCAACTGTCTTGGGTCCCGCAACGAAATTAATCAGAAAAGAATAGCGGAGGAGTAAGAAAAAAGATATTTTTTTTTCCACTTCCCTCCATAACAAGCAGGAGACAGAACAGAACTAGGCCAATCGGCACAAAGGGACATTATTGCAACTGGGAGAAACCCAGATTGCCAAACACCACGGAATAAAATTTGATTAAGTTAATGGGTCCTAAGTAGGTATTAGCTGTTACAATTGAACGCACGGAAATTGGTTCTAGTTTCTACAAGGTCCGTATAATAAACGACTCCGGATGTATGTAACTTGTACACTATCCAACATAATATTGCGTTCATTCTGCCAAAGAACACACTAGTTGCTGATGCGTGTCTAACAAGGAAACCAGTTAACAGATCAAGCCTTTTTTTTTTGTTTGGGATAGGAAAGCATCAAATGAACTCGCCCGCTCTGGGGGAGCGGAACGGACAGCTTTGTTAGACTTTTATTGACTAAAACCGTCTCGTGTTCCTTCACTTGTCTGTGCACCAGGGTTACGGTATCTTTTTTAACCAACCCGCAAGCCTGACAAGGATGCATCGGTCTTCGTGGTCCCCGTCACGATGTGCTGACATCTCTTTGAGGCGGGCGTGAAACAGCGCGCCGTGGACCCGCGCCTAAAGTGGCCTAAAGTTCGATGTTTTCTCCCGACCAGGCCAACATATCAAGCCTCTTTGAGCATTATCTACGTAGCAATGTAGGTACGTCTGACTTTATTGAATCACAAAATTTCCGATGGTTTTTAAAACTGGTCGCTATAAAACTAACTGTAAAAAAGTAAGTATATCGTTAAAACTTTAAAGATAAGGGTATGGAATGTACTGCACAATACCAACGTTTTGTTTAATATTATGTGAGTAAATTTATTTAATAATATTTTTTGCGAAAAGACTGTGAGTTAAGCCGTACGGAGGACGCGTCTGAGCAGTTTGGTCGTGGAGGGTTTCCAGATCAATCTCCCTTTGGCGCAGCATCGTTGGTCGCGTTGTTGAGTTTAACATTGCATCACCTCGCTCAACTGCCGTCTTCCTTCCTATTCACTGAGTTTTTTTTGCGTTTACAAACTTTTAAACTCACAAACATAAACAGTCAGACCCGGAACAACTACTTGTGTGTGGGTCATACAAACATTTGTTCCGTGCGGGAATGTCTGGATTTGTGGCCGTTTAATGGCAATGAGGTCTCCCCTATTACATGGGACAAACTGGCCCATGGGCTAACTTGACAATACAGTTGGCGCAATGGCTAAGCATCAGAGGCGGCGTAAGGCGTAGGTGACGTGGGCCACCGCCTACGGCCCCGCGCCGCGCCTTCAAATATTTGTATGCATTGCTTCAAAGCAAGAAAAACACAAAAACAGATATAAATTAATAACGGGTCTGGGCAGTTGTGTTGCGACGTGTGCCGGGTACGATGCGCCAATTGTTGTTGTGTTGGGAGTTTGGTCGTGGAGGGCCTTCAGATCAATCTCCCTTTGGCGCAGCATTGTTGGTCGTGTTGTTGGGTTTAACACTGTATCACCTCGCTCAACTGCCGTCTTCATTCCTATTCGCTCAGTTTTTCTGAGTGAATAGGCTCTTAATAAACTAGCGCGCTTTACCATCAACGATCGCATCACTGCTTAACATCAGGCGGGATTGCGGTCAAGTGCTAGTTTATAATAATTAAAAAAAAAAAGTTGTGAAAATTATTTTTATAGTCTGGCAACATTTGATTACGTTGCGTAACTACCGCGAATAAATCCTTTCCGCTGACGACCCGTGCGGGGAATACCTTGGCAAGTGAAATTTTTAGAGTGGGTAATCTTTGTGCGCTATAGTCGCAAGCGGTTTTTTGGCAATTACACCGTACATTTTGTTATTGTCTATTGCGTAGTTTGTGTAAAAGTTAGAGATCAGTCCTCGTTCATACTTTATTTAGTAATTGGCTTGTATCCTAAAAAATAATTTAATGTCCGTCAGATAGCTTAATAAAAAATATTGAACACGTATTTTTTATTTTTTCTTTTATTCAAATACTTAGGAAGATATATTGATTTGAAATGTCGCATGACGTCACGCCATGGTGCAAAATATAGAACGGCGTGACGTAATTAGCCCCCACTCTGTAACTTTAATACGCTATATCTCAGTAATTTTTGGTAATTACGACAAAATAAAAAATACGGGTCTTAATTTTTTTTTATTATCTGTAAGACGGACTAATTATTTTTTTGATTTTCATACCTTGGATACATCCCTATTAGAGGAGTTCATACATGTTCTGCGAGATTTTCTTTGGGGCAGTTGGCTGCCCCTGCCGAAATCTGGGTACGCCACCTGGGTATCCACCCCAGGGCGGTGGACATCCATGAGGATTGTCCACTCCGGAAAAACAAAAAAAAAGTGGCTAAGCATTCGACTGCTGCACTGCGTGCCACGATTTCGATTCCCGTACGGCTCAAATATTTGTATGGCTTACGGGTAGTTGTTGTTGTCTGGTTGTTGCACCCACTGAATTTACAGGACTACATGATTCCTAGTGTAGGAGATGTAATTTAAAAAAAACCTGGATATAGATAATAGGGATGTTTCCTGGGTAAACAAAAAAATATTCTATTAAGTCTGTCATTCAGATTATACAAAAATATTGGATACGTATATTTTGTTTTATCAAATCAATAAAAAAATTACAAATATAAAAAGCATCAAAGATCAGGAGTGGTGGCTGGTGACGTCACTCGTTGCTAAAAAGTGTAACAAGGAGTGTCGTCACACGAGTTTTCAACTCACTGTATCATCTTCATTTTTTGTTTATACGAAAAAAGAAAAAAATACTTGTGTATTTTTCTTTGGAGATCGGACTGACGGACTGATTAGTTTTTTTTAGTCAACTACCCTATTATGTGGTAGCTACAGGTACATTTCCATCTCCCCCTACGGGGATAACAGGTGTGCTTTTACAGTGTGACAGCCTCCGTGGAGTAGCGGTAGCGAACGCGGTAGCTGCGCAAGGAGGCGCGGGTTCGATCCCCGCGCAGTTAAATATTTATATGCATGAATATGAATAGTTGCACTAGTCTGGTCGTGCCTCGGGAAGCACGTTAAGCCGTTGGTCCCGGTTGCCATACGAACATCTAGTGGCCGTCGTTACGGGTTGATGTAGCCCTCAAAAGTCCAATAACTGGTCTAACTGCAATGCTTCGATATCGCCTTCGGATTGTGGAGGTCTAGTGGCAGTCGCTTCACAGAAAATATCGAATTTTAGCCAAAATCCGCAGTTGGGCTGGTAAAGCGGACCCCAGACTCCTAAACTGGAAAAGCTTCGGATGCGATTGTGATTAACGCGGAGATACATAGATATGCCAGTTGCCTAATCTTGTGTTACATAATTGGGGTGATAGTGCTGTATAATCTTTACAAAATGGGAATTTAAGCGTTTTAATCCATATAATATTTTTCAGGTACTATTCCCATAGTAAAAGCAATAAGCCTAAAGATAGATGGCTTAATAAATTTTGGCGATAATTGGAGCTATGAATACCGTGTCCTCAGATCCGGGGCAAAATACTCTCATCACCAGAAGGGTAACGAAACGGGTCAGCAAAAAGATGAAGACCATCTACGTGTGCTTGAAAAAAGATTGCGCCAAGAGGCGGCGAAACATCGCAAAGAAGTTCTTCAGAAAGATGTAAAACATGCTGATAAACGACACAAACCAGAAAAAGACAGAGGTTCAGATAAGACAATCATACAAACGACTGTCAAAACAAAGAAAAGAAAAGCTAGTGAAACTTCTAGCAGTGAAAATAGTTCATCCGGCAGCGACTCCGAAATACACAAAAAAGTTACTGCAATTATTTACGACGAAACCACGAAAAGAACTAAAAAAATTCTAAGATTCATTAAAAACAAACAAGATTATTCTGAAACACGATCTCAAGAATCGCCAAACACAAGTGATTCTTCAGAACGATCAGCTAGTTGGATAGATAAAACGAGACACGCTCCCGAGGATGACGGTTCGGCATCCAGTCACGACTCCGACATCAACATTATTAATCATTATGTAAATCCCAGAGCTCCGACAGACAAAACAAAGGCAAGTAAAGTAAAAGAAGTCGTTAATAAGACTATAGATTCCATTTCCATAAATAAAACATTACCGGCACTGTCCACAACTACGCGAGTAACAACAGTTAGAACAGAAGAAATCTACACGAACCCACACAATGTCAAGGACGATACAAAGATTACTGAATTCACCACACACTTGTACAAACAAACGCTCAAAGTGTTTGATGTTGTCAAACATAAGACCAATCAAGACCATCTGAAGAGTCAAATCGATCGTCTCGCTAGAAGTTACGAAGATAAGTTCAAAGAATTCCTAAGAGAAACAGCTAATCAGAAAATTAAGACAAGGTTGGGAACACAAAAAGTAATTTTGAATACCATTGATATGTCTAATAAAATTCTTAGAAGGCTTATGAATTTTATGGTCGTGGATTTGGACAGAAAAGGCGTGCTCAGGTATAACACAGATAGCGCTAACGTATTCCAGAAAACCATTGAAATGGAGCAGAAGATGCAATTAGCGCACGCGTGTAAGATATTTGGTATATGTCGCAGTGACGATGGCTTCTCGGCATTCTTAACCAAGGTTTTGATCTCGCTGCTCAATTGCGATGACAGAAAACTCAAACAAGCTTTTGATGCATTGACGGAGACAGTTAAAAACATGGATTTCCTTCCCGGAATAAAGCATCAGCAAAAAGCGAAAGATTTCATCAGTTTGGTTGAAATGCAGGAGGCAAAACCGTTGAGGGCCGTCGTTATGATAATTAAGAATTTAATTACACGCCAATATAAGCCCTTCATAATGCATGGTGAAGGTCAGCATCAAGTTAGAATGAATTCTACTCTGGCATTTTTGGAAATTATCGATTTAATGGACACAAAGATTCAGAGAAACGAGTCAAATGCTCTGTTATGGGCTGACATAGAAAACAGTCTTAAAGAATTCGCGGCAGGTAAAAGACATGACATTTTAGAACTAATGACAGCTTCGGCAAAGCATGTGACGAAGAATGTTGACAGCTTCGACGAGGACAGTCGAAAAATTTTCTCCAAAAATGTGGATATTATTCTCTCCAGCCTCCGTGATTAAAATTACGTCAGTTCATGACTTTTATTTTCCGAGGGCCTATAAAACCAAAAACATTAATTCTAGTACCTCAATCGCGTAATAGTGTGTTACTGTCAACTGGAACGTTTTGAAACATTGCTGATACATTGCTCCAGATGCTTTAAAAATGTGTCTTCACAATGAATGTTCTTGATCTGTCGAAATGATAGCCATTGCCTCTAATAGTGTGTTGCCTAATTAGTCTACGAGCAACCCAAAAGCACCCATACAGCTACCAGAATACATACATACATGCACATACTTAACACATAACATAGGACAAACGTTACGGGACGCAGCTAGCAACATGCCTGCTAAAGTTTGATGTACAGGCAGTCAAATCTCCCTACAGTCATGCCCAGAATTGCATTGGAGTACCGCGCACGCTGCGCGTTACAAGCTGGTGTGGAAATAGAAAGACGCCAGAAGCCACCAGACGAAAGTCTGTATAATTTTAGTTTAGTTTTTAAGTGCCCCTGGCTGGAGGCTTTAATTTAACTTAAGGCATCCACAGGAAAGTCCGGTTAAGTAGTCACGGCCTTTAATGGTCAATTACGAGAGGACAATACAAATAAAAAAAAAAAACTACTGCACTCACGCTACAAGGCGCAAGTGGTGCGTGTCTATTCTATGTAACCTTTTATGAGTCTTGGTACTTGACGTAAACAATATGAATTTATACTCTGACCATTAGTTAACCGTTTTTGACAGCTGTCTGTCAAAAACCAGTCGGGAACGCGCTTTACAAAAGAGTTAGAAAATGACTAGTGAGATAAAATTCTGACTTATTACAATGTACATACTCACACTTATTTGCATTAAATCCTATCAGGTACTAAAATACGCATTGCAGCACTATTAGGCGCTGCTCTGATTATGTCGATATGGCAACCCTTACAATTTGATGACTTGTTATTTTTTAACTAATTTGTCATCCAAGCTCCTTCAAAACTAAGCAATACCTCCTGGCCACAACAAGTTTTCAAATTTCGACTTAAAGACATTCTGCGAGGCTAAATGATTAATTCCACGCAGAACTGTGGTCAGTTTTGGTTTGGCCTCTAAAAAGGAACCTCAAATAGAGCTAAGTATCCTGGTACTACTGCCCATCCAGAAGTTTCCTGCCTGCACGCTGATCCAGGTACTGCACTGCCTGTTTGCTGAGCTGTTACTGCTGTCTGTAAGCTGATTGTGGACGAGCAATAAGTCCCTGATGTCGTGTAAGATGGAAAAAAGTGCCTAAAAGTAATGTCAAAGTGTAGGTAAGTATGTACAGGCGACAGCACATCAAGATACTAGAATGCATCAAATTTCTTTATTAGATTTTCAACTTTATTTCTAAAGCATTAACGCTCAAGGAGGAAGGAATATTTGACAGTTTCGGGTAGCTTGACCTGCTGTCGTCCGTACATTACATAACATTATGTCTTTCCTACCGTTAATTATTTCCTATACTTAGCTAGTTCATTATTTCCTTATACTTTACCTACATTGCTTGTGGACACCGCAAAAATCTGTGACACAGAAGTGCAAAACAAGCAGTGGACAATGTCTATGATGACAAAAAACCTGCCACACTTTTCCCACCCACTGCAACTCCTGAAAGCCAGAATCAACAGTGGAGACCGCCAGAAAAACGTCGAGCAATGAAGCTCGAGTCCCGGAGAAACGATTCAACTGTCTTGGCTCCCGCAACGAAATTAAGCGGAGGTGTAAGAAAAAAGATATTTTTTCCACTTCCCCCCATAACAAGCAGGAGACAGAACAGAACTAGGCCAATTGGCACAAAGGGACATTATTGCAACTGGGAGAAGCCCAGATTGCCAAGCACCACGGAATAAAATTTAATTAAGTTAATGGGTCCTAAGTAGGTATGTGCTGTTACAATTGATTCCAATAATAGGTATGGCAAAAGCGCCTGAACGCACGGAAATTGGTTCTAGTTTCTAAAAGGTCCGTATAATAAACGACTCCGGATGTAACTTGTACACTATCCAACATAATATTGCGTTCATTCTGCCAAAGAACACACTCCCACAAGATGTGATGTGCGGACTGTTCAAATTCACAGTTCGATGTAGAACACTGACACAAAGGCGAAGGAACAAGTTTAAAAGAATACAGTTTACTTTTAAAGTTGCCATGACCTGTGAGAAATTGGGCAACGCAGTGGTCAACCTCCAGCCATGTCTTAGCCAGCCGACCTACATTGCTTGTGGACACCGCAAAAATCTATGACACAGGCGTGCAAAACTTATAACTTGTATACTATCCAATATAATATGACGACAGTAATAGTTTTGAGGAGATACTTTTGAATCTACCTGGAAAAATGCTAGTTTTATATTCATACATAATCAGCCTACACCTAATGTACCCATTCTGGGACACAAGGTCACCTCTTCTCGGTCAGAGGGAATAATCTGCCACGCGGGCCCAGTGCAGGATGGTGATGTCGCATGACTTCGAGTTTCGTCTCTAGGACATTCCAGTTTCCTCACGATGTTGTCCTTCACAGTTTTGATAGCAGTGGTAATGAAATAATTTACACAATGGCGCCGATTCTGTTGTTCACAAACTAAACTAATTTTAAGTCATGTGCATCTTTTTCTTTCCATTACGTTAAGAAAAGAACGGAAGATAAAATGTCAGTTTAGACCTGTCAAATTAGTGCGCTCCTGACGTAAACTGGTGTAGGTATTTTTAGTCGCCATGTTTATAATCGCGTCTAAAATGTCTATGGAGTTTCTTAAATGACAGGAATAAAATTACATTTTATCTTCCGTCCTTTTCTTAACGAAATGGAAAGATGGCGCCAATGTAAAGCGCCTGACACCATGGCGCAGTGCGCGTTTGTGGTTGTCACATGCGCGATTTATTGCGAAGATATTCGGAAATTTCATCCGATGTCCCGAATTTCGATTTTTCGATCTGAGAACCCTACTCTAGGAACTCTTGCATATCATGATAAAAAAAAAGTGTAGTTACGAACGACACGGTTGGCGCAGTAGCTGAGCGATTGACTGACTTCATTTCTCGTACAGAACAAATATCTGTGTGGCCTACAGGTCGTTCCGGGTCTAGCTGTTTGTGTATGTGTAGTCTTCAAATATTTGATTCTAGACTGCCGGGCTCTTCGCTATATAGGTACTCACTAACATCACTCCGTTGCAAAATTACTGACGCAAAATTATAACGTTAAGTTATTTATCGATAAGAAACGCCGTGTTCAATCAAAGAATCGTGTTTATTTGGAAAAGTTAATTTGTATTCGAAGGGAAATTCCACGTTTATTGTAAAACATGGTAAATATGTGCTGCCCACTTAAGTTTTAAAGTAAACCCTTTTAGTTGTTGGTTTTTTCTTTTCTTTTGAACCCAATTGTTTAATAAATACGCTTAAGAGACGCTCCTGCTACCAGAAATGTTTGATAAAATGCTGGAAATCTTGATTCCGACTGACTGCCGGCGACCGACGTGTCGCTTGGTTCCCCGCAAACAAAAGCAATATTGTAAACAGAAACCTGACTGAAATTAAACATTTTACTCTTAACAAAATTAAAAAATAAACAACAATTAACCAAGCATTTAAGTAGGTCTATAAAAACAATTCGATTGAAATTGCTGCTCCTCTGTCCACGGGTTTGCTAGCCACTCAGATTCTTTCGTCACTGGCACCTGGAGTGCAGACGAAGACGGTTCTGGAATTGTTAATCCACTTGCATCAACTTCGTCTTCGTCGAGCCAGTCAGCATCCTCAGATGATGTTTCATAACAACGCACAATGCAGAGAAGCTCATTTGCCCTTCTGGTAGCAAGGCGCTGTGGCCGTACTCTCGTTACACAATGGTCTTGGATAGTCTTGCCTTGCACGAAACGAGCCAAAAAACGAGCCAACCATGCATAAAACTGTTGGAAAGATTATTACTGGTTAGTAAACACAACCTAAACCTTAAAGGAATAATATGTCACTGTTCAAAATTAGAAATGTCAACGCCTCTTTTCGTTTGTTCATGGCTCGTACGTTTCAGTATGTGATCGCTGTTGGACTATAATAAATCTGCTGAAATATCCGTTATATTTTTCATTTACCACGATAATTTCCAACATGGTAGCAGAGCGTGGTTGGTAAAAGTGAAAAATACTCATATTTTGGCGAAATTCATCATACTTGGAATAATTACCGGCACGAGGCGGCGTGACCAGGCATTCAAGAAAGATGGCTTCACCGGCGATCGGGCAAATCGGTGTTGAGAAACTGAAAGGTGCAGAGAACTACTCAACGTGGAAATTCACAATGCGCATGTTGCTTATCCACGAGGAATTATGGAATTGCGTGGAAGCAGAACCCAAAATGATTGTGACAGGAAAAAGGTTGACAAAGCGTTGGCTCGCATTGCGCTTTCCGTGACACCGGCGGTAATCCCGTACATTCGTGCAGCGAAGAGTGCACATGAAGCGTGGAAAATACTGCAAAAAGCCTATGAGGGACGTGGCCTGAGCAGAAGACTAGGTTTGTTGCGTAGTCTCTTCAGTACTAAGCTGTCGGAGAATAGCTCAATGGAAGTCTATTTAAACAAAATAAAAGAGATTTCACATCAACTCAATGAGATTGAATCGCCACTAGACGACGAATTCATTGCAGTTATCATGCTGAGTGGGCTCACAGATGACTACGACCCACTAATCATGGCGATTGAGCATTCAACTACCAAACTGTCTACCGATATCATCTCCGAAAAATTACTACAGGAAACCCAAAGACGGGAAGAAAAAACTGTACAAGTAAAAACCAAGGGAATGACCCACCGACCCAGAAAAAAACCAGCGAAGAAGTCAGCGAGGAACAAGGGCCTTCTGACAGCTCTCTCGGTGAAAATTAATAGTGACGTGTGGTACATAGACTCTGGAGCGACGAATCATATGTGCAATAATGAAAAAGTGATGGTGAAGTGCAACCGTAGTAAATCCGTAGATGTGAGCTTAGCAAACGGTGAAAAGTTATCAACCGCGGGCTTAGGGGAAGTGCAGATTAATTTGAAAGACTGCGTAAGGACAATAAGTGATACTTATTATGTGCCTAATTTAAGTACTAACCTATTGTCTGTCAGTGCTAGGACTAAAAAGGGATATGTTGTCACTTTTAATAGTAACGCATGTACTATTTATGACAACGATGAAATTTTAGCTACAGGTACTCAAGTTAATGGTATCTATCAGCTTGATACTGTGTCAGACAACGGCTGTGCTGTGGAACAGGAGTGTACTATGGTGGCATCAGCAGCAGTCGACTCATCATCCCAGGAGTTGTGGCACAGACGTCTAGGCCACCTAAATTCCAGAAGTATGCAACTACTACGTAAAGGTATGGCAAATGGCATTTCTTTTAACACTTCTAATTTTCAGCAGTGTGTTTCATGTGTAGAAGGGAAGCAGAGTAGACTTCCTTTTCCCAAAAAGTCGTGTAGTAGAGCTACAGAGGTACTTGGTCTGGTTCATACAGACCTTTGTGGTCCCATGCAACAGCCGTCTCTAGGTGGTGCTAAATATTTTCTAAGTTTTATTGACGATTACACAAGGAAGCAGTTTATATATTTTTTGAAATCGAAAGATGAGACTTTTCAATATTTCAAACAATTTAAAGCCCTTGTTGAAAATGAAACAGGAAAGAAATTAAAAGTACTTCGAAGTGATAGAGGCGGAGAATATATGAGTTCTAAGTTTCAGCAACATCTCAAGACATGTGGAGTCAAGCATCAGAAAACGATACCAGACTGTCCACAACAAAATGGTGTTGCAGAACGCGCCAACAGGACCGTTATGGAGAAGGTCAGATGTCTGCTGCGAGATGCTGGACTTGGAATGAAGTTCTGGGCCGAGGCAGTCAACACAGCAGTTTACCTAAAAAACAGAAGTCCTACGAAAGCTGTTTCTGGAGTAACCCCTGAAGAAAAATGGACTAGTAAAAAGATAAATCTAAACCATTTAAGAATTTTTGGTTGTGTTGCATATTCTATTGTGAAGAATAGAAGAAAACTTGATTCTAAATGCAAACCATACATATTTGTAGGTTACAATGAAGAGTCCAAGGGATACCGACTAATTGATCCTGATAACCCCACAAAATGTGTCAATTCTCGTAATGTAAAATTTTTTGAGAATAAATTCTGTGACAAAAACATGTCACATGATGAAAATGTTGGTCAGGATATAATTGTTGACTTCAACAATCTGAATCCAGATGAAATTCAGCAATCAGAGTTATCCACTGTGTGTTCTGATATTTCTGATGACATGAAATTATCACAGAATGAGCAAAGAATCAGCACATACATTATAGATGACTCTGAGAGCGATGACCTAAGTGTTGAAACAGAGAATTGTTCGGATGAAACATATATTCCAGGTGAAGACTCAATAGCTGAGGCAGAGCAGTCTGATACCTCCTATGAAGAAGCTCCCGAGTCTCCCCTGCAGGCCAATTTTGTGGGACCGGTCGACAGTAACCCTGATGATCCTCAGACTGCAACCCAGGCGCTGAATGGACCAGATTCAGACAGCTGGAGAATGGCAATGACTGATGAGTATAATTCATTTATTAAAAATAAATGTTGGACTCTGACACAACGTGACCCAAGCCATAAGCCCGTTCAATGTAAATGGATTTTTAAAAGGAAGTATGGTGCTGATGGTGAGCTATTGAAGTTTAAAGCTCGTTTGGTTGCAAAAGGGTACACACAAAAATATGGAATAGATTATCAAGATACCTTTTCACCGGTAGTGCGGTATTCAACAATCAGGATGCTGCTTGTAATGGCAGCTGAGTATAACATAGACATTGAACACCTGGATGTGAAAACAGCGTTCCTAAATGGAGACCTGGAAGAAACAGTATACATGGAGCAGCCAGAATGTTTCAAGGTCAAAAGGAGTGAAGAAATGGTATATAAGCTCAATAAGGCTGTTTATGGACTAAAACAGGCATCCAAATCTTGGTATGACAAGATTACCAAGGTTCTATGTAACAAGTTGAAGTTTAACCGCTTGATTTCCGAGCCCTGTGTTTACTTTAAGAGTGAAAATGGATTGATGATGATCATAGCATTATATGTAGACGATCTGATTGTATTTTCTTCTCCAAATTTCCCAGGGAAAGATAATATGAAGAAAAAATTACAGGATGAGTTTGACATCACTGATCTTGGGCCAGCTCGACATATAATTGGAATGAAGTTGATGAGAAAAGGTGATAAAATTTACCTCAATCAATCGAACTACATACAGAAGATATTGAAGAAGTTTCGAATGGAGGATTGTAATGCCATTGCAACACCCATGGAGACAGGACTGAAACTTGCCAAAGAACCTAAGCAAGAAGGAGCATACGACTACAGAGGTTTGATAGGTTCGCTAATGTATGTAGCAGTTTGTACCAGGCCAGATATAAGTCATGCAGTCAGCTATCTCAGTCAATTTAACGATTGCTTTGGCGAAAGCCACTGGAAGGCTGCCAAAAGAGTCCTACGTTATTTGAAAGGTACAATTAACTTAAATCTTGTTTTTTCTAAAACAGGTATGAATATTTCAGCTTATGCCGATGCGGACTGGGCGTCAGACAACATAGACCGTAAGTCATACACAGGCTTTGTTTTTACTGTTGGTGAGTCTGTCGTCGCTTGGGAGAGTCGTAAGCAACGCACTGTTGCTTTGTCTAGTACTGAGGCGGAGTATATGGCGTTGTCTGACACATGTAAGCAGGCTCTTTTCATTAGGCAGTTCATTTTTGAAATATTTGGTACCAAGCCTAAAATCACGATTTATAATGATAATCAGTCGGCTATAAAACTGTGTAAAAACATAGTCAGTTTGTAAGCCAGATGCTTACTGTGATTTAATTTTTGTTTTGTTGGTTTTATAACTGAACATATTTTATTGAGTTTGTTTTAGTTAATAAAACTAACATGTGAAAATGTATCTTACTTCGAGTGTTATGTTTTATGCAAGTTTGTTTTGATAGACTTAACTGTGTAACTTATATGTAATACTGATGTAAGTTAATTAGTGAGATATGAGCCATAGGTAGGAAATATACCTTTGTTGTTTTTCTTTTATATTGTGAAATATAGTTCAGCTTGTGTTTAAGGGCTAGTGTTGGAAAGATTATTACTGGTTAGTAAACACAACCTAAACCTTAAAGGAATAATATGTCACTGTTCAAAATTAGAAATGTCAACACCTCTTTTCGTTTGTTCATGGCTCGTACGTTTCAGTATGTGATCGCTGTTCGACTATAATAAATCTGCTGAAATATCCGTTATATTTTTCATTTACCACGATAATTTCCAACAAAAACAACATTAAATGAAGTACAATACAATCTAGGGATTCCCCGTGAAATATGAACGAAAAGGATTGCCAACCTGCGAGAACAAATTAAAAATAACGACCAAACTAATACGATCGAGGGATTCCCCGTAAAAGGTTTTTTTTATATTTAATTCATGACAATGGATATAAGTCCTTCAGTCGCATACTTAAATAGATATTAACTTAGTAACTCTTTTTTTTTTTGACGCTGTGGAAATGACATTTACGCACCATACCCCGAAGGGCGTGTGTGGGATTCGCCCAGCCGAAGCCGGGAATACCCACTAAAACCGAACAGCGGCACCCCGACATCGCCTTAGTGGCGGGGTCATGGGAAATAGCAAGCCTGCCTACCAATCCCCCGCCGGCGATTCCCGCCAGAAGGCGGGCCCACAGTGGACCCTCCATAGGGAGGGGCCCAGCTGGGTACGTCTTCTTGTGCGAGAAGACGCAGCAGCCAAGAGTTTTTTAGCGAGGTATCCTTACTCTTAGCCCCACTCGTTTGCCCGGAAGCAAACTGGGCCCCCAGCTCCACTCAGTGAGGAGACCGGGTTGCCCGACGGTGACCCGGAGTTCGGGTCACGTCAGCCACCTGGAGTGGTGGCCGACCCGCCGCGCGTGTGACCGCCGAAGGGGTCCCCACTTCTTGTTTTGGTCCGCGCCGGTAAACCGGTAACCCCCATACCTGGGGGCCGTTCCCCTATCTGCCACCTGGGGACGCGTCCGATGGCAGGCCAGAAACTGCACACGGATTAACTTAGTAACTTATCCTAACTTTTTTTTTTTTTTTTTTGTTCTCGCTGGGTAAATGACAATTACGCATCCCCACCCGTCGGGGGACGGGTGGGGTATGTGGGACTCCCAGGGAGAGAGCCTCCCGGTATACCCACTAAAAACCCCAGCGCAACTCCGGCATCGCCATAGTGGCGGGGGAGTGGGAACTAGCAGAGCCTGAGCTACCTCTCCCCCGCCGGCGAACCCCGCCAATTGAGGCGGGCCCTCATTTGCCCCTCTTAAAGAGGGACCGCGGCTCCCGCGTGGTGAGCGGTGCAAGGCGGGTGCGGGCACCCCCGTGCCTCACGCCCGCCGCTCACCTCAGGGCGGGAGAAAGCGGGCGAAATCCCGCCTTCTCCTGCCCCTACGCCGCCTGCGGAGCGCCGGAGCGAGGGGATCCTCCTCCCGCTCGCGCTCCGCGGCCTCCTTCTGCGACATCACGACCTCGCAGAAGGAGGCCATCGCCGCCCAGGCCCCCTCGCTCCCCACCATCGCTCTGACGACGGCGGGCAGCGAGAGGTCCCCTCCTACCGCCGCGACAAGATCGCGGCGCGGCACGGCCCACGACGGGCACATCGCGAGGGTGTGGTCCGCCGTGTCCTCCGCCGCGCCGCAACCGTGGCACGACGGCGTTTCCTCTCGTCCTATCCGGTGCAGGTACCTGCCGAAGCAGCCGTGACCGGAGAGTACCTGCACCAGACGGAAGGAGAGGAACCCGTGACGCCTGTCGAGCCAGTCCTTCAGGACCGGCCCGATGGCGTCGAGGGTGCGACGGCCGAACACCGCGGAGGCGAGGTCGCGCGTCCAATGTTGGACGATGGCGTCCCTCGCCTCCCGGCGGACGGCCTCCCTCAACTCCGGGGCCGGACGCTCGCCCAGCGCCCTGCGCCCCGCCGTCCACTCGTACACTCTGGCGAGCACCCAGGCCTCGAGCTCCCAAGGCGGGGTGCTCGCCAGAGCGCATGCCGAAGCGAAGCCTACCGTACGGTAGGCCCGCGCTGCCCGCTGGGCGGTGGCCCTTTGGGGAGCCCGAAGGGCGGTGAGGTTCTCCCTCCTGTGGAGGGAGTCCGCCCAAATTGGAGCCCCGTAAAGGGCCATGCTCCGCAGTATGCCGGCGTATAAACGCCGACACCGCGTGCTGGGCCCTCCCATGTTCGGCATGAGCCATGACAGGGCGTTCGCAGCCTTCAGCAGGCGCGTCGACAGCCCGCTGAAATGCGGGCCGAAGCGCAGCCTGCTGTCCACAATGAGGCCCAGATACTTCATCTGGGCCTCAACCCCGACCTTCACTCCCTCCACAAATATGTGGGCGTCGGGTGGGGGGCGCTGCCGGGGGCCGTGAAAGAACACGGCCTCCGTTTTGTGCAGCGCCACCCTCAAGCCCAGGCGGCGGATCCTCCCCGCCACTAAGGATCCGCCCGCCGATGCCAAACTGGCCGCCTCCCGGAAGGTGCTCCCGCGGGAAGTGAGGAGAGTGTCATCCGCGTAGCAGATGACACTCGTGCCTCGTAGGAGGGTTCCCCGCAGGAGCCAGTCATAACCGACGTTCCACAGAAGAGGCCCTAGAACGGACCCCTGTGGAACGCCGGTTTCCACGCCATACCGCCGGACCTGGCCAGCCCCGTCCACGAGGAGGACGGCACGGTCCTCCAAGTAGCTGGCCAGGAGGCCCCGCAAGTACAGGGGCACACCGTGGAACCGGAGCGCCTCCAGGATGGTGGAGTGGGGGATGGAGTTGAAGGCGTTGGCAATGTCGAATGACACAGCCAACACTCCATCCCCCACTCCTACCGCCTCTGTCATCTGGCCCTTTAGACGGGCCAGGGCGTCCACTGCCGAACGCCCAGCTCGAAAACCGAACTGGGCGTCCGACAGGTCCGGTCCCACTTCCCGCAGATGGCGCTTCAGGCGGGCGGCGATAATCCCCTCGAACATCTTACCGGCCTCGTCAAGCAAGACGATGGGCCGGTAAGCCGAGGGGGAGTCCGCCGGCCGCCCTTCCTTCCGGAGGAGGCACAGTTGGCCTTCCCGCCAAGGTTTCGGGAACCTCCTCGACGCGAAACACGCGTCGAAGAGGTCCCGAAACCTTCCCTCCATCTCCGTGGCCGCGATGGCCACCACCCGAGCGGGAACGCCGTCCAGGCCGGGAGCCGTCTTTTTGGCGCGGAGACGAATAGTCGCCGCGCCAAATTCCTCCTCTGAAACCGGAGGAGGAGGGTAACTTATCCTAACTTAAATTAACCTAATCTATCTCTTATTTTTTTTTTTTTTGTTTGCGCTGGGGAAAATGACAATTACGCATCCCCACCCGTCGGGGGACGGGAGGGGTATGTGGGACTCCCCGGGAGATAGCCTCCCGGTATACCCACTAAAAACCCCAGCGGTACTCCGGCATCGCCATAGTGGCGGGGGAGTGGGAAACTAGCGGAGCCTGAGCTACCTCATTTGCCCCTCCTAGAGAGGGGCCGTGCCTCCCACATGGTAATCTATCTCTTATCCTAGCTTAACCTAACCTAAACCTATCTCCTTTTGTTTCCCGCGTGAACGGACACTTAGAGGAAGATTTGGGAGAAAGCCATGATGTGACCACTATGCTACAATATTTCACTGTTCTTTATGAATTATTCACTGAATGCACTTTTTACTACATAAATCACGCGTTTTTATTTAGTAAAGGACACTATAAATAATTTAAAAGTCCAATGAAAAATGAACGTGGCATTCATCTTGGCATTCCCGCCAAAACTCCCCCCGTAAAACGTAAACGAAAAGGGTTGCCAATTTAGAAGTTTTAATTCCCTAATTTTTTATTCAAAGAAAGAAACAATGTAACGTAATACATGTTAGAATGACCCCCTCCCGCCCCGGTAACGCATCGTAACTTTATACGAGACCCCCCTCCCCCCCAAATTGCGTTACGTAATACTTGAATGCTCCCTAAGTTTTTTAAGTGAATAAATTAGTGCGCTTTACCATCAACGATTGCATCACTGCTTACCATCAGGCGGGATTGCAGTCAAGCACTAGTTTATAATAATAATAAAAAACATATGTTTATACACCACTTTTTGTGTCCGCGATTATACTTCATCACGTTCGAATTGATTGCTCCGTGTTTTTTTTTAATAGGCAACATTTGCTACTTACTAAATGTACTTTACGTTATTTAGCTCTTCTAAATAGTCCAGTACAGGTTTTAGATACTATATGCCGAGAATGCTGCAGCTGTTTATATTCTGTAAGTTTAAATTAAATTATAAGTTTATAGCAAAAATAACACGGAAATATTTTGAGGGGTATTGGTTAAAACAGCAGCCACTCAAGTATGAGTGCGCAGGTCAGGTAAGTACCGATGTAATTTTTGAAAATAATATGCACTTTCTAAGTATATCTTGGCCGCTAATGACTAATAGGGTATTTGACTAAAAAAAACTAATTAGTCCGTCAGTCAGATTTCCAATAAATACTAGACACGTATTTTCTCTTTTTTCATATAAACAAAAAATTAAGACGACACAGTGCGTTGAAAACTCGTGTGACGTCACTGCACTCTACACTTTTTAGCGATCAGTGACGTCACCAGCCACCACTCCTGATCTTTGGTGCCTTTTATATTTTTCAATTTTGATTGATTTGATTAAACAAAATATACGTCTCCAATATTTTTTTGTAGTCTGAATGACGGACTAAATAGAATCAAATTTTTTTTTGCCAGGAAACATCCCCATTACAGGGTGAAGGAAAACATCTTGAGGAATCCTGGACTTTAAGTCTGAAATCGCCAACCCGCATTGACCAAGCGTGGTGATTACGCTCAATCCTTCTCTGTATGAGAGGAGACCTGTGCCCAGCAGACGGACGATAAAAAGTTGACGATGATGATTTTCAGCGGCTAAAATCCGTTGTCGATTGGTCGATTGATTAAGTTTAGCTACGCTTGTCGATGTTGGTGTGTGGATGGGTGAACGTCTTTACATACCCCTCCATGCCTCTGAAAGCACGTTAAGAGCTGTTGGTCCCGGATGTCATTTGTAGATCTTTGAGAATCGTTATGGGTCGCCAGAAGACCGAAAGCTTAACCAAGTCTTACCAAGAGTCCCTAAATATTGTATTACCCAGTAATTTATTTATTAATCTATTTATATCAGGCAATAAGGCCCATACAAACATACAGGGTGTATCTGACATCGTAACGCAAACTTCGCGAAAAAGCTACTCCGCATGTCACTAATAAAATTATGATAGTCATTTATGTTGTTAATGAACAGTTACAGAATTTACAGTGTTTAAAAAAGTGTCGGCTCGGTCCTTGAACGTTGCAAGCGTGCCGCCGTGCGGGTTTGTAGGTATGACGTTGAACCCTGGTGTGAACTCTATTAAATCAGCTGATTATATAGTTTTTCGAGTTTGGTTTTCATAGCGCTTTTTTGAGTAATTAGCTAATTAATTAATTATTACTTTAAAATCGTATTGGGTTATAAAAGTATAGCAATTATGAACGGTCTAAAGTGAAAAAACGAAATATGTATTTTTTTAAATCATGAAAAAGCCGACGATAAATTCCACCACTGGGGCGTTCAGAATCATGTACTGGATCCATGGTACTCGTTAGTGCGTCGATGAAAGGGTGTATCTGCACCCTTTAAACAATACTATATTATCATAAGATACTATAAATATATAGAAAATTAACTACACCTAATGTGAACGAAGTGTCGGCGTCGTGTTTCGCTGACTGGTGTCAGGTAGCTGGCCACGAAACCGCCGGTACACAACACCTTTCGACCAGAACTCTTCTTTTGAGGAACTTCTCGAGTTGATGTGTCGGAATACGCACCACGAACGATTTGAAGTTCGTGTTGTGCCGCAGCTCCAACCTCTCGACCCTCAAAGCCCAGTTGGTCTTGAAGCGCAGATCCTCCACGACCACCTCAATCTTCGCGGAGTGGTGCAGTCGGGACACATATACGAGCTCACTCGTAGCAGCACTCGTAGCAGCGTCGTAGATATTGCTGCACGAGCAGCATGTTAGGTCCTGTTGGAGCAGTACCGCAGGGATTCCGACAAGGTGGCTTCTTTTTCCTCTTCTCTATCTTAATGAATCCATTCTTGTCCCACGTGTCGTGGCAGTCGCTCAATGTAAAATTCTGTTATTCTGCTGCATTCTATTAACCTGCCCCCTAATCGACGAAAACATTTTTGTCAATCGTTTGGTCCGTTCGGTCCAAACGATCCCAACTAGTCGCGATCATTTGACAAAAATGTGTTCGCCAATTAGGGAGCTGGAACCCAATAGTTTCGTAAAAAACTTCAAATAATGTAGAATTAAAAAAAAGTGTTGCCCCACACTAGGGAAACGAAAACCAACCAATAACGAAAACGATTGACCACGTGACGCGATGAATCACGTGGTCAATCGTTCCCACCATTGGTTGGTTTGGTATTCGATTTCGCTTCGCTACGAAGCGATGTTACATTGGCTACAGGCCCTGGTGTGATGCGCAGGAGTGGAATATCTCCCTCTCTTTCTACCACGCGGCGAATATATGCGTGCTCCTGTTGTTTATTCATCATTCATCATTATCAACCTTTTTATCATCTCGCTGCTGGGCACAGGTCTCCTCTCATACAGAGAAGGATTGAGCGTAATCACCACGCTTACTCAATGCGGGTTGGCGATTTCAGACTTAAAGTCCAGGTTTCCTCAAGATGTTTTCCTTCACCTACAGTCATTGGTGTCCAAGATATACTTAGAAAGTACATATAATTTTAGAAAAGGTACGTTGGTACTTGACTGACCTGGAATCGAGCCCACGCACTCATATTTGAGAGGCTGGTGTTTTAACCACTAGGCCACTAGGCACTTGTTATAACAAGTCGTTGTTTATTTAATAATATAAATTGTCATGTTTGTGTCCGATAGCTCAATAAAATAATATTATATTTTATCACATAAATTATAGTAGATACTTTTATACTGATAAATCAAAATCAAAAGTCATTTATTCAAATTATTATTATTATTATACTAGCTGACCCGGCGAACTTCGTACCGCCTTAGCGTAGCTTTGATGCACTACTTTATTTTGTATAGTTGACCTGTCTTAGGTATGAGTACCTATTCAATTTAAACTGGAATCTATAATATCCTCCATATATAAATTAATCCCTATTTCCCTGGTCTCGCCATATCTGAAAAGGACCTAATTTTATTAAATACAAAACAAAATATATATTTTCATAATAGTGTTTATTCCATAGGATTCAATAATTCCACTTATATTTTTACAAATCGCTATTGAACAACTTGGCATTTTGAAGTAAATACTGAGCTTAACACCACGCGCGCTCTAGAAAACAACTAATAGCCTCTATACCCTTCACTGTTTCTCTCTATTCTAATGCTGCTGTTTCTTTAATCTAATGCTTTTTGGTACACTATATTTTTAGTTTTATGTTCTGGCGCGTAAATAAATAATGCTGATTGTTTTCCGACATGGGAACAGGCGACATATAATTGGCCATGTGAAAAACATGGATTTTCTAGATTGATGCCACATACACTTAGCGACTGCCCTTGTGATTTATTTATTGACATTGCAAATGCAAGCCGCACTGGAAACTGTAAACGCTTAAAGCTGAATGGCATATCGTTCGGTATCATAGGGATGCGTGGGATTAAAACATCTTCGCCTTTGTACTTCCCTTTAAAATTGTGGCTTCGATGACGTTGTTCAATAATTTCTTCACCGCAAGCCGGGTGCCATTACACAGACGTGGCTGGTTTATGTTCCGTAACATAATAATTACTGATCCGATTTTTAATTGCAGATTATGAGGTGGTAACCCGGGCAATTCCAGCGAATTTAAAAATTCTGTTGGATAATTCACAACTTCATCTTCATTAGTAACGGAATCAACTGATTTGTAATTCTTCAATTCGCCAGCTATTTTCTCTTGAATCTGAAAATTCATTTCGTTCACATCAACATTTTTTGCGGCCAATATAACACGTTCGCTTAACCAAACGTGATTTACGTAATTTTGTGCAATGTTTGGGAAAACCTTCTCCATGAGTTCGGTCTTTGATTCACAAAAGTTACAAAAATTGGTAGGGAATGTAATGTATCCAGATGATCTATCAACAGCAATATTACCATTACCAATATCGAGTAGTTGTTTGGAAAACACTTCTCCTGACTGGTCTTCCTGCAATTCGACTCTCATGTTTATACTCAATTTAAGTGTTTTAATGTATTTCCATAAAATGGACGACTTCAAACATGCATTCAGTTCATCAGCTGGCGTTGAGCGTGGAACAACTGGCAATATTTGTCGAAAATCACCTGCCAATAGTATCATGGCATCACCAAACCGGTTTTTGTTATTTCGTAAATCTTGCATCGAGCTATCTAATGCCTCCAAAGATTTTTTGTGTGCCATAGTACATTCATCCCATATGATCAATCTGGTTTGCTGCAGCACTTTGGCCATCGCAGAATTCCTCGAAAGGTTGCAAGTTGGAGTATCATTAATTTGAAGGTTCAACGGCAGCTTGAGAGCTGAATGAGCTGTTCGACCGCCTTCCAACAACGTAGCTGCAATACCTGAGGAAGCTAGGGCTAGTGCAATTCCATTTTGCGATCTTTGCCTGGTTCAACCTGATAAATGTCAATCATTCAGTTTCAACTTTCACATACATATCCACAGCATATTGGTGAAATAGACGCCGACATTTTAAGATGTGATTGTCCTCATTTTCCCGAACCATCAGTCTGTATGAATAATAATTCATTGAACTAACTTTTTTGTTTGTTTCAGCACCTGTAAACAATTTTTTTTGTGTTATAATAATATAAATTTTAAGTTAGTTTACATACCTATATTTTAATGTAGTAAACATATATATTGTTAATAATTTACCTGTAACTGGATTTATCATCTTCATTGAAAAATGATAGCCGTCTTCACCTTGCCAAAATAGGATAGGATATTGTAAGGCATCATATGATCGATGTGTTTCAGACACGTGCTGAAGTTGATTGTTCCGCCGATGTAAAACAATGTCTCGGTTATCTAAATTTTCACCCACAATGACAATAGCCACTTCATCAATTGTTGGCGCACTAAAACGTCCAGCATGTTGTCCTGCAGGCGCCTTATCGGCTCTGATGACAATTTTGTGATTATCTGATGGCATGCGGTCTAATGCAATTCTGAATAATGCAATTAATTCATTATGTTGATGGAAAAATATTTGAAATTGTTCCACAATGGATCTTTTCACTGAGTTGTTGTGTGCGCAACGCTGATCGACTTCTCTTGCTGAATTGCCCATAAAATATATTTGCAAAAATGTATAGTCGTTATCGGGCATTGGCAATAAGGAACCTGTTCGGTGATATATTTGACCCTGAATCTGCAAGAATATAAAAATGTATTTAGGTAATTGTATAGCAAATTGTTTATAATAAACAAATGTACACAACACTGGCTCAACATATTTTGCACCAGCTATATGGTTGTAAAACTAAATAAAATTGTTTGCCATTATTGTGCTTACTTACCTTGAAAGTAGGCATAAAATTGTCTCGAATAACTTTTGTTGCGCCAAATGATGTCATTTGAAAGCAATTATTATATTGCTGGATATGAGTCAAAAAGTGATTGGAATCCGGCCTATTTCCGGAAACCAATGAATGTAATGGCTCTGGTGGCGGTACCAATGGCGTCAATTTTGTTGAGGTTGAATAGCACATCAGTGTAAATACTTTTTTGATAGGTTGCTATACTACCAATCTTGTTGATTTTTGTGTGTCAACTGCTTTTGTTAATAAGTGTCACTTCTCATGAAAAATATATACCGTTAATATTATCGAATGTGTTTCATGATTTATCCACAGTAAATAACCATTTCGTACTTCACATACACTGAGTTTTTAAGAGGTTATGGGCCCAGGCATGTAACGAAGAAAACTAACGAAAAGTAACAGTATTTTATTCGGTCCCACTCCCACCATGGAAAAATTTTCGTCAAAAATTTCGATAGGAAATCTTAAGGGAAAATCAAACTGGATAACGTGGAAATACAAGGTTTCCATTATGCTACGCGGAAATGTAGATTGTATGGAAGCTGTAGAAGGCAGGTTGACTAGTCCAGTACCCCTACCACAAGGAGCAGGTGACGCAGATGTCGCGGCTTACAATCAAGCGTTAAGCAGATTTAAGCAGGCAGACTGTTGCGCACTGCTTATTTTGACGACAAATATGACTGAAGAAACGTTGCAGAAAGTCATGCGATTTGAGACAGCTTATGAAGTCTGGCGTGAGTTACACAAATTATTTGACGGAGAGTCTGAAGACAGGGCATACAATATTTGCATGGAGTTTTTTAGCTTTAAGAGGAACATGTCAGATGACGTAAGTACACACATGTCTAAACTAAAGAACATCTGGACCAACTTGAACATAGAAATTATGAAGTCGGATGTAAATTGCAAACTCCCTGATCTGTTTCTAATCTGTAAGATTTTAGAAACTCTTGACGACCGATTTTTCGCGTTCAAATCAAGCTGGCTACTTCTGAACAAGACCGATAGAACTGTAGATAACGTCACAACACAACTATGTTCTTATGAGAAAGCTCTAGAGAACAAAGCAGGGGGTACTAGTCAGGAGACCCTAGTAATCCAAGAAGTCCAAAAGTCGAAGAAGATAAAGTGCAACTATTGTTCACAATTAGGACATAGAGTTGGGAATTGTAAGAAGTGGATTAAAGATGGGAGGCCACCTAAGCCAACTTCAAGCATATCAGCACCTAATTCAAGCTCCAACCAAGTGCAACAAATTTCATTGATGGTAAACGCATACTCAAGAGAACAAATTCAGGATCGAAATAACTGGTTTGTTGATAATGGCGCAACAACACACATAGCTATTAGAAGCGACTTCTTCCTCGATTTTCATGAATTTCAGTCAGACCACTCGGTTAAAACCGCAGATGGAGCCGTGATTCCAGCATTAGGAAAAGGAACCATAGTGGTTAACGCAAATGTCAATGATAAGCAGGAATTGATAACACTTCGAGATGTGTGGTTAGTACCATCACTGACTAAAAATCTTTTTTCGACGCTAGCTGCACAAGATAGGATGCAGAACAGCATATTCATGTCGACAACTAGAGATTGTAAGCTTGATATAGAAGGCTCAACAAAAATTGTTGGCAGGAGATTACCTTATGGAGGACTCTACAAATTGGATATGAAGACGGTCATGCCAGCAAAGCAAAGATCCATTGAGGTTAACGCAATCACTGGTTCCAATCTATTACAGCTTTACCACGAACGTTTCGCACATCAAGACAAACGACATGTTCGCGATATCGTTAAGAGGGAGCTTGGAATAAATTTAAAACCAGACAATGCAAAGTGCGAAGGTTGCATATATGGCAAATCCCAACGAAAAAAGTTTGGAACAAGGGAAAGAGCTGCAGAGCCAGGTGAAATAATTCACACTGATGTGTGCGGACCTTTTGCTGATAGCATTTCAAAATATAAATATTTCGTCTTATTTAAGGATGATTTTTCAAATTACCGCTTTGTATATTTCATTAGGCACAAGTCCGAAGTTAAAGACAAGCTGTTAAATATGTTGCAAGAAGTAAAGACTACTGGTCATACAGTGAAAACACTACTGAGCGACAATGGTGGTGAGTTTGATAATGAAGCTGTCAAAAAGATTCTACAAAAGTTTGGAATTCAGCATAGACTGACAATGCCTTACACGCCAGAACAAAATGGCTGTAGTGAGCGAGAAAACCGCACACTTGTAGAAGCTGCAAGATCAATGCTACATGCGAGAGGAGAGATGCCACAAGTGCTCTGGGCAGAGCTTATAAACACTGCTGCATATGTGTTGAATAGGACAGGTCCTACCAGAGTAGATGCAAAAGTACCCTTTGAGTTATGGCATAATAGGAAACCTAAAATTAGTCACTTGAAAATAATTGGAAGTGAATGTTATGCTCATATTCCAAAACAATGCCGCAAAAAAATGGCTAAGAAAGCAATTAAAGGAATGCTGATAGGCTATGAGAATGATGATGGCTATCGCATCTGGGATGGAAAAAAGACACTCAGGTCTAGAGATATAACATTTCAGTCTGATGTAGAGTTTAAGATTTCCACCAATATCCCTATTAGGTCAGAGGGAAATAACGACGATATGCAGGGTCTCGTACAAGAGCAAACTTTTGAAAATATAAGAGGAAGTCAAGAACTTGATCTAGAGGGAGATATAACAGAAGACCAAGTTCAAGAGGACATTGTTACACCAACAGAACAAGTTGAAGACAATAGTCCTATACTAACAGAGGATGAGGATAATTTCGCGGATGCTCAGGAACAATTGGAAGTAGTTGAGCCCTTAACGGAGACTCGATATAATCTTAGAAACCGAGCAACAATTAACCGACCAAAGAAACTCGAAGACTTTGTTTGCTTTGTGGGTTTAGAAAGTTTTCCAGAAACTTATGATGAAGCAATTAAGAGGGAGGATAGTGACGAATGGCAAACGGCCATGTCTAGAGAAATCAAATCCCTAGCTGACAACAACGTTTGGACATTGTGTGACTTGCCATCCAACAAAAAGGCGCTGCCATGCAAGTGGGTTTTCAGGGTCAAACGAAACCCAGATGGTACCGTTGAAAAATATAAAGCAAGACTTGTAGTCAAGGGGTTCAAGCAACGGAAAGGAATTGACTTTGAACAAACCTTTAGTCCGGTGGCCCGAATGGCTTCAATAAGAGCCTTACTGAGTGTTAGTGCAAAAGAGAAGTTGCACCTGACTCAGTTTGATGTTTCGACAGCCTTCCTAAATAGCAAATTAAAAGAAGAAATCTACATGGAACAGCCAGACGGATTCAGTGATGGTACTTCAAAAGTGTGTCGACTTCAAAGAAGTCTATATGGTTTGAAGCAAGCACCTCGGTGCTGGAATTCGTGTTTCCAGGAAATCTTGCTGAAGAAAGGTTTTACGCAAAATGTAGCCGACTCCTGTCTCTTTATGAGAAAGATAGGAGATAAGAAAATTATAATAGCCTTGTACGTTGATGACGGGCTTGTAGCTACAACAGATAAAGCTTTGGCGAACCAATTTTTAAAAGAGTTGGGGGATACGCTAAAAATAACTGTCAAGCCAGCATCCTACTACTTAGGATTAGAGATTGCTAAATTAACAGATGACTCTATAACAATAACACAGCAATCCTACACTAAGAAAATTCTCGAGCGATTCGGAATGTCCGAATGCAATCCTATTTCGACACCTATAGAGAAGACGTCGGAAACAGGGAAAGTTGAGGAGAAAGAACCTGAACAAAAGTTTCCCTATAGAGAAGCTGTAGGTGCATTGGCATATCTCATGACAGGTACGCGCCCAGATATGGCTTATGCTGTTGGGGTCGTTTCAAGAAAATTAGAGAATCCAACCCAAGCTGATTGGTTAAAAGTGAAACGAATATTTCGGTATTTAAAAGGAACAGCTAGCTATGGCATTAAATATACTAGTGACTCTACGAGAGCTGTTATTGAAGGTTTTAGCGATGCTGACCATGCTGGAGATGAACAAACTGGACGTTCAACTACAGGAGTAGCATGTTTGTTTGCGAGTGGAGTTGTTTCCTGGTTAAGTCAACGTCAAGCGTCAGTTGCAATTTCAACGACTGAAGCAGAGATTGTTGCCGCGAGCGAAGGCGCACGTGAATTGGTATGGCTTCAAAGGCTATTTAGCCAACTCACAATCTTAGAGGACGTACCCACACTGAAGGTGGATAACGAAGCAGCCATACGTCTTGCACACAATCCGGAATTTCACAAACGGACAAAACACATAAGAGTGAGACATTTCTTTGTTCGTGTGACTGTCCAAGAAGGTTTAGTAGATGTACAAAAAACCAGTTCTACTGACCAATTAGCTGACCTTATGACCAAGGCAGTTCCAAAGCCGACGCTCAACAAGTTGAGAGCTAAATTAGGACTGCATAATATTTCCAACTGATGAGGGAAAGTGTTGAGGTTGAATAGCACATCAGTGTAAATACTTTTTTGATAGGTTGCTATACTACCAATCTTGTTGATTTTTGTGTGTCAACTGCTTTTGTTAATAAGTGTCACTTCTCATGAAAAATATATACCGTTAATATTATCGAATGTGTTTCATGATTTATCCACAGTAAATAACCATTTCGTACTTCACATACACTGAGTTTTAAGAAATTTGACTTGGCCGCTGGCGCAACACAATCCAGGGCCTTCATTTTTGAATTTCAATGCCTTGCAATGTGGACACACAATATTCATTAGTCCAATAGCAACAATTCGCTCTGAACTGTAATCAATTGCCACATTATAACTGAATGCAGCTCTGTGGGGATTAAACACAACATTTCTATGTTGATTTCGATTCCGTTGAAGTTCAATTCGCGCTTCGCGTTGCTCATCAGTTTGATTTGCTCGTAGATTTCTTTGACTTGCCGTATTTCGAGTTCTGCGGCCTGAATTTGTACGTCTGGTTGGTGGCATTGTTAAAAACTGAAAATAAAAAGCTCTCATATATTTTCTGTATAACCAAATTGTAATAAGTCACCAAAAGTTACCAAAAATCGATATGAAGCTGTCAACTTACCGTAATTAACAAACACTTATTAACAAACAAAAAACTTCTTAGTCTTTATAACAAAACAAACTTTATCAAAAACTTAGAAAGCGGTTATGGATGTGATGCCACAGATTACTACAGTTTTTTTTCTTTTTTTTTTTTTAACTGGCTTGGCTGTTCAGCCATTCGCCAATGACGCCAATGTCAAGTTAGGGAAACAGATACTACCACAGATTACTAAATAGGATATGCGAAATTTGTATAGGTTTACTATTTGTATTATTTTCAAAAAATTATAAAATAGTGCAATAGAATTTAATTAAGTAACCACGTTTCCGAACAAACTTAATTAAGTAACCACATTTCCGAACAAACGATGCTCTTTTAATATAGTCTATGGCTGAAAAGCCAAAATGAGTGCCACGCTCATTTTTCATTAGACTTATAAATTATTTATAGTGTCGTTTACTAAATAAAAACGCGTGATTTATGTAGTAAAAAGTGCATTCAGTGAATAATTCATAAAGAACAGTGAAATATTGTAGCATAGTGGTCACATCATGTCTTTACCCCAAACCCCTCCTGGTCGGCCTCACGTGGGAAATGAAAGGAGATAGATTAAGTTAAGTTAAGCTAGGATAAGGTAGGATAAATTAGGATATAAACTGAAGAAAAAAGGTTATATATAAGATTAGGCTGTATGGCGTACTATGCCTTTGCCTTTTCCGTTCATGAACGGAAAGAAGTAAACCAAAAAAAAAAGTCTATGGCTGTGAATGACGTTGACATTCGTATAAAAAAAAATGACATTCGTAACGCGCGTTTTTCAAAATATGCAAAATTAAATGTATACTTTTCAATATTTCTGAGAGATTTTCTTAATATTTTTTTCCGTAAGAACCATCCTTGGACTTCCACAAACATTTAAAAAAAAGAATTATCGAAATCGGTTCAGCCGTTCACACGTGATACCTTGACAACGCGAAACGGGTTTCATTTTTATATATATAGATTTTTGAACGTCAATATTACATAAGACAGTCCCCCAAAACGCCCACCCATCGACACTTCCTAGTGCTTTCGCTGGGAAAAAGAAGTGGCGGAACAAACTCCCCAGCAGCACAGATGCCTGTTCATTAAAAAAACACACACGACTTTATACAATTCTATGTATGTAAAATAACTAACACAAGAAAACACGGAACATAAAATTATTTACCATATGCCAGCTAGCTACACCAATATACGAATAAAGACAGTTCGTGCAAAATTATTCCCTAATCATTGCAAAATGTTCTAAAATGCACGTTGTTTTCAATGTTCAAGTTTTCACTTCTGTCGGAATTCCTTGGAACCCGTTGTTTAATCGTACCCTGAAATTGCATGATTTAGTTCCCTCTTCTTCGTTCCATCATCGGAGGACCCGTCGCATGGCGAGTTTCCACCCCTATTTACGTTATTGACACCACGATTCGGACGAAGCGTCTCGCCGGAACAATTTGCCAGCGGCGGTGTTTCCGTCGGCCTACAATTTAAATGTTTTCAAGGCTAGAGTGAATAGGCTCTTAATAAACTAGCGCACCTCACCATAAAAATATTGCATCACCGCTTACCATCAGGCGGGATTGCGGTCAAGCACTAGTTTATAATTAAAAAAAAAAAACCATCTCACATCTTTCGAAATATATTTAGCAGCTGCAACACATTCGGACGGGACGACCCGACGACCCGTTGTGAAGGGTTGCCTATAAATCACATTAGAATCGCAGAAGTCATGGCGGGCGTCGCTACCACCCATTGCGAAGGCATAAATCTCGCCCCGAAAGCACCTCTGGGAAACCATTAGCGCGCTGTCTTGCACGTGAACTGTGAATTGGCGCGCTCTCTACACCGACCAATCACACGCCGCGCTATTCCTCGATCAACGAATCAATATCGAGAACGCACTCGACACCGCGTGTATTTCTGCAGCTCAGCAAACTGTTTTCCTATTGGTTACCCCACTATTGTTTAGATAAAGTTTATTTAAGTCAGTGCATACCTTGTAAGACACATTCTTGTTCATACTCTTGTACATTCTTGTTGACATTCCTGTACGCATTCTGGTTCACACTCTTGTATATATTGATCTACACATCATGTTCTTTACACAGTCATTTACATACGTACAATACATAACATTCAATTCATCGGAGTTTTAATTACGTAACACGCCATATGCGCTATATATACATGTAAAAGAAAATACCATATTTTTCAGATATTCTCTTACAAGCAGCCACTGGTGCCATGAAATATGGTTACGGGCGAGACCTGGATGACATAGAATTCTCGAACTATGCCAGACAATCCAAATACAGGCGACATGACCAACTACTATCCAACCTCCATTCCTTGTACAAGGAAAGTTCGGACAGCAACGACAATAGTGAAAGCGCTGACGAGAATAACGATATTAATTATAACCCCAAAAAAGAGGACAAAAAAGAATTTCATAAACTATTTGCCGAAGTCACGAGCGCGAACAAATTCAACAATGATGGCGTCTTATCCGTGGAGTTGCCAGTTGCAAAAAACGAAAGTAGATATAAAAGAGACATAACCAATGATACGGCTACAAACGAAACGTCAACGGATGCGAACGTTACTGTAGCCGCTATTTCTACGGAGAAACCAGCAACGGTTACGGAGAAAATTGAAAAAGTAACAGTTAAAAACGAAACTGTACAAACTGAAGAGTCGGGTGGAAATTATGGGACTGATTCTGCTGTTAATCATCGACGAATATTTACAGTGAATACACAATCAGACCACATGATTAAAACTTCTAAAATCAAGGACAAACTGCTTTCGTATTTAGAAGATACTTTCAACGAATTCGAAAGGAAAATTCAACCGTTAAAGAATATCAAAATTGCTTTATCAAACGATGATAACTATAAAATAGGTTATATTGTAGCAACAATAGACACATTAGAAGTGAATTTGAAAAAATTTAGAAATTATATGAATTTACACCAATCCGATCCAAATTGGGGCGATGAAAAGATTTTGGATATGTTTGATAAAATAAAAGCAACCAATAGTGTAGCTATAAGTTTGATAGAATTATTGAAGAAATATTTACCTAAGAATTAAATACTTTTTTTTTAAATTAAGTAAGTAATGCTACTTTGATTTCAATTTAAACTAAAATTTAAATAAATTGTTTTGAATGAATAAAGCTTATTTTAATTTAATTATCTTTTATTTCTAACTAACTTTCCGCCCGCGGCTTCGGTTATATCGAGTTTCCAAGAGAACTCTTCAAAAATCCGGAATCAAAACTTTCCTATGTTATTTCTCAAGATCAGCTCTATCTTTGTACCAAATTTCAATATCGGTGGTAGGCCATAACATCGGCTGCCGGCAGAAGTTACCACCCATCAGACAAAGTGTTGCCGTCAAGCGATTCGTCGTGTTCCGGCATGATGTCTGGTGAAGCCGTACGGAGGACGAGTCTGAGCAGTTGTGTTGCGATGTGTGCCGGGTACGATGCGTCAAAGTTGTTGTGTCGGGAGTTTGGTCGTGGAGGGTCTCCACATCAATCTCCCTCTGGCGCAGAATCGTTGGTCGTGTTATTGGATTTAACATTGCACTATCTTGCTCAACTGCCTCTTCCGTCCTATTCACTTAGTTTTTTTTTTAAGTGAATGGGCTGAATAAACTAGTGCGCTTTATCATCAACGTTTGCATCACTGCTTACAATCAGGCGGGATTGCGGTCAAGCGCTAGTTTAAAAAAAAAAATAAGCATATTGCTAATCCATTGATCTATGTGTTTGAAAAATGTTTCTGTTCAACAACGTGAGTAGCGCAATTAATGTTGTTGAAATGTCAAAATGAAAACCATTGCTATTAAGTAATTCTCTGTATAATGATACGTTCTGTATGACCTTATGTATATTTTTAGTCACACATAATACCTAGCTTTTATTTAGGCAATAAGATATGTATGTATTTATATAAGAATATTTTTGTAGCTTTTATTTTACAATGTTGTGTAAGTTTTTGAATAAAGATTATTATTATTATAGTAGGAAGTAAGTTTGTAGTAAGTAGGATAGATGACGCAGAAAAAGTTGAAATAGTTAGATTAAGGAGTACGTAATATTAATACTGTGTAAATAAGTAGATCAATATTAAAGAGCTACCTAATAAATAGAAGTAAGAAAAGAAATAAAAACTTTTTTTACAAAAAAAAAAAAAAACAACAGACTTCCAAAAAACACTACAAAGTGTAAAATATCTAATTTCGGAAGTCAGTGTCTTTGGTTTTTGTATATTAGTTTTTGACACCGACTTCTGAAATTAGTTATTTTTGATGTTTTGTAAAAAAAAAGTTTTTATTTTACACTTTTTAGTTGTGAAAAGTACTGTTCAGCTGCATCCGGTTAGACTGGATGCTGACGCTAAAATACATAATGAAAAATTTTACAAACGCACTGGTTGCCCCTACGATTTTTGAAAGTTGCCCCTTGATTTATCTGGTCTTCCACCATCAAACCCTGATGTCCTTATCATGAGACCACCTTGGGAATGTATTCTTTCCAACAGAAAAAGAATTATCAAAATCGGTTCATAAACGACGAAGTTATCCGCGAACAAACATAAAAAAGCATATACAGTATGTTAAGAACACCCTGTCCGACCCGTGAAGGTGTTGTTAGGTATCGATAACTGAATCTACTAATGGATACAAAACCGGGCTAAACTTAAAAAAAAATCCCCCTAAAAAAATAAATATTATTTCGCAAAAAGAGGTAACTTAATAAATGTGCAATAAGCACCCTTCCGCGGGCGGCGGGGGATTTCGGGGAAGTTGGAATTAATTCGCGGGAAAAAAAGATTATTTCAAAATTCATTTGTATTGGTACTATGATGATTACGTAAAAATTTATAATATATTTGGTCATGTGTTTACCTAAACTTTGTTATCCTTATGGGTCGGACAGGGTTTTCTTAACATACTGTATACGGTCGAATTGAGTAACCTCCTCATTTTTGAAGTCGGTTAAAAATAACTGTCATGTGGTACTAGTATATAAGATGTTAGTATATATGTATGTTAAAAATAAATATAGATAAAGATCGGGCTAGCCGAAAAATAATAAAATAAATAAAGTTAGGAGATCCATCCTCTCATCCCTTCCCGTAGTTGTATAATAAATTACCAAGTATGTTTAAAACGTTAAATTGTAAATTGTTTAAAATTAAATTATATAAATGGCTCAATAATAATAACTTTTATAATATCAATGATTTTTTAAATGGAATTCCAATGTGACATATTATTATTATTTCAATAACCTGTTAACAAATGTAATAATTTTGCATGCTTTAAGTACTAAGCAAAACATGTTCGATCAAATACTTTTTATATCACCTTGTATACCATGTTTTAAGCAAATAAAATATCTTATCTTAATCCTGGAAGGAAATCCGGGTTCCCCAAATAGTATAGCTCATAATGCCCTGTGATGGCGGGTGGGTGCATCCAATACCCCCATCTTTTAATAAAAAAAAAAACCATTGCTACTAATAGTGTTTTACGGAATTACCCTCTCTGGTCGAAATAGTTTAACGCGTTTTATTTAAATAAAACGAAACATTTTTCAAAATCAATTTTATTTTAAATTATCAGTCTATCATTTAACAACATGAAGCCTCAACATTATTATATTTTATTAAAAAAATAATAACTTATGTTTGTACTTAATATTATAAGTAATTCTGTACTTTAAAAAAGTACTTTCTTCAGTTTATAATTAAACTAAGTAACTTAATTAATTCTTGGGGTTTTTCAATAGGATTTTTTTTAGTTTATTCCATGAATTTCGTGCATTAATAAGAAATTATCATAGTAAAAAGAAAATTTCTTAAAAATCACGCGTAAGTTAACTTATAATCTAGAATTAAAAGTAAAAATTAAAAACTTAACAATTACCAACTTAAGGAAGTTAACATAAAAATTGCTAGTGTAATAAAAATTCTACTACTTGTTTTTTTTTTTCAAAAAACATACCATTTTTTATTTTAATGTGTGTGAGAGAATTCGGGGCTAAATTATTAAATCACTGGCTTAAGATACTGGAAAATTCGTTCATTATCAACAAATTTAGATTCTGTCCCAACACACGCATGTATTACTATTTTGCACTTTCTTATCATCCTTTGTTAGAGGCTGAAGATTTTCGGTGCGTTTGAAGAATTGTATCAATAACTACCGACGCAGCGTTCACCTTACTGCATCTATAAAAAAAACAGTAAATACAATATTTTTTAAAGGCGCTTATTGGTTAAAACACCAGCCTCTTAAGTATGAGTGTGCGAGTTCGATTCTAGGTCAGGTAAGTAGGTACCAATGTAACTTTTCTAAGTATATCTTGAACACCAAGGTGAAGGAAAATATATTGAGGAAACCTGGACTTTAAGTCTGAAATCACCAACCCGCCAATGCGGGTTGAGCGTTGACCGAGAAGGATTGAGCGAAAGGATGGAGCAGGATTGAGCGTTCATTCGCTCAATCCATCTCTATATGAGAGGAGACCTGTGCCCAGCAGCGGTAAAAAAAAGGTTGATGATGAAGGCGCCATCTCCACAGGCGAGAACATCGCGTTGAAAGTCTCGCTGCTATGATATCACAGTGTGAAGGGACATTTTAAGAGTGCATAGAAACACGTCGCTGAGAATCTCCGCTCTTTGAGACGGCTCCTAAGTGTAAGTAGACCTTCATATGTAGGAGGAGAGAGAACTGCGGGCAGGGTAATAAATCTATGTGCACCATAATGGCAGGTCGGACGGTCGTAGGAGTGGCCACACTAAACTTGGTAACAGAGACCGCTAGGCATAGATGGCATGTTGATATCAGTCGGTGGTGCGCTAATGTACAAGTATACCCCAACCCAGGACTCTGCCTCATGGCAACGAGTCAAGGCTCATTGTTATAAGTTGAGTACCCTAGAAAGAACAGTGGGGTTTTAATATCATCATCATCATAATGTCAGCCACAGGAAGTCTACTGCTAGATATATACCTCCCCTAAGGATTTCCAAAGAGACCGGATGGACGCGGCCTGCATCCAGCGCTTCTCTACGTTTTAGGCCAGATCATCCGACCAGCTAGTCAGTGGGTGCCCGACGTTGCGCTTGTCGGTACGTGGTCGTCATTCAATAGCCTTTCTGCCCCATCGGCCGCCTGCCCTACGTGCTATGTGAGTTTTAATAGGTAGGATATAACTAATTTCTAATCTTTTCTTTTGAGTTTTGCATCTTTTGTTTTGAACTTAAAGAGTTTACTTCTGTATTGGCAACTTTTAAGAGTATTTATTTTATTTTATTTAATTAGGGACAATAAACAGCAACAATATAAATACACACACAGAAAGGATAATTAAAAATATTAGCAATATTGTAGCCCACTACATTATCCACATATTAACAAAAAAAAATATGAGTATGAGTGCCACTAGTTAGGCAATAAGTATCTTATTAATTATATCACATCAATGATAAAAAAATATATATAAAAAAAAAACAAATAACAATCATTAAATAAATAAATAATCAAAAATATTAGCAATATCATGCAAAATAGAAAATCCAACTCGATTACTTGGCAATTAGAAAATAATAAAAATAATTAAACATTAATAACAAATAAAATAATAAGTAAAGTCTAGCCTAATTTACATTCCTAATAACATTCTTATTATTATCAGTAATAATCTTCATAACATTACATTTAAATTTAGATTTTGAGCATACAAAGATATCAATTGCTACAAGATTACAATTAAAAGATTCAACCATACGACGGATGGGGCAGCGCAACCCAGAATTACTTCGACAGCCTTTGACAGCAAATAAGGCATCTACTCGGGTACTGCGAATGTTAACAGTGCGTGGGACTACATAATATAATTTGCTTGTGAGATCGATACAATCAAAATCTCCACGAACAAGCATGCAATATAGAGGCTTCAAGATATATTCGCCTAGATTCTAGGGTAATCTGTCCATAAGAGTAGTGTTGAATTCGATCCACCATTTACTTAGAAGCCCGTTTTAAACTGAAAACAATGTAAGGGGCTGTAAAACCTGAACAAGACTTACCTAGGAAACATGTCATTGCACTTAAGCTCAGTCCAGCCAGTCAGTACTTCGTACAACATTGTGTCAAGCGCTTTATTGGCTGCCAGTTCACCAGTCAACATTCTTAGCGCCACGCTGAAATAATTGGTTATTAATGCCATATGCTTATGTTAGTAGTAAACGATATATGAAAATGAAAGGTAGTTTTTACTGGCCAACGAGACCATCCTCGTCTCGTTGTCCAGTGTAGTAATACGACTTCAAAACTAGAATTGTTTTAAATTTATATTGTTGTGTTTTAAACATTGTTCCAGACTAGGATTTATTCCTATATGCTAGGTGTATTTACAAACATTTAAACAGCCAAATCTGGAACCTATAGCCCTTACAAATATTTGTTCCGTGCGGAAATCGATCCCAGCGACACCCACACAGCAATCGATCTTCATCCACTGCGCACAACTATCGTAGATAATATTTTACATAAATCGCGGACAGAAACTAATATAATATAAGTAAAAAAGACTTACCCATTAATTCTAGCCATCGTACCGTAAGGTGGGTTCAACTTAGTAGTAGCCACAAGATTCCTACAATACAGCAACCATACACAATCTAACTCTGTGTAAAAACTACCATTGTTGGCAACACCGTGCGTGCTGTCAAATGACGTTTGTAAGTGGTTTAGCGCGTGTGTGTTGGCATCAAGGTTGCGTGACAATTGATTCTGTATGTTGGCAGCTTGTGCTTCTTTATTTGAAATTTGATTGAGGATGTTTCTGTAAAGAATTAAATAACCTATTAAAATAAGGTTTTCATATAAAGTACTGTGGCGTAAATTTTGGCGGGAAGTCAAGCTGGGTGTCACGCTCATTCTTCATGGGACTTTTAAAATTATTTATAATGTTGTTTACTAAATAAAAGTGCGTATTTATGTATTAAAAAGTGCATTTAGTAAATAATTCATAAAGAACAGTGAAATATCGCAGCATAGTGGCCACATCATGACTTTGTCTCAAACCTCCATCGTAAGACTGGTCACGCGGCCGTCTTTTTCGATAAGAACAGTTTATTACGTGACATTGGCCAAATGCACAAACCGTGCGACGCCATAAAAGAAAGAAAAAAAAAGAAGTACTGTGGCGACATATACAACTTCACATAATAATCGCTTCACACTGACATAACGCGAATAGGTACCTATTCATACGCGTTATGTACCTGTATCGCGCAAACAGAAATTACCACGCGAGAGGGATCGTCAAGTATTTATAGTATTTTAAGTTTTTATGATTGATAATACATTCAGTGAAACCTGGTTAAGTGAGACATCAAGGGACCTGCAATGTCGTTTCACTTATAGAGGTATTCCACTTACCCAGTGTCTCAGATATACAGGTATAAATAAATATCTGTCTCATTTACAGAGGTTCTTTTTGTATTTTTCAAATAAACATCTGAATGATAGTAAAGCGAAACTAAAACTGAAGGTAATTGAAGCTCAAAATTTGTACTTACGTACTTGGAATTACGTGTGGAATTTGTGGGTAGAATAAGAATGAGTAAACAAACAATGTTATCTCAGTTACAGAGGTTAATGCATATAAAATTTACTCGCTGTCTCAGTTATAGAGGTAACTATGATGGTAAATCGAAAGAACAAATCCCAGATATAGAGGCTTACCTCGTCCCACTAACAGAGATAATTCAGTGCCAAAGTGTTGGGACTTCAGCATGAGTTCCAGTTATGGAGGTTTCTCACTTATCCAGGTCCCACTTAACCAAGTTTCACTGTATATGTAAGTAGTATTGTCTATGTTTGTATGGGCCTTGATGCTTGAAATAAATCGTCGAGGAGTACCCCACCAGACACATCGCAAAATACACTCGTTTTGAACTTTACACCGTATTGCTCATACATTTCTAGCATTGTAAAAGCAATTTTACTTCTTAAAACCTCATAGTAAGTCTTTTCTCATAAGACTTTCCAATGTGAGGTACGATAAATAAAATACTGTCCTACCAACTTATCTGTGAAATGGAGAAAATTGGAACTACGGCCGCCATGTTGAAATGTCATTCGATTGTGGCAGTTACAGGTTAGTGTTGTCTACTCTCTTTTTTAAATTACCAGATATTTTTGATCACTAGTTAACTTTAAGCAACATTTATGAATAAAGGGGTTAGTTTGTAAGTGGGTTACCTACGTTATATTTTTTGCCAATTTAATGCCAGAGAAATCGCTGATGTATGTATCTACCTGCATTAATTTTCTTATTTTAGGAGACTATTTAGTACTTACATTTGAAGACTATTTAGTATTAATGTTAGGTACTGTTTAAAATAATAAAATTATGTTTATATGTGTTTACCTAGTTTCTTATCTGACATACCCAATCATGGGTAATTTTTATTAATTTGCAACACTAAAGCGACGGTGTCGCTACCACTCAGTTCACAGATAAGTTGGTAGGTCTGTACATAGGCCCCAATTGAAATGTTCACAAATTAAATTAAATTTTAGTTCAGTGCATTTTTCCTTCCTATTTAATTAATAAAGGACTGAAGATAAAATACTAGATTTTTTTTTCTTTTTTTTTTTTTGGCTTCGCACGGTTTGTGCATTTAGCCAATGTCACGTAATTATGAATTATTCATGTCGAAAAAGACGGCCACGTGACCCGTCTTACGAGAGAGGTTTGGGGCAAAGTCATGATGTGGCCACTATGCTGCGATATTTGACTGTTCTTTATGAATTATTTACTAAATGCACTTTTTACTACATAAATCACGCACTTTTATTTAGTAAACAACACTATAAATAATTTTAAAAGTCCTGTCCTGTTTTTTTTTTTGACAGGAAAGCTAAGATGAATGTCACGCTCATTTTTCATTGGACTTTTAAATTATTTATAGTGTCGTTTACGAAATAAAAGCGCGTGATTTATGTATTAAAAAGTGCATTTAGTAAATAATTCATAAAGAACTTTAAAATATCGCGGCATAGTGGCCACATCATGGCCTTGCATCAAATCTCCCCCTAGTCGGCTCACGCGGCCGTTTTTTCAACTGTCATTGGCGATATCCGCCATTATTGTGAAATAAAATTTTCAAAGAATTTCTATAATTTGTTACACGTGTTATTGGCAAAATTGTGGTATATAAACACAGGGGCCATTGAAGAGTTGAAGTAGTATTCACTCTAAAGAAAAGAAAGAACTTTTTTTTAATGGAATAGAAAGAATATATTTATTTATTTAATAAGATGTGCTGGACTTAAACTAAGTTTAGTGTGTGACTGGGTATAATATATTTTCTCTTAAAACACGTTTTTACAGCCTTTCATCGCAGATCTCATACATTTTTTCTACTAGACAAGATCTATTTATTTATTTTATTATTTATGTAATGTGTACAGACGACATCACACCAAGAAATGAAAGGAAATGGTTTATTAAGCAAGTAGGATGACCGATCACTTTTACACGTCATATGTTTTTTGCCTTTTTTTTTTTTTAAACTAGATGAAGCCGGCATTTCCTAACTGACAACCTCTGAGAAGAAATAGCCGAAACAAACTCAGGGATCATCGTCTTTTTTAGTCCAGACATTAAAAATGAAAATGTTTACAATAATTTACGTTATAATTACGCATATTGCTTAATAACAATGCTTAACAGAGCGAGCTGCTCAGTCCCAAGCCTCTCTGTCCTCTAAATAATCTGAGATTTTATAATACCCCTTTTTGCAAAGTTTGGCCTTTATATAGGTTTTATATCGTTTAATGGGTAAGTTTCGAATGACCATGGGAAGCTTGTTGTAAAAGTGTATACATTGAGCCATGAACGAGTTGCCTACTCTGTGGAGACGAATGTGATGTACAGCAAGATTGTGTTTGTTCCAAGCTGTCATCTGTCAGATTTCTTTATTAGATTTTCAACTTTATCAATAAATTATTAAGGTTCAAGGTTGATTAGGAATTTTTGACAGTTTCAGGAAGCATGACCTGCTGTCATCATTATATCTATATGCAATATAGGCATTTTTTTATCATCGTTTGAGCTAAAAGACGTCCAATCCCGGACATAGGCCTTCGCTAAGGTTCTGTGATACCCATTCAGCAGATTCCCACACCCACAATATCGTCCACCATCGACTGACCTTTTCAGTGTGTTTAATCATGAAATTATCATGAAACTTACTTGGTATTTTTATAAGCCCTTCCAAGATGTATCGCAGCGCGCGCTGTACTCATACCAACTTCCATTATATTTTCTAGAAGGTTCTTTCCGAGGTCTAAATCGTCTTGGCGAGGATTCAAGCGTTTTCTGAAAGAATTAAATAAAAACAGACTGATATACCTACAACATATTTTTTTCTAATGTGAATCAACACATCAACAATGTCTAGGGATATTACATGAAGGACTTCTTAGCTTAAAAACTATTTCCGGTATAATAAAAGTGTATATGTAAAAACATTTAGTTTTAACAAAGTTTTTATAGAATTATGTAGAATAAGGTAAAAATGAAATATTCCTAGGCATTATTTCACTGTTTTTTTTATAATTATAAACTAGTGCTTGACTGCAATCCCGCCTGATGGTAAGCAGTGATGCAATCGTTGATGGTAAAGCGCGCAAGTTTATTAAGAGCCTATTCACTCAGAAAAACTGAGCGAATAGGAAGGAAGACGGCAGTTGAGCGAGGTGATGCAATGTTAAACCCAACAACACAACCAACGATGCTGTGCCAGAGGGAGATTTATCTGAAGACCCTCCACGACCAAACTCCCAACACAACAACATTTGGCGCATCGTATCCGGCACACATCGCAACACAACTGAGACCCGTTCTCCGTACGGCTTCACCAGACATCATGCCGGAACACGACGAATCGCTTGGCGGCAAGACTTTGTCTGGTGGGTGGTAACTTCTGCCGGCAGCCGATGTTATGTTTGTTCACAATAAACAACTGAATCGATTCCAATCAATTATACACCATGTTATATTTTTTTCCCAAAAATATTTAATAATGGCCGCAGTTTGGTTATCGAGCGACAGGAACACAACACAGTACACAGCAGATCACATCGGTCACTAGTTATCCCTTCGAACTACTCATGTTAGATTACTGTATGTCTAGATACTTGCGCCCGTATGGTACCGGGCTTAGAATAGTACCGTCCTATATCCTCTGGTGGGTGTCGTAAGAGGCGACTTAGGGAACTCTCATCAGGGAAGCGAGCTGCAGCGCTTCTCCTGTGGAATATCAAATTACTGCGATCCACAACTCAACGGACAAGCGTGGGGATAATGACAAACCTCCCAATTTGGGAGAGGCCCTTGTCCAGTAGTGGATCTCTATAGCCTGAAGAAGCTTAAGAAGTGTCATCATCCTCATCTCAGCGTTAATCCCAGTCGCATCCGTAGCTTTTCAGCTTTGGAGTCTGGGGTCCGCTTTACCAGTCTAACTGCTGATTTTGGCTAAACTTCGATATTTTCCGTGACGCGACTGCCGTCTGACCTCCACAACCCGAAGGAGATATCTAAGCATTGCAGTTAGACCAATTGTTGGACTTTTGAGGGCTCCAACAACCCGTAACGACTGCCACTAGATGTTCGTATGGCAACCGGGACCAACGGCTTAACGTGCTTTCCGAGGCACGACCAGACCAGTGCAAATATTCATATTCATGCATACAAATATTTGCACTGCGCGGGGATCGAAACCGTGCTGTCAATCCTCTAAAGGCACACATAAACAACAAACTTTAAATATTGTAAATAGACATAAGGCTAAATTGTAAAAGTTTTCTTCTCGAAAATAAAATCCTGTCTCCCTGTTTTACTATACCCCCAAAACCGTAGGAATACATAGATCTATAAGGACACACATAGATTAAAACAAAAAGATCATATAAAACAGTTAGATAATTAGAATAGTCAGAAGATTACAGTTGGGAACCCCACCCATATAAGGAATGACTGAGGATGAATGGATGAAAGACCATGTATGAAGCATAAAAGTACGAGAGGAATAAACGCGAGAACTGGAATGAATGGAAAACTGTAAAGAATAGGCTCCGACTTAACCGCGTCGGAGGTAGCAGAAAAAAAAATCCTCTATAGGCTTAAGAAGAATAAGATGTGTGTACTTACAAAAACAGAGATCCATCATGAGCCACTTCGTTTTGTTTAGTCTCCACTTTGCTGGGATCCAAAAATAGCGCATTAAAAGCAAACACATCAGGATCCTTCATCATCTTAATTCGGGCTTTCTCCTGCAAATGACAGAATCATAATTCAAAGAATATTTGGGTAGAAACCTCCTACCTAAATAGTTTTTGAATTATGAACCTAACCTTTATTGAAATTCAGTTCTTTTATAGAAATTTCAAGTCTAGTTTTTTTTTTTAATAATTATAAACCAGCGCTTGACCGCAATCCTGCCTGATGGTCGCAGTGATGCGATCGTTGATGGTAAAGCGCGCTAGTTTATTAAGAGCCCATTCACTCAGAAAAACTGAGCGAATAGGAAGGAAGACGGCAGTTGAGCTAGATGATGCAATGTTAAACCCAACAACACGACCAACGATGCTGCGCCAAAGGGAGATTGATCTGAAGACCCTCCACGACCAAACTCCCAACACAACAACATTTGCCGCATCGTACCCGGCACACATCGCAACACAACTGCTCAGACCCGTCCTCCGTACGGCTTCACCAGACATCATGCCGGAACACGACAAATCGCTTGGCTCGGCGGTCGATGTTATGGCCTACCACTGAATAAAAAATTTTGTCTAAACAAAATCGTTGTTTTATAATAAGGGGATAAAAAGGGACATCGGCCGCCGGCAGAAGTTACCATCTACCAGACAAAGCCTTGCCGCCAAGCGATTTGTCATGATCCGGCATGATGTCTGGTGAAGCCGCACGGAGGACGGCTCTGAGCAGTTGTGTTGCGATGTGTGCCGAGTACGATGCGCCTAATGTTGTTGTGTTGGGAGTTTGGTCGTGGAGGGTCTTCAGATCAATCTCCCTTTGGCGCAGCATCGTTGGTCGTGTTGTTGGGTTTAACATTGCATCACCTCGCTCAACTGCCGTCTTCTTTCCTATTCGCTCAGTTTTTCTGAGTGAATGGGCTCTTAATAAACTAGCGCGCTTTACCATCGACGATCGCATCACTGCTTACCATCAGGTGGGATTGCGGTCAAGCGCTAGTTTATATTTATAAAAAAAAAATTGTTATACTCTTTGTAGAGCCCGTTGTAGTGTCTAATGTAAACTTGAGTTACATACCTGATTCTCCCACGCCATAAGCTGTATATTATGAAGCAACATCACGTCAAGTGTCAAGATCCCAAACGACAACATATCAGTGCTGTTCGTCACGATAACCTTTCTACTGCTATTAGAATGCGTGTAATTCTCTCCAAAGTACATATCTCTGAGCTTATGCATGACAATAGTCACATTGCCTTCGACAAGGCTCTCATTCAGTGCTTTTAAAAGGCTTCCGAAATCGTTTTCGCTTTTCGTCTCATTAGCTGCAAGATCCGGGTCGGAGGAGACCCATTCGTGAAGCTCTTGGACTTTTTCTATGAGGTAACTTGTCATAGTGTTGCTTTGCATGTAATCATCGTAAAGGTTTTCATCGTAGAAAGAATAATCGTCTTTGGCTGTAGAAAATAAAAAAAAACTGTGAATTATTTATAAAAAAAAACCCCTAAAAAACCTTGACAACTTTAGCACCCCAAAAAACCATGAAAATCAGCATACATGAAAAAAAAATTAAGGTTATCGAAGCCGCTATATTTGATGTAAAACCATGAAAAATATTAATTTCTCTTTGTCTATAATTGAAAAAAGGAAGAGAGAGAGAGAGAAAATCGCACGGAGGGAGAATATCCTAGGCTTCTTCTTATGTGACGTTTTCTACCACCTTTTTTCCTTACAAAAGGTAAGTTAAAGATCTTCATTCCAAAAACACAATACATACCATCCAGATATCCATAAGGCGAGACCAAATCCATATTTTTTCCAAAGACTGGCAACATTGGTTTAAAATTCGGAACATAATCTTCAACAATTTTCATTTTTGTATCGTTGACTTCCATTTGTTCACCCACGGCGTCTTCAACAGGAGTTTCATTAAATTCTTTTTTTATTGTACCTTTTTCGTCCTGAACATTGTCTATGACAGCTTTGTCTTTTTTCTTTGTGTTCCTCTCTTCGTGTGGTATTTCGTCGTGTAGTGGGTGAATTTGTGTTTTAGAAATCAAATTCTTATGTTCTCTGTTTGCGACGACGTTCTTGAAAATTGATAGCTTTTCTAGAATTACGTTCTCTTCCGATTCGTCTGGTTCTGGTGTGAATTCTACCGTGTTTGGGTACTGTGGTGAGCGGATTGGTTCCTGAAAAGATGACATATAATTTCATATCAACATCATGCGGGAATTCGCAAAGAAAAATGTTTGGAATCTTTAGTAGATGTTGTATTGTTTTCAATAAAAGAATAGTTTGTTGGAAATTGAACGCAGTTATACGATTTTTAAAGGTGTAGTTATAATGCAGGGCCGCAACTTTGTTTCAGATAAAATATATAAATATCCATATAATGTTAGTAAAAGCAAAGTCCCACCCGATCTGAAAACACATTTAGGATGCCATTGAAAGAGGAGCGCAAACACGCCAACCCGTCGACCCTCGCCTCCACGAACATCCCTGACGCTTTACAGCGCCCCGGCAACCACAAAAATAACTTTGTATTATATTTATTATACTCATTAAAATTCTCATAATGTTAAGAACTTGAAAGAAAAACAAGAAAAGTAATAATTACAGGTGACTGAAACACTTCTCGCGTGGTAAAGGCATCAGAGGTGCCCCACTTGGTGATGACGACGGTAGCCAGCACCAAAGCAGCGCAGACGGCGAAGCAGGAAGCGCTGGCTATGATCCACACCTTTAGAGGAACCTGGAATAGAACAGAATACTCTTTATTATGTATAAAAGTTCTCCTTCTTCAACTTAAAGAGGTCCACTGAACAAAGGCCTACGATAAATCCTTTACTGTACAAGCAGTTCGGCTATGAAATGACTTGCCCATGTCTGTAAGGCGTGCTCAAACTCTGTCCACTTTTAAAACTATGATAAGAAAGCACTTTCTCTCTCTTTAAACATGTCGTTATATTTTATCTGCTCTTGTATAATATTTATTAATTAGATGTATATATTTACTTAAACTAGTAAGATACATTTAACGTACAGATTTATTGTATACTCTATGTAAATAGTACACTGTAGACTACCTACACTATTTCTCTCTCCTTCCCCTTAGTATTCCATCCAAAGGTTGTCTGTAAAAGATCGCTCTTAGCGATAAGACCGCCCATTGTGTCACCCTTTGTAAAATCTTTATATTTATGTTTCTGTAATCTATATGGTGTACATAATAAAGAGTAGGTATTCTATTCTATTCTATTCATTGCTTTGGGGGGGTTTGCCACAATCCCCACGTTTGTTCGTTGGGTTGTGGATCGCAGTAATTTGAAATTCCACAGGAGAAGCGCTGCTGCCCGCTTCCCTGGTGAGAGTCCCCTTTTTCGCCTCTCTAGACACCCACAGGGGGATATGAGTAACCTATAATTTACAGAATATTATATGAAGATTTTACAAAGGGTGACAATGGACGGTTACAGATAACCTTTGGAGGCGAAAGAGAAACAATTAATGTGGTTAGTCTACGGTGCATTATTTACCTAAATCATATAATAAATATGTGGATATAGTATACAGTATGTTAAGAAAACCCTGTCCGACCCATAAGGATAATAAAGGTTAGGTAAACACATGACCAAATATAATATAAAATTTTACGTAATCATCATAGTACCAATGCAAATGAATTTTGAAATATTTTTTTTTCCCGCGAATTAATTCCAACTTCCCCGAAATTTGGTGATTTTTAAAAAAGTGACAACACCGGTATTATTAAGAGCGAATAGCGATGCGACCACGTGCCGCGTGCCCTGCCGCCCGCCGCCCGCGGAAGGGTGGTTAACGCACATTTATTAAGTTACCTCTTTTTGCGAAATAATATTTATTTTTTAGGGGATATTTTTTAAAGTTCAGCCCGGTTTTGTATCCATTAGTAGAATCAGTTATCGATACCTAACAACACCTTCACGGGTCGGACAGGGTTTTCTTAACATACTGTATATCTCGGTGGTAGGCATCGATCATAACATCGGCTGCTAGCAAAAGTTACAGAAGTAAGCAGATCAGTGAGAATCAGAACTTGTGCTTTCGTTGGGAAAGAGAAGTGGCTCAATACAGAACAAGTATGTTCTTCCAATTTATTTGGTTTCGAAGCAGTATATCTTTATCTTACTATTTCATTATGAAAAGGACAAAAGATACATTATTTTCTCGGTGGTAGGCCATAACATCGGCCGCCAGCAGAAGTTACCACCCAACAGACAAAGCCTTGCCGCCAAGCGATTTGTCGTGTTCCGGCATGATGTCTGGTGAAGCCGTACGGAGGACGGGTCTGAGTTGCGATGTGTGCCGGGTACGATGCGCCTAATGTTGTTGTGTTGGGAGTGTGGTCGTGGAGGGTCTTCAGATCAATCTCCCTTTGGCGCAGCATCGTTGGTCGTGTTGTTGGGTTTAAAATTGCATCACCTCGCTCAACTGCCGTCTTCCTTCCTATTCGCTCAGTTTTTCTGAGTGAATAGGCTCTTAATAAACTAGTGCGCTTTAACATCAACGATCGCATCACTGCTTACCATCAGGCGGGATTGCGGTCAAGCGCTAGTTTATAATTATTAAAAAAAAAAAAGGTTTCGTCCAATTAAGATATTCCAATTAAGATAAAACGGCTATCGCTCAGCATTATGCTGCGACCTTATGCAAAGCAGAGTCCAGCGCTGGTTTTCAGCGACAGTCGGTGCCGACGTAAAAACGTCACCCGGTGCAGCAAACAATCACAACTGACACAAAAAAAAATGCAATAATAATAACAAAAAGCTAAAAAAAAAATCGAAATCTACATAGTCAGATAACAGTTTAAACAAACACAAACAGGAATATAAAAAACAAAAACAGGATATAAAAACGACGAAGCCAAAGAAGAAAAGAAAAGAAAAAGTTATGGACGAGCGGACTCTCCAACACAGGCTTTTCTGCTTAAAATGAGGCTCCAATCACAAGATTGTAATGTTACTTGTTAAAATAATAAACTATTGTTATTATTATCTTTTATCTTTTTCTTAATGAAATAGAAAGAATAAGTAACACGGAACTTTTAGCTTAGTTTGTGGCGGAATCGAGGTCATTTGCAATTTCTCCTGTACGATCGCGTGCAGACGATTATCTTACAACACACAAATTACATAAATAGCTAAACGCGGAACTTGGCACGACGATAGTTTTAATACTTACCTACCTGTGGCAATTGAAATAGCATTCCAAAGCACAGAAAACTTTATTCAAAAAAGTTCTAAGTCATACAAAATGTTCACGTTCTTGACTGCCTCTTTTGGACTTGGTTATTGCGATTGCTTCGAGTGTAATCGTCATATACAGTTATAAGGAACAGGGTGAACAGTCCACTGTCATCATCATCTCAGCGTTAATCCTAGTCGCATTCGAAGCTTTTTCAGCTTTGGAGTCTGGGGTCCACTTTACCAGTCTATGTAAGTGCTGATTTTGGCTAAACTTCGATATTTTCCGTTTCCGTGAAGCGACTGCCGTCTGACCTCCACAACCCGAAGGTGATATCGAAGCATGCCAGTTAGACCAATTGTTGGACTTTTGAGCGCTCCAACAACCCATAACGACTGCCATTAGATGTTCGTATGGCAACCGGGATCAACGGCTTAACGTACTTGCCGAGGAACGACCAGACCAGCGCAAATATTCTTATTTATGCATACAAATGTTTGCACTGCTTGGGGATCGAAAGCGCGCCTCCTTGCGCAGCGGCCGCGTTCCCTCGCGCGATCTTCAGACCAGACGGGTGTTGTGTCTGGCAGGCAATTGCCAAACCGTTAATGTCGGGAAGTTGCAAGTATGCTAGTTATGCGATAAACTCTGATTGCGAGAAAAAGGCATAGCGTTGTTCGCATGTAGCATCGTAGGTACCGCTCCGTTCACAAACGCGTCTGTTGAGAGCGGCGCCGATGACAAAAATCGATCGAAATCCATCCAAATGGGTATTGGACTTTCGCATAGGTTTTACCATTGGTAATATCTTGGTAACAGCCTTTAAGACAATATACTAGGCAAACTTCTTCGGAGAACACAGGGCGACGAAATAATAAATGTATTTTTTTTTCTTAGGAATCCAAATCCCTATTTTTAAAATTATAAACTAGTGCTTAACCGCGATCCCGCCTGGTAGTAAGCAGTGATGCAATCGTTGATGGTAAAGCGCACTAGTTTATGAAGAGCATGTGCACTCTAGCCTTGAATAAACTTAAATTGTAGTCAGACGGAATGGCCGCCGCTGGAAAATTGTTCCAATCCTACGATGTACGCGAAGTTTGTGGTTTCCTTCGGTCTGGAGAGAAACCCACAGTTCTTTTTACCTACTATCAAGAGTACCAGAAGATATTTGGACATTCGCCGCTCCACCGACCGGTATCATATCAGTATCTATACTATGGCATGAGGGAGCCCCACTCACCCCTATTCGTTTATGCCTCCTCAGAAGATCCTCTTTCAGGGGAGAACGGATAGTTATACGAGACCCATACTACCCTATGGTCATAGCACACTTAAACGACTCTGCTCCCACCCGGAAAAAAGAATATAATTCAAATATGGGCTTTAAATATTGCAGTCTAGATATGTTTTACATTGGCATCATAAATTAGCAGATAGCGCGCTGTCAGCGAGCTTACCGCCGTCAGACAGCTCGGTAGTCGACGCCTCGCTGGCCGCTCGTTGTAGCCGAGCGGTCGGTGTGGCGTCCGCGCGCAGTACAGTCGCCACACCCCGCGTCGTCGCCGCTGGTCGACCCAGAATCTTCGTCTATATTTTTCTTGCGTTTCTCTCTTCATCTTCAAGTGCAACAGCAATAATTGCTAGTTTGCGAGTTTTGAATTGGGACATTGTAAAAAAGACTAGTTGTTTCAATAGAAACCGATCGCGAACCGTGTCAATCGCGAAAAGCTAGAGCAGTCTCCACGTGGACTGCTGGGTGCCTGCTAGCTGTCACCGCGTGGACTGTGAGCAGTCGTCTTATTTTAGGGCGGTGTTGGGCGGGATCGGTGTTGGATCAGAGTCGTTTAAGGCCGCTGCCTCTTTCTCTTAATCTTGCGGGCAGCGGGGCGACGGCGGCAGCGGCGCAGGAGCCGGGCGGGCATCGAAGACCCGTTCTCCAAACTAGCGGGCAGATCGCGCGTTACTATAGCCGCGTAGTGTTGTGTTCACGATTGTATCGACGAGATATTTGTTTTTATTCGCGAAAGAAATGCCTGAACAATGGCGGCAACATCTTTTTGATTCATATTTATTCCTAACGCTCGATCACCGCTTGACTTAAAGTACACCGCTCGCTGCCCGTCCGCTGCCCGCTGTTTTCGAGAACCGGTCCGTTTGATTTTACGCATAAGATCCTGCCGCTCAGGCACCGTCGCCCCGCTGCCCGCAAGATTCGAGGCAGCGGCCTAAGTGTGCTATGACCTTTAAACCTCAATGATCCTGCTAGTAACTATCATGAATCAAGGGCCCAAGAGTTAAGAAACCGTGGTCCTGACCGTCGCACAGACAAGTGAAGAAACACGGGGGTTTTTAGTCAGTAAAAGTCTGACACGCCCTTCCGCACCGCCCAGAGCGGGAGAAGTCATTTGATGATTTCAAATCACAACAAAAATAAAAATAAGGGCCTAAGAGATACTACTAGCTACAGCTCGTATCCGCCCGTCATGCCTAGCGGGCCCCGTCACCAAGTGCGGCCGACCCCACGGCCTCTCATAAAGGCGCTAATGGGACTCTGCATGCCACCTCTTTGATTCTACGACGTTATAACCCCAATTTCGGTGACCGATTTTAGGACTCTTTTTTGGGTGAGAAATCAAATGATATCTCCCGCTCTGGATAAAGCGAAATGGCGTATTTAACTGACTAAACTACCAGTATGCCGTCATTGGGCCACGAGGTCTCGAAGAATCCACGGCCCTGGCAGGCATCAGTCCTAAAATTATAGAACCCATCATCATCATCAACCTTTTATCATCACACTGCTGGGCATTGGTCTCCTCTCATACAGAGAAGGATTGAGCGTAATCACCACGCTTGCTCAATGCGGGTTGGGGATTTCAGACTTAAAAGTCCAGAGTTCTTAAAGATGTTTTCCTTCACCTTTTAACAGTCATTGGTATCCAAGATATACTTAGAAAGTACATAAAAGATAGAAAAGTTACATTGGTACTTGCCTGACCTGAAATCGAACCCGCACTCATACTTGAGAGGCTGATGTTTTAACCACTAGGTCACATTGACTTTTTTAACCCAACAAGATCTGCATAACTGTGGCACAAATAATCAGCTGTTTTTCACAACTCACGGTGGTTTTGTCGGGTACTCGGTGAATGACGGTAGGTCTCGGCGGCAGTGGTCGCTGTGCGTTCGGCATGCGCTCGGGAACGCTCGGATACGTTCGGCTCCAGTCGGTAGTCATCGTGGCGCGGCTGTCACACGACGTTGAAGATGGCGGCCGCTTCTCGTATTCGTATTGAAACATTTTCTAAAACAATTGAAGATTTAATTATTTAAAATTCATTAAAACTGTACTACACCAATTACCTACATAATTATATCAATTATTAACATAGAGACAATAATAGTAGTGTTTTCTTGTGTTCATTACTGTGCATAGTACCTATTGTAAAAAGTCATGTGTTTTTTTAAATGAACAGACAGCTGTTCTGCTGGGGAGTTTGTTCCGTCGACATGGACATGCCGTACGCGTATAATCTGCAGTATTTTTTTGTTTTGATAGAGTGAGAGAGATGGCCGATGCTTTCGGTCGAGCACGATTGATGATTTTGAGAGAGATAAAGACAGACCGAAACTTCGTTTCCTCTGTTTCTTTCGGAGAGCCACAATTCTCATCTCTAAGGCATTCCATTACTATAATTGGGTTGTATCCTAAAAAATAATTTAATGTCCCTCAGATAGATTTATAAAAAATATTGAACACGTATTTTTGGTTTTTTCTTTCATTCAAATACTTATGAAGATATATTAATTTGAAATGTCGCATGACGTCACGCCGTGCTACAAAATATACCACGGCATGGCGTATTTAACCCCCACTCCGTAACTTTAATACGCTATACATCTATAGATTTTGGTAATTTCGACAAAATAAAAAATACGGGTCTTAATTTTTTTTATTATCTAAGTATAAGACGGACTAATTATTATTTTTTGATTTTCATACCTTGGATACATCCCTATTATATGTCGTAGTCTGTTGCGCCACTTCTTCCCAGCGATAGCACTAGGAAGTGTTGATGGATGAGCATTATGGGGGACTGTCTTATATAATCTAGACGTTCCAAATGTGCTAATTCTTGCCTAGTTTGAATAAATGACTTTGAATATTGAATATAATTAAAAAACTAATATGGAACAGTGAACTCCCTCGTATATTTTCTTTCACAGAACACCAAACGTACACAGTCTTATTCCATTCATCCACAAACACTTCACATTCAGGGTTGACCGTGAAAAGGGTTAAACAAAGCTCCCTTAGACTATGTACGCTGGACCGGGGATTCAGTTTTTGCTGAGAGTTGTGGTTTCGCAAACAAATTATGCCGAAAACCATAAAAAAGTAAAAACAAAAAACGATCACGGTGTCGGGTTGGTCACGCTTACGCGAATTCAATGCTTTTTCCTGATCCAACAAAAGTGCTCAATATTGCTAAAGAACTATTCACTCCAACAAAATGGACATGTTCAAACAAATCATTACAATAATAATTAAGTTAACACAACTCAGTCAATAACGGTATTTTCTCGGTGGTAGGCCATAACATCGGCCACCGGCAGAAGTTACCACCCACCAGACAAAGTCTTGCCGCCAAGCGATTCGTTGTGATGTCTGGTGAAGTCGTATGGAGGACGGGTCTGAGCAGTACCAAATGTCGTTGTGTTGGGAGTTTGGTCGTGGAGGGTCTCCAGATCAATCTCCCTCTGGCGCAGCATCGTTGGTCGTGTTGTTGGGTTTAACATTGCATCACCTCGCTCAGCTGCCGTCTTCCTTCCTATTCACTCAGGTTTTTTGAGTGAATAGTCTCTTAATAAACTAGCGCGCTTTGCCATCAACGATTGCATCACTGCTTACGATCAGGTGGGATTGCAGTCAAGCACTAGTTATGAAATGAAATCGTTTATTATGTAGCAAGTAGGATCACTCATCACTTTTACACGTTATATATATTTTTTTAAACTAGATGAAGCCGGCATTTTTTAACTGACTACCTCTGAGAAGAAATAGCCGAAACAAACTCAGGGATCTTCGTCTTTATTCAAGTCCAGACATTAAAAATGAAAATGTTTACAATAATTTACGTTATAATTACGCATATTGGTTAATAACAATGCTTAACAGAGCGAGCAGCTCAGTCCCAAGCTTTTTTGTCTTCTAAAAGTATATAATTATAAAAAAAAAATATCATATTTTTGTTTATTAGTTGTGGATTCATTCATCATCATCTCAGTGTTAATCCCAGTCGCATCCGAAGCTTTTTCAGCTTTGGAGTCTGGAGTCGGCTTTACCAGTCTGACTGCTGATTTTGGCTAAACTTCGATATTTTCCGTGAAGCGGCTGCCGTCTGACCTCCACAACCCGAAGGCGATATCGAAGCATTGCAGTTAGACCAATTGTTGAAATTTTGAGGGCTCCAACAACCCATAACGACTGCCATTAGATGTTCGTAAAACACCAACCGTACCGGGACGAATGACTTAACGTATTTGCCGAGGCACGACCAGACCAGTGCAAATATTCATATTCATGCATACAAATATTTGCACTGCGCGGGGATCGAACCCGCGCCTCCTTGCGCAGCGGCCGTGTTCACTACTGCTACACCACGGAGGCTGTCTGTCAGTGGTGGACTGAATGATGGAGTTTAAACGACTAACTAAAAGAAATTTAAACAATGTTCTCTTGAACCGTTCACAATGTCTGTGAAGCCACAGACTGCTTATTTCTAATAGCTGTTGGTATTTTTGGGGCCATACCTAGCACACTTTTGTCGAAAAATAAAGTTTTGCGGAAGTTAATAGTTATAATAAAGTTTATTGACTGTAAGATGTTAATAAACCCGAATGTTTGCTTTTGCCATACCTATTATTGGAATCAATTGTAACAGCGCATACCTACTTAGGACCCACTAACTTAATCAAATTTTATTCCGTGGTGCTTGGCAATCTGGGCTTCTCCCATTTACAATAATGTCCCTTTGTGCCGATTGGCCTAGTTCTGTTCTGTCTCCTGCTTGTTATGGAGGGAAGTGGAAAAAATATCTTTTTTCTTACTCCTCCGCTATTCTTTTCTGATTAATTTCGTTGCGGGAGCCAAGACAGTTGAATCGTTTCTCCGGGACTCGTCGAGCTTCATTGCTCGGCGTTTTTCTGGCGGTCTCCACTGTTGATTCTGGCTTTCAGGAGTTGCAGTGGGTGGGAAAAAATGTGGCGGGTTTGATCTCAAAATTTTTGTTTGAATACCAAAGTTTGAATACCAGAATACACACAATGATTAGATATTTTCTTCTTTTTTTATAATGTATGTAGTATAAATGCACTTTAGAGTCAACGACCTCTTCCGGATACAAGATGACAGATAATATTATACAAGTAGGCTGCCAAACAGAGCGTATAGAAAATCTCTCAAGTTACTAGTCGCGTAAGTAGCACGTGAGATTGTTTAATGTATATTGGATGACAATTGTAACTCGCATTATGACCAGTGGGGACTTAGCTGTTCAATTTGTTAAGATTTTTACGAAAATTTTTACGTTGATAGCTCGTTTGGTGGTTTATCAACAGTTCGCACGTGTTATTGACAAAATTGTGATGTCTCTTCCACAAGGGCCATTGATCAAGAGTTGAAGTTGACCAGTAGGCCTAGTATGAGTTTTCAATACGAAACTCGATCGTCGATATCGAGCGCGTTTGGCGCTCTCATTGTTTGAGAGTTCTTACCTTTTTTTTTTGGAATGGGAAATCATCAAATGACTTCTCCCGCTCTGGGCGGAGCGGAAGGGTGTGTCAGACTTTTACTGACTAAAACCCACCCGTGTTTCTTCACTTGCCTGTGCGACGGCCAGGGCCACGGTTTCTTGTTTAACCAACCCGCAACCCTGACCCAGGAGGCATCGGTTTTCGTGGACCAAGTCACGATGTCCTGACATCTCTTTGAGGCGCTCGTGAAACACGACGCGCCGTCGACTTGGGCCTGGTCCTTACCGGGCGGCGAGCTGCCCACTGCTCACCGCCCGCAGGCCCGCGCCTACGGTGGCTGGGAGTTAGGTGTCGTCTCCCAACCAGGGCGTCTACTGCGGCGGCTAGTGGCGTGAGGGCGCTGGGATTCCCGTTGCCTCACGCGCTCCGCCTCCTCCTTTGCCAGCATCACTGCTTCGCAGAAGGAGGTGATGGCCTGCCATGCACTCTCGCTCCGGAACATGGCCTGGACCGGGATCTTACAACCTTGAAGCGGGCCAATCGATGAGTCAAACGCGCTCGATATTGATGCGATCATCATAATGAAAACTCATAGTAGCCACACTGGACTTTCTTTTCTTTTTTGAAGTGAAACTTCTTTACGCACGCTTGACTTGGGGAGTAAGCTGGCGAACGCGTGACGTAAGCGTTACGAAAAGTGATCGGGCAAGGCGAACGGAAGTTAAGTGGGGGATATAAGCACAGAGGCGCCCGTGGCGCGAGCTTGGTACTACAAGGTCTACAACGTACTACAAGTTATTTTTTTTTTTTCAATAAAAATAGAAGATTTATGCAAAAATATTAATTTACCAATGAAACCGTGAAATACATTTAAATATTTATAGAAAATTAATATATGTATATGTGTATACATGTATATATTGTACACACACATATATATACATACAGATGGAGCGAAAGAAGTTTCACTTCAGTCGTGTGGTCATAAGCACACTCGTTTTTTTTTTCAAGGTGAGTTTCAACCTCTTGATCAACGGCCTCTGTGGAATAGATACCATAATTTTGCCAATAACACGTGCACCAGCTTAAGTTTTGATTCCGTGGAAATATGGGGATAAAAAATTCCTATGTATTATTCTTGCTATTGGCGCTGATTCTGTTGTAAGATATAAAATAAAAAGAAAACGATGTGCTGAACTTAACTTTAATTTAGTTTGTGTACAATGGAATCGGGGCCACTGTCTGCGTAAAAATAAATTGATGGAATTAAAAATTATTGCCTACATTATTTCTCTCTCCATCTCCATGGTATTTCATCCAAAGGTTGTTTGGAAAAGATCGCTCTTAGCGATAAAACCGCTCATTGTGTCACCCTTTTTAAAATATTTATATTCTATAATCTATATGATGTACTTAATAAAGAGTATTCTATTCTATTCTATGTCCTAGAGGCAAAACTTCGAGGACGCGTGACAGGGGTCGTTCAAGTATTACGTAAGCACTATTGGGGGGCGGAGGGGTCTTTGTTTTGTTTATTTTGGATGACATGGGGGATAGGGGAGTCTACATTATCTATGCTTGAAAATGTTTTGTTCATAAGATTATAATATTTTTGTCCCTTGCTCTATGTTGAATACTGTATAAGTAAAATCTAATATATACCTAGATATTAAATTATAATTATAATCTTAATATATAACAATTATAAATATAAAAAGATACATTTATAATTGAAAAATGTTTACGTAAGCATAGGGGAAGGGGGTAAGAGTTTTGCTTACTTTTGCTGACATGGGGGATGGGGGGGTAAATAATTGTAATAAATCTGCTTACGTAATATTTGAACGGCCCCAGAGCTAAAAACTCGCACTGCGCCCGCGTAAATTTCGATTCAGCCGTCCCTTGCTGTTCTCTCCAGCGACGCCCTAAGCCGAGGTTCGTACCTCACACTTTTTAGTTGCCCCTGGCTGGAGGCTTTAAATTCATTTAAGGCAGCCACAGGATAGTCCGGTTAAGTAGTCACGACCTCTCAAGGTCAACTACGAGATGCCATTTTAAAAAACAAAAACACTTCCTCTCACCGAACTTACTCTCAACGCGTGTTACAACACGCGTTTATTTAACGCTTTGATTTAACAATATGAATGCGTTAAATATGGGCATGTTATCGTGTAGGGTTCAAAAGTTGCTATTTGGAATATTAATCGTTATTCATTTGTTAGTAAAATTAGTGAATTTCTAATTCTGATGTAAATGGAATGAGTCAATTGATTGCGTTTGTTGTTACAATCGAAAACACGTGAATGTTGGGGTTAAGTCGTAAGACATTCATTTTATTCTCGGTGGTAGGCCATAACATCGGCCGCCGGCAGAAGTTACCACCCACCAGACGTGATTTGTCGTGTTCCGGCATGATGTCTGGTGAAGGCGTACGGAGGACGGGTCTGAGCAGTTGTGTTGCGATGTGTGCCGGGTATGATGCGCCAAATGTTGTTGTGTTGGGAGTTTGGTCGTGGAGGGTCTTCAGATCAATCTCCCTTTGGCGCAGCATCGTTGGTCGTGTTGTTGGGTTTAACATTGCATCACCTCGCTCAACTGCCGTCTTCCTTCCTATTCGCTCAGTTTTTCTGAGTGAATAGGCTCTTAATAAACTAGCGCGCTTTACTATCAACGATCGTATCACTGCTAACCATCAGGCGGGATTGCGGTCAAGTGCTAGTTTATAATTACAAAAAAAACAAATATCTAATATAGTAGAAACTCGATTATCCAAATATCCAGACTCATTCGTCTCATCTCTCTCTAAATATTTAGAATTGGAATTTAAATGAATTGGCAAGAAGTACGTGCGTAAAAAATGAACAATTATCTGAATATCACGTGAAACCTTTCTTTCTTCTTTCTTTCTTTCTTTCATGGCTTCGCATGGTTTGTGCATTTAGCCAATGCCACGTAATGCACACATGTCGAAAAAGACGGCCGCGTGACCCGTCTTACGATGGAGGTTTGGGACAAAGTCATAATGTGGCCACTATGCTGCGATATTTCACTGTTCTTTATAAACTATTTACTAAATACACTTTTTACTACATAAGTCACGCACTTTTGTTTAGTAAACAACACTATAAAAAATTTTAAAAGTCCAATGAAAAATGAGGGTGACATTCAGCTTGAGTTTCCCCCCAAAACCTCCCGTTCAAGAGCTTTTCTGCCACATTGGCCATCGGCTCTAAGTGCTATGTGCCCCGCCCACTGCCACTTCAAACCCTTTTATTCATAAACATTGCTTAAACTTAACTAGTTATTAGCGACTGTTTAACCATACAATTTTGACGTTCGACAAACTTCAAAAATGTATAGTTAAATATTCGCTAATCACTAGAAAAATAATAAGGAGTTTTGACGGGAAAGCTAAGATGAGTGCCACGCGCATTTTTGGCGCATTCAGTAAATATTTATTTATTTTTATATTCTTTATTGTAGGTACACCAATCAAGCATCGAACAAAATACATTCAACACAAAACATACAATGGGCGGCCTTATCGCTAATGCGATTTCTTCCAGCCAACCAAAGAATGGGCAGATTCTCCCGAACCACAAATGGGACTGTCGTTGGTGCAAACATCATTATTACAATGTACTAAGGTAGATACACAAATACAAACATATAGATACATAAATACATAGATACTGAACATAACAGGTACGTAAGTAAATTAGCCAAAAAGTGATTGTTGAACAAGATCATAACGACAAGTAGTGTTCCCTCACAAGTCTCTTGAATTCCTGCAACGATTGTGCGCGTTTAATTTCAATTGGCAATGCATTCCACAAACGAGGGGCCTGAACAGTGAAAGATTTATCAAGGAACGCTGTGGATTGCATAGGCATTTTGAGCTTTAAGTTATCTGATGACCTTAACGATTTAGTATGCGACTTGCACAGAAATTGAAAGCAATTCTTGAGATAAAGAGGGGTGAAAGGAGAAAAAAGCACATTATATAGAAGGGAAAGAATATGAGCATTCCGACGAAGGCGAATTGGTAACCACTTGAGCTTCACACGAAATTCGGATACATGGTCATATTTGCGCAGACCGAATATGAAACTTATACAAACATTTTGAAGTCGCTCAAGCTTATCTAATTGGTCTTGGGTAAGATCATTGGGATAGCTGACATCAGCATAGTCAAGGATGGGTAGAAATAATTCATAAAGAACATTGAAATATCGCAGCATAGTGGTCACATCATGACTTTGCCTCAAACCTCCCTCATAGACGGTTCACGCGGAAGTCTTTTTCAACTGTCATTGGCGATACCGCCATTATTGTGAAATAATTTTTTAAAGAATTTCTATAATTTGTTACACGTGTTATTGGCAAAATTGTGGTATCTATTCCACAGAGGCCATTGAAGAGTTGAAGTAGTATTCACTCTAAAGAAAAGAAAGAACTTTTTTTTAATGGAATAGAAAGAATATATTTATTTATTTAATAAGATGTACTGGACTTAAACTAAGTTTAGTGTGTGACTGGGTATAATTTTCTTATTCTTCTTAAAACACGTTTTTACAGCCTCAATACTCAATATCTTTAAAAGTAAAAAGTGAAATAATAATAATAAATGAAAGCTTTTGATACTATTAGTGTATCATTTAACTGCCACTGCACAAGGGGGCGTTGGTTCGATCCCCGCGCAGTGCAAATATCTGTATGCATCATCATCATTATCAACCTTTTTATAGTCCCACTGCTGGGCACAGGTCTCCTCTCATACAGAGAAGGATTGAGCGTAATCACCACGCTTGCTCAATGTGGGTTGGCGATTTCAGACTTAAAGTCCAGGTTTCCTCAAGATGCTTTCCTTCACCTTCAGTCATTGGTGTCTAAGATATACATAAAAAGAACATATAACTTTAGGAAAGTTACATTGATACTTGCCTGGCCTGGAATCGAATACGTTTTGTATGCATGAATATGAATATTGGCACTGGGCTGGTCGTGCCTCGGAAAGCACGTTAAGCCGTTGGTCCCAGTTGCCATACAAACATCTAATGGCAGTCGTTACGGGTTGTTGGAGCCCTCAAAAGTCCTACATTTATCTAACTGCAATGCTTCGATATCGTTTTCGGGTTGTGGAGGCCAGACGGCAGTCGCTTCATGGAAAATATCAAAGTTTAGCCAAAATCAGCAGTTATACTGGTAAAGCGGACCCTAGACTCCAAAGCTGAAAAGCTTCGGATACGACTGGGATTAACGTTGACATGAAGAAGAGTGTATTACTCAACTGCTGTGTAGGTTTAATCATTGTTTACACTATCTCCTTAGGTTAAAGAACAAGCGATGAGGTAACAAACATTTTAAAAAATTCAATCAAATTGAGAACCTCCTCCTTTTTTGAAGTCGTTAAAAAATAAAACAGCGATACACAATAATTCACCTTTATACCCATTTTTGGGTCCGTACTAGGTACACACATTGTACATTATATTTTTTTCTTTAAATACGATGTTTCTAGTTAATTCACAAATATAAAGGTAGTTTTAATTTAACATAGTGTGCGAATTCCGCATAATTTCAGTCAATACATTTTTTTTTTAATTATTATAAACTAGTGAAAACCAAAGTCACCGACATAGCTCTGCGAGTCGCTAAACTGAAGTGGCAGTGGGCAGGGCACATTGCTCGTAGAACCGATGGCCGATGGGGCAGTAAGGTTCTGGAGTGGCGGCCACGTACTGGAAGACGCAGTGTAGGGAGGCCCCCGACAAGGTGGACCGATGACCTGGTGAAGGTCGCGGGAAGCCGATGGATGCGGGCAGCACAGGACCGGTCAGCGTGGAAAGCCTTGGGGGAGGCCTTTGTCCAGCAGTGGACATCCATAGGCTGAAGAAGGAGAAGCAGAAGAAGAAGTGCTTGACTGCAATCCCATCTGATGGTAAGCAGTGATGCAATCGTTGATGGTAAAGCGCGCTACTTTATTAAGAGCCTATTCACTCAGAAAAACTGAGCGAATAGGAAGGAAGACGGCAGTTGAGTGAGGTGATGCAATGTTAAACCCAGCACAAGACCAACGATGCTGCGCCAGAGGGAGATAGATCTGAAGACCCTCAACGACCAAACTCCCAACACAACAACATTTGGTGTCTCGTATCCGGCACACATCGCAACACAACTGCTCAGACCCGTCCTCCGTACGGCTTCACCTGACATCATGCCGGAACACGACGAATCGCTTGACGGCAAGACTTTGTCTGGTGGGTGGTAACTTCTGCCGGTGGCCGATGTTATAGCCTACCACCGAGAAATATTTATATTAATATAAATAATATAGTATATTATTAATTTAATATATTATACTATTTATTTATATTATATTATTATTTTTTCAATATTTTACAAGAACTGCCGTACGGAGCCGTACGGAGGACGTTTCTGAGCTGATATATTATGTGTGCCGGGTACGATGTGCCAAATGTTGTGTCGGGAGTTTGGTCGCGGAGGGTCTCCAGATCAGGGATGTTATGGAGCTTCGACTCCGACTCGGATAAGTCCGAACTTCCGATTATTATCATACCTTCGGTTCCGATACTTTTAAATCGGATGTTATTAAAGCATACCATAGCGGCGCTGGCCTGCCGACTGTTATGAAAAGCAGGGTAACTGCGTAACGCACTATCAGTGGCAATGAGTTTAATTTTGACAGTTAAAACAACATTCATTGCGTGATTTATCTTGTTGAGCACACATACACACATCAAAAGTGTCTAGGGATCAAGCATTTTTATGCGGATTTCTTGAGATTGAGATGTGGCTTTGTAATAAATTAATGATTTTATAAATTTATATGGATCCTTTTTGGTGCATTTCATAATTTGAATCAGGAACTGTGAATCAAATTCGAGTAAAAGATGAAAATCAGCTGTCAATATTTTCCCTATAAAAACATACAACGCATTGAAGACATTTTTAGTGCTACTGTTTCCCTACTACTGATTAAAACCAACGTTATTATGGAGCGGCGACGTCATTTAAGCAGGGAAGAAATGCTCAGAGCCGTGGGAATGATAGAAGCTGGTTCCCGGCAACGTACTGTGGCTTTAGCTCTGAATACAAGTCAGAGTGTTATCAGTCGACTTTGGACACGTTACCGAAGCACTGGTACCGTGGCTGAGCGCCATGGAGGACGGTATCGCTGCACCACACGGAGACAAGACCGATACATTCAAATCTTAACTCGAAGAGCTCCAACAATAACCGCCATGATGTTAGCTTCGGGGAACTTAATTAGCGACCAAACAGTCAGAAACCGCTTGCATGAAGTGAACCTTCATTCCTGAAGACCGCTACGGGTACCACCTATAGCAATGCACAATCATAGGATTCGATATCAATGGGCTCTTGAACACAGAAATTGGGCAGAAGAACAATGGCGTTTCGTGTGCTTTTCTGATGAGTCTCGTTTTGGTATGAGACCGGATACAAGACGTATACGACACTGGAGAACCCCTGGACGCCAACAGCGATTAAAATCCTGCCAGGAAGTCCATCCTTATAGTGGTGGAACCATCATGGTATGGGCGGGTATTTGGATCGGCGGAAGAACTGAGTTGATTTGGATCAGAGGCAACCTCAACGCTCAAATTTATGCTGAGACGATTGTATCAGACGTCATCGTTCCTCTACAAGTGCAAATCGGTCCCTTACTTCAGTTAATGCACGACCGCACACCGCAAGAGTTGTAAGACAGACTCTCGCCGCAGCTAACATCAATGTCCTGCCCTGGCCTGCTCAGTCGCCAGACTTGAACCCGATTGAGCATGCATGGGATATGCTACAGAGAAGAGCTCTGCCGAATATGGAGGGTATCCAGTCGCAAGAAGACCTTTTTTTGTTGTTGCAACGAACATGGGCGGCCATTCCACAGCGTGATTTGGATGAACTCATTTTGAGTATGCCAAACCGATGTTCTTGTGTTGTTAGTGTTCGCGGTAGAAACACGGATTATTAATTGTTTAAGTTACCCAATAAAATTTTAGAGAAAACTGTTATTTCAGTCTTTTTTTCGAACTTTTGTGTTAGTGGTTCAAATGTCAAATATCCCTTTATTAGGAAAATGGCAAATTTCTTTATTAATGCAAAGGTGACTTGGTTTATCGTTACTGTGACAAACGAAAACACTTTATTTGATGAATCCTTAAAGAAAATTTTAATTAATATCAATCAGGAGAAAAGTTATTGCAAAAATATATGTTGATCCCTAGACACTTTTGATGTGTGTATTTATCGAAAATATAGAGCAATGGACTAGCAATATATGTACTTCAAAATGATTCCAATTGATTTTAATAGTGCGTTACGCGTTTGGGATGCAGGTTCATACATATCACGCGGGGAATTCCCTGACTCCTTCTACTCTACGTGTGCTCTATCGTGCATTTTTCGCTAGTTTTGGAGTCAACACAGTTGATTTAATTTTAATTTGTTTCAAAGCTTTTGTTCACTTAATGTCATATAATATGCTACTTTGGGTTTTAATTAACTTCATTCAATTTCTTGTTCATTTAGAAATATGCCAATTTTCTTTTCACTGTTTGTGTTTAATTTTACGATAAATAATTTAAATGAAAAAATTGAATGAATAATGTTTAAATAAAAAACCACTTCTGATCCTGCCTCTGCCTCCGGTTCAGAGTCCGGGTCCGACTCCGATAAACCAAATTTAAAAACTCCGACTCCGGTTCCCGTTTCGGTTCCGATATAACTACCTTCGTTACATCCTTACTCCAGATCAATCCCCCTGTGGTGCAGCATCGTTGGTAGTGTTGTTGGGTTTAACATTGCATCATCTCGCTGAACTGCCGGCTTACTTCCTATTCACTCAGTTTTTTTGAGTAAATAGGCTCTTAATAAACTAATATGCTTTACTATTAACGATTGCATCACTGCTTTCCATTAGGCGGGATCCGCGGGATTGCGGTCAAGCACTAATTTATATTAAAAAAAAACTATTTGTTTACAAACTTATTTACGACCTTGCCCAATGTGTCACGATAATAAAATACAGTGCTACAATTATAATTATTTCAGTGCTTGACTGAGCATTATAAGACAAATTCGTGGCCAATATATGAACTACCGACGCCATCTTTTATTTTTCTGGTCATGTTAAATCCATGGTATTAGTATGTACATATATATGGAATTAGTATGTACTTTATAACATAACTGCTTTATAGGTCAAACATACAAACATTGTTTTTTTTTTATTTAACTATAGGTACATACAGATAGTTTCTGTAATGAAATTTCATAAATTCTAATTGGTTACCAATAACGCAGCCTTGTCAAATGTGAATATTATTCAGGCATTAAAATATTCTTGTACTAATTTATGATGTGCTGCCATGAGCCCGGTCTTAATCAAAAGGGATACCGTGACCCAGGCACAGGCAAATTGAGGAATACGTATACGTACAAAAAAAAAAAAAGGTTTAAAAAAAATGGTGCCGAAATTCTTAAGTCAAATCTGTAATGTGTTATATGGCTGTAATCACAACGGATCCCTTTCCCCTCAAACTGGAACACGTTTGGCGACAGAAATTGGAAATATATTTACTTATGTAGTTAGAGATTCAGCATACCGTTAGCTGAGAATGTTACTGAATGCCTAAGAAACTAGTATCGTAATGCCGTTATGTCAAATGCAGAGGCCGAAACGATGTTCGCTGTAAGCCAGCGAAACTAAAGTTTCTCTGTTTACTCTGTCTCATTGGTGAAGTGAACTAGACATACCTGAAGATTTTTGAGATCACTATCCATCTGCATAATATGTAGCACATTAACAGTAGAAATAGCTTTAATTTTGAGAGTTCAACAAAATTCGTTGCGTTATTAAAACTGTTAAACAGACAAATTGTTCGCACATAGCAAGCAATAGTCGTGGTGGCCAGTGGTTGAAACGCCAGCCTCTCAGGTCAGGCAAAGTACCAATGTAACTTTTCTACGTTATATGTACTTTCTAAGAATATCTTGGACATCAATGACTGATTAGAAGGTGAAGGAAAACATCTTGAGGAAACCTGGACTTTCACCTGGAGTGAGCGTGGTGATTACGCTCAATCCTTCTCTGTACCTGTGCCCAGTAGTGGGGCGATAAAAAAAGATGGATAATGATCAAGCAATGGATGACTAAAAAAAACTAATTAGTCCGTCAGTCAGATTTCCAAAAAATACTAGACACGTATTTTTTTTTTCAGATAAACAAAAAATGAAAACGACACAGTGCGTTGAAAACTCTTGTGACGTCCCTGCACGCTACACTTTTTAGCGAGCACCTTTGATGCCTTTTATATTTGTCAATCTTTATTGATTTGATAAAAGAAAATATACGTATCCAATATTTTTCTATAATCTGAATGACGGACTAAATAGAATCAATTTTTTTTTTACCCAGGAAACATCTCCATTAGGGTGCTGCTTATATTTATGAAAAACTACAAGCGCCTCGCGCCTCAATTTTGTAAAAGTAATCTTGATATGAATACCCGGACAATAACTTCCCCATATACAGTATGTTAAGAAAATCCTGTCCGACCCGTGAAGGTGTTATTAGGTATCGATAACTGATTCTACTAATGGATACAAAAACGGGCTAAACTTAAAAAAAACCCCCCTGAAAAAATAAATATTATTTCAAAAAGAGGTAACTTAATAAATTTGCGTTATGCACTATTCCGCGGACGGTGGGCGGTAGGGCACGCGGCACGTGGTCGCATTGTTATTCGCTCATACAAGGTGTCTCAAAAGAAAGTTCACATTTAAATCTTTTTTTAAAAGAAAAGTCTTAGCTTTATTGAAAAAATGTTTATTTTATATTGAAGTACACTGTTTGGGAATTTATTTTTTAAAAATAACATCGTCCAAATGTAAACCGTTGCGCTCTCGGCATTCATTTAGTCGGGCACTAAAATTGCCTATGACAGCTCGGCAGGTAGTCTCCGTGATGGCTGCCATTTCATGACGGATATTTTCTTTTAATTGTGCCAGGGAAGTCGGTTTATTAGCGTAAACTTTTGATTTGACATAACCCCACAGGAAAAAATCCATAGGCGTTAAATCGGGACTCCGTGGAGGCCAATTTATGTCACCTCGCCTGGAGATTAATTTGTTAGGAAAAATTTCTCGAACTCGAGGCAGAGATCTGTTGGACGTGTGTGAAGTTGCTCCATCCTGCTGGAACCATGTTCTTTGGTTGTAACTAGGAAAGTTTTGCAGTTGGGGTACGAAAAACTCGTCTAACATCTCCACATAACGCTCTGAATTCACTGTGAGTGTGCGTCCCCTTCCATCTTCAAAAAAGTAAGGGCCGATAATTCCTCGCGCCGACATCGCTGCCCATACGGTGACTTTGGGTGAATGTAGCGGTTTCTGATGTTTTTGTTTTGGGTTGGTTGCACTCCAGTAACGACAATTTTGCTTGTTTACATGCCCATTCAGGTGAAAATGGGCTTCATCGGAAAACAAGATGTTGGTGAACGTTGGAATGCGCTCAATCATCTGATTTACAAAGGCAAGCCTCTGACCAGCATCTTGAGGCTTCAGTTCTTGCACTAACTGAATTTTGTACGGGTGCAGCTTTAAATCTTTGTGTAAAATGCGGCATAATGAAGATCTGTGCACATTTAAAGCAACAGCACGCTTCCGAATCGAGAGGTTTGGATCATCTCGAATAGACTGAGTAACACTGTCCACGTTTTCGGCTGTTCTTGATGTTCTTGGTCGCCCAGATTTTGGTTTCTCCAGAGTTGACCCAGTCTCTTCAAACTTCTCAACCCATTTTGCAATGAGACGAGTGCTAGGCGCATCATTTAAGTGACGAATATGTCGAATACTGCAGAATTTTCTACGCGCTACAGTCGCCGAATTACCGTTTTTGTAAAATTCACGTACGCACAACGCACGGTCCGCACCAGAGAAACGCTCCATAGCGACTAAATTCCCAAGAGCCAGACTACCGACTGACATACCCCCCGCGCCCCTCAGAATAGTTGCTTTTGCGTAATAAGATAAGCAAATGTGAACTTACTTTTGAGACACCTTGTAATAATACCGGTGTTGTCACTTTTTTAAAAATTACCAATTTCGGGGAAGTTGGAATTAATTCGCGGGAAAAAAAGATTATTTCAAATTCATTTGTATTGGTACTATGATGATTACGTAAAATTTTATATTATATTTGGTCACGTGTTTACCTAACCTTTATTATCCTTATGGGTCGGACAGGGTTTTCTTAACATACTGTATAAAGAAAAAATGAAAACGACACAGTGCGTTGAAAACTCTTGTGACGTTCCTACACGCTACACTTTTTAGCGAGCAGTGACGTCACCAGCCACCACTCCTGACCTTTGATGCCTTTTATATTTGTCATTTTTTATTGATTTGTTAAAACAAAATATACGTATCCAATATTTTTCTATAGTCTTAATGACGGACTAAATAGAATATTTTTTTTTACCCAGTAAACATCCCTATTAGGGCGCTACTTATAATTATCAAAAACTAGATGCGCCTCGCGGTTTCACTTGCATAAGTCAATTTTGTAAAAGTAATCTTGATATGAATACCCGGACAATAACATCCCCATATGTAAATCCTAGTTATAAGCCGCCCGTATTAATTTCGCGGACATAGCTTCGTATACCGAGAGCAGTGGTGGCCTAGCGGTGTCCGCCGCGACTTTAACGCTGTAGGTCGCCAGTTCGAACCCCGTCAGCCGGGCAGCCCGAGCAGTGCAACCTAGCAATGTGGCGGCAAGATGAACTGTTAACATATATTAGTAATATAAGATATTGTTTAAATAGATAAAAGGGCACTATACTGACAACGATAATAATGTCAAAAGAAATAACGTAAGAAGTATAGTAATAATATAAATATTGTAACAATAATGATAATGGACGACCCGACCAAGTTCTTGAAAATGACCATGTCACGTTATACTGGGATCGCTCTATCATCACTGACAGGACTATTGTTGCAAATAAGCCTGATATAGTAGTGATAGATCGATTAGCGCGCCTCGCAATGATTGTCGATGTACCATTCCACATGACGGGAATCTCGTGAAAGCTGAGAAAGAGGAACAAATTAAATATCTCGACTTGGCGCACGAGGTTGTTGATATGTGGAATGTGAACTCGGCTATCATTGTACCGATTGTCGTATCGGGCAATGGTTTGATAGCCAAGAGCTTCGACCAACATCTATTGAGGCTCTTGTTAGGCAGTTGGATCAAGGGCCTGATTCAAAAGGCAGTACACGCATCGTGAGGAGGTTCCTGTCTCTGGAGCCCTAACCCCCGGTAGCCTGGACCCTGCTCCCGTCATCGGTGGAACACTATTTTTTATAAGTATTTGTATGTATTTTATAAATCAATATATTTAAAAATGTAACTAAATGAGAAAAAAGATGACAGAGTGGGAAAAAAGCATCTCAAAAATATAGTCAAGCCGCAAAAAAGCTATAAGCGGAAAAAAAAACGAATTGGCGGAATACTAACAAAACATAACAAGAATGGAAGTTTTGGCGGGAAACTCAAGTTGAGTGTCACGCTCATTTTTCATTGGACTTTTAAAATTATTTATAGTGTTGTTTACTAAACAAAAGTGCGTGATTTATGTAGTAAAAAGTGCATTCAGTAAATAATTCATAAAGAACAGTGAAATATCGCAGCATAGTGTCCACATCATGACTTTGTCTCAAACCTCTATCGTAAGACGGGTCACGCGGCAGTCTTTTTCGACATGAACAATTCATTACGTGACATTGGCTAAATGCACAAACCGTGCGAAGCCATAAAAGAAAAACAAACAACAAGGATTCCTGTCACGCAAGAAGTAGGGACATAAACGCCCTGTGATGAAAAAAAAAACCCTCAGGCGCTCCACTTTCTGTAAATAATTTTATCACCACTGCTCTTGCATTGCATGAAAGTTGTCCATTTGTTTAATGTAAATAAACTTCTTTTAAATGAAAAAAAAAAAAAAACTAAACTCATTAAATTTTCTACGCCAAATGTCAGGCAGCTAAGGACCTCTGTTCAACTGAATGGAGTAGAGTTGATCCCTGTCGAGTCGACAGTTTTTCTTGAATTAACAATTGACGCCAAGTTACAATGGGGTCCTTATATTGAGAAACTATCTGGTAGACTCGGTTCTGCCGCCTTTGCTATTAAGAAAATTAGACAGATAACTGATTTAGACACAGCCAGAATTGTTTATTTTAGTTATTTTCAGTCTTATGACTTATGGAATTCTTCTCTGGGGAACTTGTGCGGACATCAATACCGTCTTTGTTTTACAGAAAAAGGCTGTTCGAGCCATTTACAACCTTGGTCCTAGAGATTCTCTTAGAGAAAAATTCAGACTAGGTGAATATTCTGACTGTAGCTTCACAATATATATTTGAAAATCTTATGTATGTACATAAAAATATATCGAATTTTAAGAAAATAAGCGATATTCATAATATAAATACCAGGAACAAACACAATCTTGCTGTACATCACACTCGTCTCCACAGAGTAGGCAACTCGTTCATGGGTCAATGTATACACTTTTACAACAAGCTTCCCATGGACATTCGAAACTTACCCATTAAACGATATAAAAACTATATAAAGGCCAAACTTTGCAAAAAGGGGTATTATAAAATCTCAGATTATTTGGAAGACAAAAAAGCTTGGGACTGAGCTGCTCGCTGTGTTAAGCATTCAATATGCGTAATTATAACGTAAATTATTGTAAACATTTTCATTTTTAATGTCTGGACTTGAAAAAAGACGATGATCCCCGAGTTTGTTTCAGCTATTTCTTCTCAGAGGTAGTGAGTTAGGAAATACCGGCTTCATCTAGTTTAAAAAAAAAACATGACGTGTAAAAGTGACCAGTGGTCCTACTTGCTTAATAAACGATTTCATTTCATTTCTCATAACGGTGAAGGAAAACATTGTCAGAAATGTTTACATACATAGACACAGTTTGCAGGTACATGCCAAGACTTAAAACTAACAATAGACACAAGAAGAGAGAAAAGAATAAAAGTAATTGTCTATGTAACAAAACAATAAATCCTTCCTCCTAAACTAGGAAATACCTATCTATATCTAAGGATACAGAAAAATCCAAAAATAACTTCTCACTCGCCTAAGGAAAAAGAAATGGATGTTTTTGAAGACATTTGAAAATGAGAGCATCTCATTCTAAAACCGCTAAATGGCAAAAGGTCAGCGTGTTGCTTGTTTAGCAACCGTATTGAGTCCACGTTACTTTGTGATAACTGGTGAAAGGCATGCGCATGCGCACATCTGCGAGTGCGACCAATATGGAAATAGACCCCGTTTACTTTTCAATTGTAACGTGAGGTCTAACCAGGGTATAGAATAGAGGTAAACAAACCGTTGCTAGGCGACGACTTGTTTACAGCTAAAAGGAAGATGTTAACAAGCTTTTCTAGATAGATAATTTTCATACAAGTAATAATCCTACTTCCTACTAATGTAAACAGTTTATTTATGTTTAGATATTTATGATTTGCATAGAACGCTTAACCGATTTGAATGAAATATGACACACATTTAAGCTAATTTCCTAATAGGTTTTTTGATACATATGTATTAAAGTTAGTCCATACTTGAAAGTATTATAATGCATGAGTCATGCAGTTGATTTGAAAAGGAGTTAAAATTGTATTGACAAATGCCTCAACTTAATTCATTGGCTAAATTCCACAATTTTGTAGGGCTATCACGTAAAACTAATGTGAACTTTTTATTGGTTTTTCGAAATAGCAAGTTAATATGCATGTTATTAATGATTATATTGAAATATAATATAGCAGTAATAGGAATTGTTAATAAATAGTTAGCTTGTAAAAGTCGATAATGATGTAAATAATAGGAGATTTGTAAAACGTGAGTTGTGATAACCCTAAATAGGTTTGTTTACCTGTATTCTTTATCGAGCTTGGCACAAGTTTAGTGTTTGCTTATTAGACCCTGGTCAAAGAAAGTTTAAATCTATGTCAGATTTACAAGAATTTGGATCGGCTGAGATACGTTTTTAATACATATTTCATACGTAATTTTTCAAGATGATAAAAATGTCATCCGCTATGTCATAATTTTTTCTCGAAAATTAGAAGAATTTCTAATTGATTTTATTAATTGAATTAATTGTGAGCTAATTCTGGAAGTGAACTTCAACCCGCCATCTTTTTCTGGGCTTGTACCCCAATTACGATTACTTAATTAAACACTATTACTATCAGTAAAACACCACTCTCTCTCTCTCCTCAGTATTTCTTTAAAAAAAGTGAAGAAATTACTAAATAAAGCGTTAAAGCGTCTTGTGCTACATTATTATTTCGGCCAATCACTGTATTTCTTTTTTTCTTTAAAATATTTGACAGAAAAATATGGCAGTCACATACTTTTTTTTTTTGGGGACAAAACCCGCCACACTTTTTCCCACCCACTGCAACTCCTGAAAGCCAGAATCAACAGTGGAGACCGCCAGAAAAATGCCGAGCAATGAAGCTCGACGAGTCTCGGAGAAACGATTCAACTGTCTTGGACCCCGCAACGAAATTAATCAGAAAAGAATAGCGGAGGAGTAAGAAAAAAGATATTTTTTCCACTTCCCTCCATAACAAGCAGGAGACAGAATAGAACTAGGCTAATCGGCACAAAGGGGCATTATTTCAACTGGGAGAAGCCCAGATTGCCAAGCACCATGGAATAAAATTTGATTAAATTAATGGGTCCTAAGTCATTAAGTTTGATATCGCCAACCCGCATTGAGCAAGCGTGCTGATTACGCTCAATCCTTCTCTGTATGATAGGAGACCTGTGCCCAGCAGTAGGATGATAAAAAGATTGATAATGATGTTGATGAATGGGTCCTAAGTAGGTATTTGCTGTTACAATTGATTCCAATAATAGGTATGGCAAAAGCGCCTGAACGCACGGAAATTGGTTCTAGTTTCTACAAGGTCGGTATAATAAACGACTCCGGATGTAACTTGTACACCAACATAATATTACGTTCAAAGTTCAGTTCAGTTCAGTCAAATACTTATGGCGAGACATGTAGATCATACTCATTACGAAAACCATAATTTTTTTTCCTTCACCCATTTTGGGCAGGCTAAGATCATAGACCATACCGCCACCATAAATATACGGATGACAGAAGGTCAAGCTATCCAAAAGTGTCAAATATTCCCAATCAACTTTGAGCCTTAATTTTTTTTTTAATAATTATAAACTAGCGCTTGATGGTAATGCCGCCTGATGATAAGCAGTGATGCGAAGTTTACTAAGAGCCTATTCACTCAGAAAAACTGAGCAAGGAAGACGGCAGTTGAGCGAGGTAATGCAATGTTAAACCCAACAACACGACCAACGATGCTGCGCCAAAGGGAGATTGATCTGAAGACAATAATTCACGATCAAACTCCCAACACAACAACATTTGGCCGCATCGTATCCGGCACACATTGCAACACAACTGCTCAGAACCGTTCTCCGTACAGCTTCACCAGACATCATGCCGGAACACGACAAATCGCTTGGCGGCAAGACTTTGTCTGGTGGTGGTCTCCACAATTCAATCAATCCCTACTAATATTATAAATGCGAAAGTAACTGTCTGTCCGTCTGTCTGTTACGCTTTCACGTCTAAACCACTAAACTGATTTTATTGAAATTTGGTACAAAGATAGAGTTGACCTTGAGAAATAACATAGGATAGTTTTGATTCCGGACTTTTGAAGAGTTCTCTTGGAAACGCGATATAACTGAACTCGCGGTCGGAAAGCTAGTGTTCATCATCATCATCATCAACCTTTTTTTTTATCGTCCCACTGCTGGGCACAGGTCTCCTCTCATACAGAGAAGGATTGAGCGTAATCACCACGCTTGCTCAAAGCGGGTTGGCGATTTCAGACTTATAAAGTACAGATTTCCTCAAGATGTTTTCCTTCACCTTCAGTCAATGGTGGTGGTGTGTAGATATACTTAGAAAATACATATAACTTTAGAAAAGCTACATTGGTACGTGCCTCATACTTGAGAGGCTGGTGTTTTAACCACAGGGCCACCACGACAAGCTAGTGTTACTATACTTATAAGCCTTCCACTTTAATCACTCTATCTATAAAAAACCCCTATCAAAATCCGTTTGCCAAGTTCTAAAGATTTACCCCCTTATTCATAAAAGATGTTTAAAGTTAACTAGTGATTAGCGATTCTTTAACCATACATTTTAGACGTTTGCACGTCACTTAACTTTAAACTTCGTTCATGAACAAACCCCTTAAACACTGGATGATTTAAGTTTAGTGACGTTAAAAGTTTAAAATTGAATGGTTAAAGAATCGCTAATCACTAGTTAACTTTAAGCAGCGTTTATGAATAAGGGGGTTAATCATACAAAGGGACATAGGGAAAGAGAAAGTGACATTGTTTTATAATATGTTGTGAAATAAGCAGTGATTCTAAAAAAAAATATTATTAATTAAGTATACCATATTACATGCAAGGCTAACGCGCTAACGTGGAAGGATGCGGCTTGCCGGTTCATTGCACCCACATCTTTAGCGTGTGTACTAATTCCGCATTTACACAAAAGATTGCTCTTTATTCAGCATCATCTCAACGTTAATTCCAGTCGCATCCGTAGCTTTTTTAGCTTTGAAGTCTGGGGACCGCTTTACCAGTCTAACTGCTGATTTTGGCTAAACTTCGATATTTTCCGTGAAGCGACTAGTAATCCGAAGGCGATATCGAAGCATTGCATTTAGACCAAATGCTGGACTTTTGAGAGCTCTAACAACCCGTAACGACTGCTATGAGATGTTCGTATGGCAACCAGGACCAACGGCTTAACGTGCTTTTCGACGCACGACCAGACCAGTGCAAATATTCATATTCATGTATACAAATATTTCCACTGCGCGGGGATCGAACCCGCGCCTCCTTGCGCAGCGGCAGCGTTCACTACCGCTACGCCACAGAGGCTGTCGTACATGTCATAGAATACTCTTTATTCTGGTGAAGCGATGTGTGCCGAGTACGATGAGCCAAATGTTGTTGTGTCCAGAGTTTGGTCGTGGAGGGTCTTCAGAACAATCTCCCTTTGGCGCAGCATCGTTGGTCGTTGGTCGTGTTGTTGCGTTTAACATTGCATCACCTCGCTCAACTACTGTCTTCCTTCCTATTCGCTCAGTGTTTCTGAGTGAATAGGCTCTTAATAAACTAGCGCGCTTTACCATCAACGATCGCATCACTGCTTACCATCAGGCGGTATTGCGGTCAAGAGCTAGTTTATAATTATTAAAATTAAAAAAAAAGTAGACCATATTAATTAGAGTGCATAACAGGGGCGTAGCTACCGCCGTCTCTGCCGTATCAATTATACGGCCCCCCCGGGCTACGAGGGCCCCCAACTCGCGTAAGCAAAAATTAATAAAAACTTCCCAACTTTTTTTTTATTTCACAAATGACAAAAGTCAAAAAAGCAATTTCTCTTTTTCCCGCGTAATGGCTTCTGCACACTGCGCGCGACGAGCGACGGGCGACGAGCGATATCCAAAGAGAGCTCCGATTTTCCGAACGGTTTCGGGGGAAGTGAAGTTCTCAAATTTTGGAAAAAGTGACAGACAGATAATTATGATGAATAAATATTTCTATTAATTTTATGCATTTTTTTTTCTATTGTGAGATGTCTTCACCCTTCCTAAGGGCCCCTAAACAAATTTTTATACGGGGCCCCGCTAAGGCACGCTACACTTCTGGTACATAAATACAAAGCCTGTCGGTGTTCTATAGTATGCATTTTGGAGAATGTGCGAGAGGATCGCATGATTTAATTCCCTCGTCTCCTTTCCATCATCAGACGATACGTCGGTGTCGAACGGCGAGTCTCCACCCTTACAACAGTAATTACCCTGATTCTGGGAGAAAATAATGGTAACATTACAAATTTCCGCCCGCTTATAGTAGCACTCGTATAAACAAATTTTTTCGTGTGGTAATACATCAAATCTGATACGAATTGAATCGGATGACACCAGTGTACGCTATTTTTACAGTCTTTAAAAAATAATATACATAGTATGTTGTAGGTATACGTGGCAACAAAAGCAATACTCGAGAATATTAGCCAATATAGAACCGCGCAACGAAAACATTGATAATTTTTGAATTTCGATATTTTAAGTAAGTTTTTTTTTTAATTCAGCTTTTATTGATCAAATATGAAGTTTACTGCAAATGTGTGTAGCTTAAGTATTTATTGCTACACCAATTTCTCTTGTATGCTATAGGAATAAAAAAAAACAAAGTTTTTAATATTTCATACGTCATTTTTCAAGATGATAAAAATGTCATCCGCTATGTCATAATCTTTTCCCGAAAATTGGAAGAATTTCTAGTTTTTTTTTTTTTACAAGAAAGCCAAGATGAGTGTCACGCGCATTTTTCATTGGACTTACCTATAAAATTATTTATAGTGTCGTTTACTAAATAAAAACGCGTGATTTATGTAGTAAAAAAGTGCATTCAGTGAATAATTCCCCCATGCAATCTAATAGGTAAAGAGAGATGACATTATTGTATTTGGTTATTGACTTGATTTGTTTTTAATTACTGGTTATTTATTTTTTGACATATTTATAAATTTTCAATTGACCTGTCCATGACGAAATTTCCTGACATTTATTATTTTATGACTTCTTTTTCCTTTTTTTGTTTTAATTTATTTTGTTTCGAATGTATTAATTAAATTTAGATTATTATAGTAATTGTACAATTAGTAGAGACAAACACTAATTAAAATTGCATGCCGTCAGGCGGATTATGGAGGTGCCAAACTATTTTATATATCGATGTTTCTGATACCCATTTTCGCAATAAATGAGTTTGAGTTTGAATTCATAAAGAACATTGAAATATCGCAGCATAGTGGCCACATCATGGCTTTGCATCAAATCTCCTAGTAGGCGGCTCACGCGGCCGTTTTTTCAACTGTCATTGGCGATATTGGCCATTATTGTGAAATAAAATTCTTAAAGAATTTTATATAATTTGTTACACGTGTTATTGGCAAAATTGTGGTATCTAACCACAGAGGCCATTGTAGAGTTGAAGTATTCACTCTAAGCAAAGAAAAGTAAGAAAAAGAATATCTAATTGATTTTATTAATTGAATTAATTGTGAGCGAATCCTGGAAGTGAACGTCAACCCGCCATTTTTTCTGGGCCTGTACCCCAATTACGGTTACGTAATTAAACACTATTGCTATCAGTTGAAATCATTTCGAATCATATTGCTAATCCATTGCTCCATATGTTCGAAAACGTGTCTGCCCAACTATGTAAACAACGCAATGAATGTTGTTGAACTGTCAAAATGAAACCCATTGCTACTGATAGTGTGTTACGCAATTACCTAGCTGGGCGCTGTAGTTAAACATTGGTTTAAATGAATTAGTGATTAGCGACTGTATTAAAAAAAAAAGATGTTTAAACGTCTCTTAGCTTTAAGCAACGCCAGGGGCCATGGAAAACCAGGGCCACAGACTTGTCAAGGGCCACCTCCAGGCCCAGGCGCCGGATGCGGTTCACCACCTATGACACCGCAGCCGTGGCTATAAACGTCGCTTCCCTGTGCGAGCTCCCCCGGGCAGTGACAAGCGTGTCGTCCGCATAACACGTCAAGTCGGAGCCCGACGAGAGCTCGCCTCTCAGCACCCAGTCGTAGCCGATATTCCACAGGAGCGGTCCCAAGACCGATCCCTGTGGGACACCGCATGACATTAGGTGGCGATCGGCTCCGTCACGTCCCCGATAGATGACGCACCTATCCTCCAGATAAGCCCCTACTATACGGCGGAGGTAAGGAGACACCCGATGGTATTTCGGGGAATCCCTAATACAGGTCCAGAGTAGAGTGTTAAAAGCATTGGAAATGTCTAAAGACACCGCCAACACCACCCCACCCCGGGACACCGTATCCTCCTCCAGGGCTCTCACGCGCAAGATGGTGTCTACGGTCGATCTGTGATAATCCGCTCGAACAGTGTGCCCTCCTCATCAAGCAGTACTATGGGACGATACGTAGACGGTGAGTCCGTCAGTACTCATCGAATCCCCGTTGAGTACTGGCCTAAGGTTTTTAACCTAAAGAATACGGCTGGCATGTTTTTGTTTACCTTAGAAAAACTAATAGGTCCTCCGCTAATATCACCTTTTTCAAACGCGTTTGTGGAGAGGGTTTTCAACAACCTAAACAATATTAAAACAGCACTGTGGAAGCCTTAACAATGACAACATTGCTGCTTTAATGCATACCAAACAAGGTGTAGCTAAAGCGGGAAATCTTTTAAAATTTGAACCCAATCGAAATATGATTAATGCGAAAATATAGCAAAAGTAATATGTATTATTCCAAATACTTATTTTATTTGGAATAGTATCTACATATTATTTTTGCTCTATTTTGGCCACCAAATATTTAAATAAAAACTTTTTTTATACTTGCATATTCGTGCATCATCGTGTAAATAAGCAGTGGCCCTTAATTTATTTTGAACATTATGGCACTTACTTTAATTAATTTTGAATAAAACCTTGTTTTTATTCCAAAAATATAAATTTGTGGGGAATTAATTAAAAAGAAGTGGGGTATTTCGGGGAATTGACAACACTGACGCGGGGAATCGAGATTTTTTTTATTGGCAGCACTGGTCCACTGTTGGACAATGCCCTGTCAACATTGTCTCTTAATAAACACATATACAATTATATATACTGATTAAAATACATTAACACTCACCTAGGAACTCGCCACTACACAAATGACCAAAAACTAACTGTTATTTTAACCAAAATTGCCATGAACTATAAAAATATTGTAACACGGGAACCGGAAACTCACTTTAAATTATACCCAAATCAATTGCTCAATAAACAAGATCAATAAAAACACTTTTTATTAGGTATGTCAAAATATTTTTACGATACACTCCATCGGGGTGTTGACATGCGTGCGATCACGGCGGTTCTTCGAATCGTACTAAAATGTATAATGTATGAACAGTTATATTTCGCATTTCTGTTACACGCCGCCGGCGAAAGTCGTGTACGCAGTTTGTGTGTAAAAAGTTTGCAATATTTGCGTTAAAAATAATTACTACTTCTCACAACATCATTCTTTGTGCCACCCGAATATGTGAGCAGAGATGCCTGTTCCATATTTAAAATCCTTGTTTCCGATCAATGTTATGCGAATATCAACTTTATGTGTAAATAATATTGATTTCAAAATTAATAGTAACTAGATACAATATTTTTTTTATATTTTAATTCTCGATGGTAGGTAGGCCATAACATCGGCTGCCGGCAGAAGTTACCACCCACCAGATAAAGTCTTGCCGCCAAGCGATTCATCGTGTTTCGGCATGATGTCTAAAGCAGGCAGTTGTGTTGCGATGTTTGCCGGGTACGATGCCCCTAAATGTTGTTGTGTCAGGACTTTGGTCGTGGAGGGTCTCCAGATCAATATCCCTCTGACGCAGCATCGTTGCTCGTGATGTTGGATTTAACATTGCATCAACTCGCTCAACTGCCGTCTTTCTTCCTATTCGCTCAGTTTTACTGAGTGAATGGCTCTTAATAAACTAGCGCGCTTTACCATCAACGATCGCATCGCATCACTGCTTACCATCAGGCGGGAATGCGGTCGAGCGCTAGTTTAAAATTATAAAAAAAAAACTGACGTCTTCCTTTCTATTCATTCAGTCTTTTTTTTTTATCTTGCTTTGTATCACTACTTACCATCAAGCGGGATTGCAGTCAAGCACTAGTTTATAATTATATATAAAAAAATTATGCTGTAAATAGTTTTTAAGTCAAGAAGTGTTTCATATGTCGTCCTCCGTGGCGCAGCGGTCAACACGCCTGCCTGCGACGTGGAGGTCCCGGGTTCGATCCCCGGCCAGGTCATGATGAAACGATCTTTTCCTGATTGGCCTGGGTCTTGGATGTTTATATATAATATATATGTATCTATTATAAATATAGTATCGTTGAATTAGTATCCCATAACACAAGTCTCGAACTTACTTTGGGGCTAGCTCAATTAAGAACATCATAATCAACAATTGATTTAAGTAAGTACGTAAATCATAAAATACATTTAAAAAACTTTCATTTACTTCTATTATTAAACGTGGCTACTTTATAAGTCCTAAGTATGTAACCATTATACATTCTGTGTCTAGGTCAAAAGCTTATAAGGTAAAATTCTTATAAGTGATCAGCCCTTGCCCACGGTTTCGTCCGCGTCAAGCTCTGTTATAATATTAACGATGGCAGGCTAGGAATAGGCTCTTAATAACTTAGCACGGTTTACCACCAACGATTGCATTACTGCTTACCATCATGGCATCAGGCGGGATAGCGGTCAGGCACTATTTTATAATTGGCTTGTATCCTAAAAAATAATTTAATGTCCGTCAGATAGCTTTATAAAAAATATTGAACTCGTATTTTTTATTTTTTCTTTTATTCAAATACTTAGGAAGATATATTGATTTGAAATGTCGCATGACGTCACGCCATGGTGCAAAACATAGAACGGCGTGACGTAATTAGCCCCCACTCTGAAACTTTAATACGCTATATCTCAGTAATTTTTGGTAGGTAATTACGACAAAATAAAAAATACGGGTCTTAATTTATTTTATTATCTGTAAGACGGACTAATTATTTTTTTGATTTTCATACCTTGGATACATCCCTATTATTATATGGACTCAATATGGACAAGAGGCTCACATAAAATATATTATTGATTTCCTCATGATTTATGAATGACTAACATGATAATGATTAACGTCGGTTGCGACTTGCAAGTCGTAGGTTCGAACCCCATCGGGCGTTTTACTTCTTGTAAATTAATTTATCAACACTGCTCTCAAAACGGTGAAGGAAAACATGGTGAGGAAACCGGCATGTTCTAGAGGCAAAACTTCTAAGACATGTGACATGTACCAACCCGTACTGGGCACGTGTGGTATATTACAGTCCACTCCTTCTCACCGAGAGGAGGACTGAGTCACAGGAGTGTGAACATTTTAGGTTGATGATGTGATGATTGACGTTTGAAGGTATAGAAAATGTTAGCTTTTGGTTTTAATACACAGGAGTTTTGGCGGGAAAGCGAAGATGAGTGTCACGCTTATTTTTCATTGGACTTTTAAATTATTTATAGTGTCGTTTACTAAATAAAAACGCGTGATTTATGTAGTAAAACGTGCATTCAGTGAATAATTCATAAAGAACAGTGAAATATTGTAGCATAGTGTCCACATAATGACCGTCCACTGGTTTTCTTAAGTCTTCATTTCTGGTTCAGGCGGTTTTCCTTTGGAATGATCTTCCTCAGACTATCAGGACGTTGACAAGTCGGTACACATTTAAAGTGAAAGCTCGGGAATACCTACGCAAGAAATTGGCAGATTCATCACATATATAATTTTTTTCTTTTCTCTATATATGATTTTTTTTTAACTCTCTCTTCTGTTTATATTTTGTATGTATGTATTTATGTATTTATTATATTTTTTTTTCTCTCTTTTAACTTTAATTTGTTTGCACCTGCCATATTTTGTCTGCATCACCTTAAGGTAGACTGGTAGAAAATGCCTAAGGCATTAAGTCCGCCATTGTACAATGTTTTTCCTTGTGCATAAAGTTTTAATAAATAAATAAATAAATAATGTCTTTACGCTGAACGCCTCCTAATCGGCCTCATGCGGGAAACGAAAGGAGTTAGGTCAGATTAAGTTAAGTTAGGCGGAGACGCGCGCGAGTGTCGGCGTGCGCCTTTGAGGCGATTCACGGGGTAGTTTAACACACCCACTACCCCGTTCAGGAGACGAGGCCCGGACAGACCGGGCCAGCACGAGGGTGTGGAAGAATTTAGACTCCCGCGGCCCCTACGCGCACTCGTGATTTAGTCAGTAAGTCTGACAGACCCCGTCGCTCACCCCAGGGCGGCGAACATCCTATGAGGATTTCCTCCCCGGAAAAAAAAGATTAAGTTAAGTTAGGATAAGTTTAGGATGGACGCCTCTCCCTGGCAACCATGGTGCGAGCCATGGTTGAAAGCGAGAGTGCATGGGAGGCTGCCGACTCCTTCTGCGAGACCGTCCTCTTGCAGAAGGAGGCTGCGAAGAGGGAGCGGGAAGAGGATGCTCTTGCCGCTCCCCTCCGGCGTAGACGGGTGGGGCGAAGAAGGCGGGGGACGAACCCCCGTCTCCTTTAGCCCCAGAGTGTGACCAGTGTGTGTGGGTAGCTCTCGCACGCGCATTGCACTGGTCACCACGTGTGAGGATTACTCCGGTACCCGGGTGATCCTCCCTTGGCGCGGAAACCGGCCTTAACAAGGCCGGTAAGCCCTGAGAGTGGCACGGTGATTAGGCCTCCGGGCCGATTCCGTGACACTCTCAATTCAGGGCCCGAGGGTAACCGAGTGGTTTTAGTGCGTATTCCCGGCTTCGGCCGGGTGAGTCCCACACACGCCCGTCGTCGCCAAGTTAGCGGCTGGCACGATGCGTAAAGGCATTTCCACTCGTAAAAAAAAGGATAAGTTACAAAAGAAGAAGTGAAACTAAAGTGCTAAGTGAAGTGCAAATAAGACATGGCTTAAAGGTCTTAGAAACCAGGCCATAAAATCCCAAAAAAAAAAAGTGATGATTGACGTTTGAAGGTATAAAACAGTGTTAGCTTTTGGTTTCAATACACATAAATGTTTATGTAAATTAGTTAAGACTTTTTACAAATGACTTCCGGAACACAGTCTCAGATTAGTCAACGGAAGTCGTTGCAAACTGGATATAATAATTAATATTTATTTCCGGAAGTTGCCTAGCACGCGGACTAGTGACCGTTTTTAAAAATGTAATAGGTTATAAAAATACATGGCGGTACATTTAAAAAGTTAGTTCCGTGTAGAATAAAAAACTATAACGTTACGCCGCTCGTTTTGTCCCAATTCGTTCTGGTTTCTCATAAATGTATTACTTAAGCTCACTAATTAATTCGATTTTTTCATCATCTCAGCGTTAATGCCAGTCGTATCCGAAGCTTTTTCAGATTTGTAGTCTGGGGTCCGCTTTACCAGTCTAACTGCTGATTTTGGTTAAACTTCCATATTTTCCGTGAATCCACTGCCATCTCCACTCCACAACCCGAAGGCGATATCGAAGCATTGCAGTTAGACCAATTGTCGGATTTTTGAGCACTCCAATATATATTTTCACATAATTATGTAAGCTATCAAATATGTAATCATGAACAGGTGGAGAGCTGATGACCTGAATTACACGTGTTACTACCTACCATAGGCACCAACGATCCCCCATCAAAAAAACGTCAGCTATTTCTTGTGTGTAACAACTTTTTTATACTTGTTTTGTTTTTGGCTTGTGGTAAGAAATAAACACTTTTTATTATTATTACTTACAGAATACAGACATTCAGATTAAATAAGTAAGTACCTATACCATCGCCTAGCTCCATAAAGAATAGAGGTAAACAAACCAATTTAGGGTTATCACAACTCACGTTCTACAAATCTCCTGTTATTTACATGATTATCGACTTTTACATGCTAGCTATTTATTAACAATTCCTATTGCAGCATATTTCAATAGAATCACAAAAATAACCTGCATAATAACTTGGTATTTCGAAAAACCATTAAAAACTCGGCATTAATTTTACGTGATAGCCCTACAAAAAAGAAAGATGGATGAAATCCAGGTATTAAACACATTTTGTGGAATTCAAGCAATGAATAAAGTTAAGGTTTTTGTCAATACAATTTAGCGTATTTTAATTATTTTTAAATAAATTACATAACACATGCAATGTGATACTTTCAAGTATGGACTAATTATAATTATATGTATCAAAAAATTTAAACTATTAGGAAATTAGCTTACATGTATGTCATATTTCATTCAAATCGGTTAAGCATTCTATGCAAATTATAAATATCTAAACATAAATAAACTGTTTAGATTAGTAGTAAGTACGATTATTACTTTTATGAAAATCATCTATCTAGAAAAGGTTGTTAACATCTGTCTTTTACGCGTAAACTACTCGTTGCCTAGCAACGGTTTGTTTACCTCTATTCTTTATCGAATTTGGCTCAACTATAGTTTAAATGCACTTCTTTTCTCTTTAAAAGTTATTATTACCGTAATACGTAATTATTGTTTGTTGTACCTACTATGTCAATACCTAGTACAACTAACAATAATTAGCTAAATCGGACTTGAGTTAAGTTTAACAATTTAAACTTAAAATTTTGTTATAATATGTATATTACTAGTACCTAGTACCTAAGTACAGTTCGCGCAAAACTTTTATTTTTGTTTCACTTTATTTATGTCATTTAAGTATATTAAAAAAAAAACAACTAGTAATTATGTTTTTTAAAGCTATTTCCTAGAGTTTCATTTTCTTACATTTATCAGGGAAACTACTTTGAGGCAGCCCTACGATTTTTTTTCTATTCACCCCTCAGGCGTGTCTATTCTTCCCTAAAGAGAACTAAGTAAAAATCAGGTATATTTTGTGGATTTTTTTATTAACTACGGTGCCTGCAGCACATTTCCTTTTTTAGTGTGATGAGATCACAAGACTCACGTTACCTACTCAATTACAGATTAGGTAGATTTATAGAGTCAGTCAATCATGGTCTACCTATCTGTAATTGAGTAATATTGATCTACTAAATAATTGTCCTCTAAATAGCTAGTTACTAAAAACTAAACAGTTACACACACACGTTACAGTAACTAAAAACTTGTAGAGTAACTTTGTACAGGTACGGGTCATGAGCAAAATCGAACCACCGGCTTAATTACGCGACCCGATCTTGTTCGTCTTTCGTTATTTAGGTTTGTTTCTCCCTTTTTAGGAATAGATGAATCTGGACACGAGTCACTTTCTATTACAAAGGCTGATTTAAGGCGATCTTTACTTACATTTTTCTTTACACCATTACATAATATCTTGAAATATTTATCATATTTTTCTAAAACTTCATAGGGACCAGAACATGGTGCAGTCAAAAGCTTCGAAACTTGGTCACAACGTACAAAAACTTGACTGCAGTTCTCTAATTTTGGATGTATAAATATTTGGCCTTGTTTCAACTCCCGTCTCGGAACGGATGATATTTTCCGGATCCTTTGTCGTAGTTCTTGCACAAATGTATCGTTCTCAGAGACTTCAAACTTTGACAGTGAAAAGAAATCTCCTAGTAAACGCAACACTTCGCCGAACACCTACTCTGCAGCGCTGACCTTTGTATCGTCTCGTAACGTTGCAATTAATCCTAACAGCACGGACGGACGGGTCTGAGCAGTTGTGTTGCGACGTGTGCCGCATACGATGCGCCTAATGTTGTTGTGTTGGGAGTTTGGTCGTGGAGGGTCTTCAGATCAATCTCCCTTTGGCGCAGCATCGTTGGTCGTGTTGTTGGGTTTAACATTGCATCACCTCGCTCAACTGCTGTCTTCCTTCCTATTCGCTCAGTTTTTCTGAGTGAATAGGCTCTTAATAAACTAGCGCGCTTTAGCATCAACGATCGCATCACTGCTTACCATCAGGCGGGATTGCGGTCAAGCGCTAGTTTATAGCTATTAAAAAAAAAAAACGTACAGAGGGTAATTCGTTCACCCAATCTATTGTGTTTCCTCTACACATTAAAGCAGTTTTTAGCGATCAGTGCCAACGTTCAATTGCACCATTTGATTGTGGATAGTAAGCAGTAATTCTCAGCTTCGTGATACCCATACGTTTTGAAAGTAATGCGAATAGATTGGATTCAAATCGTCGTCCTTGATCTGTTGTTATTCTTAGCGGACACCCAAATCTAGCGATCCACCCTGAATAAAAAAATTCAGCAGCAGTTTCTGCGGTTATGTCCTTAAATGGGTCCCTCGTGCCTTTCCGTGGCACCATCTAAAACCGTCACTAATTTATAACCTTTACAGTAACATAATAAACCAACAATAACGACACGCACATGCTGGAATCGTTTACTTTTCTTTTTCTCAAAAGTACCAACGGGTGAAATAGTGTGTCGTTGTACCTTGAACCTCTGACACTCTAGTCAGGGCTTAGCCCATACAGAGACATCTTTGTTCATGCCTTTCCAAAAGTAACAATCAGCTATCATCTTTCTCGTTGTCCTTATTCCTGGGTGGCCGATTCCGTGAATCCCTTTATAAGCTGTCATACGAAACTCTGTAGGCAAATATTGTCGCGCCTTATCTGTCGATACTCCGCAGTAGGTATATTGGTATATTATTATCTATTATTAACATTCTTTTAAAACTTAAATTATCGGCGTTCATCAAAATTTTCAATTCCTGGTCTGTTTCTTGGGCATGAGATATATATGTATTTATATACAATATGTAAAGAAAACCCTATCCGACCCGTAAGGATAATAAAGGTTAGGTAAACATTTGACCAAATATAATATAAAATCTTACGTAATCATCATAGAAACAATACTAATGAATTTTGAAATAATCTTTTTTTCCCGCGAATTAATTCCAACTTCCCGGAAATTTGTTAATTTAAAATAAAAGTGACAACACCGTTATTATTATGAGCGAATAGCGATGCGACCACGTGCCGCGGGCCCTGTCCCCCGCCGCCCGCGGAAAGGTTGTTTACCGCAAGTTACTACCTCTTTTTGCGAAATAATATTTATTTTTTAGGCGGATTTCTTTTTAATTTAAGTCCGGCTTTGTATCCATTAGTAGAATCAGTTATCGATACCTAACAATACCTTGACTGATCGGACAGGGTTCTCTTTACATACTGTATATTTTTCCTAAACCTATACCTACCTGTGATTTGGATAGACTGCAAAATAAATAGTGTTCAAGTACCTACTCATTATAATTATCATGTTTAGTCGAAACCCAATACGTGTCTGCCCACTCTCTCACACAGAACGAAGTTATTTCTCCTTTCCGCGATAGTGGGTCACTTAAATTAGCTAGCTTTCAAGAGTCAGGACTTGAAATATATCAACAACTTTATACTTCTTCTTCAGCATAGGCTGAAGAAGAAGTATAAAGTTGTTATAGAGTATAGAGTCCCACTGCTGGACAAAGGCCTCCCGCAAGGCTTTGGGGGAGGGGAGGGAGGGCGCCATAATCCCCACGCTTGTCCGTTGGGTTGGGGATCGCAGTAGTTCAATATTCCACAGGAGAAGCCCTGCTGCTCGCTTCCCTTGTGAGAGCTCCCTTAGTCGCCCTTATCTGTTTAATTCTTTGGTGCGCCTACAATTAGAATATGCTTGTATGATTTAAGACCCTTATTACGATAAATATGTTACAGCAATTGAGACAGTTCAGCGTAAGTTCGTTGAAACAATGCAGTACAAATGTCGTATCACTTCAGTATCTACATATTATAAAACAACGTCACTTTCTCTTTCCCTATGTCCCTTTGTATGATTAGATCTTTAATATTCCGCAACGGATTTTGATGCGATTTTTTATAAATAGAGTGATTAAAGAGGAAGGTTTATATGTATAATAATAACATCCATTAAATTGTGGAGAAATACTATTATTTTTGAGGTTTCTAGTGTGATGTCGTATACTTAAATAATTTTATGTTTTCCGCGTTTGCAGTGAAACGCAGGCTGAACCCTAAGAGATTTATCAAAATAATTTACTAAATATTGTACACATTGAAAAGGTCTACAGAAAAGTCCGCGATGGTACCTTTTATGTCTATCTTTATGGATATCCCACAATAACATTTTTTTGCCATTTACTTTTTAGGACAAATACCAACCAACCAATACAGCATTAATCCTTATCCTATTTAATACCTTAAATATATTGTATATTTAATATTGTTACGGGCTAGGGGTACTAAAACGCCGGTTAAGAGTTCCGAAGTTTATTGGTAACGAAGGTACAGTCGAACGTAGGCAATGACAAGTAGAACGTACTCGTAGCTGATGTTGCACCGAAGTCTTCCCTTACGTCCACGAAGTTCGTATCGTAAACACACAATAACACTACAGATGTTACTTCACGTAGTACTCGAAAGTCGTCGTTCTCGTCTCGTTCTCGTGGTAGCCTAGTGGTTAAAACACCAGCCTCTCAAGTATGAGTGCGCGGGTTTCATTCCAGGTCAGGCAAGTACCAATGTAACTTTTCTAAAGTTATATGTATTTTCTAAGTATATCTTGGACACCATTGACTGAAGGTGAAGGAAAACATCTTGAGGAAACCTGGACTTTAAAAGTCTGAAATCGCCAACCCGCATTGAGCAAGCGCGGTGATTACGCTCAATCCTTCTCTGTATGAGAGGAGACCTGTGTTCAGCAGTGGGACGATAAAAAGGTTGATGATGATGATGATGATATGCGCGACACCTGGGGGCCTAGTCTGCCTTTTTTATAAATTTGCCATTCCAACACGATTCCATTGACTTTGTGCTTAAAATTTCGTATTCTGCTAAATTTATAATGATCGATGAATTAAGTATATCAATCGTCTCGTAATGGAATGTTAATAGAATGACATTGCCGTGTTGGCATTAGGTATTATAAAACCCGTTACTAGAACATTTATTAATACAGAGTGGAGTGACAGTTGACCCACAGAGCAGTTAAAAAACAATACTGTACTTATTATTAACTATTTTAAAACATTACATTAAGTGCCTTACTTATCTATTCAGTGGATTGACAACTGGAAAATCATAATAACGCCATTTTGTTAGTAGATAACGAAACTTGTCAAAATCGATCATTATGAGATCATTGACCGACCATTCTGACACTATTGTAATAGCAGAATAGGGTCCCTGAACAAATCACTCGAAATCACGATTTGTATGAATAACTTGACATTCTGTGACATTTACTTGACAAATGATCCAATCGAAGCCTACAATCGTTTCTTGGAACTTTTCCTGTGTTTTTATAACTTATGTTTTCCTTACAAATTAATAACAAAATCGTTATACAAAAAAACTAAAAGGGATCAAAATTTGTAGCAAAATGAAAAGAAAATTACTATGGCAATATAGAACTCATCGGACGGAAAAAAACAAACATGAATTCAAGCAATAGGCGCTACGAAATTTAAAAAAAATTCTATGTCTTACGCAAAAGGCACAAAATAGCCATCGCATCAACACAGCTCAAAATAAATCGAAAGCTACTTGGTCACTAATAAATAACTCTAAATTTAAATTTCCCAGGGAACCAATTCGTGAAATATTAAAAGATAAAGTAAGCATTACAGATCCAACATCGATTGCGAATAATTTTAACGACTATTTTATTGACCAAGCTACAAAATCGATGCATACAAATAATTATAATAATAAAGCACCTTCAAATCTAAATATATTCACTAACCTAAACTCAATTTTCCTTACCGCCACAAGCCCAATAGAAGTGGACAGAGAAATCAAGCAACTTAAAAATACATCGAGTGAGGGTTATGATGGCGTCTGTACTAAAGTAATAAAACAAGTATCTCAATCAATTGAAACTCATCTAAGTCATATAATAAATTTATGCATTTCTACTGGAAATTACCCAGAAAAACTCAAAATATCAGTTGTTGTTCCTCTCCACAAAAAAGATGACAAAAGCAACATGGGAAACCTATAACTTTGATACCCATCTTTTCAAAGATATTCGAAAAATCCCTTCATAGCCGTCTTATTTTTTTAGAAAAATATAATATCTTGGCTAACGAACAAACAGGATTTCGTAGGGGTAAGTCCATATGCTGCAATATATGAACTAACTAACTTTGTTTTGACTAATATGGATAAAAGAAATCCAATATGTGCTATTTTCATGGATATGAGTAAAGCTTTCGATAGTGTAGACCATAACATACTGCGTCGAAAATTAGATTCATATGGCATAAGGGGAAAAGCACTAGATCTTATTCACTCATATCTATGTCCTAGAAGACAGTTAACTAAAATAACTAGAATATGCCTTAAAGCGCGGTATGAGAAGAGATATAGATCCCAAACTAGAACCATAACATGAGGAGTTCCACAAGGTAGTGTCTTGGGTCCCTTGCTTTTTCTAATTTATATAAATGATCTCCCTAGACACATAAAGCATCTGATGATACCTTTGCAGATGACAGCACTGTACTAATAAAATGTGACATAGTCATTTTTACTGTACCAATAAAAATGACTATGAAAATGAAGTTAATGAGACATTAAAAACTATAATTAAATGGTTAATTGATAACAATCTGAAAATAAATTTAGAAAAGACAAATATTATGCACTTTCATCAAAGAACTCAACAGAAAAGTATTAATGTAAATTATAATGGACAGACAGTAGAATCTGTATCAAATTCAAAATTTCTAGGAATACATATTGATTGCAGACTTTCATGGACAATCCATATACACAATCTCAGCAAAAGAATCAACAAATCCTCATTCGCTCTTTACAAGCTCTCCAAAATAGTTGACAAAGAAGCGATTTTAACAGCTTATCACGGTCTGGTAGCACCATTACTGAGATTTTGGGGTAATTCGGTATACAAGGAATTTATATTTAAAGCTCAAAAGAAGTGCATTAGAGCAATGTGCCAAATAAATAGTACAATTTAGCTGTCAACCTCACATTAAAAATCTAAAAATTCTCACATTGCCTTCCCTATACATTTACGAAGCAAATATTTTTGTAAAATTAAATCTAAAATTGAGGGATAAAAAAAGGTTAGAGTTACAATACAAATACCCTATGGTAAAACGGCACTATTGAATAAAAGTGTTTTATGCATGACATCCATAATCTATAATAAATTTTCTGATAACATTAAACAATTACCAATTATACAGTTCAAAAAGAAATTACATTCATTATTAATAGACAAGTGTTACTATGATGTCAGAGATTATTTGTGTGACAAAAATATTGTATTCCAATGACAGGAAAGGAAAAATAAGTATAAATATTGTATTAATTAATTATGACTAATATGACTTGAATTTTTATGTATTTATAATTTGAAATATTTTAATAATTTATCAAAAACGAATATGACTAATTTGTGTTTTGACATCTAATTTGTATTTAATTATTGTATGCCTTAACGGCGGGTCATGGCTGAACTTCTTTTAATTATTTAAGACCTGTATCTATGATGTACACCTATAGTCTACAATGAAGATGATTTGATTTTGATTTTGAAAAGCTGTCGCTCAATGTAAAAATTCTGTTAATTAGCTTAACTCGGTCAGACTGGAAGCTGACCTCAATATAATTGGGAAATGGCTAGGTAAGTTGACAGCAATTGACGATGAAAGCAATTTTTACCCATAATAGGGTAGTTGACCAAAAAAAAATTAATTAGTCAGTCAGTCAAATTTCCAAAAAATAAAAAACTAAACGCATATTTTTTATTTTTTCATATAAACAAAAAAGGAAGACAATTGTTATTGATTGTCAATTTTATTGATTTGGTAAAACAAAATATACGTATCCCATATTTTCCTATAGTCTGAATGACGGACTAAATAGAATATTTTTTTACCCAAGAAACATCCCTATTTAACCAAGCCATGCCTCCGCCGGGCCGAAACAAGCGGGACCAAAGAAATGCTGGCTTGACGTTTTAATAGCTGACATGCGTGCCAACAATCTCACAACACAGGATGCTAAAGATCGCGCGAAATGGAGGAAATTGAGCAAGAAAGCGGACCCCGAGCTCCAACGTGAAAGCCGCGGATGCAACCGGGATAAACGCTAAGATGATGATGATGAATTTAACCAAGCTACTAAACCGATTTTTATAAAATGTCTATGGGACAAAACTGAAAATATATCCTTTCACTGCAGTCTTCCTTCCTTTTCACTCAGATTTTTAGAGTGAATGAGCTCCTAATAAACTAGCGTGCTTTACAATCCACGATTGCATCACCGCTTACCATCAGGCGGGGTAAAACAAAAGTGTAAAAAAAAAACAATTTAAAATAATAATCAGTCTATAATATCAAACGCGACACAGGCTATTGGCAAAAGGAACGCTGGCCCAGTAAGGTTGGTAGATGCCACATGTCTTAGACTTGTGGGGGTACTTCCCACGATTTGTTCGGAACTTGTAGGTAAGATGAAAACACACGATGGAGATTCTAATGGAACTGTCTTATTGTCTAAGTCTTAGCTATTGTTATTTACAAAATACATAGTCTACGTAGTGGCGGTTGAAGACAATCTCAAGATGGATCAGCCAATCGGTTGTGAGGTTTTGGTCTCCTGGTGTTCACTGTGCGCCGACTATAAATTCGTGAGGCGCCCCCGTGCGGTCAACAGTCTCCGGTCAGTTTCGCTGCGAGTGAGTCGTGTAGTGCGCGCCGCATTCTTTAGTTTAAGGTGCCGCGCTATACCATGCTCAGTGAGGGCCGCGCGCTCGGCGCGCCCGGTTGTATGACGCTTGCCGGGTGACGGTGAAGCGAGTTTACACGGGTCCCACAGACTTATTTATTTTTTTTGCTCTAAGACAGCAGCGGCAGCAGCGCAGCGGTCAAAACGTGGAGGCCCCGGGTTCGATCCCCGGACAGGTCATAATGGAAAACGATCTTTTCCTGATTGGTCTGGGTCTTGGATGTTTATCTATATATGTCATCATCATCATCATCATCATCAACCCCTTCATCGTCCCACTGCTGGGCACAGGTCTCCTCTCATACAGAGAAGGACCGAGCGCATTCACCACGCTTGCTCAATGCGGGTTGGCGATTTCAGACTTATAAAGTCCAGGTTTCCTCAAGACTATATATGTATTATATTATATGTGTTCTATATATGTATTTATTATAAATAAAGAATTTCTTTGACGTTAGACAAATCTGACAAAATAATGTCAATAGTCAATCTGTCATACAGTAAATGAGTAAACAATTTATAACCTCGTTGAAATAAATACCACGCTATCATTCGTCTTGTTTGTAAATCATTTTATAAACTTACTGTTTTACGAACTGTTTACCATGACTGACAACTTCGTGAGAGCTGACTCCCGAAATCTATGTTTGTTTATGTATCTTGACACTTTTGACAGTTGTAAACGAGTGTGTGTGAGCGTGTGTATATTTGATGGCAAAGGAATTGTCCCTTTAGAGCCAAATGATGATGTAATTAGAGGTCAAATTAAGGTTATTTACTTGAAGCGGTAAATAACAATAATCCGTGAATATTTTACTTTTTTTAACGCTCAATAGGCATGAGTAACCCTATTCCTCGAAATGGATTTCATATTAACTCATTTAAAAAAAATGAGCTATCCCCATTGCAACACTTTAGCAATAGGCTATTTGACAGATTTATTATTTATATCTTGAATTACTTGGTTGCAGTTAAGAAGTTCACCGAAAGTATTTTTTTTTTATTTTAAATACGTATTTCGTAAGAAACATGCAAATAAAAATTCAAATAAGCCGCCGAAACGCTTTATTCAGCAATATGGCGTCGCGCCTTGTATGTGACGTCACAAGTATATAAACGATTTTCGGTTCCGCAGTGGTGTTTGTATTTATATGTTATTTGTTGTTGTTTATCTAATAAAAAGGTTTACAAGTGGTGTGCTGAACCGGGTTGTACAAATACATCGATAAAACACCTGAGAACACATAGAACAACAACACGTGCTGATGCGAATGACGTCATCGTGACATTAGCCACTCCGGATCGTTTCACAATATGTGGCGCGATATACAAAAAGTCAAATATATTTTTGTGTTTTTGGATATATTAATTGTTATTATTTTTATTATAACTCATGTAAATGACATAAAGAACCCTCATTTTATGCATTTAAAGTAAATAATCACAAAAAAAATCATACTGTCCAATAGCCTGCCATGCTCCGGAAGACTTAAGTGTGGGTAGGCCCCTGACAAGGTGGACCGACGACCTGGTGAAGGTTGCGGAAAACCGCGGGATGCGGGAGGCGTAGAACCGGTGGTCGTGGATATCCTCGGGGAGGCCTATGTCCAGAAGTGGACATCTTTCGGCTGAAATGATGATGACGATCAAATCGCTTTATGGGGTTCGGACCTTCGACCTACAACCTGTAAATCGCGGCGGATACCACAAGGCCACCTATGCTCTCATAAAAAATATAATCTATATAAAATAAACAACTCATTTTCCAAAGATTTATTTATTTAACCTTATTGCATTTACATATTCAGAAGTTCAAAACTTTCAACACAAAAATGTCTACAAAAAAAAAATAGATTTTAGAGCAATTACTCTTAATTAACATTGAATTTGTATCAATTAAAAGTACTCCTTGACGATAATAGTAAGTGTTATTTTAATATTAGCCTCCATCTTTGATATAGGAATGTGTGTGTAAGACACCGCTGCTTTTCTCTTCGGCGTAATTCAGGATGCAATGGCCGGCTTCCCTTCTTCACAAACTACATTAAATTTAACTTTAATGCATCTTTTTCTTTCTATTTTATTAAGAAAAGGATAGAAGATAACATATTAGTTCTGTCCTGTCAAATTAAGATATTCCATAGACAAACTAGACGTAATTAAAAACGTCGTTTGTCTAAAAATACCATAGACATATACTAATGGACATGCCGCACGCGTATATTCTGCAATTATTTATTTTTTTTGTTTGAAAACTGTGAGAGAGATGGCCTATGCTTTCGATTTAGCACATCTCTTTCCTCATAGATGATTGATGATATAAAGATAGACGAAACTTAGTTTCCTCACTTTCTTTTGGACTGCCACAATAAGGACGTTTCCTGGTAAAAAAAAAAAATAGATTTTATTTAGTCCGTCATTAAGATTATAGAAAAATATTGGATACGTATATTTTATTTTACCAAATCAATAAAAATAGACAAATATAAAAGGCATCAAAAATCAGGAGTGGTGGCTGTTGACGTCACTGCTCGCTAAAAAGTGTAGTGTGCAGTGACGTCACACGATTTTTCAACGCACTGTGTCGTCTTCATTTTATGTCTATATGAAAAAAGAAAAAATACGTGTCTAGTATTTTTTGGAAATCTGACTGACGGACTAATTAGCTTTTTTTTAGTAAACTACCCTATTCTCAACTCTAAGGCATGTCCATTAGTATATGTCGGTGAAAAATACGTCAATTTACGTTAAGCGCGAACTAATTTGACAGGAATAATGTCTTTTGTCCTTTTCTTAAATAAATAAATCGACACAGATACAAAGACCTTAAATTTCGTTAGGTGTATGAAGAAGTAAATCGGGACCAATAATGAATCCCATTGATACAAAGGCAATCGTCCTAACACAACTAAATTGAAATACTAAAAGTGATTTTACAACGTCTACATTTTTTATACCGTAATTACGAATAACATTGAAAAAAAATGTGAGCTATGGGTAGAGGGTCAATTAATGTAAGCGAACTGACTATACTCCGCAGATGACAAAACTATTGATATCTAGAACACCAAAAAGAAAAAAAAAGTGTGTTTATGACCACACGACTGGAGTCATACTTCTTTAAAATTTCTTGATAATCGCGCCGATTCTGTTGTTCACAAACTAAACTAATTTTAAGTTATGTGCTTCTTTTTCTTTCCATTTCGTTAAGAAAAGGACAGAAGATAAAATGTCAGTTTAGACCTGTCAAATCAGTGCGCTCCTGACGTAAACTGGCGTATTTTTAGTCGCCATGTTTATAATCGCGTCTAAACTGTCTATGGAATATCTGAATTTGACAGGTTTAAATTAAAATGTCATCTTCTATCCTTTTCTTAACGAAATGGAAAGAAAAGGATGCACATAACTTAAAATTAGTTTAGTTTAGGATCAACAGAATCGGCGCCATTATCTATAAATTTTCTTCCTCTCAGAGAGAAAGAAAACGTGCGCACGCAGTGCTTTCTCTAGTTTATATGTCCCACTAAACTCCCGTTCGCCTCGCCTGATCACACTTTTCGTAACGCTTACATCACGCGTTCGCCAGCTTATTCCCCAAGTCAAGCGTGCGTTAAGGAGTTTTACTTCAAAACGCGCTCAATACGGCACACGTGACATGAGTGAAACTTCTTAAAAATTACATAAGAAAGATTTAATGTAAGAGAGATATCTTCTCTCATGTAACGAAATGACACTAAACGTAACGTGTCCTCAAAATACCATTCTCAATTAATTCTTGCCTGAAGAGTCGCCATTTTATCTAACTTCAGTTTACTTATTCATTTGTGAAATCTACGGGAGTTCCACTAGGCAATTTAACTATGTACTCGTATGTTATGAACTATAATTACCAAATCTACGTGTGGTTATAAATATATATATAATATATATCAATTAGGTAGTACTGGTTTACTTGTTATGCTTTGTTTGCACGAGTTCAGTATTTATTATTTTGTACCGAACTGTGTCTACTTGTACAGTATGTTCTTGTAGTTGATAGGAAACATTCCACTTCAACACACTCCTGGGAGACGGGCTTCCTCTCAGTGAGAGGGTGTGGAAGGTAATGTACCACGCGGGCTCAGTGCGGGCTGGTAGATGTCATATGTCTTCGAAGTTTTGCCTCTAGAACATGCTCGTTTCCTCATGTTGTTTTCCTTCACCGTTTTGAAAACAGTGGTAAGTGAACACTCATTTTTATTTAAATCCACGTCCACACAAAACTGACAAAATTACATAGAAACGAAAATTCGTCTCATTGGATGACAATTTATATTTAAGTAATTTTTCACTCTGAGTAAATCCATCTGGAACACAAAATGCATCAATGGTGAAAAATTAATCCATTAGTGAGAATTTTGTCGGTGTCTTGTGAACGGGAAATGGACAAAAATGGACCTTTTTCTCGACACATTAAGTACTAATTAAGCATAGTCAAAACCAGGTGTTGTCAACACTGTAATGGCAACGACCCTGTGGTAGCTTGATGTAATTTATTTAAGCCGAAGAATAACATTACGAGGAAAAAAATTCATAGAGCAGAAAATTCGCATATTATGTGTGATGATGACCCACCCTTGAGCCCGCATAAAGCCCGGCACAGTGCGGATTGATAAGGCCGGTTCCGTCCTACTGAAAAGACGCCAGAGTCCAAACAGAGGGAACGTTACATTCTGATAATGCTTCACACAAGCTTGTGTAAGTAAAAAAAGTACTAACCATCGCGCTAAACCCGTGTAAACCAAGTTTCTAGGGCGAATTTCACTACAAATACCGTCCCCGTTTGAAATCACCTCAAAAAGATATTTACATTTCGTATTGCTAACAACGTACCTAACATTTTGTACTGCTGATGCAAAAATATGTATGCACTTGGCAAACACCAACAATTAATCTTGTTTGGAAGATGATATGATTGGAAAAGTGGGGGGGGGGGGATTAATAAAAAGTCAGTCATTCTAGCCTTTCCCCAAAAACTTTGGTTTCATCATCTCAGCGTTAATCCCAGTCGCACCCGTAGCTTTTCAGCTTTGGAGTCTGGGGTCCGCTTTACCAGTTTCACTGCTGATTTTGGCTAAACTTCGATATTTTCCATGAAGCGACTGCCGTCTGACCTCCACAACTCGAAGGCGATATCGAAGCATTGCAGTTAGACCAATTGTAGGACTTTTGAGGGCTCCAACAACCCGTAACGACTGCCATTAGATGTTTGTGTGGCAACCGGGACCAACGGCTTACCGTGCTTTCCGAGGCACGACCAGACCAGTGCAAATATTGAATTGGGTTAAGGGCAGAATAGTGATCATTTATAAGCTAAAATAGGGGTCAAAATGTCATGAATGATTTAAACAAAGTTGTAAGTTTTTCTATAATGCTAATCACTTTGAAATCAATTATCATTCTTGGAATAAAGTTAACATTAGTTTTATGTGAAATAGGGAAAGGGTGTAAATACCCTGGTGAAGCCCTGCCCACTTTGACTATTTTTAGCTAGAAGTCAGATGTTAGAAGGTCTGATTTCCGCCTTAACGTTGACTGCCGGCAGAAGTTACCACCCACCAGACAAAGTCCTGCCGCTAGGCGATTCGCCGTGTTCCGGCATGATGTCTGGTGAAGCTATACGGAGGACGGATCTGAGCAGTTGTCTTGCAATGTGTGCCGGGTACGATGCGCCGAATTGTTGTGTCGGGACTTTGGTCGTGGAGAGTCTCCAGAGCCATCTCCTTCTGGCGCAGCATCGTTGGTCGTGTTGTTGGGTTTAACATTGCATCCTCGCTCAACTGCCTTCTTCCTTTCTATTCACACAGTTTCTTCTTCTTTTTTTTTTGTGTGTGTGTGAATAGGCTTTTAATAAACTAGCGCGCTTTACTATCAACAATTGCATCACTGCTTACCATTAGGTGGGATTGCGGTCTAGTACTAGTTTATAATTATAGAAAAAAAAAAGTGGAACATTGTGCGTGGGGCATGGCTGCCGTCAGTGGTTATTCCAACCAGTCCACCTCCCTCCAGAAAACGTCTCTGGAATTGTTGAGAGCATTTGTAAGATATTGTGTCTCGAGGGTTTCTGAACCAATCTGGGTGATGCTTGTGCAGTCACCAGAAACTATGGATTGGCGGCCACGTACCGGAAGACGTAGCGTAGGGAGGGCTCTAACAAGGTGGACCGATGACCTGGTGATTGTGGCAGGAAGTCGATGGATGCGGTCAGCTCAAGACCGATGATTGTGAAAAGCCTTGGGGGAGGCCTATGTCCTGCAGTGAACAGGCGCGTGCGCTCCTTACAAGCAGAAAAGCTCTGCATACCCTAATAGTCTTCTAAAATTATAATATACTGTAAAATAATTTATATACTACAAAGTTAAAACTAAAAGACTTTGTTAATCAGTTATTGATAACACTGCCATCTATTAGGCCTAGTGGCTAGTGCTAACGAGACACATTAGTTGCCTTAGGCGCGACACCCACGCCTCTTACGGCGTAAGCATAAACAAAATGTGCCTCTTCCGTATCTGTCTGTGTATAAAATTATTTGCTTGTGTGCCTAAACTGTTGTGTACGTGTGCGTGAAATTTCTTTGGGTTTAAAGCCCATGATAAGCACAGCTTCTAATAATGCGACGAATTTAAGAAGTTCAGAAATATAGCATGATTGTTGTTCGTTCAAATACCTTTTTATTTTAGCAGCTTATGTTGTTTCATTATTGGTGTTTTTGGGTTAAATATGTATTGATTGTTTTAAGCGGAATTGAATATTCATTTATTTTAGAGTTTTTGGTTTAACACAAAAGAAAGGTTGTCTTTATAAAAAGTATTATGATAATTATATGTGGTTAGCAGGTTGTGTAGTGTGTACAAATAAATTGTTTTGTTTCTCGTATAGGTATATTATTTTAAAACACGGCTTTGACAGTTCGACGTTATAAAAACTTAAAAGACCTTAAGTTTTTCAACCTACTTGCTTTTGAATTTCAATACTATACTTTATGTTGTAATAATTTTCCTGAAGTTTACGAATTAGCAAAATTTAATAGTTATGATTCCAATGAGTAGTGCATTACGCATATTTATGAAAAGCCAAAGCAGACTCATAGATTTGTCTATCTGTCCATTTTAAAAGAACTTTTAGCGATTTCAAAACGATCTTATATATATTTGATTTTTACAGAGTTATTTAAAAATAGATAGGCGCGTTGATTTAATTTATAGATAGTGAAATATTTTTTTTTAGTTTTTTGAGAAATAAATTATTACTTATTTACAGTTGAGTTAGTAATACCATTTCATTGTATTTTGACAGCCTACATGGCGTAGCGGTAGCGAACGCGGCCGTTGCGTAAGGAGGCGCGGGTTCGATCCTCGCGCAGTGTAAGTATTTGTATGCATGAATATGAATATTTGCACTTGTCTGGTCGTATCTCGGAAAGCACGTTAAGCCGTTGGTTTCGGTTGCCATGCGAACATCTAGTGGCAGTCGTTACGGGTTGTTGGAGCCCACAAAAGTCCAACAATTGGTCTAACTTCAATGCTTCGATATTGCCTTCGCGTTGTGGAGGTCAGACGGCAGTCGCTTCACGGAAATTGTCGAAATTTCGCCAAAATCAGCAATTAGACTGGAAAAGCGGACCCCAGATTCCAAAGCTTTGGATGCGACTGGTATTAACCCTGAGATGATGATGATTTCATTGTATTCATTTGGGCAAATAAAAAATACCTAATACCCCACGTATATCATTTATTTGACTTGTTCTTATCATCAATCACATACTTAGATGTTCATTGTAGCCACGCACAAACATCAATTCAATGTTGACATGCGAAAAAGTAGGTACGCGACTATGTTAAATTGAAACTACGTCTAAGTTACGTTTTTTAAGTTTTACCATATATAAGCACAGAGATTTGGATAGTAGGTATATTTATGCATACCCCCAATAAAATCTTTGTGCACGCCCCTGGCAGTGAACCTCTATAGAATGAAGAAGACTGTGCACTCAAAGAGCCCTTGCGCAACGGTGTCCTCAAGTTCCATACAAGCCTATCATAAGGGACTGTCCGCCAAGTACATACATACTTTTATCGTCAACCGTATGGAACCACTACAAAAGTACTTTATCAGTTTACAGGTATTTGTAGCGCATTTTACAAAAGAAAAAAAAAATTGCCTTTATACCCTATTCTCGTCGAGATAATTTCATGGAAAATAGACGCCGGATAATTTCATAATCATGACCACATATCTTCTACAAGCTTTTCATTCCTCAAAAGACCATATTGAACATCGGTTCTACTTGGTCTTCATAAGAACTGTCCAAGATTATGTCTGGACTAAAGTGAATGCCTTGATCTGGTTGGAAAACTGCCATATGCATATTAATCTGAAAATAAAACTGCCCTATGTATTTTTTTTTTTTGTTGTAGTGTGGCACTAATTATGACTTTGTGCCTATTTCAAGTGAAATTTAAATCTTCAAAAGTGGTTCTTTCTTTCTTTTTGCTTCGCACGGTTTGTGCATTTAGCCAATGTCACGTAATGAATTATTCATGTCGAAAAAGACAGCCGCGTGAACCGTCTTACGAGGAAGGTTTGAGACAAAGTCATGGTGTGGCCACTATGCTGCGATATTTCACTGTTATTTTATGAATTATTTACTGAATGCACTTTTTAGTACATAAATCACACGCTTTTATTTAGTAAACAACACTATAAGTAATTTTAAAAGTCCAATGAAAAATGAGCGTGACACTCATCTTGACTTTCCCGCCAAAACCTCCCCTATGTATTTTCCATAAAATTATCGCAACGACTATTTAGCAATTTTGTAATTTGTATTTTTAAATGTTTTACACATCTTATAAAGATTATATTCACATAGTCTGTTTTTATAAGCCCACGTAGGCACGGACGAGAAGGTATCACGATTTTATCGCGCGCTAAATGTCCTACTCTCGGTGTTAGATTACAAGAAAGCGAAATTCAGTAGGTCAAGAAAATACAATTGTATTTTCAATTATCAAAAATAATCAAAATTAAGCGCGGGAAAAAAATCGCCGCGATAATTAATCGCCCGTGCTGACCAGAAAGAACATTTGAGTAACACATGATCAGTAGCAATGATTGTCATTTTGACAGTTCAATAACATTCATTGCGTTATTTACGTTATTGAATAGACAAATTTTGCGTACCAGTGAGGCAATAGATTAGCAACACACGTCAAATCGCAAGTGAAAATGTATTACGCAACTTGTTGGGTTAACAATGATGGTAATGCCGTCTCTTTGTTTACTTCATACAATCTTTATCTACATTCATTTTATCAAAATTCCATACCAAACTTATGCCTTAAAGTTAATTTTTAGCGCTAATAAACATATCTATCACTTTCGAGTGAAGTCACCTATAGACAATACCGTTGACAAGCAGAATGGCGCCAATTTTAAGTTAAGTGCATATTTTTCTTTCTATTTCATTAACAAAATGATATAAGATAACATTTTAGTTTAATCCTGTCAAATTAAGTTACTCCATAGACACTTTAGATGCAATTATAAACATGGCGACCAAATATACGTCAATTATATTAGGCATGGTCGGGTACACCAAGCTGGCTGTGAGAAGAGACGTTGCGCTGGTGAAGTATGTTGTCTCTATATTATTAGGGGTGCTCCAACATCCAGAGGTACTTGAGGAGCTACGCCTGCGCGCGCCGAGCGGGTACGTAAGTGCACGTCGTCGCCCCAGCCTTTTAGATGTCCCCACGGCTAGGACTAACCTACTAAAGTTTGCCCCTATGTCTCGAGCCGTACGTCTGATTAATGTGATTGCGCGTACGGAAAACTTGTTTGGCCAAAAACTTCCTAAGTTCTTACAAGCAGCACAGAACCTAATGGAACAAGGTATAGACTATTAGTGTATAATGATATTTTAAAAATGTTTCTGTACTAATTATTCTGACCTTATGTATGTTATGTTTTTTGTTTTATGTTTTTTTTTTTCCTTTTTGTATAATTTATCTTACTTATAGCACTGAATTGGAATGCTCTGTAATAGTGCTATAATTGTTCGTTTCTAAATAAATAAATAAAATAAATAATTTTACAGGTCTAAACTAATATTTTATCTTCTGTCCTTTCTTTCTTAATGAAATAGAAAGACGCACTAAACTTAAAATTAGTTTAGCGGGAGTAATGCATCAATGCAGCTATATCATTCCAACAAAATCTGAAGTTTATTCAAATGACAGCATTGCTGTCAATGTCATTGAATAAAAGTCACCAAGATTTTTTTCTGCTGACGTCACCGGAAACGTCAAATAGGCGACTCCACCCCTATCCAGCACATTTGTAGCGTTCACTACAAACCCCATCTCCTGTGTTAAACACCCCCTAAAAACTGCCTAACAAATTACTTTTACGCTTATTAATTTTAATTACTAATAGTTTACACTTAACGACTAAAATTTTTCTTAACCGAGATCTGAGAAAGAAGGTTTAATGTAGTGCAAAAAAAAACAATGGCAACATTGTGGGTCTGAGTTTACAACCTCTGTTTTAGAACAATACCCAAGCATTAATCAGCCAGTGGTAAAGAAGTATGAGGAAAACCGTTTAAAATTTACTCATTCTCTATAAAAAAAAGGGGCGGATCTTCCTTCGACGGTCTTTCTTGTACCAGACGGGTGTTGTGTCTGGCCGCCTACAGCCTGAAGATTGTTTCGGGACATTGTAAATTAGGCTCGTAACGCCGTAAATTCTGCTTGCGCGATGCAGTATTTTGCGTGACCGTAATTCCCATATGGCATTGTAGATGGCGCCACCATTTTATCAGAATAGTATGAAATACATCAGTTAATGACAAGTTTGAGTTTAGTACTATAACAGAGGTTTTGGGGTGACGGCCGCAGAAATTGCGAAGACCTACACTTAGAAACTTTCGTTCGTATGTTCACGTAGTATCATTTACTCGTACAAAGACACCGAAAAAAAAAACTATTTCATATATAAATCATACGACCTACATACCAATCATGAATCCAACTAAATTTAGATAAATATTGTTTTTTAATTATTATTGCAAGTAATAATACATACCTAATTCTAGGAAGAATTTCAAGTATTATGTAGGTTCCATTTTCTGGGTTGTGAAGGTAAGATAAGAAGAATATTTATGTAAAATTTAGCTACATCATATTAAGATTAGAAGCTAACCCTTAAATTAATTAGGAGAAGGCTAGGCTAAACTTAGCGATTAGGCCACCTTGTCTGCTATGTTTATAAATTTGTCATTCCAACACGATTCCATTGTCATTGTGCTAAAAAGTTAAATTCATAATGATCGATCAATTACGTCAGTCCTCTAGTAATGGAATGTTAAAGATAAGAATTGTGTTGAAGATAAGAATTTTGACCGCGAGTAAACTTTTATGGGCGACGTTGACCACCCCTCTCTTTCTTACACACCCTACACCGTACACGTTGGCATCATGAAATTATTACTATGAAAGAGTTAGAAAGAGATAGCGCGTCAATGACAATTTTCAAAGTCATTTATTTTGTCTTCACTTTTTAATTCGGAGTGTGCCTTCTAGTTATAAGTTTCTTGGTTATACTATACGCCTAAGTGAACCAGTTATTTGCGTAATATATGCTAATTACGCAGTAAATTTTGCTTGCGAGATGTAGAATTTTAGATGACGTCAGTCCGCATGTAGCGGTGTAAATACCGCTACAGCTCAAATCTCGCAACGTGACCACTTGAAATTCTAGAACGTTCGTTACCCTTCACATTTAAAAAAGAACCTAAATATTACTTGAAATACATACTGACCTTATTCTAAAGCTACAATATGTTTAAATACTAATTCTAAATTCATTAAATAGACATGCCTACGATTATATTATAATATTAATTTTAATACAAAAAATTAAATTACCCCATTTAAACGATATACAGTAACTTAAAGCAAGCAGAATCATTTGAGATACATAAATATTAATTATTTTTCTGAAGACAGACGCGACTAACGCGAGTTAACTGCACCTCGCAGAATGTGACCCCTCTCCCGCTTCCCCGCTGAGTAGCGATAGCATCTTTGGTACAATTGTCTAAATACAGCAGTTTAAATCCCCTTTTGTTATTACTGTTTCTGTGGAATTTTTGCTTTGTTAAGTATTTATTTTTTATTAAGTTTGTTTTTGTTTTTTACATTTTCGACGCGTTAGTGAAGCCTGTTGGTTGCACCATTATATTTCAGTCCATATGTATCAATTTAATTCATGAGTAAAATGATCTAGTATTATGTTGCCTTATCACCAAAACGTTAACAAAATTCTAATTTTTTACAAACGGTACCGTCCAAATGACGTCACAGAGCGTGGTGCACAGTTAACTCGTGAAACATCGCCGAAATTACATAACACATTATCAGCAGCAATGGGTCTCATTTTGACAGTTCAACAACAATCATTGCGTTGCTCACGTTATCGGGTAGACATATTTCTCGAATATAAGGAGTAATGGATTAGCAATCTGCTTCAAAATGATTCAAATTGATATTAATGTGTTACGCAATTAGGGGACTGTTAATATGAGATTCAGTAAAAGATTCTGGACTCTGTGTAAACACATTAGATACAGTAGAATCCCGATTCATCATCATCACCTCAGAGATAATCCCAGTCGCAACAGAGGCTTTTTCAGCTTTGGAGTCTGGGGTCCGCATTACCAGTCTAACTGCCGATTTTGACTAAACTTCGATATTTTCCGTGAAGCGACTGCCGTCTGACCTCCACAACCCGAAGGTGATATCCAAGCATTGCAGTTAGACTAATTTTTGGACTTTTGAGGGCTCCAACAACCAGTAACGACTGCCATTAGATGTTCGTACGGCAACCGGGACCAACAGCTTTAAGTGCTTTCCGAGGCACGACCAGTAGAATCCCGATTGTCCGGACTCATTCATGTCAACTCTATTTGCCGATTTAAAAATGTGTTGACGAGGCAACGAGACATGTTACGACAAGTTCATTCCCCCCTCTGATAGTGTACTCTGATTTTTTTACGGGATAGTGTAAGTATGCAATAACAAATTACATAATTCATTATCACCACGATACCACTACGATGCGGGCAAAGTCCTTCGGGCAAGCTCATCTTATTTTTTTTATAAATTTTAAATTAGCGCTTGACCATAATCCCGCGTGATGGTAAAGCGCCCTAGTTTAGTAAGACTTAAGAGACTATTCACTCTAGCCTTGAAGACACTTAAATTGTAGTCCGACGGAAATACCGCCGCCGGCATATTGTTACAGTCCCTCGATGAATGCGGTAAAATATCTTTTATACCGAGGGACTGAAACATATATAAATTAATTGATATTTAAGTGTCTTAAGGCTAGAGTGAATAGGCTCTTAATAAATTAGCGCGCTTTACCATCAACGATTGCTCCACTGTTTACCAACGGGAGCGCGGTCAAGCCCTAGTTTATAAAATATAAAAGAAAATAATTCTAATGTTGTGTCCAGAATCATATACTGAATCTTAAATCGCAGTGAAAGATTGGATATTGATATCCCTGCCATTGTAAAGACTGTCTTATTACCCTTTCATAGAACAGGACAGACATACACGGCTAAAGTAAGAGGGAAAGAGACAAGGATTTTCAGCTCATCATCAGTCTTGGGTAAATTTTTCTTAAGTTGGCTTATAGTCAAACCATAGTTTTATTAAATGAATGTAACCTTTTGATATACATTTTAAAGACTTTGTTATAGCGCGTAATTTACCAGATCGTGTCAAAATGGTCTCATCTTGAATGTCAGAACAGTAATTAACTGAATAAGTTCCTCCATGGGACCAACTTATTAATCAGTAATAGGTATGAGGAACTATGATGAACTCCTTAGAAGAGGGAGGATGCTCCGATCAGACGTGTTTTGTGTCTGACGGGCTCAAAAATTCATGTTGTGACGTGTATAAGCTTTGCTTGCGAGATGTAGGAACTTACGTGACGTCAGTATGACGCGTTGTTCGTAGGTGACGTCAGTATGACGCGTTGTTCGTACGTGACGTCAGTATGACGCGTTGTTCGTACGTGACGTCAGTATGACGCGTTGTCCGTACGTGACGTCAGTATGACGCGTTGTTCGTACGTGACGTCAGTATGACGCGTTGTCCGTACGTGACGTCAGTATGACGCGTTGTTCGTAGGTGACGTCAGTATGACGCGTTGTTCGTACGTGACGTCAGTATGACGCGTTGTCCGTACGTGACGTCAGTATGACGCGTTGTTCGTACGTGACGTCAGTATGACGCGTTGTCCGTACGTGACGTCAGTATGACGCGTTGTTCGTAGGTGACGTCAGTATGACGCGTTGTTCGTACGTGACGTCAGTATGACGCGTTGTTCGTAGGTGACGTCAGTATGACGCGTTGTTCGTAGGTGACGTCAGTATGACGCGTTGTTCGTACGTGACGTCAGTATGACGCGTTGTCCGTACGTGGCGTTGTAAATGCCGCTACACAACTGTCTCAAACCAACCATAATAATTTATGGAACGTTAGATTTTTTTTTTGTTCGTTAGTTCGATTTTGCTCCGACGAAGAAAGTTATTCAGTTTTATAATTTGACAAATACTTAGCATTTTATAACTATGATTTGTATACAGACACTAGCAGTTCAACTTTTCGAAACTGTAATTTTTCCCAATCAACTTTGAACCTTAATACTTTAAGGGTAAAGTCGAAAATGTAATATGTATAATAAATTGACACATTGTATTAGTTTTACGTGCTGGCGTCTCTACTCTATATTAATTTAATTGATTCAATCCGAACACAACTTTCTGGTACGCGCCATAGAGAATCTATTAGATTTTGAAGGAGTGCCCTGGTGGTAGGCCATAACATCGGCTGCCGGCAGCAGTTACCACCCACCAGATAAAGTCTTGCAGCCAAGCGATTCGTTGTGTTCCGGCATGATATCTGGTGAAGCCGTACGGAGGACGGGTCTGAGCAGTTGTGTTGTGATGTGTGCCGGGTACGATGCGCCCAATCTTGTTTTGGAGTTTGGTCGTGGAGGGTCTCCAGATCAATCTCCTTTTGGCGCAGCATCGTTGGTCGTGTTGTTGAGTTTAACATTGCATCACCTCGCTCAACTGCCGTCAAAAACCAAGCGCGCTTCACCATCAAAGATTGCATCACTGCATTGCAGTCAAGCAGTAGTTTATAATTATAAAAAAAGAACAACTTTGATGAGTTGAAAACATCCTTAAATTATAATAAGCAAATAATACCCTAAAAACAATTCTGCAAATCGAAACGCCGAATCTAAAATTCGCTAAGCTAGCCCATTAAATACGAAAAAGTTTATTATTTTTATGATTTTTTTGTCACAATAATCATCATATTAAATATTATCCTTTGACACTGTAGCATATTTAGGGTGAAATCATACAATGGGGTAATTTCGTACCTCACTATTAGTAGCCTCTCATTTTGACAATTCAACATCTTCAATTGCGTTATTCAGGTTGTTGACCGACCAAATTTTTAGGACATATGAAGCAATGTACTTCAAAATGATTGTCATTGATAGTATGTTACAGAAAGCAGGTGATAATCAGTTTTTTTTATCTATACTGACTTACACTCGGTTTCTGAATTGAAAGTGTGATATAGGATACTCGTCTGTCCATACTTTGGCGTTACTTAAAGTAAAAATACTCGATAATATATGTATATAACGTTATTTTGTTTATGCGTAACCCGAAACTCGTGTCCGGTATTGTTATGTAAAGAATTTTTGTACAAAATTTCAAACAGCTATCATGTAAACTCGCAAAGTTATGAGCTTGTTATGTTACCTGATTGTCCCAACAAAAATATGGTCACCACACTGCTCGCTCGCCCGCGCCTGCATCGGCGCGAAGTCGTCTTGCATTTATTGACAATTTCTGTTTGTATTATAATTAACTAGTAACAATATTTTCCATCACACTTGCAGGCTTTGGACTGTCGACTCGTAACGGTCAAGTATAGGTAGAAATTATTATGTACTTTACTCGTAAATGCAGCAGTAAGTGAAAATATAGTATAATTTACTTACACTTATCGCCAACCCGCATTGAGCAAGCGTGGTGATTAAGCTCAATCCTTCTCTATATGATAGGAAACCTGTGCCCAGCAGTGGGGCGCTAAAATGGTTGATGATGATAATTTACTTAAAACTTGTTAATTTTACTTAGAACGTATTATTGTAATCACACTGCAATTTTTTTTTAATATATCTGGGAAAAATATGACATGTTATAAAAATTATTGGAATCGATACAATTGCTTATTCTGAACAAACTATATTCAGGTTTCGGATAAACAAAAAATATCGTTGTATAGCTATATTACAAAATTGTATTTCTTTTTTAATTTGGCGGACTACGTTGGTGAAATCATGCTAAGTAATGTTAATGTTTAAAAAAGTGTTTAACTTTTAATTCTGAAACCGTAATATGTAAGCGAGAATTTTGCAAGCCCCAGCAAACATTCAAAGGAAAAGGAAAACTCGGGAATAACGCTAATCTCTGTGTTAATATTCGATTTCACCCTAATTTGCCTGAATAAAAATGACTGTATGCGAAGATACGAAAATCCGACTTTTTAAGATCCGGATATATCCGACTTATAAGTCGAACAGATTTTTGTCAAATTAAAAATCTGACTTGAATTTTTAATTAATTTTGAGATATTTTTTACGAGAATTTGACCCTGACTTTCGGAAATTTATTAAATATCCGATATCCTAGTATCCGAGCTGCGATATTCGAGACTCTCCAAACCATTTCATAAATATCCGACATACTTAACCATATAGCCGAAAAATTCAAATTATTTCCGACACTTTCCGCCCTTACAAGCATAATTTTATAAACAGGACCTTCGCCTCGATACGAAAATATTAAAATATCCAAAACGCCAACCCCCAACTTTTATCCGAAAATTTCAAACACTTCAAAAATATAAATACAATTTTTTTTGACATATCCGAAAATCCGAAAAAAAATATCCGACATTTTTCAAACCTACATCATTCGGCCGAATCGACTAAAAATGACATCGCAGTCCGGTCTAACGGCTTTGAAAAGTTCGACACCCCTTGCAGTGACATTGGTTTCAGTAAAATCAATATGTAACAGATATGGTGCAGCCGTCACCAAATGTTCTAGACTCCTATCCGTTATATTTCTATATCCGGTTACAGACAGTATACGCAAATTGGACCTATCCGGCCGACTTCCCGACTCAGACCCATGATGTACACCATTCCTTCCAATATGAATGTAATTCACATTTTCATTCTCTGCCGTACCGAGGCGGAGTAACGACGAATCAGAGACAAGATGATATCCAACATGGCTGCCGATATGGATAGTAGATTGTCTATGAATGTCCACATCTATATGCATTATTTGACGTAGGTCGTGTCGTCGGAATCTGACGCAACCAGGTGGTCTGGGCTGTTCATTTTCAGCGTCATTTTCAGGGACATTTTCAGCTACAGCATCCTCCATCCTCAGTCTTGGGCATAATTCAGGGTTATATCGTGGAAAATTCGGAGCTGGAGGCATTGGCCTGTTTGCAGCCTCATCGTCACCTTCGAGACGACGGCGTTTCGCGAGGTCGATGGCTTCGCCGACGGTGAGACGGCGCTTTGAAGGCCCTTCGCCAGGGTTTGATGGCCCTGGTTGTTGATGAGCGGGACCTGGCTGTTGGTGAGAGGAGCCTGGAGGTTGATTAGCGGGACCCGGAGGTTGGTGAGCGGGACCTGGGCACGGTCGCTGTGGGGGCCTCTGTCGCGGGTCCAATGGTACTGGCCTCGGATTAACGGGACCTGGGAAGTGTGCCAACTGAACAGGTTGATCCTGCATGGGCCGTGGGGGATTTATAGGAACAATATCTATGGAGCCAAAATGTAAGGGTAGAGGATAGGCGGGACCTGGTCGAGGGTTCGCAGGACCCTGTTGGGGGTCCGCGGGGCCCTGTTGCGGGTCCACGGGGCCCGGTGGACGTTCTCCTGGGCGTCTGGGTGCTTGTCCCATGTTTTCGTCTTCTTCGTTTGCTGGTTGCCTCTGTCTGGGTGGGTAGCGTTGTTCCAGCTCCTGTCGGCTTGCGTTCGGCTGAATGACGATGATGCTGTCAAGATCAAACCTTACGTTAAATGTCAATGGTTCTGTACATAATTCTTGGTCATTTATATTCGATATTTCATACAGAGTGTATCTGACATCGTAACGCAAATTTCGCAAAAAGGCTACACCGCCTGCCACTAGTAAAATTATAATAGTCATTTATGTCTTTAATGAGCGATTACAGAAATCACAGTGTTTAAAAAAGTGTCGGCTCAGCCATTGAACGTTGCAAGCGTGCCGCAGTGTTTTTAGGTATGACGTTGACCCCTCAAGTGAACTCTAGTAAATCAGCTGATAGGATATTTTTCGAGTTTTGTTCACATTGCGCTTTTTTGTGTAATTAGCGAATTAATTAATTTTTACTTTACAATCTTATTGGGTTATAAAAGTAAAGCAATTATGAACGGTCTAACGTGAAAAAACCTGCATATTTATTTTAAACAGGAACATGGCGACGAAAAATTCCGCCACTGGGGGTTCAGAATCATGTACTGAATCCATGGTACTCGTTTGTGCGTCGATGTCAGATACACCCTTTATATTTAGCGAGATAATTACGTAACAGTAACCGTAACAATATTTAATACTAAATATTTAAAAAATTATTTGAAAGAAAAAAAAAGTTTATTCCGTATCGGCAAAATGCCTGACAGCTGTAGTATCAATCATTACCCTGATAGCCGAAAGCCTCGGCCAACATCTACCGAAGTTCTCGTTAGGCGGTTAGATCAAGGGCCTGATTCAAAAGGCAGTACTCCTCGATGCGGCCCCTCATCGTGAGAAGGTTCCTGTTTCTGGAGCCCTAACCACCGTTAGCTTGGACCCTGCTCTTGACATCGGCGTTAAACTATTTTTTAAATTTTAAAAAATATTTAAAAATGTTTTTTTATTATGCAAATAGATACTCAAAAGCCTCGTACACAAACATGAAAATTTAAAAACAATGTTTACAATTTCGTCCATTGCCTGATGTCAAGGCAGACGTCAAAGACAAGACACATTATTTGACAATTGACTATTAACAATACAAATAAATAAATAAATCCTATGTGTACACTCAGCAGTTATTTTTTTTTATCTTTGATATTTCAACAACATCCATTGCGTCATTTGCGTTGTAACACTGACAAATTTTCGAACTTATAAAGCAATAGATTAGTAATGTACTTCATTATACAGATTAATAGTTTATTTTTTTCCGCAATTCTTCTTCTTGAGCCTATATAGGTCCACTGCTGAACCAAGGCCTCCCCAAAAGCTTTCCACAATGACCGGTCTTATGCTGCCCGCATCCATCGGCTTCCCGCGACCTTCACCAGGTCATCGGTCCACCTTGTTGGGGCCTTCCTACGCTGCGTCTTCCGGTACGTGGCCGCCACTCTAGAACCTCACTCCCCATCGGCCATTGGTTCTATGAGCAATGTGCCAGACTGTTGCTGTTTAAAAAAGTGTCGGCTCGGCCTTTGAACGTTGCAATCGTGCCGCCGTGCGTGTTTGTAGGTATGACGTTGATCCCTGATGCGAACTCTATTAAATCAGCTGATAGGATATTATAGTATTGTTCACATTGCGCTTTTTTGTGTAATTAACGAAGTAATTAATTTTTCGGGCCTCCCTACGGTACGTTTTCTGTTTTAGTCTTCTGTTAAGCAATTACCCAAGTTGTAGTTGTAATTACTCTGTTCGCTGTATTTCAGTCGCGTAGTATTTAAGTAGCATACTAAGTCCATTCGAAACTCTTGTCCCACCCACATCTTGAATGATATTGAAGCATATTGCTAATGTATTGCTCCATGTGTCCGAAAAATATGTCGGCTGAACCACCTATATATATATTTTTTTAATAATTATAAACTAGCGCTTGACCGCAATCCCGCCTGATGGTAAGCAGTGATGCGATCGTTAATGGTAAAGCGCGCTAGTTTATTAAGAGTCTATTCACTCAGAAAAACTGAGCGAATAGGAAGGAAAACGGCAGTTGAGCGAGGTGATGCAATGTTAAACCCAACAACACGACCAACGATGCTGCGCCAAAGGGAGATTGATCTGAAGACCCTCCACGACCAAACTCCCAACACAACAACATTTGGCTCATCGTATCCGGCACACATCGCAACACAACTGCTCAGACCCGTCTTCCGTACGGCTTCACCAGACAACATGCCGGCCGGAACATGACAAATAGCTTGGCGGCAAGGCTTTGTCTGGTGGGTGGTAACTTCTGCCGGCGGCCGATGTTATGGCCTACCACCGAGAAACACAATGAACGTTGCTGAACTGTCAAAATGAAACTCATGGATCTGATGGTCTGTTACGTAATTATCCTGCTGGACAGATATTCAAATTTAGATATTAAACCATAAAATTTTTCCAACGCCAGACAATTTCATCCGAAGAATAATTTCAATTTTTGACAACAATTCCATACAAACTGACAAAAGTGAATTTTATTCCACGAATACAAATTATAATATAATTGTACTTGATTTTGGTTTACATGTGGACATTATACTTGAAACTGTTTGGCACTATATATAAATTTCGCTTATAATGTATGTAAATGAATAATTCTTAGTTCTTTATATTGTTTGTAGTCGTGTGTAGGTCGCATATGTAGATATTCAACACAGTGTAAATTGTTTTTATGAATGAAATGAATTCGTCGTTTGAAAAATCAGCTTTAAGAAAAAAGCAGATCTTCTGATCTAAATATACAATATGTAAAGAAAACCCTGTCCGATCCGTGAAGGTATTGTTAGGTATCGATAACTGATTCTACTAATGCCTACAAAGCCGGGCAAAACTTAAAAAAAAAATCCCCATAAAAAAATAAATATTATTACGCAAAAAAAAAGGTAACTTAATACATGTGCGGTTGGCAATACATGCGCGGGCGACGGGGGGCAGGACACTCTGCACGTGGTCGCATTACTTATAATAATACCGTCAAAATGGTGTTGCCACTTTTCAAAAATTACCAAATTTCGGAGAACTTGGAATTAATTCGCGGGAAGAAAAAGTTATTTCAAAATTATTACTAAATTGTATAAATGTTTTATATATAATTGATACTATGATGTTTACGTATAATTGTACTTTATATTTGGTCGTGTGTTTTCCTAACCTTTATTATCCTTATGGGTCGGATGGGATTTTCTTTACATATTGTTTAAAAAGAAATAAAAGTCGGAAAAACCATCAGACCCTCGCTGGGATGAGATGCGACTCAGGGAAATAAGAAATTACATTTATACGATGTCAAAAGCAGAAGCTTGTTTATAATGTTAGTTGAATTATAGGCAAATTATGCAATGTCAAATGATTATATATTATGCACATTCCGCTGTTAGCACAGATTAAAATTCCATATCAACACTTGAAAGACACCTTAAAGGCGAAATTTAATCATTTGTCGACATAAAAATAGTGACGCCGATTTTATTCCATAAATAAAATTTATACGTCGATATAAAAATAGAATAATTAAAATCACTGTTTTTTTTTTAAATCGCGTAAATTGATTGTTATGTACAAGGCAAACACATGTTGTTCTAGTAAACATTTTTAATGTCTGGACTTGAAAAAAGACGATGATCCCTGAGTTTGTTTCGGCTATTTCTTCTCAGAGGTCAGTTAGGAAATGCCGGCTTCATCTAGTTTAAAAAAATATGACGTGTAAAAGTGATCAGTGATCTTACTTGTATAATAAACGATTTCACTTCATTTCATAGTGACACAAATTTTATTCCAAGAATCAAAATCCATGTCAATAAAAAAAAATAGGGCCGCAAATTTAATTCCAAGAATCATTTTTCGATAGAATAAATAGTGATATCAATTTAATGAAAAGAATCAATAACATTTGTCTATAAAAATAGTGACACCAATTTAATTCCAAGAACCAAAATTATTTGTCGATAGAAAAAATAGTGACGCCAATTTTATTCCAAGAATCAAAATCATTTGTCGATAAAAAAGGAAAGTCAACTTTATTCCAAGAACCAAAATCATTTGTCGATAGAAAAAACAGTGATGTCAATTTTATACAAGAATCATTTGTCGATAAAAAAATAGTGATGTCAATTTTAGACAAATCATTAGTCGATAGAAAACCTTATTGAAAGTTGCCTTTAAAGTGTCGATAGTCAAACTGGAAGGCATTATAAACCAGCTTCCGCTTACCGTCTCTCGTGTGCCCACCAGGGATTGTTGATGATGACGTCGCCTTGTCGCTCGTTATCAGGCTCCTCATCAAGCTCATCGTCCTCGTGTTCTGACTCTGGATTTTTGAGTTTGTAGTAGTCCGGCTCCTGAAGAACAGAATAAAATGTTTATCTTTTGATTGCGTTGGCTTAGGGCTGAAACTAAGTTAAGCGGGCGCCCGCGACTAGCAACCGTCGCATATCCATGCGCGTGGACACGCGAGCAGGCTCCGTTGGGAACGCGACGGTCGCCGTCGCGTATACCCGTCGCGAGCCAGATTTACGCTAGTTCAAAAAGTCGTGTCGATGGAGAACTTAATATAAGATTGCGTAGTAAAAAGAAGACTAGCAAAACAGAAACGACAGCTACCAGTGACCCCTTATATTGAATATAGATTGCTGTGCGAACATTGCCGTTCCATCTAGAAGTAATAATAATAGCGCTTAATTTGGAGTACGTTCTGTTTACAACCCAGCAGGTAGTTACAGGTAGTTCACAGGAGATGAGCTTCTAGTAATTTGGATGTCGACCTTTCGTTGTCAATATTAATGAAAGCTATACCGTCCGATAGATCATCATAGGCCTAGCAAAGCATTTTAAGATTGTACCTCTACAATGCCTAGGTCTCAAGATAAAGGGCTTGAAAGTTACGTAAGGCATGTCACGCAATATTGAATCTTATTCCTTTGACATAAGGTGCATTCATATCAGTATGGTAGTATGTTTGTTCCTCTTTCACGCAAAAATCACTGAATGGATTTTGATGAAACTTTTCAGTAATATAGCTTTGTATATCAGAATAACATATAGGCTATTTTTTTGCCATGTGCGGAAAGTAGTTCACTCGAGATGCGGGTGAAACCGTGGGCACAGAGTAGTGTATCATAAAATTAGACTTAAAAATGTGTTTGGATCTAAAAATATTCAGTTCCAATAGGTATGTTTCCTGGGTAAAAAAAAAAAATTGATTCTATTTAGTCCGTCATTCAGATTTTAGAAAAATATTGGATACGTATATTTTGTTTTATCAAATCAATAAAAATTACCAAATATAAAAAGGCATCAAAGATCAGGAGTGCAGTGACGACATACGAGTTTTCAACGCATTGTGTAGTCTTCATTTTTTGTTTATATGAAAAAAAAAAACACGTGTCTAGTATTTTTTGGAAATCTGACTGACGGACTAATTTTTTTTTTTTTTTTTAGTCAAATACCCTTTTAACATTACCCACCATCAATGAGACATTCTTTAAAGGTGGATCGAAAGACATTTTTCTCTGAGCATGCGTGCGACCCGGATCACGTAGCGTTATTGACTGAAAAAGTCCGTGCGTATTAACCACTCCCCCGCGATGCGTTCCCTTCCACGGAGGCGGGCCTTTTGTATAAGACCGCACGACTGCCCACTTAACAGAGTTTCAGCCCTTTGAAGTTTCATTCTAGGGATTGGAGCTTGAGTATTAGATACTAGCTGCGCCGCGCGGTTCCTCCCGCGTAGGTGTTGTTTGAGATGTTTTTTTTTTTTATTTGCCTCGCTTCTATTGGTCGCAGCGTGAAGTTATATAGCCTAAAGCCATCCTGGATTAATGGGCTATCCAACGTAAAAAGATGTTTTGAATCGGACCAGTAGTTCCTGAGATCAGCGCGTTCAAACAAACAAACAAACTCCTCATCATCATCAGTACCAACCTTTTTATCGTCCCACTGCTGGGCACAGGTCTCCTCTCACACAAAGAAGGATTGAGCGTAATCACCACGCTTGCTCAATGCGGGTTGGCCATTTCAGACTTACAGTCCAGGTTTCCTCAAGATGTTTTCCTTCACCTTCAGTCATTGGTATCCAAGATATACTTAGAAAGTACATAAAACTTTAGAAAAGTTACATTGGTACTTGCCTGACCTGGAATCGAACCCGCGCACTCATACTTGAGAGGCTGGTGTTTTAACCACTAGGCCACCACGACTTACAAACTCCTCAGCTTTATATATTAGTATAGATTAATCTCAATAACTTCACGCATGAGCAGTGGTGATCTGAGCAGTGCTGGCCTAATGGTATCCGCCACGACTTACAACAGCATCTTACACTACTTCTGGACACGATTCGAAGGCAACTGATGGCGCTGCCACGCACCAGCCACACGCAATATACCATACCTCAAGCTCCCAGTTGTCCAGCTCTTGGAAGACAACTTTGGTGTCGGCCCAAGTGTGTGTATGCTCCGACACGGTGCTGAATTCCTCGGGCGGCGCCACGTACAGCTCCTCGAGGCGCGGCAGCCAACCCAGCGCTGATACCTCTGAGTCCGCCAGAGGGGATCCTCGAACGTCGAACACCTGGGAGAGATCATGGAATATGAAGACCGATCATATAAACTGACAATTACACAAGGAAATAATTGACACTATGACAGATTTTTCTGGCATATCCAACGTTATTTTTGCTTATGCGTAACCTGAATATAGTTTGTTCAGAATAAGCATTTTCTCGGTGGTAGGCCATAATATCGGCCGCCGGCAGAAGTTACAACCCACCAGACAAAGTCGGCTGCTAAACGGTTTGTCGTGTTCCGGCATGATGTCTGGTGAAGCCGTACGGAGGACAGGTCTAAGCAGTTGTGTTGAAATGTGTGCCGGGTATGTGTGCCAAATGTTGTTGTGTTGGGAGTTTGGTCGTGGAGGGTCTTCAGATCAATCTCCCTTTGGCGCAGCATCGTTGGACGTGTTGTTGGGTTTAACGACAGTTGAGCGAGGTGATGCAATACCTCGCTCAACTGTCGTTTTCCTTTCTATTCGCTCAGTTTTTCTGAGTGAATAGGCTCTTAATAAACTAGCGCGCTTTACCATCAACAATCGCATCACTGCTTACCATCAGGCAGGATTGCGGTTAAGCGTTTAGTCTAGTTTATAATTATTAAAAAAAAGAAAAAAAAGCAACTGAATCGATTCCAATCATTTTTACACCATGTTATATTTTTTACCAAATACATTTAGATATTGTTGCAGAGTGGTTGTTACCGAGCAGTTACGATAGATCATAGTACTTGTGCGCGCCACAGCTGACGCCAGAGGTCAACGCCCCACGCTATTATATATATATATATATATTATTACATATTTTTGTTGGGATAACCAAGTAGAATAGCAAGCTCGTAACTTTGTGCTTGTTCATGATATCTTTTTGAAATTTTATACATAGATTCTTACAAATACTGGACACGAGTTCCGGGCTTCGCATTACAACAAATAATGTTGTATATTCATGTGTAAAATTGACGTTATTTTAATGGTATAGAGTCATAAGGAACAAAGTATAAAGTTCACCCATCCTCCATAGAAAGGATACTCCGACCAAATGGGTGTTGTGTCTTCGGGCAACTGCCCTACAGTTGTTGCCTGGAAATGTATATACATGATGTATCTGACATCGCAACGCAAACTTCGCGAAAAGGCTAGACCGCATGCCACTAATAAAATTATGATAGTCATTTATGTCGTTAATGAACGGTTACAGAATTCAGTGTTTAAAAAAGTGTCGGCTCGCCCTTTGAACGTTACAAGCGTGCCGCCGTGCGGGTTTGTAGGTATGACGTTGATCCCTGAAGTGAACTCTATTAAATCAGCTGATAAGAAAGTTTTTCGAGTTTTGATTTCATAGCACTTTTTTGTATAATTAGCGAAATAATTAATTTTTACTTTAAAATCTTGTTGGGTTGTAAAAGTATAGCAATTATGAAAGGTCTAAAGTGAAAAAAACGACATATATTTTTTTTAAATAATGTAAAAGCCGACGAGAAATTCCACCACTGGGGTTTCAGAATCATGTACTGGATCCATGGTACATGTTTGTGCGTCGATGTCAGATACACCCTTTACAGTTCTCGTTAACCCGACAGATATCAGACTAGGGTAGGAAAATGATAGTACATACATACAGAGTGGTGCTGACAATACGACAATAAATTAAACATCGTGTACCTCAACACATTCTCAGTCTACACATAAAAAATCATATAAATATGTCCATTAGTTTAGTCACAGGAAATTATTTTTCATTCAGTTGATAAGGAAGCGCTTACAGGTTAATGACCGCCGCATCCTGCGGTACCAACCTTAATAATAATGGCACGATAAAAGCCGATACAGGATCGCGTTGTCGCCGATCGGAGGTCAGTGAACCAATATTTTTAAAGTTATGTTCTATTCGTCGACCTCCGTGGCGCAGCGGTCAACGCGCCTGCGTGCGACGTAGAGGCCCCGGGTTCGATCCCCGGCCAGGTCATGATGGAAAACGATCTTTTCCTGATTGGCCTGAGTCTTGGATGTTTATCTATATATGTATCTATTATAAATATAGTATCGTTGAGTTAGTATCCAATAACACAATTCTCGAACTTATTTTGGGGACTCAATTAATGGCATTTGTCCGTATATATTTATTTATTTATTATTATTTATTCCGTTTGCAATTGTATGCGATTTAGTTTGTTTGAAATTTTCATTTTTTTATTTTTGATGCTAGGTTTTTTTCTATGGTTTAGGATTATTCCTATGAACCAGCATTGTTCGTGTTTTCATTTATTGTCGTATTGTCAGCACCACTCTATATATCTCAACAAAAAAAAAAAAAACAACAACGTTGTCGACGGAGTTTTGGTGGGAAAGTCAAGCTGAGTGTCACGCTCATTTTTCATTGGACTTTTAAAATTATGTATAGTGTTGTTTACTAAATAATGTGCGTAATTTATGTAGTAAAAAGTGCATTCAGTAAACAATTCATAAAGAACAGTGAAATATCGCAGCATAGTGGTCTCATCATGACTTTGCCTCAAACCTCCCTCGTAGACGGTTCACGTGGGCATCTTTTTCGACATGAATGAAAATTCATTACTTGAAATTGGCAAAATGCACAAACCGAAGCCAAAGAAGAAAGAAATAAATAAAAAACTTACCCGGAGCTTCTTAAATCCGTATCTGGTGGAAAGCGAAGCGTAAGCGACACATTCGGAGAGACGTCTGCAGTCCCTCATGTACAGCTCAGTGAGGGCGGGAAGCTTGCTCAGCGGCATCAGGGAAGCTGGTTCGAACCAATCGCATTCTGACACGTCGAGATACTGGAGAAAAAAAGTTATTTCCATACAATATTATACAGCAGGGGTCACCAATTAGTTATGCTCGGGGTCCGTTTTAAGAAATGAAATGACCATCGCGGTCCGCACATTTTAAAGAAAAAAAAATTATTAAAGAAATGTAGTTACGGAAATAACAAAGATAATTTTTTACTTTTCAATGGGAAAAATGATTTTTTCTGTTGTGGACTATCTGTCTGAAGTTTGGAGTTTAATTGGTGCACGCTATTGTCATTAAATTCTGGAGATGTTCATTAGTAAGTTGAGATCGAAATTTATTCTTAATGAAATTCATCTTTGAAAATGCTGCTTCACAAATATAAGTATGTTGACCCAAACAAAGTAAGAAGTTTCATAGCTATTTTTTTTAGTTCTGGATATTTATTACCACACACAAATTTTATCCAGAACTCTTCACAGGAAACTTCTGCATGTTTGTGTTTTAAAACTGTGTTTTCTTGGAAATCGATCATTTCTATCGTTAACAATCCGCGAACTTGCATGTTTGTCGAAATTTGTCGAATTGACGTTAACAGAGATAGTGCGGGAGATACATTTTTATTAAATTTCGTGCTCTGTAGTGCAAGTTGCTGTGTTCTTGCGGTCCGCACAAAATGGGTTGGCGGTCCGGATGCGGACCGCGGTCCGCCATTTGGTGACCCCTGTTATACAGTATGTTAAGAAAACCCTGTCCGACCCGTGAAGGTGTTGTTAGGTATCGATAACTGATTCTACTAATGGATACAAAACCGGGCTAAACTTAAAAAAAAAATCCCCCTTAAAAAAAATATTATTTCGCAAAAAGAAGTAACATAATCATCATCATCATCATTTCAGCCGAAAGACGTCCACTGCTGGACATAGGCCTCCCCCAAGGTTCTCCACGACGACCGGTCCTGCGCCTCCCGCATCCAGCGGTTTCCCGCGACCTTCACCAGGTCGTCGGTCCACCTTGTCGGGGGCCTACCCACGCTACGTCTTCCGGTGCGTGGTCGCCACTCGAGAACCCGTCGGCCCCATCGGGCATCGGTCCTACGGGCAATGTGTCCAGCCCACTGCCACTTTAGTGTTGCAATTCTTCGGGCTATGTCGGTTACTCTCGTTCTTCTGCGGATCTCCTCATTCCTGATTCGATCGCGCAGTGAAACCCCAAGCATAGCCCTCTCCATTGCCCTTTGAGTGACTTTGAGCCTTCTTATAAGGCCCATTGTTAGCGACCACGTCTCAATTCCATATGTCATCACTGGCAACACACACTGGTCGAAGACTTTCGTCTTGAGACACTGCGGTATTTCGGACGAGAAGATTTTTCGTAGCTTCCCGAAAGCAGCCCAGCCGAGTTGGATTCGACGATTGACCTCTTTCTCGAAGTTGGACCTTCCTAACTGGATAGTTTGTCCCAGGTACACGTAACTGTCAACAACTTCGAGAACAGAGTCTCCAATCTTTATAGGAGTCGGTACAACATGGGCATTAGACATGACTTTCGTCTTGCCCATGTTCATTTTAAGACCGACTCGCTCGGAGGCTCTGCTGAGGTCTTCGAGCATTGTACTCAGGTCCTCCGCGGTCTCAGCCATGACTACGATATCATCAGCAAACCGAAGGTGTGTCATGTACTCGCCATTGATGTTGATGCCCAGTCCTTTCCAGTAACATAATAAATATGCGTTATTCCGCGGGCGGCGGGCGGCAGGGCTCACTCATAATAATACCGGTGTTGTCACTTTTTTTAAAAATTAACAAATTTCGGGGAAGTTGGAATTAATTCGCGGGAAAAAAAGATTATTTCAAAATTCATTTGTATTGGTACTATGATGATTACGTAAAATTTTATATTATATTTAGTCATGTGTTTACCTAACCTTTATTATCCTTATGGGTCGGACAGGGTTTTCTTAACATACTGTATATACGTATTTTTTTATATACGAACCAGAACATTTTTGTTCAGAATAAGCAATTGAATACATTTCGATAATTTTTCAGTATGTTATATTTTTTCGCAAATACATTTAGAAATAGGAGTGTTTCCTGGGTTAAAAAAAATGGTTCTATTTAGTCCTTCATTCAGATTACAGAAAAATATTGGATACGTATATTTTGTTTTATCAAATCAATAAAAATTGACAAATATAAAAGGCATCTAAGATCAGAACTGTATCAGATCAGATATATCCTCTCGGTGGTAGGCCATAACATCGGCCGCCGGCAGAAGTTACCACCCACCAGACAGAGCCTTGCCACCAAGCGATTTGTCGTGTTCCGGCATGATGTCTGGTGAAGCCGTACGGAGGACGGGTCTGAGCAGTTGTGTTGCGATGTGTGCCGGGTACGATGCGCCTAATGTTGTTGTGTTGGGAGTTTGGTCGTGGAGGGTCTTTAGATCAATTTCCCTTTGGCGCAGCATCGTTGGTCGTGTCGTTGGGTTTAACATTGCATCACCTCGCTCAACTGCCGTCTTCCTTCCTATTCGCTCAGTTTTTATGTGTGTGAATAGGCTCTTAATAAACTAGCGCGCTTTACCATCAACGATCGCCTAACTGCTTACCATCAAGCGGGATTGCGGTCAAGTACTAGTTTATATATATTAAAAAAAAAAACATGAACTTCAGTGAACAAGAAAATCGGGACAGTTGATGATGAAGATAATTTTGCTTCCTACTTACCTCTAGCATAGGCAGACGCTGCTGGACCTTGCCCAAGAATGATGTATTTAGCGGTAGGTTGTAGCATCTTGAGCCTCGAAGAGATAACTTTGTCAAATTTGTGGGAAAATGACGAAGATTCGTCTGTGGGAATAAGAGACAGAAATTATACAACTACAGTAGAATCTCGATTATAAAACCGGCCATGTGCGTGTCGGACTTCCGCACAAAGGGTTCCGTACTATTGATTTAAGAAATTAAAGGATTTAAGTTATTTGAATGAAAGATTACGCGGTAATAAGCGGTCTACGATTTACGAGGTACTAAAAAAGAAATTACTTACTAGATCTCGATCAAAACAATTTTCGTTGGCAGTTTTTATAGTAATGTACATCATATGCTTTTTTTAGATTTTTCATTTTCTTATTTTAGAAGTTAGAGGGGGGGGGGGGGCAACTTTTTCCACTTTGGTAGCGTCTGTCACGCAAACTATTCGGTCTAGAAAAAAAATATTTTAGAAACCTCAATATCATTTTTGAAGGCCTATCCATAGATACACGTATGTGTTTGATGAAAAAAAAAAAATTAGAGTTTCAGTTCTAGTATGGGGAGCCTCTAATAGTTTTTTTTTTTTTTTTTTTCATTAAAATCTTAATGCTGTTCATAGAATACATCTACCTACCAAGTTTCAACAGTATAGCTCCCATAGTTTCGGAAAAAAATGCCTGTGACATAAGGACGGACAGACGGACAGACAGACATGATGAATCTATAAGGGTTCCGTTTTTTGCCATTTGGCTACGGAACCCTAAAAACAAGAGTATTTTGGATTCTCTCTTCTTCTTCAGCGAGGCAACAGAGAGAAACATAAGGTTCCACTGTTGGACAAATGCCTTCCCAAGGCTTTCATTCATCATCATCTCAGCGTTAATCCCAGTCGCATCCAAAGCTTTTCAACTTTGAAGTCTGAGGTCCGCTTTACCAATCTAACTGCTGATTTTGGCTAAACTACCATATTTTCCGTGAAGCGACTGCCGTCTGATCTCCACAACCCGAAGGCGATATCGAAGCATTGCAGTTAGACCAATTGTTGGACTTTTGAGGGCTCCAACAACCCGTAACGACTGCCATTAGACGTTCGTATGGCAACCGGGACCAACGGCATAACTTGCTTTCCGAGGCACGACCAGACCAGTGCAAACATTCAAATTCGCACTAGTCTCTCATTCTCACTTCCTACTTTCCTCTCTCCGTCCAGAGCTTAGGATCGAACTTTAGCTAAGGATTCCAGCGAGGCGCAAAATAAGTATTAGTTCAAAATACTCACAGTCTTGTAATCCAAGTTACAATACTCAAGAGCCAATGAGGTTAAGTTCACACAAGTCTTCCTGAGATCTCTCATCAGACGCGATGACAGTGTAAACTGTGGACCCTTACAATCTTCAGTCACGTCGTCTTCAAATAAAAATTCAGACTTGTTCTCTTTCTTTGACTCAGAATGGTCTGGATTCTCCTTGGCACTGCTCAGATTCATGCCTGACACGTTTGGGCTATCTGCACTGCTAGACTTCAGGTTTGACTCTCTGGCTTCAGGACCCCAGTCTATTTTATTGAATGCTTCACGGTAATTTTTAATCGACCAATCGAGGGATGGTTTGCCTGGGTTTTGCTTTGAACAGCTTGGGCCTGGATTGCCCGCTTTTTGGTCAGAGCTGCTCGAAGCTTCGGCAGGTTTTGCAGGCTCGCCTTCAGCGGCTTCTGCAGCTTTCGTAGCCGCAGCTTCTGCAGCTTTCGCAGCCGCTGATACAGCAGCTCTGGCAGCGGCGACTTCAGCAACATTGGGCGCCGCAGCTTTGGCAGCAGCCGCTTCTGCAGCTTTCTTGCTCTCCGCTTCCGCCTTATCTGGCCATCGTGGAGACACCGCGAACCTGGTGAAAGAACAGTAATATAGACACAAATAACCTTTTTGCTTTTGCTTAGGGACCATAAGTTAAACAATAAAATGTCTGTAGAATTTAATTGATTGTAACGTTGCCCCACACTAGGAATTACTCCTGTGTCGTGGGTGCGTTTACAAACATATAAACTCACATACACAAACAGACAGACCCGAAACAACTACCGGTAGGCCATACAGATATTTGTTCCGTGCGGGAATCGAACCCGCGACACGCAACGCAGCAATCGATCGCTTAGCCACTGCACCGACCGTATCTTCAATTTAACTTAGGCTTTTGTTAAATGAAGTAGGAGGCGACCTGCCGCTGCCGGCAGTAGTGCGGAGGATGGTCGGTAGCGCAGAGTCGTGGGAAGCGGTGGTGTCCTTCTGCGAGGATGTGATGTCGCAGAAGGAAGCTACGGAACGGGAGAGGGAGATCTCAACTCCCTTTACGGGCCGCAGAAGACGCACCGGACGCCAAGGAAGAGCGGATAACGCCCTCTTTCGCCCCCCATGACTGGGTCCAGGGGCGAGGGACATGGGGAAGTCCTCGCCCCCTATCGATGGACACTGAGGCGGAGACGCGCGCGAGTGTGGCGCGCGCCTCTGAGGCGATGCACGGGGTATAATCTTTTTTTCCCGCGAATTAACTCAAACTTCCTCAAAATTAGGTAAAATTTTAAAATGTGACATCACCATTTTCGGCGGTATCATCGTTTGATTCTTTATTGGATATTAATGCATAAATTTATGCTCGATGTTTGGCGGGGCTCGACTGTGAAGCCGCCGCGCGGCGAGCTTTTCGGCGTCCTCAAAGAAAAAACTAGGCATGTACTATTTTTTGCGCAATAACGTTTTTTTATCGCTATTAATCGAAACTTGTACCTGCAGCCTAATAGGCGAACACATTTTTGTGAAATGATTGTGACTAGTTGGGATCGTTTGGACCGCAGTTGATATAATTTTAGTGTAAAACAATGCTGGTTGAATGATTTATTGTAAAAACAGATTACCTAATGGTAAAAGTACTTTCGTTTCATATCGATAAATTACTAATAACAATATTATAACACAAGTACCTATTAGTAAACAGAAAGGAGTAGGTCTTATGAAATACTCTTTGAGTAAAGTATTATAAGCAATGTAAAGCATTTTAACGGTCAATATCATCGACATTTAGACAGAAACTGTAATTAAAACTTTGGAATGTTATTGAGTTTTGTGAAATATTGAATCCATGCATGAGATACTAAATCGATACCAGTTATATAACAGTTACGAGTAAATCGTATCGATATCGATACGTCAATATTTTGAATACTTACACATCTCTACTCAAAGAATAACGCCACCTGTGTACCTATTATTTTTATGAAATAAAAATCATTTTACTTGGAATTATTATCAGTCTCGCGTAAACATTGCTTCCATATAGACGTTTGGTGTATTGTGTGATCAATTCGTTTTCTAACGTAGGTCATTTAAAATGCTGATATGTCTGCATGTGAGTGAAGCTTGTAGAGACTATGAGATCCGTTTTGTACCCCGGTCCCGTGTGATTGTGCGTTACAACGTCTGTACAATCGCGACTACGTAACGCGCAGTGTTATTGAAGCTCATGGTATGGTCGCTGGTGTAGGGAGACCATGCATCCACGATCCGGATATTGAAAAGCAGGTGCTCGAATTATTCAACGAGGACCCCACTGTGACACGAGAGCTAGTAACCATATGCAAGTGTGGAAGGTCATGCATGAGGTCAAGTAAGTTCATGACCTTTCGGCACCGCTACGGTTAAGGGCGTAACCGCGTGACCTGCCTCGTCGCCCGCGCCGCCCAGTGTTGCAATGTAAGCTACCTGTTTTTGCGAAATAATATTTATTATTTTAGGGGGTATTTTTTTTTAGGTTTATCCAGGTTTTGTATGCATTAGTAGAATGAGTTATCGATACCTAACAACATCTTCACGGGTCGGACAGGGTTGTCTTAACATACTGTATACGTGCGTCAAGTTGATATGGGTACGAATTACCCAGCTTCATCACTGGCGTCGTGATTTTGTAACTTACTTTTATTTGTTGCTTAAGTGTTCAATGTTAATTTTCTTTGTTATTTTTTAGGTTTTTTACAAAAATATCAGTAATAAATGATCCGGAGAGTATAACAGCGTTGTTAGAAGACTCGGATTCCGACAATGAAGAATTACAGGATTCCCAGGCTGCTTCAGACATTGACGATGATGAGCTCTTAAGTCAACGTAGTAATAACAGCGAGAGTGAACAAGATGCAAGATGCAATATTGTCTCGAACTCATTTGATCATGACCTGGCATACGTACAACAAAACTTCGATATCAGTACTTCAAAGGTACCTCGCTTTTTCGAAGTAATATTTATTTTTTTTAGGGGGATTTTTTTTTAAGTTTAGCCCGGCTTTGTAGGCATTATTAGAATCAGTTAACGACAGCTAACAATACCTTCACGAATCGGACAGGGTTTTCTTTACATATTGTATATTATCTGAAAGATCTGGCGTAAAACTTGTAGCTCAAGTTACCAAAGGTGAATTAAAATATTCCCCAACATTTTAATTACTCCTGATATGTTGTATATAATTCAAATGCATGTACAAGTTCTGAAGGCTAGGTCCCCTTCAATATGGTTGAGCTGAATGATGCTGATCCATACGTCATGTTCGTGAACGGACGCCGTCAGAGGGGACTGGTCATCTCTTAGCTGCCACGGCGTATTTTAATTTCTGAATTGTTGTTTTCTGTCCGCGCCCCAGTACAGCATGTACATTTACCGCGATCAGTCACGGCTTACACAACAAAGAATTCTCCGACCACACTCCACAACAAAATTAAGGAACTTACCTAGGACACAGCGTGTTTCCGTCGTGGGATGAAATACCGGAGAGCCGGCGCGCGCGCCGACTTACAAAGCTGTCCGATGGCTTCCAACACACTAATTGTCCAATACCAGTAGACATTAAAGTTCCTCCATGAGGACAACCAAAGCTCACCAGCATAAAACACCGTTATTTAGCAGCGTCAATCCACGCCCGACAAACAATCAGCAATGAAACCACGTTTCAGATTCAAATTCAACTCAATTTAAAGGCGGCACTGTTACGGTTTATAATCCAAGTAAATGCTTCAAACACACGGGCAACAAAACGCGAGAACTGTCCAAAACCGCGGCCCGGGACTATATTTCCCGAAAATCAATCGTCAAGACGCACCCGCGTGCGCGATGATTTTCTCAAGACTTCTCGAAACGTTCTCGAAACGTTCTGGTCACCGCGCGTCACCGACCACCCACAAGATTATAATACATTACGCTCGGTCGCGCCATCTATCTAACAATCTTCGAACTAACAATCAAAGATGCCTGGAGACGATCAAGCGTAAACATTTTCGTTTTAATTTTTTTGTGTTTTCCATAATGGACGCTCTTAACGTACAATATATTTCTGCATCGTTCTCACACGGTCGATTTCAAGATGAATGATGTAATCAAATATTTGTATCAATAGGTTGATAATTTAAAAGTGTCCATGGATTTTCTTGCCCGTTCTTCTCCATAGGTACCTACTCTTTGGAATGGGCGACTAGCTCCACCTTACTGACTGACCGACCTTCTGACAATTCAAAAGTGCCTGTAACTGGTTTATTTGAAATAAATGCTTTGCTTTGATTTGGAAAGGACGCGAGACTTTACCTCGTCAATTACGCAAACAAATTGCAGATTTCGAAGGTGAACCTACAGAAGAACATCCCCGAAAAGTTCCAGGATCGCGCCAAAGGTGTCAAACAAGTCCATCAAAGAAGGACAAGAAAACGTCGGACACTTGTCAGGCATGCCGCATCTTTGTATGTCTAGACCATTTTGTAACATACAATAATTACAACAGTTTGATGGCTATGAACGAGGAAGAAGAAAACTGAACATTTTTTTTATATGATAAGCTTTTTTGCTCTCTTTTTAGTCAATAAGACATCATCATCAACCTGTTTTTTTATCGTCCCACTGCTGGGCACAGGTCTCCTCTCATACAGAGAAGGATCGAGCGTAATCACCTTCCATGCTCACTGCGGGTTGGCGATTTCAGACTTATAAAGTCCAGGTTTCCTCAAGATGTTTTCCTTCACCTTCAGTCAATGGTGTCCAAGATATACTTAGAAAGTACATATAACTTTAGAAAAGTTACATTGGTACTTGCCTGACCTGGAATCGAACCCGCGCACTCATACTTGAGAGGCTGATGTTTTAACCACTAGGCCACCACGACTGTTTTGATGATAAAGCGTCATAATACTAGATCATTTTACTCATGACATTTTGCAATTAAATAGATACTGAAATATAAGGTTGGTGCAACCAACAGGCATCACTAATGCGTCGAAAATGTAAAAAACAAAAACAAACTTAATAAAAAAAAAGAACTCAACAAAGCAAAAACTTCACAGAAACAGTAATAACAACAAGGGATTTAAACTGTATTTAGACATTTCTAACAAAGATGCTATCGCTACTCAGCGCTTACGGAGATTGCGAGCTGCCACGCGGGGAAGCGGGAGAGGGGTCGCATTCCAGCGAGTTGCACAGTTAACTAGAGCGAGTTGCAGTTTTTTGGTATGCCCTCGAGTTTTAACGGGCATATTCCGAAACAAATGATCTGTTGTATGCTGATCAACTCACCGTGGTAGATGAGGGTACCACATCCGAAGTAAAAAGTGCTCCACATCCGCGCCCTCCTGAGATTCAATGCAGGTTCCCCGGATGAACTCTAGAACAGAATTAAAAAATAATTTAATTTCAGGTAGATTAAAATCATTTTTTTTTTTTTTAATAATTATATACTAGCGCTTGACCGCAATCCCGCCTGATGGTAAGCAGTGATGCGATCGTTGATGGTAAAGCGCACTAGTTTATTAAGAATGAATAGGTCACTCAGAAAAACTGAGCTAATAGGAAGGAAGACGGCAGTTGAGCGAGGTGAAGCAATGTTAAACCCAACAACACGACCAACGATGCTGCGCCAAAGGGAGATTGATCTGAAGATCCTCGACCAAACTCCCAACACAACAACATTAGGCGCATCGTACCCGGCACACATCGCAACACAACTGCTCAGACCCGTCCTCCGTACGGCTTCACCAGACATCATGCCGGAACACGACAAATCGCTTGGCGGCAAGGCTTTGTCTGGTGGGTGGTAACTTCTGCCGGCGGTCGATGGTTCCATCATCGGACAACCCGTCGTACGGCGAGTATCCACCCTTACGATGCTGACACCACTACGATCCGGACGAAGCGTTTCGCCTCGTTTTTTATACTAAAGGGACTGGAACAATTTGCCAGCGGCGGTATTTCCGTCGGACTACAATTTAAGTGTCTTCAAGGCTAGAGTGAATAGGCTCTTTATAAACTAGCGCGTTTTACCATCAACGATTGCATCCCTGCTTATGATTTACAAAAAAAAAAAAAAAAAGAAATTTCAAAATGCATCCTACAGAATACCGATAGGCTGGCTACCCTACGCCTGTGCTCTAGGCTTTGGAGATGGCTCTTAACCAAATCTGGGTCGCCAAATGTGGCTGCAGTACTCCACACACGAACGGACCTGTGCTTTGTATAACATTAGAAGCTGTCCCGGTGTGAAGTCCCACCGGACCTTTGCATCGTCAAGAGTCTTACCTTGATCTCCCTCTTCAGGCCACTGCAGGTCTTGGATGCCCAGACATCTGTGAATAAATATTGAATCATGAACTACATACCCAGTTATTTTTTTTAAATACGTTGCCACAGACTAGGAATAGGGATGTATCCAAGGTAAGAGAATCAAAAAAATAATTAGTCCGTCTTATTGATAATAAAAAAATTAACACCTGTATTTTTTATTTCGTCGAAATTACCAAAAACTACTGAGATACAGCGTATTAAAGTTATGGAGTGGGGGCTAATTACGTCACGTCGTGGTAGATTTTGTAGCACGGCGTGACGTCATGCGACATTTCAAATCAATATACCTTCCTAAGTATAAGAAAAATGTTTACGTAAGCAAAGCTAAGAGTTTTGCCTACTTTTGCTGACATGGGGGATGGAAGGGAAAAATAATTGTAATAAATCTGCTTACGTAATATTTGAATGTCCCCAAAATGTTATTAATTGAAAAAAGACTTATTTACCGAGATCATAATAACAGAAATTAGCACAGACAAACGGGCAATGGCTAGTTTTTAATAAATAAATAAATAAAATAAATATATACGGACAAATCACACAGATTGAGCTAGCCCCAAAGTAAGTTCGAGACTTGTGTTATGGGATACTAACTCAACGATACTATATTTATAATAGATACATATGTACATAAACATCCAAGACCCAGGCCAATCAGGAAAAGATCGTAATTTGTAATATAATTGTATGTAATATGATCCCAAAAACAATAATAAAACAAAATATCTCACCTGCTAAATTTATTAGCGTATCCTGAAAGCTTGAGTTCTGTGGTGGCCGGACATAGGCAATGCGTCAGGAGCCAACGCAGCCTCTGTTGACCAACAGGCGTGGTCCTGTGGTCCACCCTTGTCCAGAGGGTACGGTCGCATATTAGGGCTCCGAGACGAGGGCAGGTGCTGAAAAATGGGTTATCATCAGCATCATCATCATGACGGTCATCGTCATCTACGAGTCATCCTGCGAAGATCGTTATCGATCGTTGTCGCTTATCGATCGAAGCTTCTTTTCACACACTTGACTTGGGGAGTACGCTGGCGATCGCGTGACGTAAGCGTTACGAAAAGTGTGATAGGACGAGGCGAACGAGGGTTGAATGATGACAAGACTAGAGAAAACAGTGTACACACACATTTTCTTCCCCTCATAGCCAAAAATATTGCGTATATTTAAGCACAGTGCAGGCCTATTGTTTGAGGAGGCGGAGCGCGTATGGAAGCAATCATTCCCTGGTCAAAATCAAAGCATTTATTTCAAATAAACCAGTTACAGGCACTTTTGAATTGTCAGAAGGTCGGTCAGTCAGTAAGGTGAAGCTAGTCGCCCATTCCAAAGAGTAGGTACCTACGGAGAAGAACGGGCAAGAAACTCCATGGACACTCTTTTCAATTATCAAGCTATTGATACAAATATTTGATTACATCATTCATTTTGAAACCAACCGTGTGAGAACGATGCAGAAACATTGTACGCTAAGAGCGTCCATTGTGGAAAACACACAAAATAAACTACAACAAAAAAGACTAACCCGACAAATAGATGCTTTACAGCAAGTACATTGTGCTCACACGTTTACCATGCAATTAAGTAAGAAATTGAATCTACACAATGTAAAGATAGTTTTGTCCAAGGTTCAGCAGATCCAACAGTGTTCCCGAATACTATGTTTAGCTCCTGTGTAGCTGCACCAGTGCCGAATACCCCTGTCAGAGATGCAGTTCCGTAACGTACAATATGCTTGGCTACATAGGGTGTACTGGCTTTGAGTAAAAAAAAAACAATTACAAATTAAAACTACAAGAGGAAAAATCAAAGAACAATCAGTGTAAGTATAGAAATCGGACGCAGCTCAAGGCCAAGCCAAGGTCGGTAAGTACCAGGCCCGGGTCAACGACGCATTGTAATCCACGCGCGCCTCAAAGAGATGTCAGCACATCGTGACGGGGTCCACGAAGACCGAAGTCTGGGCCTGGGCTGCAGATTAATTGAAAGAGAAACCGTCTCTCTGGCGCATAGGTAAGTGAAGGCACACGGGTGGGTTTTAGTCAGTAAAAGTCTGACACGCCTTGCCGCTCCTCCCAGGGCGGGAGAGCGGGTCTATAGTTTCATTCTGTCTTTCTCTTATAGCTTGTAAATGAAATAACAACGTTACTTTTGTTTATGCAAAACCTGACCATAGTTTGTTCAGAATAAGCAACTGAATCGATTCGAATCATTTTTACACTATGTTACATTGTTTCCCAATTAGAAATTGTTGCAGTGGTTACCGAGCGGTTACCATAGATCATAGTAAGTGTGCGCGCGCCACAGCTGACACCAGAGGTCAACGCACCACGCTCGTCCGCCCGCGCGGATTTATGACCTATTTTTGTTGGGACAACCAAGTAGAATAGCAAAGTTTTTCATGATATTTTTTTGAAGTTTTGTACATAGATTTTTTACTTAAAAATACTGGACACGTGTTTCAGTTTTCGCATAAAGAAAAAATAATGTTGTATATCTCAGTCAATAGTCTTTCTTTCTTTCTTTTATGGCTTCGCATGGTTTGTGTATTTAGCCAATGTCACGTAATGAATTGTACAATGTCGAAAAAGTCGGCCGCGTGACCCGTCTTACGATGGAGGTTTGAGACAAAGTCATGATGTGGCCACTATGCTGCTATATTTCGCTGTTCTTTATGAATTATTGACTGAATGCACTTTTTACTACATAAATCACGCACTTTTATTTAGTAAACACCACTATAAATAATTTTAAAAGTACAATAAAAAATGAGCGTGACACTCAGCTTGACTTTCCCGCCAAAACCCCAGTCAGTAATCAGTAGTTCGTTTGCGAGATATACAGATATACACATACAGATGGAGCTAAAGAAGTTTCACTTCAGTCATGTGGTCATAACACTCTCGCTTTTTAATTCTAAATCTGACTTCAGTGTGGCTACTATGAGTTTTCATTACGAAGACTCGATCAACGCCGATCGCTCGACCCGCTTCAAGGTTGTAGTAAGAACTCTCAACCAGTGAGAGCGCCAATCGCGCTCGATGCGTATGACCGAGTCTCGACTCTCGTTATGAAAACTCATAGTAGCAACACTGTTGTATATACTCACTGGCCCAACGCCTTCAAATCCCTTGGAGTTAAGTATTGTAGGATGCACAGCAGCACATCATCGGAGAGGTCCAGCAGCTGAGCGTAGCCCTTGCTGCTCGCCTCACTCGCTGATGCTATGGAGAAAGTCTATGTTAATATTTTATATACACAAATACAAATACAAATATTTATTGGCACAAAAAATACATTTTTTCATTTTTTGTATACATTAATACTGCATTACGATACGATAGGTACAATAGGTTTATCCCTGTCCCCTAAACTAGGCTAGGCCTGTATCTTAGGGGGCAGTGTCCGGCTACAGGGTATACATATAATGCAATTTTGGGCAGATGCGGCAATGGACTAGCAAATTCTTGAATTTTGACCTTGTAACTTTAAGAATATAAATTTTAAAAATATGAGAGAGAGACGGTGAAGAGTGTAATTGTATGGAGTAAGTGTGAGTGTTTGAAGGGCAGAAGCCCAGATTGCCAAACACCACGGAATAAAATTTGATTAAGTTAATGGGTCCTAAGTAGGTATTAGCTGTTACAATTGATTCCAATAATAGGTATGGCAAAAGCGCCTGAACGCACGGAAATTGGTTCTAGTTTCTACAAGGTCCGTATAATAAACGATTCCGGATGTAACTTGTACACTATCCAACATAATATTGCGTTCATTCTGCCAAAGAACACACTCCCACAAGATGTGATGTGCGGACTGTTCAAATTCACAGTTCGATGTAGAACACTGACACAAAGGGGAAGGAACAAGTTTAAAAGAATACAGTTTACTTTTAAAGTTGTCATGACCTGTGAGAAATTGGGCAACGCAGTGGTCAACCTCCAGCCATGTCTTAGCCAGCCGATCGCCAACGGATGGAAAGAATAGATGGAGGTGCCGGCCCTTGATGGAATTATCCCACCTAATTTGCCATTCGGATAAGAGGTCCTCCCAGACTTCAATCTGAGGTTTAAATAATCTAGAGATTTTATTAAAGTTGCGTTGTGTAACAAAATTAGTGTCCATGGCCTCCCCCCTCGCGGAGTAGTACATTGAAGCACGTCGCTGTACCTCAAGGTCGACTGGAAGTACACCTGCCAGTACCAGTAAGGCTTCAGTACTGACCGTTCTATACGCCTTGCATAAAAATATCAATGCCAAACGTTGGCTTTGAAGCAGTTTACGTCGTGCCGCCCCTATGCTGGCCCTATCGGCCCAAACAGGTGCACCGTAGCACATACATCCTAAGTAGGTAGCTCCATATATAGTTTTTAAAGTTAGGAATGATAGACCCCAAGTTGCTTTGGATATTCTAGTTAGGGCATAAAAGTTCCTTTTAGCTTTTTCACCAACTATTTTTATATGTTCTATAAATGAAAAATTCCTTTCTAAGATCATACCAAGGTAGCATACGGATTGCTGTTTTTTAATGGGTGGTTTTTTAATGTTTGTATGTGTGAAAATTAAAAAATAAATAAATAAATAAAGGGTGGATATTTATTATATTGTATATGTTAAAAGTGATTCCGTACCGTGATAGTCCCGTTTCAGCAGCCATTCAATTAATGTACGTTTTAGTTTAAACCTTAGGAGACCGAGAATGTTTAGTTTTTTTTGTAAGTAAGTAATACTGGATGTAATTCCAACTCCCAACTCTGTTAAGGGCTTCTTATCTAACAATGATACCAGTATTTAACAAGGAAAGACTACATAACTTCCCCAATAAGCATGTATGGACATTTTAGTATAAGCCAAAATGTTTTGACTTTAATTGTTATTTGTGACCATAAATTCAGATGAGACAATGAACCTTTAGTAGATCGTAATGACCCTGAGACACAGTCCTTTGTGCTATTTAAGTCTCAAACAAGAATATTTCAAAACAAAAAGCTATTTTTGTAATTATTAATCAGAAAGAACACAATGATTCTTTTAAAAAAAAAGGTATATATATATAGACATTACGACGGACGTAAAACTTACCATCCTGAACGTATCCGCTATCATCCAACTCCTGAATCGGGCTATTTTCAAGATTGAATGATCCCATTTTCACAAAAGTAACTGGTTTGAAGAAATAATCACTGGCCAATATAGGCCCTCAAATCGGAAATAAAGAATACAACACAAGCGCCATCAGACAAAGGAAAACAATAATAAACAAGGATATGAACTGCAGTATACACACAAACTCGATTTCTTTATAATTTGGAGCAATTCCAAAAATATTACTTGAGAAATCACAATAATCACAAAATCGAAAACTCGGGTGTTGACTGAAGTCACTGAAGAAAACAAGTAGAGATGTTTTAGTTTTTAGTAGAAGAGTTATTGATTTAGGGTTTTAGTCGATTCCAAAATACCTAGCATCATAACTAATATCAGAAGCGGTCTGTCAATTTGTCGGAAATATTCGGTTTATTATGCTTTAATAAGGTAAGGTTTTTATAAACTTATAAAACACACGCTTATATGACTTATATTCATATTGGTTGGAAAGTGGAAACTCATTAATCGAATATCACAATATTCAAAGGTAGGTAACCCATAAAAAGATTTGTTGCCACAGTCTTACACTCTTCTGATGTTTTGGAATCTGGAATAGTGTCTGATTGATGCCAAAAGGCTCGCTTCGCTACCTATTACATTGGACTTAAAAATATAACTGGGGAAATGAAGTAGACCTGTAGGCCTAGTATGAGTTTTCATTACGAAACTCGTTCGATCGTATCGAGCGCGTTTGACTCAGCAATTGGCCCGCTTCAAGGTCGTAAGAACTCTCAACCAATGAGAGCGCCAAACGCGCTCGATACGATCGAACGAGTTTCGTATTGAAAACTCATACTAGGCCTAATGGTCGTTTCAAACCATAAATAGTTTCAATAACTATGTATTGGTTCAATACCTAAAATACGGTATTCGATTCTACAATAACTATTTATTTAGAAAAACTATTTATTGGCGAAAACGTTTTACTCGTCGCACCTACACTGCGAGTCTCGTCACCTCGATGTAGTTTTTTTTTTTTTTTTTTTTATATGGCATCTCGTAGTTGACCTTGAGAGGTCGTGACTACTTAACCGGACTATCCTGTGGCTGCCTTAAGTGAATTTAAAGCCTCCAGCCAGGGCTACTAAAAGCTAAGCGACTACACGCTAAGGGCACCCCCTGTGGGGTACGAACCTCGGCTTAGGGTGTCGCTGGAGAAAACAGCAAGGGACGGCTGGATCGAATTATTTTATTTTTATTTCGGTTTGATGACCACGGCGTTTCCTAGTACTAGCTCTGAGAAGAAACGGCCGAAACAAACTCAGAGGTCATAGTCGGGAGTTTATATTTACTGGCTCAGCTGCGGCGCGGGCTGGCCTTCATCGGACAAGGGACGGGGAGGGCGATTACTACGTTGAACGCGTCGCGATGGACCTCGGCGGCGAGGTCGGTAGGTCGGTTTTTTGTATCTTGTGCTAGTGGCCCTATTGGCCTCTTGGAGGAGGGTTATGGGGTCATCAGGGTCTGTGAGAACGTGCCTAGGTCGGCGAAGCTTACTTATTTTGGAGGGGGTGTACTTTTCTGCCACGACAACCAGAGGGTTGTGATGTTCAGCGGCTGTGTCAAAGAAACGCTTGGATAGGCGTTTCATGTACTGCTGGATAGTGGGGATTTTGAGATCTAGATGGAGGATCTCATTTCGGACGAACCAAGGGGCGTTTGTTGCTTTGCGAAGAAAGCGGTTTTGGAGTGTCTGCATCCTATGGATATGACTGGGCTCGGTGTGTGCGAAGACTACACAGGCGTATGTCATGATGGGGCGTATGCAGGCTGTGTACAGGCGCATTTTGCACCTGAGGGACAGCTTGCTGCGCGGGTTGAGGAGAGAGTGGAGTTGATAGAGTGCGTAGGCGGCGCGCGAGCGTACCGTCCTTATGTGCTCTCCGAAGGTGAGGTGTTCGTCTAGGATGACTCCTAGGTATTTGGCTCGCTTTCCCCAAGGGATCGGCTTGCCAGACATGGTGATTGGTCGGGGGAGGGTGGGTTTGCTGCGCGGTTTGGAGTGGAGGACCGCTTGGCTTTTGTCGGGATTAACTTCTATTCTCCATTTTTTAAACCAGTCAGCAAGTGCGTTGACAGCGGTTTGGAGATTTAGTTTAATTTGATTGGGGCTGGTTCCTGAACAGTAAATGGCTGTGTCGTCTGCGAAGAGAGCGAGGTGGGCCTTTTTACTTTTGGGGATGTCGCTGGTGAACAGCGTGAAGATCAAAGGGGCCAGTATGGAGCCCTGGGGGACTCCAGCCCGGATGAGGTGGGGGGGGGGGGAGATAGCTCCTTCGGTTTTGTAGCGGAAAGTGCGGTTTGACAGAAAGTCTCGCAGGATGAGCACGAGACGGTCAGGCACGCCGAGTTGGTACAGCTTGTATATTAAGCCGTTGTGCCAGACTTTGTCAAAGGCTTTCGCTATGTCGAAGTAAATAACACCTGTCAGCCTACCACGTAGGAATCCTGCGTGGATGTGCTCGGTGATACGGAGGATTTGTTGGACACTGGAGTGTCGAGAACGGAACCCGAATTGTTCGTCGGGAATGAGACCCTTGTTCTCGGCAAAGGCCCTGAGACGCTTGTAAATAAGCCTTTCATAGACCTTGCCGAGAACTTTTAGCAAGCTGATAGGACGGTAGCTCGAAGGCTCTGATTTTGGCTTGTCGGGCTTAGGAATGCCTATTACGGTCGCTTCCTTCCACGTTTGTGGGAAGATATTGTTGCCCATGGCTCCATTGAAGATGGTGGCCAGTAGGATAATCAGGTGGGCAGGGAGGAGTCGGATCACTTTATTGGTGATGCCGTCAGAACCGGGAGCTTTTTTAGGTTTGAGACCTCTGATAATATCCTGCACTTCGTCTGGTGTGACGGGAGGCAGAGGATCTTCAGGGTCTTCGACGGGTGGGAGGGAAGCTCTGCGTTCGACCTCCGCGTCAACCTTCAGAAGGTGAGCTGGGTCTACTGGTTGAGCGCTGGGGGAGCATTGGGCTTCAAGGCTGATGGCTAGACATTCAGCCTTGTCATCATCGTTAAAGGCGATGGTTTTATCCGGTCGGGTTAGGGGTGGAATGGTGACTTCTTCTCTGGATTTAAGAGTCCTTTGAAGATTCCAGAAGGCTTGGTGGTTTGGCTCTAGTTCGCTCAGCAACTTGTCCCAGCTGGCTTCACGCCACTCCGATATGCGTTTCTTTGCAGTTCGCTGCAAATGGCGCATATGGGCTTTGTTTGCTTCGCAGGGGAAGTTGCTGTAGGCCCGGACTGCTGCATTCTTCTCGTTCAGTAGTTCACGTATGTCGTCAGGGAGCTTCCCGCGGCGGTCATCCGTCGCTGAGATCTCACTAGAACAGTCGTTCAAGACTGACTGTACGTGTTCCGTGAACGAGTCGATTGCGGCAGTCGTGCTCGCGACTGAGTCCAAAACAGCGGGAATGGAGTCTAAGTGAGGGGATCTGGTGGATTTCAGACTTTCGCCTACTTTCCTCCAGTCCGTTACCACTTTAGTCGTGGGAAGTTGTTCGGGGTCATTTAGGCCAACGCGGGGAGCCAGTCGGATGATGACTGGTCGGTGGTCTGAGTTAAGCTCGTGGGACACTTCTATAGAGTCTAACCGTAGGTTGACATTCTTCAGAAGTGCCACGTCGAGGACGTCGGGGGTTTGTCCGGGGACAGCGGGGAAGTGAGTTGGGGTCAGAGGGCCCCCTCTGACCCCAACTCGAAGTTGAAGTGAACAACGTCGAAGTTGAAGTGGGAGGAGAGGTCAAATAGGTGTCTGCCCCTGGTGTTGGTCCTGGTGCTGTTCCAGGCAGTGTGCTTGGCATTAAGGTCGCCCGCTATGATAACAGAGTCGCTCATGCCAAGGAGAAGGGAGATGTCGTCTGCGAGAAGCGCATAGTTTTCTGCAGAGCTGGTGGGGGGGAGGTAAACCGACACTATGGTGATCGGCTGGTGACCTGACATGCCGATTCGGCAAGCAGACACTTCAAGTCGTGAAAGGGGGGGTGGGTCCATAGGGATGCAGTATAGGGCCTTGTTGTAGTAAATTAGGGTGCCGCCCTTGTGACATCTTGACCTGTCATTACGTACTAGACGGTAGTTCGCAATGCGGGGGTCTCGATGATTGGGCTTAAGGAAGGTCTCTTGAACGAGAAGAATGTCAATTTGGTGGTCCCGGAGGAAGACAGAGATCTCAGGCTTCTGGTCTCTGATGCCGTTGGCATTGAAGTATGCCAACTTGAGGGATCGGGGCTTGGTTCGTTCGATTTTCCTGCTATCCATTATTGGGGGCTAGGGGTGACGAAGGAGTGGAGGGCTGTTAGCACCTCTGGGTATGCGTTGTATATCGCCTGAATGCGATACAAGTCGCACGCTCTTCTGGCGGCAACTAGCTCCTCGGCCATTTTCTTGGCCCGGGGGGTGAGGAAGATGAGGAAAGTGCTGGAGATAACATTGAAGGGATCAATGTTGCCAGCTGTCATGGGGGGTGGGGGTGGCACCACTTTTTTTGCCGTGCCGGGGCGGATGCGAGGATCCTTCCAGGCGGCAGTGGGTAGAGGGGGTGGGGGTTGGGGAGCTGATGCCACGAGGGCTGGGAAAGCCTGCTGGTGGTTCAGCTGAGACCATGGGCTGGGTCTTTGGGGGCTCAGTTTCACTGGGCCCTGGGTCTAAGAGGACTGGGGGGACTCGCGCTGCTGGCGTGCATTTGCACGCTTCGTCAGCTTCGCGGAGGTTGACTTGGGGGCCTTGGGGCACCCCCGATAATTGGCCGTGTGGCCGGTCGTGCCGCAGAGGACGCAGCTTGGCGGCTCGGTGCAGAGCGCGCGGTCCTTGGGCCGAGGGCACTCTGCTGTGCCGTGGTCGCCCAGGCACTTGACGCACCTGGGTTTTGCGTGGCAATGGGCCTGGGAGTGCCCATAGAGCTGGCATCTGTGGCATTGGCCGACGACGCCGCTCTTGTGCGGTTTTTCTAATTGGATCCCGGTGAGGGAGCATATGCTCTTCACCTGAAAAATAGGGTGGAGGGTGGCTCCTTCGACAGGTGGACACACCACCAGCACCATGTCGTAGGCCACGTTTCCCCTGGCCTTGTGCATCCTGTGCACCTCTTTTACTGGAATGCTCTGTGCTTCCAGATCGGCCTTGACTTCTGATGTGGGGATCTCTTTAGGGATCCTTCGGATCACCACTCGGGTGAGGCGATCCTCCGGGAGCGAGTAGGTGTGGAAAGCCACACCTCTCTGCGGGAGGAGCCGGGTGATCTCCCTGTAGTCCCTGGAGGTAGGGAGGGAGACCTTTATCCCCGTCTGGGTGGTTCGGGCGCTGGTGAACCCGATTTTTAGCTCGGTGCACCATGCTGAAACTTGCGTCCATTTCTCCTTGTCCTGAATGAAAACAGGCGGGGGAGGGGGGACTTTCCTCTGGGAAGAGGAGGGTGGCGGGATTTTTGCGACAGGGGGGGGTGTCGCGGTTGGGGGGGAGCCTGAGGCTGGGACGGGGGAGTCCGTGCGGGGGGGAGGGGAGGGTCCGCCGGCGGGGGTGGTGGCAGCTGCCTTGCTGCTCTTAGGTGGCGGCTGCTTCTTTTTCTTCAGTCGGCGCCTTTTTCCGGCGGCGACTGTGAAGCTGTCGTCGTCTGAGGGGGGGGAGGAGGCCGCTGAGTCTGAGGAGGATATCTCCTCAGGCGACTCCTGGGCTCTTCTTTTTGACGAAGCTTCCTCCGCGTCCATAGACGCCGGAGGGGTTAGGACAGCTTCGGGAGGGGAGGGGGGGTGCTGCAAAGCAGCGACCTTTTCGCCATATTTGGCGATGAATAGGGGGTCATTCATGATGACATCCTTGAAGAAAAGATATACTACTTCGTCCATGGTGGACCGAAGTAGTAGATTTTTTTTTTTACGTCAGGGAACCTATCCCACCCGGGTGGATTGGCCCGGGGGTGTGTACCCTCCCTGTCGGGTATAGACAGGGAGGTGAGTGCCTAAGGGTGAGCCCTAAGCTTGTATTCCGTTGCCAGTCTCAATGTGCAACGGGGCCCTAACTGGTCTAGCGCGAAGGGTGTAGACACACCCTAGAGACGCTAGGTGTGTAGCTGGAAAGGAAAACTGTTACCCAGTTCCGACTAGGAGATCCCCCAAGGCCGGAGGTCTGGGGCCCGTCCAATTGACTGCCTAGCCCTGAAGGGGTTCGGCGGGTGTATTGGGTCAACACCCCACTCGGTTTTGTTATCACCGTTAGGTATCGGCCGAGGACCACGAAACTGTGGATTTAACCCTGAAGGGGCCTAGTGACTCTAAAACAAAACGCGGTCGTCTGTTGAAGAAATAGGATAGTCTTGAAAAAGACTGATGTTAATTGTTTAGTAAACAAGCGGTCGAGTAAACAATTTGTCTACGTCCGACCGGCTTGTTTACTCATAAAGACCGGCGAGCACGGGGGCAGCGGGGCGCGGGGAGCGCTTGCGGCGACACGTGTGGTCGGAGCGAGAGCTATCCGCTGAGTGACCTCGATGTAGATTAGATTGTGGACGTACCCGATACCGAACCGAAATATTCCGATGGCGCACGACGATTACGATTTACGATGAGCGAGTCCTAGGAAAAAAAGGAAGAAGGAATTTGACTTGTAATCCGTATGCAATAGATGCAATTATAGAAAAAATGTATTTAGGTCACGGTTTAAAGTTGACCTTCAGGTTCACAGAAAGGGGCACTTGTTTGGGTGAAAAGTAAATTGCAAATTTTACCTATCTATTTTTATTTTAGTCGTGTATGTTTTGTGTTCACGTTCTTTGGTCTCTGTGTTATTTCTTTTATTATTATTTCTTTTTCTTATTGCTTTTATAGTATAACTTAGGTGTGTAAGTATAGACACACGTAAATTATACTTATGAATATGTAGTTATATTATATAACTAATAGGCCAAATCGGCTGCCGGCAGAAGTTACCACCCACCAGACAAAGTCTTGCCGCCAAGCGATTCGTCGTGTTCCGGCTTGATGTCTGGTGAAGCCGTACGGAGGACGGATCTGAGCATTTGTGTTGGGATGTGTGCCGGGCACGATGCGCCAAGTGTTGTTGTGTCGGAATTTTGGTCGTGGAGGGTCTCCACATCAATCTCCCTCTGGCGCAGCATCGTTGGTCGTGTTGTTGGGTTTAACATTGCACCACCTCGCTCAACTGCCGACTTCCTTCCTATTCACTAAGTTTTTTTAAGTGAATGGGTTTAATAAACTAGCGCGCTTTACCATCAATGATTGCATCACTGCTTACCATCAGGCGGGATTGCAGTCAAGCGCTAGTTTATAATTATTAAAAAAAAAAAAAATTTTACAAATATTGTTTTATAATTTCTAAAATTCATTCAAAACTAATATCGAAAAACACTGAAAACTTAGTTACTCTACGTTATCCACGAAACGAGTTATTTCAATACCCGCCAAAGGTAAACACACCGCCACCGACCTCGGTATCGCCAATAAATAGTTACTAAAATAAATAGTTTCAATACCCGTTATCGCGTTTCAAACCAATACATAGTTTCGGTATTGCAAAAACACGTACCGACCCACTTCTAAAATGAAGGTGTAAGTAGGTTATCGTTATGCCAGCCGCTTGTGTAAAAATAAGAAAATGTGCATAATAAAAACTAACTTGTATTTCTTTTTGTACAATTCAAAATGTGACGGAAAACAAGAACTAATTTTTCTGTACTCAGTTACTAAAATGCAGTTTTTTTTACTGAGTTTATTTTCACATAAAAAGTTTGAGAGTGAAGTTGCCAATATAGCTATTGTAATTCATAAGAAAAAATCACAAAATATTATCTCAATCACAGACTAAGTACTAGGAACTCCTTCTAAGGTCTGTATTCCAGAAGGAAACTCAAGCATTGATCTCTGTTTAAACATTACTTAAAACTAGTTTCAACCAATCAAATGGCTTGAAACGAGTTTAAAAGTAATGCTTGAGTTTTGAGTGAGCTTCTGGAAAACAGGCCTAAGAGGATACTATGTATTTCTCGATACAGTACGGTCACAGACGACATGACACACTTATGTTGTACCATGTTGTGTGCATCATGTAGTCTGTGCATTTAAAGTACGGACAACACTATTCTGTTTTGACAGTTCGTTCTTTCATGTGCTTTCCGTCAAAAAGCACGTCGCGCAAAAATATTTTTGTTTATTAAAATACGATGGCAAAATCACTCAGAAGCCGTTGGAAGCGAAAATGCAGAGCAATAAAGCGCGAACGTTACGCCGTCAAAGAATTGGCACGTTTGAAGAAGATGTTGGGCGTAAAAGAAGAAGACAAACCATCAGAAATCACCACAGAAGAGGTTATGGAATCTGATCAAGTAATATTCTTGGATGCTGGAGCAATTAGCAAGAAAGCAGAAAAAAAGAACAAGAAATTGGCACTTAAAGAGGCTGAGAAAGCTGAAGCTGAGAAGGAGGTGGAGGACGTTGAAATGAGTTCCGACGACGAAAAAATTGAAGTTGATGACGATGGTAAGAAAAGAATATTTAGTACCAAAACACTTAAGGATCAAAACGGACAGTACCCTGTGTGGCTGCACAAGAGAAAGATCGCTAAAATCAACAAAGCCGGCAAGAAAAACACGAAGAAACGCTCTAAGAATAAGAAACGAAAAAGGTTATAATAAATATGTGTTAATAAATAGTATTTTTATTTGTTACGCCATCTTTTGTAAAGTCTGTAGTTAATTAAGGCTATTTCTCACAATCACAAATTTCAACTTATGTTCACATTTGTATGCAATTATATACACATATATGCACATTGATGTGGACTTGGAAGTCACCAGCTGTATTACTTAACACCGTGTTTATTTATCCATTTATTTCAGGCATTAAGGTCCATATAAACATATACAATACTAAATTAACATAAGAACTTAAAACTACTATAAACACATACAACATGTAATTACACACACACTCAAACACTCCAATTAAAATATTATGTTATAATCATAATAAATACACTGAATTTATAATGTAACATGTATATGCATTGTTGTTTATTAGTTGTACCAATTCTTGGAGAAGGAAGACCTTAATGTTCTTGGAATAAGGTATTATTTTGTATTGAATGATTAAATAAATTAAATTTGTGTGAATACAAGTAAAACTGTGATTTTAAAAGTCTGTATAAACAACACGGTTAATATTACAATAATTTATGTAGTTTTAATTGTTTTTAGGATAAAAACAATTAAAAACAAATAAAAATTTAAAATGATAAACTGATTCAGTAAACGATTCTGAACAAACTTTTCAGGAAGTGCGTTAATTAATCGACATGTTCTATATGTATTTATATAATGCTCTTGCTAATGCAATAATCAACAAACAGGATTATGCAATCAATCTATCATCAATCCAATCTGTGGTATTGATACAAATAAAATAAATATATTTAATATACAGACAAGTCACACAGATTGAGCTAGCACCAAAGTAAGTTTGAGGCTTATGTTATGGGATACTAACTCAACGATACTATATTTATAATAGATACATATATAGATGAACATCCAAGACCTAGGCCAATCAGGAAAAGATCGTTTTCCATCATGACCTGGCTGGGGATCGAACCCGGGGCTTCCACATCACAGGCAGGCATGTTGACCGCTGCGCCACGAAAGACAACTGCTGAAACTATTTTATGACTGATTGCACTATATCTATCTCTTATTTTCTGTCTTAAACTGAATAATTGGGCAGCAAAATGCCACCTGACAACTTTGGATTCGGTGGAGAGGCATAGAGGCATGCAAAGAGGCTAATTGGTGAACCAGTTTTAGTTCAAAACGGTCTCCAAGGCCTGAAGCACAGGCGTAGGATAGCCAGCCTGTCTGTATTCTATAGGATGCAGTTTAGAGTGTGCGCAGGAATTGTGTGACTTAATTCCTCCATCTTCGTTCCATCATCAGACAACCCGTCGTACTGCGAGTATCCACCCTTAACCTTGTTGATACCACTATGATCCGGATGAAGCGTTTCGCCTTGTCTTTTACACCGTGTACATCAAGGGACTGCAACAATTTGCCAGAAGCAGTCTTTCTGTCTGACTACAATTTAAGCGTCTACAAGGCTTGAATGAATAGACTCTTAAGACTAGCGCGCTTTACCATCAATGATTGCATCACTGCTTACCATCAGGCGAGATTGCTGTCAAGCTTTAGTTTAATATTTAAAAAAATTAAAAAAAAGTATCAGTTTTAGTACTCATCAAACCAAGAGTGAAGCAAATAGGTAAGTAAGTTATATCTTTCTTTCAAACAATGCCCTACACAGTACACTATGCGTTTACAAACATATAAACTCACATACATAACTCGCCAGACCCTAAACAACTACCTGTAGACCAAACAAATATTAGACAGCAAATATGATAGCCCATAGGTTTGCACGCTGTTCAACACAAATCTCGCGAATCGCGATACACGTGCAGCCTTTGGGTTAACCACACACGAACGGCTTATAGTGCCCTCTTTATCCAATACAATAATGCGTTCAGAGCGGTGTTGGGGTTGTCCCGTTCTTGCAGTGCCTCGGGCATGTTTGCGGAAGCGCGCTCCGACTGTTTCCACACCACCATGCGCAAGCGGTGTGCGTCCTTGGTGCGCAGGGTGCGGGACAGCTCCAATACAGTTCTGTCGATGATTGCCGAGAGGATTGACTGTCCGTATATTCGACAGTGCTGTAGCAGGCACGTGGCCAGCTGCGTCCGGTAACGATTGTACATAATTATGTACATTTGTTTATTGATTTATTTGAGGGAATTAAATTAATAGGTAAATTATTTATATTTTTAGTTAGTAAATTATTTAGTTTTATAAACGCAGCGCAGCAGTCGATCGCTCAGCTACTGCACCCACCGTGTCATCTTGTCTAGTTTGTTGCACCAAAGACCAGCAGGTTAATTCCGTAACGCACTATCAGTTGCAACGGGTATCATTTTGACAATTCAACAAGATGCATTGCATCGTTTAGGTACGTTATTGAGCAGCCAAACCACATTTAACAGTTGGAGCAATGGATTGGCAATTTGCTTTAAAATGATTCAAATTGGTAGTAATAGTTGACAGGTTTAATCCCCGCGCAGTGCAAATATTTGTATGCATGAATATGATTATTTCGCTATATGATGTTTCGGTTGTGCCTCTAAAAGCAGGCTAAGCCGTTGGTCCCGGTTGCCATACGAACATCTAATGACAGTCGTTACGAATTGTTGGGTCTAAGTGCAATGCTTCAATATCGCCTTCGGGTTATGGTGGTCAAAAAGCAGTCGCTTCACGGAAAATATCGATAGCCAAAATCAGCAGTTAGACTGGTAAAGCGGACTGCGGACCCCAGGGGGGCAATCGCGCTAAAATAATTCAACCAAAACAGAATTGGATCGCAACCAAACCATAACTTTTGTTATGTTTCGTATCGCGCTAACGGTTTAACCATAACTGGATCGCATTTGGAACGTAACCGTTGTCAAATGACAAAGTTGAAACAAAGCTAACTTTTTCTATAGCATGTCAAACTTAGGTCTAAGCCATTAGATTTACATATAATTGATTTAGTTTTAATTATTATATCTGATGAAATGTATCACTCATACCTACATTGATTTTACTTCAACCGAAGTTGAAACTTTAGCGCGATACGAAATGTGATCGAAACTAAACCATAACTTTAACTGGATTAGATACGAACACGAGTTGAACTTCTACTGTTTTATTTAGCACGATTACCCCCCAGACTCCAAAGCTGAAAAAGCTTCGGATGCGACTGAGATTAACGCTGAGATGATGAGTATGTTACGCAATTAGGAGGCTGATCCATCAGCCATGATTGAGATCAAGAGCTGCGGGTCAGTTATGTATAAATCACATTGTTAAAAGTTAGGTGAAGGTGAGTCTTCAATAGGGTCTGTAGCGCGTTGGTCGTGTCGCGTAATTAAAACTCAGATAAATCGAACTTTGTGTATTGCACGAATGTAAAAGGGTACAATGTATTTGACGTGTACAATAACGTTATGTAAGATAATTATATACAAGAGTGTGAACAGGAATGGACTGTAATGTAATGTTATTAATAATGGAATGTGATAGAATATGATCTGTTACTTACTTTTTTTTTTTTTTTTTTTGATATGGCATCTCGTAGTTGACCTTGAGAGGTCGTGACTACTTAACCGGACTATCCTGTGGCTGCCTTAAGTGAATTTAAAGCCTCCAGCTAGGGCTACTAAAAGCTAAGCGACTACACGCTAAGGGCACCCCCTGTGGGGTACGAACCTCGGCTTAGGGTGTCGCTGGAGAGAACAGCAAGGGACGGCTGGATCGAATTATTTTATTTTTATTTCGGTTTGATGACCACGGCGTTTCCTAGTACTAGCTCTGAGAAGAAACGGCCGAAACAAACTCAGAGGTCATAGTCGGGAGTTTATATTTACTGGCTCAGCTGCGGCGCGGGCTGGCCTTCATCGGACAAGGTGTTACTTACAAGCTATGCACTCACTTAAATACAAGCTATCTCTAAACAATAGTGGGGTAACCAATAGCAAATCAGCTTGCTGTCCTGCGGATCTCCACGCGGTGTCGAGTGCGTTCTTGATGTTGATACGTTGATCGAGGCAGGCCGCGGCTTGTGATTGGTTGGTGTAGAAAGCGCGCCAACTCACTCTTCACGTGCTAGACAACTCGCTATGGTTCTCACGACATAACGACGATGGTCAACAGATGTTTTCCGGGTGAGATTTATAGGAACCCTCGCTGCGGGGGTCAGGGTTACAGCGACGCGCGCCATGACTTCCGCGGTCCTGGTTTGATTTATAGGCGATCCTTCCCAGCGGGTAAGAGAACATGTGTAGCATCTGCTACAGGTCCATCCCAAGCATTTGTTGTGTGACTGATATATACAAGTAGCGTCCTCTGTTGTCTATAGAGGGCGATAGCATCAATCAATAACTAACTGTCTATGAGTGTCGTGTTACCTTTTAGCTGAACTAATTTAGGCTTTGATGAACGTAATGCAATGATAAAAAATAATATTAAGATAGAATGAACGTTCGTTAATCTTTACGCATTACGTTCATCAAAGCCTAAATTAGTTCAGCTAAAAGGTAACACGACATTCATTGACTGTTAGGCGTTCTACGCTTCGTTAGGCGAATGGCTGTTAATACCGTAGTTATCACTTTTGGAGGCTAGTGGCGCTATTTTGTCAATGAATCACTGTTATTTATTAACGAAAATTGTAGTTGATCGAATTTCGACACTAGAGGCAGCATGGTAGAAACAAATCGAATGTTCTAGAAACTTCCAGATCCGGAAGGTGAATTAAAAGAGCGAGTTCCTTCCGCACACATTTTATTATAACGTGCTGTTCGCCTCCAAACGCCAAGAGTACAGTAGGCCTAGTATGAGTTTTCATTACGAAACTCGTTCGATCGTATCGAGCGCGTTTGACTCCGTGATTGGCCCGCTTCAAGGTCGTAAGAACTCTCAACCAATGAGATCGCCAAACGCGCTCGATACGATCGAACGAGTTTCGTATTGAAAACTCATACTAGGCCTACAGGTGCATTAGTGATAGTCTCGTAAAATGTAACCGCGTTTAGATAGAAAGATTGTACCGTAGCTATACTTGCCCGAATTGAGGGATTGTAATAGTTTCAAACCTGTGGAATACCGACAGTAAATCTGGTAGTAGTGTCCGCATGTTTTTCATTATCACAGATTTGCACTGCCGGCCAATAGGGATGTATCCAAGGTATGAAAAACAAAATATAATTAGTCCGTCTTATACATAATAAAAAAAATTAACACCCGTATTTTTTATTTTATCGAAATTACCAAAAACTACTGAGATAATTATAGCGTATTAAAGTTACGAAGTGGGGGCTAATTACGTCACGTCGTGGTATATTTTGTACCACGGCTTGACGTCATGCGAGATTTCAAATCAATATATCTTCCTAAGTATTTGAATGAAAGAAAAAATAAAAAATACGTGTTGAATATTTTTTATAAATCTATCTGATGGACATTAAATAATTTTTTAGGATACAACCAGCAATAAGTTATACAACGTTATTGAAGTGAAACTTCTTTATCGGCGTTGGAAAAAAAATTGCCGTCACATTTTTCCGTTACTTCTTCTTATTAAATTTTTTACTATATTTACCCACCTCGAAGTCCTTCCCCATATCCCTACCTAAAATCCCGGATACGGCTGGGAATTTCAAAATTCTGAGAAAAATCCCCCCCCCCCAGCCGGAACCTATATTCAGATAGGACCCCTAGACCCCCATTTTGACCCCATTGTACCTGACCCCAATACCCATATAGCACATACATTCCGAGATTCCAGTGTCCTGTCCCCTCCCACTCTCCCCTCATGTTGTGACCCCAGGTGGACAGGATCCTCCCAACACTTAGACAATCCCCCCCTTTGGGCTCTTCGGAATCGGGAGGAAGAGCCCAACATTCTGGCCCCGGGGGATTCCGCATCCCGCATCCCGCATTTCGCATTCCACACTGACTCACCTGGTGCTGGCGCGTGCAATTGTTGGGACATACAGGCTGTATCTTTAGGTTAGTTTACTTTTAAATTTGGTGTTGTATTTAGTCGTGGACCGTCCCCCTATTGGGGACGCTAAGTTTTAATCTTTATTAATGTTATTTTATTGAAGTGAAACCTCGTCGCCATCTTTTTCTAAGAAGTTTCACTTCTTACGTGTGTACACTAGTACACGCACACATTTTTTTGTATATACGAAACCCGAAACACTTGTCCAGTATTTTTAGTAAAGAATCTAAGTACAAGCTTTCCTAACAGAAATATGGTCAACGCTCCGCTTGGGCGGGCGAGCGGTGCTTGACCTTTGACGTCAGCTGTTGCGCGGGTATGTGCACGCGCCATTTGCTATGGTCTACCGTAAACTGAATTTGTGCGCTCGGTAACCTAACTGCAACAATTTCTAAATATGTATTTAGGAAAAAATATAACAAGGTGTAAAAATGATTGGAATCGATTCAGTTGCTTATTCCGAACAAACTATATTCAGGTTTCGTATAAAAAAAAACAACGTTGTAATGTCCCCAGGTGTAATGGCAAAACAAGCGGAGTATATATTAATGAGATTGGTCCAGATAGGTGCGATGTCACGTCGTTTTGAGTGGAAAAGGATAAAGGAGGTCCTACAGTGAAACAACACAGGCAGAAGCAAAAAAAAAAAATTAAATAGAATAACATGATCAACCTAATGTTCCCCTGGAATTTGTGGCGGGAAAGTCAAGCTGGAGTGTCAAGCTCGTTTTCATTGGACTTTTAAAATTATAAAAAGTGCTTTCAGTAAATAATTCATAAAGAACAGTGAAATATCGCAGTATATCATGACTTTGTCTCAAACCTCCCTCGTAAGACGGTTCACGCGGCCGTCTTTTTCGACATGAATAATTCATTACGTGACATTGGCTAAATGCACAAACCGTGCGAAGTCAAAAATCATCATCATAATCATTATCAATCTTTTTATCGTCCCACTGCTGGGCACAGGTCTCCTCTCATACAGAGAAGGATTGACCGTAATCACCACGCTTGTTCAATGCGGGTTGGCGATTTCAGACTTAAAAGTCCAGGTTTCCTCAAGATGTTTTCCTTCACCTTCAGTCATTGGTGTCCAAGACATACTTAGAAAGTACATATAACTTTAGAAAAGTTACATTGGTACTTGCCTGACCTGGAATCGAACCCGCGCACTCATACTTGAGAGGCTGGTGTTTTGACCACTAGGCCACCACGACATTGAGAGCAGTGGTGATGAAATATTTTACACTAAGTAATACGCCTGAGGTGGAAAGAGGTGTCTCGTCGAATCCAGCTCGGCTGGGCAACGTATGGGAAGCTACGATACTTCTTCGTCCTCCAAGATACCACAGTGTCTCAAGACTAAAGTCAGTGTGTGTTGCCAGTGATGACTTACGGAACTGAAACGTGGTCGCTCACAATGGGCCTCATACGAAGGCTCAGAGTCACACAAAGGGCAATGGAAAGAGCTATGCTCGGAGTTTCTCTGCGTGGTCGAATCAGAAATGAGGAGATACGCAGAAGAACCAAAGTCACCGACATAGCTCTGCCAGTCGCTAAACTTAAGTGGCAGTGGGCAGGGCACATTGCTCGTAGAACCGATGGCCGATGGGGCAGTAAGGTTCTGGAGTGGCGGTCACGTACTGGAAGACGCAGCGTAGGGAGGCCCCCAACAAGGTGAAGGTTGCGGGAAGCCGATGGATGCGGGCAGCACAAGACCGGTCAGCGTGGAAGCCTTGGGAGTGGACATTCATTGGCTGAAAAAGAAGAAGAATATGCCTGATGGGGTTCGAACATATGACTTGTAAATCACAGCCGATGCCAATAGGCCACCGCTGGTCTCAAAAAAATATTAATCACTTTCAGATCAGCTATTAGTTCATTCAAATTCCCTATGTGCAATACTTTTTTAAACAACTATACCAGACAGACAATAAAAAGATTAAAAAAAAAAAAACAACTTTTGCACTAAGTAGGTACAGACGCCAGCAGGTCAAGCTACCCCAAACTGTCAGATATTCCCAATCAACCTTGAGCCTTAATGCTTTAGAGAAAAGTTGAAAATCGAATAAGGAAATCTGACAGATTGTAGTAGCTTAATGTGCTGTCGTCTGTACATATGCAAGTGTCAGTTTTAATATCCATTATAAATAACAAAGTGTGACGTTTGTTCGTCACTGACGGCAAAACGGACAAATTGACGTGATTTTGAAGTGGCGATAGTCGAAGGGATAGTGACATAAGACTATCTTTTGTCTCTTTCTAACCCAATTTCACTCCAATTCACCCTAAACATGTACCCCCTTATTCATAAACGCTGCTTAAAGTTAACTAGTGATTAGCGATTCTTTAGCCTTACATTTTTGACCTTTTAACTTCACTTAACTTAAATCATCCTTTATGAATAAACGCCTGGGGTTTTGATAAGAAAGCTAAGATGAGTGTCACGCGCATTTTTCATTGGACTTTTAAAATTATTTATAGTGTCGTTTACTAAATAAAAGCGCGTGATTTATGTAGTAAAAAGTGCATTCAGTGAATAATTCATAAAGCACATTGAAATATCGTAGCATAGTGGCCACATCATGGCTTTGCCTCAAATCTCCTAGTAGTCGGCAAACGCGGCCGTTTTTTCAACTGTCATTGGCGATGTCCGCCATTATTGTGAAATATTTTTTTTAAAGAATTTCTATAATTTGTTACACGTGTTATTGGCAAAATTGTGGTGTCCAACCACAGAGGCCATTGAAGAGTTGAAGTAGTACCTATTCATTTTTAAGAAAAGAAAAGAAAGAAGAATAAACGCCAGTGTTTAAGGGTTTTGTTCATAAAGAATGATTAAAGTTAAGTGACGTTAAAAGCCCAAAAATGTATGGTTAAAGAATCGCTAATCACTAGTTCATTTTAAGCAGCGTTTATGAATAAGAGGGTTTTTTGTTGGGATGGGAAATCATCAAATGACCTCTCCCGCTGGGCGGAGCGGAAGGGCGTGTCAGACTTTTACTGATTAAAACCCACCCGTGTTTCTTCACTTGCCTGTGCGCCAGAACCACGGTTTCTTTTTTAAACTACCCGCAATCCTGACTCAGGAGGCATCGGTCTTCGTGGACCCCGTCAGGAAGTGACTGATCTCTTTGAGGAAACAAAACGCGCCGTCCACTCTGGCCTGGTCCTTACCGGGCGGCGAGCTACCCACTGCTCACTGCCCGAACCTAAACTCATTAAGAGGGGGTGAAAATATAGTACTTTTCGTAGTTTTTAATGTAGGAAGCTAAAAATCGGTACATAGACACTTTGTTATCAACGAAAATATAGTTACTTAATACGAATAATAGGGGTGGAAATTTGGGAAAGGGTAACCGTGTTACCCAGAACTTAACGCGAGCGGAGCCGCGGGTAAAAGCTAGTAGAGTAAATAAAAAGAACAATTAAAACAAAAGGCTTTTATTGATTAACAAATCATTTATAACTTATGTATTTTAAACAAAAGTAAAACAAACTTATGGCAAAAAAAAAAGAGTTCAAAAGGTTTCAAATAAACACATTCAAAATAAATTAAATATTTATATAATTTCTGCCAACTTTTGAAAGTGGTAAAAAAAAAAACAATTTTTTTACTTTCGGTTTCCAGATTTGGAATTCATATTCGGAAACAATATAACATGAAGTTCGATGCGATTTTTTCCCGTGCGTTCTAATCACTACATATTAATATTAATTCAATCTTTAAAACTACGCAACGGATTTTGATAGGGGTTTTTTTAAATAGATAGTGATTCAAGAGGAAGGTTTTTTTATGTTTATAACATGCATAATATATAAGAGGAACACTGATAATTTTTTAGGTTTCTAACACATGTCGCAAAATAAATCCATTTTTTTTTAGCTTACATTGCAAACGCTGGCTGAACCCTATGAGATAGATCAAAATAATGTACTACAGTCCTTAAATATGCCTACAAAAACGTCTGCGACATCATGTGTCTACCGACTAGAGTTTCTTCATTTATGACTACTTTTTTTGTTTGAAAAGTTAATTAAAATGCCAGTCGAAATCAGAGTCCACTATTTGTTCCATATCCAAATAAATTACGTCATATGAAAGGTAATTTTAGTAGCAGTAGATCTCATTTTGAATTATTGGAATTGGTTGTTTCATTCAGGAGATATCACGATTTATTCAAGACTAAACACCAGAAAAAATCCGCATACCGCTCGTGCCCTTGCCGGCCGCCTGCTACTTGAGTGTTTCTCTGCTTAAACCGCGGAGTGGGCCGGAGCGGAGGACCATTATTTCGAACAAACTTGCTACCCCGGTAGGCTTTCATTCTGTTTGAAGGTGGTAGAACTGGCTATCCATGAACAATAAGGTCGAAGTATATTGCAGAGTCAGATATTGGCTGATGGGCAGCCGAGTAGACATTATTTTAATTGAAGGGCCACCGTTTCTTGAGGAAGGCTTAGGGACCTATATCATTTGTCCACGTCCGAAGCCGAGGCGGGTCGCTAGTCTTAGATAAAACAATAAATTGTAGTTTAAAAACAAAAAAAAAAAAAAGAAAAACGCTTCAATAGCAATCAAACTGTTTTTTTTTTATAGTAGGTACATATTATATTGTGATCGTCCTTTGACCCCTGTGCAAATAAAATTATCAGATTCGTAGAAGTAGGTGAAAATAAAAGATTCCGTTACATACATATACAGGTAAAGATAATGAAAGCGTGTTAAAAACGAAGTTTGAAATTCTAATCATGAAACCGAATCTGTGTGGCGGGCCTAAGTATAGTACCTTATTATTATGACTAGTACTGACTGGATCATACTTAAAGATTTTACAACTGCTTTAAGATCAATCATTTGGAAGACCTTCTACATAATCAACCTATAACTCAAAAATGATGTCCCAACAGTGCATCTATTGGGGCATAGGAATCATTTTTGAAAATTACTGGGCCGTAATACAGGGTGTATCTGACATCGTAACGCAAAATTCGCGAAAAGACTAGACCGCATGCCACTAACAAAATTATGATAGTCATTTATGTCGTTAATGAGCGGTTACAGAAATACCAGTGTTTAAAAAAAATGTCGGCGAACGTTATAAGCGTGCTGCCGTGCGGGTTTGTAGGTATGACGTTGATCCCTGATGTGAACTCTATTAAATCAGCTGACAAGATAGTTTTTTCGAGTTTTGTTTTCATTGCGCTTTTTTGTGTAATTAGCGAATTAATTAATTTTTACTTTAAAATCTTATTGGGTTATAAAAGTATAGCAATTAGGAACAGTCTAAAGTGAAAAAAAAAACATTGTTTTTTTAAATCATGAAAAAGCCGACGAAAAATTCCACCACTGAGGGATTCAGAATCATGTACTGGATCCATGGTACTCGTTTGTGCGTCGATGTCAGATACACCCTTTATACCATGCGGACTCAATGCGGGTTGGTACATGTCACATCTTTGAATTCTAGGACATGTGTTCCTCGCTATGTTTACCTTCACTGCTCTGAGAGCAGTGGTAATGAAATAATTTACCTACATGAAGTAAAGCGATGATTGGGCCCTCCACTGCTGCTCAGAAGTTTTTATGATGACCGAACAATATTTATAATACAATTACAGTTAATTAATGAATTTCAACTTCTATTAATACTGAAAAGATATGAAACTTATCAACTACAGTCTTTTGACAGTTCTTCTACCTCTGACTTTGAATCACTGTCTAAATCTCTTTTTTATTACATTCGCTAATGAGTTGATACTATAATTGTAAAATCACAGTAATCTTTATTTATGTTGTAATAAGAAAGGACGTTTTTTTTTATTTTTTATTTTTTTTTTTATTTACATACATGTTGCTCCCATTATTTTAACAGGCGCTTATTTTGTATCAACTGAGCACTTTCGGTTCGAAGCTTACGCGGGTGAAACCGTGAAAATATATCTAGAGTCTATGTTTAAATGATATTCTTTTTACCGGGTGGGAACAGAGTCGTGTAAGTGGGCTATAAACTTTATGCTGCAACGCTGGGCAAGACAGCGCCAGCGCTGTTTATCAGCGACAGCCAACGTTGACATAATGACCTCGTTTAGTATAGCAAACAAAGGCTAAGTTTGCTATTAATTCATTACACTAACTATTAGAAAAATTGGTCCCATCCTGACAGGAATACCCCTTGAATCATTTATGTGGAGTTTTAAGCTCATTTTGATTGCTAATTAAATATTAAAAAAGCAATATTTTTATCGAATCAGTGCTACAAGGAACTTTCAATGCATTTCCTTCCTTATAAGACACAAATTCGTCTGAAAGTTTAAAAAAAAAAAAAACTTTGACCCACACTAGAAATTTGCACTCTTAAAAAAAAAGTTATAATAAATTAAAAAATCTATACATATTTAACAATGGGTAGGGAACAAGCTAAAGACTGATTTAGACGGTGCAATTTAATTGCCTATGGCTTCAATTAAGTCGAACCAACAATAAAAGTTGCATTGTCTAAACAACATCTATATGATGTAAGTTATCTGTTGCATCAAGTTTATTGTATGCCATAGGCAAATACATTGAACCGTTTTAATCAGTCTTTAGGCTGATTTAAACGGTGCAATTTAATTGACTTAATTAACTTAATGCTTTAATTAATTTAATTGACTTAATTGAAGCCATAGGCAATTAAATTGCACTATGTAAATCAGTTTGCCATAGGCAATTAAATTGCACCGTGTAAATCAGTCTTTAAGGCACTGAATATCACTATAGAGACAATTTCAACTTAGTTACGAGGTTTATAAGCAAGAGCCCGCGCTTTGGCCATCTGTAACTCCTTCATGTGGACATCTGCAGATATATGTTTGTGGAGGAATTGGGATGCTACCACAACATTGCAGATTGTGCAGTAGTGGGTGGCCATGTTTATCTGAAAACAAGTGTCATCATCATCATTATCATCTCAGCTTTAATCCCAGTCGCATCCGTAGCTTTTTCAGCTTTTGGAGTCTGGAGTCCGCTTTATCAGTCTAACTGCTGATTTTGCCTAAACTTCGATATTTTCCGTGAAGCGACTGCCGTCTGACCTCCACAACCCGAAGGCGATATCTAAGCATTGCAGTTAGACCAATTGTTAGACTTTTGAGGGCTCCAACAACCCGTAACGACTGCCACGATGTTCGTATGGCAACCGGGACCAACGGCTTAACGTGCTTTCCGAGGCACGACCAGACTAGTGCAAATATTCATATTCATGCATACAAATATTTGCATTGTGCGGGGATCGAACCCGCGCCTCCTTGCGCAACGGCCGCGTTCGCTACCGCTACGCCACGGAAGCTGTCGCTGATCTGAAAACAAGTGTATTTTATAAAATTGTTAGAAGTTTAAATAAATAAATAAAAATAAATACATACGGACAAATCACACAGATTGAGCTAGCCCCAAAGTAAGTTCGAGACTTGTGTCATGGGATACTAACTCAACGATACTATATTTTATAATAGATACATATATAGATAAACATCCAAGACCCAGGCCAATCAGGAAAAAATCGTTTTCCATCACGACCTGGCCGGGGATCGAACCCGGGGCCTCCACGTCGCAGGGGGGAGGGGGGGTCGTCAGGGGGCTTTTTTTTTCTGAATCATCAAATGATCTCTCCTGCTATGGGCGGAGCGGAAGGGCGTGTACTTGCCTGTGTGCTCGAAGTTTGAGTTAATTCGCGGGAATAAAAGATTATTTCAAAATTCATTAGTATTGTTACTACGATGATTACGTAAAATTTTATATTATATTTGGTCATGTGTTTACCTATCCTTTATTATCCTTATGGGTCGGACAGAGTTTTCTTTTCATATTGTATAAAAAGTACTCTGTGGTTATTTTTAACTCCTTATTCATAAACTTCCACGCTACTTTGCTAGACATCGTTACTATAAAATAATATACCTACTATAACTGAAATCTGTAAAACAACTAACTTACTGGATGTAAGTATTGATGAACATATAAATTGGAAAATGCATGTAGATAATGTCTGTAGGAAAATAAACAAATTTGGATATGCGCTCAGACAAGTAAAACAAGTTGCTATTTAAAAACAGCCATATTACTTTCAGGGTTCGAAGAAAATACCTATATCATGATATATATCCAATATATTATCAAACAATTTTTTGAGATATACACTATGTAACAAAAACACTTTTGTTCCTTTCAGGGACATATAATTTAACCTACAAGCACATCATTAATGAAGTCATAATTAGAAAACAGTAATCATTGTCTAGTCGAGGGGTCACAATCAAATACCCATTAAAATCGACAAATTCGATTTTTTTTAGAATATCTGATTTTATAAGTTAAATAAATTGGCGGGAACGTTCTACTTATGTCTAGTTTCTTCATGCAGAATTGCAGAGCTAAGAAATCAGTTACAGATTATAAATATTAATTATAATTAAACATTTATTTTAATTATTTTTGTTGAACATTTTTTATAAATTACACGCTTTATTACGTCCGTATGCCGATTCATAAAACGTAGGTTGAAGGAACAACAGGGTTTTTGTTACATATTGTATATTAAAATTTACTAGGTACCTATATTGCATTTAAGTACTTTTACCGACGCGCTGCTGGCATATTCGTCGTTTTTTCAGTTTTCAACCCGTAATAATTCGAATTTACCAAGTAGGTACTGCAATCAATAATAATAGTGCAACATAAAAGAGCCAAAATAATTTTCAATTCTATCATCTGTAAACAGACTCCTTAAAAGCGATGTGAAGTGATAATACTTTAGGAATGTCAACAGGTGATTTGACAGTTCTAGATGACTAAAAAAATACTAATTTGTTATTTGATTATAACTCGACTGAGTACAAGTTTAAGGATTTTCAACATACACTCAGGGGCACATTTAACCGTCCACTCATATCTGAAGCAATAATGGCGCCGATTCTGTTGTCCACAAACTAAACTAATTTTAAGTTACGTGCATCTTTTTCTTTCAATTTCGTTAAGAAAAGGACGGAAGATAAAATGTCAGTTTAATCCTGTCAAATTAAGATGCTCCATAGACAGTTTGGACGCGATTAAAAACATGGCGACTAAAAACACGCCAGTTTACGTCGGGAGCGCACTAATTTGACAGGTCTAAACTGACATTTTATCTTCTGACCTTTTCTTAACGAAATGGAAATGATGTTAACTTACGATTTGATTTCTAGGCGTAATTTAATGGTGGGTATATCTGCTTTAAATTTAACAATTATACCCGCGGTTTGTTTACTTTTGTGGTTCTTATTCAGCAATTCGCTACCTGCGAAGTGGGTGGACGGGGTAAAGAGAACGATCGCTGCGCTTGTTGCGGCAAAAATGTGCAACAAAAGGGGCTTAGTCACGTCACGTCAGTCAGTAAACAATCTAACTTGTTAATGTTGTTTTGAAATTTTAAGCATTATCGATCTGTAATAAATGAATAAAAATGTTTGACATACTATATCTAACTAAATGTTCAGTTAGTAGTTTAGTCATGTTTTTAGGTTAGGAGAGTACTTACGTTTAAACTTGTTTTATAGGGTGTTAAGGTTACCGATGTTTGACGAATGATGGTGGCTCGTATAACTATTGCTATTAGTTCTCAGTTCTTCTACATTCCTTACATATTCTGCTAACACCAATTTATTTCCTTTTAACATAGTTTGGCACTGGAAACTTATTGTGTGTTTTACACTCTCAAAACCAGTTTTTATAATAACGTTTATTTTTCTATAAACAGTTTTAAAAAATTCCTCTGTAAATACTATTTATTGTCTTTCTAAATATATTGTATTTACTGTAATCTAAACAAAATAAACAAAATCGTTACTTATATTTTGAAATATGCCCCTAAAACTGCGTTTGCAAGATGGCGCTACTGCCGTGCACATTCCGAATAATCAGTTTAGTTGCATTTTGTCTTTCTGGCTATTCAGTTTGGGTGACGGATACATTCGCTTTGAGACTTTATTGTACTAGTTTTTAAAAAAGAAACAAGTTGTTAGAGTGCAGTGATTAAGTTAAGACAAAAGAAAATGCCATTGGATGCAGCTGGTGCAGCTAGGGCTGTAGCACTTGCGGACGCTGGGTTCAGCCAGCTTAGGATTGGACAAATGCTTGGATATCCACGAACCACTATCCAAGATGCAATCCGGCATTACAGGGAGACCGGTTCCTATACAAGAAGGCCAGGGCAAGGTCGTAGACGGTGTACATCTGAGAGGGATGGTCGAAACATCGTCTCGAATATTCTGCAAAATCGGTTCACAACAGCTTCTGAGGCTCCTAGCCGATTGTTCGAAGTTCGAAATGTGATTGTGAGCCTACAAACAATAAGAAGGAGGTTAGCAGAGCGGGATCTGAGAGCATTTCGACCAGCTCGAGTCCCAGAATTGACTGCAGCTCACAGAAAAGCGAGACTAAGATTTTCCCAAGAACACGCAAATTGGACTTCTGAACTATGGAAGGTGATTCTCTAATCAGATGAATCAAGAATTGCTCTACGAGGTCCTAATGGACGTAAGCGCGTGTATAGACGCCGCGGAGAAAGGTTTGCTGAATGTGCAGTGGTCGAAACCGTAGGTTACCAGGGAGGCTCGATAATGGTATGGGGTGGCATATCTTACGACACCAGTACAGAGCTGGTAATCTTCGAAGAAGGCAGTGTTAATGCTCACAGGTACGTGACAGAAGTCCTAGAACCACATGTGATAAAATTTGCGCCATTTATAGGCGATGATTTTGTTTTAATGCACGACAATGCCCGTGCACACAGCGCGAGCATTGTTACCGAGTACTTGGATGCCGTCAATATTCAGCGATAACCATGGCCAGCTCGAAGTCCTGACCTGAACCCAATAGAGCATGTGTGGGATAATCTCAAAAGACTAATCCGGAATCGCACACCAGCTCCAAACACCATCAGTGAGCTAAGAGCTGCAGCAATAGAGGAGTGGGAAAACATCCCCCAAAGCGACATCCAAGACATATGGATGGGCTTCAAAATCGGTTGCAAGAGGTCATCAAGACCAGAGGAGGAAATACACATTATTAATTCGCAAATTTAAGGCACACTTTTTTTTTAAATTGACTTTTGCCTTTTTAATTTTTTGTAAGAAAATTCTAAAATCACAATAATTTCTTTTTTGTCATAAATAAACCATTTAACAACTTCACATGTTTCTTTTATGTTTGTGTAATTCCGCTTAATTTAGTATTGTAACAAAATTCATTAAAAATTTACAGAATTTTAAGGGAATTGAAAAATGTAGGTGGCCGGTTAATTGAGTGTATTTTAATTTTGTTGAGTTTATTTTCTCAGAAAAGACGTTTTTTTTAGTTGATTATTGTGAATTATAAGATTTTATGTTTTTTATGTTTATTTTGTTAAGCTAAAAATATGTTGTTTTTATATTGTAATCATAATTTATAATAATAAATTGTCATGTACCTGTGCAAATGGTATAGTAATAAGATAATAAAATGACAGTCATAAGAAATGGATATAAATTATAAATATCGGATATATATCAGATTTTGGGTATATATCATAAATATCCAATATTTTGATATTTATTATCAATATTGGATATTTTCGAACCCTGATTAGTTTACCACGCATATGTAGAATCTAAGCGGTATGGACTTGTAATATGGGGCAACAGTACCAACCAACATAGAACATTTGTTAAACAAAAAAGTATATTAGAGATCAATGCAGACTTCAACTTAAAAAAATCACGCAAACCAGTAAAAAAAAAAAATTTTGTTTGTTATCGCAACCTTGTCTATATATCTAAGCATGTGTTCTATCTTTGCGTGGAAACATAAAGAGATGTTTAAAACAGCAAGTCTTGTGACCCGGGTGGCTCGTACTAAGCAATGCTGCTAGGCTTGAAAGTATAGCAAAGGCTGCTTAGCTATGTGTGTACGGATATATAATAGGTTGCCTGGTGACTTTTGCATAGTAAATACAAAATACTGTTTGGTAGTCTTCGTCACCAAGCTGCAGGCAGTCCAAGGAGGCTATGCCATCGCTGGATGACAAGCTAACCAAAAGGCTGTTACGCCTGGATAAGAAAGGCCTATGATTGATGACAGGGATCATTACAGTTACAGGCCACTGCTCCCTGAATAAAAATCTCCACACAATAAGCATAACGGACAGCCCTCTGTGCAGAACCTGCATAGAGGCTGACGAGACCGTTGCGCATGTACTCTTCAAGTGTACAGGCGTTACCCAAATTAGAAGCAAAACCATAGGAGCACCAAGATCTTACACAGATGTACTCAACAGGCTAGGAGACCTGATGGGCTTCTAGTGGGAGGTGGGCTGGCTGGAATAACCACCAAGGGCCATCATGGCCCACGCACAATGGTCCACTGGACGGACTGAGTGCGGAAACCAAACTATTAACATAGAACATACAAGATACTGTTTTAAGCAGATATTGAGCACATGACTAAACAGAAAGAACTTTTATAATCTAAAACAGTTTTTCACACAAATTTTCATGTACATACTTTTTGTTTTCTAACTTGCATGCTGAGTTTAAACCCGGCAAAACATACAAACCATATAAAATACAATGTTTCGAGCATTTATTTATTTAATAAGTGCTAAGTAACAATACTTTTATAACAGTGTTCAGAATATTCTTCCTGGGTAACTGATTTAAAAGCAATAATAACTTGAACAAACCTTTCTGATTAAATTCTCCTCGAAATCCTCGACATGTGGGTAGCTTTCCAACATTTTTCTATGATTTTCAGAAGCTTTGTGTCTCTCTTTACAAATCACGTCTCGGACCATCTCTGCCTCACAAAACACGCACCTGTAGAGCTCCCCAGCTGTCAACATGCCGTTGTAAGCATCAGACGATACCACCAGCTTATTACCACCTTTTAAAGTTACGATAAGAAAATTTTGCGGTGCTGTTAAGTTTGGTGGCGAGTCTTTTATTTCATTGCGAGTTATTTTCGGCTGTCTCAATGCTGGCATGGACATTTTAAAGGTTGATGATTTGTAATTACTACTGATATGTAATAGGTACTATTCGTGAAAATCAACAAAATCGTTGTACAATGTGCCTCAAAACAATAAATAACAGAGGGTAGCAATTTAGCAAATTGTTTTTTTTTTATAGGAGTTTTTGGCTTGGGTGCTAAGACCTTTGAGCCATTTCTTCGTTATTCTTGTTTTCTTTCTGTAACTTAACTTAACTAAACCTATCTCCATTCGTTTCCCGCGTGAGCCAACTAGGAGGGATTTGGGGTAAAGTCATGATGTGGTCACTATGCTACAATATTTCAATATTCTTGATAAATTATTCACTGAATGCACTTTTTACTATATAAATCACGCGTTTATTTAGTAAACAAAACTATAAATAATTTTAAAAGTCCAATGAAAAATGAGCGTAACACTCAGCTTGACTTTCCCGCCAAAACTCTATCGTAACAAATTGGTTTTTTTTTTTAAATAATTTATTTCATGACCATGGATACAAGTCCTTCAGTCGAATACATAAATGGATTTTAACTTCGTGACTTATCCTAACTTAACTAACCTATCTCATTTCGTTTCCCGCGTGAGATGGAGACGACTAGGAAGGGGTTGGTGTAAAGTCGTGATGTAGCCACTATGCTAAAATATTTCAATGTTCTTTATAAATTATTCACTCAATGCACTTTTACTACATAAATCACGCGCTTTTATTTAGTAAACAACATTATAAATAATTTTAAAAGTCTAATGAAAAATGAGCGTGACAATCAGCTTGACTCTCCCGCCAAAGCTCCACAAATTGAAATATGCCGCCAGTGTTGCTGTTTACTGCAGCACAAATTTAAAAAAAAAACTTTTTTTGGGTATCAGAAATTATTTGAAAGGAAACAAAATAGTGAATAGAATATGTTTATTTGCATTAAAACATCGTCATAGCACATTAATGGTCATAATAATAATAAGATAAAAATTATGAAAACGTTTTTATCGCGATAACAGAACGATCGATCAAAACATCTATATACATGTCTCGCCATAGATTAAAAAAATCCATAGAAAATATTACTTTGTATGGAATCACTGCTACAAAATATGTATACTTAATCTTAATACATTTCCTTTGCTTACATGACTCATACTCGTCTATAAATTGGATGTAGTTCCAACTGTAATTGCTTAGTTAGTAATGCAAAATGGATCCAACCCACAAAAACCGTTTTGACGTGACAACGTCTATTAAATTGGTACGGCGTGGAGTCATTCTCGAAAACACCGTAACGGCCGAATCTGACGCCACACGGAGTCCACGCCTACTTTACCCCCACCCCTAGAGCGAATAGACGTTGTCACGTTCAAATATCGGCAGTAGACGGAGTTCTACAGACAACCAATTTTTTGTCTTTTCTTTCTTTCTTTCTTTTTGACTTCGCACGGTTTGCGCATTTAGCCAATGTCACGTAATGAATTGTTCATGTCGAAAAAGACGGCCGCGTGACTCTTCTTACGATGGAGGTTTGAGACAAAGTCATGATGTAGCCACTATGCTGCGACATTTCACTGTTCTTTATGAAATATTTACTGAATGCACTTTTAACTACATAAATCACGCACTTTTATTTAGTAAACAACACTATAAATAATTTTAAAAGTACAATGAAAAATGAGCGTGACCCTCAGCTTGACTTTCCCGCCAAAAACCAACCGTTTCTTGAGTTACTGTCATAAATAGGATCTACAAATCAACTTAAGTATATGCAAAAAATATCCAAGCCGCAAATAAGTGAAAGAAAATAGCCATTATTTAAAAGGAAATTTAAAACAGACTACTGTCATATTATTTTAATATATAAATTTTTCTTCAAATTCTATTTTCTCAAAACCAAGTTTTTGGGGCTGCATCCATTTTGCATAACTACGTCCAATTATAACATAAACATTTTAAAGCATTTTAGAACAATAGGTCATAGATTATAATAACGAATAACATGGTTGCTCGAAGCATTGACAAGATAAAGCAATATTAGTACCATAGACAATCTTAATTCAGTTCATGGATTTTTTATACGGCAGCCCTGTTGTCTAGCTATCTCTATTCGCCTGGTGTGGGGAAGTGTTTCGATATGTTTGTAAATGTAATTTGAAGCTATTACAACATTGCAGTATGTACAGTAGTGGTCGGAAACGCTTAACTGAAAATAAAAAAAAATAAGTATATTATTGAAATTGGGGCAGATTCTCTCATTCACAAACTAAACTTTAACTAAATTCAGTGCATCTTTTTCTTGTATATTTCATTTAGAAAAGGACAGAACATAATGTGTTAATTTAGACCTGTCAAATTAGCCCGCGCTTGACGTAATTTTTTTTTTGGTCGCCATGTTTTAATCGCGTCTACTATAAACTGTCGATGGAATATCTTAATTTGACAGGATTAAACTCTATCCTTTCCTTAATGAATGAAAAAGAAAAAGATGCACTGAACTTAGATTTAGTTTAGTTTGTGAACAACATAATAGGCGCCATTTTCGAAGATAGGTGTATTATACAGTATGTTAAGAAAACGCTGTCCGACCCATAAGGATAATAAAGGTTAGGTAAACACATGACCAAATATAATATAAAATTTTACATAATCATCATAGTACCAATACAAATGAATTTTGAAATAATCTTTTTTCCCCCGCGAATTAATTCCAACTTCCCCGAAATTTGGTAATTTTTAAAAAAGTGACAACACCGGTATTATTATGAGCGAATAGCGATGCGACCACGTGCCGCGGGCCCTGCCGCCCTCGGAAGGGTGATTAACGCACATTTATTAAGTTACCTCTTTTTACGAATTAATATTTATTTTTTTGGGGGATTTTTTTTTAAAGTTTAGCCTATGCATTAGTAGAATCAGTTATCGATACCTAACAACACCTTCACGGGTCGGACAGGGTTTTCTTAACATACTGTATAGCAATAAGCTTCAAAATGATCCCAACTCATATTAATTACGCACTAAAGTTGCCGGCTCATTTGTTTTTAGCGTTACGCCAACCAAGGGCGTACCCAGCTTCTGGGCTAGGGGGGTAGGGGACAAGTCAGATTTTTCTGACGCTATATTGTCTTACAATCTACACAAGCACATCTACATGGTACATTAGGTATTTTTAGTGTGGTGTGTAGAGCAAATAGACGCAGATGATCCTGTATAAGTCTCCGTTTATACTTTGATTAGTAATTTTGGTGAGTTCATACTTGTTCTACGAGATTTCAAGGGGAGGGGGGCAGCGGAAAATCTCATAAGGGAACATGACAGATTGTAGTAGCTTGTTGTGCGGCCGTACAATCGGCTGGCTCTGATTTAGGCATAATAAAGTCATAAACAAACCTGTCTAATTAAATTATGTCGGAATCCCTGAACTAATGGGTGGTGCGTTTCTAACATTTTGCGATGATTTGCAGAAATCTTGTGTATCTCCTTAGGAATATAGTCTAGGGTTCTCTCCGGCTCACAAAACACGCATCTGAATAACTTCCCACATCTTAAAATGCCGTGGAAGTAATCAGACGACACCAGACACTTTTCATCTTTTGACATAACGACAAGAATATATTTGGGTTCCGGTTTGAACTGGGTTGGTGCTGGCGGTCTCCATGGTGGCACGGACATATTTGAGGTTTTGGTATAAATTACTTTTAATTTTGGTAGTTGTGAAAAGCCAAGTTGTTGTCTCACAAAATAATAAATAATAGAGGGTAGCAAAAATAATAATTTTTTTTTAATAATTTTATTCATAACCATGGATACAAGTCCTTCAGTCGAATACATAAATGGATTTTAACTTCGTAACTTACCTTTTTTGTTTGTCGCTGTGGAAAATGAATGAAGGGTATGTGGGGCTCCTCGGGAGATAGCCTCCTGGTATACCCACTAAAAACCACAGCGGCACACCGACATCGCCTTAGTGGCGGAGTCATGGGAAACCAGCAGAGCCTGCGCTACCAATCGCCCGCCGGCGTTTCCCGCCTAAAAGGTGGGCCCACAGTGGTCCCTCCATAGGGAAGGACCGGGCTGGGTACTCCTTCTTGTGCGAGAAGACGCAGCAGCCAAGGGTTTTTTGCACGAATGCAAACGGGGCCCCAGCTCTTCTCAGTGAGGAGCCCAGGTGGTCCAACGGTGACCCGGAGTTCGGGTCATATCAGCCACTTGAAGTGGTGGCTAACCCGCCGCACGTCTGGCTTTGGTCCGCACCGGTGAACCGGTAACCCCCATATCTGGGGGCCGTTCCCCTATCCGCCACCTGGGGACGCGTCCGATGGCAGGCCAGAAACTGCACACGGAATCGTAACCTATCCTGGAAAATGCCTTAACGCACCATGCCCGCCGCTAGCTAGGCGACGGGAGTGTGTGGGACTCGCCCGCTTTCCACCAACGATTGCATCACTGGTTACCATTACGCGGGATTGCGGTCAAGCGCCAGTTTATAGTTATTAAAAAAAAAAGTTTTCATTTTGACAGTTGAACAAAATTCATCGCGTCAATTATTTTGTTATACAAACATATTAGTTGAACTTATGGAACAATGTTTAACTTGAAATTGATTTAAAATTATAGTGTTAGTAGGTTACGCAATTTGGCGGCATATTCATACGTCAATAATAAAAGCTACGAGGCAGTGAACCTTATCAATAAAAATAAGTGTTATTTCATTACTTAGATTATTTTTATGTTTTATGGTCATGCAAAGAAAATCTAAAAGTTTCTACCTGTTTTTTTTTTCAGCTACAATGAAATATATGATATTCCAGTATTTTTGTAAGTATTCCACTTGCAACTTGTATATTGTTGAACTGTCAAATAAAACACATTGCTATAGATAGTGCGTTACTAAATATTCCTACCAATCTAAATGAAATATGGTACAGACGGAAACTGTCCGGATGAATAGTGTATAGTGCGTTTCATCTAATAGTTCCTTTGCCGTCATGTTGGCATTCATTTTTTGTCACTATCGTAAACAAGGTAGACGCACTCTGCGTCTCTCTCTCTCACACAATAAGTTGTATTAGTGCTACGGGTTTCATTTTGACAGTTCAGGTTTATTTTTGTTTTTGTGTTATGGCATCTCGTAGTTGACCATTAGAGGCCGTGACTACTTAACCGGACTTTCCTGTGGATGCCTTAAGAAAAATTAAAGCCTCCAGCCAGGGGCACTTAAAAACTAAACTGAAACTTTAGGCGACTTCGCACACACTACAGGCACCCCCTGTAGGGTACGTACCTCGGCTAGGGCGTCGCTAGAGAGGACAGCAAGGGACGCACAGAGTACTATAATATAAAAAGGAAAAGTGTGCCCACTCTCGTGACTTTTAGCCATGACAAGTTTGAAGCGCCATCTGTATTTCTGATCAAGGAACTATCGATCTATCATACACTAACTCACACGCGCACAGGTTTACCAGTCCACGCTATGTAATATTGATATTAGTTTATTTATAATTAAAAGCCTTTTATTTCCCACTACCGAACTATTTTGTTCCCATTATATTAAAAGAATTTAAGATATTATGGATGAATATAAATAATTGTTTATATGAAGATTTTAATATATTGAAACTAACGTTTAAAAATTAATCTTGTTGTTTTTAGAGAGACATCTATTGCGGACTAGACACAACTAAATACCAGTGGCGAAGGGTCCATACAAGCCGATTCCCACCGGGTTACCTTTCAAAAATCAGTTCCATATTCATACAAAAGTATTTACATTCTATTTCATTAACAAAGTATTATTAATCAAATGCCGGCGCGATTTACAATAGCAATCGAAATTTTTAGCAATACCCTAAGTATCACATTTCATTTTATAGTCGTAAATTAATCAGCGCTTCAATTTTTCGTACTTCTTTTCGTAGTTCTCATTGAAGGAAGCCGACGAATTTCAGCTTACCTCAGTCAACGTTTTACTATGAGGAAGAAAAGAGACAGAGCGTGTCAGACCATCTCTTTCTAATGTTCTCTAACCGTCGGTAAAACTTGATAAATATAGGCTACTGGCAAGCGGCTTGTATTTCTCTCTTCTCCTCTATTAGAAAGAGACAAAGAAACCACGCCACTACAAGAAAAGAAACACGACAAAATTTCAAAACAAGACGCATTGCATTAGAATATAAATAACGTTGTGATTGTGTATAATTTGCTTTATTTTTGCTTAATATTTTTGTTGGTTTTGGATCGGTGTTTGTGTGGTTCGGTTTTTAACACTTTATTATTTTTGTAATTTTTTATTTTATTTTTGCTTGACTCTTATTCCCTAACAATAGGTACTTAACTTAGTACTTACTAACAAGCATGAATGTGTGGTATGGAGATGCACGTCGAAAAAGGCTTTTCTCAAAGCCGCTTTGATAAAAGCGGCTGAAAGACACTGTTATCAAATCATCAGTCCTTTTTTGTATGGTGAAGGTGGGGCTTTTGATATTATTCTTATCTGAAGACCTCCTCCAAGATATCATGCAGTAGGTAAGTGTTTAAGTGTTTATTTTTTTGGACCGGCTTCCCTTTGTCAAAATTTCACCCTTCGCCACTGCTAAATACATATATGTTTCAATGATCAAAAAGCTAGATGACGCTGCTTCATTTGTCGTCAAGCTAGGTGGGTGTAGGCAACTGCCCCCCCCCCCCCCCCCCCCCCCTTCCCTGAAGGGACGGCTGGATCGAAAGGGTTGACAGTTCAGCAACTTACATTGAGTTATATAAGTTGTTGAGCAGTCGCATTTTTAAGCACATGGTGGCGGCAACGTTCCTGCCACGAAAGATTTTAAATAAGATTCAACTGGACTGTATAGTCTGTATATAATAAAATAGCAAAATAGCAATATTATTAGAAACTATAAGTAAATATGCGATAGAGCGATAGAGTTATGCCTAGTATATCTCCCTGATTAAAGTGCTAAAGCGGCAAAACACTTACCTCTACAACCTTTACATGTGGAGCTCGTAGACCACCGTAGTTGGGATCATTTGGACCGAACGGACCAATCAGAACGATCCTAAGTGATGTCAACTAGTCGTTGTGTTCGCCGATTAGGGCGCTGATCACGAGAGTCTTCTCGTGATCAGCGCCCGTCTTTACGTGCGTCTGCACGTCGACACAATTTACTGGCACACTCCATAACTTTAATAATTTTGAGGGCTAAATTCCTCCCGGGGGTTACTTTAAACACATACGTTTGGTGACCGTTAAAAGGTCGTGGCCATGACCTTGCCAGTTCGAAAGGAAGTGCGTTCGCCACGACGTGCGGCGGTCAGCGGAAGCACGCACACTACTATGGTCGTGTTCCGTTTACTTTAAGTTTTTGGCGGCGTTCAGCGCCAATAAAGACAAATCTCAGGGGCGATATTCAACACACATAGAGCAGTGGATAAGCAATATGCTTTCTAATGAAATTAATAGTTTGTTGAGATATTGGAGTACTTTAATGTCGTAGGAAAGTTTAAAGAAAACTCATTTTTTTTAATAATATTTATTTACGTCCATATATAAAAGTCTTCCAACTGAATATATAGATAGATTTTAACTTAATTATCTGTAATAATATTACAAGAGCGTCGATTTCCTTGTTCACAATATATCTTCTAGTACTCTTTTTTCATAAACTAAACAAAATTTAAGAGCGTATTGCTATGCACAACCGGCAACATTGTATTATAGGGTCATATTTCGTAGTGGCTTTGTAGTGTATGCGTTTTATCATTAACCACAGACAACACTGTCACTGTCAGACAGAGAGCACTGTCTCGAGCGCACCACGTCGGTCATTCTTACGAGAGCCACAGACGAGAGTAGACGTGTCGGTAGTAGTGCTGTCCGTTAAGTGCGTGTGCGAGCCTGTGATATTCAACGATTGTAAGGGTTTTACAGGCTTAAAGGTCTAGTAACCGAGCCAGAAACTGAAATTAAAAAAAAATATGGTGGTTTTCAATTTTGTTATCAATCTGGAGTCATATTTTAAAAATGTGTTCGTTTAACTTTTCAGCAGATGAGCGTGCGACTGCTGCACTGCGTGTCGCGGATTCAATTTCCACACGAAACAAAATATTTGTATGGCCTACAGAAAGACCCGGAACAAATATCTATTTGTTTCGGGTCTGGCTGTTTGAATATATAAATTTTAATGATTGTAAAAGTACCCACGATACAGGAGTAACTCATTAAAAAAAATCCAAGAATTGTGATATAATGATATCAGACTTATTGTGTGTATTTTTTTTTTCTTTTTTCAGTTATGGTCCATCTTTATGACATGAAAATATCAGCTGCGGTAAGGCACGAATCGAAAGACAGGCACTATGATATAGATAGTTTTATAAGTCAACTCCTAGCTTCAAGGAAGTTTGATGAGCTGGCCGAAAAATTGGCTGAAAAAGCTGCCAACAAGATAATGCATTTAGATTCAAACCCATCTCCCGTAAAAAGGACCACCGGTGATAACGAAAGTGGCAATAGTAGCGAATGGGCACCAGAAGCTAATAAGAAACCGACAAATAGAGAAGAGGTAAACGAATACAAAAATACACATTTCAACAATGTGGAATTAAGAAAAGACTTCAGAGGGAAGATTGATCCACAAGCTGTAATAAATGCATCAATATCATTATCTGAAAATCTCCAACTGAAATACAAGTATTTCAAAAAGAATGCGCTTGAGAAAAAATTGAAAAGCAATCAAGATACGCTTCCTAAAAACGATCTCAAAGCAGACCTCACAAAAGAGAATAAAACAATAGGACTCACTGATTTTAAAGACCATTACCACAAAGCCCAAGAGCTTATTTTCAATCAAAATGTAACTAAGGAAAAACAAATGGACGCCGAAAAAGAATCAATGCCCGAAAACGACCGTTTTCGTGATGATTCGAAAAATGATAATCTTAAAGATGATTTTAATGGAAACGTTGAGGCGAATGAAGGCGGTATGGATCTAGAAATAAACGATAGCATAAAAAAACCTGATCAGCAAGTCCCTGGACATGAACAGATAGTTATCCGGGAAGCACAAGATTCAATGCCACCAGACCGTAAGGGTATTGTAGAACTAGAGACGAGTCACGCAGGCAATGGACCTGGAAAAGAAAAAGTTTTAAGTTTGAAAAATGAAAATCAGAAGCATCTGGAAATTAATGAAGACGAAAATGCTATTGCAGAGTTTATAGCACACGATGATAAAATCGAAAAGAATAAGGTGAAGTCTGATCCCAATTCCTATAGAGGCGGTTACGGAATTAAGGCTTCAGACAACCTCGATGATCGCAGTCCTGAAGAACGGTCTCCAGAAGAACAATCAGGTGAAGATCCAAACTCTAGCAAGTTTAAGCCAGTGATCAGGAAAGAGGGCGATAAACTGTACACATATGTTAAAGGTCCTGAATACGAGGATTATCATGAAGAGTTAGCTAAATGGCAGAAAGAACACCCTGATAATCCCGCAGATTTTATATAATGAGGTTGATGTTTGATTAACAATAAATTAGCTGTTATTTTGCTTTTTAATTACCCACTGTTGTCTAAGCATCGGAAGACAGGAGCAGATTCATTTTTGTTTCATTCTGTCTTCTTCTTCTTCAGCCTATGGATGTCCACTGCTGGACAAAGGCCTCTCCCAAGGCTTTCCACGCTGACCGGTCTTGTGCTGCCCGCATCCATCGGCTTCCCACGACCTTCACCAGGTCATCGGTCCACCTTTTTGGGGGCCTCCCTACGCTGCGCCTTCCAGTACGTGGTCACCACTCCAGAACACTTAAGTTTAGCGACTTGCAGAGCTATGTCGATGACTTTGGTTCTTCTGCGGATCTCCTCATTTCTGATTCGATCACGCAGAGAAACTCCGAGCATAGCTCTTTCCATTGCCCTTTGCGTGACTCTGAGCCTTCGTATGAGGCCCATTGTGAGCATTCTGTCTTATATACAGGATTGTCAAAAAGTCGATAAATGAGGTAATTTCCTACAAAAACTGTTTCTCCAGCATCGCCATAACATCATTGCACGAAAAGTTATGAATTATTATGTTTTTTTCATTGAAACTATCGAGTTATTTTACAATTTTATCAGTAAACAAATTAATTGATTAAAAAAAATTGGTTGTCTGTAGAACTCCGTCTACTGCCGATATTTGAACGTGACAACGTCTATTACATGTTTACACATCGGGCGCTCTAGGGGTAGGGGTAAAGTACGCGTGGACTCCGTGTGGCGTCAGATTCGGCCGTTACGGTGTTTTCGAGAATGACTCCACGCCGTACCAATTTAATAGACGTTGTCACGTCAAAAACAATAAAACAAAAGGTATTGTATTATGATTCGATAATGTACAAAAAATTTATTGTAGGTCTTGGAATCAACTTTAACGAGCAAATAATTTTTTTCCGTAAATTTTGGAGTGTTACAAAAATTTACTTATCGCTTTAAGAGCACAGTTGAAAGAAAGAACGACCATACAATTAAAACTAAAGGTCAAAGGGTAAAATGTTGTACCTCATTTGAATCAGCATTAAATCAGCAAGAATTTTTAATACAGGGTAATTTTTTCGTAATATTTTTTATTTCAAACTATGCTCTTAAATTGAGAAGTAATTTTTTGTAAGACTCCAACATTTACGGAAAGAAATTATTGCTCGTTAAATTTGGTACCAACAGCTGCAATACAATTTTTGTAGTATTGATACATTACAGAATCATAATAATATTTATTTACTGATAAAATTGTAAAATAACTCGATAGTTTCATTGAAAAAAAAAACATAATAATTCATACCTTTTCATGCATTGAAGTTATGGCGATGCTGCAGAAAGATTTTTTTTTGTTGGATATTACCTCCTTTATCTCCCTGTTTCGTTTGATCCACGACTGTTTGGTCATCCTGTATAGGTACATTAGGTTCTTTTATATGAAATTGGCGTTTTGTATGGGAGGAATAAAAGTCGTTTATTTTTTTTATATAATATATTTATTCAATCAAAGTATGATCCATTTCTTGATGCATTGGTAGTTCGTTTATGCCTTTACAAAAAAAAAAAAAACATTAGGACGGAAGTTATAAAATCTTTGAAGGCGGTTTGGCCTGCCTCATCGGAGATGATTTTTTCCCTGCAAAAAGTTATCCAAATTTCTAAAAAACTGGTAGTCTGTTGGAGCAAGGTCCGGGGAGTACGGTGGATGTCTTAAACATTCCAATTGAAGCTCCTCTAATTTGGTAGCAGTCTGTTATGTAGTGTGGGGTCTCGCGACCAGTCTCGGTGGTTTAGCGGCTAGTTTATCCATCATTATGTGGAGCTGTACAGTAGTAGTAGTAGTCACAGTAGAGATCTGCAGTAATTGTCTGGCCAGATTTAAGGAAGCTGTTATGCCACACCGGTACTAGTCCACCAAACGCTGACCAATAACTTTTTTCTAGTCAGTTTTCTCTTGGGGCAGAATTTGGATGGTTCACCGGGGTTCAGCCATTGCGATGTGCGCTTCCTATTGTTGTAGAATATCCTTGTCTGTCTATATTGTTTATGTTTTAACAAGACGTCGTATAAAATTATAAAGTCTTGTTTTAATGCCTAAGTTTTAAAGTTCAATAAAAACCAAAGGAAACTTAACTAACTTTATTGAACTTTAATTATATCTATAAATATATCATGTCGAACAAAGAAACCCCGCTGACCGCGAGTTGGACGTGCTATCTACGACCAGAAAGATTTGAGATTGAACCATCCACCGCTGTTTCAGATCTGCGATGGACACACTGGCGGCACACGTTTGAAAATTTTATTTCCGAAGAAGCTTCTTCCGCTACTGAAGACATCAAACTCAAGCTCCTAGCTAATCATGTGTCACCTACCATATTTAATATAATTAAGGAATGTTCAAAGTACTGCGACGCTATCAAACTCCTCAACGACATGTTCGAAAAGAGGAAGAATATTACACTGGCTCGACACCAACTGACTTGCAGGAAACAACAGCCTGGGGAAACGGTAGCAGAGTACTGCAGGGCGTTTACCTCTCTAGCGTACTACTGCCACTACAAGACCGTCATCACTGTGGAAGAGCATCAAAATGAATCAATCCGTGGAGCCTTTATCGCGGGTCTGTCAACCCAATGATTTCGGGAACGCTTACTCGAGAAATCAGAAATGACGTTGGAAGAGTCAGTAGACTTAGCAATTTCCCGCGAGACCACAGTTGAATAGAGTGGCATCCATCGAATCTCAAGACAACCTTCATCAGCCGAATATTGCAGCCATGACCTCATGTTACAGCAATTCCAAACGGCGCAGGTGCTTTTCTGTGGCAGCAACGTCCATCCAAGGATCAAATGTCCAGCAAATAACTCTGAATGCCAACCAGAAGAGGGGACATTTTGCCAACGTTTGCCATAGTGCTGGACGAAAACAGCAAAACGTCAATGCTGTGAATGTTTTAGAAGAATCTCAAGAATCTCCTACCGCTTCCCTTGCATCTATCTGTGCCGCTGCTCCTTCCAACTTACTTAAGGCCACAATCACTATCACTGTAAATAATCACAATTTCGATGCCCTAGTTGATACTGAAAGCTCTATCAGCTTTATAGATAACGCTTTGGCAATAACACTTAAAAGGAAGCACTGCAATCAAGCTGTGACTTTCGCTTCATTAAACAACGTATCATATGTCAAAGGTGTATACCATGCTACTATTCAGATTGATAACCACATTTATAAGCAACAGCCGCTGCTTATTGTCGATAATTTATGTGCTAACATTATCATCGGTCACGACATCCTCAAAGACCACTCTTGCATCATGCAACATTCTCGAAGCCTCCGTACCACCAGCATCTGTCTTTACAAACCTTTCGCCATCTATCAAACCAATCGCCATTCGCTCCAGACGTCTCTCAGAAGGAGATCAAACATTCAAATCCATTGAAATTTCAAACCTGCTCAAAGACGAGTTATTACATATACTGCGGTGGATGTGTAGAGTTATATACGCGGAAAGACCGCATCAGGATCTCGCGCAGCCGTGGCAGTCTTCGTGTCCGTGACATTACAGACGTGAGTAACAAATGTCTTGCCATGGCGCCTCTGCCGGGCCGGAACAAGCGGGGTAGACCAAAAAAATGCTAGCTTGACGTTGTAAGAGATGACATGTGTGCCAACAAGCTCTTACCATAGAATGCGAAAGATCACGCGAAATGGAGAGAATGTGCAGGAAAGCTGATCTCCAGCTCCATCGCGAAAGCTGCGGATGCGACCGGGATGGGCGCTGGGATGGTGATGATGAATAATATCTAGGAAGTAGATTTCAACTCGACTAATTGTGACGTATTCGCCTCTAAAAGCAAAAATCACAGGGAATAGAGCAAAGAATATGATAATATAGAATTATAGAGTTTGACACTTTGACCTGTCTAATTTAAAATGTCAGCAGTGGAATGTGGTTTTGTTTGTTTATCTCATAATTGTTGTTGTTAAATAAAAACTGTCGTGATAAACTAGCTGTAGATTTTAAGGTATGATGTCCCCTCAACTTTGTGATAACCTGTAAACCCGCTTACTGTGTTAACTGGACAATAAAATAATTTATATTACTATCATATTCAACCTACTCTTTCAATTAGGTATACCAAAACTCCAATTTTGGCTTAGCGTTTCGAACATTATGAAAATTTCGAATTGACGACGAATTGAACAAAGTTCTTATTTGATAATTTACCGACCAATAGCAAATAATCTATACATATATTATAAATAAAATTGGAGTGTAGGTTAAACGTTTTTTTACTACATCGGACTCGGTGAAGAGATTAGTGGCAGGTGATTTAGTTGAAAACATTATAATGAAATAATACTATTACCAAAATATATACTTATAATATATATACATACAAAACTAAAAATTATGATAATGAAATTGAAATATATAAATATTGTATTTACATCAAAATATGTTTTTTTTATTCTTGACTGGTGTTTGTTCTGGCTAATCTCTGAAAAGGCGGGGGGGGGGTTTATTTTGAGTGGCCTTCTATTGGCAGGTTCGAAACTAACGCGGTTAAAATTGAAACCAGGGGGTGCATCTAGTTTAATATAATGTTCCATGCCTTGTAAAGCTAATTACTTAAGATACATAATATTTATGTACAATCAAGTATGTTATAACTGAAGAGACAGCTCTCCCAACAATGTTGTAGTGGGGTCTTTTCTTTTTTTTTTCTGGTGGAAAATCCTCATGGATGGCCGCCGCCCCATGGGGATGAGGACGGGGTCTGTCGGACTCTTACCAACTAAAAACCACCCCCGGTGTTCTATCTCACACCTACATGGGGGGTTGTGAGAACAAATACTGCTTCTGTGGCCGCAGATTGGTGCTGGCCCCCGTGTAGGACTCCCCCCGTGAAGTCTAAGAGTGCTGCATGTGGAACACTTCGCGCTACCACCTTGGGTGGTGGGGTTCTAGTCCAACCAGATGCAGCCGAATATTATACAGATGTATAAATATCATACCGTAATTGCGCTAAATAAATCAGTAAAAGTTAAACTCTTAGTTGTGGTTTAGTTTCAGTCCCATTTCATATCACGCTATAGTTTTAACTTTGATTGAACTAGCATCAGTATTTCATCAGATATCATATTTAAAACTAAATAAATTGCAAGTAAACCCAATTTTTTAGAAATAAGTATGACAAATGCCACAGAAAAAGTTCTCTTTGTTTAAACTTTTTCATTTCACAGCAGTTACATTCCAATTGTGATTCAGTTATGGTTAAATCATCTGTCAAAGGTTAGCGCCATACAAAACATAACTGAAGTTTTAGTTTGGTTGCGATGCAGTTTTAGTTGAATTATTTTAGCTTGATTGGCCCCCTGCCCTCCTATTTGTATAATATTATATATATAATTTTTTTTTTACACTAAACAATTTTTTTTTTCAGATAGACTATGGCAGAAGCAGAGTCAAGTGAGCTCTCAAATACGTTATTTATAGATGTCGCTTCTGGCTCTCGGTACCCAATAGTTGAGGCTACTGCTGAGGATGTCAAAGTGGAACAAAATAAGTGAGTAAAGGTTTTGAGCTCCCTATAACTTAGTAAGTAGAGAGAGTACTAGAGTGAATAGGTTGAACTGATGCGCTTTACCATCAACAATTGCATCACTGCTTACCATCAGGCGGGATTGCGGTTAAGCACTAGTTTATAATTATTTTAAAAAAAACTTTTTGAAGTGAAACTTCTTTATCGGCGTTGGAAAAAATTTACCGTCACATTTTTCGATTACGCGTCACATTTTTCCGTTACGCGCCATCTTTTTATTAAATTTTTTACTATATTTACCCACCTCTAAGTCCTTCCCCATATCCCTACCTAAAATCCCAGATATCTCGGAAACGGCTGGGAATTTGAAAATTCTGACAAAAATCCCCAACCCCCCCCCCCTCCCTTACTAACCCCCCTCCCAGCCGGAACCTATATTCAGATAGGACCCCTAGACCCCCATTTTGACCCCATAGTACCTGACCCCCAATACCCATATAGCACATACATTCCGGGATTCCAATGTCCTGTCCCCTCCCACTCTCCCTCATGTTGTGACCCCAGGTGGACAGGATCCTCCCAACACTTAGACAACCCCCCCCTCACCTACCCCTCCCCCTCCACCTAGACTCAACCTAGCCTCTCCACCCCTCTCTTCTACACTCCCTTAACCCCCCCCCCACTTGCTCCTCAGGCCACCTCACCCCCCCGCGGGCTATCTCGGGATCCTAGACTAGCCGAGTTTGGGCTCTTCGGAATCGGGAGGAAGAGCCCAACATTATGGCCCCGGGGGATTCCGCATCCCGCATCCCGCATTTCGCATTCCACACTGACTCACCTGGTGCTGGCGCGTGCAATTGTTGGGACATACAGGTCTTTAGGTTAGTTTAGTTTTAAATTTGGTGTTGTATTTAGTCGTGGACCGTCCCCCTATTGGGGACGCTATGTTTTAATCTTTATTTATGTTATTTTATTGAAGTGAAACTTCTTCGCCATCTTTTTCTAAGAAGTTTCACTTCTTACGTGTGTACACTAGTACACGCACACATTTTTTCCATTATCCATTTTATTTTTTTCTCAGCCGTCCAACATCACCCCTAGATTCATACCTCACAGCACAACCACGTCGCATTCGCTGTCCAGAATGCAAGCGTTACACAGCGGAAACAGAAGAGAAGATGTTACGTCATATCCGGAAGATGCACAGAGGAGAGAATCCTTTCCAATGTTTTATGTGTGACTACTCTACTTATAACAAAGTCTTATTCGAAGAACATGTACGAATACATCAAGGTTAGTGTTTTATTTTAGTAATACTTTTCACACATATGTACATATACAATATGTAAAGAAAACCCTGTCCAATCCGTAAAGGTACTGTTAGGTATCGATAACTGATTCTACTAATAGATAAAAAACCGGGATAAACTTAAAAAAAAATCCCCCTAAAAAAATAAATATTATTTCGCAAAAAGAGGTAACTTAATACATGTGCGTTAAGCACCATTCCGCGGGCGGCGGGCGGCAGGGCACGCGGCACGTGGTCGCGTCGCTATTCGCTCATAATAATACCAGTGTTGTCACTTTTTTAAAAATTACCAAATTTCGGGGAAGTTGGAATTAATTCGTGGGAAAAAAATATTATTTCAAAATTCATCAGTATTGTTTCTATGATGATTACGTAAAATTTTATATTATAATTTGGTCATGTGTTTACCTAATCTTTACTATCCTTATGGGTCGGACAGGGTTTTCTTAACATATTGTATATTCAGGCTATAATGTTTGACAGCCTCCGTAGCGTTGCAAGGAGGCGCGGGTTATACGCGGGAGACATATTTGCACTGGTCTGGTCGTGCCTTGGAAAGCATGTGAAGCCGTTGGTCCCGGTTGCCATACCAACATCTAATGGCAGTCGTTACGGGTTGTTGGAGCCCTCAAAAGTTCAACAATTCGTCGCTTAAGTTCTAACACCGCGGAACTCAAAAAAATGGTCAAAATGTGTTATGCATGTCATTGGATAAAGAATCGAAAGACGCGTCATTTGACCAATCGCAAATAAGCGATTAAACCAATGATGGCGCGTTATTTCCAAAAAAAAAAAAACATATTATTATTATTTACAAACTTGAGACAGTTTTTTTAGTCTCCTGAAAAGTTCAGCGGTGTTAGAACTTAAGCGACAAATTGGTCTAATTGCAATGCTTCGATATCGCCTTCGGGTTGTGGAGGTCAGACGGCAGTCGCTTCACGGAAAATATCGTAGTTTAACCACTGGTAAAGCGGACCCCAGACTCCAAAGCTGAAAAAGCTTCGGATGCCACTTGGATTAACGCTGAGATGATGATGATATTCAGGCGATAATGTTCCCACTGGGACACAGGCCTCCTCTCGGTAAGAGGAAATGGGCCGTAATCTACCACGCGGGTCATGTGCGGATTGGTAAATGTCACATGTCTTCGAAAGTTTTTTTTTTTGCCACTAGGACATGCCGGTTTCCTCAAGATGTTTTCCTTCACCGTTTTGAAAGCAGTGGTGAAGAAATAATTTACACAAAGTGAAGCACTTGATGGGATTTGAAGTCGAACCTACGATCTACAACTTATAAGTCGCGGCCGATACCACATTTCACGAAAAAACGACCAATACACAAATTTTCTCGGTGGTAGGCCATAACATCGGCCGCCGGCAGAAGTTACCACCTACCTATTGTTACGGGCTAGGGGTACTAAAACGCCGGTTAAGGGTTGCGATGTTTATTGGCAACGAAGATACAGTCGATTGTAGGCAATGACAAGTAGAATATTGCTGATGTTGCACCGAAGTCTTCCCTTACGTCCACGAAGTTCGTGTCGTAAACACACAATAACACTACAAATGTTACTTCAAGTAGTACTCACAGTTCTCGTTACAGTTGTCGCAGTAGGTATTCTCAAAGATCGCTTCTTAAGTGTCGCTGTTTTCGTATCGGTAGTCAAGTGTAGACTGACTCGGCGCCGGCGTCACGGCGCTATATATAGGCCAGCTGATCGAACATTCCAGAATCGTCTAGACGTAATAATAATAGCGCATAACTTCGAGTACATTCAGTAGGTACCTACGGTAATTCCCGGAAACAGGTTTCTAGAAATTTCGATGTCGTCACTTAGTTGGATGAAATTGATAAAACCTGTACCATTCGATAGGCCACCTTAAGTCTAGGAATGCGTTTTTATATTACACCTATACGATGTCTAGATCTAGAGTTATAGATCTTAAAAGTTACCCACTGCATGTCAAGCGATATTGAACCTTATGCCCTCGACATAAGGTGCATTCGTAACATTGCCCCCTTCTTAGTCGTGCTCGTCCCGAGCATGATTTGATCCGTAATAGCGAGCTAGGCGGTCTACGTGTACGATCTTCAGCTTCCCTCTAGGTCCTTTCTTTATGCGGTAGGTGACATCGTTTATCCTGGTTACTATCGTGTACGGACCCTCCCATTTGGCTTGGAACTTCGGACTCTTTCCTTTTCTCCTAATGGGATTATGTAACCATACCAAAGTTCCCTCTTCAAATCCGGGCACGTTAGCTTTGCGGTCGTATCGGATCTTCATTCTCTCGCTGGTTTTCAGACCATTCTCTCTCACTAGCTCATGTATTCCATCTAGTTTACGTCGTAGGTCGGCCACATAGTCGACGGCTAGGATAGGGGTATCGGGGGGTGTTCCGGTAAGTGCATCTATGGGTAATCTAATTTCTCGGCCGAAGTTGACTTTCGCCGGTGTACAATTTGTGCTATCATGTGTTGCAGAGCGGTATGACATTAAGAAGAGTGGAATGTATTGGTCCCAGTCCCTCTGGTGTTCTTCCACTACTTTGGCCAAATGATTCTCTAGCGTCTGGTTGAATCTTTCGACCATTCCATCTGACTGAGGGTGATATGGTGTTGTACGAGTCTTATGTATCCCGAGTAGTTGGCAAACCTCTTGAAATAGTGAAGACTCGAAGTTTCTACCCTGGTCAGAGTGTAACTCCAAGGGAACGCCAAATCGACAGAACACCTCGTGAACTAGCTTTTTGGCGATGGTATGAGCTTCTTGGTTGGGTACTGCAAAAGCTTCTGGCCATTTGCTGAAATAGTCCTGCATGACGATGATATACCTATTTCCTTCTTCAGTGATAGGGAATGGCCCAGCTATGTCGACAGCAACTCTTTCCCATGGTGCACCAACATTGTACACTTTCAGCCGACCTCTGGCTCTTGTTTGCGGTCCCTTTACTGAGGAGCAGGCTACGCATTTCCTACACCAGTCCTCTACGTCTTCGCGGCAATGCACCCAATAGAATCTTTTTCTCACCTTCTCCAGAGTTTTCTTTACTCCTAGATGTCCTCCGGATACTCCGTCGTGCACCTGTCTTAGCACTGATGCGACTTTATCGCAGGGGACAACTATCTGTAAGGTGACCTCCTGTCCACTGGGTGATTCCCATTTCCTCTTCATAACTCCATTATCAATTATCAGGCTGTCCCATTGCGCCCAGTAACTTTTTGCTGTTGGGCTAAGCGCTGATATTTCACTCCAAGCGGGCCTCTGGCCACGCTGCTTCCATTCGATTACTGTTTTCAAGTCACTATCTTCCTTTTGTGCCTCTTCCAATGATCGATTATCCCAATCTTCATCCAAAGCGTTCACCTGGATAATCCTTACGTTCTCTTTCTTTTCCTGTTTGGCACAATGTCGGCAAGATTCTTCGCAAGGCCGTCTAGATAAAGCATCAGCATTATTGTGTGACTTGCCTTTTCGATGTTCAGTGACAAAGTCAAATTCTTGCAGCTGCTCTATCCACCTTGCTACTTGTCCTTCTGGGTCTTTGAACTGAAGCAACCACTGTAAGGCAGCGTGATCGGTGCGAAGTGTAAACTGTCTCCCAATCAAATATTTCTTGAAGTGTTGTAAGGTCTTAACAACGGCTAGAAGTTCTCGGCGGGTAACACAGTAATTTCTTTCTGGCTTGGAAAGACATTTGCTGAAATATGCAATAACGACCTGCCGATCTCCTTGTGTTTGAGAGAGAACTCCTCCAATGCCAACATTGCTGGCATCCGTGTCCACCAGAAATCGGCCTTCCCGACTAGGGTAACCTAATACAGGAGTCCCACACAAGTGAGTTTTGAGTAGCGCAAATGCCTGTTCGCAGTCAGGATTCCATTCAAATTGACACTTTTCCTCTGTTAAACGATGTAACGGTTTCGCTAACTCTGAGAAGTTCTTCACAAACCGACGGTAATATGCACACAGACCCAAGAAAGAGCGTACCTCAGTTTTGTTACGAGGGGTAGGCCACTTCGACACGGCTTTTATTTTTTCAGGATCTGTTCGAATTCCTTGCGCCGAAATAATGTGTCCTAAGTATCCAACCTCTTTCTGGAATAGTGTACACTTACTAGGACTGAGTTTTAAATTCGCTTCACGCAGTTTTTGGAACACTTTCTCCAAATTGCGTAGGTGCTCTTCGAAGCTTCGTCCCATAATGATGATGTCATCCAAATAGACCAGGCATGCATCACCAAGCAACCCCACCAAAATGCGCTCCATTAGGCGCTCGAATGTAGCTGGAGCATTGCACAGTCCAAAAGGCATGACATTGAATTGCCAGAGACCGTTCCCAGGACCAGTGGAGAAAGCGGTCTTTTCTTTATCCTGCTGACAGATTTCCACCTGCCAGTATCCACTTTTGAGGTCAACTGTGGAGAACCATTTCATGCCACTTAGCAAATCCAAAGTGTCATCTATACGTGGCAGAGGATAACTGTCCTTTTTCGTGGCATCATTCAACATCCTGTAGTCAACGCAAAACCTTGTACTGCCATCCTTTTTCTTGACTAGTACAACTGGAGATGACCAAGGGCTGGTGGATGCTTCTATAATCCGGTTTCTCTCCATATCTCTTAACATTTCCGTGACTTCCTGTTCTCTTGCAAAGGGAATACGACGTGGCCTCTGTCTTATCGGCTGTGTATCACCCGTATCTATATGGTGTTTAACTAGCCCGGTCCTTCCCACGTCACCGTCGGTCTTCGCGAAGATGTCATGGAAGTTATGTAACAGTTGCTTAACTTTGTGACTTTCGAACTTGTTTAAATTACCCTTACAACTTTCGAGTAGTGTCGATACATGTTCCTGCCACTTCTTATCAACTTCCTTTTCGTGCACCTCTGTTTTTCTCAAAGATGCTACATTATCGCACACACCCACCATGTGGTTCTTTTCGAGAATTATTTCTTTGTTACTAACGTTGATAATGCGTATTTTTGGTTTATCGGAAATCATCATCAGTGTCCTTGCCGTTATCCAGTCTGGGTGATCTCCAGAATCCTCTATTATAATGCAACGTTTGCGGCATCCTTTTGGTGAAAATCTAATATCTACTAAAGTTTCTGATCTTGGTGGTAATACAGTTTTTCTTAAACAGTACACTGACCCTTGTTTTGCACCTTGAAGAAATACTTCTTGTTCTGGAAAACTCAATACTCCTTTTGCTACATTAAGGACGCATTGTTGTTTCTTCAAAAAGTCCAGTCCTATAATGCAATCATCTGTAATATTCGCTACTAAAACAGGATGCGTAAATGTCTTATCACCCATTTTCAAGGTCACATTTGTTTCCCCAAGGACGAGCACTGGTTGGCCGGTGGCAGTTTGTAACCGGCATTGTGAAGATCCTCTTTTCCATACTATGGTGCGAGGAAATAGCTCTGGTCGTGCAATAGTTCTTGATGCACCAGTATCCAATGTGAAACTGCATGACTTACCATTCAGTTCTCCTTCTATAATAAGACTGTTTCCGTCACCCACTTGTGATACTGTTATAATGGGGGCTTCACGTCGACCAGCCAGTACTCGCCCCACAGCTCTGGCTGTTCCTAGTTTAAATCCTCTGCTTCCACCTGTGTCCCAGAAGTACTTCTTCCCTTAGACTTCCTGGGACAATTGATCCGAATATGCCCCTTTTCGCCGCACTCATAGCAGGTTGGTCCTTGTCGGCTTTTTATTGGTGCGGTTACCTCACGGATACGATGATATTGTCGGCCGTCTTGACGTACTGCTTCCACCTCCAGGGCGTGTGTCAAGGCTGCCTTTAGAGTCTGATGGTGACCCAGGCGTACTGCAGCCCTGACTTCTGCGTCTCGTATTCCATCAGTAAAGGCTTGCACAGTAGTAGCGTCAATTAATGCTGGTGTTGATGCATACGCCCTTCGAACAATGCGTTCTATTTCCGTAGCCCATTGTTGCAAACCTTCACTGCTCTTCTGTGTCCGGTCGCGGAGTTGAGCCCTGAAGACATGTTCGAGGTGTTTCTCCCCGTATCTAGACTCTAACGCTTCCAACAAACAGGCTAGGGTATTGCAATCGCCGGAAATATTTTCGAGGATTTGTACCGCATCACCACGCAGAGCAAGCGTAAGAGCGGTTACCGCTTGATCGTCGTCCCAATTGTTGCCTTTGGCGACCTTCTCAAACTGTAGACGGAAGGCCACCCATGACGTTGTTCCGTCAAAATGAGGTACCTTGAAAGTCGGCAAAGCACTGGGTACCGGTACCACACCTTTAATAACTCCTTTTTGTACCTTCTCATGCAAACATTCTACTTCCTTCCCAAACTCCATGATGGTACTGTTTAATTTCTCCATACGAGCTTCTTGTTGGTCCATGCGGGCATCTTGTTGTGCTGTTTTTATTTTAAGCTCTTTGACCTCTTCTTTGGTTGTTTCCCACTTTTCATTAAGTTCTAATACTAATTGCTGGGATTCCTTTATTTGTGACTGGGTTGCTGCCTGGGATTGTTTTATTTGAGCCTGGATTTCTGCCTGGGATTTTGCCTGGGATTCTGCCATACCTTTTATTTGCATCTTTAAGTGAGCCAGCAGCGCCGATAAATCGCATCCACTGCTTCCGGGAATAGTGGTGGTAGTAGGCGCACTTGTAGGTGTTACGACGGCCGCTTCTGTTTCGGGTGCAGGGACACCAAGCCCTTCTTCCTCTTGACGCGCCAAATCCATCGCTGCTTGTCGTCGCGTGCGAACTCTTTCGTCTTCCCTTGGCGTGACCGGCATTCCGCTTCTGACACCAATTGTTACGGGCTAGGGGTACTAAAACGCCGGTTAAGGGTTGCGATGTTTATTGGCAACGAAGATACAGTCGATTGTAGGCAATGACAAGTAGAATATTGCTGATGTTGCACCGAAGTCTTCCCTTACGTCCACGAAGTTCGTGTCGTAAACACACAATAACACTACAAATGTTACTTCAAGTAGTACTCACAGTTCTCGTTACAGTTGTCGCAGTAGGTATTCTCAAAGATCGCTTCTTAAGTGTCGCTGTTTTCGTATCGGTAGTCAAGTGTAGACTGACTCGGCGCCGGCGTCACGGCGCTATATATAGGCCAGCTGATCGAACATTCCAGAATCGTCTAGACGTAATAATAATAGCGCATAACTTCGAGTACATTCAGTAGGTACCTACGGTAATTCCCGGAAACAGGTTTCTAGAAATTTCGATGTCGTCACTTAGTTGGATGAAATTGATAAAACCTGTACCATTCGATAGGCCACCTTAAGTCTAGGAATGCGTTTTTATATTACACCTATACGATGTCTAGATCTAGAGTTATAGATCTTAAAAGTTACACACTGCATGTCAAGCGATATTGAACCTTATGCCCTCGACATAAGGTGCATTCGTAACACTATGTTGACGTGACACAGACAATTTTCAATTTGCCGCCAAATCGTATAACTAATGACAAATGAATGAAATATATACTCAGTAATATTGCCAAAGAGTTCTATTTTCAAATTTTAGAATTATTTTTTTATTGTATTGTTTATAAGTGGCCAGTTCTAAGAACTTTCAGTTTGACCCTCGTAGTACAACTGATCCCACGAATTTTTGGCCAATTTCGATATTACCAACTTTGAGCGAAATTTTTGAAAAATTAATTTTGAAACAGTTGTTGAGGCACTTTAATTTACATAATTTATTGCACGTGAAACAATTTGGTTTTACAAAGGGTCGTTCAACTACAGATGCGGGCGTGGCGTTGCTAAAGAACATATTTGGGGCCTGGGAGGAATCACAAGATGCTCTTGGTATTTTTTGTGATTTGACCAAGGCCTTTGATTGCGTACATAATACTCTCATTACGAAATTGTACCATTATGGTCTGAGGGACAGAGCTCTCGACCTTCTGACTTCTTATCTGAATAATAGAATTCAGAGGGTTGATGTTAATGGCAAGAGATCTGCAGGATCTGTGGTCACCATGGGCGTTCCGCGGAGCTCAATTCTAGGTCCTTTCTTGTTTTTAATTTATATTAATGAACTACTTTATCGCGTGAGGGATAATCACAACATAGTATTGTTTGCGGATGACATTTCTCTGATTTTTAAAGTCAAGCGTCAGCTAGCAAATTTTGACGAAGTCAACAATGCACTTTCTAAAGTTGTCCATTGGTTTAATGTAAATAACCTTCTTTCAAATGAAAAAAAAAAACTAAAGTCATTAAATTTTCTACACCAAATGTCAGGCAGCTAAGTACCAATGTTCAACTGAATGGAGTAGAGTTGATCGCCCTGTCAAGTCGACAGTTTTTTTTTTTTTAATCTTGGATTAACTATTGACAAGTTACAATGGGGTCCTCACATTGAGAAACTGTCTGGTAGACTCAGTTATGCCGCCTTTGCTGTTTAGAAAATTAGACAGATAACTTATGTGGATACAGCCAGAATTGTTTATTTTAGTTATTTTCATAGTCTTATGACTTATGGAATTGGAATCCTCTCTGGAGAACTTGTGCGGACATCAATACCATCTTTGTTTTACAGAAAAGGGCTGTCTGTTCGAGCCATTTACAACCTTGGTCCTAGAGATTCTCTTAGAGAAAAACTCAAAGAGGTGAACATTCTGACTGTATCTTCACAATATACCTATATTTGAAAATCTGTATAAAAAAAATGTATTTACATAAAAATATATCGAATTTTAAGAAAATACGCGATATTCATAATATAAATACCAGGAACAAACACAATCTTGCTGTACATCACACTCGTCTCCACAGAGTAGGCAACTCGTTCATGGGTCAATGTATATACTTTTACAACAAGCTTCCCATGGACATTCGAAACTTACCCGTTAAACGATTTAAAAACTATATAAAGGCCAAATTTGTCAAAAAGGGGTATTATAAAATCACTGATTATTTAGAAGACAATAAAGCTTGGGACTGAGCTGCTCGCTCTGCTAAGCATTGTTATTAAGCAATATGCTTTATTATGCTACAATTATGACATTTTAAACACTGTTTTTTTTTTTTTAATCATGTACATTATTGTAAACATTTTTATTTTTAATGTCTGGGCTTGAAAAAGACGATGATCCCTGAGTTTGTTTCGGCTATTTCTTCTCAGAGGTAGTCAGTTAGGAAATGCCGGCTCCATCTAGTTAAAAAAAAATATGACGTGTAAAAGTGATCAGTGATCCTACTTGCTTAATATACCATTTCATTTCAGTACCTATTGTACAAGAAATTGTCGAATAACATTAAAAATGCAAAATCTATGGAAATTTTTGAAAAGCATTTAAAATTGTATATAATTCGTCAAGCGAGCGCGCCTTAGTACATGCCACTTCTAGTGGTACTCTACTGTTGTATTGTACTGTGTAGTGACTTCAATCATCGTTTATGAATAAACCCCTCAAACACTATGGTGTTGATTCATAAATGATGATTAAAGTTAAGTGACGTCAAAAATGTATAGTTAAACAGTCACTAATCACTAGTCTAGTTAACTTTAAACAACGTTTATGAATAGAGGGGTTTATATAAAGGGTGTCTTTGACATCGACGCACAAACGACTATCCTATCAGCTGATTTAATAGAGTTCACATCAGGGGTCAACGTCATACCCACAAACACGCCCGGCGGCAAGCTTGCAACGTTCAAAGGCCGAGCCGACATATTTTTTTAAACACTTTGTTATTTCTGTAACCGCTCATTAACGATATAAATGACTATCATAATTTTATTAGTGGCATGCGGTGTAGCCTTCTCGCGAAGTTTGCGTTACGATGTCAGATACACCCTGTATAACATAAACAAATTTCTTTGGTCGATTTTCAACTTTACCACTAAAATATTAAGGCTCAAGGTTAATTGGTAAAAATACTTTACCTACAATCGTCCGCAGAACAAAACGATTGATAGTTCTTTTTTTTCTAACAGGTATAAAACCTTACAAATGCTCATACTGTTCATACCGCAGCGTCTCAAAGAAGAACACGAAGAAACACGAACTGATCCACAGACCTGATAACCCACACAAGTGCGATGAATGTGGTTTCATAGCCAGACATGCGAAGGCTCTGAAACACCACGAACTAAGTCATGGCAAGGAGGTGGTAAAGGAGTGTGCGGTGTGTAAAGAAACGTTCAGTAGTGTGAAGAGTTACACTACTCATCGGAAAAGTCGAAAGAGGTATGTATGTTTTTTTCTGGGTGGATAGTAAGGCTCGACCGAGATGGGTTTTACGTTCTCGGCCGAGATTGAGTATAAAATAATATCTCGGCCCAGACCGGGGACTGAGAACGAGAATAAAATAATATCTCGGCCGAGAACCAAGAACCTAGACCGAATATAAAGTAATATCTCGGCCCAGACCGGGAATCGAGACCGAGGATAAAATAATATCGCGGCCCAGACCGGGAATCGAGTCCGAGAATAAAATAATATCTCGACCGAAACCAAGAATAAAATAATATCTCGAACGAGATAACTGTTTTAATAATCAAAGTTAAATCTTCTATTATACAGGATGTATTTGACATCATAACGCAAACTTCGCGAATAGGCTAGACCGCATGCCACTAATAAAATTATGATAGTCATTTAAATCGTTAATGAACGGTTACAGAAATAACAGTGTTTAAAAAAGTGTCGGTTCGGCCTTTGAACGTTGCAAGCGTGCCGCCGTGCAGGTTTGTGGGTATGACGTTGATCCCTGATGTGAACTCTATTAAATCACCCGATAAGATAGTTTTTCGAGTTTTGTTTTCATTGCGATTTTTTGTGTAATTAGACAATTAATTATTTTTTACTTTAAAATCTTATTGGGTTATAAAAGTATAGCAATTGTGAACGGTCTAAAGTGAAAAAAAACTATATATATATTTTTTTAAATCATGAAAAATCCGACGAAAAATTCCGCCACTGGGGGGTTCAGAATCATGTACTAGATCCATGGTACTCGTTTGTGCGTCGATGTCAGATACACCCTTTATAAAATTCTCTTGCCACAGTGTTTGTCCAAAACGGCTGAACCGATTTTAATGAAATTTCGTATATAAGTACATTTGTTAGGCAAGAATAGGTTTTTTCCTATTTTTGTTTACTATTGCTACTAATACGCGGGTGACACACATTAAAGACAACAGTCTTGAACCAATGTGTATCACATCTGTGGCTTAAATTCGATTTCGTTAGTTTTTTTTTTATTTGAAATTCTTAAGTTATTTTTTTTATACTTATTTGATTTTATTAAGTTTCAAGCGCAAATTACGGAGTTATAAATCTGTTAAATACTAAGTTACACATAGGTAGTTCTTTTTTTTTGTTTTCGACGTTATTTTTTGTTTATTAAGTCCAAAGATTGAGAGCTTTTATTGGATAAATAATAATCTATTCTTAACAATAAAGATTTACCTATGAGACTGATTACTAAGACTTTCAAATTTACGGTATTTTTTTTAAGTTGAATAATCGGAAATGTGATTTCCATTTACTTCCATTTCGATTGTTAGTTTTAATTTAACTTCTCACGCCGAGAAGTATTATATTCTCATTCCTCGCTACAGCTTGGAAGCGCGCTTACTCGCAATATCTACTTACCTACATGTGAGTGAAAGCGAGTGCGAAATACTTCCAAACTGCATTGAAAATACTATAGACTATTGTTTCTAAATGTAGCCCTTCGAAAATTGATCGAATTAAAACCAAAGTCTGATTATTCAAATTTTAAAAATAAGTACTAAACTATAAAACATTTTTTTACTATTATTCTACCCGATAATTGATTTTATTATAATGCTCGGTCTCACTCGAGGACTCGTTTACCCCAACGGTTGTCGGCCCTGCGGCATACATGACCAGCCCATTGCCACTTCAGCTTGCTAATCCTCTCAGCTATGTCGGTGACTCTGTCGGTTCAACTCATTTCTGATGCGGTCCTTCAGAGAGTGACCCCCAACATAGGGCGCTCTATAGCTCGCTGAGCGGTTTTAATCTTATGGACTAGTCTGACCGTTAGTGTCTACGTCTCGGCTCCATAAGTCATGACGGGTAGGACGCACTGGTTGAAGATGGAGCGACGACATCAAAAAAGTGGCTGGTAGTGAACTGGCGAGCTGGCGGAGAACTGCTTAGGATCGAGCTTTATTGGCGTGCCATGGAGGAGGCCTATGTCCAGCAGTGGACGAGTAGAGTCTGATAAATAGACCCTGGGCATTATTCATAATGCCCGGGCAATGTGATAAATTTATTAGTTGTAATCACATTGCACGCTCTTATTGGTTTTTAATCATAATGCCCGGGCATTATGAATAATGTCCGATTAATCACTTAGCCCATAACATGTACAATGTTATAGATTGCGTCACTGCTATAACTTTTTTATTAACTTAATAATAATTTCAGTTTTCACTTCTGTCGGCCAGTTATACCATTAACCGCCAATTTCATTCCAGGTGTCCTGAATGTAAAAAAATGTTCTGCGCCCGTTTGTACTCCCAGCATCGTTTTGAAGTGCACGGAGTGAAGAGGAAAGAAAGAAGCAAACCCACAAAAAAGAATGTATTCACTTGTGCTATTTGCAAATGGGAAGGAAACAGTAAGCCCAGGATACTTTTGCATTTAATACACCATCCTGAACAAGAAGTTGATGATAGCGTTGTTGATACTCTGATTTTAAGGGAATTGGGTATAATGGCGCCAAGAGTAGTTTAGATTAATTAAATTGATATAGGAGGATACAGAGATCCCTTTTTTGACGAGACAACGTCTTATAATTCGATGGAGCCGGCTGTACGCACGAAAAAACATGTCTCGTGCGGCGTTACCCCGTTCCATTTAAGGCTTTGAAGTGCAAGCGAGAGCGCGGAACGAGCGACAAAGAGGCGCAATCGGCCTCCGCGTTGGCAGCGTTCGACATCTGTCTCTCTCCTACTTGAGTGACCGATGCGTCCCCGTGGATAGCTGCTATACAATAATACATGTTTTCGTCAAGTATAAAGTGCACTGAAAAGTGAATGTGGTGTCAATTGTTTATAGCAACGATAATTGCGGCGATAAAGGTTTGAAAAATGCAATCATTCCATCAGTATTTTCATATGAGGTTGTCACGTTCAATTATCGTCAATGAACCGAATTTACAGACAACCGATTTTTTTAGAGTGAAAACTTCTTTATTTACGTTGACGCTTGAGCAATTTCAATATTTTTTTTTTTAGATATTAAATTTTTTATTTTGTCACCTAAGTTAGTGGTAAGAAAAAACAATAGTATTTTTTTTAATATTGTATAAATAAATAATACGGACAAATCACACAGATTGAGCTAGCCCCAAAGTAAGTTCGGGACTTGTGTTATGGAATACTAACTCAACGATACTATATTTTATAATGGATACATATATAGATAAACATCCAAAACTCAGGCCAATCAGGAAAAGATCGTTTCCCATCGTGACCTGAACGGGGATCGAACCCGGGGCTTCCACGTCGCAGGCTGGCGTGTTGACCGCTGCGCCACTGAGGACGACAGAAGTGCACGGAGACCTCGACGACCTCTTTACTTATTAACTATAAAGATCCTTAATTATACCTGCTATCTGCTCATCACCATCAGCCTCTATTCGTCCACTGCTGGACATAGGCATCTTCCATGGCACGCCAACAAGCCCGATCCTGAGCAGTTCTCAGCATGGTGCGAATAGTACATACAAAAAACCGGTAAAAAAATAAACTTAAAATATTATTTCTATGCATTGAGTTATAATGTACTTACAACTCAATGTTTCTATGATATCTAAGTAAAAAATAAAATTTTCCTCACGGAAAAGTCACTAAGTAGGTTCTACAAAACGATCACAAAACTATCTTAACTTCTCCAGAAAGTGTCCTACTGTTATTTAGGATTTATGTTATTTTGCTATTGTTTTTCTTACATTTATCTTAGATTTTAAGAGACAAAATAAAAAATAAAACATCTCAAAAGAAAATATCTCAATAGTGGGTCTTCGAAGATAATAAAATTTCAGAGGACACACTAGTGGGCCTTTGCAGGGACCCACCGGCTGGTCTGTTTGGTGGGTCCTTGAAGCCCGAGGGCGCTCGGTCACCCCACTGCTCAATTTCTAAATGAATTTGGGAAAAAATGTAACATCATCATCATCTTAGCGTTAATCCCAGCGCATCCGTAGCTTTTCAGCTTTGGAGTCTGGGATCCGCTTTACCAGTCTAACTGCTGATTTTGGCTAAACTTCGATATTTTCCGTGAACCGACTGCCGTCTGACCTCCACAACCCGAAGGCGATATCTAAGCATTGCACTTAGACCAATTGTTAGACTTTTGAGGGCTCCAACAACCCGTAACGACTGCCACTAGATGTTCGTATGGCAACCGGCAGCAACGGCTTAACGTGCTTTCCGAGGCACGACCAGACCAGTGCAAATATTAACATTCATGCATACAAATATTTACAGTGTGTGGGAATAGAACCCGCGCCTCCTTGGGCAACGGCCGCGTTCGCTACCGCTACGCCACGGAGGCTGTCAAAATGTAACAAATGTGGGAAAAAATGTAACATGGTGTAAAATGATTGGAATCGATTCAGTTGCTTATTCTGAACAAACTGTATTCAAGTTTCGTATAAAGAAAAATAATGTTGTATAATGTATGTAAAAAAATATGACAGTCAATCATTATTTTAATCTTCAAAGATTGTGTAAATATTAAATGCTGTACCTCAGAATGTATACAATACCGTGTTAAAAAAGAGATGAAATAAAAAAAAATATCAGACAAAATCTGGAGTTTTTTTATAATTCGAAATGAACTTTTCCCATCGCAGTTTTTGTACGGACGACAGCAGGTCAAGTTACCCGTAACTGTCAGATAATCCCAATCAACATCGAGCCTTAATGTTTTAGAGGTAAAGAAATCTGACAGATTGTAGTAGCTTGATCTTTTGGCGCGAAATTAATGCCGCCTTGTTGCAATACACGAAATAATTCAAACGTTTACCATCCTACGCCAGTCGACCGCACTTTGTAGCCATAGGACATACACTAATGGACATGCCATACGCGTATAATCTGCATAATTTTTAACGAAGTTTCGTCTAACTTTATCTCTCTCAAAATCATCTATGAGGAAAGAGGTAGTGCTAGACCGAAAGAATAGGCCATCTCTCTCTTTTCAAACCCAAAAGTTACTGCAGATTATACGCGTACGGCATGTCCATTAGTATCTTATGTCTATGAGTTTACCGTCAGTCACCAGATCAGATCATACTTCATAGTACTTGCAGTCGCGCCACAGCTGACACCAGAGGTCAAAGCACCACGCTCGCCCGCCCGAGCGGAGCTTTGACCATATTTTTGTTGCGACAACCAAGTAGAATAGCAAGCTGATAACTTTGTGGTTCTTCATGATATCTTTTTGAAATTTTGTACATAGATTCTTTACTTAAAAATACTGGACACGTGTTTCGGGTTTGGCATAAACAAAAAATAATGTAGCATACTAAAAAAAATCGTACAGTTAATTTTACGTTATTTTTTTTTTTCGTTTATTTCCAGCTTACGTATTAGAGATCAGTCACTATAGAGCACAAGGGGCCTATTACCTGCAAACCCGTCATTGTTTCGTTGTGAAAAAGTGATAGCGATATAGGTACATGTTGTATGCTCCATCTTTTTCTGACACTAGAACAGTAATTATTGTTTCAATACATCATAGTAACCCCTATCGACATACACTAATGGACATGCCTTCTTCTTCAGCCCATAGATGTCCACTGCTGGACAAAGGTCTCCCCCAAGACTTTCCACGCTGACCAGTCCTGTGCTGCCCGCGTCCATCGGCTTCCCACGACCTTCACCAGGTCATCGGTCCACCTTGTTGCGTACCTTCCTACGCTGCATCTTCCAGTACGTGGCCGCCACTCCAGAACCTTACTGCCCCATCGGCCATCGATTCTACGAGCAATGCGCCCTGCCCACTGCCACTTAAGTTTAGCGACTCGCAGAGCTATGTCGGTGACTTTGGTTCTTCTGCGGATCTCCTCATTTCTGATTCGATCATGCAGAGAAACTCCAAGCATAGCTCTTTCCATTGCCCTTTGTGTGACTCTGAGCCTTCGTATGAAGCCCATTGTGAGCGACCACGTTTCAGTTCCGTAAGTCATCACTGGCAACACACACTGGTCAAAGACTTTAGTTTTGAGACACTGTGGTATCTTGGACGACGAGAAGATGTAGCGTAGCTTCCCGAACGCTCCCCAGCCGAGCTGGATTCGACGAGACACCTCTTTCTCGAAATTGGACCTACCTAGTTGGACTGTTTGTCCCAGGTATATATACTCGTCAACAACTTCGAGTGCAGAGCAACCAACTAGAATTGGATTGGGTACGACATGAGAGTTCGACATGATCTTCGTCTTATCCATGTTCATCTTTAGACTCACTTGTTGGGAAGCTCTGCTGAGGTCATTGAGCATTTTGCCCAAGTCTTCCAGGGTCTCAGTCATGACCACGATATCATCTGCAAAACGGAGATTAGTGATGTACTCGCCATTGATGTTGATGCCAAGTCCTTTCCAGTCCAGGAGCTTGAAGATATCTTCCAACGCAACAGTGAACAATTTGGGATACCGGAGATAAAGATAGACCGGTATTTATTATCCTCTCTTTCTTTCGGGGAGTGCCACAATTGTCATCTCTAAGGCATGTCCAGTAGTATATTATGTCGGTTGTAACCCCCAGTTTTTGTCGGTGCATTCTAGCATCTACCCATATCCGGGTATTCGTTGATGTGGCTCCATGATATGTGAGTATCTGTAGTCACCGGCAAGCCAACCATAATGTCCCATAGAAGACGCGGCTTCTGAGAAACGAGCGAATTGCAAGTATCTGAGAAAGAAGAATGTACAGGTTAGTGGAGCCGACTGACCTAATTTTAAGGTCAGTGCATCCTTTTCTTTCCATTTAATTAAGAAAAGGACAAAAGATAAAATGTTAGTTTAGACCTGTCAAATTAGTCGGCTCCTGACGTAAATGGTTGTATTTTGGTCGCAATGTTTATAATCGAGTCTAAACTGTCTATGGAATATCTTAATTTGACAGGATTAAATTAAAATGTGATCTTCTGTCCTTTTCTTAATGAAATAGAAATAAAAAATACACCGAACTTAAAATATTTTAATTTGTGGACATGAGAATCGGGTTCATCAAACTTATATCCTCTTATTCCTAAACACAATCTAATTTAGTACTGGGACTATCACTATGTTTAAACCAGTGATTTCCAAAGTGGTCCAGGTGGACCCCCAGGGGTCCACGGGAGACTTGCTGGGGTCTACGTAGGCGTGAACAAAAAATGGGGGTCCATAAGATGTTAATGGGGGTCCACGAAAATTTATCTGCTTTTGATAGTAAAGAGCAAAAATGTAAGCATAGTTTTATAAGGGCCTACCTACATTGTTTTAAGTACCTATCTAAGCAGATAATATTTTAATAAGGCAAGCGACTGTTACTTGTCCAAACTTGCGTATTCGATATTACGTACAATTTCGTGTACAGACTTGCAAAGCGCTATCCACCCGACAATGCTTAATGCTTGTTCAGACATGAACTTGATCACCACTATAAATACTTGATGCCAAAGGCAAACGCATTCATTCGTTTCCGGAATTTCGAAAAAAGGCGGAATTTGGAAAAAAAGTTGTGAGAAAATTTATATCTGTGTTTGCTAGTGCCGGAGAAAAGTAAGTAACCTACCTTTTTTTTGTTATAGTACTTAAGTATTTTGTTTACGTGTACTAGTCGGTTGATCACAATGGCCTGTATAGATAGGTAACTTTGTAACTTACAAATATTTTAATTGTCCTCGTTCGATTTGAAGACAAACACAGCACGTTTTATTCAATTGTTTTTTCACGAGAGAAGCACTGCCTCTCTAAAAAGGCCGAATAAGCAATATTGCAGAGCAATTAAATTTGTAATTTTTCTTGCAAATAACTACTAATTTTATAAAACAGTAATTTCATAATCATTTTAAATTGATTTTGATGTAACTATTTTATCAAAACTATTCCTTTTCGGAAAGAGCGAGCGGTGCGCGGGCGACCGGAAAAGGGCGGGGCTTGAACTTCGATGCCAGTTTGTCACGTTTTAACAATGAAGCCGCAGACAAAAAATACGCAAATACACGGAGCACGTGAACTCATTGATTTAATAAAATTTTAGTTATCGTTTTTATGGACAATTTTGGGATTTCGACTTTTATTTTTTCCTACACAAATATGATCAGTATTCGATACTGAGTACACCAATTTTTATTTATACTATTAAAAATTAGTGGTAAATTATGTACTTTAAAATTGATACCGTTTTGTGAAAACGTCTGTATTTGTCTCAGCGGTTTATTACTTGGTCCCTTTACAAGCCGTAATTCTATTTCCGCGTGCTGACAAAGGCTGCGGTGTGATACCTATATTCAGAAAAAAACTTGGTTACTAAAATATTTTTTTTTACAGGTAAGGTAACTGACACGAAACATGGCTACAGCAAAGAAAAAATGTCGACAATATAGTGTCGATTATTTGAAATATGGTTTTGTTCCATCAGAGGCAGACAAACCATTGCCCATGTACCTATTATGCAACAAAGTTTTGAGCAATGACTATGAAACCATCAAAGCTCGAAGATCATCTAAAAAGGTGTCATACTGATAAAATAGGTAAAGATTTAAAATATTTTCAAACATTGAAAGAAAAATATGGAAGGAGACCCACCGTGCACAGTATGTTCGCTTCAACATCTCAAAGTAACGATGATGGCTTGCGGGCATCTTACAACATCTCATTACTTATAGCAAAATCTGGAAAACCGCACACTATCGGAGAAGAATTAATTTTACCCGCTGTTGAAGAGGTTTTAAAAACTGTTTTGCACAAATCTCCATTTGACGTACTAAATAGAATCCCATTAAGTAACAATACTGTACAAAGACGCATTGATGAAATGAGCTCTGATATCAAAAGCTTTTTGTGCAATCATCTGCAAAAAACTCATTTTTTCTATACAACTGGACGAGTCAACGTTACCCAGTAATGAAGCATTACTATTGGCATATGTCCGATTTATTGTTGAGGAAGAAATTCACGAAGAATTGCAATTTGCCAGAACTTTGGAGACTGACACTAAAGGCGAATCAATATTTCGACACCTGCAAGGAATAACATTGTATCTCAATTTTGGCAGTTTTGAGTTATAGTCATATTCTTGCTATCCAAAAAATTACATTTTTTTTTTGCACTCACTCCTGTGTCTAAAGTCCTTTGCGTATAGATTTTAAAAACTGTGAAATCATTGTAATTCGCGAGTCAAATTCGGTTCATAAAATGGTAAATTTAGTTACACACCATCATCGTCATTATTAAGGGCACCATTGTAAATATTACATTGTATATTAAGATACAATTTTGTTTTCGGAAGACAAACTTTCTCATAAATGCGCTTAAAATGTGGTAAGGACTTTAAAAGATAGTGACAAATGCCGAGCCGAGAATTCTGATTCTGTTGTAGCAGTATGTTATGATTTACAGAAAATTTTGAACACTCCACAGTCAGAAGTGTCTGTATTTTATTACAAAAGAAAACTGGCTTGTTATAACTTCACACTGTATGACATGGGTAAACATAAAGGGTATTGCTACTTGTGGGTCACCAAACGAAATAAGCAGTTTCCTATTTGACTTCATTAAAACAAAGCTTCCGGAAGGCTACAAGGAGTTGAATAAAACAGTATTTGCAATGTATGCATATGCTAGCACAGTATTTAATATTATAACCATAAATTATCACTTCGTGGAAGTGGGACATTCACAATCAGAGGGCGATGAAATGCATTCGCTTATTGAGCGGAGAAAAAAGAATAAAATTATCTACGTTCCTCAGTAGTGGGTTGCTTTGATTAGACGTGCGAAATCTACTGGTGAGCCTTATGTAGTCAAAAAAGTAAATCAAGACGTGATATTAGATTTTAAACAGCTTTTGTCGTGTCACAATAATTGGGAATACGATGTTAAAGATGTGAAAGTCTCGTGGAGCAAAGTTATGCACATCCGTTTTACCACTGATTTACTGAATATGATTAAATTTCAATATGATTCTCTAAGTGACAATGAAATGGCTATAAATATAGCTCAACATAGAGCAGTTTCACTTCGGTCCGTTACTCGTCGTGCCACCAAGGCACCTCAATACAGTGAGAAAGAGTTACCTAGCAACATTTTGAAGGTATACAATAGCTTTTTGCCTGTAACTACAGCAAAATACAAAAACTTGAGCTTGTGCAAAAGCAATGCTATTTCATCAATCTATCACGATTACTACATAAATTTACCACATGTTAATTCAACTCAGACAAATAATAATGGGTCTGGTTACAATTAAGGACTTTATTAATTAACAAAGACTTTGATTTATGATTCTATAAAGAGGAATAATCGTAATTATTGCTTAAAAGTTATGTTTGTTTTGTGTCTTTTAAGAAACATTTATTTTATTTTTGTATTGTGTTTGTATTTCAGGGCCTAATTGTATAAATACCCTGATCATCATCATCATCGTCAACCTTCTATCATCCCACTGCTGGGTACAGATCTCCTCTCATATAGAGAAGGATTGAGCGTAATCACCGTGCTTGCTCAATGCGGGTTAGTGATTTCAGACTTAAAAGACCCCTTAATACCCTGATACCTTCTAGTTATTTATAGGGAGGCAGAGGCTAATAAAAGTACTAAAAATATAATTTAATTAACCTTAGCAGTTGATTATTAGATTGCTTTTTTGTTTTTACATTTATTATAATAATTATATATCTGGGACCTAATTGAAACAGTTCAGAAAACAGTTATCTCTATTCAATATAGGGATAACTGTTTTCTTAAGAAAATATAAATAGTAAGAAATGATTGATTACATTGTTATTTTTAACTATTATTTTTAAAAATTACTATGGACGTTTTGTTTACTGAGTTTAACTAATTTGTTTGTTTGGAACATGCGAGAACAATTAATAATAAAGTCTTATTAAATTTATTGATCTGCTTTTTTATTTGAATGTTAACTCCAAAATGTTTAAAACACACATTTTATTAATTGTATCTCAGACATAAAATTTTGTCATTTTATGAAATATTCACTATCAGACATTTTGCGATTGTATGTCTGAGTTACAATATAATTTTATATAGCATGTGTTGTGGTATGCCATTGTATCTCACAAAAAATCAATTTATATACATATATATAACAATATATCCATATTAATGTGTAGCTAATCTCTCGTTGACTCATTTTTTTAAGTTTGGTTGGCAATAAGACTTAACCGAAATCACAGAGAATTTTTTAAATCTTTGACGCGCTCTCCTGTAAAGTTACCAAAAGTGAGTTACGGTGTTATTCCTTGCAGGTGTCGATTTAATGTCCTGAGTAATTTTCCCATCAATCGATCCCATTTACAAACATTATTTCAGTGGCAACAGACGGAGCTCCTGCAATGGTCGGACGATATCGTGGGTTTATAAGTCATCTCAAAAGAATTATACCAGGACTTACAGCTATTCATTGCGTAATCCACCGACAACATCTTGTGGCAAAACATTTAAGTGACAGGTTGAACCAATCTCTTCATTTTGTAATAAAAGCTGTCAACAAAATCAGAAGCAATGCATTGAATACGCGTTTATTTGCTCAATTGTGCGACGAAAATGATGAAGACTTCCAACGACTGCTCTTACATACTGAAGTACGCTGGTTGTCGAAAGGTGCATGCTTAACGAGATTTTACTCTGTTTTCGATTCCATATTAGAGTTCTTAGAAAGTAGAGATCCAGATTTAAAAGAAAACTTGATCAAATTCAAAGCAGACATTGCGTATTTGACAGATTTGTTTAAAAAATTTAATGATATTAACTTGCAGTTACAAGGGGACAGCCTGAATTTAATAAAAACAAAGGGGATAATTTCGGCTTTTCTTGGGAAATTGAAATTTATGAAGCAAAACATTAGTCGGCGCGAATTCTCTCAATTTCCAAACTTGTCGCAGGTAGAATGTATTGATGAGGATATCCATACCTACAGTCAACATTTAAGCGCCCTGCATGATGACTTCAAAACCAGGTTTGAAGATATACTGACGATGGATATAGGTACCACCATGGATCATAAATCCATTTGATGAAACGGAAGTGGCCAATGTTGTATTACAAGAGGAGCTGCTCGAGCTAAGCACTAATGAGGAGCTGAAGGTGAAATTTAGAAAAGGCTACCCAACATTTTGGCTGCAAGCAGAAATACCCGAAAAATATCCTGGACAGTGGGAAATCGCAAGGAAATTTTTAATAGCTTTTCCCTCGTCATACCTTGTCGAAAGGAGTTTTAGTGCCGTTACAAACCTCTTAACAAAAAAAAGGAGCAAATTAAACATCACAGAGCGGGGGGATTTGCGGTTATTGCTGACAAAAATAAAGCCAAACATTGATCGTTTGCTGACACTCCATCAGATACATCCTTCCCATTTATTAAAATTATGACCTGAACCTATATTACCTTAATATTTTTTTCTTGTAATTCTATTCTTTTAATAAATAATGTGATATAAAATGTACCATTTTTCGTTTTTATTTTACATATCGGAATATAGGGACAGAACTCAGAAGTGACACAATTTTTATTTTTTGGCGACTTTAAGAATGTGGTAGAAATGTAGCAGCAGGGGGTCCACCGAAACCAGTAAAATTTTGAAAGTGGTCCACGTGAAAAATAAGTTTGGGAACTACTGGTTTAAACCATGCCTAAATAATAAAAACGTTATTATAATTGAAGTTTATCACTAGTAGGTACGGACGACAGCAGCACCCTAATTGGGTAACACATTATTAGTATCAGTTGGAATTATTTCGAAGCATACTGCTAATCATTGATCTTGTAGCGCGTAGGTCGTGTCGCGTAATTAAAACTCAGATAAATCGAACTTTATGTATTGCACGAATGTAAAAGAGTACAATGTATTCGTCGTGTAAAATGACGCGATACAAGAGTGTGATCAAGGAATGGATATAATAATGATGTTGTATAATGATGTTGTACAATCAGAAATCGGTTTGCTTTGCTTTCACGGAAACGTTTGCGCCCGTATCAATTAGAAATGACAGACGCGAATTCCTATCAGTTATGAATAGGCGGTGAGAAGTTTTGTTCGCATCAGTTGCCGCCTCAACCGACGCAGGCGTTAGTTTTCCGACTGGGCACTGTTGTTGTTGAAGTTGTTGTTGAAGTTGCACGGGCGTGTACACTTACGCGCCTCCGTGCCGTACTTGCGATGGTAATAACAGATAAGTGATTTTTCTGAATACTTGCGGTTGCTATTATCGTTGCTTGTTGAACGCGATCTTGAACGCCGTCTGTCGGATGATCTGTGTGATCGTGGTCTGGATTCTTGCCTGTTCTTGAGTTCTGCCAGCTCCAGAGATAACTGCCTTATTTGATCGTGTGGGGCAGCCACATCGCTCGTGCGTGAAATTTGCGCGACCTGGTTAGGTTGCGCGATACTGTCCATTACACTGTCTGCTACTTGCGATAACTTTTCCAAGTCTGTAGTGTTGCTCACGGTGAGGACAGCGCGTACTGAGGGTGGAAGTAGCCGGGTCCACATGATGCGCAGTGTACCGTCTGGTATTTTCTGTCCGGCTAGTTCCCGCATTTTTCGCAACAGCTGTGAGGGTTTCTGATCTCCGAGTTCCATCTCATCCATCAGCTTCTGCAGCTTCCGGCTCTCGGATTCCTCGTAGACACTGATGAGTCGGGACTTCAGGGCTTCGTACTTGTTTTCAATGGGAGGGTTGGTTATAATATCACTTACTTGCTGAAGTGCGTCCAGGCCTAGTCGGGCGATAGCTGCTTGATAGCGCGCGTCATCACCTTGCCTCTGTGGCGCCATTACCGCTTCGAAGTGTGTAAACCATAGTCTGGGATACGCCGGCCAAAAGTCAGACAGCCGTGCTTGTAGTGTGAGCGTGTCGACTTGCCCTCCTACCTGTGTTGCGTTGCTTACCTGTGTTGCGTTGCTGGTCGCCATCCTGATTACTCTTCTGGTGTATCACGCAGCAATACCGTGAATATAGCCTCTTGAAATCCTAGTGGTGAGACCCGCTTGTGGGAAGCCACTAGAATGTGCTAATCACGAATATCGTCACGTTTGTCTTGATTCACGTCGCTTAGGTCACCTATGTAGCGCGTAGGTCGTGTCGCGTAATTAAAACTCAGATAAATCGAACTTTATGTATTGCACGAATGTAAAAGAGTACAATGTATTTGTCGTGTAAAATGACGCGATACAAGAGTGTGATCAAGGAATGGATATAATAATGATGTTGTATAATGATGTTGTACAATGATGTAGAATATGATAATCATGTCTCTTACAAGCTATGCACTCACTTAAATACTAACTATCTCTATACTAACTATCTCTAAATGATAGTGGGGTAACCAATAACGAATCAGCTTCCGTCCTGCGATGTCCACGCGGTGTTGCGTGCGTTCTTGATGCTGATTCGTTGATCGAGGCAGGCCACTGCGTATGACTGGTTAACGTAGAACGCGCGCCAATTCCGTCACGTGCTAGATGACTCGTTATGGTTCCCACGGACGTTGACCGTTGGCCCTGCAGATGTGTTCTGGGGTGAAATTTATGAGAACCCTCGCAGCGGGAGCCAGGATCGGAACCCTCGCTGCGGGCGTCAGGGTCGCCGGGACGCGCGCCATGACTTCCGCGTTGCTCGGTATGATCTGGTTGATTTATAGTCCTTTGTGTAGCTGTGATCTGGTGTGAGTGATTTATGGTCCTTTGTGTAGCGCCTGTGCTACACTGGTCGCCGGGACGCGCGCCATGACTTCCGCGTTGCTCGGTATGATCTGGTTGATTTATAGTCCTTTGTGTAGCTGTGATCTGGTGTGAGTGATTTATGGTCCTTTGTGTAGCGCCTGTGCTACAATCTATATGTTCGAAAATGTATCTGCTAAACAAGGTAAATAAAACTGTCAAAATGAAACCCATTGCAAGCTATCCGAAACTGTCAAACATTCCCCATCAACCTTGAATCTTGCTTTAGAGATAAAGTTGAAAATCAACTAAAGAAATCTGACAGATGGTAGTAGCTTGATGTGCTATCGTCTGTACATTCATCGGACCTCCGAGTTCCACCCCACTGTTGGGCAAGGGCCTCATGACTTCCAGCCCGGTCTAGGACCATAGGGGTCGTTCAAGTATTACGTAAGCACTATTGGGGGGCGGAGGGATCTTTGTTTCGTTTATTTTGGATGACATGGGGGTAGGGGAGTCTAGATGATGATTACGTTATCCGTATTTATTTACTTTTTTACACGAAGTGCAACCCTCACATTATCTATGCTTGAAAATGTTTTGTTCATAAGATTATAACCTTTTTATACACATTGACATTGGCACAAAGATACTCTAGAGCCATGCAAAAAAAATCCTTTACTCATGTTGAATACTGTATAAGTGAAATCTATTATCTATCTTAAATCTATTTTCTTATTTTTAAAATTATAAATATTATATAACATTATAATTATAAAAAAATAGTTACAATTGAAAAATGTTTATGTAAGCATAGGGGAAGGGGGTAAGAGTTTTGCTTACTTTTGCTGACATGGGCGATGGAGGGTAAATAATTGTAATAAATCTGCTTACGTAGTATTTGTACGGCCCCAAACAGATAACTGGTTGATTTCTGGCTACCGTGAATTTTCATTACGAGACTCAATCGTCAATATCGACCGCGTTTGACACTTCGATTGGCCCGCTTCAAGGTTTTAAGAACTCTTAACCAATGAGAGCGCCAAACGCGCTCGATATCGACGATCGAGTCTCCTAATGAACGCTCATGGTAGTCACACTGGTCGTCTCGCCATCTACGCGGTCTGCTGCGATACATTCTGGCTGCATCAAGGGTCCACCTAGTGGCGGTGGTAATGAGCAACAGTATATTATTTTTTTGTGTTGGATGAATTTTGTTCGATGTTTGATTGGTGTACAAATAAAGAATAAATCAAAAGGCATTTATTCAAATTAAGCTGAGAATCAGCACTTTTTGAACGTCAATATTACATAAGACAGTTCCCCAAAACGCCCACCCATCGACACTTCCTAGTGCTTTCGCTGGGAAGAAGATGTGGCGGAAGAAACTCCCCAGCAGCACAGCTGTCTGTTCATTTATTTATTTATTTATTTATTTAGGTTAACCAACAATTGTTTACACTGTACATTATTATGACTTAATGACTAAAGCAACACTTGCAAGTGCAACAATTAATTACAGGTTAACTCCACATGGACAAAAAAAAACGGTTTACATTACATACTTAATTAAAACTTAATTGATATTAAAATTGAAAAACATACATACAAAAAATAATTAAATAACGATTGGCGGGAAGTGGAACAATAAATAACAAATTTAAATTCTGATAAAATATTAATTATTTCGAATTTAAAAAAAAAAAATAACAAAAAAAACACTTATACAGAAATTTAAAAATAACACTTGACTTTATACAATACTACTTATAGTGATGAACACGATAAAATAAAGGCGACGGTAAAATAAAGGGCGTGACAGCTTAAATATTTATGTATTGTAAAAAAGTGAGCTAATTCCGGAGAAAGAACACAAACATTGTCCTGAGTTAATCAGAGCGATCAGCTATTCTTATCATTTAAATAATCATTTACGAAATAATATGCCTTTGAACAAAGCTTGGATTTGACTTGTGCTTTAAATGCATTGTAAGGCAAGTCTAGCAAAGCAGAGGGTATCTTGTTATAAAAAGTTATACCAAGCCCAACAAAAGAGTTATGAACCCTGTGAAGTCGGCGAAAAGTGGCTCGCTCGAATATACAGTATGTTAAGAAAACTCTCTCCGACCCATAAGGATAATAAAGGCTAGATAAACACATGACTAAATATAATATAATATTTTACGTAATCATCATAGTACCAATACAAATGAATTTTGAAATGATCTTTTTTTTCCCGCGAATTAATTCCAACTTCCCCAAAATTTGGTAATTTGTAAAAAAGTGACAACACCGGTATTATTATGAGCGAATAGCGATGCGACCACGTGTCGCGTGCCCTGCCGCCCGCCGCCCGCGGAAGGGTGGTTAACGCACATTTATTAAGTTACCTCGTTTTGCGAAATAATATTAATTTTTTTAGGGGGATTTTTTTTTTAAGTTTAGCCCGGTTTTGTATGCATTAGTAGAATCAGTTATCGATACCTAACAACACCTTCACGGGTCGGACAGGGTTTTCTTAATATACTGTATAAATAAATAGATAAATAAGTATGCCCCGCTCCACGCCGCTCCATTCTCTGACTGACCACTTTTTACTGCTCCTCTCCGTCCAGCTCTGCGTCAGTGGAAACGCGGCTTAAGCAGGCAATAGTAAAGTCGAACCATTACCTGTTCGCTCCACAGAACGACCAACCCAATGGTGATGTTCTAATGTTCTCCTCCTCCATTCCAGGTGGCGGCTCAAACTCTGAAAAAATTCTATGATATAAAATTCTCCTGTCATACTGTTGAGTTCTCCGTACGGCTTGAATGCTTTGATATACAGAGTGGTGCTGATAATACGACAATAAATGAAAACACGAACAATGCTGGTCCATAGGAATAATCCTAAACCATAGAAGAAAACCTAGGATCAAAAATAAAAAAATGAAAATTTCAAACAAACTAAATCGCATAAAATTGCAAACGGAATAGAATCAAAACATTGGTTCACTGACCTCCGATCGGCGACAGCGCGATCCTGTATCGACTTACTTTTTTCGCGCCATTATTATTAAAGTTTGGTACCGCAAGGATGCGGCGGTCATTAACCTGTAAGCGCTTCCTTATCAACATGTACATCATGTACATCATGTATAAAATGTGAAAAATGAAAAATAATTTCCTGTGACTAAACTAATGAACATATTTATGTGATTTTTTATGGGTAGACTGAGAATGTGTAGAGGTACACGATGTTTAATTTATTGTCGTATTGTCAGTACCACTCTGTATATGTTGTGTAGGTACAGAGTGACCCTCACCTTTCCAATTCTTGCAATAATAAATATCGGCTGAACAATGATTCACGAAAGTTAACATCTTGAAATACTTCCCGTAACCTCTGTTGATATTGACGCATTCTGGAGAGTATACGTTCGAACAGGAGAGGGGACATACGTGGAAATCGAACGACGTGTCAACATCATACAATGGGCTGATTTTTTTCTGAGAGCGGAGAGCCCCGGATTCAGTAACTAGAAGAAAAAAACAATTAGGTACATGCGCGCTTGGCCGCGGTAGAATCTGGACTCCCGCAGCCCCTCATGCACGTGAAAGTCATGAGTCGTGAGAGTCTGATAGACCTCGTCGCCTGTCCCAGGGCGGCGGACATCCATGGGGATTTTCCACCGGAACAAAAAAAAAAAAAGGTGCATGCGCGCTGTGTAAGAGTTTAAGAAAAAGCTCTCGGTGGTAGGCCATAACATCGGCTGTCGGCAGAAGTTATCACCTACCAGTCAAAGTCTTGCCGCCAAGCGATTTGTCGTGTTCCGACATGATGTCTAGTGTAGCCGTACGGAGGACGGGTCTGAGCAGTTGTGTTGCGATGTGTGCCGGTTACGATGGGCCAAATGTTGTTGTGTCGGGAGTTTAGTCATGGAGGGTCTCCAGATTAATCTCCTTCTGGCGCAGCATCGTTGGTCGTGTTGTTGGGTTTAACAATGCATCACCTCGATCAACAGCCGTCTTCCTTGAGCGAATAGGATTTAATAAACTAGCGCGCTTTACTATCAACGATTGCATCACTACTTACCATCAGGCGGGATTACGATCAAGCGCTAGTTTGTAATTACAAAAAAATACCAAATAAGTGTGTCTGTAACGACGACGAAGGGCTTGTGACTAAATAATAACAGCACAAGTTAAGCTATTCTTGCCGGCGTCAGTCTATGGATGGGTACTCTACTCCACAGAAGCGCTGGATCCCCGTCTAGCCAGCCCGTCAGCTGCGTCATTGCCTAGTGGTCCCTTTGTCTATTATAGTGTCACCGTTTTGCTTTGATACGGTTACCCGTTCGGGCGCCTCATGGCATTCAAGTGTTACGCTTATTAGGGATTGCAGGACTGAAGCCTTGTCAGAGAGTATGCTCACATCATTATCATCATAATTTCAGTCGATTAAGACGTCCACTGCTGGACATAGGCCTCCCCCAAGGTTCTCAACGGCGACCGGCCTTGCGCCTCCCGCATCCAGCGGTTTCCCGCGACCTTCAGCAGGTAGTCGGTCCACCTTGTCGGAGGCCTACCCATGCGGCGTCTTCCGGTGCGTGGTCGCCACTCGAGAACCCGTCGGCCCCATCGCGCATTGGTCCTATGGGCAATATGCCCGGCCCATTGCAACTAAGTGCGAAAACCGAACTCGTCACATAGAACATAGTTTCCATTTAAAAAAATATTCTCTTACCAGTAACATTAACATCGGAATTAGTCTCCGTGGAGTTTGTTTTGTCTCCTGTTTTAACTCCAGGATCAGTAGTTCCATCTTCTGGCACTTCAGCTCTTCTTGAAGTCAAATATTGTTCGCAACTACTCCCAGCTACTATGAAGTATTCTAAAACACATTATAAACTTTAACTTCACGCCGGGACAGCTTCTAATGTTATGCAGAGTGCAGGTTCGTTTGTGTGTGGAGTACTGCAACCAGCCACATTTGGGCTGGTGCTGCAAAATGCCATTTGGCAACTTTGGACTCACTGCAGAGGGGTGCGAAGAGGCTAATTGGCAAATCAGATCTGATTAAGATCAATCCGGTCCGAAAGAGAGGCCCTGGTAGAGCGAACGAGTGTTGCACTTCAGGCAGTCTCCGAATGGGGCACTGCCAATCTTGTAGCATTCAATGCCGCCAAAACGTGTGTCTTTTCACCGCCAAAAGGAGCCCGTTCACCTTGGCTCCTACTTTTCGGAATGTATCCTTGGAGTGTAGTCACATTTGGGCTGGTGCTGCTAAGTGTCACCTGGCCTCTTTGGATTCAGTGGAGAGGCGTGCGAAGAGGCTGATTGGTGACTCTGATTTAACTCGAGTTGGTCTCCAAAGCCTAGAGCACAGGCGTAGAGTAGCCAGCCTTTCGGTGTTCTATAGGATACATTTTGGGGAGTGTGCGAGGGAATTGCACGATTTAATTCTCCCATCTCCGTTCCACCATCGGACGACCCGTCGTACGGCGAGTTTCCACCCTTATGTTGTTAACACCTCTACGATCCGGACGAAGCGTTTCGCCTCCTCCTTTATACCGCGTACATCGAGGGACTGGAACAAGCTGCCGGCGGCAGTGTTTCCGTCGGACTACAATTTGAGTGTCTTCAAGGCTAGAGTGAATAGGCTCTTAATAAACTAGTGCGCGTTACCATCAACGATTGCGTCACTGCTTACCATCAGGCGGGATTGCGGTCAAGCGCTGGTTTATAAATAAATTTAAAAAAATATATATTTTAAGCCTGGAGCACAGGCATAGGGTAGCCAGCTTTTCGGTATTCTATAGGATGCGTTTTGGAGAGTGTGCGGGGAAATTACGTGACATAATTCTCCCATCTCCATTCCATCATCGGATAACCCGTTATACGGCGAGTATCAACCCTTACGTTGCAAACACCACTGCGATCTAGACTAAGCGTTTCCTTGTCTTTTATACTGCGTAAATCGAGGGACTGCAACAGCGGCGGTGTTACGGTCTGACTACAATTTGGTTGTTTTCAAGGTTAGAGTGAATAGGTGAACTAGCGCGCTTTACCATCAATGATTGCATCAGTGCTTACCGTCAGGAGGGAGATTACGGTCAAGCACTAGTTTATTATTTATAAAAAAAATCGCATCGATCAGCCTCTGCCTGATCCCGTTCCTGAGGGCAATGGTCATTCTGCTAGTCCGGGTATACCGCACGGTCTCCGCTGAGGCGGCTAGGCTACTTGCCGTACTGCCTTTATAGGATCTGTAGGCTAAAGCCCTCGCCCAAGTGTCGGCAGGATCTCATGGCGACATGGAGAATACGATTGTCGCAGCCCAGTGCTGGGGACGCTACAATAGCAGCGGTAAGTCCCCTTTTTGAGGAGTGGTTAGAGAGGCACCACGGCGCCCTCACCCACCGCTGACGCTACCGGACACGGCTGTTTCGGGAGTTTCTACTTCTTCTTCTTCTTTTCTTAAGAGTGAATACTACTTCAACTCTTCAATGGCCTCTGTGGTTAGACACCACAATTTTGTCAATAACACGTGTAACAAATTATAGAAATTCTTTAAAAAAATTATTTCACAGTAATGGTGGATATCGCCAATGACAGTTGAAAAAACGGCCGCGTTTGCCGACTACTAGGAGATTTGATGCAAAGCCATGATGTGGCCACTATGCTGCGATATTTCAATGTTCTTTATGAATTATTCACTGAATGCACTTTTTACTACATAAATCACGCGCTTTTATTTAATATACGACACTATAAATAATTTTAAAAGTCCAATGAAAAATGCGCGTGACACTCATCTTAGCTTTCCTGTCAAAACTCCCGGGAGTTTCTAATCACTTTCAAATCAATTGATTTATATGAAACTGACAATGGTGCCGATTCTGTTGTCACAAATTTCGCTAAACTAAACTATAAATCGCTAAAATTTAGTTTATTCCTGTCAAACGACGTTTCCTATTCTGAAATAGATTAAACTGACACATCTTAACTATATTTTAGTTTGACAGCTCTAAAATCATTTTAGTTACTCAACTTAGCGAAACTTGCTATTTCGCTATTCTGAATTTGACGTTTTTCACCTAAAATTAAAGCTGTCAAACTAAATCTAGCTATTTTTAATCGCGATTAAAAAGTTGTGGAATAAAATTAGTTGTCATGAACTAAAATTTACAAAACACATTTCTCTGCTAATTCTTGAGTTTGGAGGCCTACTTAGAGTTGCCGTGAATCATTATGGAAGCTTATGTGGCTGTAGCTATTGTCGATTCGGTAGAAAGGTAAATAATAATATTATTGTTATTATACAATACAATACAAAAATTATTTGTGAAAACATATAGAGATTATTGCCCTGAACATCTAATTATCTTTGTACTACATACTACATTATGATTTTGAAAAGATAATGTAGATAAATCGAATTAGAGATTTTATGAAATAAAGAACTATTTTTTTAGAAACCATCAAGAAAGAATTCGGTTGGAAAGATTGCGGGACAATTCTAACCCATTCCATATGGCTGAAGAAAAATTCAAAAAAATTTTTAGTCTCCCTAGATCTGGAGCACTTTATTTGGTGGATGTGTTAAGGAATCCTCGGTTGGATGAAGGATTTATCCCCAAACACATAAAGGTTAGAACATTATTGTTTTGTTAAAGGTTCCTTTCTCTTGTATTCTTTCTTATCAAATAGTAACACGCTACAAGTAGGGTGTGTACTAATTACTTATAATATTTACTACTTATTGTAATATATCTATTGTAGACATTACTTAGTATGTATCTGTATAATAATGAAATTTCATATTCAGATACTAGCTGCACTCAATCTGTTTGCCCAAGGAAGTTATCAAACAGCTGTTGGGCAAGACAACATACTTGGGGTCAGCCAGCCATCAGTGAGCAGGTGCCTAGCTCTAACAGCAGGGGAAATTTTAAAAACTTTATCGCCTCGTTACTTGAGATTTCCCATGACCCGAGAGGAAAAAGAAGCAGCTAAGACTGAGTAAGTTCAATTTATTATTTTGAGTTTAAAAAAAAATGTTAAGAGTCAGAGTTTAATGTTAAAACGGCTTATTTAAACCCTTTTCTGTCAAATTTGAAGAAAACTGAAAAGAATAAGTAATAAATATTTATTTTGAGGATCTTTTTACAGCCATCAAAACTTAGAACTGCCCCACTCTTATTCATGCAACACTTTGCTTGTTTCAGTTTTCATGACCTATATAATATGCCCAACACATTAGGTGCAGTGGATGGGACCCATGTTGCAATAGCAAAACCTCCACTCAGTCACCCTACTGCGCCTGGCAACCTATTTTATAATAGAAAGGGTTATTATAGCATCAACTGCCAACTTGTGAGTATAAATAATTTTTTGTTAAGACTCTCTTGAAACCTTAATAAAAACTAAAAAACTTTTTAGATATGCAGTGCGAGGGGCAAGATTATTGGCCTCAATCCAAATTTCCCTGGCTCCACCCATGATGCTGCAATTTGGAGGGCATCTAAAATAAACAGAGTCCTGAGAAATGACTTTGTGCGTGGGGAAAGATCCCAGTGGCTTTTAGGTAGGTCACCACAAGTAAACTTTTTTACTTACTGGGTATGTCTACCAGCTAAGTACATTATAAAGTTTTATTTATTATAGGAGATAAAGGATACCCGCTACAGCCATGGCTCATGACTCCTATTATGGGCCCGGCAACTGAAGCAGAGGCTGCTTACAATGAGTGCCATACAAGAGCAAGAAATGTGGTGGAAATGTGTAATGGGCGCCTGAAAAATAAATTTAGATGTCTGCATAGGCATCGCTGTTTGCACTACCAGCCAGAAAAGGCAGCTAAAATTATATTAGCATGTTGCACCTTGTACAATATGTTTTTGGATTCATTTGATGGTAACTATACTTAGTTTGCTCTCTTTGTTTTATTTACATTTGAAAAATAAGAAATGTAAAGTAAGTGTATTTTTACAGATGAAGAAGAAATTGATGTGACTGAGGAAAGTGAGGAGAGTCCGACTGTGGAGGAAGTTAGCACAGATTTTCTTGACGAAGCAAGGGAAATTCGGCAATCATTAATTATAAATCACTTTAATTAAACACCTTTTTTAAAAAAAATACTTTATTTTTTTTTTAATTACAAATATCCTTAAACCTAAACAAAATATAAACAATCAACAAAATATAACAATCAACAAAATATAACAATCAACAAATATAGAAAACTTAAATAAACAAATTATAAAAAATACAAGAATTATGCTTTAGTGCTAATCTCGATAGGGAGCTGTTGAGGATTTGGAACAAGCACCTAATGTGAATAGTAGGTTTCGTGCTGAAGTAAGCTCCAAGACAAAGTAATGGAAAGAAAACCATTAGGTTTCATTCCCATTATCTTCTTCTTGGGCATTTTGCACCAGCAATGGGATGCCAGAAGAGCGAATGGCAGCTGCTAAAATTTCAGCTGCCTGTACAATACTCTCCCTAAGTAACCTACTATTCTCATTCAGTGCTTGTACCAAATTGTGGTGCACTGGGGGGCGGGGAGTCCTCTGCAATCTTCGACGCCGGGTAATCCGACTTCTCAAATGCGGCAGTGGAACTGCAGGAGACCCACTACCAGTTTCCACAGGCTGCTCTTCCAGTACCGGCTGTAGAGAGGGCGACATACTTGGATGGGCAGGCGACGTGGGTAGTGAGGGTGAGATAGGTATTCCCTGAAATAAAAAAGAAAACGGCAAATGAGTTTCAGTCATGAGCTTGACTACTCTAACAAAACAGATAACTAATGGTATTGTTTATTGGTACTCAATAATAACAGTCTTAGTAATGTTTTAATCCATAAAAATTGTTCTATAGCCATAAAAATACCATGAGTACTAAAATAAATTACCATTTCCAAAGAGGCGAAACCATCAACAGCAGCAGACCCAATGATATCAAGAATTTTATTCTCAATATCACTGAGATCTGCCCCTGCCGGTCCTCCACCTGTGGCCCTGATGGAGTCTCTTATTTTTCTCGCCTTTGTTTTCACCTTTGCCACCCATATATTCCAAATCTGTTGAAATTAAATTAGTTAAGAACACAATGAAAATTATGCAATCCAATTAAAGTTTTATCAGATAAAAATCACTTACATGATGCCACTGCTCTACAGTCCTGCTGCAGCCCAGTTGGTTCAGCTCGCTACTGAGGTTAGCCTAAAAAGACATAACCTCGGGATCAGCTTGATTTTCTAAAAAAAGACGCTTGTATTAGACCTAAATTGATATCTAATAGGTATATTAATGTAACAACAAACATCAATGAAAACTGTAATTAATTTTGATGCACTCAAATTTTCTGCGGTTTATGTAATGGCTATGAATTTATCAATAAAATAACAAGTTCGTATGTATTTCCTACCTCGGGCCATTAATGGATTTGCATGAAGCCGTTCTACAAGCAGTTCCTGCTGCCTTTTTGTGGCTCGTTTCCTTGATGACGACAGCATCATAAGAATAATATTTATATGATATCTACGAAAACTTAATAATTAAAATACTAAACGAAATGGCGGATCGACAAAACAAAACAAACAGACTCGGATCAACGGTCAACGGATGTCCTGGATAGGGCTTTCCTTCGACGACGAGTATACGAAAAACCGGTATTTTCTTTTTGAAAATCACTATTTAATTCTTATATTAGCTCTATAACACTGAAATAAATAATAAAAATATCATGTTATCCGAAACATTTATTTAAATGCTGCAGTTTGTTGATTTGAAAAACTTAAAGGCTTTTTTTCTTATTGAAAATCGAAAAATGGATCCGCCGAAGCTCTAAATCGTTTTCGGTTACAACCCTAGCAGGATTACATTGGCCACAGATAATAAAAATAGTAATAGGTTTTGGATTTTAATTTACTTAAATATAAACAACAATATAGTTTTATAGCGTGTTTATAATCCTTATAAATCATTTAAATAATTTTTGATAAACAGTTTAAGATAATTTGATTTTAGTCATGTTTTTTTTTTTTTTGCAGTTCAGATCATTTCTTCACTTTCATTCATTTTTTATTTATATTTCCAAGAAATCTTGGTCTATGGTTTATTCAACTTAGCGATTGTCAAACTCAATTTTAGAGATGTCAAATTGCTTTTTAAAATTAGAGAATCTTGTTTGCAGAATAGCTTTTTAGATACACTAAACTAAAAATTAGAAATTTTAGTGATAGTTTAGTTTAGTTGGGTGTACAACAGAATCGGCACCAATGTGTCAAATACGCATTCTCTCGCCCACCGGTCTGTGAAAAAGGCGCTGCTAACTCGAAACTTATTCTGCCACAAAATTGGGGATGATTATCAAAGCCGTTTTCAAGGTAATAAAAACAACAACTTACCCTCTTCGGGATGATCACACATGTTACTCAAAAATAAATAGCATCCGTTTTGAAAATCCTTGTAAAATATTTTATCGTTCATCATTTTCATACCACAGACAATAGTGTTATTCGATCTACAGGCTTGGTCCCTATGCGAACAATATTTCTTAATGCTCTCAAATTTTAAATGAGAGAGCTTAGTAAAATTGTTCACCTCAACTAGCGGTTTAAAAGGTAAGTTCATTGTTTTTGTTTCTTTAAAAAATACAACAATTATGATTATTAAATACGGAAAATAATATGCCGCCATTTTGAAATGTAATGATGGTTCTGCTAAAATTTTTAATTGAATTCATATGGTATTGACTTTTATTGTGTTCAGAAGTTTTCGTCACTAGTTAAGCTTCCCTCACACTGGCAAAACTGTAGCACAAAATGGTCGTGACACAACCATTTTTCAAAACAAAAGTAAAATTAACTAGCTTGCATGCAATTAAATCGCTTCTACTTAGTCTGCTATAAAAGTAACTTTCGAGGATCTTCTGCAAAACGGTTTATAACATTGTCCGTGATACTGAATGATTTTTTTGCAGCCAGGAATCACATCTTCATATTTTGTGCAAAATGGTTGCCGTGTGAGAGACGCCTTAGAAACAATAAAATTAAACAACCGACGCAGTTTTCTTGTTAGTGTATCGTCATTGATCGTCTTAGTTCAACCGAAGTTCCTACCTATGATTCCGGAAATCCGGATGTCCCACAGAGTACAATGGAAGTATGTCCCCATGGGATCGATGAGGCTACGGCCGCCATCTTGTGTATTTAGTTAGGAAATGCGTGTAATGATTCATATGAAGCGTTTCTTGGACATGGCGTGAAAATTTTTAAATTAACCATACCTCAAACATTTCTCCACGTCTTGAATATGGTTCTTACGATATAAATATTACTATTAATACATTTAATTCTGAGACTAGTAGTATACTCGACATGGGATCAGTTAAAAAAATAAGTTAATGCTCTATCTTGACATCATGTTAATTTTTAATAATTATTATTTTCTTCATTCAATGCTTTTCCCAATTTTTATTTTTATTCTTTTTATATTATTTGTAACATGAACGCTTAATGTTAAATCTCATGTTAATTGTATTTCGTTACGAATTTCATCATTTGTTTTCATCATTTTTAATTGATTTTCTTTATTTGTTTCGTATTTACACCCAGTTATATGCACATGCTGTGGTCTTAAGTTTAAAGAATCTTTATTTCTCAAAAGAACATATACAGTTCACTTGTAACATGAAATTTAACATACACACCCTTATTCATAAATGCTGCTTAAAGTTAACTAGCTAGTGATTAGCGATTCTTTAACCATACATGTTTGACCTTTTAACGTCACTTAACTTAAATCATTCTGTATAAACAATAAACACCGCAGTGTTTAAGGGGTTAATTCATAAACGATGATTAACATTGAAAGGTCAAAAATGTATGGTCACAGATTACGGAATACTACGGTTTGGTTAAAGAATCGCTAATCACTAGTTAATTATAAGCAGCGTTTACGAATAAGGGGGTTAACGTACAAATTATATCGTCTAGTGACGCAGCATGCAAAAACTAAATTAAATAAATTAATTATTAAATCCTCTGTAATTGAAGGAGTACCTAGGTACCTACACGTAAAAGAGCCTTCCTTTATTATTGTAGGTATATGTGATCCCAATAAACACTTCAAAAATATAATTATTATGCATATTCCTCGTACCTAGCTAAGTTAGCCACTTGTATCCTAAGCGGGATTTGGTCCACCCCTAATAATTGTAGACAAAGATGAAAGTACGTAGGTAAGTAGCTCTAATAGTTAGCTACCTACCTAATCTGTTAGGTTCCCGAAATAAGAAAAAATAGTTCAGTATCAATCAGTGAAATTCAACAAAATCATCATTAATAATGTACTTAGTTGAACAATACCTATTGTTTTATGCATTTTTTTTTTAAATAATTATAAACTAGTGCTTCACTGCAATCCCGCCTGATGCTAAGCACTAAGCAGTGATGCAATCGTTGATGGTAAAGCGCGCTAGTTGAGTCGCACTTAAAAATCTTAGTGCATATGCAGGAAGACGGCAGTTGAGGGAGGTGATGCAATATTAAACCCAACAACATGACCAACGATACTACCCCAGAAGGCGATTGATCTGGAGACCCTCCACGACCAAACTCCCGTCACGACAACATTTGGTGCATCGTACTCGGCACACATTGCTACATCTGCTCAGACCCGTCCTCGGCTTCACCAGACATCATGTCGGAACTCGACGAATCGCTTGGCGGCATATGGAAGATTCAACTTTACATACCTAACAAATGAGTGAAGAATAATTTAAAAGGAGGTTATGTTTGGTGCTATTTTTATTCATCTGATTGTCTCTGGTTAGACCGACGGGATAATTTTGTAACAGACATATAACTCTTTATGTCTGTGATATAACACGGCTATTGATCGAAATTGGTTTCATGTAGCTTTAGTTATTGTTCTGAGGTTTCATGTCACTGGCTAGATGTTTTTTTAGGCTTTTACAGAATAGCCCGGTTAAGTAGTCACGGCCTTTCAAGGTTAAGTACGAGATGGCATAAATTAAAAAAATGGAACCATTCACGTTAATTGCGTTATTGCGAAGACGGTTTTTTTTTTCATATTTTCATTCATATTTGAAGCAGTGGATCAGCAAAACCCTTTCTGGCTCTCTGATTATATTTGAAAATATAGGCACACGCAAACGCAAGTACAGTTTGCCCATTATTTAACTCAAGTAAACAAGCCATGGTCAAACAAATGCGTTGATTACAATACAATGCATCTTCTTTCCCAACGAGACAGACACGCCGCGCGTCGCGTAGGTCATTGATAGACTCGATTAGCTAGCCGAAGCGACTCTGAGCAAGGTACAGCGAGAAATTCAAATTCATTATTGGCCTTTATAAACAAGGAAATATTTAGTAGCCTTTTGAAGAATATTTGTTGTCAAATATGGCTGACGGACAGATAAAATCTTGAAAATGTGTAGAGCAATTTATATTGAACAAAAAAAAACAACACACATCTCTGAAGTCATTTTTTTTTCTACTTTGTCGTACACCATGCGCCGTTTCCATAATCTAGAACATATTATGCCTGATCTACTCAAGGTTGCTCTATCTGCAACATGCTAACTACCTATTTTTATAATAAAGATGCTAATAACTTGATAAATTCAGATAAATGTAGCATTGAATAGGTTGGTACTTTTCTGTTTTACATTAGTCGATAGTTACGTACATTTGGAATAATTTTAGTCGATTATGTAAACATATTGAAAACTATAAAATATCATGCTGAACTCGTTAGTATAGTGGTTGTTAGCGATGTTTGGGTGGGTAATAATGTTACTTGGCTTTGCTTTGGGAGATCCTTAGAAGCAGACTGCATCCTTTCTGCTATTGACCAAAAGGAAGCAGGCTAACCTCAAAGATACGATCAAGCTGGATCGTATTAGACGAAATCTCCTGCTGCCCTCCCCAGGGACCTCTTAAGCGAAGATACATTCCCCACAGGTGACGCTTTTAGCGTGTGGCTACACGCTAAAAGCGTTTTTTAAGCCCTGGCTGGCGGCCTTAAATTGATAGAATTGATTAAACTTCCACAGGCAACCCTGACAATCTTATAGGTTGAACTATATTAGCTTATCGTGCTCGCGTCTGTATGTTTAAAACGGTTTTCAGTATGTGCTAAGTAATACTGTTCAAATGTCTTTGTAGTAATAGCACAGAAGCGTGATCATCTTTTGGCACGAACAGATCCAACGGTTTAAATCGTTTCCTTGCACCATAGTGGTGAAATGCAGGTATGCTTAAAGTACATTTTCACCTAACCCGTAGGAGGTAACAGGCGAGATGTGATACCTAGACCTAATATTCTCTTCTAAGCTTACACCTCTGCCAAAGCCTTTGGATAAGATAGTAGTAATGTTTTATATGTGACTCAAACTGAAAAACTCACACTAATAAGGTCTTTCTCAGAATACCTACATGTGGCCAACTAAATTTCAACCTTACATTGACAAAATTGAAATGCTTTCGAACATATTGAATTAATACAGAAAGTATTCGTGTAAAATTGCATAACCAATTTACTGTATTATTTATGCAATTTATTCTTATCACTACGAACTCACTAAAGAATCCTATTCGAGATAACGAAATGCTTTCCGTGAGACATCATTACCACATGAATCATCCTTTAGTCGATTTTAGACTAAATTACGTTGCGGACGTTTCGCAGCACTATTCTCCGAATCCCCGACCCGTCGTCTGTAGTCCGTGTCGAATGTAATGAATTAAAATAAAATAATGTAAATGACGTATTATGTATATTGAAGTTACTATAATTTTGTGACATAACTGTTATAAAGGCAGATATTCAAGTTTCATAATTGATTTGAAGGACAACTTCCCACCTGGATTTAATTCTGCAGGTAAATATGTTTATGAATCTTTTGCGTAATTTTTAAGAATGGTTCGATGTATTTTCGAAAGACTTTCGAGTGGCTCATGTATGAAATAGTGTATGATATTAAGAAAAAATAGGGTTTATTATGAATCTAGGTACCATGAGGTGAAATGCCGTCGGTCTTAACATCCGTAGAACCTCCTATTTCTCTCTCCATCCAACATACGTGTGATGACAAGGATAGAAGATGATTATCAATATTACTCGCTATCCCACGGGTATAGACGCACGTGGGTCAAATAATGCTGACTTGGGCGTTAATTTTATTCTTCTATTGAGATATGTGTAAGGTTTTTTTGATAACAACATCAATAGCTTGCGAGTCCCGAGTATAGAGGTATTCCTTTTCATACAAGTGTCGCCATCTGTAGGCAAGATGTAGAAGCAATAACCGTGAAGGTTTTATGTAAAGAGGTAGGCTGTTTATTTCTCTAGGACTGTAAGTTCTCCAATAAGGAAGAAAATCTTTTCTTTATTTAGTTGGAAGTGATAAAATTGGTGTCACAATTGTGGTCTAAGCAACTGTATGTTAAAGGGAACGTGTCCAGAATGTTATGTTTATACACATAGTTCATGTAGGTACCTACTGATGTTAGCCAGAAGCGTGGTATTGCAGTATTGATTCAATTACTGCTGAGTTCTGCGATAACTCTGTCTTATACAAACTATTTTTAGAAATAAACTTCACTTGTTTTAATAATCTATGGCAGAAATATCTCTGTAACAGTTAATATATTATTATTTCAATATAGGATTTCTGAAATAGGGTTGTGGGAGTAACTTAATCATTTGAGCTAGTTACGGTGACTTCATAACTATCTGAAAAATTTTTATTGTTATTTGCTGATTGAATGTAGTCATCAAAAAAAGAAATTTTAACATTAACTTTTTTGATGCATTTCAATCCTGTTAGTTAAAGGGATAAAAAAGCTTGTATCGACTTAAAAAATTATTTAATATTTCTTCTAAAGTGTTCTAAAATTTTGTGGTTTTTTGGAAGTCTTCATAATCAAACTATTTTCCAAATTGAATTATTGAGATCCTTACTTCCTTTAAATTTGATATTTTTAATTCCTTAAAAAAAATTGTATTGACAACTTTTGCCCGGGGATTTGCTCACATGAATGTCGGAAATACTGTTAGCCTTCACCATTCTATTGCTGAGCCAAGGTCTCTGCCCATGGCTTGCATCTCTTCTGTTTCAGGCCTGAAGTAGACCTCTGGTTATTTGTGTTGTCCAGCCCCTCCTGCTATCTTTTATGAGGTCTGGCCTCCTATATGAGTGCAATACCTTATTCTTCTTCTCAATCAATAGAGGTGCACTGCTGGAAATAGGACTTTCTCAAGGCTTTCCAAAATGACCAGTCTTGTGCTGCCCGCACCCATCGGTTTCCTACGCAAAGCTGCCCCCCTGGAAATCTCTCAGAATATCTATGAACTCGTCTACTATTACTAATCAAAGTATAAACAGGAACTTATCTCTAATTTTTAAATAAACCTTGCAGTAGACACTGGCTATTACATTGTAAATTTACTGTATATATGCTTGCGCTCGTCTGTAATCACTATTCTTCGGTAGGGTGTTGCGAGCTGAAGTGGCGAGCAAGCGATTAGCATTTAGCATTTAAGTATTCATTCAATAGCTATATTATAGAAGATGTTTTAAACCGTTTTACAGAAGGAGACTACTTTAACTATTTGATTGAATTGCATGCATGCATAGTAAAATTTTTTATTTAACTACCTATAAATCAAGATCATTTGCGTCTGTTTGTCCCGAGGTTTGCCCTACACAGTATACTACAAATATCTAATCCTTCATGTAGGTTTGCTTGTGTTGTTTGTAAGACAAAATAGCTGGAGGTGATTCAACCCAAAAAATCTGACTCGCCCCCATCCCTAGACCAGAAGCTGAGGTACGGCCATAGTGTGGAGTGAGCTGTCATTCCAACTAATGCTGCTGAGGGTTGACACTTTTGATAACCATAGGTCGGAATAGGTAGCGTGATTTTTGGTACTTGTATCATAAATGTTCCCAGAAAGAATAACGTGGATAAGCCATTTTCCCGGATCCAAGTAAATATTGTTAACCTTCCTATACCTGCGCACATGTCTGTAAGACCGACGAAACAGTTTTTCGTAAATATATTTTTTTCCAAGAACTTTCCCCCTTATTCATAAACGCTGCATAAAGTTAACGAGTGGTTAGCGATTTTTAAACATACTTTTTAGACTTTTGAACGTGACTTAACTTTAATCATCGTTTATGAATAAACCCCTTAATTACTGTGGTTTTTACTCATAAAGGATGATTAAAGTTAAGTAAGGTTAAAAGGTCAAAAATGTATGGTTAAAGAATCGCTAATCACTAGTTAACTTTATGTAGTGTTTATGAATAAGAGGGTTTGAGAGGTCGCGCCTTCTGCTAGCTGCATGATTTGGGGCTCTCTTTAGATTGGCACGTGGCAAGCAGTCGTGCAAGCAGGACATGTAGGCCTACTAACCCCTGATCGGTCTGTGACACCGACGCGGGTATATGATCAACTTTTTACGTAAGTCAAATATTTTTGTTTACGAGTATTTATATGTTATTTATTGGTTTTTGTGTATTGATCTGAACTGTATTTTATTTTTTTACAACTATATTATCGATTTATGAAACTTTAAAGTTATAAATGCTTCAAAAATGAATGATGAACTTATTTCATTATTGTTGGAGGAGGAACGTTCAGACTCCATTACGATGATGAATGTGATAGCGAAATTGAAGATGGTAGTCCACCCCAAGAAGAAATGTGATTTTGAAGGAGAAATTCAGTCTTCGGACAGAGAGGATGATTCTCAATCAGAGTCTACATCGGGAAAGACTAATCGGAATAAAACTCCTGGATCAAGCCAGGTTTGACGCCCTATGAGATATCTCGTGACACAACTTCCAGGTCCCAAGGGTGAAGCTAGAAACACGGAAGACCCGCTAGAAATATGGAGGTTATTTTTCTCGGAATGTGTTTGTATTCGGATTGCTCAGTAAACAAAAAAAAAAAAAAACCGCCTAAAAGATAGTTTTCAGGAGAAAAGGACTACGTAGAGATCGATCCAATAGAAATTGAATCGTTGTTGGGTTTACAACTGCATCTAACAATAATAAAATAGGCCGATGTAGATATTGCGTATCAAAGAAAAATAGAAAAACGCGGTACAACTGCGCTGCTTGTGCCAAATATTTTTGTTTAGAGCATTTTGTTATGGTATTTTCTGACTGATTTGCAAACTTTACTATTTAACTAAATTTATGTAACAATGGTTTTAAAATATGTGATTTTTAAGAACTAAAAGGTATTTTATGTTTGTTTTGAGAATAAAAAGTTTTATGTTGGCTTTTCCTAGACCATAAGAAAAACATGCGACTTTTTAGGCTGTTGTGGAAAGACTGATATTCATTAAAGTAATATACAGTAGGTATGTTAAGAAAACCCTGTCCGACCCGTGAAGGTGTTGTTAGGTATCGATAACCGATTCTACTAATGCATACAAAACCGGGCTAAACTTAAAAAAAAAAACCCTAAAAAAATAAATATCATTTCGCAAAAAGAGGTAACTTAATAAATGTGCGTTACCACCCTTCCGCGGGCGGCGGGCGGCAGGGCACGCGGCCGTGATCGCATCGCTATTCGCTCATAATAATACCGGTGTTGGCACTTTTTTTAAAATTACCAATTTCGGGGAAGTTGGAATTAATTCGCGGGAAAAAAAGATTATTTCAAAATTCATTTGTATTGGTACTATGATGATTACGTAAAATTTTATATTATATTTGGTCATGTGTTTACCTGACCTTTATTATCCTTATGGGTCGGACAGGGTTTTCTTAACATACTGTATAGTTTATGCTAATACTTGATATTCTTTTTTATAACACCTTTCAGTTGTAAAATAAAAAATATATAAACGGTTTTATAGAAAAATAACCAGGTAATAGCCAAAGTTCCGGTCTGTCACACCGTGCGCGGGTATAGGTGTTAAAACATTTGGCGCGCGTATAGGAAGGTTAATGTTGGTAATGACATTATTACTACACAATTCATTTAAAGGAAGGTAACAAAATTAAACAAATTTATTATTTATTTGTTGAAAAATAAAAACAATCGAAGCATTAATACATTCACAATATTTTATTTTTAGCCTCTAATGAAGGGCCGAATCCATGCCGAATCAAACATCAATCAAAAGGTTTTACGACTTAATATAATTTATACATATTTTTTTTTTTAATAATCAACCAATTCCGTAAATCCGGAGGAATGTCTATATTATTATATACGTTTCCGATCAATGGCCCCAATTCACTCTACCTATTCCGACCTATGTTGCGAGCTCACTTTAACCACGCTTTTTTATTTTTGTTCCGGGGTGGAAAATCTTCATGGATGTTCGCCGCCCTGGGGTGGGCGCAGGGGTCTGTCAGACTCCTACTGACTTAAAACCACCCCGGTGTCTCTTCGGTCACGTGCGCGCGGGCCCGCGGGAGTCTTTTATTCTGCCGCGCCCCCACACTCGTGCCGGCCCGGTCTGTTCGGGCACGGGGTAGTGAGGTGTTAAACCACCCCGTGCATCGCCTCTGAGGCGCGCGCCTCGGCTTCGGGGTCCATCGAATAAGGGGCGGGGACCTCCCCATGTCCCTCGCCCATACTCTAAGCACGCTTCACCCAACTTCTTTCAGTGAGATTATTACAGAATTAATCGGTTATATAACTTCCCATGCATTTAGTTAAAACCTGTAATTTTGATACAAACTACACCTTATTTTACTACACAATATTATTTACAAGGTGCGCCGCGCGGTTTCACCCGCGTTTTTCGATATGTTTTTTTTTTATATGCTCCGCTCCTCTTGGTTGCAGCGTGATGTTATATAGTCTAAAACCTTCCTGGATTAATAGGCTATCCAACGCAAAAAGATTTTTTTTTAATCGGACCAGTAGTTCCTGAGATTAGCGCGTTCAAACAAACAAACTCTTCAGCTTTATACAGTATGTTAAGAAAACCCTGTCCGACCCGTGAAGGTGTTGTTAGGTATCGATAACTGATTCTACTAATGCATACAAAACCGGGCTAAACTTAAAAAAAAAAATCCCCCTAAAAAAATAAATATTATTTCGCAAAAAGAGCTAACTTAATAAATGTGCGTAATCACCCTTCAGCGGGCGGCGGGCGGCAGGGCACGCGGCACGTGGTCGCATCGCTATTCGCTCATAATAATACTGGTGTTGTCACTTTTTTAAAAACTACCAAATTTCGGGAAGTTGGAATTAATTCGCGGGAAAAAATGATTATTTCAAAGTTCATTTGTATTGGTACTATGATGATTACGTAAAATTTTATATTATATTTGGTCATGTGTTTACCTAACCTTTATTATCCTTATGGGTCAGAGAGGGTTTTCTTAACATACTGTAGATTAGTTATTATGCTATGTTAATAATTTAAATATTTATATAACCTACAAGTAGTTGTTCTGGCTGTTTGTGTATGAGTTTATATATTTGTAAACGCACCCACATAAAGGAAAAATTCCTAGTGTGGGGCAATGTTTTTTTTAAACAGAAAAAGGAGTACAATCACATAATGGCTTTTAGTACTGAATAAATACAAGCCGCTGTAACTTCTGAACATCCCAATGAACATGGAGCCTTAATGCTTTGTAGATAAAGTTGAAAATATAGTAAAAAAAATGTGACAGATTGTAGTGGCTTGTTGTGCTGGCGTCTGTACAATAACTACAACAGTTGGCATGTCTAGTCAGAAGCCCAAACCTCCAGGCTATCATATTATCTAGTAGCTGGGATTTGGGGGTAGATAGGCAGTTTCTCCATAGTAAATACTGATATTCAGCTGAAATAGGGTAGTTGACTAAAAACTAAAACAAACTAATTAATCCGTCAGTCCGTTTTCTAAAAAAAAAACTAGAACGTATTTGACTTTATAATCTGATTGACGGACTAAATAGAATCTTTTTTTTACCCAGGAAACACCGCTATTGGTAAGAACCCCTTTTTTTTTCTTTTTTTTTGACGCTTTGGGTATGCGTTTACGCACCATACATCATCCACCGACATCGCCTTAGTGGCGGGGTCATGGGAAATAGCAAGCCTGCCTACCAATACCCCGCCGGCGATTCCCGCCAGAAGGCGGACCCACAGTGGGCCCTCCCTAGGGAGGGGCCCGGCTGGGTACGTCTTCTTGTGCGAGAAGACGCAGCAGCCAAGGGTTTTTTAGCGAGGTGTCCTTCCTCTTAGCCCCACTCGTTTGCCCGGAAGCAAACGGGGCCCCCAGCTCCTCTCAGTGAGGAGACCGGGTTGCCCGACGGTGACCCGGAGTTCGGGTCACGTCAGCCACCTGGAGTGGTGGCCGACCCGCCGCACGGTGACCGCCGAAGCGGTCCCCACTTCTGGTTTTGGTCCGCGCCGGTAAACCGGTAACCCCCATATCTGGGGGCCGTTCCCCTATCCGCCACCTGGGGACGCGTCCGATGGCAGGCCAGAAACTGCACACGGATATTGGTAAGCCCCTAAGCCAACTCCATGATGATAACCAATAAAAAACCTACTTTCACATTAGCTTACCACCCGAAATTACAAAAGCATTTACTGTCTAATGGAGTCAATTGACTGCACGTTTAGCGCAGTGGTTAAGCTATTGACTGTTGCGCTGCGTGTCGCGGGTTCGATTCCCGCACGTGACAAATATTTTTATGACCTATAAGTAGTTGTTCCGGGTCTGAATGATTGTGTATGTGAGTTTATATGTTTGTAAACGCGCACCCATGACACAGGAGAAATTCCTAGTGTGGGGCGAGGAATAATTATATACTGAACAGATTTTAATGATATTCGGCAGACATATGTATAGTTTACCTGAGATAGCTGTAGAGAGTTACAGGCCGGTTGAGGGTTACAAGGTTATTGGTAAGGACAATACACGCGATGGTAGGTAACGACAAGTAGAACTTAGCTGATGTCGCAACGAAGTCTTCCTTTACGTCCACGAAGTCCGTGTCGTAGACACAACAGCACCACAGGAGTTACTTCACATAGTCCTTGAAGTGCTTGTTGCATTAGATGATCGCTGGAGATGTTCTCGATTATCGCTTCTTAATTATCGTTTATTTCACTTCGATATTCAAATACAGACTGCATTATCCGCTGAGTCACACCGCTTTATATGAATTTGCAAGCTGGTCGAATATTCTAGATCTATCTAGGAGTAATAATAATAACGCTTAATTTCCAGCATATTCTGTTTGCTACTTGGTGGTTCACAGGAATCGAAGTTTCTAGTCCTTTCCATGTTGACTCTTCGTTATCAATATTGATGAAACCTACACCGTTCGTAAGACACCTTAGATCTAGCAATGCATTTGTAGATCGTACCTCTACAATGCCTAGGTCTCAAGATATAGGGCTTAAAAGTTACGTAAGGCATGTCACACAATATTGAACTTTATGCCATAGACATAAGGTAAATATTCGTAACGACATACGTCCAAAAAATTTTGAAAAAATAAATTAAAAAATAGAATGAGACTCATATTATATTACCGTCAATCTGGGTAAATTTGACAGATAAATGCGGTATTTGACACAATATTTTAAAAATTTAACCCTATCACTGGAATTTGTTTTATTTTGTTAGTGCTGTCATAACACTTTTCATCCTTAAAGATTATGAAATTATCTAAAAACACATCTGTCAATAAAAAACCTGATTTTCTCGGCTGCCAAAGTTACAGCCATTACATGGGTAACTGAATAACACATTGATAGAAAAGCAGTAATAAGTATATTCTGAATAAATTTGTGTAACATTGGTTTATGTTTTTAAGTAACGTTTTTAGTAACTGAAGAAATAAAACCATTAATTTCCAGTTTTGTCTTATATATTTTATAACAAAATCAATAAAATTAGTCTAAGAAGTTTGGCATTGTTATACAAATAAATGAGCATTTAAAAATACGTTTGAGACTAATTTTTTTGCATAACTAAGTAGAAAAAAAGCTAAAATAATAGAAACAAAAAAAATATTTAACGTACATTACGGAGCTAGTTTAAAAATACAAAGCTACAAGAAGTATTTATAAATTGTGTTGATAACATACAAAAAAAATCGAACCTAATTGATGGCCCCACTGTCAATGTTACCCGAACCAGTCAAAGTTCCCCAGATTGACGGTACATTTTTTTTATAAAATATTTTCTTAAATCAGATTGCGTGACAGTAGGCTGAATTAAGTTTTTTTTTTTGGTTATTTTGCAAATAGGGTAGATGACTAAAAAAAAACTAATTAGTCCGTCAGTCAGATTTCCAAAAAATACTAGACACGTATTTTTTCTATTTTCATATTATAAACAAAAAATGAAGACGACACAGTGCGTTGAAAACTCGTGTGATGTCACTGCACACTACACGTTTTAGCGAACAGTGACGTCACCAGCCACCACTCCTGATCTTTGATGCCTTTTATATTTGTCATTTTTTATCGATTTGATCAAACAAAATATACGTATCCAATATTTTTCTATAATCTGAATGACGGACTAAATAAAATCATTTTTTTACCCAGGAAACATCTCTATTCAAATGCATTGCAAAAAATGTAACCATTTGCATTTTTTGTACGCTTTAAAAACAATTTATATAGGAAACCTAATTGCGTGACACAATATAATTATCGAATTGAATTATTTTGAAGCATATTGCTCCTTATGTTTGAATAATGTGCCTGATCAACAATATAAATAACGCAATCTATGTTGTTGAGTTATCAAAATGGAACCCATTGCTGCTGATAGTGTTACTGTTTTCTAATGTTACTTAAAGACCATAAAAATCTATTTTCGCACATACTCATGTTTAATAAAATTATTTTATCTTAGGTCAACGAACCAACTAATTTGTCCTACTTATTTTTCCAGAAAGAAATGTCGTCTAAAACGAAAACCTCGAGAAAGCCTAAGAACCCAAGGGCCAAAGCTCCAGAGCCAATAATAACTCGAACCAAATCACGACAATTGAGAAATAGAGAAGGCAAGAAAACCGAAAAACCGGTAACTGTTAAACCAGAAACAAAATCGCCTAAAATTACTAAAACCGAAAAACCCCCTCCAGTGTCTCTGCTTAAGGTTCCTGTCATAGAGAGTGATGATACAGTCACAGAACAAATAGAGTATTATCCAAATCACTTAAAACGCGATGTGACCACTAAGAAAATTATGTTAAAACCCAAACACAATTTCAAGGTTATCGCAGCTACGAACAAAAGGAAGATGGCAACGCCACAGAAAGGTAATTGTATTCAAAGTTATAGCTACACTTGGTATTGAAAAAAATCCTGAATCCTTACCTGAATAAATTAAAGATAAAATATTGACAATTCGAAGTAGATATCGAAACATTATTGAAATAAATTCTAAACAGGCTAAATAACTCTCTTACAGGCTTAAAAACGCCACCCTCCAAACAAAACTCCCCGCAAAACGTATCGAAATCGCTAAAAAGGACCAAGACTTCAACTAAACCTTGCAGCAGTCCAGAACTAAGCATGCAAGATATGGTGCGGCTGATGGATGAAACCAGGAGTCTTAGCGATGAGGATTTCATGGAGATCCTGACTTGCCCCAGTCCTGTGTGGTGGGAGGATCCACCTGACGATGATCCGCTCGAAGGTAGGTCGCTAACTGATCTACCCGAAAACCAATGCAGCTATTGAGGCCGTTATGTGACGCCCGGCTTTCGTAGTTTCCAAGACTTAAAAGAATTACATTAAAATAAAGAATGACTAGTTTAAATTATGTTTGTACTTTTAACAGTGCCGTTGCCAATTTTATTATTTTTTATCTTTGTTTTAAAGGACTTTTGGACACAGTTCGTCAGTCCCATCATAAACTAATCTTAAGCTACATAAAAAACTTACTACTTGACAAAAAATTAGCTTAAATATTAAATAAAGAATAAATAACAAATAGTACAAATCTTTGTAGAAATATTTGCGCGTGTGTAGCAGGCTACGCAAACATTTGAACACAGACAGCGTTGAACAAATAATCAAATATCCGTCCTACACATGTGTCAAAACAAGTGTTCAAATATTTGAACTATGTCTGGCCCCGGCTATATAAACGTACAATGGCTATGTGGTCATGTGGTCAATGTGGTCAAAATGCGCAGGTTCAGAATGATTTGCTAAATGCATGTTAACAGATAGCACATCATATGCCACCCTGTTCTTTAAAAGTATCTATATATAAAATTTGTCATAATATTCTGCCTTTCTCGAAGAAAATCTTTACTACAGACTTGAAAATTGTATGTCTTTTTATTATTCACAATTCGCAAAATTCGATCGTATGATGTACATAAAACCATTGTAACCAAGACGTTCTTGTACTTTATACTCATCCCAGCTTCCCCGTTGGCCCCGTGGTCGCAACCGCCCTGCTGAGCGTTTGCCCTGGGTTTGATAAACATCCAGATCGGATAAAGTGTTATTGGCTGATACAACATTTGACATCACATTATTATTTACAGATTCAGTAGACACAACATCACCGGAACCTCCTGAAACGGTAACTAAAGGAACAAAGAAGAGAAAAATCGCAGAGGACAGCAAGTCAAATGAATCGAACAATATAGTAGCAATAGAACAAAAAATTAGCCAACCAAAAGTAATCAAAAACAAAACGGACGAAAAATTCGTCAAGAAAAAATTAAAATTAGAAAACATACTGGGTCATATAAAGAATAAAACTGTTTTAGAAAAAAAAGTTACGAAAAATGACGACAACAATAAAATTAGAAAACCCTCCGAAAGTGAAGATCTATCTGATATAAGTTTCAATGAAGAAGAAATTCTGAAAAATCTTGAAAATATGGATATTCCTATAGAGCAATCTCTAAAAGAATCTGTAGAAAATAAAAGTCACATATATGACATTAAAATAAAGAAAGAACTTATAGATATTCATGAAAGTGAAACGGTAGCGCCAAAAAACGATAAGACAGAAAGGGAAATTTTAACAATTGAAATAAAACCGGAAATTAAAGAGGAATTCACGATAACAAGTCCGATTTTTTGTAAAGATGTCCCTAATATAAGTTCTGAATTTAAAAGTGACGTTAGTTTAGAAATAATTAGTCCTACTTCCGATGAAATTGTTAGTATTGATAGTTGTTCCAGTTCTAGTCTAGTTAATAATGATGACTTAAGTTCTATTATAAATTTAGACTCCGAAATGGGAAATAATGTAATTCAAAAAAATCTTTCAAATGTTGACGATGCGAATATTTCAAATACAACCAAAAATGCCAAAAGTCCTAATAAAAAAACAAAGGACCTAAGTAAATTTATAACTGTATACAAAATAACACCAGACAATTTTAAAATCGAAAATAATTTAGATACTGAAACAAAACTGACTGAAAACCCTAAAATGACTAAATTAGATGCTGTACGAGGAAAATTGAACAATTTCTTTAAACATTGCAAAAGAAATATGCGTTCGAAAAACACCGACAATAAACCTATTCCCGCCATTTCTGTGACAGATGACAAAGTGACCATAAAAAAGGAAAAAGAAAATGGCGACACTAAAATCGATCTGGAGGACGACAAAAATCGACTAAAGAACTGCGATTATTGTATTAAAAAAACCGAAAATGGAGAGACAGATTTTTCTTGTGAGAAATGTGAAATGGCGCCAATTTTGCCATGTGGCTCGTGCAATTTTCAATCTGATTCTAATGAAGTGTATAGGAAACATGTCTCTTATTGCAAAGACGTTGCTCGAATATCTTGGAGTCATAATTATGTATTGAATCAGACTTAAAAAAAAAAAAAATAACCGGGGTATGTTAAATTACCACTTGTCCTTTGTAATCACAATACATTTTCTTCAACAAACGACCTACAATTTGAAATAAACTTAAGAAAATTTTGACATCCAAACCCCTTCTCCTGAAAAAAAAGTAATATTTGAAGAGTTTACTCAGGTCCGTCCGTAAAGTCGTGAAAATAAATGAGGGCGCTGCGGTCGTGCATATAGCAACCCTGTTGACTTGTCTGGAATCATTTTGATACTAGCACATTATTTTGTACTAGAAGCAAAACTGGTTTTCATGAAAACACAAATCTATGGTCTCTGGCGTTTAATTAAAATGAGTAAAACAAAAAAAAAATCACACATTTATTATTATATTTTTAACGTGTTTTTAAAAAGGTTTCCAAAACATAATAATTGCTTTCATCATCTGATTACAAATATTCTTCGTTGAAAAGTATTTTCATTGTCAGCTGCGTCACTAACAACTTCTCCGCTACTGCTGTCATCAGCCTACTACCTTCACTTAAGCGAATAACTAACTCATCCATATCTTGATAAAGGGTTTACTCTCACATTTTCCTGAAACATTAAAAATAATAATATTTAATTTCTTTCAGAAGATGGATAGCACTAATTTTTAATTCCGAACATGATATAATTCATTTTTAAAATCGGAGATAAATGAAATCACCTAAATTATCAAAACTGCTACACTATGGTCTACTTGTACTACTCTCTTCAAATGCGCAATGTAAACAATCCTCATTTTAGTCTTAAAATCGTTTACTTAGTGAATTTGAAACTTCTAGTAGATAAAAACAAACCTGTTTTAGCAACTGTTCAAGCATAAATATCATCCATATTTCATAAAATTTGTTCAGATTGGTGTACTAACAAACAGTGATGATAAACTTTAAAAATAATTTCCCGAGATCGACTCCGGTTTGTTTTTCTCATATTTAACACATTTCTTCGATGTTTTGTTTAAATAGAATTGAAAATGAATACACCTTTCAATAAGTAATAAGTCACCAAACAAATCTATGACTGCCGATGACATTCGATGTACTTATACTTAGTAAGATTTAGTGTTGCCCTACTTTAAACATTTTTAGTTTCTGAAACAGCCATTTTCACGAATTTATAGACGGACTATACCTTATGAACGCAATACATCTGAAATTAATTCAGATTAGAACATAACGTATGGACGACAGCAAGGCAAGCTACCCGAAAGTGTCAAATATCCCCAATCAACTTTGAATCTTAATGCTTTAGAGATGAAGTTAAAAATTTAATAAAGAAATCTAACAGATTGTGGTAGCTCCATGTGCTGTCATCTGTACGCTACGTGAGATCCAACAGCGATTTTCTGCAAAAATATTGGTATATTGTGGTATTAGGAATATTGTATTCTCGTATGTATTATATATTTATATCATGAAATATTTGTTGTCTGTAGGTTGCAATCTCAAAAAAAAAAATCGTTTTTAAATTTTGCGTAAGGGCGTGATTTTTTTTATACTTAATAATGTTTCTTGCAATGGATTTTTGTTACGCGCCGACAGTAGAATTTCCAGTATTGTGTTTTCATGGCGCATTGAAATGTTCTCAGCACAATGACAGTTGAAAATTTAGTGCGCGATAAAATCTCGCCACGATAATTCTAAATCCATGCGATCGTGGGCTATTTGAACTCGTGATTGTAAATATCTACCTACCTATATTTGGGCCAAATTCGATAAAGAATACAGGTAAACAAACCGCTGCTAGGCAACGACTTGTGTACACCTAAAAGAAAGATGTTAACAACCTTTCCTGGAGAGCTGATTTTCAAATAAGTAATAATCCTACTTCCTACTAATCTAAACAGTTTATTTATGTTTAAATATTTATGATTTGCATAGAACGCTTAATCGGTTTGAATAAAATATGACACAATATGTAAGCTAATTTCCTAATAGTTAAATATTTTGACACATAGATATTATACTTCTCTTCTCAACTGCATTACACGTGCATTATAATACTTTCAAGTATAGTCCATACTTGATTGATTTGAAAAGTAAGTAAGTAGTTAAAATACGCAAAATTTTAATCATAAATAGCTCAACTTTATTCATGGGCTGTATTCCACAAAATGTGTTTATTACCTGTATTTCATCCATATTTCTTTATTTTTGTATGGTTATCACGTAAAATTAATGTCGACTTTTTAGTGGTTTTTCGAAATAGCAAGTTGTTTTATTTTAGCATGTTATTTTAGCTGCAATAGGAATTGTTAAAATTAGCACGTAAAAGTCGAGAATCTTGTAAATAATAGGATATTTGTAAAACGTGAGTTGTGATAACCCTAAATTGGTTTGTTTACCTCTATTCTCTATCGAGTTTGGCACAAGTATATAATATATTTAGGCCTTTTTATTGCTCATATAGTTGTGAATTTAATATGAAATACTCCTTCATCATGTCATTGCATGTATTTGTACATAAATCATAATCAGCCTATGGCCGATTTCCCTGTTCGCAAACCAAATAAAAATTAAGTTCAGTGCGACTTTTTCTTTCTATTTTATTCCTCCTCCTCCTCAAATCGTTCTCCTCATTACTAGACTTGGGACTAAGTGTTTAAAAGTAAAAAAGCAGTTATGCTTTTTACTTATTTCAAAAAGCAGCTTTTGTTAACTGCTTAATTGCTCATAAACTTTGAAAGCAATTTCTAGTGCAAAAAGCATATGTTAATGATCGCTGTTTGCTATATTATTTATGCTTTTTTTATTAAATACGAATGTTGGTAACCGACGATTTATACGAAAAAGATTTTTTACGAAGTGAACTTATTTTTTAAAAAGTTACAAATCTCGTTATTATTACGATTGCGAGACATTTTCTAAATGTCTAAATGAAATAATATTTTTACAAAGTATTGTTACGGGCTAGGGGTACTAAAATACCGGTTAAGGATTACGAAGTTTATTGGCAACGAAGGTACAGTCGATTGTGGGCAATGACAAGTAGAATGTTGCTGACGTTGCACCGAAGTCTTCACTTACGTCCACGAAGTCCGTATTGTAAACACACAATAACACTACAGATGTTTCTTCACGTAGTACTCAATGTTCTCGTTACAGTTGTCGCAGTAGGTATTCAAAGAATCAAAGATCGCTTCTTAAGGAGTTGCAAAATGCAGATGAGCCGTATACAAAGGGATTTCAAAATTTAAATGATACAGACTTGATAATTAGTTACTGTGACACTTGTTTAAATGTATAAATAATTCAATTGTCAGTTCAACATCATAGTTCGGCAAAGTTCACGGATGTCAATAAAGTACCTATGCCATATTTCATCTCACCAGTACAATATGGGCAATTTGGCGTCAGATTCATGACATCATTATCACTGGCGTTTATGTATACTGATGTATATTACAGAACATACCCTACATTATTAATACTTGAAAGTGAAAAAATTACAAAATGTTGTCACAAAACTCAGTTAATCATTATTTAATAGAATATAATAAACCTTTATTGTACGCTAAAAAGTAACATGATATTAAACCTAAATTACTTAAATCTATGGTTACAATGTATCGTATGCTATGCGTATTTCAAATAAACAAAAAGAATAAAAATAAACACGCGTTAGCCCTTTATGACATGTCCCGAACTACTAACATCGTTTTGTTCGCAGTTCGGGATCCGCTTACCGCTTACCCGGATCTCGCCCCCTCACAGCCCGCACGATTGCCCTGTCTAGACGTCATCGTTGGACGACTGTAGGATTTTTAGACTGTGTACCTACCTGTCTTTTTTGGAGTTTTAAAAGCTTTTGACGTGACAACGTCTTAAATTAGGTTGCGGCTGGGAGTCACTTATGAAAAAGTGTAACGCTCGGTAACGTTACGATGAGTCACCGATGTTTTAGTAAACAAAATATATTTCTATAGTTAAAATTTGTGCAATTCTTATTTTCATTCAATTCCTTGTTCCTATTGTGCAATTTAATTATATTCATATCAATAAATATTCTACCGAGAAAAAGACGTTGTCACGTAAAATCTTCGCCCGTAAAACCGACTTTACAGGCAACCATTTTTTGTCACAATACTTTCTGGGTGACCTGGGGTGCAATTGCGCTAAAAATCATTCAACCAAAACAGAATTTCATCGCAAACCAAACCAAACCTTTAATTATGCTTCGGATCGCTGTAAAATTTTGACCGAAGGTTTAACCATAACTGGATAACAATTGTAACGTAACTGCAGTCAACTGAAAAAGTTAAAATAAAGCTCACTTTTTCTGTGCCATTTGTCAAACTTAGGTACATCTAAAAGATTGGTTTTAATTCTGACGATTGTATCACTCATACTGAGTTTACTTCAGTCAAACTTAAATAATGCGATACAAAGTGGGATCAAAACGAAACCACAACTTTAACCGGATTAGATACGAACAAGAGTTTAACTTCTACTGTTTTATTTAACGCGGTTGGCCACCTTGTATATTTTTACGACTCTTTGATCACGGGTTCCATTTATTCTTTTTATATGATACGGAGCCTTAAGAACATGCTCCTAACTTGTCAAGAAAACCATGCATGCTGTGATATCAGTGTTTATTCCATTAATAAAGCGTTGCTTCTTCTAAATGCTAAGGAGTCGGAGCTGGCACTGTCTGCTGTACAGCAGCTTCACCATTTCGATGTCAGCGGGGCTCAGCTCCGTCGTGTGACCCATTGAGAGCGTCCGGTGCCAGAGGTGGTCCTAGAAAGCATAATTGAAAGAAAATATATTTATTTGAGGTACCTAAACATAACTGTGACAACAAAAATAAACGTAACTGTAAAGTCTCTCAAGTATAAGTACGCGGGTTCGATTCCAGGTCAGGCAGGTACCAATGCAACTTTTCTGAACTTATATGTACTTTCTAAGTATATCTTGGATACCAATGACTGTTTGGAGGAGGAATCTTCTTAGGTAGAATAAAACTGCGTGTCCGATATGATCTGTGTATTTCGTCTTCAAAACCCCTGCTTATATCTACATTTTTTATGGCACAAGTTGCGGTATGACTAATTATTTACAATTATAAAATACAATATTATTACTACGATCTTTAACACGCGCCGCGTCTCGGAGAGGGGCGCGGGGCGCCGCTGGCCCGCGCTGTGAATCTATAAATATAGGTAGACGCGCTGAGTCGTTCCTTTTCGTCGAGGGCCGCCCGCCGCGTCAAGGTCTCCGCTGCGATGCGCCAGCTTCGTGTGTCGTCTTCGCGCCAAGATTCCACTGCGATGTAGTCTTCGTGGACATATCTCCGCTGCGATGTAATCTTCGTGTGCAGTCTTCGTGTACAGATCTCCGCTGCGATATATCAACTCCGTGTGTCAAAAACGTACTTGCGAGTGATGTCGTTGAACCCACGCAACGCATCACGTATCTTATTCCTTTGGCAGTAAACGCCTTTTTCAAGGCGGCCTCTTGTTCCTTTCAACAGATGTGTCAAACGTATAGCGTCTCTCTCGAGACGGCGTTGTTCGATTATTCCTGAATGGATGTTGTCAAAACGTATTGGTAATAAGGTGTTGTTGGTATTCCTTGGTAACTGGTAACTGTTTGGAGGTAACTGGTAACTGTTTGAAGGTAACTGTTTGGAGGTACGGTAATTCTATGAGTGCTGTATGTGTGTTCCTACAACTGATTACAAGGTGAAGGAAAACATCTTGAAGAAACCTGGGGGCCTAGACAAATCCCTTTACTGTCAGTGTTAACGCCAACGGAAAAGTCAAAATGTATGGAATTGACGTTTGCTTACCAGATGTCACGTGACTGCTGCTAAATTGGTAGACAAGTCACCATTCGTCATGCGCAAAGGAACGCCGAAACGAGCGTGACATATGAACGTCAAAATTGTTCATCAAAATGGTAGACAAAAGCCACTTTTGACAAACACTCATGATATTTCAACGTTTCCGCGGCACGCTACATTAGCGGGAGCTAGGACGCTCCCTGGACTTTAAAGTCAGAAATCGCCAACCCGCATTGAGCAAGGGTGGTGATTACGCTCAATCCTTCTCTGTATGAGAGAAGACCTGTGCCCAGCAGTGGGACGATAAAAAGGTTAATCATGATGGTTGTTCAGAATAGAAAGGCTATTTTGGTTATATGTACATTTTTTACACGATTGCATCACTGCTAACCATCAGGCGGAATTGCGGTGAAAGGCTAGTTTAAAATTTATAAAAAAAATAGACAGAAAGAAAAAGTTGCACGGAATTTAAAATTAGTTTGTGAAGATCAGTATCGGCGCCATTATGTGACAAATTCAAAACAATGATCACTCAGCATTGATTTGGGCCCTGACGATCGTTGTCAGCAGCAGTAGCCAAGTGGTATCGACTTACTTGTAAATAGTAGTAGTTGTTGTAAGTCGTAGGTTCGCATCCTATCAGGCGCTTTCAACCTCATCATCAACCTTTTTATCATCCCACTGCTGGGCACAGGTCTTATTCACGGGGAGCAGCTACCCCGTCCTGCTCAACTCCATGCCAAGGCTGTGCCGATCACAGGCCTTCCAAACGCCATATGGCCAAAGTGCGGGCCCGTATGCCACGCTAACCCGGCCCCAACAGCCCCGCTCGCGTTTCCGTTCGCGGCAAATGTTCTTTTCGGTCTGGTAATAACCAACTACTACCACTGATCTGCCATTTTATACTACACGGCCCGCGCGCCCAAGCGCTGCCAGCGACCGAACGCGGCAAATGTTCTTTGCGGTCTGGGTCGATACTCGACTCCAGCGCAGCTAGCCCCGCCTACTCTGTGTTGCCAGGGGGGGCGCTCAAATATAACCAAAATAGCCTTTCTATTCTGAACAACCATCATGATCAACCTTTTTATCGTCCCACTGCTGGGCACAGGTCTCCTCTCATACAGAGAAGGATTGAGCGTAATCACCACGCTTGCTCAATGCGGGTTGGCAATTTCAGACTTAGGTTTCTTCAAGATGTTTTCCGTCACCTTGTAATCAGTCATTGGTGTCAAGGATATACTTAGAAAGTACATATAACTTAGAAAAGTTTCATTGGTACTTGTCTGACCTAGAAGACAAAAAAGCTTGGGACTGAGCTGCTCGCTCTGCTAAGCATTGTTACTAAGCAATATGCCTAATAGGGTATTTGACTAAAAAAACTAATTAGTCCGTCAGTCAGATTTACAAAAAATACTAGACACGTATTTTTTGTTTTATCAAAACAATAAAAGTTGACAAATATAAAAGGCATCAAAGATCAGGAGTGGTGGCTGGTGACGTCACTGCTCGCTAAAAATTGTAGCGTGCAGTCACGTCACACGAGTTTTCAACGCAGTGTGTCGTCTTCATTTTTTGTTTATATGAAAAAGGAAAAAAAAACGTGTCTACTATTTTTTGGAAATCTGACTGACGGACTAATTAGTTTTTTTCAGTCAATTACCCTATTATAACGTAAATTATTGTAAACATTTTCATTTTTAATGTCTGGAACTCTGGACTTGAAAAAAGACGATGATCCCTGAGTTTGTTTCGGCTATTTCTTCTCAGAGGTAGTCAGTTAGGAAATGCCGGCTTCATCTAGTTTAAAAAAAAAAAACATGACGTGTAAAAGTGATCAGTGATCCTACTTGCTTAATAAACGATTTCATTTCATTAGAATGGTACCCGCACTGATACTTTAAAGGCTGGTGTTTTAACCACTAGGCCACCACGGCTTCAGGCGTACTTTGTGTAAAAATTTTTACCACCACTACTCTCTAAACGTCTTGAAGAAACCGACATGACCTAGAGCCAAAAACTTGTAAGACATGTGACATGTACCAACCCGTACTGGGCCCGCGTGGTAGAATACGGCCCACTACCTCTCACAGAGAGTGGGGCCTGTGTCACAGGAGTACGAACATCTTACGCTGATAATGTATGCCTGTCCTTAGCGAGTGAAAAAAAATAATTATATGTATTTAAGCGTATACAGTATGTTAAGAAAACCCTGTCCGACCCATAAGGATAATAAAGGTTAGGTAAACACATGACCAAATATAATATAAAATTTTACGTAATCATCATAGTACCAATACAAATGAATTTTGAAATAATATTTTTTTCCCGCGAATTAATTTCAACTTCCCCGAAATTTGGTAATTTTTAAAAAGTGACAACACCGGTATTATTATGGGCGAATAGTGTATTAAGTTTTATATTATATGTATACGGCTAAAGGACTTTGTATCCAGGTCAGAAATAAATATAAAAAAAAAAATGGGCGAATAGCGATGCGACCACGTGCCGCGTGCCCTGCCGCCCGCCGCCCGCGGAATGGGGCATAGGTGTGCATAGCGCACATTTATTAAGTTACCTCTTTTTGCGAAATAATATTTATTTTTTTAGGGGGATTTTTTTTTAAAGTTTAGCCCGATTGTGTATGCATTAGTAGAATCAGTTATCGATACCTAACAACACCTTCACGGGTCGGACAGGGTTTTCTTAACATACTGTATATTAAAAAAAAAAGAGGTACGCATGAGAAATGGGAAAAAAAAAGAGGAAAAAATTTTTCTTACAGGCCTAAGACGTCATTGTGCCGTCCGCCCTTCGGGCTGATGCGACGCTGGAGTGCCGCCCCAGAAAGGGGAGAGGGCACACTAGGGACACTTTGTACAGGAGTCAAGAAGCGGTTGCGGTGATATGCCAGCGCAGCGCCCGTATGGGGGGCTGGATATGTCCGCAGCCGTCTCCTGACGCTTCGGCCCATATGACTTTAAGTCGGTGGGGCCATGGGTGGTTGGTGGGATTTGTCCTTAGCGAGCCAACATCGGAACATGCGTGATCTCCGCTCACCTGTATCGGTTCCACAGTCTGCTGGCCAAGTGAACAGTCCGCACACATGAAGTTAGCAGGCGCGTGTGTGACACTGTCGAAATCATACGGGGAGCCTTCACCATCCGTGTTCATAATCCAGGCCTCCTTCGGAGTCCGTTCCAGGTAATGCTCCTTCACTATGGATCAAAAAAATACTGAATAATTTATTTTAAGTAGTCTAAGAACATTTTGCACAGGGTCTCGTATTTAACCAATACCGCAAGCGATCAGTACGAAACGGCTGCAAAAGAAAAAATTCCATATGCTGTCTACAAAGATACATTTGAAAGAAAAAGAATTCGCAGCACACGAGTAACTTTTTTGTCGTAATAAGAACTACTTTTGCTTGCAACGCATGGTTTCATAAAAATAAATAAATACGCCATTTATTTCTTGCTTTTACATATTACAAGTTTAAATGCGATATGAAAGTATCTATAACTGGCATGGTATCATAGCCGACCTAATAAGTATCTTCTTTTGTTTTTACGTAAGGGGTGAGGGGGGGTGGGGTATAGGAAGGCAGCTGCCCCCTGGAAATCTCACAGAACATGTAGGAACTCTCCTCATTACTAAACAAAGTGTAAACGAGGCCTTATCACTAACTTTAGTAGACACTGGCGCCGATTCTGTAGTTCACAAACTTTTTTTTTTTTATTAATTTATAAACCAGCGCTTGACCGCAATCCCGCCTGATGGTAAGCAGTGACGCAATCGTTGATGGTAAAGCGCACTAGTTTATTAAGAGCCTATTCACTCTAGCCTTGAAGACACTCAAATTGTAGTCCGACGGAAACACCGCCGCCGGCAGATTGTTCCAGTCCCACGATGTACGCGGTATAAAGGAGGAGGCGAAACGCTTCGTCCGGATCGTAGAGGTGTTAACAACATAAGAGTGGAAACTCGCCGTACGACGGGTCGTCCGATGGTGGAACAGAGATGGGGGAATTAAATCGTGCAATTCCCTCGCACACTCCCCAAAATGTATCCTATAGAACACCGACATGTATCCTATAGAACAACTAAACTAATTTTAAGTTATGTGCATCCTTTTCTTTCCATTTCGTTAAGAAAAGGACAGAAGATAACATTTTCATTTAATCCTGTCAAATTAAGATACTCTATAGACAGTTTGGACGCGATCATAAACATGGCGACTAAAAATACGCCAGTTTACGTCAGGAGCGCACTAATTTGATAGGTCTAAACTGACATTTTATCTTCTGTCCTTGTCTTAATGAAATGGAAAGACAAAGATACACTAAATTTAAAATTAGTTTAGTTTCTGAATAACAGAATCGACGTCACTGACAAAGTGTACGGTGTAATTGCCAAAAAACCGCGTGCGACTATAGTGTACACAGATTACCCACTCTAAAAATTTTACTTGCCGCCTTAGGCGTGACTTGCCTTCCCCTAGGCCTGACTTGCCTATAGACCAGAAGCTGGGTACGCCCATGCTTACGGACCCAGCTGTAGTCATCATGTACACAGGATTTTGTTTGCAAAATGTTCAGATAGGTTTTGGCGATAGTGGCTACTATGTAGTTAGGCTTTGTCGTTATTTATCCCCAGCCCCATATCCTACCAGCCAGAACCTCGTGCCTCGGGTTTGAAAAAATAATTACAAAAACTAAAAATACTCACTTTTAGCAACATTCCCCCAATTGATAGTCACATAGTTGGTCCTATCATAACGATTTGACATCATGGGTATACCCATGATCCTCATCAGAAGGTTGAGGGTGTGTGCATTGTGTCCTGGAGCCCCGCTTACCATTCCGGACATGAGGACAGTCTGTGAGGAGTTATTTCTAGATTATTTACATGCTAATAACGTAGGGCTGCCATTGAGGATGCAGAATGAAACCGAAACAAATTTACTTATTCGTTTAATTAAGTAATTAACGTTATAATTAATTATATCTAAGACGCTACAATTTGTTCGATATGTTAGAACAAAAAGTGAAGCTCTAAGTCTACATTATAACTAAATTAAATCGAACGATATAACGCAATCTGTGAATCACAGGACCTCACGGTATGATATTTCTCGGTAGCGCTCGATATTCAGGAGGTCTTGCGAAACAAGACAGCGATGGTGGTAGCTTCATGGAACGGATTGCGGTGAATCATACATGACGTGATTGTTTCTTAACATGCTTATACTTATTATTTTATTGCTTACGATGCGCCAATGTTGTTGTGTCGGGAGTTTGGTCGTGAAGGTCTCCTGATCAATCTCCCTCTGAGACAACATCGTCGGGCGTGTTGTTGGGTTTAACATTACATCACCTCGCTCAACTGCCGTCTTCCTTCCTATTCACTCAGTTTTTTTAGTGAATAGGCTCTTAATAAACTAGCACGCTTTACCATCAACGATCGCATCACTGCTTACCATCAGACAGGATTGCAGTAAAGCACTAGTTTATAGTTATTAAAAAAACGCCCCAAAGGGGGTCGTGGTTAAAATAATAACAATCGTACAGGTCGATTGGTCAGGTTAAGTTACGCTTGCCGAAGTTGGTTTGAGGATCTTTACAGACCGAGACCTCTTCATGCCTCGGAAAGCACGTTAAGCCGTTGGTCTCGGATGTCATTTGTAGATCCTTACTGGAGTCCGAAAGTCTGACCACCATGTTACCAAGTGGTATCGTATTACCCAGTAACTGGATTGAAGACGAGGCGAAGTGCTTCGTCCGGATCGCAGTAGTGTCAACAACGTAAAGTTGGAAGCTCGCCGTACGAAGGGCGTTTTTTTTTTTACAAATTATAAACTAGAGTTTGACCGCGATCCCGCCTGATGGTAAGCACTGATGCAATCGTTGATGGTAAAGCATGCTATAATATTAAGAGCCTATTCACTATAAAAAAGAACTGAGTGAATAGGAAGGAAGACGGCAATTGAGAGAGGTGATGCAATGTTAAACCCAACATCACGATCAACGATGCTGCGCCAGAGGCAGATTGATCTGGAGACCCTCCACGACCAAACTCCCGACACAACAACATTTGGCGCATCGTACCCGGCCCACATCACAACACAACTGTTTAGACCCGTCTTCCGTACGGCTTCACCAGACATCATGCCGGAACATGACGAATCGCTTGGCGGCAAGTTTTTGTCTGGTGGGTGGCAACTACTGCCGGCAGCCGATGTTAAGGCCTACCACTGAGCCTGGATTTCTTAGACAATGTGACAGAGATTCCATTTTCTTAGACTACCTACCTGGTTTCCCTCCATAAACCCAAGGTGCGGTATTTCCTCGCCTTCCAGACCGAACCACACCACGTTCTTTGGCTGCAGCGGCTCTTCCCAAGAGATATGCTGAAAGACCACGCAGGTTGCCATCTCTATGGTTGTCATGGCATTTTGGAGTATCGGGAAGGCCGGTGTGTGCACTGTGAAGGGCGCAGTTAAAAAACGTAAAACATAAAAAACCGGCCAAGTGCGTGTCGGACTCACACACAAAGGATTGCGTACCACTGTCCTATGGGGTCATTCGGTGGAAGTTGCGAAGTCTATTATTGATATTGTGGCACCCACTCTAGCGGTTATCTTTAATACTTGTATTGACTGTGGAGAGTTTCCTGATCTCATGAAAAATAGTAAGATAATACCTTTGTTTAAATCAGGCAGTACATCAGACCCCACAAATTATAGACCTATTTCTGTACTACCTACCTTTAGTAAAATTTTTGAGAAATTAATTTTAAACCAAATGCAAAGTTTTTTTAATAAACATAAATTATTACATAGCAAACAGTTCGGTTTTACAAGGGGTCGTTCAACTACTGATGCCGGTGTTGAACTTCTATGTCATATCTACAATGCATGGGAGGATAAATGCGATGCCTTTGGCATTTTTTGTGATTTGTCCAAGGCATTCGATTGCGTTCTTCACGAGACGTTAATCAGGAAACTCCGCCACTACGGGATCAGGAACTCTGCATTGGATCTTATTACATCCTACTTGAGTGGTAGGATTCATAGCGTTGACGTTAATGGAAAAAGATCTTCCGGATCTTTAGTAACAATGGGAGTCCCACAGGGGTCAATTCTAGGTCCCTTTTTGTTTCTTATTTACATTAATGACCTGCCGTACCTCATAAAGGATAATCACGATATAGTGTTGTTTGCAGATGACACTTCACTTTTATTTAAACTTAAACGTCAGTAGCAGGTCACTGATGATGTAAATAGCGCGATCTCCAAAGTAGTCCACTGGTTTAATGTTAATAATTTACTCTTAAACGAGAAAAAAACCAAATGCATTAAGTTTACTCTACCTCACGTTAGGCTGGTGAAAACTAAAGTGTTGATAAAGGGCGAAGAATTGGAATCTGAAGACAGCACAGTGTTCTTGGGTATAACTCTGGATGCTAAGCTTCAATGGGGTCCCCATATAGAAAAATTGTCAAATAAACTAAGTTCTGCTGCATACGCAGTTAGAACAATTCGTAATTTGACTGATATTGAGACGGCCCGTTTAGTGTACTTTGGCTATTTCCATAGCGTAATGTCGTACGGCATTCTGTTGTGGGGAAATGCCACTGATATTCAGACAATATTTGTTTTGCAGAAACGAGCTGTTCGTGCAATTTATAAATTAAGTCCAAGACACTCTCTCAGAGAAAAATTTAAAGAAATTAATGTACTGACCGTGCCGTCTCAATATATTTATGAAAATCTTTTGTATGCTCATAAAAATATAAAATTAGGCTATACAATATGTTAAGAAAACCCTGTCCGACCCATAAGGATAATAAAGGTTAGGTAAACACTTGACCAAATATAATATAAAATTTTACGTAATCATCATAGTACCTATACAAATGAATTTTGAAATAATCTTTTTTTCCCGCGAATTAATACCTACTTCCTGAAATTTGGTAATTTTTTAAAAAGTGACAACACCGGTATTATTATGAGCGAATAGCGATGCGACCACGTGCCGCGTATCCTGCCGCCCGCCGCCCGCGGAAGTGTGCTTATCGCACATTTATTAAGTTATCTCTTTTTGCGAAATGATATTTATTTTTTTTGGGGGATTTTTTTTTAAGTTTAGCCCGGTTTTGTATCCATTAGTAGAATCAGTTATCGATACATAACAACACCTTCACGGGTCGGACAGGGTTTTCTTAACATACTGTATAACATCACGCTGCGGCCTAACCTATGAAGCTTTTGATTAAAAATATCTGAATTAATATAATGGCGCCAATTGTGTAATAGACCTTCTATTACACAATTGACGCCATTAGGGTGGTATAAACATAAAGTTCATTATGCTTTGGAATATTTCGTTACAAATATTCTCTTGTCTGATCTAGGGCAAATTGACTTGACCTTATTACTTACGAATTTATGTTATGTAATACATAAAATAGAGCCCAGAGAGAGAGAGAGCACTGATACTAGTGGTATCTATCTTTGCATTGTGTAGATTCAATTTCTTGCTGTAAAGCATCTATTTGTTAGGATAGTCTTTTTTTGAGTTGGATAACCGATTAATCTAGGAAGGTTTTAGGCTATACAATATGTAAAGAAAACCCTGTCCGATCCGTGAAGGTATTGTAAGGTATCGATAACTGATTCTACAAATGGATACAAAACCGGGCTAAACTTAAAAAAAAAATCCCCCTAAAAAATAAATATTATTTCGCAAAAAGCGGTAACTTAATAAATGTGCGTTAAGTACCCTTCCGCGGGCGGCGGGCGGCAGGGCACGCGGCACGTGGTCGCATCGCTATTCGCTCATAATAATACCAGTGTTGTCACTTTTTTTAAAATTACCAAATTTCGGGGAAGTTGGAATTAATTCGCGGGAAAAAAAGATTATTTCAAAATTCATTTGTATTGGTACTATGATGATTACGTAAAATTTTATATTATATTTGGTCATCTGTTTACCTAACCTTTATTATCCTTATGGGTCGGATAGGGTTTTCTTAACATACTGTATACCTAAAGCTGAAGAGTTTGTTTGTTTGTTTGAACGCGCTAATCTGAGGAACTACTGATCCGATTGTATTTGCGTTGGATAGCCCATTAATACAGGAAGGCTTTAGGCTATATAACATCACGCTGCGACCAATAGGAGCGGGGCATATAAAAAAAAACGCGGGTGAAACCGCGTGGCGCAGCTAATACAAAATAATATAATGGCATCATGTCACAAACTAAAAAAAATAGTGCATTTTTTTCTTTACAGTTCATTAAGAAAAATATAATATTAGTTTAGTACTGTTAAATTAAGGTTAATAAACATGACGTCTAAAAATACATACGGCAATTTACGTCGAGTGCGGAATAGCCCTGGGTACGCCCTAGAGTCTGAAAGATACTCACTTAACTTATCATCGATTCCATACATAACGATCCCAAGTGGCCATAGTTTGTCTTCATAATAACGTTCATTTTCAACAGTCAGTTCCATAGCCAGTCCATGTGACCGTCTCGCGTTGACGGGCTTCTGAACCAAGTCTCCACACTCCTCAAGATAATTAGCGTTGATGTAGTTCCGCTCCCTTACTGATAGAAGTGTTTCGCCGTCTTCCTTCTGAAGGCAAATGGGATAAAATGGGATACTGCAGTCACATTTGGGCTGGTGCTGCAAATTGGCACCTGGCAACTTTGGACTCAGTGGAGAGGCGTGCGAAGAGGCTGATTGGCGACGCAGATTTGGTTAAGAACAATTGCCGAAACCTGTAGCATAGGCGAACGGTAGCCAGATATTCTTTGGACGACCCGTTGTACGGCGAGTATTCAACCTTACATTGTTGACTCCACTACAATCCGGACGAGGCGAACACGTAAAACAGTCCCTTGCTGTACGCGGGACAAAGGCACTGGAACAATTTGCCATTTTTTGCCACTAGTGCTTGACCGTAATCCCGCCTGATGGTAAGTAGTGATGCAATCGTTGATGGTAAAGCGCTCTAGTTTATTTATTTAGCCTATTCACTAAAAAAACTTAGTGAATAGGAAGGGAGACGGCAGTTGAGCGAGGTGATGCAATGTTAAACTCAACAACAAGACCAACGATGCTGCGCCACAGGGAGATTGATGGAGTTCCTCCACGACCAAACTCCCGACATAACAACATTTGGCGCATCATAACCGGCACACATCGCAACACAACTGCTCAGACCCGTTCTCCGTACGGCTTCACCAGACATCATGCCGGAACACGACGAATCGCTTTACCTGGACTTTATCTGGTGGGTGGGTAACTTCTGCCGGCAGCCGATGTTATGGCCTACCACTGAGAAACAGTTGCCAGCGTAGGTTTTTTCGTAAAATGAAAACAATTAACCTCTTCACACGCTTCTCCACCGAGTCCAATGTTGCCAGGTGGTATTTTGCAGTTAAAGGAACTACAAATTTAAAAGCTCGGAGAGAAGAAAAATAGGGTACAGGAATGAATGAAGTCCAAATGCATAAAAGTATTCCAATCAACTCATAATTACCTGATTTTGAAAGGTTCTTATTAAATCGTTACTGCTCGGTTTGTCTGTAAACATTTCGAATAACAAAATTTAAGAATTGACTTGTTAAGGAAGGTCTGTGTTGCACGCCTCTCTCTCGCGCATGGGCCTACCCTGGGAGGGGGGTAGCTGCCCCCTGGAAATCTCGCAAATCATGTATGAACTCCCGTAATTACTAATCGAAGTAAGTATAAACGAGGATTTATCTCTAACTTTTAAACCACGCGGTAGACACTGGCAAAATGTGCAGTGTAATTGCTAAAAAACCGCGTGCGAGCGCACAAAGATTATCGAATCTAGCCGAGCTTTTAACGCTTGCACTCTGCTGTAATCTTCGGTTGGGACTAGCTTTTGACGCTTGCACTCTGCTGTAATCTTCGGTTGGGACTAGCTTTTAACGCTTGCACTCTGCTGTAATCTTCGGTAGGGACTAGCTTTTAACGCTTGCACTCTGCTATAATCTTCGGTTGGGACTAGCTTTTAACGCTTGCACTCTGCTGTAATCTTCGGTAGGGACTAGCTTTTGACGCTTGCACTCTGCTGTAATCTTCGGTTGGGACTAGCTTTTAACGCTTGCACTCTGCTGTAATCTTCGGTAGGGACTAGCTTTTAATGCTTGCACTCTGCTGTAATCTTCGGTAGGCACTAGCTTTTAACGCTTGCACTCTGCTGTAATCTTCGGTAGGGACTAGCTTTTAACGCTTGCACTCTGCTGTAATCTTCGGTTAGGACTAGCTTTTGACGCTTGCACTCTGCTGTAATCTTCGGTAGGGACTAGCTTTTAACTCTTGCACTCTGCTGTAATCTTCGGTTAGGACTAGCTTTTGACGCTTGCACTCTGCTGTAATCTTCGGTTGGGACTAGCTTTTGACGCTTGCACTCTGCTGTAATCTTCGGTAGGGACTAGCTTTTAACGTTTGCACTCTGCTGTAATCTTCGGTAGGGACTAGCTTTTGACGCTTGCACTCTGCTGTAATCTTCGGTAGGGACTAGCTTTTAATGCTTGCACTCTGCTGTAATCTTCGGTAGGCACTAGCTTTTGACGCTTGCACTCTGCTGTAATCTTCGGTTGGGACTAGCTTTTAACTCTTGCACTCTGCTGTAAACCCGCATTAAATCTTGCTGAAGACCCTAGAGCAAGATTAACCCGACACTACACCGAAGATATCCCGGACGTCAGCCTGCAGGAGATTCAATTGGCTCTGAAACAACTTAAAAACAACAAGGCGCCGGGCGATGACGGAATAACGGCAGAGCTACTGAAGGCGGGTGGTGAACCGATCCTTAGGGCCCTTCAGAAGTTATTTAATTCCGTCATAGTCAAGGGAAAAACGCCACAGGCATGGCACAGAAGTGTGGTGGTACTCTTTTTCAAAAAGGGTGACAACACCCTTTTGAAAAACTACAGACCCATCTCACTTCTGAGTCATGTCTATAAGTTGTTTTCGAGAGTCCTCACGAATCGTCTCGCCTGCAGGTTTGACGACTTCCAGCCACCCGAACAAGCCGGTTTCCGAAAGGGCTTTAGCACAGTAGACCACATACATACGCTACGGCAGGTTATACAGAAGACCGAGGAGTATAACCTACCCCTTTGCTTGGCGTTTGTGGACTACGAAAAAGCCTTTGATTCGATCGAGACCTGGGCTGTACTGCAGTCTCTCCAGCGGTGCCAAGTAGACTATCGGTATATTGAAGCGCTGAAGGGTTTGTACGAAAACGCCACCATGTCAGTCCGAATACAGGACCAGACCTCGAAACCAATACCTCTCCAGCGTGGTGTCAGACAGGGAGATGTTATCTCCCCGAAATTGTTCACCGCTGCTTTGGAGGATGTCTTCAAGGTTCTGGACTGGAAAGGACTGGGCATCAACATCAATGGCGAGTACATGACACACCTTCGGTTTGCTGATGATATCGTAGTCATGGCTGAGACCGCGGAGGACCTGAGTACAATGCTCGAAGACCTCAGCAGAGCCTCCGAGCGAGTCGGTCTTAAAATGAACATGGGCAAGACGAAAGTCATGTCTAATGCCCATGTTGTACCGACTCCTATAAAGATTGGAGACTCTGTTCTCGAAGTTGTTGACAGTTACGTGTACCTGGGACAAACTATCCAGTTAGGAAGGTCCAACTTCGAGAAAGAGGTCAATCGTCGAATCCAACTCGGCTGGGCTGCTTTCGGGAAGCTACGAAAAATCTTCTCGTCCGAAATACCGCAGTGTCTCAAGACAAAAGTCTTCGACCAGTGTGTGTTGCCAGTGATGACATATGGAATTGAGACGTGGTCGCTAACAATGGGCCTTATAAGAAGGCTCAAAGTCACTCAAAGGGCAATGGAGAGGGCTATGCTTGGGGTTTCACTGCGCGATCGAATCAGGAATGAGGAGATCCGCAGAAGAACGAGAGTAACCGACATAGCCCGAAGAATTGCAACACTAAAGTGGCAGTGGGCTGGACACATTGCCCGTAGGACCGATGCCCGATGGGGCCGACGGGTTCTCGAGTGGCGACCACGCACCGGAAGACGTAGCGTGGGTAGGCCCCCGACAAGGTGGACCGACGACCTGGTGAAGGTCGCGGGAAACCGCTGGATGCGGGAGGCGCAGGACCGGTCGTCGTGGAGAACCTTGGGGGAGGCCTATGTCCAGCAGTGGACGTCTTTCGGCTGAAATGATGATGATGATGATGACTCTGCTGTAATCTTCGGTAGGGACTAGCTTTTAACGCTTGCACTCTGCTGTAATATTCGGTTGGGACTAGCTTTTAACGCTTGCACTCTGCTGTAATCTTCGGTAGGGACTAGCTTTTACCGCTTGCAATCTGCTGTAATCTTCGGTAGGGACTTGCCTGCGATATTGATGCTTTGTGAGTGTTCGCTTTTGTCTGTATTTGATATCCTATCCGCATATTTTAATGTATCTGTTTGTATGGGGGTACCCAGGAGGGGGTAGGGCCCCTGGAAACCTCACTGAACATGTATGAACTCTCCTAAATAGTAATCAAAGTATAAAAGGGGACTTATTCAGGGTGATTTGCATCTATTTGTTTACACACTACGCTACAAATCCCTAATGTTTCATGTATGTACCTACATGTGCTTGTGTAGTTTGTAGGACAAAATAGCCGCGGATGATTCGAACCCAAAAAATCTGACTTGCTGAATTAATCTCTCAGGTTTAATTCGGCTGAAGGGAATATGAGTTTTCTTTATCTGCCTAGGCTTTTCCTATGATGGGGTAAGCTTCCAGTCTGACCAGAAACCACTGAGTATATATTAGCAGTATTTTACACGGAGCTACCGCCTATCTGACCTCCACAAGACATATAGGTACTCATAATAATAGGATTCTTCGTTCTTCCAATAATTGTCATCTACGATGTCCTTCTCACCGCACTGGTTTTCTTAAGTCTTCATTTCTTGTCCAGGCGGTTTTCCTTTGGAATGATCTTCCTCAGAATATCAGGACGTTGACCAGTCGGTACACATTTAAAGTTAAAACTCGGGAATACTTACGCAAGAAATTGGCAGATTCATCCCATATGTAATTTATTCTTTTTCTCTATCTATATTTTTTTTATCTCTCTCTACTGTTTATATTTTGTTTTATACAGTATGTTAAGAAAACCCTGTCCGACCCGTGAAGGTGTTGTTAGGTATCGATAACTGATTCTACTAATGCATACAAAACCGGGCTAAACTTAAAAAAAAAATCCCCCTAAAAAAATAAATATTATTTCGCAAAAAGATGTAACTTAATAAATGTGCGGTACCACCCTTCCGCGGGCGGCGGGCGGCAGGGCACGCGGCACTTGATCGCATCGCTATTCGCTCATAATAATACCGGTGTTGTCACTTTTTTAAAAATTACCAAATATCGGGGAAGTTGGAATTCGCAGGAAGAAAAGATTAATTATTTCAAAATTCATTTGTATTGGTACTATTATGATTAAGTACGTAAAATTTTATATTATATTTGGTCATGTGTTTACCTAACCTTTATTATCCTTATGGGTCGGATAGGGTTTTCTTAACATACTGTATGTATTTATTATAATAAAAATATTATTAATAATAAAAAAAATTTCTGTTTTAACTTTAATGTATTTGCACATACTATGTTTTGTCTCTGAATCACCTTAAGGCCTAGGCCGCACTACGGTTAAACCGCTGCGGTTTTAATCGCGTGAATTTGTGCCCTAGTAAAATCCGCAGGTGCGGCCGCTTGCATTAGTCTTCTAGGGGCACAAATTCACGTGATTAAAAACCGCTGCGGTTTAACCGTAATGCGGCGTAGGCCTAAGGTAGATTGGTACAAAATGCCTAAGGCATTAAGTCCACCATTGTGCAATGTTTGTGCATAAAGTTTTAATAAATAAATAAATACTTGCACTTAACGCATTCCAGCTGATAAAGTCTAGAACTGGCAAAAACTAAAGAAAAATACTTACTATTTGCTGGATCTATGCTGGCTTTTAACATGTCGAGGACTATTCTGGATATATTCACGTTGTTCAAACACTTGTAGCCTATCGACATGTCCTGTCAAATTGAGAGAAAATGTTTAAAATGAGGTGGCTAATACATACACACGCCAGGAGCCACTGGACGGGCCTTCGGCTATGTGTGTTGTCACATGCATGTGTGAAGACCTGCAAATGTACCTATATTCCAATCGGCAGGCTAATTGAGTAACACACTTTCAGCAACAATAGGTTTCATTTTGACAGTTCAACAACATTCATTGCGTTATTCACATTACTGAGTAAACAAAGTTTTCGAATATATGGAGCAATGGATATGCAATATGTTTCAAAATGATACCTAATCATAGTGTGTTATGCAATTTGGGCCGACGCTCACTGACGGGACGGCACGGCACGGCATGGTAGGTACGGCAGGTTGTGCAGTGACATCCCGCGGCGTGCTGTGGCATTCCGCGGCGTGCTGCGGCATCCCGCGGCGTTCCGTGGCATGCCGTGGCGTTTCAGCCATGCGTTCCTTTTCATATGTTGATCCATGTAGAATCGGGAGGAGACATTATAGGTAGGTATACACCCATGCGAACAAACCAGATTAATCAGTTTTTCTTCATCCGTTTTTCCGTACTTGACGTGAAAGTAATATTACTATATGGCGTACGCACGTGCTAATCACTTGCCACGCTCAGTCAGTGTGAGAGACAAAAAATTGCGCGCGCCAGTGTATTTTCTCCCTTCCTTGCCCCAGCGCACCAACCAGACTGCGCACCACCGAAATGCTGCACAAGTTTCAACCTTATTTCATCTAGCTAGCAATCATAATTCCTCGACCCCAAATTGACCCTGTGGCGTGTCACGTCATGCCGCAGCATCCTGTGGCACGTCACGGCATCGTGGTATCAAAATAAAGTAACATAAATTCTAAACTCATTGTCGGCGCATGGACGGCGCGGGGTGCGGGGCAGCGAGCTCGGTACGCGCCGCCGGCGCCGTCGCCGCGCCTCACCACTTAGCTCACAGACGCGCTCCGCCACGGGCATTTCATTGTTCTTACGCATTTTATTGTTAGTTACGCTAATACACCTATTTTATACAGTCCGCTTCTTTTATTGCACCACTGAGCCCAACCCATACGTCTCGCGGGATGCAATGGCGCGCCGCGGCATCCCGTGAAATGAAAAAGCATGACACGTCATGCCGCCGCAGTCTGTGGCGTGTCGCGTCATGCCGCAGCATCCTGTGGCACGTCACGGCATCGTGGTATCAAAATAAAGTAACATAAATTCTAAACTCATTGAAATAAGATTTTAGTATTAAAAATCTTTGCCGGGACACACCGTGCCATGCTGGTAGTGGGCGCCGGCCCTTAGGGTGCCGGTCTACGTATGCGTGTCGATGTCCTATGCGTGGATGACCATTAGAGGTTCTACAGCGGCTTTGCATTTCAGAAAATTTGATGCCGCTACAAAGGTTGCCAATTCACTTGTTCACAAACTAATTTTAAGTCTAGTGCATCCTTTTCTTTCTACTTAATTAAGAAAAGGAGAGCAAATATCATATTAATTTAGTCCTGTCAAATTAAGGTAGGTACCTACTTCATAGTACCTATAAACGAGCGTTAAAAACATGGCGACTAAAAAAATACGTCGATTTACGTCAGGCGTAGACTAATTTGCTAGAATAAACTAACGTTGTATCTTGTGTCCTTTTCTCAATGAAATAAAAAGAATAACAGGCATTGAACTTAAATTAGCTTAGTTTGTGAACAAAGGAATCGGGTCCGCTGTCCCCCAACTTTGTTATTTTTTCTGTTCTTTCTCAGTGTCATCATCTGCCTCGTTTTCTTCTACCATGTTGTGGTCAGCTTCCAATCTAACCGGATATAGTTATGTTTACCTATCGGCTACCGCAAATAAATGTATTTTCTTTCAATAGGATATTTGACTAAAAAAAAACTAATTAGTCCGTCATTCAGATTATAGAAAAATATTGGACACGTATATTTTGTTTTATGAAATCAATAAAGATCAAAATAGGCATCAAAGATCAGGAGTGGTGGCTGGTGACGTCACTGCTCGCTAAAAAGTGTAGCGTCCAGTGACGTCACACAAGTTTTCAACGCACTGTGTCGTCTTCATTTTTTGTTTATATGAAAAGAGAAAAAATACGTGTCTAGTATTTTGGAAATCTGACTAAAGGACTAATTAGTTTTTTTTTAGTCAAATACCCTATTATGAATGCTAGGACCACCTTTAGAACAGGACGCTCACAATGGGTCACACGACGGAGCTGTATATGTTATACAGGTTATATACCTACTAATAAAACGATGATATACAATATGTAAAGAAAGCCCTGTCCGATCCATGAAGGTATCGTTAGGTATCGATAACTGATTCTACTAATGCCTACAAGGCCGGGCTAAACTTAAAAAAAAAAAAACCCTAAATAATAAATATTATTTCGCAAAAAGAGGTAGGTAACTTAACACATGTGCTGGAGACAATACATATACAGGCGAAGGGGGTTGGACATGCGGCACGCAGTCTCATCGCTATACGCTCATAATAATACCGTCAAAAATAGTGTTGTCACTTTTTTAAAAAAATACCAATTGTTAGGGAAGTTGGAATTAATTCGCAAAAAAGAAAAGATTATTTAGACGGGGTTTTCTTTACAAATTGTATAATAATATAATTACGATAATTCGAGCTATAAGTACGGACTCACACTCGCACAACGATTGTCGCCTACAACAGAAAAGTGTCACAAAGAGCCAGCAAATTACAAAGTCACGAATTCGTTTTGAATTTCGCGGTCCACGTATTCAGTTCTTTAAGGCATGGGGACACTTACCACGACGGTCTTATTAAAATCATAACTGTCTGGTGGACAATTCTTCCGTTTATCAGGGTTGGAAATGTATAGGATCTTCTCATCAGTACTGGTGGTATGATCTAGGGGCGTGTTGAAGAATTTTACGCAGATTTCTTTCTGCAGCTGATCAAACGTCGATGCTATAATGTCTTGGGAGTGGAAATCTACAAAACAGGAATCGAGCATAGAACATTAGCAGCATTATCATTATTGTCAGTCAGACTTCACCCATAACATTAACCTCTCTGTTCGTGTCTTCTTCAGCCTACTGTTGGACATGGCCTCCCCCACGGCTTTCCACGATGACAGGTATTGTGCTGCCCGCATGCATCGGCTTCCCGCCACCTTCACCAGATCATCGGTCCATTTGGTTGTCTTCCAGAACATGGCCGCCACCCCAGAACCTCACTGCCCCAACTGCCATTGGTTCTACGAGCAGTGTGTCCCGCCAATTGCCACTTAATTTTAGCGACCGATCCCCAATCTTGGTTTCGCCTGTGATGGCAACGATGTCGTCCCCAATCTCGCCGATGACCTAGAATTCTTTGTGAAAATGTTGCCCATAATTTGAAAGAGCTAGTGTGTGATTACCGACACAACAGACAGATCGGTTGTCTCTCTATGACAGACGCAGCTGTGGTCATTATACCTACGTACGGAATTTTTATTCTCAAAATGGCCAGAAGGCCAAACCCCGTAATTAAAAATGTTTAAAATCAAGTTGCAGTTCGATCTGAGCGACAGTGTCAAAAACTTGACACAAACGTAGGCATATTAAGGGTATTTCTGGGGGGTTTTTGACGGGAAAGCTAAGATGAAAGTCATGATCATTTTTCATTGGACTTTTAAATTATTTATAGTGTCGTTTACTAAATAAAAGCGCGATGATTTATGTAGTAAAAAGTGCATTCAGTGAATAATTCATAAAGATCATTGAAATATCGCAGCATAGTGGCCACATCATGGCTTTGCAACAAATCTCCTCATAGTCGGCTCACGCAGCCGTTTTTTCAACTATCATTGGCGATATCCGCCATTATTGTTGCAAAGAATTTCTATAATTTGTTACACGTGTTATTGGCAAAATTGGGGTATCTAACCACAGGGGCCATTGAAGAGTTGAAGTAATATTCACTCTAAAGAAAAGAAAGAAAGACATTTGTAAACATCATCAGGTCATTTTAAAAATGTTCGCAGTCTGACCTGTCTAAAACTTGACAGAAAAGGTAATTCTGACTGCAAACATTTTGATAGAATAGAATGGCCTCTGATACGTACCTATAGGTTTTGACGGTAGTACTGACGACAGCACATCAAGCTTCTACAATTTGTCATTTTTTTAGTGGAACTTTATTACTAAAGCATTAAGACACAAGGTTAATAGGGTATTTGACTAAAAAAAAACTAATTAGTCCGTCAGTCAGATTTCCAAAAAATACTAGACACGTATTTTTTCTTTTTTCATATAGGTACTTAAACAAAAACTGAAAACGACACAGTGCGTTGAAAACTCGTGTGACGTCACTGGACGCTACACTTTTTAGCGAGCAGTGACGTCACCAGCCACCACTCCTGATCTTCGAGGCCTTTTATATTTGTCAATATTTATTGATTTGATAAAACAAAATATTCGTATCCAATATTTTTCTATAATCTGAATGACGGACTAATTAGTTTTTTTTTAGTCAAATACCCTATTTGTAATATTTGAGTTTCGGGGAGCTTTACCTGCTGTCTTTCGTCCATGACGTGCAATCTGTTATAATCATGTAGGAAATCAGTAGGTGATTACCTACATGATAACAGATTACGCGTCTATCTCCTCGGCCATCCTGTATATCATCTAGATATACTTACCATAGTCTTTTTTGTTGATAGCGTAGTGAATGACCCCCTTGCTCCATTTACTTTCCCCGAAATCAATAAGTAATATAGCACAAAATATGAAAAGCATTCTCGTGCCAAATAAACTGTTTATTGTTCAAATCTTATCGATTTCCTTTACTGCATTTTGTAACGTTAAGTTTTATAGATTTAGTATTAGTGGATACTGAAAATTTAATTTTGTATGAATATAAAAATGAATTATTTATTAGTATTTGTTTTTTCGGTTAGTATCAATATTCCACAGCAAGCTTGGCTAAGCAACACCCGTGTCCTTAGCTTCGCTGTATGAAGCTTTATTACTGAGTTTTTAAGGTGTAGCGCGTAGGGCGTGTTAATAATAAACTTATCTACACAATAGTGGGATAACCAAAAGGAAAACAGTTTGCTGTGCTGCAGAAATCCACGCGATGGCGCGTGTTCTCGATGTTGATTCGAGGGAGACCGCGGCGTGTGATTGGTCGGTGTAGAGAGCGCGCCAATTCACAGTTCACGTGCAGGACAGCTCGCTATGGTTTCCCACGCACATGGACGGTGGTCAACAGATGTGCTATCGGGGTGAGATTTATAGGTACCTTCGCGGTCGCGACGCTTGCCATGATTTTCGCGATCCTAGTGTGCTTTATAGGAACCCTTCGCAGCGGGCCGTCGGGTCGTCCCATCTGAATGTGATGTGTTGCAGCTAGCTGCTACAAAGATATTCCTTTTTATATGACTTAAAAGAAGAGATCGCTGCAAAGTTTCAACCTTGTTTCAACTGGGTTAGCAATTATAATCTCTCGACACAAAGTGACAAAGATAAGTCTCGCGGGATGCAATTGCTTGCCGGGCAACCCGTAGATTGAAACTGCATGACACGTAATGCCGCAAGATCCCGCAGCATGTCGCATTATTACTATAGTAGTATCGTAATAAAGTAAAATGAATTCTAAACTCATTGAAATAGGATTCAAAATAATGGGGGGTTGGTGAGGCAGCTTCGGGAGCTGAATTTAGTCCATCGTACGCCTTCCATAGACACTTAATATTTATAATAAAGATTAAAAATTAAAAGCATAAACTTGTGATTATATTCATGTTATTGACTAGAATATTACATTAATGTAATGAATATACAGAAAATAGTTAAATATCACAGCCATTGACTAGTGTATAATTATTATTAATCTTTATAGGTACTTTGGTGAAATGTATTCTAGGGTGATTTTTGAGTGATCATTTGTAACTAAATGGGCGTAATAATGTCTCAATGTGATTAAATGCAATTTGAACTATAAGGCCTGGCGCTCATTATTTTCGGCATCGGCAAGGAAAATGGTCCTACAGCATCGTCGATTACTTATACACAGTCTCGAACAAAACCCTTATCAAAAATGGCGACAAGTATGAAGCAGTCTAAAGTAGTCAAAATAAATATACATTAATTAAAAATCAGTCTTAAGTGCAGTGTATAAAGTTCTTATCACAAAGCAGTACAAAAAGCCATTATTTTTTACGAGCGAGCCTGACATCAAACCAAATTCAACCATACCGCATAACGCATGCATTAAAGTCAGAATTATAAAGTAAATACTAAATGAAAGAAGCACCCGAGTGCTGCTTTATGCGCTTGTTCAATTCAACCATTTTTTAACGCTGATTGTGGATCTAGTGCAGAAGTGACCGATCTTCGGCATCCGTAAATGCAAACGCAGTGTGCGTCGGGAACAACTACTCGCGCGAATTAACTGTGCACGTCGCTGAATGCGACCCCTGTTACTGGTTTGGTTTCCGCACTCAGTCCCTTCAGTGGACAGTCAGAAGCAAAAATATGTATACATTGCCAAGGCTCCAAAAATATGTAAACATCTTCGACTTTAAGACAAAGTGCTCAACTTGAAGAGCATAAAATTGTAGCCATCGGTTCACATCATAAATATGTATACGCTCATTGCTTCATTAAATTATGCCCACCACGAAAGGAACAATACTATGTACATAGTAAGCGATGGACCTCGGCGGCGAGGTCGGTAGGTGGGTCTTTTTTTGTGTGTTGTGCTGGTGGCCCTATTGGCCTCTTGGAGGAGGGTTATGGGGTCATCGGGGTCTGTGAGGGCATGCCTTGGGCGGCGAAGCTCGGAGATGGTGGAGGGGGTATAGTTAGCAGCCGCTACTATCAGGGGATTGCGGTGCTTGGCGGCAATGTCAAAGAAGCGTTTGGAAAGACGCTTCATGTACTGCTGGATGGTGGGGATTTTGAGATTAAGGTGGAGGATCTCATTACGGACGAACCAAGGGGCACAACAATACTATGTACATAGTTTTGTTCCTTTCGTGGTGGGCATAATTTAATGAAGCAATGAGCGTATACATATTTATGATGTAAACCGGTGGCTACAATTTTATGCTCTTCAAGTTGAGCACTTTGTCTTAAAGTCGAAGATGTTTACATATTTTTGGAGCCTTGGCAATGTATACATATTTTTGCTTCTGACTGGACCATTGTGCGTCCCCTCTCCCGCTTCCCCACGCGACGCCCCACATTCGCCTTAAGCGCTCCGTAGCGATAGCATCTTTATCACAATTGTCTAAATACAGTTTAAATTCCCTATTGTTATTACTGTTTCTGTGGAGATTTTTTTATTAAGTTTGTTTTTGTTTTATACATTTTCGACGCGTTAGTGAAGCCTGTTGATTGCACCAACCTTATACTTCAGTCCATATGTATCAATTTAGGAGTAAAATGACCTAGTATTATGACGCTTTATCATCAAAACAACCCTTTATTAACATAAAAAATATTGTAATTTGTTTTTTTAACATAATTCTCATTTTTTACAAACGGTATCGTCCGAATGTCGTCACAGAGCAAGGTGTAGTTAACTCGCGCGAGTAAATGTTTTGGCATGCTGTAACGTTCTTAGGGATGACGAGGCGTCGTTAAGCATATCGAATGTTTGCCCGGCGCGGCACGCAACGGCGTATCGAAGGATCTCAAAGTATCCCGAATCATCCTCAGTGATGCCGATACAATAGCCTCAATCATACCGAAGCGGTATTTTTGTTACTACCATCATATATCATGGAAATTTCTATTTTATTGCCGTGAAGTCACTGTATAATGCTTCCAAAATTCTCATCAATTCTCATTCTTATTCTTCTTTAATCCTAAAATCCTCAACAGTGCCCATGCCCGATGCCAAAAATGTCCGCATGGGCGTATCTTAAACATTGAAGTGAAGAGGATATGAAATTTAAAAGAGCTTGACCTCTTGGGTTTTTCAGTCTACAGGTTCTCACTGTGCTGTGTCCCATCGTGTGCCTGACTTTTAGGGAGGCGTAGAAGAGCCAAGCGAATTTTATGTATCATGCGACTGGTGTACTTATCTATACATGAATTATTTCAATAGGAGGTAAAGAATATTAGTAAAGTTTTTTTTTGTATAATCAAATGAATAGGTACTAATTCATTAAAATAATTAAACTTTCTTGATAATTTGCATGATATCATTACTCCGTTTCAATGACAGTAAACTCGAGGGTAATGGATGAAAGGCAGCCAGCTCCTGAAGGTCCAGACTCAGAACCGGATCCTCAGCTAGCACGCCCCCCCTCCCAATGTTACGCCACCTCCCGCGGCATCTCCCGGTGGTCGGCTGGTCGCAGCCCAGCCAGGTCCGATCGGAGCTACTGTTTCTCCTTTCGGAGAAACTCCATAGCGGCTGTCAGTCGGGCGACCTTCGCCCGCATTTCGGAAACTCCACTGGCGCCATGGTGGAAACCGTGGCAGCGGATATGGTCTTGTCTATGGAGGACTGGAACTTCTTTGAGGTCACACCCTTGATTTCTGACTCCACGACCTACGCAAACCTGGCTGCCCGCTTCGAATTGAGTCGACTCTGAGAGTGCTGATCTGCGGCTGTCAACTCTCGAGTGTTGTCCTTCGCTACAGATGGCACTCTTCCGATACCCCCGTCAAGGGCCCCGCCCCGCCGGTTGATTTTCGATCCGACGCCACATGCGGCGTCGCATCTTCCGGACATGAGCCACCTCGACTCTGGTTGCCATATATGGTAAGCGGTTTTTCTGCGCCTGTAAAGTCGCTCCAGATTAGCCCAGAGCTGTTTTCTTGCGACGCAGAACTTGGTTGACGAGGGTGGTCTGCCATCCCACGAGACTTTGTTCCTCCCTCTTATACGGCATTCCGTAGAAGGGCGAGATTCTCCCTCCTTGAGTAGAAAAGCCTGGGGATTAATTCCAGTAGCCTAAATTTTCATATTGTTTCTTTTTAAGGGACAGAGGTCCCCTTGTTGCGCTAACGACTGGATCCCCTCGCGGCCCTCTGGTCTTGTGGCTTGGACCCCCGGTTCTGAACTCAAGATAACGGGGTAGTTGACAGCTGTACAGACAGTCCGCCACCCGGCGTCCTCATGCTACCGCCGGATACTGGACGCAGTGCGAGCATGGATACCCCCCACCACTTGAGGATTGTGTATGGGTACTACGGCGGCAACCGCCTTTCACGTCAACGATGATCGGTGATTAAAACCATAACCTTTCCCCGTGTGTTGAAGACCAGCCAGTCCCAATTTTACACCAAATCCTGGTGGGCCATTGGGACTGCCGTTGCCCAGGGTGTGTCACGAGGACTTCAACATGCACCTCGCCTAGTAAGGCCAGGCCCGGGTCAGGCCGGGTGTGATCCACGCGCGCCTCAGAGACGTCAGCACACTATGACGGGGTTTTATTAAATTACCATGTCTTCCAAGACCGTGGATTTTTGGAAACAGATACCGTGTCCCCTGGCGCCGAGAGCGGGAGCGGTCATTTGATGGTTTCCCATTAAAAGTGCTAGCCCACTCTGCGAACTGGTAGTTTCTCTTGATATTTCGTGTATAAATAGGTACCAGTGGCGAAGGGTGAAATTTTGACAAAGGGAAGCCGGTCCAAAAAATAAACACTTAAACACTTACCTACTGCAGGATATCTTGGAGGAGGTCTTCAGATAAGAATAATATGAAAAGCCCCACCTTCACCATACAAAAAAGGACTGATGATTTGATAACAGTGTCTTTCAAGTATGATAAAAGCGGCTTTGTGAAAAGCCTTTTTCGACGTGCATCTCTATACCACACATGCATGCTTGTTAGTAAGTACTAAGTTAAGTACCTATTGTTAGGGAATAAGAGTCAAGAAAAAATAAAATAAAAAATTACAAAAATAATAAAGTGTTAAAAACCGAACCACACAAACACCGATCCAAAACGAACAAAAATATTAAGCAAAAATAAAGCAAATTATACACAATCACAACGTTATTTATATTCTAATGCAATGCGTCTGTTTTTTTTAACAAAATGAGCTAAAATGTTGTTATAAAAATTGGGATTACTTTTCATTTTATTAAGCAAATTATTTGATGGCTGTTTTTTGTTTTTTTTTTTGTGTTTTTTGGCTGAGTTAGACAAATTATTAATATCCGTAAAACCCGTACTGCTCCAAACAGATTTCGAATCAGAAAATAACAAACACGGAAAACAAAACATTTTGTTCAGTTTGCAACTGCCTGTCATCCATGTATATTTATCATATAACGACGCGTGAAAATGTTTAAAAAATCCATCTCGCCTTTTGCAATCAATAATCATGTGTGGGAGTGCTCGACCTAACTGAATAACATGCTTCTTGTATGCATAACTTAGTTTTGAAAATGAAGTTTCATTTGTAAGCATGTAATCTGTTGAACAGCACTCTATATGAATTAAAGCCATAATAACAAACAAAATCCACAGTATTTAACCAAATCTGCGATTAAATAACCTTACAGAATCCGTCACAGTTTAAATAACACAAATATTAAAAACAAACGAAAAACTCACGCATCAGTAGGTTAGGTAGTATAGAGAAACACATACTGACGGTGAACTCAAACGCTCGTAGTGGCGTGGTTAATTTGTCTCTTTCTAATAGAGTAGAGGAGAGTACTATAAGCCGCCCGCGAGTAGCCTCATATTTATCAAGTTTTACCGACGGTTAGCGAGAATTAGAAAGAGATGGTCTGACACGCTCTCTCTTTTCGCCGTATAGTAAAACGTTGACAGAGGTAAGCCGTGATTCCTCGAGTTGCCTTCAATGTAAAGTACGAAAAATTGAAGCGCTGATTAATTTACGACTATAAAATGAAATGTGATACTTAGGGTATTGCTAAGAATTACTATTGCTATTGTAAATCGCGCAGGCGTTTGATTAATAATACTTTGTTAATGAAATAGAATGTAAATACTTTTGTATGAATATGGAACTGATTTTTGAAAGGTAACCCGGTGGGAATCGGCTTGTATGGACTCTTCGCCACTGATAGGTACACCTTATTTAATGTTAAGCCTCATAGCCACTTTCTAATGATTATAGTTCTCACAATTTTTACAGCAAACAAAAATGAACTACCTACAAAATGGCAGAAATGCAAAGATAACAATTATGTGTACATTCTTTGATTGATTAAATACACAACGTAATTTTTGTTAATGCGAAACCTGAATATAGTTTGATCAGAATAAGCAACTGAATCGATGGATACCGAGCGCGCGCACGTAGCTTACAATAGATCATAGTACTTCGCAAGCGCAACAGCTGACGGCAGAGGTCAATGCATGGCTATCGCCCGCCCGAGCACAGCTTTTACCATATTTTTGTTGGGACAACCAAGTAGAATAGCAAGCTCATAACTTTGTGGTATTTCATTATATCTTTTTGAAATTTTGTAAATAGATTCTTTACTTAAAAATACTGGACACGTGTTTCAGGTTTCACATAAACCAAAAATAATGTTGTATAATTCCATTATAATTACCTTTTATTTTTCACCTAAAAAAAGGCCAGTTCTAAATAAAATTACACTTAAAAACTAAATAACAGTCTTCTTTCTTGAGGTACAGAGAAATAAAACGCATCTGAAATGAGAGGTTTATGCAATATCTTTTTTGGAAATTTCTCTTAAAACTATCATTACAATATAGCCTTTAATATGTAAAAAGACATACAATTTTTAAAAGAAAAGAAATGAAAGAGGAAACAAATATTTTTCTTCTTTGGAGGTTGTAATATTTAAAAAAAATACCTAGTGAAAATAATAATGTGTTGTCCTGTAGGGTAGTTGAATAATACACTATCAGTAGGGTTTCATTTTGACAGTTGAACAACATTCAATGCGTTATTTACCTTGTTGAGCAAACATATACATCGAACATATGGAGCAATGAATAAGCAATATGCTTTAAAATGAGACAAATTGTTAGTAATAGTATTTTACGCTATTAGGGTATCAGCTAGAAAGTCAAAGTCAAATACAGGGTGTATCTGACATCGTAACGCAAACTTCGCGAGAAGGCTAGACCGCATGCCACTAATAAAATTATGATAGTCATTTATGTCGTTAATGAACGGTTACAGAATTCACAGTGTTTAAAAAAAGTGTCGGCTCGGCCTTTGAACGTTGCAAGCGTGCCGCCGTGCGAGTTTGTAGGTTGACGTTGATCCCTGATGTGAACTCTATTAAATCAGCTGATAAGATAGTTTTTCGAGTTTTAATTGTGTTTTTTGTGTAACTAGCGAATTAATTAATGTTTACTTTAAAATCTTATTGGGTTATAAAAGTACAGCATTTAGGAACGGTGTAAAGTGAAAATAACTACATATATATTTTTGTTAATCATGAAAAATCCGACGAAAAATTCCACCACTGGGGGGTTCAGAATCATGTACTGGATCCATGGTACTCGTTTGTGCGTTGGTGTCAGATACACCCTTTATGAAGTATCGGAAATTAGAAAGAGGTAATGGCCCCGAGTCTCTAGTTCACAAACTTAACTAATTTTAAGTTCAATGCATTTCTTTCTTCTTCTTTCTTTCTATCTTTTTAGGCTTCGCACGGTTTGTGCATTGAGCCAATGTCACGTAATGAATTATTCATGTCGGAAAAAACGGCCGCGTGAACCGTCTTACGAAGGAGGTTTGAGGTAAAGTCATGATGTGGCCACTATGCTGCGATATTTCACTGTTCTTTTTGAATTATATACTGAATTCACTTTTATGTAGTAAACAACACTAAAAATAATTTTAAAAGTCCAATGAGAAATGAGCGTGACACTCAGCTTGACTTTCCCGCCAAAAACCCATCCTTTTCTTTCTATTTCATTAAGAAAAGGACAGAAGATAAAATATTAGTTTAGTCCTGTCAAATTAGAATAAATAGGTACTCCATAGACAAAATAGGCGTGATTAAAAGCATGCCGACTAAAAATACGTCAAACGCAGACTAATTTGACGGGACTATACTAATATTTATCTTCTGTCCTTTTCTTAATAAAGTAGAAAGATAAAGATGAACTTAATTTAGTTTAGTTTGTGGTCCGTCGTCCAAATCCGTGATTGTATCTTTCTCACAAAAGTAAGATTGTCCGAGATAACTCAGCTGAACTTTTCCTTAAACCCAATGAGTCATGTTTTTGGTCGCATGCTATATGACAAGTGGCTTCAGACAGCCCAGCATTACTCATCAACTTTGTCCAAATATTCACGTTGATACACTAACGCAAACTAAACAATATTCCTAAAGAAATAAGGTACATTTTTCTACTATTAGAGAAATAATGCAACTATTGGACGAATTTTCCAAGTAATAAAACAAGTTACTATTTTCTATGTACTGTCAGATTAAAATATATAACACATACACTATTACACGCACACAGTTCCAAGTCACATACAAATTCAGTATGTTTAAATAGTGCAAAGTTATAATATGATGACCACAGAATAATTACAGTAATGGAATGTTAGGGTATAATTGCAGGCAATCTCTGCGCAGGAGACACCAACGACGGTAGATAGCTAGCAATTCCCGGCCACCGTAGGCGCGGGCTTACAAGTACCTAATGGGTAGCTAGCTGATAAGAATGAGGCCCAAGTCGACGGCGCTTGGTACTAAGTGAGCCTCGATGAATCGTGACGGGATCCACTAGGACTGCCATGGTCGCGGCTTGCTCGAAGGAGATACCATGGCCCTGGCTCCGACAAGTGAAGGAAACCGGGTCAGTAAAATTCTTACACGCACTTCCGCTCCGCCCAGACCGGGAATTTGATGATTACCCACAATGGATAAAGTTTATCATTGTAATTGTTGATTTAGCATTGCTAGGTTACATCCACTAAGACCGGAAGCCCGAACAACAACATAGTTGGCAAACGGCAGGCCAATGATGACCATTGGTGGTTGGTTTTGCCCAGTAGGTGGTCACTTTAATCGTGTTTATGCATTTGATTACCACAGAGGTGATATTGAAGTAGCAAGCTAAGCTGTCATCGCGAGGTATCGTAGAAGTCTTTGGCATATAATTAGGAGTTTTTTCTTACTCCAATAATGACGGATTAAAAAGATCATGCACCATGATTGTAGATCTGATCTCTAAGTCAATTTTAAGATTTGCCATATTGACCGGAATTCGGCCACGAGTTTACCTGAGCATTCCATTCACAAACTAATCCATGTCAACCAAATATCTAAACTTTTACACTATTAAAACAAACATCATTTACCATTATAAGGTCTAACAATAATAATGTTAATTGTTTCAACAGATGATAATACTTGTGGTATTTAATTTTTTGTTTTTTTTAATTACTTAGCCCCACCTTAAGGCCTAACGCACACCGCTGGAGGCAAGGCGGAGCGCAATTGAAGACAATAATTGAATATAAACCGTAACTACCTTGACATACGGTCTACAAAAAACAAGGAAATGCGCTCCTCCAGCGGTGAGCGCTGGGCCTTTGTAGACCGAATGTCAAGGTAGTTAAGGTTTATATTAAATTGTTGTCTTCAATTGCGCCCCGTACCACCTCCAGCGGTGCGCGCTGGGCCTACGTTGACCCCAAGAAAGATAAGATAAGAACAGGCAAGGTTAGATTGATCATGAGTGGGATTTGACTTACCGTGCAAGTCTGTTTCAAGGTATAAAGGCCACGTTGCAAACATAAGTTATTCAACTCAACAAGTACCATCACCATTTCAACAATTTTACATTATTACTGTAAGGCCTTATGTGAAACCTCACATGTACACAAAATTAAACCGGCACAAGCTCTGTGACAGCGATGAGATGATCGGGCCATATCCTTGAGCGTTGTCATACAACTCAAACAGGGGAGCGGCTACCAACTTGTAGTTCTTGGGCACAGCGAACAGAGCCCGATCTTGTAACTGCACTAAGAACAGACGCTTATGTTCTTTTGGTTTAGTGATGTGAGGTGGAATGTATGGATATTGCGGAGGTTCGAAGTTTGGGCGCCACCAATTTCCTGGAAAGAAAATCACTAATCAGAATATATTGTTAGAAGCTAGACCCTTACTACAAAACGAGATCCAAATTTAGTTCCAGACTTAACCGTTGAGTCAGTATTTGTATTTCGAACTTATAAAAGTTCTAAATTCAAAAGTGACATCTTAGTACCGAACTATGCCGTCATTTTTTATATAAAGAACTGCATTTCTTTAATGGTTAGGTGCATAATTCAAGTACCCATTTAAATGGTTTAAAACTGCAGGGTCATTGCGTAATTTAAGCTGTTGAGCAGACATATTTAGGGACATGTGTAAGCAATGGAATAGAAATAAGCTTCAAAATGATTCCAACTGATAGTTAATCTAAATAAAAGCTATGTTTTGTAATAAGGGGTAGGAGTTGTTTATAAGTTTTTTTCTACAACCATTTGATAATTTGCTTAATACATAACCATAAGCTCTATCTCAATAGTACTCATTCCTGCCAAGTCGTGTTACAACGACCATTTCCACACGGGTAAACCGTACTACAATGAAACTTTTAATTTTTTTTTTATGACTATGGCTACAAAATGTCAACATATGATTATGCCAAAAAACGCGCGTATTTGCGTCACGACTATACATCGCATGTTATTAGGCTGTATAGAATTGCCTTTGCCTTTCATTTTTTCATTATTATAACAACAAAACAAGTGACAACATTAACAATTTCGCGCCATTGTTAACTTTTATCTGCATTTATAAATAAAATTGTTTTGTAAATGAGTCATATCAGTGATAATAGCGAAATGGACAATATCCTAACGCCTCCTGAAATGAGAGAAATAGCTATGTAGACCATAAAAGAATTGCTACCACATATATCAAGGAAAAAATATGAAAAGTGTTACCAATTATTTCAAGGCTATCATTTCTTCACAGTGGCATAAATAACTATTGTGTTTGAGGTTCAATGGTGGCCTAGTGATGTCAGCCAACTTACAAAGTTGTAGGTCGTAGGTTCGAATCCCGTCAAGCGCTTCACTTTGTGTAAATATTTTCATCAACACTGCTCGGTGAAGGAAAAAAACGTGAGGAAACCGACATGCCCTAAACTCTAGGACCTAGAGCCAAGACTTCTAAGACATGTGACATGTACCAACACGCACTGGGCCCGTGTGGTAGATTACAGCCCACTCCCTCTCACTAAGAGGAGACCTGTGTCACAGGAGTGGGAACATTAGGTATAGACTGATTATACAGTATGTTAAGAAGCCCCTGTCCGACCCGTGAAGGTGTTGTTAGGTCTCGATAACTGATTCTACTAATGCATACAAAACCGGGCTAAACTTAAAAAAAAAATACCCCTAAAAAAATAAATATTATTTCGCAAAAAGAGGTAACTTAATAAATGTGCGTTAACCACCCTTCCGCGGGCGGCGGGCGGCAGGGCACGCGGCCGCATCGCTATTCGCTCATAATAATACCGGTGTTGTCACTTTTTAAAAATTACCAAATTTCGGGGAAGTTGGAATTAATTCGCGGGAAAAAAAGATTATTTCAAAATTCATTTGTATTGGTACTATGATGATTACGTAAAATTTTATATTATATTTGGTCATGTGTTTACCTAACCTTTATTATCCTTATGGGTCGGACAGGGTATTCTTAACATACTGTAGACACATACATACTATTACCAAAATATATACTTATAATATATACATACAAAACTAAAAATTTTGGAGAGAGGTGTTGAAATGACTCTACCCTAACTGTTGCGAAAATAACTCTGCAATTTCCGCTTAAATGCATACCGACTGGCGACCATCCTAATTAGAGATGTAACGGATAGTAGTTTGGCCGGATACCGGATATCCGGCCACCGGATATCCGGCGAAACTTAGTCGTTTGCGCAGGCGGCGATAACCTGTGAGCTGGATTTTTTTCTCATGTTAGTGCTAATAGATCGCAATTGCGATCCTTATTCTTAGTGGGCAGCTAATGCCAAAAAAAGATTGCTGAAATCTACCTTTCTGCACCTTGCAGCAGTGTGTATAGCAAAAGACTTCTTTCTGTAGCTGGCCTTATTTATGAAGAGAATCGCAACCGCCTGCTACCTCCCAATGCAAAGAAATTAGTATTCATTCACCATAATTTGCCCTTAGTGCAGTATGAGTACTAATTCATTCATTTTCTTTGCATTACATTAATTTACTATTGTGTGATTAAAAATATAAAACTTAAACTAATTATATTAAAGCAATACTAACTAAATAAAGCAAATAATTACTCAGAAATATGTTTCATTTATCCAGTTTGTTCTATTTATTCGGCCGGATAGACATCCGGCCAAATATTAGCTATCCGGTATTCGGTAGGATAGTATTAGGATGGCCGGATAGGCCGGATACCGGATAGTTACCGGATATCCGTTGCATCTCTAATCCTGATATCAAGAGTAAGCGCGGAAGAGAAGTAGAAGATCGCAGATTTTTAATGTGTAAAGAACTTTTCCTGAGATTGAATATGAACCTGATCCCATTGTTGAGCAATCTAACAAACTTATCGAGCAAAGCCGCATTCAGATCAAAGTAGCACACATCACCATAGTCGATAATAGGGAAAATTAGATCAGAGAATGATCACTTTACGAACAATATCGGTAGCAAAGTCCTGTCGATAAATTTGTAGCGACATTTGGTAGTTACTAGACTCTCAAATTATCGATTGTCATCGGTTTGCTACCGAATTTTGTCGCAAGCTTTACGATTTTTGTAGTCAAAATAATTATTAATAACCTACACTAAGTTATCGTTAATTTTCCCTGCATTCACTGAATTATGTCTCTAGGTCTTCGCTAGCCCACCGACATCGGTATGCCGGATGTAGACTTTATCGTAAGGATCGATATGACAAGCGATTATTTTCTGTAATATTTAACCTTCGCTAGTTTGGGACACCGTCGTTAGCAATGTAGAGACTGCTACCAATGCTTGGCACGTTATTTTTTTTTTTCATAAATATTTTAAACTAGTACTTGACTGCGATCCCGTCTGATGGCAAGCAGTGATGCAAACGTTGATGGTAAAGCGCGCTAGTTTATAAATAGGCTGTTCACTCTAGCCTTGAAGATTTTCCGATTATTATTTTCAGTGAAGCGACTGTCGTTTGACCTCTGCAACCCGAAGGCGATATTGAAGCATTGCAGTTAGACCACTTGCTGGACTTTTGAATATTATGTTAAGTATTTTTCATAAATAATTAAATATCATAACACTTACCAATGGTGTCTTCTATAAGCCACTCCTGTTTGACTCCGTCCTGTCTGCCAAGAGTCTCTGTGAGTAGCCTCTTTAGACCTTCAATTTCATCCTGTGGACAAATGCAAACACGGTTCACTACAGAACTTATGGGTTAATCACATTAACATCAAACATTATCTATGCAAATTATGCTCAGAATCAGCATTTGTAATTTTGATGTAATAGAGTCCAACGGCACGCCCGCCGTTCATTACTTCAGTGCTTTGGCTAGGGAGAAGTGGTTACCCATGTTATAAATTAATCTGGCACAAAGGGTGATTACTGATTTGTGGTACAAGCAGCTCAGTACCAGGGGACAGGGCTCCTCTCAGCGAGACTTACTGACAAGTTATAAGAGTTCATATAATTTACTTTTTTACAATGCAAAAATATTTGAGCTGCCACACCCTTTAACCTGAGGATTTTGTTTAGGTAATAAGTTTTTACTTATTGACATTTCCATTTTAATGATATATATATATATATTTGCTTTGCATATGGTAAATAATTTCATTGTTGTTGTGATTTCTTGTGTTTATTACTATACTTAGTCCCCCTTATTCATAAACGTTGCTTAAAGTTAACTAGTGATTAGCGATTGTTTAACCATACATTTTAGACATTTGCGCACATCACTTAAATTTAATCATCGTTTATGAATAAATCCCTTAAACACTGTGGTGTTTAATCATAAATGGTGGTTTATTTATTTATTTATTATAGCACACCAACGACTTATTTACAAGGATGGTAACTAAAAGCAATCATAGGTCTTCAGTTTTGTGTAAATACATCACTTAGGCCGCTGCCTCGAATCTTGCGAGCAGCGGGGCGGCGGCGGCAGCGGCGCGGGAGCTGGGCGGGCATCAAAGACCCGTTCTCGAAACTAGCGGGCAGATCACGCGTCACTATAGCTGCGTAGTGTTGTGTTCATGATTGTGTCAACGAGATATTTGTTTTTATTCGCGAAAGAAATGTCTGAACAAAGGCGGCAACATCTTTTTAATTCAAATTATTCCTAACGCTCGATCACCGCTCGGTGCCCGCAAGATTCGAGCGCGAGAAGTATGCTGCTCGCTGCCCGCCACCGCCCCGCTGTCGCGCCGCTGTATTCGAGAATCGGTCCGTTTGATTTATGCGTAAAATCAAACGGACCGGTTCTCGAAAACAGCGGCGCTCACTCGCCGCCGCCGCAGCAGCCCCGCTGCCCGTAAAATTCGAGGCAGAGGCCTTATAGCCATGCACAACATTCACAATAAGAGATCCTATCCAACAAAAAATACTTCAGATTACATTGCACATTTAAGGTAAAAGAATAAAATGGAATAATACTGTAATAATAACACATTAAGAAGCATTACAGTGAGACATCACAACCGTAAAAAATAATAATGTAAAATAATTCCTCATTAGGTAAACTGGTACATTATAGAGGTAAGACACAAAAAAATCATAGATATTTCAGAATCAAAATGAAAAGACAATAATAACAATTATTGTGAACTCAATAATTAAAATTAAATGGTATTGAATAACTGTTCATAAATAAAATAAAATCAAATAATATGTATGTTTGAAATTGCAGTTTTGTTATTTATTTTATTAAAGTGGTAATTTTTTTTTTTTTAAATTTTAGATTTTAATATTGGCAGACTATCAAAGAAAATGTTGATGCTTCTGTCGATAAAACAGACTCTGTTGTAGGAAGTCAACATTATGTTTAAGGGTGCATGGTGGCCCAGATTTGTCTGACACGGCTTAGTGGCAAATGTCCCAGAGGAGCGCTTAAGGAGACTTCGAGTTGATGTTAGTCTGTTTACAATTTTACATAGAGTTGTCAAATCATTTAGAGAAAAAAAAATCATTTAAAAAAGGACACAAATGGTATATGGTAACTTTAAGCAACGTTTATGAATAAGGGGGCTCATGTGTAGGTGTATATCTATGTATCATCTGACATTTTGCTGAGCTGAGGCTCTTTTGGCATTATAATCTTTGTTTTATCCATAATAACATTATAAATGTAAAAATGTATGTGTCTATTTGTTTGTTTGTCACTCTCTTTTGTTGAACTTATATCTTATATCTCTTTCTAACCCCCAATTTTGTAAGATGGGAGGCGGAAGTGTGTATGGAGCATTCATTTCAAATAATTGTTTTCTTTTAACCTCCTCCCAGCTCTTAAAATAGGGGATAGAATTAAATTTTGCAGAATACACTTTCAAACTAAAAAAATACTTGTATTTTAGAGTTTTTAAGATGTAAATCTCTAATGACAATAAACATACTTTTTTATCGTCTTACAGCTCGTAAATAATAATCATTATTAGTGGATAATGATTATTATTTACGAGCTGTAATTACTCCTTACCTCTCCAGGGTTCAACTCTCCACCAGGCAGCTTAAAGAATGCAGTCCCAAGCTGCAGCAGTAACACATGTGGGAGACCGTGTTCATGAACCAGCAGTACCCCTTCTACTGACCTGTAATTGACACAGAAAGGAGTAAAGTAACCAGGGTTGTTCAATTTAGTAGGCATGAAACTGATGGACATTTTCAAATTAAATAGCTACAAACCTTTGGAGGGTTAACATCTATAAGTTTTGGTATTGTAGAGGGTTAAGATCATCTTAAAGTCGAGTGACATTTGAGTATTCGGTGGTAGTTATAGGTAGTTAATAGTGAGTTATCAGTGTAACTCACTTGTAACTTGTACTATATGGTATGGTTATGGTTTAGCTGTGTTCAGCCATAATTTAGATAATAGAAAACATAAATTTAGTTAGCTAATTACATTTCAACACACACCGCTACAATCCAGACAAAGTGTATCACCTTGCCTTTTACACTGCGTAAATTGAGGAACTCAAATAATTTGCCTACAACAATCTTCCCGTCTGATTATGATTTCTTCAAGGCTAGAGTGAATAGGCTCTTAATAAACTAGTATACTTTACCATCAACTATTGCATCACTGCTTATCACCAGGGGTAAATAATTAAATAATAGAATATATAATATGTAAAGAAAACCCTGTTCGATCTGTGAAGGTATTGTTATGTATCTATGGACTAAACTTAAAAAAATCCCTCTAAAAAATAAATATTATTTCGCAAAAGGGAAGAGGAACTTAATACATGTGCGGTAGGCAATGACAATGCAGGGTGAAGGGGGGCTTCGAGATCGGTTATATCGCGCTTTTAGATTTCCCTCGTGAATATAATTTTTTTCCGGGATAAAAAAGTACCCTACTATTTAATCCGGACTTCTAACTTTACATCTGCAAAATTTCAAAACAATCGGCTTAGTAGTTACGGCGTGAAAGCGGAACAAACAAACAAACAAACTCACTTTCCGATTTATAATGTTAGGATATTTGGTGTACACATATAAATATTCCAGTAATCTCCCTTGGGAACTTGATGTTTTTTTAGGACCAAAAGTAGCCTATGTTACTCTCCTTCTTTTCAACTAACTGTATGCCAAAACTCAGGTCGATTGATTGCTTAGCTACGGCGTGAAGGAAGGACAAACAAACACACTTTCACATTTATAATATTAGTATGGATTGTATAAAATGGTGTTGCACTTTTTTAAAAATTAGCAAATTTTGGGGAAGTTGGAATTAATTCACAGAAAAAAAAGATTATTTCTAAATTCATTAGTATTGTTACTATGATGATTATGTAAAATTTCATATTTCATTTGGTCATATCGTATACCTAACCTTTATTGTCCTTTTGGGTTGGACGGGATTTTTTTTACAAATTGTATAATTTCAGCCGAAAACTTTATTGGTTTTATATTATTTTATGCAGTGCTTGCATAAAGGCTAAGGAAACAATTCGTCATTTTATTTATTTTTCTGTTCCGTAAATTTTTTGCATGGCCTGATAGTTCGAGTAATTCATGTGACCTACACAAAAATCCTTTCTTTAGTATTCTTTCTTCAATTGTTGAGCCCCAGAAGTTCTTGAATTTCACTAAAAAAATTCTGACATATTCATGTACTGACTGGACAGGTTTTCTCAATCTGTGTGATTCTTTCCTCAAAATACCATCTTATTATAGATTCTACATGATCTGATGAAGATTATGACTGGTCTTTAAAAGAAGAGTCCGGACATAATCTAAGCTTCTTTTGGCCTTCCTTCTCAGAGATAGGATAAGCGAAACTTCAAAAAAATATGATTTACTTGTGTTTGTAAAATACTACTTACAGATAATAAAATCCTTTATCACTGATCACACCTATAACTACAAAATATGTACTGTTTGATGTTTTATTGTGCAACAATGTCCTAACTAGAGACATCGTCAACTTTTCTGATACACTGCCAACTGAGCCAACTTGCCAGTAATATTTTGATTAAACACTGTGCCAAAATAACTTTTCAAAAACTAACCTCCTCATGCCGATTTTCGAAAACTCCTCTCGCATCCTCTGAAACCTGGCGGGAACTGAGGCATCCTTCTCGAATAGAGGCTCCTTGGTCCCGAACGTGTAATTAGTGAGTGGATATAGGTTAATTGTCCTATTTAGGGTCATACTGGAGGGTGGCCCTTGGCTGTTCTGATGCTGCATACCGGGCCTAGCCGGCCAATTTTTGTTTCCCGGACCGCCTTGTACTGCAGCCATTTCAATATAAATAAACTAAAATGAAACTTTTAAGTATTTTTTCGTCGACGTCTAGTGTTTTTTTGGTAAGTTTTCGTCAAATAAAACTGAAGTTATCGCGGTAACGCCAAACAAGCGGCGGCCATTAAAATTTTTAGTGACGCGATGACGTGGAAATACGATTACGGTTATTTTCTACTTATTCTACACGGTTTTTAATATCTTATACAAAATATTAAATTATTTATTATAACATAATTTATTTATGTATAAATAATATAATATTATATTATAACATTTCAAAAGCTGTGTAGTCTTCAAATAAGTATCAATCCAATAAAAGAATTTTAGTCGATTTTTCTAAAACGTATATGTTCGTTTTGTTAACCGAAGCAGCGGTAGTATGATGGTGACAGCAAATCAAGTTACTACAATCTATCAGATTTCTTTATTAGATTTTCAACTTTATCTCTAAAACACTAAGGCTTAGGGTTTATTGGGAATATTTGACAGCTAGGGGTAGCTTGACTTGCTGTTGTCCGTACACTAAAAAAAGTAAAATCGACCCATACCATATGACTGTCATAAATGTCAGTTTTGTAGACGAAGAGTTCTTGTTGTTTTGAATTTTATGTTAAGTTTTATTTGATTCTCACTGCAATAAAATGTCTCAACAATTAGAATTACTAACAGAAAGTCCATCGCAATGGACAACTGTATCGTTGTTAACGCCTGAAATACAAAAGAAGGAGATAAAACCCTTTGTTATTCGTTAGTATATTTTGGCAACGAAAACAACTACTTTTATTTGTTTTTACTGTAATTTTGCTTTTACGGTATTAAGACTAATCTTCCAATAAAAATATTCTACTGGTTTTGCTGTATTACAGTTTAGTATAAGACTAATTTCATGCTAAACGTTCCAATCGTTCAAATCTAATTCCTCCCACTTTGCATTTGTTAATTCTTACTCTTCTCTCTCCCAGTGGCACTCAAAGAACTAGAAGGTAACCCAGATAGCAGAACATCAAGTCTGATGAACACAGACAAGTTCTCAGCAGTCAGGGAAGTGGTGAGACACTTTGCTAGACTACGATCAGCAACTAAAGAACCGTGGAATCAAGAAGATGTAACAATGTTTTTGGAAGGATTAAGGTAAATTAAAAAGCTGTTTAAAATGTTATTAAAGAAATTATCATTCTTTCTTTGCCACTTGATAAAAACTCTTTCAATATTATAAGTTTTTTAAGTTGAAGATAATTCTCTTTGTAGTCACATATATACCCAGATGCTAGAGTAAATAGGCTCATAATAAACTAGCTAGAATTGTGGTCCAATCACTACTTAATAACATTGAAAACAGCAATTCTAATCTTCTTTAAATGTCTCTCATTTATTTACCAACAAGAAAAAAACAAAAGTGAACAGAGGCAACATATTTCCTATTTATTTTGTAAGACCACACAAAACTTTTTAAATTGTCTTGACTTCATATTCAAGTCACAATCATATTCTTTTCTTTTATTTATTACCTTTTCTTTTTTTTTTAAATATTGCCTCACACTAGGAATTTCACCAGATTTGTTGATGCATTTACAACTACCCATAGATCATACAAATGTTTGTTCCATGTTGGAATCTAACTGGCGACATTCAGCATAACAGTCAACCTGTCATCAAAAATTTCATATTTTTTAAACATAAGGTTCAAAAGTTAGATTGATAAACCCCTATTGATTTTTAAATACCTAACCTTAACTTTAATCATCGTTTATGAATAAACAGCAAAGTAAAGTGATGTTCAAACATCAAAAATGTATGTTTAACCTTTATACGGTCTTCGGGTCAATTTAGACCCATTTTAGGAAAGAAACTAAGTTTTCTCTTTTAATATATTTATTTGACACTTGATATTTAATGAGTTTTTCTGAGGTTTCGAGGTCAATGTAAATATTTGATTGTTTTATAAAATTATATTGTAATATTTAATTTACAATTTTTTATACTCTTATGGTCCTCGGGTCAAAATTGACCATACGTATTAAAAGATTGTAGTTCCTCTTTTGTTATTGGATTACCCTCCATTTTGTAGTTATACCTACTGCTAAAGCAGTATTGAGTACACCGAACGTCATAGTGTTTTACGGTCGAGTATTATTTTATATTTGAAAATGAGGGACAGTGAGATTGAGAGCTTTTTGAACGGAGTATCCGATGAAGAAGAACCGAGTTCAGAGTTGGGGGATCATGTGGAGAATGCTGCTTCATCTAGCACTAGTTTTACTGAGAGTGAGAGTGTAAGTACATTTGATCCTTCTAAAAGCATGACATCATAGAATGGCCAAATAACTTATTCCAAAAAACCGCTTGGAAGCAGTCAAGGAAGAGCCGATAGAGAAAATATCATCAGCATGATGCCAGGATTGACTAGATATTCTTCTTCAAGAATCACAGAAGAAGATAGATCAAGTTTTGAATTATTTTTTCCGCCACCATTGATACACACTATTTTGTATTACACAGATATTGAGGGAAGACATGTATTTGGATAAAGAATGGACTGATATTGATAATACGGATTTATTTGCATTCATAGATTTACTCCTGTCAGCTGGTGTTTTTCGATCAAATGACGAAAGTACTGAAAGTTTATGGGATTCTAAGGTAGACCTACGAGTATATTCGGAGCAACTTTGTCACAAAAATCATTCAAAAAAATATCAAGAGTTATAAGGTTTGATAATAGACTAACTCGAATTGAACGGCGACTATCGGATAAATTTGCTCCCATTCGTGAGCTGTGGAATCAGTGGATTGAGGTATTACCGAAGATTTATAATCCTTTCGAAAATGTGACAATAGACGAACAATTAGTCGCATTCCGGGGAAAGTGCCCATTCCGACAATATATGCCATCAAAACCGGCAAAAAATGGCATAAAGTTTTAGGTGCTATGTGATTCTGCAACAAGTTATGTTTGGAATATTTAACCCGGAAAACTTTTCCTCGAGCACCATTTTTACTGGAAATTGCAAAAAATATACGCGATTCCACGCAAGACGATCCACAGCCATCATCTTCAGTCCAGTCTGAAAACAATACAGGGAAAACAACGACCAAGAGAAGTAGATGCCAATTATGTCCAAAAACAGATAATAAAACGGGATTAGTTTGCTTTACGTGCAAAAAGTTTATATGTAAAAAGCACTCTAAAACTATTACTCTATGTACTAAATGTGATATGTAATAATTAATTTTTGTTTTGGATATAATAATAGGATTTTGTTATTATTTCACAAAATTTGTTCTATGTTCATTACTTGATATTAATAAAAACTTACTTAAACTAACAGTTTTTTTTTATTAATAAGTTATTCATATTAAATTATAAACATCAATGATATTTACTATGTAATTATTGAGTGTAAATTAAGGCAACATAGCACTGGGTCTAATAAGACCCAAAGCCCGTTTATGTCGGTAACTTTGAGGAACGTATGAAGGTTAAACATTCACTAATCACTACTTAACTTTAAGCAATGTTTATGAATGCTGAAAGATGCTTGCTGCAACCAAAAAAAGGACGTGCTTGACTAACCGGCGCTGGGACGACAATATTCTATATTCGGCAATACAAGCTTTATTGTAAAGTGCGTTTCATCCAAAGACATTAAAATTATATTTACAATAGACAGGACATCACGAACAAAATTGTAAGCCAATACTTTTGTCGACTTGGTTAAAAGTCGCTCAGTCTAGTGTCCGCGTCAAGACGTAACATGTGTCCACCAAGAATAAACATTTTCTAAGGAAATATGCCCTGTTGCGCTTTGCGTTACTGTACATCTCGTTATGGTAAAATGACTGGACCTAACTACGGAATGTTTTTGTATGAATTATTTATATTTAGTCTGTAATTAAAATTTTAAAAAATTCTTAAATAGTTCTAGAAACTTTTTTATTATTGTAATAAGCGCCCTCTATTGTTGAATAGTTTTACTATTTTCATGTAGAGATGTAGTAATGTTGTTTATCGATTTAGTTATCGATAATACTTATTAAGTTGAAAACATATAGCTATATTTTATTGACATTTAAAATATAGCTAAATAAACTTAAAATATTACTATATTTCAAGTTTATTTATTAGTAACTCTATTTGAACATGATCTTAATATTAATGAACAAAATTGAATAGGTTTTATGTTATTTTAGGTTTTCGAATAAAAATTATGTTGTACGGGAAAAGTGTATACGATTTGTCCAGATAGACCGTAGAGAAGAAAATTGGCTTCCGTCTACTTCGTCGAAATTATGCTCAAAGCATTTTAAAAGTGAAGATATCTACTTTTTAAAGAAAGAAGATTTGTCGATCAAATTAAAAAAAAAAGGATCGGTACCTTGTACTAGTAATGAATTAGTAAGTTTTTAATTTCAGAACTTTTCCACTTAGTCGTAAAAATTGGGATAATATTTATGGTTAAGTGGATAAGTACATAAATTAGATAACTTATTTATAATGAAATATATTTATAAAATATGTAGGTACGTACATATTTTACACTGATTTTACACTGATACATTCTTACAATGATTGCAAGCTACTTTGTGATTTTTAAGATTCCGTACCTAAAAGGTAAAACGAACCCTATTCATGGGACTTCACTATTCGTCTGTCCCTCTGTCACCAGGCTGTATCTCATGAACCGTAATAGCTAGACAGTTGAAATTTCTAGAAATTATGTTAGTTTTTCTGTTGCCGCTATGACAAGCGCTAAAAATAAAAAAAATAAAATATTATTTATTTTAAATAAAATATTTTCCCATACAACAAACATGATTTTTTGCTCCATATTAATAACAGAAACAGATAGACGCTTAAAAGGTTCACAGAATATTTGGTTATATATTCAAATTAAAAATAAAATAAATATTGAAGGCTCCCATTTTAAAAGATAATTATGAATGGTACGGAACTAGTTCGCCAGATCTTGCTCCAGCAGACTACCATTTTCGTCGTGATTTATACAATTAATTCACACATTAGACAGTTCTGCTTTCACACAGTTTGTGCAATCTAGATCCTCAGAATTCTATCGCAAAGGTATAAACGACTTTCCTATTAGAAGGCAGCAATGTATACATAATACTGGTAACTATATTGATTAAATGTGTTAATTAAAAATGAAAAAATAAACAATTATTTAGATTTTCAGTATTAATCGGTAAATTTAAACTTTAACGCCCGTTATATTAAAAGATTTATATAAATAGAAACTTGTAAACATTGAACATATCTATAATTTTTCTGCTACGTAATTTTTTGTTTCAAGCTATCATAATACGAATAAACATCGTCGTAGTAACTTCTTTGAATATTATCGATAATTTTATATCGAAATGATACAAGCCCTACCACAGTTTTTTGCATTGCCATTTAAAAATATTTGCAAACAAACGTGTAGAAAAGAATCATTTTGGTAAAAACGAAATGCAAACAAAAATTTCAAAACAAAATGCGCTTTATGGCCTAAAAAGTCTATTATAGTAAAAAATCGCAATAAACTGAGTATTAAAATAATTCGTAAGCATAACACATCTAAAATGCCAATAGACGGTGTCACGGAAAATGAATAGTAGCTAATAAAATTCTAAAACAGTTTTTGATCTCTGTACAAGACAAGTTTCACTTAATTTGTTTACTTTTCCATATTTATTTACCCGATTTGAACTATACTAGGGTATTAAATCGGATCTGGCAACATAGACCACACTGGCCACCTACCGCGCAATAGCTGAATATATTTTATGTAAACTTATTTCAGTTTTACTATTTGATGTCTCCAATGGTCGATCTAATTTTGCTATATTGTACTAGATGGCGGAACTGGGCCATGGGATCACAGTTTTTCTATGCGATTTTGACACATTGCCCACTCTATTTATCTTAAATCTCTTTGGTTTCATCTAAGAGTTCCTTTGCCGTCATGTTGGCACTAATGCAAATTAGTGTGAGAGAGAAAGAGACGCAGAGTACGTTTACCTTGTAAAGTTTGTTGCATTATGAAATAAATATTAAAAATGCAAAATACATACATCTCATAAGGTATTTCAAATAAAATACAAAATGTTTTTTACTAAAAGGCGTTTAAATACAAAATAGGTACTTATTTTGTATTTGCATTTTAGTCTAGTGCTTAACCACAAACCCGCCTGTTGGTATAACCCGCGCCAATAAAGAAACGAATCTTAAATGGCGGCACCGCTCATTCTCTCACACTCGCACACCACCATACTGCATACAAAAAAATCAGTCAGGATGTTTACTCTCTTGCTGTCTTGACGCGCTTGGTTCTTTCAAGTTATTATTTCTTTGTTTTTGTTAACTGTCGTTACTGTTACTATTTTGTTATGCTTGGTAAAATGTCTTCATGTAAACGAGGTGAAGGACTATCATCATCATCATCATTTCAGCCGAAAGACGTCCACTGCTGGACATAGGCCTCCCCCAAGGCTCCTCCTGCGCCTCCCGCATCCAGCGGTTTCCCGCGACCTTCACCAGGTCGTCGGTCCACCTTGTCGGGGGCCTACCCACGCTACGTCTTCCGGTGCGTGGTCGCTACTCGAGAACCCGCCGGCCCCATCGGGCATCGATCCTACGGGCAATGTGTCCAGCCCACTGCCACTTTAGTGTTGCAGTTCTTCGGGCTATGTCGGTTACTCTCGTTCTTCTGCGGATCTCCTCATTCCTGATTCGATCGCGCAGTGAAACCCCAAACATAGCTCTCTCCATTGCCCTTTGAGTGACTTTGAGCCTTCTTATAAGGCCCATTGTTAGCGATCACGTCTCAATTCCATAAGTCATCACTGGCAACACACACTGGTCGAAGACTTTTGTTTTGAGTTGGACCTTCCTACCTGGATAGTTTGTCCCAGGTACACGTAACTGTCAACAACTTCGAGAACAGAGTCTCCAATCTTTATAGGAGTCGGTACAACATGGGCACTAGACATGACTTTCGTCTTGCCCATGTTCATTTTAAGACCGACTCGCTCGGAGGCTCTACTGGGGTCTTCGAGCATTGTACTCAGGTCCTCCGCGGTCTCAGCCATGACTACGATATCATCAGCAAACCGAAGGTGTGTCATGTACTCGCCATTGATGTTGATGCCCAGTCCTTTCCAGTCCAGAACCTTGAAGACATCCTCCAATGCAGCGGTGAACAGTTTCGGGGAGATAACACCTCCCTGTCTGACACCAAGCTGCGGAGGTATTGGTTTCGAGGTCTGGTCCTGTATTCGGACTGACATGGTGGCGTTTTCGTACAAACCCTTCAGCGCTTCAATATACATAAAAATAATAGTACAGCCCAGGTCTCGATCGAATCAATTGCTTTTTCGTAGTCCACAAACTTTCGTCTTGCCCATGTTCATTTTTTTTTTCATGTCCATGTCTCATGGTCATGTCTAATGCCCATGTTGTACCGACTCCTATAAAGATTGGAGACTCTGTTCTCGAAGTTGTTGACAGCTACGTGTACCTGGGACAAACTATCCAGTTAGGAAGGTCCAACTTCGAGAAAGAGGTCAATCGTCGAATCCAACTCGGCTGGGCTGCTTTCGGGAAGCTACGTAGAATCTTCTCGTCCGAAATACCGCAGTGTCTCAAGACAAAAGTCTTTGACCAGTGTGTGTTGCCAGTGATGACTTATGGAGTTGAGACGTGGTCGCTAACAATGGGCCTTATAAGAAGGCTCAAAGTCGCTCAAAGGGCAATGGAGAGGGCTATGCTTGGGATTTCACTGCGCGATCGAATCAGGAATGAGGAGATCCGCAGAAGAACGAGAGCAACCGACATAGCCCGAAGAATTGCAACACTGAAGTGGCAATGGGCTGGACACATTGCCCGTAGGACCGATGCCCGATGGGGCCGACGGGTTCTCGAGTGGCGACCACGCACCGGAAGACGTAGCGTGGGTAGGCCCCCGACAAGGTGGACCGACGACCTGGTGAAGGTCGCGGGAAACCGCTGGATGCGGGAGGCGCAGGACCGGTCGTCGTGGAGAACCTTGGGAGAGGCCTATGTCCAGCAGTGGACGTCTTTCGGCTGAAATGATGATGATGATGATGATGAGTCCACAAACGCCAAGCAAAGGGGTAGGTTATACTCCTCGGCCTTCTGTATAACCTGCCGCAGCGTATGTATGTGGTCTACTGTGCTAAAGACCTTTCGGAAACCGGCTTGTTCGGGCGGCTGGAAGTCGTCAAACCTGCAGGCGAGACGATTCGTGAGGACTCTTGAAAACAACTTATAGACATGACTCAGAAGTGAGATGGGTCTGTAGTTTTTCAAAAGGGTGTTGTCACCCTTTTTGAAAAAGAGTACCACCACACTTCTGTGCCATGCCTGTGGCGTTTTTCCCTTAACTATGACGGAATTAAATAACTTCTGAAGGGCCCTAAGGATCGGTTCACCACCCGCCTTCAGTAGCTCTGCTGTTATTCCGTCATCGCCCGGCGCCTTATTGTTTTTAAGCTGTTTCAGAGCCAATCGAATCTCCTGCAGGCTGACGTCTGGGATATCTTCGGTGTAGTGTCGGGTTAATCTTGCTCTAGGGTCTTCAGCAAGATTTAATGCGGGTCTTGTCTTGTATAGAAATATCATACGACTATCAACATTTAAATAAAATTCATGTGTATGTGTGTATTGAATAATTCAATAAATGTATTCAAAATAAGCAATTTCAATAAATAAATAAATAAATAAATATATACGGACAAATCACACAGACTGAGCTAGCCCCAAAGTAAGTTCGAGACTTGTGTTATGGGATACTAACTCAACGATACTATATTTATAATAGATACATATATAGATAAACATCCAAGACCCAGGCCAATCAGGAAAAGATCGTTTTCTATCATGACCTGGCCGGGAATCGAACCCGGGGCCTCCACGCCGCAGGCTTGCTAAACGTATCTTCAATAATTAATTATCTGACTTCAGTTCCGAAGGGTTTATTACAAAACTTTTGAGAGCTGGTATCCCATCACATTGCTTTTGTTGACCTTACTACCTATCACTGCGAGTAGCAGACGCCATTTTAGATTCGTTTCTTTATTGGCGCGGCTTATAAGCAGTGATGCAATAGTTGATGGTAAAGCGCGCTAATTTATTAAGAGCCTATTCACTCTAGCCTTGAAGACAATTAATAAATATATTTCTTTCTTTCAACATCTTGCATTGCTTGCATCTATTTCCAGATTCTCACCAGACTGTGTGTCGGAGTTCACAAGTTTACTCTGTACTGACAAGATATATGAGAATGTACCTCTGCACCTGAGAGTTAAGCCCGGCTTGGTGAGCATGCAGTGGAAAATTGATATCTCATTGAGGTAAGATTATTAAAACATTTTCATCTTAGGTTTAAAGAAACTTTGTTTCTCAAAAAAAAAAAAAAACATTTAACACAGTTCACTTACATGAGATTTAACATACAAATAATCTTGTCTATTGACGAAGCATGCGGATATACAATAGGTAAAACAATAACAAAGCAAAAACCAAAGTGTGGGTAGTTACATAGTACATTTAAAAAAGTTATTACGGCCGCCCAATTAGAAACCAAGATCTATACTAATATATAAAGCTGAAGAGTTTGTTTGTTAGTTTCGCCCTGGCTGGAGGCTTTAAATTCATTTAAGGCATCCACAGGAAAGTCCGGTTAAGTAGTCACGGCCTCTCAAGGTCAACTACGAGATGACATATCAAAAAAAAAAAAAAATGTTAATTTGAACGTGCTAATCTCAGGGACTGGTCAGATTTGAAAAATTCTTTTTGTGTTAGATAGCCCCTTATCCAGTAAGGCTTTATTTGATCCGGATAATCGAGATTCTACTATTAATGGGACAAAACCCGCCACACTTTTTCCCACCCACTGCAACTCCTGAAAGCCAGAATCAACAGTGGAGACCGCCAGAAAAACGCCGAGCAATGAAGCTCGACGAGTCCCGGAGAAACGATTCAACTGTCTTGGGTCCCGCAACGAAATTAATCAGAAAAGAATAGCGGAGGAGTAAGAAAAGATATTTTTTCCACTTCCCTCCATAACAAGCAGGAGACAGAACAGAACTAGGCCAATCGGCACAAATGGACATTATTGCAACTGGGAGAAGCTCAGATTGCCAAGCGTCACGGAATAAAATTTGATTAAGTTAATGGGTCCTAAGTAGGTATGTGCTGTTACAATTGATTCCAATAATAGGTATGGCAAAGGCGCCTGAACGCACGGAAATTGGTTCTAGTTTCTACAAGGTCCGTATAATAAACGACAACGGATGTAACTTGTACACTATCCAACATAATATTGCGTTCATTCTGCCAAAGAACACATTCTCACAAGATGTGACTTGCGGACTGTTCAAATTCACAGTTCGATGTAGAACATTGACACAAAGGCGAAGGAACAAGTTTAAAAGAATACAGTTTACTTTTAAAGTTGCCATGACCTGTGAGAAATTGGGCAACCCAGTGGTCAACCTCCAGCCATGTCTTAGCCAGCCGATCGCCAACGAATGGAAAGAATAGATGCCATTCGGATAAGAGGTCCTCCCAGACTTCAGTCTGAGGTTTAAATAATCTAGAAATTTTATTAAAGTCGCGTTGTGTAACAAAATTAGTGTCCATGGCCTCCCTCCTCGCGGAGTAGTACATTGAAGCACGTCGCTGTACCTCAAGATCGACTGGAAGTACACCTGCCAGTACCGGTAAGGCTTCAGTACTGACTGTTCTATACGCCTTGCATAAAAATATCAATGCCAAACGTTGGCTTTGAAGCAGTTTACGTCGTGCCGCCCCTATGCTGTCCCTATCGGCCCAAACAGGTGCACCGTAGGACATACATCCTAAGTAGGTAGCTCCATATATAGTTTTTAAAGTTAGGAATGATAGACCCCAAGTTGCTTTGGATATTCTAGTTAGGGCATAAAAGTGCCTTTTAGCTTTTTCGCCAACTATTTTTATATGTTCGATAAATGAAAAATTCCTTTCTAAAACCATACCAAGGTAGCATACGGATTCTACTATTAGTAAATAGTAGACAACCGTACCTTAACAGTAACAGCCTTATATTTTAAAACTACGTCTGTTTGTCCACAGCCAATCCTCAATAGCTTCTGAACGTCCGTCCCCAGAACGTACCAGATCTCTCATGCATCGAGACACCTACATCATTCTCATCCTAAAACTCACAGACGGACAGACACACACATACCGCCTTTCCTTCGAGAAGTTTCATGAACTGAGGTATACAGTAGCCAGTGCTCTGAAGAGTCTCATAGTCTTGGAGAAGAGAAAATGCATGAGAACTGAATGACATACGTTTTCTTGGGGGTGAGTTGATTGATAATGAATAGGCTTGCAACGAATAGTATATTCGGCAGTATATCGAATACCGAATATTTGGCGGGCGCTCTGGCTGAATAGCCGAATAATTAGGCAAAAGTATTCAGCCGGATTTTGGCGCCAAAGCTTGTACAGTACTTGTACCTGTAAGGGAAAAGAAAAGGTGAATATTTACGTAATGTAATGAAACGTTTTTTTTTTTCATTTTACCAATTATTTCCCTTTAACAAAATATATTACATAAGTATTCGGTGTTCGGGTAATGTGAGATATTCGGAATTCGGCCGAACCCATTCTGTAATTAAAGCAGCAAAATACCGAATAGTAACCGCATATTCGTTGCAAGCCTAAAAATGAACTTTGTTGCAACTGGAACAAAAGTTTTAAAATAGCATACGCGATTGCAGGATCTTTAGCACGCTATTTTCGACTTTATTTCAGTTGTGATACAGTAACTTATCAATGCGAATTGCTCAAATATTTTGCTGTTCAGTGTAAGCTAACTAGCTGACTCTTTTGTAAGTACTACGGTCATTTGCACGACATTTTATTTGCTGTTGGCTTCTCGTAGTTGACTTGAGAGGTCGTGACTATTTAACTGGACTTTGTAGTTACCTTAAGTAAACTGAAAGACTCTACCCTGGGGAACTTACGTTCCGGAAGACGCAGCGTAGGGAGGCCCCCAACAAGGTGGACCGATGACCTGGTGAAGGTCGCGGGAAGCCGATGGATGTGGGCAGCACAAGACCGGTCATCGTGGAAAGTCTTGGGCCAGCCCCTTGTCCAACAGTGGACCTCTACAGACTGAAGAAGAAGAAGAAGACTGGTTGTCAGAATTTCGGTCTTCCGACGACCCGTTATGACTGTTAAAAATCTGCTGACATGACCGAAGCCTCCTGGGTCAGGGTTGTGGGTTGGTTAAAAAAGAAACCGTGGCTCTGGCCGTCGCACAGGCAAGTGAAGAAACACGGGTGGGTTTTAGTCAGTAAAAGCCTGACACGCCCTTCCGCTGCGCCCAGAGCGGGAGAAGTCATTTGATGATTTCCCATCCCAACAAAAAAAAAAGATATGACAGTTGTAGAGGCATAAGTGCGACAAAGATCTTATAAGCCACTGTCCTTAAGAGGGGACTCTGTGGCGCTTTCTCTGTACATACGTATTCTGGTGTTTTCTTCGTGGATAAAGCTTATAGAGCACTTTTTTTACAATTTTACACACTCCAAAACATATTTAATAAACGAAATATGATATTTCAAAATCCCGAAAAATAACCAATTTTTTCAAACTAGGTACTATTAGACAAATATGATAAGTTTTCGACAAAAAAAAAAAGAAAATAATAGAAGCATAGGTATAATTTTCCCCTAAATTTTGATATAAAAATAATTGAGGTCTGTCGAGTTTTGAAAAAGAAAACATCTGAATACGAAACGTCTTTTGGTCAACGTTTTTGTAGGTAAAATCAGCCTGAGCTGCAACTGTCAATAGTTTCTTCAAATACCTGTTTACCAAATTCCTCGGCAATAGAGTCCCCTCTTAATACGTCTTTTAGAGACTGTACTCGATATTTGTGAACGTTATCAGTAACATATCAAATGGCGGTTGGCCGTATGACTTGGTCGGCTAGTAGTAAGTGCCGTAGACATATATTAATGGACATGTCGTACGCGTATAATCTGCAGTAATTTTTTGGTTTGAAAAGAGTGAGAAAGGTGGAAGATGCTTTCCATCTAGCACTATCTCAAAGAGATAAAGATAGACGAAACCTCGTTTCCTCTCTTTCTTTCGGAATGCTACATAGGCTATTTGACACTATGATTATTTTTTTGTGATTATTTGCTTGAAATGCATAAAATGAGGGTTATTTATGTCATTTGCATGAGTTTTAATAAAAATAATAACAATTAATATATCCAAAAACACAAAAATATATTTGACTTTTTGTATCTCGCGTCACATATTGTGAAACGATCCGGATTGGCTAATGTCACGATGACGTCATAGGCGCATCAGCACTTGTTGTTGTTCTATGTGTTCTCAGGTGTTTTATTGATGTATTTGTACAACACGGTACAGCACACCACTTGTAAACCATTTTATTAGATAAACAACAACAAATAACAGATAAATACAAACACCACTGCGGAACCGAAAATCGTTCATATGCTTATGACGTCACTTACAAGGCGCGACGCCATATTGCTAAATAAAGCGTTTCGGCGGCTTATTTTAATTTTGAATTTTTATTTGCATGTTTCTTACGAAATACGTATTTAAAATAAAAATAAAAAATCTTTCGGTGAACTTCTTAACCGCAACCAAGTAATTCAAGATAGAAATTATAAATCTGTCAAATAGCCTATTCTCATCTCTAAGGCATGTCCATTAATATATGGCGATGGTAGGTATACTGACAGCAAAGACGCTGACAAAGTGTGAGCAAAATGACAATACCTTTGAAATTAAACGATATTTTTAGTAAGGAGCGATTTGAATCGATCACATTCCAATAGTAAGTTACTAATTTATTTTATTGACATAAGGTGCCTATGCCACTCAAATTATATGCTGCATCTTTTCCTTTCTATTTTTATCATTAAGAAAAGGACAGAAGACAAATATAAGTTTAGTCCTGTCAAACTATTCAGCGCTTGACCTAAATTGAGGGAGTTTCGACGGGAAAGCTAAGATGAGTGTCACGCGTATTATTCAGGCCTCAAACCTCCCTTATAGACGGTTCACGCACGAATAAGACGGCCGTCTTTTTCAAATGTTATTGGTGATATCCGCTGCGACTGCACGGTTCCGGAGTCATATTAACTACGTGTACTGAAAGGCATATCCTTATTTTTCTTTCGTCGAATCAAGTTTAGTTATATAAGCGCCGAAATATCCGACCTCCAGTTTGAATTCTATTTGAATCAACTTAAGCTTAATACCTCAACCTTTACAAAAACATGGTGCGATGTAAAGGTCATAGCACACTTAAACGACTGCTCCAACACCGCCCTAATATATAAGGCGACTGCTTGCAGTCTACGCGGCGACAGCTATCAGGCACCCAGCAGTCCACGCGGAGATTGCTAGCAGACGCCCAGCTGTCCATCCGTTGCCCGCTCTAGTTTTCGCGATTGACACTGTTCGTGATCAGTTTCTATTGAAGCAACTCGCCTTTTTTTACTATGTCCCGATTCACAACGCGCGAAATATCGAGAGAGCGGATTATTTGGTAGATACTGACTGCTAGCAGGCTGCTCGCGGACGCCGCGCCGACCGCTCTGCTACAACGAACGGCGCGCTGTCTGCTAATTAATGATGCTAAATATATTTAAAGCCCATATTTGAATAACATTCTTCTTGCCGGGTGGAAGCAGAGTCGTTTAAAGCGTAGACCATACCGCCAGCTGACGGACGGAGCGGACGAAATCGTTTCACCTCTGTTCACACCGCCAACTAACGAGCTAAGCTATGGCTCGCCGATATTTCGCGTAGTTTCCTCCTTTCGCTTCGCGCGCTCCGTCCGTCAGCTGGCGATGTGGCCTGCGCTTTAGTGTGCTATAACTCTAAGTAATCGGTAACACGGGCTAGTGTCCGCAAATCCACGGCATTGCGTGTATGTTGCGTGGATCAATGGTCGTTCAATCCAGCTCAAGATCCCTTGAGGAGCAGATACCAGCTCCTCGAGGAAGACCAACAACGCTTTGATGTTACTAACCGTCTCAGTGGTGCGGTGTAGCTGTTAAATAAATTCTCTAAGAAAAAAGTATAATATTAAGTGGATTTTGTCATAAAATGCACCTGTTGTTATCAATTGTCACTTGTAATAATAATAATTAAAATATAAGAAATTATTTGAATCTTGTTGAATATGTATATTTTTTATTAATAAAAAAACCAGTTGAATTATTTATACATCTTTTATTTAATTACGAAAATATTAAAACATCACATCTGCATTTACAAGTTGAAGGAAAACATCTTGAGGAAACCTGGACTTTCAAGTCTGAGATCGCCAACCCGCATTGAGCAAGCGTGGTGATTACGCTCAATTCTTCTCTATATGAGAGGAGTCCTGTGCCGAGCAGTGGGGCGATAAAAGGTTGCAGATGATGATGAGACAGTTGCGTCTCTACAATACGATTCTGTGGCCATCTCAAAGTCTCAAAGTGAAAACTTAGGTGAAATGTGTGTGGAGTGAAATGTCTTTTCAACTAATGCTAGGACACTATCGAGGCTTCCACTAAATCAGGTCAGAAACCATCGGGACGCCCAGATTATATACACATGTTCAAAACAGTCTCCAAAGCCTGGAGCACAGGCGAAAAGTAGCCAGCCTGTCTGTGTTCTATAGGATGCATTTTGGAAAGAGTGCGCGGGAATTGCACGACTTAATTCCCCCCATCATCGGGCGACCTGTGGTACGGCGAGTATCCACCATTACGTTGTTGACACTACTACGATCCGGACGAAGCGCTTCTTTCATATCGCATATATCGAAGGACTGGAACAATTTGCCAGCGGCGGTGTTTCCGTCTGACTACAATAAGCTATTTTACTAAAAAAAAAATACGAGTGTGCTTATGACCACACGACTGAAGTGAAACTTCTTTCGCTCCATCTGTATGTATATATGTATATGTGTGTACAATATATACATGTATACACATATACATATATTAATTTTCTATAAATATTTAAATTTATTTCATGGTTTCATTGGTAAATTAATAGTTTTGCATAGATCTTCTATTTTTATTGAAAAAAAAAAAAAACTCGTTGTAGACCTTGTAGTACCAAGCTCGCTCCACGGGCGCCTCTGTGCTTATATCCCCCACTTAACTTCCGTTCGCCTTGCCCGATCACTTTTCGTAACGCTTACGTCACGCGTTCGCCAGCTTACTCCCCAAGTCAAGCGTGCGTAAAGAAGTTTCACTTCAAAAACTAATTAGGCTGTTGTTTACTGTTCAGGGAGCGTTCAAGTATTACGTAATACAATTTTTAAAGATTTTAGAAATGTAACGCATTATAAAGTTTTCATAACATTTAAGTCACAATTATTTTGATTATTATTGATTTTTATTGCGTTTTAAATTATTTGATTTTATTTATGATATATTTTAGTTTTTACATGTTACAAGACGCCCCGTCCCTCGTCCCCCCAAATTGCAGTACGAAATACTTGAACGCCCGCTCACCCTGCAATTCGCCAGTAAAGTCCCATGTTAGTACACCCTATTGAAGGCAAGCCTTTGAACGTAAAACACCCACAAATCCAGTCTCCAGGCTGCAACTGCGATATTTCTGATGAAAATCATAATATCGCGAGTTTCAATAACTTGGCACCAAGTCTTCTTGCTGAAAAATATGAATTTATGAGTTTTCGAGTGATCTAGAGTCTATCCACTCAAACTACCTATTGTAAGTGTTATTGAGACGAAACTTATTTATTTCTTAAATAATGGTTCCTATTTTTATTATTAATAAATGAAAATGTTGATGACTGCTTATCTATACAATAAACACGCTGGAATTTTAATGGTTGTTTTCCCGCGGCAGAACGATTTGCTTTAAGGAGTACTTTCGATGAATAGAGTAAAAGGCAAAAATAAAAATATTTGTGTTATAAAATAATAAAAAACAATTTAAAAAAATCATCAACTCGAAAAAGTGAGAAAAGTTAGTTACGCTACCTACAAGTTGTAGGTACTACTCGGAATGAGCATGAAACCGCCTCAATGGAAAGCAATGCATTTTATGTTCAAACCATAATAAGCTCCCGCGCGCAGTGATAGGGCATAAAACAGTTTTGCCTACAATCTGATAATTCACCGCCATGCCGACAAAAGAAAAAAATGTTCAATCCAAAAAAATCTGTCATATGCACCAATACAAAAAATTACCGCTTAATAGCATTCAAAAAAACTACCGTTCAAAGGCGTTACCGCTTTAACATAAAATCTGCCATTTTATGTTTCTAATATTTTATTTATTGATGAAACAATTGTATTACTAAGACAAAACCGTTTCGCTGTGGGAAAACAACCATTAAAATTCCACAATGTATAAGGAAAATCCCGTCCGACCTATAAGGGTAATAAAGGTTAGGTAAACACATAACCAAATAAAATATGAAAGGAGATGTTTCAGAAATGTATGGATGGAGCCTGGGCCAGCACATTGTACATTTAATGCTAGATATAGTTACGCTATAGTTAACTGTTTTTAATGTTAATTTCCTATATTTTGGCTTAGTTTTTATACAGATTCAATTTAACTCGGCCAAGGAGTGCAACACAACTAGTAATAAATATGGTGGACAGTAATAAGTGAAATGAGATTTTGACACTGACATTTGATTTACGTGTCATGTATCTAAGGCTATCGTATCTATATTATCTACCATATGACTGCGAAAAAAACAAAATATGAATTCCGAACATACGGCCCATTAAATAAACACAATCAACTCAAATCAGCACTCGACACGAACACAATGGGAAAATAGAACTGTCAAAGTCGCCAATCAAACGTCATAACCACTGTCATGGCTACCTTAATAAAGGGTTATCTCACTAAAAACGTTTCAAATAATTAATTATACTTGTATTTTATTCAAATTAATTTAGTTGTATTTTTATGAAAATCTTTTATTTTTTTCCTTTTTATCTATATAGCGTACATAGTGTTGGCCCAGAATGAAACATGTCTTTTACATAATCATCATAGTAATAGTACTAATGAACTTTAAAATAATCTTTTCTTTTCAACTTCTCCAAATTTATTGGTATTTTTTTTAAAAGTGACTACACCATTTTTGACGGTATTATTATGAGCGAATAGCGATGCGACCGAATAGCCCGCCTATGATTGCCTACCGCACATGTATTAAGTTACCTCTTTTTGTGAAATAATATTTATTTTTTAGGGGGATTTCTTTAAGTTAGGCCCGGCTTTGTAAGCATTAGTAGAATCAGTTATCGATACCTAACAATACCTTCACGGATCGGACGGGGTTTTTTAACATATTGTATAATTTAAAGAGAAAACAATAAAGACTGGCCAATAGGCTATTTGACAACATTCAAAATATACAACAAATTGTGGTCATACTTGAAGATAATATCGTAAAGAAATATATTTCACTTTATTTTGATGTAAATCATGTGTGATTTTATCAAAACACAGAAAATTAATTATTGTATTTTTTTAAATTTTATCTTGAACGTGAACGGCCTGTGATTGGTTGACACTCCGGTGACGTCACACACAAGTAAACATTATCTCGATAGTTCGCGTCGGTATTGTTTTTGAGTGTTTTTAAGATATTTATAGCAGTTTTCTGATATTTTTCGTTTTTATTCACATCTTGTTGTGTAATACAGTAATACTTATCCATTACACACCTAAAAATGGATCCGAATTTTGTGAGAGCCGATAACAGCAACCTACCTAAGATTGACTCTTTCATGGTTGCAAATTTCTTTAAGAGTAACACAGATTACTATGCTGCGGAATTTAAGAATGTAAAAACAGCTGTGTAAGTATTATGAAGAAATCATTTATCTACTAACCTTTACATTTGGTCAATTTCCATATTAGATAAACAATATTTTAAGGTTATGTTATTGACTGCATAATGTTTATGTATTACGCTTTGTCATAGTTTTTGCTTTTGTTTCACAGGTCTGCAAGGGAGTCCTATGGAGACGATGCTATTGGATACGTCCAACTACACCGGGAGCACGGAGTTTGCAAAATTAAGTGTAAAGTGTGCCCAGAACATAAAGTTAGAACCAAAGCCTACAATGTGACGATGATAGTTAATGAAAATGACAGCGAAATCATTAGCTGTAAATGCCATGACTGTGCTGCTTCAGCTGGTGGATGCAAGCATGCAGTTGTTTTTTTGATGTGAGCCCATCGTCGCTCTGAGGAACCAGCATGTACTTCTGTAGAGTGCTATTGGAGAAAACCTACTTTGTCCAGAGTAGGGTCTACCTTGAAGTACATTACTGTTCAACAGATGTCCCAAAAGGAAGTACCTCACAGACCAAGTACATCAGATCTTTATAATGAATTTATTAGTGAAGCAAAGAAGAAAAAAATTGAAAACTGTGAGTTGCTGAAATATCAGCATGATTTCAAATATAGTACTTTCAAGCAATTTTCTTTACACTACTTCCTTATGGACCAATCTCCACAAATAAAAAATGACGTTGATAAGCTTATTGAAAATTTAAAAGCTACTTTCACAAAAGATGTGATTAGCAGCATTGAAAAAGCAACAAGGAATCAGAGCAAAAGCAACTTGTGGTATGAAATGCGATATGGCCGTATCACAGCCTCCAAGGCACATGAAATTAGTGTTTGCCATACTCCAGACGGTTCTTTGGTGGCTGCTTTAATGGGCGCCAAAATCCCTGACACAGCAGCAATGAGGAGAGGAAGAACTCTAGAACAGTCTGTCCGAAAGACAGTTTGTAATAAACTAAAAATAAAATTTACTTCTTGTGGGCTGTATATCTGTCAAGAATATCCGATAATTGGAGCATCTCCTGATGGTGTATGTAAAGATGCCATTATTGAAATCAAATGCCCCACGAAGTTAAAAACAAATAATAAATATTTAAATAATGGCATGTTAACAGAAAAATGCAAGGCACAGGTGCAGTTGCAGATGTATGCAACAGGTATTAAAAAATGTTATTTTTGTGTGGCAGACAGTAATTTTGAAACAACAAAGAATGTTGAAATTATTTTAGTAACATATGATGATGGCTATGTTAAAAACTTATTGCAAAAATTAGTTATTTTTTGGAAATCAAATATTTATCCTATTTTGTATCGTAACACTAATCTGTAAAGGGCATTAAATAAAAATAATTTGGAATCACATAATTGTTTTTATTTATTTTATAATCGAATCCTGCAAATTTATAAGAGCACATGCAATAATAATGACATGATCTAGTACACGAATTAAATTATTATTTATCACTGAATGTTGCTTTAGCATATGGAATTCTCTTAATCGCCTTATTACTCTTTCAACATGAATTCGCAAGCTGGCTATTATTTTAGTTTGACGAACTTCAGCTTTTGATAACTTTGCACCAGCAATTACACTAGGTGGTCTTAAAAGTTTTATACCTTTTTCATGAAGTATCTGTTCAATGTGTTTAAAGCCTCTGTCTGCTAAGATACAACTTCCTGGCTGTAATTCATCTAGAAAGTTACAGTTTTCAACTATAGTAACATCACTTGCCCTACCCCCAAACCCTTGAGAAATATAATTTATTAAACCGTTAGGTGTGCAGGATATTAAGTACTTTACAGTATTTCCCTTTTTGTACTCTGACCATGTTAGTGCCTGATAAAGAGCCTTGGATGGTTTTTGTATGTCTATTTCTAGACAATCAATTATACAGCTGACATCATGATAGTTATGCCTAAATGCAATGGGGAGATTCTTTTTAGTTAAGCTTTTATCTAACTTTACAATTAATGATCTTAAATAACTACTTATTATTGGTATGTTTGCTAAAAATATTTTACTCGCATATGATAATGATATTCCAAAATTATCTTCTAATTCAGAAAATGTGCTGTTTAATCTAATTTTTTTCAAGCACAGCAAAATATGTTCAATTTTTACATTTGTGTGTTTATGCAACAACTGAACAAAAAAATAGCATTCTTTGGAAATACCTATATACATCAGAGGTTTCTTTGAAATTAAATTCATAGTGATTTTGAGACACTGCAATTGCTCAATATTTTCATTGGTATCTGTAACATTAGTATCAGAGTCAGTAACCCTTGATGATGGTGTAGTTATAGAAGGTGATAAGTGACCACTCTCAAAACAAGAAATATCACTGTCTGATTTGTCATCTTCGAGTAAAACATGTCTCTTAAGTTTTTGTGCAACTCCAGACTGCAGTGGTCGACCACGGCATGGTTGAATCTTGATAGGTGAAGTGGAACTAGATGTTGTTGAAACTTTGAACGGTGAGGTAGAAATACTTTTATTTCGCAATTTTGTTTGCACATATTTACTTCTACAATGTTTCTGTATTTTTGATTGAACAGATTTTTCTACAGTTATGATAGATGTTGTCATTGTTTCCTTATCTTGAGTTTTTGGTATTTCTGAAAAGAGAAAAATCCACAATTAAATAAGTACTTCATTAAACGAAAATAACATAATTATTTATCATGTTTGTAATAAATAAAAAATATACCTTCGGGCTCAGTAATTGGTTGTATAGTATTATCATCTTTTTGAAAGTTTTCAGCACAGGTTTCAGCACTTTGACTTTGCAGACATTCTGTGACAAGATTAGATCTTTGTCTCTTGTGAAATAGTTCTCGAGAACAATCAGGATCAGACAGCCTTCTTTTGCGATCCTCTTGACAATGAAATTTAGATGGCACGGCCTCATTTGCCAAAAGTATCTTCTGACTGTAGCCCATTTTGTACTTCATGTAGTTGGTTGTGTCTTTTTCCATCTGCAATGCAAAATTATTATAAATATGTTATAATAGTGCTATTTAGTAATTTTTCTTTGTAAACGAAAACTAGAAAGATATAATTAGTATAATTATATAAATATACTCGTAATTATTAGGTTTCAAAAGAAATCTAATTATGTATATTGACGAATTTAAGAGGTTATGTTATGACATAAACATATGAATCAAAACAAGAGATGATAAATCGTTACATTATCACATATTATGAACTACAGTCTACAATACTATTTATTTATAGTTAATTATTACTTACATCAAAGTGATCTTCACACATAAAAACATTTGTATGAGATAAAATGCTTTTTGGGTCACGTCGAGCTAATTGTAGCCACAATTTTCGTCTTTTGGGATTTGTTGGAACGGAAACAAACAATTTTTGGGGACTATTTATAGTCGTACTTGTACACTGTGGCACTATACACCATTTATATACCATTTTAGGATATAAATTCCAATTAACAATTAAAATACACTCCAACTGCTCTAATCAAAACAAAATGTTTACTTGCGTGTGACGTCACGCGTGACATATGAGCAGCGCCATTACAGAAATAGTGTTTTATCGCGCGTTTAGGAAATTTAAACTTCAACATTGTTTTTTCATTACTAAAACATTAAATATTTCGGAAATATCAATGTAGCACACTTATTATAGTATAAACATTAATATAAAACTGTTTTCCAAGATTAGTCAAATAGCCTATTATAATAACTTTATTTTTCCCTCAAAATATTATCCTTGTTAAGGAAGTTTCGGTTTCGACCGAAACAGAGACCGTTGCCGAAACTCGGTCTTAAAACTAATTTCGGTCGGACACTGCCTCAAACACACATTTATTTAAAAAAAAAAAAACGGCCAGGAAACCAGTTGGTTGCAACATACGTACATGATGCTGGCTCACCATTTCAGCTCAGCAACACGGGTGTTGTGTCAGCATGATGTACCCTCCACGTGTGAGCCCTGAGTGCTTCCCGGTTACTATACTGTCGGTGGCAGATGTCGCACGCGTGCTGTTTGGGCGCGTCGTGTGAGCACGTGAGGTGCACTGACAGGCTTGACGTGCTAATAAACCGCTGAGGGCATTGAGGGCACTCAAATCTAGTACAAAAATAACAAAAACTAAATGAGATCGTTTTTCGACGACCTGTCGTACAGCGATACACTGATGAAATCTTGAAAGTTTGAAGGGGGATACCCTTCAAACAGAGATTTCATCAAATCTGAACAAACTATATTCAGGTTTCGTATAAAGAAAAATAAAGTTCTATATAAAATATAAATATATACGGACAAATCACACAAATTGAGCTAGCCCCAAAGTAAGTTCGAGATTTGTGTTATGGGATACTAACTCAACGATACTATATTTATAATTGATACATATCAGGAAAAGATGGTTTCCCATCATGACTTAGCCGGGGATCGAACCCGGGGCCTCCACGTCGCAGGCAGACGTGTTCTCGGTTTTATTAAAGCTTATTTGACAGATGTATCATAGTGGAGGTTTTGCTTTGAGATGTAACCATGGGCGTACCCAGCTTCTGGCCTAAGGGGGAGCAAGTTAGTGGTTTATTTAAAAGTTAGAGAGAAGCCGTTCGGAGGACGGGTCTGAGCAATTGTGTTGCGATGTGTGCCGGATACGATGCACCAAATGTTGTTGTGTTGGGAGTTTGGTCATGGAGGGTCTTCAGATCAATCTTCCTTTGGCGCAGCATCGTTGGTTGTATTGTTGGGTTTAACATTGCATCACCTCGCTCAACTGCCGTCTTCCTTCCTATTAGCTCAGTTTTTCTGAGTGAATAGGCTCTTAATAAATTAGCGCGCTTTACCATCAACGATCGCATCACTGCTTACCATCAGGCAGGATTGCGGTCAAGCGCTAGTTTATAAATATTTAAAAAAAAGTGCTTGTTTATACTTTGTTTAGTAATTAGGGGAGTTAAAACCTAGGGACCACTGCCCCCCCCCCCCCCCCCCCTCCTATGGGTACGCCCATGGATGTAACGTAAACATACTCACGCACTTGTAAGAGGACGAGTCTCGATGTCTTTTAGCTTTTTTGAAGTGAAGTCTTAAACTCTCCTGAAAAATATGTTGTATATTTTGTATTGTTTTTTGTGTACTAACAGTACACATCAAGTTACTACAATTTGTCAGATTTCTTTATTAGTTTTTCAACTTTATCTCTAAAGCAGTAAGGCTCAAGTTTGATTGGAAATACTTGACAGTTTCAAGTAGCTTGACCTGCTGTCGGCCGTACATATACAGGGTGCAAACTTCGCGACACCGCATGCCACAAATAAAATTATGATAGTCATTTATGTCGTTAATGGGCGGTTACAGAAATAACAGTGTTTAAAAAAATGTGTCGGCTCGGCCTTTGAACGTTGCAAGCGTGCCGCCGCGCGTGTTTGTGGATATGACGTTGACCCCTGATGTGAACTCTATTAAATCAGCTGATAGGATAGTTTTTCGAGTTTTGTTCACATTGCGCTTTTTTGTGTAATTAGAGAATTGTTTTTAACTTTAAAATCTTATTAGGTTATAAAAGTATAGCAATTGTGAACGGTTTAAAGTGAAAAAAACTGCATATTATTTTTTTTTTTAATCAGGAAAAAACCGACTAAAAATTCCACCACTGGGGGGTTCAGAATCATGTACTGGATCCATGGTACTGATCGTGTGTTACGAAATTACCCCCATCTTACCGCAGATTTAAACATTGCTACTGATAGTGTATAACGCAATTGCCCCCATTTTACCGCAAATTCAAACATTGCTAATGATTGTAGGTAACACAATTACCCCCATCACACCGCAGATTTGAACATTGCTACTGAGAGTGTGTAACGCAATTGCCCCCATCTTACGGCAAATTTAAACATTGCTACTGATAGTGTGTTACCAAATTACCCCCAACTTACCGCAGATTTGAATCTAACATCACATTCGACGCAGTAGTATTCCTTCCTCTCGTGCACAGCTTGAACATGTTTGTGCAGTAATGAGGGATAGATGAACTGTTTGTCGCATTGAGAGCACTGGAAGCGCTTCGACTTGTCGTGGCGCCTGTAACAATTAGATAAATCATCATTGGCCTAGTATTTTCTTTTTTTTTTATTATTTTGAGGTCAGCTTCCAATCTAACCAATATTATTCAGTAATATGTGATTGTAAAAGCCAGATAGGCAGACGCTCCATGTAAAAACTGGTCAGATTGGAAGCTTACCCGATATAGTTGGGACAAGGCTAGCACAGATAATGAGGCTCTTAGTTTCGATAAAATAAGGGTCATTTTAAGTAAAATCAAATCATTTGTATTTGTTAACAAAGGTTGACGTAAACAGTTAGAAAGAAAGAAAAAAATAGAAAATTATGCCTCATGACTGAACCAAAAAGGACCCAGTTCAGCGAAAATGACAGACAACTAGTGCCTGACGCTGGTTATCAACTGGTAGGAGGTTTCGTGCGAGAATTGCTAGACTTAAATCTCCATCTTCACTACGATCCGGACGAAGCGTTTCGTCTCGTCTTTTATACCGCTTACACGGAGGGACTGGAACAATTTGCCAGCGGCGGTCTTCACGTCTGATTATAATTGAAGAGTCTTCAAGGCTAGAGTGAATAGGCTCTTAATAAACTAGCGCCTTTTACCATCTACGATTGCATCACTGCTTACCATCAAGCGCGATTGCGGTCAAACACTAGTTTATAATTATAAAAAAAAACGAAACGAATGACTCATCGACATCATCTGCCTAACCTTTCCTTTTTTCAACTATTTTGAGGTCAGCTTCCAGTCTAACCATTACTTTACATGGATGTAAAGTAATGGTTAGACTGGAAGCTGACCTCAAAATAGTAGTAATAGTGCGACAGCCTATCTAACCTTCACAGCCTAGTTACTGGGTAATACTACACCCGATTTATGATGTAATCGTTGATCGCAATCCCGCCTGATGGTAAGCAGTGACGTAATTTTCGTCTCAAGCACTAGTTTCTAATATACAATGTTTAAAGAAAACCCTGTCCGATCCGTGAAGGTATTGTTAGGTATCGATAACTGATTCTACTAATGGATACAAAGCCGGGCTAAACTTAAAAAAATCCCCCTAAAAAATAAATATTATTTCGCAAAAGGCAATAGGCATGCGCAGGCGATGGGGGGCAGAGCCCGCGGCACGCGCTCTCACCGCTTATAATAACACAGTCGAAAATGGTGTTGTCACTTATTTTAAAAAAATCCAAATTTTGGGGAAGTTTGAAATAATTCATGAAAAAAAAAGATTATTATCAAAAGTCATTAGTATTCTTACTATGATGACTATCTTAAATTTTATATTATATTTGGTCATGTGTTTACCTAAGCTTTATTATCCTTATGGGTCGGACAGGGTTTTCTTTATATATTAATCATTATCGTCTTCATCAGCTCCATCGCTCCATCTCGACCTAGAGCGTCCTACGCTACGTTTGTCTTAACATATTGTTTAAAAAAAAAATAGCCGCCGGCAGAAGTTACCATCCACCAGACAAAGCCTTGCCGCCAAGCGATTTGTCGTGTAACGGCATGATGTCTGGTGAAGCCGTACGGAGGACGGGTGTGAGCAGTTGTGTTGCGATGTGTGCCGGGTACGATGCGCCTAATGTTGTTGTGTTGGGAGTTTGGTCGTGGAGGGTCTTCAGATCAATCTCCCTTTGGCGCAGCATCGTTGGTCGTGTTGTTGGGTTTAACATTGCATCACCTCGCTCAACTGCCGTCTTCCTTCCTAATCGTTCAGTGCTTATGAGTGAATAGGCTCTTAATAAACTAGCGCGCTTTACCATCAGCGATCGCATCACTGCTTACCATCAGGCGGGATTGCGGTCAAGCGCTAGTTTATAATTATATTAAAAAAAAAAAAGTAGTTACTTACGTGGTATGCACTCTAAGAGACTCAATCGTATTGAACAGCTTCCCACATCTGTGGCACGCGTGCCGTGCACTCACTACGTGTGTCTTCACGTGCCGTTGGATAATTGTCCGCTTGCTGGAACATGAATAAACATGAGCGTCAAACAGTTGTAGATTTTTAAATTATTTAAGTACCATATGTGTCCCAGATTTCACCCAAGTCCATTCGGCAGGTTTTACGTGAAAGAGTTCGTCCTCCATAGAAAAGGGAGAATCCATGGGCGTACCCAGCTTTGGCCTAAGAGGGGAAATAGGGATGTTTCCTGGGTTAAAAAAAATGATTCTATTTAGTCCGTCATTCAGATTATAGAAAAATATTGGATACGTATATTTTGTTTTATCAAATCAATAAAAATTGACAAATATAAAAAGCATCAAAGAACAGGAGTGGTGTCTGGTGACGTCACTGCGCGCTAAAAAGTGTAGTGTGCAGTGACGTCACACGAGTTTTCAACGCACTGTATCACCTTCATTTTTTGTTTATATGAAAAACGAAAAAATACGTGTGTAGTGTTTTTTGGAAATCTGAGTGACGGACTAATTAGTTTTTTAGTTAAATACCCTATTCAGGCCTGGGGGTATTCAGGCCTAGGTGGAGGGATTCCAGCCTAGCGGAGGGACCCAGGCCTTGCAAATGGGGGCTTAGTGTCGCAAGTCAAATTTAAGGGGAACTCAAGTTAAAATTAATATATTTCTGTTTACGCTTGATCTTCTCCAGGCGTCTTTGATTGTTAGTTCGAAGATTGTTTGATAGATGGCGCGACCGAGCGTAATGTATTATAATCTGGGGACTCGGTGGTCGGTGGCGCGCGGCGGCAGAACCTTGAGGGGTCTTGAGAAAATCATCGCGCGCGCGGGGTGCGTTTTAACGATTGATTTTTGGAAAATATAATGCCAGGCCGCGGTTTGGACAGTTGTCGGGGTTTTGTTGCCCGTGTGTTTGAAATATTTACTTGGATTATAAACCGTAACAGTGCCGCTTAATTTGAATCTGAAACGTGGTTTCGTGGTTGATTGTTTGTCGGGCGTGGTTTGACGCTGCTAAATAACGGTTTTTTATGTTGGTGAGCCTTGGTTGTCCTCATGGAGGAACTTTAATGTCTACTGGTATTGGACAATTAGTGTGTTGGAAGACATCGGACAGCGTTGTAAGTCGGCGCGCGCGCCGGCTCTCCGGTAATTCATCCCACGACGGAAACACACGGTGTCGTAGGTAAGTTACTTAACTTTTTGTGTAGTGGGGTCGGAGATTTGTTTGTTGTGTAAGCCGTGACTGATCGCGGTAAATGTACGTGCTGTACTGGGGCGCGTTCAATTTCTAGTTTATATTTTGTTTAGTAATTAGGTAAGTTCATACATGTTCTGCGACGGCGCTACCCCCTATCCCCCCCCTAACCCCCTGGGCACGCCAATGGGAGATTCTACCGACCAGATTGGTATTGTATCTGGCGTGCAACTGCCGGACAGTACGTCATATTACTACTCACTTGGTTCTAAATAGACACTTGTCACAAGTGTACGTGGTTGCTCCTTGTGTGTGGTTGATGGCGTGATGTTCTAGCAGGTGCTGGCGCGACAGACGTACGTGACCGCAAACCTTGCATTTATATCTGAAATATTACAATTAAGAATACTCTTCATTCTTCAAGCCGTGGTGACCTAGTGGTTAAAACACCAGCCTCTCAAGTATGAGTGTGCGGGTTCGATTCCAGGTCAGTCAAGTACCAGTGTAACTTTTCTATGTTATATGTACTTTCTAAGTATATCTTGGACACCAATGACTGACTAAAAGGTGATGGAAAACCTGAAGTTTAAGCCTCATTGAGCAAGCGTGGTGATTTCGCTCAATCCTTCTCTGTATGAGACCACCTGTGCCCAGCAGTGGGACGATTAAAAAGGTTGATGATGATACTCTTCATTATGAGTAGCATACCACACAACTACTACACAGACAACGTCCCGACACCAATCATCGGGAAATTGCCCGCCAGACACAACATCTCCTTTTACCTCTATACAACGTGTTTCAGAAAGGTGAAACAATACTTTCAGATATTGAAGTATACCTTATAAACTTCAACATGAGCTAGTCATAAATTTGAAATACTAAGATTTTTTTTTTTCCTACAAAATAAATAAAAATATTTATTAAACATTTTGTCGACAACCCTAAACCTACGCTACAGCTGAGGCCGACTGCTAAATACCTACTACTACATTACCTACTGGTTCGCGTCAATAAAGATACTTACGTAAATATGTACGTAGGTACTTACTTAGTTGTCCTTAAAAATCGACTCTGTTTTATAATCTTTAAAATTGAATTTTAAAGTTATTTCTAGGGTCATCACTGCGAAGTTTTCGCACTAAACTTCAAAGCAAAATAATTAAAAAACCCATGCACTTAGGTACCTCACACCGGTGCCATAGGTATGCAATACACATATATTTTATATACTGAAAGTATTATTTCATAATATTTCTGAAACAGATTGTATACAGGCTGTATCTGACATCGTAACGCAAACTTCGCGAATAGACTAGACCGCATGCCACTAATAAAATTATGAGTCATTTGTATCGTTGATGAGCGGTTAGAGAAATAACAGTGTTTAAAAAAATGTGTCGGCTCGGCCTTTGAACATTGCAAGCTTGCCGCCGCGCGTGTTTGTGGGTATGACGTTGACCCCTGATGTAAACCCTATTAAATCAGCTGATAGGATAGTTTTTCGAGTTTTGTTCACATTGCGCTTTTTTGTGTAATTAGCGAATTAATTATTTTTTACTTTAAAATCTTATTGGGTTATAAAAGTATAGCAATTATGAACGGTTTAAAGGGAAAAAAACTGCATATTATTTTTTTTCAATCATGAAATGCCGACGAATAATTCCACCACTGGGGGGTTCAGAATCATGTACTGGATCCATGGTACACGTTTGTGCGTCGATGTCAGATACACCCTTTATGGTATGGATGGAGAAAGGGGAGTGACTACTGAAATGAAGACTGATATAAAACCTGAATATAGTTTGTTCAGAATAAGCAACTGAATCGATTCCAATCATTTTTACACCATGTTATAATTTTTCCCAAATATATTTAGAAATGGTTGCAGTGTGGTTACCGAACGCGCAACACAGCTGACGGTAGATCATAGTACTAGGCACGTGAGACAGGGCACCCCGCGCCGAGCCGCTGCAGACGCGGGCGGGCGAGCGGTGCGTTGACCATATTCTTGTTGGGACAACCAAGTAAGATAACAATACCATAACTTTGTGGTTGTTCATGATATCTTTATGAAATTTTGTACATAGATTCCTTACTTTAAAATTTGGACACGTATTTCGGGTTTTGCATAAACTAAAAATAACTTTATTTTATTTCATTAATTTATGGGACAATAAACAGCTACAATACAAAATATTTACAAACAGTAATATAACATTATTATGATAATATTGCAGCCCACTGCATTATCCGCATCTTAACAATATAGGAATACGTTAAAAAGAGTGCCACTAGATGGCTTAATTAATTAATTAAGAACATTTGAACACAATCAAAACAATATTAAATTTTAAACAATGATGAATAAGTAACTGGGATATATTCCTTATTATCACAAACAAAAATAATACAAAAATAATAATAATTAAACTTTGTAGATATATGGATGAAAAAAAAAACATCCTATCCTGACCCCAAATGCATAGGGATGAGGACGGGAAAAGGATGGGTTACCTTGTTGTATGTGATTTGATGTGTCCTCTCAAGGACACCGGGCTGGGGCAGTACTGAGTGCACATATCACACTCAAACGTACCGTGTTCCTGAAATAGTACAAGAAACGCCAAAGCTTTTAAAAAATATACATAGATACAGGATGTATCTGACATCGTAACGCAAACTTCGCGAAAAGGCTACACCGCATGCCACTAAAAAAATATGGTAATCATTTATGTCGTTAATGAGCGGTTACAGAATTCACAGTGTTTAAAAAAGTGTCGGCTCGGGCTTTGAACGTTGCAAGCGTGCCGCCGTGCGGGTTTGTAGGTATGACGTTGATCCCTGATGTGAACTCTATTAAATCAGCTGATAGGATAGTTTTTCTAGTAATGTTCACATTGCGCTTTTTTGTGTAATTAACGAATTAATTAATTATTACTTTAAAATCTTATTGGGTTATAAAAGTTTAGGAATCATGAACGGGCTAAAGTGAAAAAAACTGCATATGATTTTTTTTTTATCGGGAAAAAGCCGACGCAAAATCCCGTCACTGGGGGGTTCAGAATCATGTACTGGATCCATGGTACTCGTTTGTGCGTCGATGTCAGATACACCCTTTATATATAAACTAGTGCTTTAAATTAAATACCGCCTGATGCGTGAAAAAGTGTTATGTGTATGGGGCTAAGCGTATATAATATGATATCTAACGAAATTAAAGAGCAACCATTAAAAGTATTAAAAAAAAAACACCTTACTGACATATTGTTAAAAAGATGATATCATTCTGTTACTGATTTCTTCACCGATGTTTTATGACGCTTGTATTTTATCCTTATTGACGTGACATTTAATTATATTTGACCTTTTATTAATTTAACTTTGACATTAATTGCTGTCGTGGTGGCCTACTGGTTAAATGGGTATGAGTGCGCGGGTTCGATTCCAGGTCAGGCAAGTACCAATGCAACTTTTCTAAAGTTATATGTACTTTGCTGAAGGTGAAGGAAAACATCTTGAGGAAACCTGGACTGTAAGTCTGAAATCGCGAACCCGTATTGAGCAAGCGTGGTGATTACGCTCAATCCTTCTCTGTATGAGAGGAGACCTGTGCCCAGCAGTGGGACGATAAAAAAAAGGTTCATGATGATTAATTGCTTTTTGACCTTATTGTGACCGAATCGACTTCTTTTTGTATTTAGTTGTTGTGTTTTTTTATCTGATTAATGATTATTGTTCTTCTCTGTAGCTTCATAATGACATAATTCAAATTTTGCATGTCCCATCTTGGACAGAATGTATGGATCCACTTTAATTTCTGACAACCATATTTGTATACCTGCATTCTGGCAAATAAATAATTTGATTTGATGGTAAGCGGACAGCCTCCATGGCGTAGCGGTAGCGAACGCGGCCTCTGCGCAAAGAGGCGCTGGTTCGATCCCCGCGCAGTGCAAATATTTGTATGCATGAATATGAATATTTGCACTGGTCTGGTCGTGCCTCGGAAAGCACGTTAAGCCGTTGGTCCCGGTTGCCATACGAACATCTAATGGCAGTCGTTACGGGTTGTTGGAGCCCTCAAAAGTCCTATAATTGGTCTAACTGCAATGTTTCGATATCGCCTTCGGGTTGTGGAGGTCAGACGCTTCATGGAAAATATCGAAGTATAGCCAAAATCAGCAGTTAGACTGGTAAAGCGGACCCCAGACTCCAAAGCTGAAAAGCTTCGGATACAACTGGGAATAATGCTGAGATGAAAAAGTGATGCAATCATTCATGGTAAAGCGCGCTAGTTTATTAAGACTATTTACACAAGAATCAACACTTTTTGAACGTCAATCCATACTAATATTATAAATGTGAAAGTGTGTTTGTTTGTTTGTTTGTCCTTCCTTCACGCCGTAGCTAAGCAATCAATCGACCTGATTTTTGGCATACAGTTAGTTGAAAAGATGGAGAGTAACATAGGCTACTTTTGGTCCTAAAAAAACATCAAATTCCCAAGGGAGATTACTGGAATATTTGTATGTGTACACCAAATATCCTAATATTATAAATCGGAAAGTGAGTTTGTTTGTTCCGCTTTCACGCCGTAACTACTAAGCCGATTGTTTTGAAATTTTGCAGACGTAAAGTTAGAAGTCCGGATTAAATAATAGGGTACTTTTTTATCCCGAAAAAAATTATATTCACGAGGGAAATCTAAAAGCGCGATATAACCGATCTCCACGCGAGCGAAGCCGCGGGCGGAAAGCTAGTATTATATAAGACAGTAACACTCACCCGAGTATGTTTTATCATATGAGCGGTCAGCACCTCTTCAAAATTGAATCCTTTTACACACTTCTCACATTTGTAAGGTGATCTGATATAAGACTCAGCCTTAGCTCTCTCTGCCAGCTCTGCTAATACCTGTAACAAAATCAATCATCATCAGTTCAGCCCCCTAATTATCTCCACGACGACCGGTCTTACGCCTCCCGCATCCAGCGGTTTCCCGCGACCTTCACCAAACCACGCTGCGTGGTCGCCACTCGAGAACCCGTCGGCCCCATCGGGCATCGGTCCTACGAGCAAAGTGCCCGGTCTACAGCCACTTAAGTATTGCAATTCTTCGGGCTATGTCGGTTACGCTTGTTCTTCGTATATTATACAATATGCAAAGAAAACCCTGTCCGATCCGTGAAGGTATTGTTAGGTATCGATAATTACTGATTCTACTAATGCCTACAAAGCCGGGCTAAACTTAAAAAAAGAAAAAAGGAGTTAAATTAATACATGTGCGGTAGGCAATACATGCGCGGGCGAAAGGGGGTAGGGCACGCGGTCGCATCGCTATTCGCTCATAATAAAACCGTCAAAAATGGTGTTGTCACTTATTAAAAATTACCAAATTTTGGGGAAGTTGGAATTAATTCCAGGAAGAAAAAGATTATTTCAAAATTCGTTAGTATTACTTACTATGATGATTATGTTATATTTCATATTTTATTTCATCATGTGTTTAGGTGTTTACCTAACCTTTATTATTCTTATGAATCGGACAAGTATAATATAGTTTTACTTAAATCAGTTTATTTTCTTACCTCCTTCTTTGTAAGTTTAATGACAAGATATTCATCTGTTTCCTGCACCATTCTAGAAGAAAATCCTTCTTTTTTTACATTAATTTTCTTCTTTTTCTTACTTCTCACATTAGGACATAAGTCTTCATTAAACTCTTCTTTTATTCCCGGTTCTTCTTTGATTTCTATTTCTTGTGTTATCTGAAAATATTTGTAAGGAATTATTATTATTGATGGCAAAATAATTATTATAGAAAGATTTTTCTTTTATAATTTAAAACTAATGCCTGACTGCAATCCCGCCTGACGGTAGGCAATGATGCAATCGTTGATGGTAGAGCGCGCTAGTTTTATAAGAGCCTACTCACTAAAAAAACTGAGTGAATAAGAAGGAAGACGGCAGTTGAGCGAGGTGATGCAACGTTAAACCCAACAACACGACCAACGATGCTGCGCCAGAGAGATATTGATCTGGAGACCCTCCACGACCATACTCCCGTCAGAACAACTTTTGGCGCATCGTACCAGGCACACATACCAACATAACTGCTCAGACTCGTCACACGACGAATCGCTTGGCGGCAAGACTTTGTCTGGTGGGTGGTAACTTCTGCCGGCAGCCGATGTTATGGCCTACCACCGAGATACAGCACTAAATATTCATTGGTGCCGAAGCTCTAGTTGGCAAAGTAAACTAATTTTAAATCCAGTGCATTTTTTTCTTTCCATTACATTAAGAAAAGGACAGACGATAACATTAGTCGTGTCAAATTAAGATATTCCATAGACAGTTAAGACGTCATTATAAACATGGCGACCAAACTTACGTCAATTTACGTCAGACATGTTCAGTCCTTTTCTCAATCAAATAGAAATTTGTGAAAAATAAAATCGGCGTCACTGTTGCGTCCTGAAAGGAATAATTCATTAAGAAAAGGACAGAAAATATCTTTTGTTCTGTTTTACTGAATTAGGTCTTCAACTTTTGAGAGTTGAGATTTCCTCGAACCTAAACTTTGGGCGGTTCATTGAGTTCAAGGCCAAAGTGGCTGCCAGGAAACTGGGCGTCATCGCAACGATCCGGCGGTACTTCACACAAAGGCAGCTTCTAATGTTGTACAAAGCACAAGTCTGCTCGTGCGTGGAGTACTGCAGCCACATTTGGGCTGGTGCTACGAAATGTCACTTTGCCAAAGCCTGGAGCACAGGCGTAGAGTAGCCAGCCTTTCGGTCTTCTATAGGATGCATTCTGGTGAGTGTGCAAGGGAATTGCATGATTTAATTCCCCCATCTCCGTTGCACCATCGAACGACCCGTCGTACGGCGAGTTTCCACCCTTACGTTGTTAACACCACTGCGATCCGGACGAAGCGTTCCGCTTCCTCTTTTATACCGCGTACATCGAGGGACTGGAACAATTTGCCAGCGGTGGTGTTTCCGTCACACTACAATTTGAGTGTCTTCAAGGCTAGAGTGAATAGGCTCTTAATAAACTAGCGCACTTTACCATCGACGATCGCATCACTGCTTACAATCAGGCGGGATTGCGGTCAGGCGCTAGTTTACAATTTATGAAAAAAAGAAAAAAATAGGTCCATTTGTGAAGATGAGAATTGAGTCCATTGTCTGGGTGTACATTAAGCAGCACCAAATTTGAATAATTTTGAACCATATTGCTAATCCACAACAACAAAGTAAGTTCAACTCTTGATCAATGAATGGCCCCTGTGGATAGATACCACAATTTTGCCAATAACAACAACATATGCAATAACAACATATGCACCGCGTGGCGTAATTAGCCCCCATGCCGTAAGTTTAATACGCTTTATCTCAGTAGGCCTAGTATGAGTTTTCAATACGAAACTCGATCGTCGATATCGAGCGCGTTTGACTCAGTGATTGGCCCGCTTCAAGGTCGTAAGAACTCTCAACCAATGAGAGCGCCAAACGCGCTCGATATCGACGATCGAGTTTCGTATTGAAAACTCATACTAGGCCTACTGAGATAAAGCGTATTAAACTTACGGCATGGGGGCTAATTACGCCACGCGGTGGCATATGTTGTACCACAGCGTGACGTCATGTGACATTTGAAATCAATATATCTTCCTACGTATTTGAGTGAAAGAAAAAAATAAAAATACGTGTTCAATCTTTTTTATAAATCTATCTGATGACATTAAATTATTTTTTATGATACAAACCAATTAACTTGCTGTCTACAATGTTGTAGTTGGAATAAATATCAAATATCTACCTCAAAACTATCAGATTCTTCCTTATTATTCTGATGTTCACCCTGCAGCATCACTAGAGGGATTTCATCATCATCATCTTCCTGTACTGCATCATCTAGTGGCATCAGTTCCTCTTTTTCTTCACCATTTAAATCTATCATGTTTTCAGGGCAGAAGTAATGAACCTCCAGGTTGCATCTTTTTAAATCAATCATGGAGGTTTGTGGATGAATGAGGCTGGATTTTATATCCTAAAAATCAAAGAAAAGATTATATTAGGTGGATAAATAATCCCGCCGTTTTTTGAACAAGCGGACGAGCATTATCACGTAGGAGAATAATTTTGTCATATCTGCAGTAGTAATGGGCGCGTGTTTCCTCTTCCTTCTATATTTTTTCAAATATTCCTCCAACTTCGTGTCTTCCAACGATTTCTTTAACGTCTTCCACTACGTTCTTTGTTGTCCACATCAATGTCACAGTTTCTAAACTTTTTAAACCACTCACGACAACTTTTCTCGCTTAAAGCAGCTTCACCATAAGCTTCTACAAGCAACCGATGGGCCTCGGCTGCAGATTTCTTCAAATTAATGAAGTAAATCCAAAGTTCCCGCAAATGACGCTTATTCGGCACAAAACTTGACATTTAAACGACACTATAAATAATTCAAAATTCCAATGAAAAATGAGCGTGACACTCCCTTAGCTTTCCCGCCAAAAAACTCACCCGAAACGAAATTTAAAAAAAACCCCAATGAATGTTGAAACTGTTAAAATAAAACCCATTGCTGATGACGCAATAGGGATAGTCCGTCTTATAGATAATAAAATAAATTAAGACCCATATTTTTTAATTTGTCCAAATTACCAAAAACTACTGAGATATAGCGTAGTAAGTTACGGAATGGGGGCTAATTACGTCACGCCGTGGCATATTTTGTACCACGGCGTGACGTCATGCGACATTTCAAATCAATATATCTTCCTACGTATTTGAGTGAAAGAAAAAATAAAAAATACGTGTTCAATATTTTTTATAAATCTATCTGATGACATTAAATTATTTTTTAGGATACAACACAATTAACTTGCTGTTGGAATAAATATCAAATATATACCTCAAAGCTGTCAGATTCCTCCTTATTATTCTGATGTTCACCCTGCAGCATCACTAGAGGGATTTCATCATCATCATCTTCCTGTACTGCATCATCTAGTGGCATCAGTTCCTCTTTTACTTCACCATTAAAATCTATCATGTTTTCAGGGCAGAAGTAATGAACCTCCAGGTTACATCTTTTTAAATCAATCATGGAGGTTTGTGGATGAATGAGGCTGGATTTTATACCCTAAAAATCAAAGAAAAGATTATATTAGGTGGATAAATAATCCCGCCGTTTTTTGAACAAGCGGACGAGCATTATCACGTAGAAGAATAATTTTGTCATATCTGCAGTAGTAATGGGCGCGTGTTTCCTCTTCCTTCTATATTTTTCCAATAATGCTTCCAACTTCGTGTATTCCAACGATTTCTTTAACGTCTCCCACTACTTTCTTTAACGTCTCCATCAATGTCACAGTTTCTAAACTTTTTAAACCACTCACGACAACTTTTCTCGCTTAAAGCAGCTTCACCATAAGCTTCTACAAGCAACCGATGGGCCTCAGTAGCAGATTTCTTCAAATTAATGAAGAAATCAAAAGTTCCCGCAAATGACGCTTATTCGGCACAAAACTTGACATTTTTGCACAAAAATAAATATGTGATATGATACAGAGTCACTAATACTCTAAGTGTATGTTATTACCAGATGTACGAACATGTCTGGTGAACACGAGACAGGGTTGGAAGGAAAAATGAGGCCTTTGCCCAAAAGTGGGACTGAATGTAGGATATAAAAAAAATAAGTAATGATAATATTTTATTACACATTTAACCCTAGATCCCTAATGTTGGTCGATAGTAACTAATATTTGACTCACTAGCTTTTCGAAAAACTCACCTGGGAGCGCAGCGCGGGAGCATCTGATGTTACCTCCTCGCCTCCTGGCGGACGACTGCCTGAGGATAGCACTGCCGGGCGGTGGTGGGGATAAAGCGACGCAGGTGGAGGGGGCGCGCGATCGCGCATGCGGTGTGAGTCATTTTGACACACATTAGGGTTCTAGGGTTAAATATTGTATGAATCCTATTGGTGGATTACGGCAGATGGTAAGTAATTTGATGGCTCGGAAATCAGGAGTACCTAGTGAAAAGTTAATACGTACCCCTCCAGCAGCCTGATTTAATATTTTGTTAGCATTCAGACATTGTTGTGAGAATTTCATACATTTTTTTAACATCCATCTACATAGCAAACAAAGATTCATATTGTCACCATCGCTGGTCACCTGAAAAAAAGTTTTTTTTAATAAAATTACTTGTTTACCGCTTTCAGCGGAGCACCTAAAATTATCCGTAGTAATCCGTCCCCTGATCACCTATGGGGAATGATCTGGTGGTCCCACACCAAGCTGCTTAGTCTGCAATAAACTACAATGCATACTAAGAACAGCCTGCATGACGACTACAGGCTACATGAGAACTACTCTGACTGCAGCTGTTAAAGCCATTCTAGGTCTACCACCACTCCACCTGTTCGTACAACAGGAAGCGACTAAGATGGCAGAACGTTTTGACTCGCTAAATATCTGGGGTTTTTTTTTCTTCAAACTTCTTCTAATATACTATTATGAAAGCCATAAAAGACTGGATATCCAAACAATTTATTATCAATAAAAAATACGAGATCTATGGTACATCATCATTTCAGCCGAAAGACGTCCACTGCTGGACATAGGCCTCCCCCAATGTTCTCCACGACGACCGGTCCCGTGCCTCCCGCATCCAGCGGGACGCGACCTTCACCAGGTCGTCGGTCCACCTTGTCGGGGGCCTACCCACGCTACGTCTTCCGATGCGTGGTCGCCACTCGAGAACCCGTCGGCCCCATCGGGCATCGGTCCTACGGGCAATGTGTCCAGCCCACTGCCACTTTAGTGTTACAATTCTTCTTGGGTTGGGTACTTGAAGTAAATATGTACAAAGAGGTAATTGCAAGAAAAGAACTTGATACAACAGATTTACGATACTTCCTGATCTTGTCACGTCAAACCAAAAAATATTGCAAATATTATTCAAAAAATATTGCATAAAAACAATTGAGAAACTTTGTTATGTTCACAAAAGTTTAACGGAGCTGGGGCTACCCATTAGCCATCTCTTTTCAGAGTAAGTATATCAAATACAAGGTGTATCTGACATCGTAACGCAAACTTCGCGAGAAGGCTACACCGCATGCCACTAATAAAATTATGACAGTCATTCATATCTTTAATGAGCGGTTACAGAAATAACAGTGTTTAAAAAAATGTGTCGACTCGGCCTTTAAAGTTGCAAGCGTGCCGCCGCGTGTGTTTGTGGGTATGATGTTTTTCGAGTTAGTTTCACATTGCGCTTTTTTGTGTAATTAGCGAATTAATTATTTTTTACTTTAAAATCTTATTGGGTTATAAAAGTACAGCAATTATGAACGGTTAAAAGTGAAAAAAACTGCATATTATTTTTTTTAAAATCAGGAAAAAACCGACGTAAAATTCCACCTGTGGGGGAGTTCAGAATCATGTACTGGATCCATGGTACTCGTTTGTGCGTCGATGTCAGATACACCCTTTATATTTTATTTTTTATATTTTTAGAATAACTTATTGTATAAAAAAATAAAGAAGTAAGTAAATCATAATTACTTTTTTTGTGTTCTCTGACACTTTCAATTATGAAAATTATATTATGTTATGCTCCTTTATATGCACTATCATTACCATTATCTCAGCGTTAATTCCAGTCGCATTCGAAGCATTTTCAGCTTTGGAATCTGGAGTCCGCTTTACCAGTCTAACTGCTGATTTTGGCTAAACTTCGATATTTTCCGTGAAGCAACTGCCGTCTGACCTCGACAACCCGAAGGCGATATCGAAGCATTGCAGTTAGACCAATTGTTGGACATTTGATGGCTCCAACAATCCGTAACGACTGCCATTAGATGTTCGTATGGCAACCGGGACCAACGGCTTAACGTGCTTTCCGAGACACGACCAGACCAGTGCAAATATTCATACCTATTCATGCATACAAATATTTGCACTGCGCGGGGATCGAACCCGCGCGGCCTCGCCTCCTTGCGCAGTGGCCGCGTTCGCTACCGCTACGCCACGGGGGCTGTCACCTTTATATGCACTACAACTCATAAAAATTGCGTTAGAAAAAAATTAGTGTAATACGTCGAAAAAACGACACCTTTGACGCATTGGCTGAGTGATCGACTGCTGCTCTGCGTGTTTGATTTCCGCACGGAACAAATAAAGTGCATTGGGGTAAGATCAGCCTTGGATTAAAAACGTACAAATCAAATAAAGCCATCTTAGCTAAATGTAGCTAGCATCCATACTATAATATTATAAATGCGAAAGTAACTCTCGACCGATTTTGATGAAATTTGGCACAGACAATGTTTAGACTCTGAGAAAGGACATAGGTTATATTGAAAAAAAAAATGATATTCCCGAGGGAAATCTAAAAAGCGCGATATAACCGAATTCCACGCGGGAGAAGCCGCGGGCGGAATGCTAGTTAAAAAATAAAGCCAAATAACTGGGATATTTAGATACTTTTAGGCACTCATTTTTAGATCATAAAAATATTTTATTTTCAATTAGGATTGTCTAGTAAACTAGGAACCCCATTATAGTTTCGCCAAGTCTGTCTGTCTGTCTGTGGATAATCTCAGTAACTGTTTGCACTAGAAGGTTGTAATTTGATACCAATGTATAAATTAATCACGTCGACAAAGTGACAAAATAAAAAGTGTAAAAAAATGTGTAAAATACACGTAAAGTGGGGTGATTTTTTTCTTTTCTACCCTAATAGGTATTATAATTATAGGTATTTAAAAATTAATAGGAGTGTACTAGAATCATTTGTACATAGTATTAATTTTGAAAATAATGGTTCCAAAAGTAAAAAAAAATGTGTGCCCCTCTAACTTTTGAACCATAAGTTTAAAAAATATGAAAAAATTCTCAAAAGTAGAACTTTATAAAGACTTTATAGGAAAATTATTTTGAACTTGATTAGCGTCAGAAGCACGAGACTCCCTTAAGAGTTAAAAAACGTGCTATGAGCATAGGATCCTAAAACTCGGCCCACAAACGACAGTGATAACTAAAGAAATAGCTATAGACTTCTACTCATGGAAAGTTCGAAAAAATGTAGTCACTTGAGCCGCGCCATGAGTAGAGGGAAGCGGTTGTGACATGGACTGATAACTAGGCAAAACAACTCCAAGTTTCTACAGCTAAATAAATATTGCATGCGTTATTAGCAGTGATGACGATTAATATTTTTCATTACTGGTGTTTTTAATAAAAGTGGGAAGGGTAATAAATAGTGAGTACTGTTTGTTTTTTCTGTTATTTTTGAGCTTTTATTCGCTAGACACAACACCCATCTGGGCCCTGATCTATCCCACCATTACTATGGATGATGAGTGACTGTTACACCCTGTTCTTCATACTTTTAAGCTTGGAAAAAAACAATGTGATGTGGGCCTATAGTACGAGGGTACTTTAAGGCGCGAATTACTTTTTTTTTTTTTCGATGTGTTATTCCAATTTTTTTCTCATTCGATTTCTATTAGTAATAGTGCATATATATAAAAGAGCATAACATATATTCATATTATTTTTGTCATGTAAGTTTCAGAGAATACCAAAAAAGATATTATGAGTTAGGTACTTTATATATTTATAGAGACAGTTATTCTACAACTTAAAAGAAAATATATGATACACAGTCTGAAATGTACCTTCAAGGTTCGTTTCACTTTTATTTATTAAGCTAAAGAGCTTAATAAGTTTAAAGCTTAATAAATTTTGGAATTACCTTTTCGGTGAGATTTTGATATGCGTTTATTTCCATAGTGGTCATAGGATATACTTTTTCCGCTACCTGGAGGCAAGCCCGACACTTATCCTTCATATTAGAAACACTAAAGCCCTTATTTTCAGTCATTTTTAATATACAATTTATTAAAATACAATCAAAACAAAGCTTCGATCTACGTTTAATAGTGATGTGCTCCTTTCATTTGTTTTAATTTTTTGACAGGAGAATACGGTTTTTGCTAGAGATGTAATTTTAGGCGATTTTTATTTTCATGAACCACAGGACGCAACACTCAAAAGTATAACCGTCTATGTATATTACAGTGCTGCTCTGGGCACCGCAAGAAATGCCATTCCAACTGAAAGTATACTTAAAATTATATAATAACTAGCTGTTGCCCGCGACTCCGTCCGCGTGTAGACATAAAATAAGCGCCTGATAAAATAATGGGAGCAATATGTCCGTCCGCGTTTGCCCACGTTTTCGCAACATTTTTTATTACTGCAATGCTCCTATTTGCCATAGCAAGAAGTTATATAGCCTATGTCCTTTCTCAGGCTCTAGAATATCTGTGTAGAAAATTTCATTACAATCGGTTCAGTAGTTGTGGAGTGAAAGCCGGACAGGCAGACAGACAGAGATACTTTCGCATTTATAATATTACTCTTTTATGATTGATTGGATTTGAACTCACCAAAATCACATTATGAATGAATGTTATGTAGGCACGTTACACCATATTACTTTAATTAATAATACGTCTTTCTATGGTCAACCAGCATTTCAGTTTCAATTAGTAGGCCCCACTCTTGTAACTGAAACTCGAATGCTGGTTGGCCGCAGAAATAGTTATTATATTAATAATTTAACGCAACAAGTAGCAGTCATGGGTTCTAAGATCACAGGTGTAGCCTGACTTTTCTTCAGTTGGAATTTTAAAAGTTTTGGGTCACGGATGCCCAAAGGAACTGAACGCCACTGAGTGACCTCATTCAGGGATTTCACGTACCGCTTGGGTGTTTTGAACTGTTAGGTGGCAGTGTGAGTTTCCTCAGAAATGTGCCCCAGCAGGTGGTGCACAGAGGAATTTTGGTTAGGTCTTTCAAGAGGCAAGGGTGCCGCCTCCATGTTTCACTATGACTCAAGGACAAGTCAATTCTTTTAAATAAATTGAGTTTGCGGGTCCTGCTGGTGACCATAGAGGTTTCAGTATTGAGGTAAAACTCCTTTAGTTTCATTCATTTATTAATTTTGTGAGTGTACATATACAATGGCCTTTTACCAAAATGTTTGGCCCATCCTATATTAAAGAAAGGCATAGGTACAAAATATTGACGCTAAAGTCAAAATAACAATAGATAGTGTGAGCTTTAACAATTATTATTTGATAATAATGAAGATAGATCTAATCAGAAAATACTGCAGATAATAATTTACACTTTATTATACAAATTTTCAAATTCGGATTTCTAAGTCATAATAGATTTAGCGAGCACAACGGCGAATAAGTTACACTTAATTATAAATATTTAATTTGACATTAATAAATATACATTTACAAGAAAAAATATTTGAACGTGACAACGTCTATTACATGTTTACACATCGGGCGCTCTAGGGGTGGGGGTAAAGTAGGCGTGGACTCCGTGTGGCGTCAGATTCGGCCGTTACGGTGTTTTCGAGAATGACTCCACGCCGTACCAATTTAATAGACTTAGAATTTAATATCTATAACATTCATACATGTACGGACAACAGCATCGACATTTATACTAGTGAACATGCCGTACGCGTATAATTTGCAGTAATTTATTGGTTTGAAACAAATGAGAAAAATAGCCTATGCTTTCAGTCTAGCACTACCTCTTTCCTCATAGATAATTGATGATTTTGAGAGTGATAAAGATAGACCGACACCAGAAGCGAAGCGTGCCTTTGCGGGGCCCCGTATAAAAATTTGTTAGGGGGCCCTTAGGAAGGGTAAAGAATTCTCATAAAAGAAAAAAACATTGCATAAAATTATTTGAAATATTTGTCATCATAATTATGTCTGTCACTTTTTCCAAAATTTGAGAACTTCGCTTCTCCCGAAACCGTTCGGAAAATCAGAGCTCTCATTGGATATCGCTCGTCGCCCGTCGCTCGTCGCGCGCAGTGTGCAGAGGCCATTACGCGGGAAAAAGAGAAATTGCTTTTTTGACTTTTGTCATTTGTGAAATAAAAAAAAAAGTTGGGAAGTTTTCATTAAAGTTTGCTTACGCGAATTGGAGGCCCCGTATAATTGATACGGCAGATACGGCGGTAGCCACGCCCCTGACCGAAACTTCGTTTCCTCTCTTTCTTTCGGAGATCTCTTAAGGCATGTACATTAGTATATGTCGGTGGGACAAGACAACAGTAGGTCAAGCTACACGAAACAGTGAAAGTATTCCCAATCACCTTTGAGCCTTGAAACTTCAGTCATAAAGTCAAAAATCTAATAAAGGACTGATTGCAATAGCTTGATGTGCTGTAGTCTGTACATTATATTTTAAGACATTAATCTTTGAGTATCACTTTTACAAACAAAAACAAGTGAATTCGCTACATCTTTGTTATAAACCCGTTAATACGAAACCTGAATATAGTTTATTCAGAATAAGCATCTAAATCGATTCCAATCATTTTTACACCATGTTATATGTTTTCTCAAGTATATTTAGAAATTGTTGCAGTATAGTTACTGAGTTCACAGGCGCGCCATGTATTGGCCATATTTTTGTCGGGAGAACCAAGTAACATAACAAGCTTATAATTTTGTTGTTTTTCGTGATATCTTTTTGAAATTTTGTGCATTGATACATAAAAATACTAGACACGTCTATCGGGTTTTGCATACACAAAAAATTATATTTTATATTATAATGGCATTAATAACATAAGTATGTTCGAATTTAAACGTGCCTTTAGAGCCAATCCACATGGGTCTCTATTTCCGTTTAACGGACTTTAAAAAAGGTTTCTTTAAATATCTAATCTTATTCCAAACTAGCTGCCGCCAGCGACTTCATTCGCGTGCTCCACTCCTATTGGCCGCAGCGTGTGTTATATACACCAAAGCCTTCCTGGATTAATGGGCTATCCAACACAAAAAGAATTTTTCAAATCGAATCAGTAGTTCCTGAGATTAGCGCGTTCAAACAAACAAACTCTTCAACTTTATATATTTAAGTATAGATAGAGTATTTATTTTTCATAAATTAGGCTAACTTCATCATCATCGCCTGCTTAACGTTTTCCCGAATACAATGAGATCGGCATCCTTTCAGTCTTAACTGGTTGCAAAGACTTACCTATATTTTACAAGAAGGAAGTGCCTATCTGACCTAAACAGCCCAATCACTAGGAAACACGATACGACAGTCAGAATCATCGACATAAATATTAACGAGATGAGAATTGTGGCACTCCGAAAGAAAGAAAGGAAAGAGAGTGCTAGAATGGAAGCATAGGTCATCACTCTCACTCTTTTCAAACCAAAAAAATATTGCAGATTACACGCGTACGGCATGCCCTTTAGTATTGTCTATGGTCAGAATTGCAGGCCTCACGCTCATTTTTCATCGGCCTTTTAAAATTATTTATAGTGTTGTTTACTAAATAAAAGTGCGTGATTTATGCAGTAAAAAGTGCATTCAGTAAATAATTCATAAAGAACAGTGAAATATCGCAGCATAGCGGCCACATCATGACTTTGTCTCAAACTTACATCGTAAGACGTATTACGCCGTCTTTTTCTACATGAACAATTCTTTAAGTGACATTGGCTAAATGCACAAACCGTGCGAAGCCATAAAAGAAAGAAAGAAAGAAAGAATTACGCGTAACGACTGTCAAAATCTACGAATGACAGGGCAGCAGTCTCGACATTGCTAACGACGCTGACGACAGCAGGTGAAGCTACCCGAAACTGTCAAAATTTCCAATCAACTTTGAGCCTTAATATGTTATTCACAGTTTAAAATTGAATAAAAAAATCTTTGGGAGATTGCAGTAGCTTGATGTTCTGTCGTCTATACATAGAGAAATCTGATCTTACACCGGCCAAACTAGTCTCGGGGTTGAAAAAAACAACTTTAAACTGGGACCTACTATGACGTGTTAAAACCATCATTAAATCGTTGTGAGAAAGGGATAACACTATTTATCCTGTATAGCTCCATCTTTGACTGACATTGGAACCACATCTTGTGACTACCAAGGATAAATTATTTATTGACTGGGCCACTTGCCGTTTTGTTGATGATATCGAGGTAGTTCGTTGCGCGTATTGTCAACAATTCGGTCATGTTAAAAAGCATTGCGCTAATAAATCACCAACCTGCGCTGTCTGTTCCGAGGCTCACGAAACCAATGTTTGCCCGCATAAGGGCGATTCAAATTTTACCCCGGTTTGCGCGGCGTGTAAACGTTATAAAAAGCCCTTTGAGCATCGTTGTGGATCTGAACAGTGCGGTACCTATAAATTAAAACTCGAACAACTTATCCTGCATACTAATTACTAATTAAGATGGATAGGTTAAACATAGGGCAATTAAACCTTCACAACGATAAGGTGGCGACATCAGAGTTAGATAAATTAATTATTGACTACAACTTAGACCTTGTATTCATTCAAGAACAATATCAAAACTCACGTTTACGTCACAGGGTAGTGCAACTGGATTGCAGGGCACGAGCCGGAATTTATGTTGCGCGGTCTTCTAACTTTACGGTAACGTCTTTACGTGACCTCATGACGCCACACTGTGCGGTTGCCGAAGTATCATCAGCTTCTTTTAAAGTATTCGTTGTAAGCTGTTACTTTCAATATTCAGATCCTGTTACTCCTCATATACATAATCTCCGTCATGTCTTGCGGTCACTCGCGGGCTGCAAAGTTATCGTTGGCGCGGATGTCAACGCGTCATCGTCTCTGTGGTATGGCAAGGTTCGGGCCACCGATACCGAACGACGCTGCGCTGTTGAGGATTTCATTGCTGAGATGAACCTATCGATTCATAATACCCCTGATGCACCACCTACTTTCTGCAGTCAAATGGGCGAATCTTGTATTGACGTCACACTTTCAAGTGCGGACGTACGTTTGGATAGGTGGCGTGTCCTACCGGACGCGTCTTGTAGTGATCATCGCCTGATCGTGTACGAATTTGTTCCTGGTTATATTCAGGGTCCGTCTCATATTCCCGGTAATTTCAGATATAGATGTAAAAGCGCGAACTGGGAATTTTTCGGCTCGCTTTTTGCGTGTCACGCCAAAGAATTCACTCGGGACGGGCTGTCAGCCGAAGAAAGTGCTGACATTATGTCAGAAACCTTTACCTACTGTGCTGACATTGCCATTGGTCGCGGATCTATGACCAATATTCGTAGATGTGACTGGTGGAGTGTTTACTTAGTTGAACAGCGTAAAAGATATCGCAGAGCGCGTAGACAGTTAAATAAACTCAAGAGCCGAAAGATTACTGGAGATCTTCTTACGTTCGCTTTAAATGCTTTTAGAGTTGCCAAGTCACGCTACAAAGCATCGGTGGAAAAATCTAAGGGTAATTTGTTGCGAAAAATTGTTGATAAACTTGACAGGGAGGGTCCGTGGTCTCCCTTATATCACGAATTTAAAGCTAACAGATCGGTCGACCTTGCATACGTTCAAAACATTAAAGTCAATGATAAGCATACCACAGGCATAGAGGAAACAACAGAAGTGCTAATTAATACACTTATCCCTGATGATTCACCGGCTAACGATAGCGACTACCACCAACAGATTAGAGCGTGGGCTCCTGTGCCACCTGAATCACCAATGTCAGACGTACCATCTAATGACGAATTTATAAATATTGTTAGAAAACTACCGGTCAACAAATCATCAGGTGAAGATAAAATATCTAAGGTAGATGTACCATATTACGTAAGTGTACGAAATTTCGTAAGTTTTCGTTTTAGGCCTAAAAATAAGAAAACTTCTAATTGTATCAAAAAGTGTTAAAATTATCTATAAAGTATGTACAATAGAGCGTCAAATACACACGTTAAAAAGAACTGTACTTAACCATCGTCGGCTCAGTTGTCACGTCTCCCTCGGTCAGTCTGCGCCAAACCGCCATAAAGGTAGTGTGTGTGTTGCGCACGCGTAAGCTACCGCGCGGATTTTCATAAGGATATTGCGAGTGATATGTAAGTATTTTCATAACTAAGTAATGTAATTATTTTAAAGGGTTTTAAAACAAACTGATTGATTAACGTTTCAAGTTACTTCATTTAGTTTTTAGCGAGTTAATTGAAATTTTCTGATTGCCGGAATTACCTACACCAAAAACCAACCGTGTCCATTATTACGTAACAATTACGGAATAGAGGAAAGGAATGTGATTTTGTTTTTTGTAATTTGTCAGAAACGAGATGAGTTAAGTAAACAAAAAAAGCTGTTACAGGTCTAATATATAACATAGTTTCTTGGAATCAAATTACGTATTACGATTTTATTTCTCTAAGTTATGAAATACGTGTGTAAAGAGAAAACATTTTTTTTACTTTAAACAGATTCGTCACAAATAACATCGGTACAAAATCATTAATTTGTTTAATTTAATTGTTTCTTCCAGTATATTTTTTGGCACCTATTACTAGTATGATTGCATTCCTATACAATTTAAGTCATTTTATGTTGTTAAGAAAAGTTACTCGTTTGAAATTTATGTTAATCTGACTACCGCAATTACCTACACTGTTTTTGGCTGTGTCTCTTATTACGGTAGATATAGAAGTACCTGAGTGAGCTACTGCATTTTAATTTTTTTACAGGTCGATATGTCAAACAAAAAGTACTCCAACGAGGACCTCGCCAAAGCTTTAGAGGATATAAAAAATGGATCCATGACCATATATCGTGCATCTAAGGTATATAACATACCCAACCAGACCTTGCATGATAAAATTAATAAAAAATACAAAAAACAAGAGTCAGCAGGAGCTCCAACAGTCCTGTCATCGACAGAAGAAGGTTTGTTGGTAAAATGGGTACTGCATATGGCCGAAATTGGATTTCCAGTTACGAAAGATCAACTGCTACACTCGGTAGCTAAATTACTGATAGGATTGAAGCGACAAAATCCATTCAAGGACGGAGTCCCTGGCAGACATTGGTACGAGGCCTTTCTGAAAAGAAACCCAATGATAAGCAAGAGAGTATGTCAAGCATTGACTACTGCCCGTGTAAACGCTACTGAAGAAAAAATAAGGGGCTGGTTTCAACGAGTCCGAAAATATTTCGAAGACAACAATCTTATGGCTGTGTTGGAAGACCCCGCACGCGTGTTCAACTGCGATGAGTCTGCCTTTTTTTTGTGTCCGAAAGGTCAACCAGTCCTTGCCAGAAAGGGGGTGAAAAATGTTCACTGCCGTTCTGGTAATGATGATAAAGAAAATCTAACACTCTGTCTGGGCGCGTCAGCTGACGGAAAACTAATGCCGGTATTAGCATTATTTCCGTATAAAAGGATACCACAAAATATATTGTTGAAATATCCTAAGGATTGGGCCATCGGACGTACTGACTCGGGATGGATGACATCAGAGGCATTTTATGAGTACGTGGCTAATCAATTTGAGCCATTTTTGACGAGAGAACATATTACAAGACCTGTAGCTTTGTTCCTGGATGGACACGTCTCTCATCTTTCGCTCCCAGTATGCGAATTTTGTAAAGAAAAAAACATTATACTGATAGCTCTGTTGCCTAGCGCCACACATGCTTTACAACCTATGGACGTCGCAGTATTTCACAGTCTCAAAAACGCTTGGAGTAAAGCAGTACATACTTGGAGGATGGAAAATAATGGCAGACGCTTGAAGCGAGAAGATTTTGGTCCCGTGCTTGAAAAAGCCATCAAAACGACTCTGCGACCAGAAATTATACAAAATGGCTTTCGAAAGGCCGGCCTGTATCCCTTCGACGAAAATGCAGTTAATTATAAAAAAATACCTAAATCTTCTGCGGCAACTGCGTCAAGTTCTGGTACAAGTACACCTACAAGTTTGAACTCTTTAGAAAGCAGCAAGCAGTTACAATCTAAAGATTTTATTAAGTGGTTCGAGATGAATTTAGATGCTCATAAATTAAATGAGTTCCGGCAATGTTCTGGAGAATGGACAGGCAACGTAAAAGACGACAGTCTGTACTATTTCTGGAAGCAGACCTGCACGAGTCATACACCAACACCAGATTCAATGAGTCTAGGCAACACCACTCTAGTGGAAAATAACTGTACGTTAGCCGATCTTGACCTTAATTGGATCAATGAAGACACGATAGTTGAATCGGCTTTTCTTAACGAGATAACTTTGACCAGTGCTTTACCCTGTTCAACTCCTAAAAGTCCAAGTATTATTGAGACCATTACTTTTAAAGAGACGCAACAAGAGTTAGTAACAAATTATAAAGCGGCAGGTGATTTGCTAGATGATTCAAGCAATATAATTGGTAATATATCGAAAATTTCCGAGCAGGATAACGTTAGTAATGTTCCCGTAATAATAGTACCGCCCTCAGAAACTATACTTCTCACACAAGAAGCTATTCTGGAAGAATCCTCAGTTGTCATACAACAAAATGACCCTGGTGATGTTCCTACAATCATACCTCCCAAAGAAAAAGTAGCAAATAGAGACAACGATAAATTATTTAAGCCGTCGGGAACATTACCAACCAACAATTCAACTTTTTCTGTGACTACGCCAGTTCCTCAAGAAAGATTCTCACCACCTAATGAAACGGATAGAAAAGTAGAAAATAGCAAACCTTTCATTTCCAAAGAAGCACTAACTTCTCAATTAGCATCTGTAGTACAAAATGATATGAATATAGCTGCTGATAAACACGAAAAATGCGTAACCCCAAACAATCAGACTAAAAAAAAATCATCCAAATCTGGTGAACTATCTTCATCTCACCAAACACCTATAGAGATACTTACTAGATCTGCTGATGATACATTGGAATCGTTTCCGATTTCGACGTCTCAGAATAATAAAAAATATGAAGATAGTTCTACCAATATTCAGAATTCCGTTACTGAATCAAATTCCCCTACTCAAGATCAAAGCGAAAATTCTCAAAATTCCAAAAAAACTGCATTTCCAACACCCTTCAAAAATGCTTTGTTGTGGCCAGAAACTCCGTCGACCAGTAAAGGTAAAAAACTTATTAAAAAAAAACTGGCTCCTATTATAGGAACTGCTGATGAATACATTGCATATGAAAAAAAGATTAAAGAAGAAAAAGAAAACAAGCTAAAGCAAAAAGAAATAAGAAAACAAGACCGTGAAAATAAAGCTAAAGAAAAAATAAAGGCGAAGAACATAGTAAAAAGAAACAAAAAGAAGTCATCCAAAGTTCCAGATCAAATTAATGAACCTGGTCCTTCGAGAACAACAACAAAAAATAGAGGAATTGAAACACCAGCCATAATTTCAGATGAAAGGATTGATTCTAACTCGTTGAAAATAACTCCAGGAGATTATGTTATAATTATTTATGAAGGAGAAAATTTTCCGGGTGTAGTAATGGAAGTTATACACGATGCATCTGAAACAAAATATAAAATAAAAACTATGACCATGAGCGGTTTCGAGCCCAGTGGGCGAGTGAATTGGCGTTGGCCTGAAAAAGATGACATTTTAATATACGACGCTAAAGAAGTTCTCAAAAAAATTAACGCTCCTATGGCGGTAAATAAAAGAGGCGTATTTTCTATTCAATGTTTAGACTGTGATGATTAACTTATAGACTTTAACGGATTATTTCATATATAAATAAATAAACGAATATAATATAGTTCGCTAAACACTGCTAATTTAAATCGATGTAAGTTCATTTTGATCTCATGAAAGTACAAAGTATAAATATAGACTGATGATTAAATTTTAGACTTATAAACGGATTATTTCATATATAAATAAATAATAATAAATAAATGAATATAATATAGTTCACTAAACCGTGCTAGAAGTAAGTTCAATTTGATTCATGAAAGTTTAAAGTTACTATAAGTACCTAAAAATTTAAATAAACTGTTTTCCTACACTTATAAAATAAAGTTGTTTTATTTAGAACACGTCACATTAAATTTATGTTTCATATTTCATGTAATCCTGCAGAAAAACGGATTTTTCTGCATATGCCGGAATCACCAGCACCCATTTACGGAATTACCTGGAGAGTCAAATTTTATACCGTAATAACGGACATTTACTAGGTCCAGAAAAATTACGATTACTTTTATAAAATAGTTTAAATACAGTAGTGTTACATAACAATCTCTTCTCTGAAAACCTCTTTTTACGACTAAACTAACTTCAATTCGCTGATTTTTTCTGCTTTACTGGAAATTGCTAGCAAAGACAAGAATGCCTTAGTACTCCGGAATTACGTACATTTACCTTAATAGGATGATTAAAGAAGCGTGTAAAACAGCGGGTGATGCCATCTTAACTGTATATAACCGATGCATTGCTGAAGGCGTTTTTCCTCGTAAATGGCGACGCGGTTTCATACGAATAATACCAAAGTGTGGTGACAAACCACCGGATGATCCGAAGTCATATCGTCCTATCACACTTCTACCATCTTTGGGTAAACTTCTTGAGCGCCTCATCGTTCCACGTTTACTACCGAACGGTCCAAAATTCCATAATAATCAATATGGCTTCACCATAGGTAAATCTACAGTCGACGCGGCGCTTTCTGTCAGAAGAACCGTTAACCAATCTGAAAACAAGTACGTAATTGGGATCTTCCTGGATATTTCTGGGGCTTTTGATAACGCCTGGTGGCCTATGCTGTTGTTAAAATTAAAAACCCGCGGTTGCTATAGAAACATATATAATCTCGTTTACTCTTACTTTATAAACGGTTCCGCGGTACTTAAGCTCGGTCATTTTTCTAGTACTAAAACACTAACCATGGGATGTCCTCAGGGTTCAGTTGTCGGTCCTTATTTATGGAATTTGGGTTTTGATGACTTCCTCGCGATCCCGCTTCCTTGCGGCTGTTCACTTACTGGTTACGCGGACGATGGCCTACTGCTCATTCAGTCAAGTACCCGAGCTGGACTTGAGAACTTGGCCAATACTTGCCTAAATTTAATATCTCAGTGGGGTGATCGTAACCGCCTAGCATTTGCGCCACATAAAACCTATCAACTTCTACTAAAAGGTAATCTTAAATCATTGCCTACTATTAAATTTAACAACGTTCCCATTAAAAAACAGCAATCCGTATGCTACCTTGGTATGATCTTAGAAAGGAATTTTTCATTTATCGAACATATAAAAATAGTTGGTGAAAAAGCTAAAAAGAACTTTTATGCCCTAACTAGAATATCCAAAGCAACTTGGGGTCTATCATTCCTAACTTTAAAAACTATATATGGAGCTACCTACTTAGGATGTATGTGCTACGGTGCACCTGTTTGGGCCGATAGGGCCAGCATAGGAGCGGCACGACGTAAACTGCTTCAAAGCCAACGTTTGGCATTGATATTTTTATACAAGGCGTATAGAACGGTCAGTACTGAAGCCTTACCGGTACTGGCAGGTGTACTTCCAGTCGACCTTGAGGTACAGCGACGTGCTTCAATGTACTACTCCGCGAGGGGGGAGGCCATGGACACTAATTTTGTTACACAACGCGACTTTAATAGGATCTCTAGATTATTTAAACCTCAGACTGAAGTCTGGGAGGACCTCTTATCCGAGTGGCAAAGTAGGTGGGATAATTCCATCAAGGGCCGGCACCTCCATCTGTTCTTTCCATCCGTTGGCGATCGGCTGGCTAAGACATGGCTGGTGGTTGACCACTGCGTTGCCCAATTTCTCACAGGTCATGGCAACTTTAAAAGTAAACTGTATTCTTTTAAACTTGTTCCTTCCCCTTTGTGTCAGTGTTCTACATCGAACTGTGAATTTGAACAGTCCGCACATCACATCTTGTGGGAGTGTGTTCTTTGGCAGAATGAACGCAATATTATGTTGGATAGTGTACAAGTTACATCCGGAGTCGTTTATTATACGGACCTTGTAGAAACTAGAACCAATTTCCGTGCGTTCAGGCGCTTTTGCCATACCTATTATTGGAATCAATTGTAACAGCTAATACCTACTTAGGACCCATTAACTTAATCAAATTTTATTCCGTGGTGTTTGGCAATCTGGGCTTCTCCCAGTTGCAATAATGTCCCTTTGTGCCGTTTGGCCTAGTTCTGTTCTGTCTCCTGCTTGTTATGGAGGGAAGTGGAAAAAATATCTTTTTTCTTACTCCTCCGCTTAATTGAATTCCGCGAATCCGCGAATTAACGACTGCCCCAAACGAAGTACGAGAACACTTGTACTCGACCCAATGGAACAATGTACGTGTGTGCGCGCATGCGTCTGTCTCTGTGTGTGCGTGACCGCGTAGTATGTGTCTGTGACTCTGCATGTGTGATGCGAGAGAGCGCGCGCCCGCGTTCACTCATCTGTCTTAATCTGTCGCAGAGACTGCGATTAGATTTTGGATGTTTTAAATTAAAAGAATTGACGACCTTTAGGTCAGTCACGAGAGCACCAGGCCCCAATTCTGTAAAATACACAACTTCTCAATAGTGTGTCAGTAGTGTTTCAATAGAATAGTCACTGACATTTGGTATTCTATAACTTGATTATGACCATAGACTTGCCACACACTTGTCATTGAAACGCCATAGTAAGACTATTGTAATACCAAGTCTGCAACATTATAGCATCATTGGCATTGTGATAGCTAAAGTTACCGTAGTCTGTAAACATTTTAAGCGTATTTGACAGTGGTCTCTATCGTGTTTGAATAGTGTTTTGGCCATTTAGCCATCGAACAACGACACCTTTTTGCCTATGATGTGCTTCTTTTTTTATTTAATTTTTTTTATTTAAAATGTCCGTGTTTAAGTAGGTCACAGAATAATGACCATTTTAACACTCGGCAACATTCATTTGTGTTTTTTTTTTATTTTAAAATACCTCACATTACTTACTATATATTTATAGGTTCGAAAAGGCTATATTACAAACAACATAAATCCACCTTTTCACCTCAATCTTATAATCTAACATTCTCATATTCAGTTCGCGTTAGCTTTAAACAAAAGACGTTCTTATGAGAAGAATTGAAACAATTTTAATAAATATCAAAATAATAACACAAAATACCAAAAAAATAAATTAATTATAAGTAAAGATGAAAAGAGAAACCAAAAAATAAGTATGAAACATCATATTAAGCTACGTACAATAAACAGTCAGACGGAAACACCGCCGCTGGCAAATTGTTCCAGCGTTATTATAATTAATCCAAAGCCTCATAAATTCAGAAGACAGATAGTTCCAATGAATTGATTTAAGTATAACCGCTGATATGAGTTGATTATAATAAATTTAGCATCAATTTTAACTGTAACAAAACACAATCTTTATCAATATTTATTTATACAACATTATGTTTTGTTTATGTGAAACCTGAATCACGTGTCCAGTATTTTTAAGTAAAGAATCTATGTACAAAATTTCAAAATATAGACAATGCACCGTCCGCCCGCGCCTACTAACGGCGCGGCGTCAACACTGTGTTGTGCGCTTGGTAACCACACTGCAACTATTTCTAAATCTATTTGGAAAAAATATAACATGGTGTAAAAGTGATTGGAATCGATTTAGTTGCTTTTTCCGAACAAACTATATTCAGGTTTCGTATAAACAAAAAATAACGTTCTATTGTACTTTTATTACAATGAGTACCTTAAAAACAACCTTTTGTTACTTCTGTCTAATACTATCCCGAAAGAAGTGTAATGTATTAGGATTAATTATTATGCAATACAACGGAAACTTACCAAATTCGAACAAGTAATTTAATAATAAAGACACTATTTCCTTCTAGCTCACTTACACGACCCTGTTAACACGCGGCTAAAAGATTATAATTTAAATATGGGCTTTAAATATGGCTCTTTAGAAATTTTTACATTAACATCATAAATTAGCAAGAGCTCGCTGTCAACGAGCTTACTGCCGTCAGAGTCTCAGACTGCTCGGTAGTGTCTGCGCGCTCAATTCTAGCAGTCGCCGCTCAGTCGGTTGCTTTCAGCATTTTATCCGCTGGGTTGATTCTGGAAACGATCGAAACCAAAACAACAAAACAAAAAAAAACGAACTTTGCTCGTCGAATCAATTGTTGCCCTTTATTTTCATCTTTTTTGTAAACGACATTTTTGGTAAACGACTTAAAACTCTTTTAATTTGACGTTAGAGTATTTTTGCAAGCAATCGAGTGGTTATGAACCCATAATCTTTATCTGTTATTTCTTGCGCTTTTCTCGCCATCCTCAAGTCTAAGAACTGTGTCTATCGCGAAAAGCGAGAACGGTCGGCGGGTGCTGGCCGTGTGTTAGCTGTCGCAGCGTGAACTGCTGGGTGCCTGCTAGCTGTCACCGCGTGGACTGCGAGAAGTCATGTTAATTTAGGGAGGTGTTGGAGCAGGGTCGTTTAAGTGTGCTATGGCCTTTACACAAATATTCTTATCAATTTAAGCCAATTTTTTTATGCTGACTTGCATAGTTTTGCCTCAACACCAATTTACAATGTCGTATAGAACAATTTATAAATATTGTAATGTAACTAACTGTACCGAAATTATCTACTTTCAGTATACCTAAATATGTAAATACCCTCCAAAAGAAGCAAACCCTCAGTCCACCAATAAATACTGCATTACAACAGTCTTGTCCTTAAAAGATCCCATACACTTACAGTCCGCCTGCAGGCTCTGGTCATAACGGGCGGCTTGCCGTCCAAGGTCTGCATAGCTCACTCACTATAACGATTATTACCTGCCAGCAATGGTTGAACAACGACTCTGAGTCTACACACTAGCAGGCGGCAGTCGACAGTTTCACATGTTTAATCACGGACTGTACGGCCGATACCTTTCGAGGCAGGCATGTGACGGTAAGCGGCTACATACTTTGGGTTGACCGTCGATACGAAATCGTCACGGGATCTGCCTGTCTGTGATCTTTTCCGGTTAACTGACAGGCCGCCGGCTAACTGTTAATGTGCGGGGCCACTAACGACCGCTTTCAAAAGCCTCTCATAAACTAGTGGTCATTTTGACCTGCAGCATGACACTCAATGTATCTTGTGTTGCAACGTTGCAAAATGTCCCGCAGCGTTTTACGTGACGCGAGACATGTTACTAGCTTGTTGGTATGTTGCCCCGAGTTACAAAACGATCCAGGACATTCACGTTGTCGAGTGTTCAAGATTTCACTTCTGCCGGCACTCCCGGAAAACAAAACGTTTTTTTTTTCTTGTGGTTTAATAGAGATCATATTTGTCACTTCTGCGGAACTCCACAAGCTAATTTAACTTGAGCCTTTACCCTAAATGCGTGATACACTATTACTTCCAATGGGAATCACTTTGAAGCATATTGGTTTTTATTGATCCATTGCTGTGAAAAATGTGTCTGCTCAACAACGCAATGTTGTTGGACTGACAAAATGAAACCCATTGCTTATAATAGTGTGTTATGCGAAGACAATAAAATTATATTAAATCTCTTTGGTGTTATGCAATGAGCAGTTTTCCGATAGTTAGTTTCAAAAGTCAAATAACAGATGGCGCTACCAAAACTTTTGTTTTTTTTATTTGCTTTGTTGTGATTAATTTAGTCTGTGGCAATTAAGAATAAATTGACAGTGATAGAATGTCATAACCATATACTAATGAACATGCCGTAGTCGTATAATCTGCAGTATTTTTTTGATTTGAAGAGTGCATAGGAGAGAGAGAAAGCATAGGCTATCTCTCTGATGGCCTATGCTATCGGTCTAGCACTAACTCTTTCCTCTTAGATTTTAGATGATTGATGATTTTGAGAAAGATAAAGACAGGCGAAACTTCAGTTTCCTCTCTTCTTCCGAAGGGCCACAATTCTCATCTCTAAGGCATGTCCATTAGTATATATTTTGTCGATGGTCATAACTTAAGCCATATTTAGATGGATAAAACAAAAGTTGTCAAAAAAAAAAAAAAAATACAATCAACACTATTCTATTACCAAAAGTGCCAGCTGCGCCATCTAGCAAGTCATTTGGGAAGCTCCTGTAAAACTGCTCATTACCCTACAGTACATAGTCAAAAACAGTTAAGAATCTCGTTCCACGTTCTTAATTTAAATACAAATATGAACAGCACAATTATACAGACGTTTGAACGAAATGTCACATGTCTCACAACGTTTCTTTACAAGCTGTGCGTGTTGGGCTGCAAAATGTTTACTAAGTTTTTTTTTTACAAAACTTTTTTGGCATACTCGACACTGAACTTGTCCTCCGATGCGCAATGGATACTTTTTCCGTACATCTATAGATTCACGTTTGATTGCCGTCGGCAGAATAGCACCACCCTAAAAAAAATGAATGAATGCCAGAATTTCTTATTAAAATCTATTTTGAATAAATAAATCTACCATAGTTAATTGAAAATCACGTAAATTGTTTCGCCATATCCCTTAAAAATAATTTACAAGGTATAATGTGCGTTAGACATTATTAGCTGTGCATTAATATAAAAGCTTTACTATAAGATAATTAGCGTTAGGTACGCCACGAATATAAATTGTAGTTAATTTAATAATATTTTGAGTTGAGTATTTTGCTGTGCAATCAATACTTTTGATATGAATTTGGATTATTTTTGAATACAAAAATTGATTTTTTTTATTTGAGTTTAAATGCTATTCATTAGCATATATATAACTTCCCGACATCAACTGTCTGGCAATTCCCCGCCAAACTCAACACCCATCTGCTCATCAGCTACTTTAATGAAGCATTTCATACGAATTCTTCTGCTTCTTCAGTCTATTCAAATCAATTCAAATCATTTTATTATCACAGGTAAATATTTACAGATCTTACATAGAAATAACGCGCTGTGTTATGCCAGTAGGCGTACAAAATATAGTGTCCATGTGGCTCATTATAACAAAATTTTAAGCACTAAGAATTTACCTACAGAAATCATGCACAATTACTATTTCCAATTAAAATCACAGACCCAGATGAGGAACAATTTCTTCTTAATTTATGTCAATAAATCTATGTCAAAATAATCAAAATCATCATTATAAAATCATGCATAATTACTGTTTAAATTAAAATGTCAGACCCAAATGTCAAAAAAAAAACGAGTGTGCTTATGACCACACGACTGAAGTGAAACTACTTTCGCTCCATCTGTATGTATATATATATATATGTGTGTGTACAATATATACATGTATACACATATACATATATTAATTTTCTATAAATATTTAAATTTATTTCATGGTTTCATTGGTAAATTAATATTTTTGCATAGATCTTCTATTTTTATTGAAAAAAAAAAACTCGTTGTAAACCTTGTAGTACCAAGCTCGCACCACGGGCGCCTCTGTGCTTATATCCCCCACTTAACTTCCGTTCGCCTTGCCCGATCACTTTTCGTAACGCTTACGTCACGCGTTCGCCAGCTTACTCCCCAAGTCAAGCGTGCGTAAAGAAGTTTCACTTCAAAAAAAATCTTAAGTCATCATAATTAAAATGTCAATGTCCTATTGAAGTCCACTGCTGGACAAAACCCTCTAAAACCTCTAAAACCCCAAGGTCGGTCCCAAGGTTCCATTACATTGGGGGGTTCGCCATAAACCCCACGTTTGGCAGGCAGGTTGGGGATCGCAGTAATTTGATATTCCACAGGAAAAGCGCTGCTGCCCGCTTCCCTGGTGAGAACTCCCGTAGTCGCATCTTACGACACCCACGGGAAGATATAGGATGGTACTATTTAAAGCCCCTTACCACAGGGAGAATGTTAACAAATCAAATGTCATTTATTCAAATTAGGCTGAGAATCAGCACTTTTTGAACGTCAATATTACATAAGACAGTCCCCCAAAACCATCGACGTAGTGTTAATGAACAGATTAAAATTACCTTTACTTTCTTTATTAATAATTCGTTGATTCCAACTTTCTTTATTTCCACAAAGACATCCATGTTTTCAACTTTTTCAATCCACACATCGTTGGTACTATTTTAAGCCCCGTACCACAGGGAGAATGTTAAAAAATCAAATCAAAAGTCATTTATTCAAATTAGGCTGAAAATCAGCACTTTTTGAACGTCAGTATTACATAAGACAGTCCCCCAAAACCATCGACGTAGTGTTAATCAACCAGATTAAAATTACCTTTACTTTCTGTATTAATAATTCGTTGATTCCAACTTTCTTTATTTCCACAAAGACATCCATGTTTTCAACTTTTTCAATCCACACATCGTTGATATTTTTAGTCTCAGCATATGGTGCAAGACCAACACAATTGAAATGATGTAATCTTATGTGATACTTAAGAAGACAATTGTATTGGAATGACTGTTTGCAAGCAGCACATACGTGTCTTTCAACCTTTTTAACTATTCTGAAAAGGAAAATAAGTATTTAAAATAGAAGACCTCGCAAACACAACAAGGCCTCGTAAGAAGGCTCATAATTAAAAAAAACATTAAAAATAATAATTTGTAGTTGCATATCTCATATCAGCCGCAAATGTCAAAATGAAGTGAAATTAAATTGTGGTTTAACCGATTAAGACTGACTATAGTGCGTTTCATCTAAGAGTTCCTTTGCCGTCATGTTGGCATTCATTTTTTGTCACTATCGTAAACAAGGTAAACGCACTCTGCGTCTCTTTCTCTCTCACACTAATTTGCATTAGTGCCAACATGACGTCAAAGGAACTCTTAGATGAAACGTACTATACCATGGGCGTTCCCAGCAGCTGCCCGGGAAATCCCCTCCTCCCCTCCGGAAAACTCGCAGGCCACGAACTATACAGGATTATTTGCGTCTATTTACCCTAAAATACTAGAGATGTGCCGACTACCACTTTGGCCGACTAGCTGACTAGTCGGCTAGTCGGCCTCTTTACAGTCGTAGTAAAGAGATTTTGCTATTTTTTATTATAAAGATATGACATTTTGATTTGGGTTGTGTCCGGTTAATCATATAAGTTACTATGTTCCTTTTTTATTTTCTTGAAACAGTTCGTGTTTAAAATATTCAATGTTTATTTTTTAATGTGTTGGTAATTAAAAAATACAGACGTTTTTATTTCATTAACAATTATTAATAAATGTTTATTTAAATTAAGAAGATATTATTTTGTTTTTTAATAAATACCAGTTTTAAGAAGGTACTAATTTTGTTTTGTTGATGTTATAGATGTGCCTAAGTCTTTTTTTAAGCCAGTATTTTTTAGAAAATTATTACTGAAAAAAAAAGACTGGTTTGCTTTACTTGTCGAAATGTGTAAGATTGATTATAGAATCTAAAAAATGATTAACGTTTTATTTCAGTACAGTTCCCCTGATCATCATCATCATCTCAGCGTATAATCCCGGTCGCATCCGCGGCTTTCGCGTTGGAGCCCGGGGTCCGCTTTCCTGCTATTACGCCTCCATTTCGCACGATCTCTGGCATCCTGTGGTGTGAGATTGTTGGCACGCATGTCATCTCTTACAACGTCAAGCCAGCACTTCTTTGGCCTGCCTCGCTTGTTCCGGCCCGGCGGAGGCGCCATGGCAAGACATTTGTTACCCACGTAACATGCCGGTTTACGTAAGACAGTTCCCCTGATATAGTACATATTAATGAGAAATACTTACAAAGAAAAAAGCTGACTAGTCAGCGTTTTTTGCCGACTAGCCACCACTACTTGCCGACTACAAAAGCGGCCGAATAGTCGGATTAACCGACTAGTCGGCGATTAGTCTGCACATCTCTATAAAATACCTTATGTTTCGTGTCTTTGTGTAGTTTGTAAGATAAAATAGCCGGGGATGATTAGCCTCTAAAATTCTGACTTGCCCCATGACTAGCGGCCAGAAGCTGGGTACGCCCTTCATGACTACAGATTGTGAATGTTCTTAAAATTACGAAAATTGACCTTTTAACCAAAAACAGAATAAAATTACAAAAGACAGTCCCCCAAAAACCCACTCTTCACTAGTTACCTATCCATCGCTGAGAAGTGGTGCAACAAACTTTTAGCATATGTAAAGACGACAGCACATCAAGCTGTCAGATTTCTTTATTAGATTTTCAACTGTACCTCTAAAGTATTAAGGCTCAAGATTGATCGGGAATATTTGGCAGTTTCGGGTAGCTTGACCTGTTGTCGTTGGTACACTAGTTAACAATTTTTTTTTAAATTCTAAGTTTTGGCGAGGCTTCAGTACACATGGAGTGACTATGCCAGCCTAATGGGGAACCTCCAGTACTATAAGAAATCATCTTTCCTTCATTATCTCTTTCCACAAGCAAAATACGGCCCTTGTCACATGTGAACATGGATTGCTCAACGCTATGTTCAGCAAACCATCCCACAGCAGCACCCCAGCCAAAAACCTATCCCATAGAGTCGTATATTGACCACATTCCAGCAACACTAGTATCAATTATTCCTCTGCACCACAATAAGTACACAAATCAGTTTGAGTTACACGCATTAGTGAAAGAAACTTATTTACAGGAACATGGAACTAATTCTAAATGCTCAGACAAGAAGTTCAGAAGCCAACACTGCCAAACCAGGGCACCAGCATAGGTGAGTCTTAGACTGTCCTATACCAAATCCCTTTTGTTTCCGAGCTCTTGTCAAAATAACAATTAAATAAATAAACTTAAAACCCTCAGCAGAACAGCTGACTCTCTGTACAGTAAGAATACACTAAATTGTGAATAATAATAGCCATGATAGGTATTTAAAGTAATTAACATTTTTTTTCTTATAATCATAAACTAGTGCATAACTGCAATCTCGCCTGATGGTAACCAATGATGCAATCTATGATAGTGAAGTGCGCTAGTTTACTAAGCAATAATTTACTTTTTATGTTATTAAGAGAAATGTTAAAAGATCTGTCTATAAATTCTCTATTATAGTTGTAAAAAATATGAAAAAACGTTAGCCTACTAGCTGACAAAAATAGCTAACCCGGTCACACAGTGCTGTCATTGATTGGCCGAATGTATAGAAAAGTTTGTTAAACATTTTTAAAAGAGTAATAACTCTTTTAAAAATATCTCTTATTAGAGAGCCTCTTGCTGGATGGACAGACTTGAACAATTTTTTTTTTCAATTTTGACATCTCATCAGCCTTTTATGTATGAATTTGAAATAAATTATTAGACCTTGACTTTACCGAGTTTATTATTAATCTACCAGGCACAGATCAGGAATACAACTTGAAAGAAAAGTTGAACCCAACACCTTATGCTCAGCTGGCCTACTCTAGTAGTTGTAACAAGATTCTAATAGAGTGAAATTAGAAAACACTGTAGCTGCAGTTGCATGTTTAAGCAAGCTTAAGGAATTAATGTAAATAAAACAAAAACTTCTAGAAAATATTTCGCTCGTCATCCATCAAAAATTTCAAATTTCGAATTTTATATTACGTAAGGAATATTCATGTTCTTATGACATTATTTTTAAATATATAGATTTTCCAAGTGCTTACCTTTTCACCGCTTTCATCTTTAATTATATCATTTGTCTTTATCGATGTGGCGATTTATAAACTTTCACTTTATTTGCTAACTCCATTGTAGGCTGATTTTATTGTTTGTAAATATGTTGTGCATATAGAGTTTCTAGACCAAAGATTATAAAAATTTAATGGTCCTAGACTAAAGGTCGCCATTCGTGGAAAATAAATAAACAAAGCCGGCCTACTGAGTAGCTGTCAACTGTCAAAAATAAAAATCTTTGTTAGGCGAGTTCTCTAAAACCATCCACCGAATTTATTTTCTTTAGTCTTTTGAACTATTACTGCACTTTTTACTTTTTGTGTTGAACTTAATTCAATCAGCAAATTGCCGTTATTGGCCTTTAGCCTATCACATAATTATTAGCATTCAGTTCAGAACAACCCTCTACCATTGTCATAATAAAAATGTGCAGACGACAGCATATCAAGCTACTACAAGCTGTCAGATTTCTTTTCAACTTTATCATTAAATAATAAAGGCTCAACGTTGATTGGGAATATTTGACAGTTTCGGATAACTTGCTCTGTAGGCCTAGTATGAATTTTCATTACGAAATTCGATCGTCAATATCGAACGCGGTTGCAAGAACTTTCAACCAATGAGAGCGGCAAACGCACTCGATATCGACGATCGAATCTCGTAATGAAAACTCATACTAGGCATACTGCCATCGTTCGTATATTGTTCCATTTCCTATACATCCCTTTTTTTTGGCTTCGCTTGTTTGTGAATTTAACCCATTCACGTAATTAATTATTCATATCGAAAAAAAAAGACAGCCGTGTGAACCGTCATACGAGGGAGGTTTGAGGTAAAGCCATGATGTGGTCACTATGCTGCGATATTTCACTGTTATTTATGAATTAATTACTGAATGCACGTTTTACTACATAATTCACGCACTTTTGATTAGTAAACAACACTATAAATAATTTTAAAAGTCCAAAGAAAAATAATAAACTCAGCTTGACTTTTCCGCCAAAAACTCATTTATCCCTTTGAGTGTACATATATTGATGACACGGATACGGCTGTGCAGTCTTTGAACCTTGAACACATAAAGCCCAGTCATATCCATAGTATGCAAACTCTCTAGAACCATTTCCTTCCACTCTCCACTCTTTCCAGACTTCCACTTTAGCTTGGAAAATAGTCTGTGGACTCTTTGGCTTGGAAAGATAATTGACCTTTCGCGGGAAAACTGAGATGATTACCACGCTCATTTTGCCTTGGACTTTTAAATTATTTATAGTGCCATTTACTAAATAAAAATGCGTGATTTATGTAGTAAAAAGTGCATTCAGTGAATCTATACTAATATATAAAGCTGACGAATTTGTTTGTTTGAACGCGATCCGATTTGAAAAATTCTTTTAGCGTTAGATAGCCCTTTAATCCAGGAAGGCTTTAGGCAATATAACATCACGGTGCGAGTGCGACTAATAGGAGCGAAGCATATACAAAAAACCTATCGAAACCTGCGCGGGTGAAACCGCGCGGCGCAGCTAGTGATTCATAAAGAACATTGAAATATTGTAGCATAGTGGCCACAACATGTTTTTTCTAGAACCTACCTCCTAGTCGGTTCACGCGGGAAACGATAGGAGATAGGGTTAGGTTAAGTTAGATTAGTTAGAGGATAGGTTACGAAAGAAATCCGTGTGGACCAAAGCCAGACGGGGGGGACCGCTTCTGCGGTCCCACGTGCGACGGGTTAGCCACCACTCCAGGGGCCTTACCATGAGCTCTTATAGCAGGGCAGAAACAGTCCTAAATTAGTTTTCTGTACCATGACGTCTTATTAGCAGGCCTGCAACAGTCCTGTTGCGTTGACGTTTACAAAAACTGTTCACCTTTTTTTTTGTATAGAATTTCGTACCATGACCTGCTATTTGACAGCAACAAAACTAATATTGAACGGTTGTAATGTCATCTTGAATAAGTTACTATTATAGAAGCTTAATCAACATTGTTTTGATCATTTTTTGATAATATACAGTATCCATAGAAAACGTATTTTTATGTTTATGTGTAATAAAACTCAAAATTATAAATTACTCATGCTGCACATCAATGTGCAAGGATTATATGAAATAAAAACCTTATTCGTTCGTTTTAAACCACATATAATCGTAGTTAACGAGTGCCGGGAGGATTTTTCAAGAATGTCAAGAAATACCCGCGTTATTGCAAACAATAAAGATATCAGACAACAATTCCTACAAATCCTATCTAGGATAATATCACGCACTTACCAAAGGAAATCACAACAGAAGCAGAATACGAGAAATGCCTATACAAAACCTAGAAAAAGTCATGCCAGAAATCTTGGATGTGTATGCGGAACTGCATCATGAAAACAACAGTACCTGAAGTATATAAATGAATTAAACCTTAGTACTCTGGGATATCCTCGATTGGGATACATAATGAAGACTTGCTGTTGCTGCACCTCCATAATTTTACAACCACTGAAAAGAATGAAAATGAACCTGGGAAATAAAACATATATTCTGTTATACCTATAAGAAAGTAAATAAGCCTCTTGAAATGAATATTTTTCTTATTTTAACCTTAATATTTACACATACTCATGTTAAATAAGTACCTTATTTCTATAGCAATCTAACAATCAAACAAGGATTCAATGGGAAATGTTTTAGTAAACAAACCCATAAGTTGCTTCTAGCCTATGTAATGCATTGCTCTGGGAATTTATAATTGCAGAAAACCTATACTTTAAGAACATTGTAGTTTAAGGAAAAAATACTTCCTTTGGGTGCACCCACTGACTTAACAGCTTTGTCAGCAGAATTTAAGAGGTTTTTTTGCATGGAGCTCTCTCACAATCCTCCAAAAATTGTGATACCTATCATATTGTTATACTCTTTGTATAACATCTATCTATTAATTAAATGCATGTTTAATTGTTCCAAGTCAAAATTGTGGTATATTTAACCTATGTCTAACAGGAATATTGAGAAATATGACAATAAGGAACCTAAAAAATCCTGAGCAGTGTGTAGTTTGGACCCCTTTTAGAATTTAGTACTAATAGTTCAACGTTCAGAAACAAATAGTAGAAATAAAGACTGTTTCTAACGGTTCAAGAAATGAAAAATCAGATTTTAGCAAAATATTTTATTACTCTGAGTACTACTTCAATTTTGGTGTCAGATAAAAACATAAATAACGCATGCTCAATATTAGGTACAGTACATGAGCACAACAGCTAACAATGTCTTCGCACATTGTTTTGAACTCTTACAAAAACAATTAACACAGCATCCTTCTGGAGTAAATGTTGAAAAGAATGAATATGAACCTGGGAAATAAAACATCTATTCTCCTATACCTATAAGAAAGTAAATAAGCCTCTTGAAATGAATATTTTTCTTATTTTAACCTTAATATAATCACACATACTCATGTTAAATAAGTACCTTATTTCTATAGCCATCTAATATACTCAAACAGGGATTCAATGGGAAATATTTTAGAAATCAAACCCATAAGTTGCTTCTAGCCTTTTATGTACCTAATGCATTGCACTGGGAATTTATAATTGCAGAATAACTATACTATAAGAACATTGTAGTGTAAGGTAAAAAATACTTCCTTTGGGTGCACCCACTGACTTAACAGCTTTGCCAGCAGAATTTAAGAGGTTTTTTTATGGTGCTCTCTCACAATCCTCCAAAAATTGTAATACCTATCATATTGTTATACTCTTTGTATAACATCTAATATATAAAATTCTCGTGTCACGGTGTTCGGCTTTAAACTCCTCCGAAACGGCTCGACCGATTTTGATGAAATTTTTTGTGCTTAACCGGTATCTATGAGAATCGGCCAACATCTATTTTTCATTCCCCTAAATGTTAGGGGTAGGCCACCCCAAAATTTTTTTTTTATTTTTTAGACAAAATTTTTAATTTCTATTTTTTTATGATACAACATACAAAAATACATACAATCCCCAATTTTCACCCTTCTACGATCAACCCTTATTTTTTAATAGCCATTTTAGTAATTTAATCTATTATTTATATGGCAAAACAACGTTTGCCGGTCAGCTAGTCTATCTATAAATTAAAAGCATGTTTAATTGTTCCATGTCTAGATTGTGGTATATTTAACCTGCGTCTAACAGGAATATTGAGAAATATGATAATAAGGAACCTAAAAAATCCTGAGCAGTGTGTAGTTTGGACCCCCTTTTAGAATTTAGTACAATAGTTCACTGTTCAGAAACAAATAGTAGAAATAAAGGCTGTTTATAACGGTTCAAGAAATTAAAAATCAGATTTTAACAAAATATTTTATTACTATGAGTACTACTTCAATTTTGGTGTCAGATAAAAACATAAATAACACATGCTCAATATTAGGTACAGTACATGAGCACAACTGCTAACAATGTCTTACCACATTGCATTGGACTCTTACAAAAACAATTAACACATCATCATTCTGGTGTAAATGCTGTACCATCTTGAAAATACCATATTCAGAATAACCAATATGTCAATCCTATGCATTAAAAAAAAAATGAGAATTTATTTATTTATCTACTGAAACTATCTTTACAGGCATTACCTTAATGTGACAGTTCAAACATTTTAACATATTGTATACCTTAATACTATTTAACGAAATATGAACATACACAAACACTTATATTATAATCTTACTAAATCTATAATATATATAATTAGTAACAAAAACTTTTATTATGTGTAAAACATAGAATAAACAGCAGTGCTTTGGTCAGTTAACTCCTGCCACATGTATCTCATTGATGGTGTGCGCAGCTCTGGTTAGGGGTGGCTTTGCTAGCAGATTAGTTCTGGCTATAGGCACCAGTTGCAGCGGCGGACGAAGTCTCCTCCACACGTAGTGGTGCGGCACAAACAGACTCATGCGCTGCAATAGTTTGTCTCCATTCCAAGAACCACCTTCACCAAGTAGACAACCAGAGTAAATTCGCGTCTGATGACTTATGATTGATTATAATCAACTATGCCCAGAACAAACAGAGTAGGGTAGATCAATGAGTAAAACGGATATACTCCGTAAAACTTCAAGTACAAATACTAAGAGTAAAATAAAAATGTATACAAATGAAAATATTATAAGAAAATAGGTTATAGTTTTGTTGTCATTTCACACTTGCATGTTGACATTGACAATGTCAGATAGTGTTGATGCTTATAACTCGTTATCGTTAATCTAATTAAGTTTCAATTCGATATCCAATTGATGTGCCTGATGGTTTAAATTAGTATCACCAATACACACTACATAACTGTCGTATTAATTCTATAATTAAATGCGATGGTAGATTATAAACCAGAGAATAGATATTATATATTTATTAAGATACACTACACGAAGTTTCGATGTATATGTTTTCTGGTTTTATACAGTTATTTCACTTAAATGCTACGCGATGTTGATATTAACCGTCATAATACTGTAATGAAAATTATACAGTTCCGTGAGTTAGTTCTGTCTATTCTACACGTAGTCAACTGATGAACTGACAGAACTAAAATTTTCATTAAAATCGTTATCCTAACGTCATTGATTATCAGATGGACAGTGGAATGTCAGTAGGAGAATAAGATCTTTACAAAGACGAATAAATTGAATGTCACTGAGTATGGATCTTGCTATAAAACTTTATTTTAAGTTATTTTACTAATAATTGAGATAATCGATTGCCGGTAGAGTCTAAGTAACAACACTAATGTCGAAACTAACGAGAAAACAAAAACTGTAATCCGTTTCACGCTGATTTTTACCTACCCATTTCACACGAGAGTAAATCAAGTAAAAATGGGTTTAAACGCACTACACTGTCAGCGATAAATTATTTAATTTTTAAAAGTAGATTTAAGTACCACCTTTAACTGTAATTAGGTAAAGAATTAGTTTTTTTTTTAAATACGAAATCGTTTATAACGTTTCAATACAATTATTTATTACATTGACAATACGACGACGACGATAATTATCAACACACTTCACACTTCTTTTTATTCTGAATCTTGATCATGATTAGACTTTACGTAAAAAGAAACGACCAATAAGTACACCTTATAATACAAGCGGCCCAAAAATACTATATTTTCTCTGCAACCCTTTTCTACATATATAAAATTTCCTATATAAAATTGATAAACTGCAATTATTGGGTTATACTAACACAAAGACTTGTACAGACGACAGCACAGTCAGATTTCTTTATCCGATTTTCAACTTTATCTATAAAGCTTTAAGGCTCAAGGTTGATTGGGGATATCTGACAGTTCCGGGTAGCTTGACCTGCTGTCGTCCGTACATGTATCAAAAATAAATTCAGCACATGAATCATAATTACTCTCCTCAGCGACATTCCAACTAAAATTCTTAGCAAACAAACTTAAGACATTGTACAGAGTTTATATTGAATAAAAAATACAAATATTGGCGCGCTACAATACTTTTTTTTTTTTTTTTTCTTTTCTTCTTTGGCTTCGCACGGTTTGTGCATTCAGCCAATGTCAAGTGTGTTGGGATTGTTAGGTACTAAAGGTAGGGAAACGGATTTAAAGTTTTACGGAATTTTGGATAGGACGAAGATATAGGATCAGTTTTTTTTATGTAAGAATGATGTGAAGTTTACAATGGCAAATATTTACAACTTTATATTATTTAAGGTGATGAATGAGACTATACATTTATATACAGGAAAACTATTTGTACAAAGTAAAGATAGTATTGAAGTAGGAAAAGGAATATCAAGGGATAACAGGTTACAGAAGAAGGAAGAACGATCATACAAGGGACAGGAGAAAAAGATATGGTTAAGGTCGCCTACATCTGTGCCACAAGAGCAAATGGGATCGTCAATAATGTGAAATTTGGAAAGATGGGATGGAGAACAAACATGGCCCAGTCTCATTCGTATTAGAATAGAGGTCTCCATTTTGCCAAATTTTGCCCTGCCAAACCATGGTTTTTCCGGAATCTCGGGTTGGACAAGAGAAAAGTAATGTCCTTTCAATCTGCTACTGGTATCCCAGGCTACCTTCCAGGTGTCCCGGAGAAAACCCTTAGGCAGAGTTAAAAGGTCATGATTAAAAATTTTATATGGGACTAAGTCCCCACAATGCACCGCATCACCAGCTAGAGCATCGGCCACTTCATTGCCTTGGATTCCAGCATGGGCCGGAATCCATGCAAACTGTAGCGAGATGCCCCCAGTGGTCATTCTAAACGCAAATTCTCTTATAGACAAAATAATAGAGGTCTGCGACTTGTCTTCGTAAGGGGATTTATTAATGGCTAGAAGAGCGCTTCGAGAGTCAGTAAAAATAATTGCTTTTTTTAGTTTTAAAACACAAATGTATTCTAAGGCTTTTAAAATTCCGAAACATTCCCCTGTAAAAACGGAAGTCTCCGGAGGTAGTTTTATTTTTTGTGTGATCTTAAATTGGGAATGGTAAACACCTACCCCAACACAACCTGTTGGAGCACGTTTGGCAGCATCAGTAAAAATGTGGTGGTATTCTGAGTGTTCAGACAAAAAATAATTAAATTTTGAACAGTAATTGGGATCCGATTTATTTATACAATCGTAAGTTATGATGGGACTGAACTGAAAACTTTCATAACTACTGCAGAATATGGGGAGTTTATTGGAACGATGAACAGGTGAAGAAAGTGATAGGAACTTTTTATAGCTAACTAGTAAACATGGAGCACGTTTATGAGACCAGTAATCAGAATATTCCATCTGCAACATTAGCGAGTCCAGTTTGGGAATGAGAGGATGAATTGAGAGCTGAAGAATACGGAATACGTATTTGTCTGATAAGAATTGTCTTCTTAGATATAGGGGTGCTTCCCCGCATTCAACTTGGAGTGCATTAATGGGACTCGACTTCATAGCACCTGTAATAATACGTAAAGCTTTTGACTGGATACGATCCAATTTTTTAAAAGCCATTATACTACCAGGTTCCAGAACAAATAATCCATAATCCAGAGTACTTCTGATAATAGCATTGTAGATTAGTTTTAATGAAAAGGGATGAGCACCCCACCACACACCAGAGAGGCAACGAAGCATGTTTAAGTGCTTTTCACACTTGTTAACAATGTAATCGCAATGTGGAACACTGCTTAATTTACAGTCTAATATTACACCTAGATATCTGAATTTATCTTTTACCGGAATAGGTATTCCTTTATACAACAAATTTACAAAAGGAATATTTTTTTTTCGAGTGAATAAAACTACTGCACTTTTAGACGTGGATATATCCAAGCCATTTAAGTGCAACCAAGACTCAAGAATAGATAAAGCAGAATTTATATAAGAGCAAGCTTGATCAACAGAGTGACTTGATGAATATAATAACAAATCGTCGGCGTATTGAAGAACATTTACATGATCGTTTAAGGACGAGTCCATATCAAAAGTATAAATGTTATATAGAAGGGGACTGAGCACTGAACCCTGTGGGAGACCTCTCCATATAAGGCGAGATACCTCATGATCTTCTATTAGAATGTTGACAGAGCGTGCAGTCAGAATTTTAATAATAAAATTCGACAAAGTTGATGGAACCTGTAAGGCGTTTAGTTTATTTTGTAAAATTGATAATACTACATTATCATAAGCTGCATTTATATCTAGAAAAACTGCTACTGTGGAATGGTTACTAGAAAAGGATGACCGAATGTCCGATGTTAAAATGCTTAAGCAGTCAGTGGTGCTTCTGCCCTTTCTAAATCCATATTGGGATTCTGCTAAAAGGCCCTTACTTTCAACATACCATTCTAGGCGATTTTTTATTAAATGTTCTGCTAATTTCATTAAAATAGAAGATAAAACTATAGGACGATATGAAGAAGCATCAGATGGAATTTTATTTGGTTTAAGGAATGGCAACACCATTTGACGTTTCCATTCATCAGGGATATGTCCAGTGTACAAAACAGAATTTACAATATTTAAATAATAATTGAGGACGTCGTCATTTAGATGAGCAAAAAAGGAATATGGGATGCCGTCAATGCCCGGCGCGGAGTCCTTAGTTTTACAAATAACACCCCTTAATTCATTGAGCGTAAATGGCAAACCGAGCGTTGCAGAAGTATTATGGATGTTAGGTGCAAGAGGCAGGTTAGGTTCAATAACCTCGGGCACCCAAGGAGGGGCCAATATATTTAGGAAATCACTGGCTAAAGAATCGGGAATAGGAGCAGGGTCTTTATAAATAGACCTAAATCTACGAATATTACGCCAGACGATCGTAGGATGAGTATTCGGTGAAATTGATGTGCAAAAGTTACGCCATGATTCAAACTTTTTCTTCTTGAAAATTTTACTAGTTTCATTAATAATATTAGTAACAATTACAAAATTATTATCAGACATATCCAAGTTATAATTGTGTTCAGCCTCTTTCCGTTTCTTTAACAATTCTGTGCACTCTGAGTCCCACCACGGAGGTGAAGGGATTGTACTAATATTTTTGTTTTTAACAGGGAAAACTTCATCTGCTGCTTCAATTAATATGTGCGCTAAAGCTTCTGCACAGGTATTTTCATTACTATCAGTAAGGAGAGGCAAGGAGCAAACCTTACTGTCAACAGTGGCTCTAAATTTATCCCAGTCATTACTATTTCCATTTGGTAATTTATGTTTTAAATTTGATTTCCGTTGTTGTGGTTTTGACTTGGAAAGAGGGTATTTAATAACTATTGGAAAATGGTCACTACCATAAGTAGAGGTAAGAGTGTGCCAAGTTAATAAAGAGGCTAAACTAGGAGAACAAATGGAAAGGTCAATTGCGCTTTGGTTTTGATTGGGTGCACACCGACGTGTGGCTTCTCCTGAATTTAAGATACATAAGTTGTGTAAGTCTATAATATCTAGTAATTCATCCCCATAACTGTTAGATGTTGAACAACCCCATGATGGGTGATGGCAGTTAAAGTCCCCTAAAACCAAAAATGGTTTTGGTAGCAAAGAAAATAGATTATTCACCTCTTGAAGAATAGAAGAAGAGGGGTGAGGAATGTAGATAGAAACAATACAAATATGATACAATTGAATAGCTAACATCGAAATTTCCTCACTGTGAGGTGGTAATGTAATAGAAGTAAAAGGGATAGAATTCTTGATAAGTATAGCTACTCCACCATACCCATCAGATCTATCCTTTCTAATGGTTAAATAACCATTAATTTTAAAAATATGAAATGGTTTGAGCCATGTCTCTGCTAAAGCAAAGACAAATGGATCATATTTGTTTAATAAATGAATGACATCACTTTTTTTGTTTATTAGACTGCGACAGTTCCACTGGATTATATTGGATTGGTCCATTATGACTAGATTGAGATACATTGTATGATTGGGCAGCGTTGGACGGTGTTATGTTGAACTGGGAGAGAAGATTATGTAAAGCTGAAAGAAGATCATTAATTGAAAAATTTGTGTCTTTTATTTCATTGTTATTATTGTTAGTCAAAGCACAGCCATTTAAAGGCTGAGGTATGGTAAAATCTCTAATAATAGTATTATGTGCATTTTTATTATACCCATGTTCATGTTTTGGAGGCATTCGTGGTTTTAGGAAAACAGTCTTTTTGTAACTATGAGAAAGATTAGCATTAGGGGATGTCTGTAACGTATCTGAAGATGTTCGCGATGGAGAGGATAAAAGTACATCTGCATAAGATTTACTAACTGAGGGATGTAGTTTAGCTGCTTCGGCATAGGAAACTGAATTTTTGGCCATGTATGTTTTGATTGATTTTTGTCTAGAGAATTCTGGGCAAGATTTATCAATCGCAAAGTGAAATCCAGAGCACAGACAACAAGATGCAGTTTCTAGATCTTTATCACAACTGTCCCCAGAGTGTTCATGACCACATTTATAACAGCGAGGTGTGGACCTGCACTGAATTTTAGTGTGACCAAACCTACAACAGTTAAAGCATTGAATTGTAGGGAATATATATAACTCCACAGATAACGCATTATAACACATAAATATTCTCTTGGGCAAAACCTGTCCATCAAAGGTAACTACTATGGACTGGGATGGTTTCCAGACAGCTGTTCCGTCAACATTGCTTTTGAAATTTAAACGTCTGATTTTTAATATTGGTCCACAACCTATTGGTACTGATATGTTATCGATTACTTCCTCAGGAGACCATTCTGCAGGAACACCACGTACTAATCCCATTCGTGTTATATTAAAGGTAGGGATAAAGGCTTTATAATTGTGTGTTTTTAGGCTTTCATGGACGATAAAAGAATTTGCGTCTAGATGATTGGAAAAAGAAAGTGCAATTTTATTACGACCAATTCTTTTAACGCTCCCATTAATTATGTTTTTGAAGGCGTTATGTTTTAAGAACTTACCAAATGTGATGGGGTGCAGTGTCGTACCGTCATTAGGTGCTGTAAAGTTCTTTTGAACATGAATCAAAAATGGCGCGCTATCCGATTGTTCGTAGCTTGTTCTGCCAATCTGAGGGGCAGGTACCATAGAAGGAGCGGGGATGTCAGTAATTGCTATAGGCTGAGTAGGAATAGTTTTGGTATTAGGTACTGGAACTAATTCAACAACTTTAGAATCATTGCAGTTACAACCCGTGGAGTCCGAACCATGATTTTTGCGGGTGCGGCGACGTTTATTGCAATGCTTGCAGAGATGTAAACGTGACCTTTTTAAGTTTCGAGCCGAGGAAGAAACATCTGTATCCATACCCGATTCATTTGATTGAACTGTGATGAAAACGCCTGCCGGGGGAACTAGTTCCCCCGGGTCGGGCGGGTCGTTCATACTTAGAAACTAAAATAAAATTATATAAGCTTACCACTACCGGAGAAATAATCACTAAAACTAAGTAAAAACTATAAATAAAAGAATATAAAACTAAAAAACTACTGTGACTGATCCTATATTACACAATTTTAAAATTTTCCAACTTCGGTTCATAAAAAAACGCGTCCGCCAAGTTCGAAGTTTCCCGCGCTTTCCCAATACTTTTTTTATTGTTGCATGACATGTGTAAACTCACGTTCAAAATCACGTTGAATCTTTCAAAGTTATAAAGTTGTTTTTAAAGGTAAATTGACCTTTGTAGTGCTTTTAGATAATGAATCTATGAAAATAGTCCCACATAATCATAGTTAAAATATGTATATACCCAAGAATCTAATGTTTTTATTATTAAAAAAAAAAAAAAACCGGTAAAGTGAAAATATAAGTTTATGAACGATGCGTATTAAAGAGCCAGTGGCATTACAGCAGGCCACATCCATCTAGATCTCAAAATCCCCACTATCCAGCAGTACATGAAACGCCTATCCAAGCGTTTCTTTGACACAGCCGCTGAACATCACAACCCTCTGGTTGTCGCGGCAGCAAAGTACACCCCCTCCAAAATAAGTAAGCTTCGCCGACCTAGGCACGTTCTCACAGACCCTGATGACCCCATTACCCTCCTCCAAGAGGCCAATAGGGCCACAAGCACAAAACACAAAAAACCGACCTACCGACCTCGCCGCCGAGGTCCATCGCGACGCGTTCAACGTAGTAATCGCCCTCCCCGTCCCTTGTCCGATGAAGGCCAGCCCGCGCCGCAGCTGAGCCAGTAAATATAAACTCCCGACTATGACCTCTGAGTTTGTTTCGGCCGTTTCTTCTCAGAGCTAGTACTAGGAAACGCCGTGGTCATCAAACCGAAATAAAAATAAAATAATTCGATCCAGCCGTCCCTTGCTGTTTTCTCCAGCGACACCCTAAGCCGAGGTTCGTACCCCACAGGGGGTGCCCTTAGCGTGTAGTCGCTTAGCTTTTAGTAGCCCTGGCTGGAGGCTTTAAATTCACTTAAGGCAGCCACAGGATAGTCCGGTTAAGTAGTCACGACCTCTCAAGGTCAACTACGAGATGCCATATCAAAAAAAAAAAAAAAAAAAAACAGCAGGCCACAGACAAGCATGACGATTCAACATTGGTGAACTTCGTTCAATAATCGTTCAATTTTAATACTCTCATGGTACGGTTTACTAGCAGCGCTAAATTAGGCCTAAATCAAAACTGACTGGAAACTGAACGTTTTGTTAAAAGGTCATGGTAAGCCCCCAGGTGGCTGACGTGACCCGAACTCCGCGTCACCGTCGGACACCCCAGGCTCCTCACTGAGAGGGGCTGGGGGCCCCGCTTGTGTGCGTGCAAGCGAGTGGGGCTAAGAGAAAGGACACCTCGCTAAATAACCCTTGGCAATCGCGTCTTTTCGCATAAGAAGACGTATACTTTTTTTTTTTTTTTTTTTTTTTTTTTTGATATGGCATCTCGTAGTTGACCTTGAGAGGTCGTGACTACTTAACCGGACTATCCTGTGGCTGCCTTAAGTGAATTTAAAGCCTCCAGCCAGGGCTACTAAAAGCTAAGCGACTACACGCTAAGGGCACCCCCTGTGGGGTACGAACCTCGGCTTAGGGTGTCGCTGGAGAAAACAGCAAGGGACGGCTGGATCGAATTATTTTATTTTTATTTCGGTTTGATGACCACGGCGTTTCCTAGTACTAGCTCTGAGAAGAAACGGCCGAAACAAACTCAGAGGTCATAGTCGGGAGTTTATATTTACTGGCTCAGCTGCGGCGCGGGCTGGCTTTCATCGGACAAGGGACGGGGAGGGCGATTACTACGTTGAACGCGTCGCGATGGACCTCGGCGGCGAGGTCGGTAGGTCGGTTTTTTGTGTTTTGTGCTTGTGGCCCTATTGGCCTCTTGGAGGAGGGTAATGGGGTCATCAGGGTCTGTGAGAACGTGCCTAGGTCGGCGAAGCTTACTTATTTTGGAGGGGGTGTACTTTGCTGCCGCGACAACCAGAGGGTTGTGATGTTCAGCGGCTGTGTCAAAGAAACGCTTGGATAGGCGTTTCATGTACTGCTGGATAGTGGGGATTTTGAGATCTAGATGGAGGATCTCATTTCGGACGAACCAAGGGGCGTTTGTTGCTTTGCGAAGAAAGCGGTTTTGGAGTGTCTGCATCCTATGGATATGACTGGGCTCGGTGTGTGCGAAGACTACACAGGCGTATGTCATGATGGGGCGTATGCAGGCTGTGTACAGGCGCATTTTGCACCTGAGGGACAGCTTGCTGCGCGGGTTGAGGAGAGAGTGGAGTTGATAGAGTGCGTAGGCGGCGCGCGAGCGTACCGTCCTTATGTGCTCTCCGAAGGTGAGGTGTTCGTCTAGGATGACTCCTAGGTATTTGGCTCGCTTTTCCCAAGGGATCGGCTTGCCAGACATGGTGATTGGTCGGGGGAGGGTGGGTTTGCTGCGCGGTTTGGAGTGGAGAACCGCTTGGCTTTTATCGGGATTAACTTCTATTCTCCATTTTTTAAACCAGTCAGCAAGTGCGTTGACAGCGGTTTGGAGATTTAGTTTAATTTGGTTGGGGCTGGTTCCTGAACAGTAAATGGCTGTGTCGTCTGCGAAGAGAGCGAGGTGGGCCTTTTTACTTTTGGGGATGTCGCTGGTGAACAGCGTGAAGATCAAGGGGGCCAGTACGGAGCCCTGGGGGACTCCAGCCCGGATGAGGTGGGGGGGGGAGATAGCTCCTTCGGTTTTGTAGCGGAAAGTGCGGTTTGACAGAAAGTCTCGCAGGATGAGCACGAGACGGTCAGGCACGCCGAGTTGGTACAGCTTGTATATTAAGCCGTTGTGCCAGACTTTGTCAAAGGCTTTCGCTATGTCAAAGTAAATAACACCTGTCAGCCTACCACGTAGGAATCCTGCGTGGATGTGCTCGGTGATACGGAGGATTTGTTGGACACTGGAGTGTCGAGAACGGAACCCGAATTGTTCGTCGGGAATGAGACCCTTGTTCTCGGCAAAGGCCCTGAGACGCTTGTAAATAAGCCTTTCATAGACTTTGCCGAGAACTTTTAGCAAGCTGATAGGACGGTAGCTCGAAGGCTCTGATTTTGGCTTGCCGGGCTTAGGAATGCCTATTACGGTCGCTTCCTTCCACGTTTGTGGGAAGATATTGTTGCCCATGGCTCCATTGAAGATGGTGGCCAGTAGGATAATCAGGTGGGCAGGGAGGAGTCGGATCACTTTATTGGTGATGCCGTCAGAACCGGGAGCTTTTTTAGGTTTGAGACCTCTGATAATATCCTGCACTTCGTCTGGTGTGACGGGAGGCAGAGGATCTTCAGGGTCTTCGACGGGTGGGAGGGAAGCTCTGCGTTCGACCTCCGCGTCAACCTTCAGAAGGTGAGCTGGGTCTACTGGTTGAGCGCTGGGGGAGCATTGGGCTTCAAGGCTGATGGCTAGACATTCAGCCTTGTCATCATCGTCAAAGGCGATGGTTTTATCCGGTCGGGTTAGGGGTGGAATGGTGACTTCTTCTCTGGATTTAAGAGTCCTTTGAAGATTCCAGAAGGCTTGGTGGTTTGGCTCTAGTTCGCTCAGCAACTTGTCCCAGCTGGCTTCACGCCACTCCGATATGCGTTTCTTTGCAGTTCGCTGCAAATGGCGCATATGGGCTTTGTTTGCTTCGCAGGGGAAGTTGCTGTAGGCACGGACTGCTGCATTCTTCTCGTTCAGTAGTTCACGTATGTCGTCAGGGAGCTTTCCGCGGCGGTCGTCCGTCGCTGAGATCTCCCTAGAACAGTCGTTCAAGACTGACTGTACGTGTTCCGTGAACGAGTCGATTGCGGCAGTCGTGCTCGCGACTGAGTCCAAAACAGCGGGAATGGAGTCTAAGTGGGGGGATCTGGTGGATTTCAGACTTTCGCCTACTTTCCTCCAGTCCGTTACCACTTTAGTCGTGGGACGTTGGTCGGGGTCATTTAGGCCAACGCGGGGAGCCAGTCGGATAATGACTGGTCGGTGGTCTGAGTTAAGCTCGTGGGACACTTCTATAGAGTCTAACCGTAGGTTGACATTCTTCAGAAGTGCCACGTCGAGGACGTCGGGGGTTTGTCCGGGGACAGCGGGGAAGTGAGTTGGGGTCAGAGGGCCCACAACGTCGAAGTTGAAGTGGGAGGAGAGGTCAAACAGGTGTCTGCCCCTGGTGTTGGTCCTGGTGCTGTTCCAGGCAGTGTGCTTGGCATTAAGGTCGCCCGCTATGATAACAGAGTCGCTCATGCCAAGGAGAAGGGAGATGTCGTCTGCGAGAAGCGCATAGTTTTCTGCAGAACTGGTGGGGGGGAGGTAAACCGACACTATGGTGATCGGCTGGTGACCTGACATGCCGATTCGGCAAGCAGACACTTCAAGTCGTGAAAGGGGGGGTGGGTCCATAGGGATGCAGTATAGGGCCTTGTTGTAGTAAATTAGGGTGCCGCCCTTGTGACATCTTGACCTGTCATTACGTACTAGACGGTAGTTCGCAATGCGGGGGTCTCGATGATTGGGCTTAAGGAAGGTCTCTTGAACGAGAAGAATGTCAATTTGGTGGTCCCGGAGGAAGACAGAGATCTCAGGCTTCTGGTCTCTGATGCCGTTGGCATTGAAGTATGCCAACTTGAGGGATCGGGGCTTGGTTCGTTCGATTTTCCTGCTATCCATTATTGGGGGCTAGGGGTGACGAAGGAGTGGAGGGCTGTTAGCACCTCTGGGTATGCGTTGTATATCGCCTGAATGCGATACAAGTCACACGCTCTTCTGGCGGCAACTAGCTCCTCGGCCATTTTCTTGGCCCGGGGGGTGAGGAAGATGAGGAAAGTGCTGGAGATAACATTGAAGGGATCAATGTTGCCAGCTGTCATGGGGGGCGGGGGAGGCCTTTGGGCCACTGGGGTGGCCTTGGGGGTGGGGGCGGGTGGGGGTGGCACCACTTTTTTTGCCGTGCCGGGGCGGATGCGAGGATCCTTCCAGGCGGCAGTGGGTGGAGGGGGTGGGGGTTGGGGAGCTGATGCCACGAGGGCTGGGAAAGCCTGCTGGTGGTTCAGCTGGGACCATGGGCTGGGTCTTTGGGGGCTCAGTTTCACTGGGCCCTGGGTCTGAGAGGACTGGGGGGACTCGCGCTGCTGGCGTGCATTTGCACGCTTCGTCAGCTTCGCGGAGGTTGACTTGGGGGCCTTGGGGCACCCCCGATAATTGGCCGTGTGGCCGGTCGTGCCGCAGAGGACGCAGCTTGGCGGCTCGGTGCAGAGCGCGCGGTCCTTGGGCCGAGGGCACTCTGCTGTGCCGTGGTCGCCCAGGCACTTGACGCACCTGGGTTTTGCGTGGCAATGGGCCTGGGAGTGCCCATAGAGCTGGCATCTGTGGCATTGGCCGACGACGCCGCTCTTGTGCGGTTTTTCTAATTGGATCCCGGTGAGGGAGCATATGCTCTTCACCTGAAAAATAGGGTGGAGGGTGGCTCCTTCGACAGGTGGACACACCACCAGCACCATGTCGTAGGCCACGTTGCCCCTGGCCTTGTGCATCCTGTGTACCTCTTTAACTGGAATGCTCTGTGCTTCCAGATCGGCCTTGACTTCTGATGTGGGGATCTCTTTGGGGATCCTTCGGATCACCACTCGGGTGAGGCGATCCTCCGGGAGCGAGTAGGTGTGGAAAGCCACACCTCTCTGCCGGAGGAGCCGGGTGATCTCCCTGTAGTCCCTGGAGGTAGGGAGGGAGACCTTTATCCCTGTCTGGGTGGTTCGGGCGCTGGTGAACCCGATTTTTAGCTCGGTGCACCATGCTGAGACTTGCGTCCATTTCTCCTTGTCCTGAATGAAAACAGGCGGGGGAGGGGGGACTTTCCTCTGGGAAGAGGAGGGTGGCGGGATTTTTGCGACAGGGGGGGGTGTCGCGGTTGGGGGGGAGCCTGAGGCTGGGACGGGGGAGTCCGTGCGGGGGGGAGGGGAGGGTCCGCCGGTGGGGGTGGTGGCAGCTGCCTTGCTGCTCTTGGGTGGCGGCTGCTTCTTTTTCTTCAGTCGGCGCCTTTTTCCGGCGGCGACTGTGAAGCTGTCGTCGTCTGAGGGGGGGGAGGAGGCCGCAGAGTCTGAGGAGGATATCTCCTCAGGCGACTCCTGGGCTCTTCTTTTTGTCGAAGCTTCCTCCGCGTCCATAGACGCCGGAGGGGTTAGTACAGCTTCGGGAGGGGAGGGGGGGTGCTGCAAAGCAGCGACCTTTTCGCCATATTTGGCGATGAATAGGGGGTCATTCATGATGACCTCCTTGAAGAAGAGATATACTACTTCGTCCATGGTGGATCGAAGTAGTAGAGTTTATTACGACAGAGGGAACCTATCCCACCCGGGTGGATTGGCCCGGGGGTGTGTACCCTCCCTGTCGGGTATAGACAGGGAGGTGAGTGCCTAAGGGTGAGCCCTAAGCTTGTATTCCGTTGCCAGTCTCAATGTGCAACGGGGCCCTAACTGGTCTAGCGCGAAGGGTGTAGACACACCCTAAAGACGCTAGGTGTGTAGCTGGAAAGGAAAACTGTTACCCAGTTCCGACTAGGAGATCCCCCAAGGCCGGAGGTCTGGGACCCGTCCAATTGACTGCCTAGCCCTGAAGGGGTTCGGCGGGTGTATTGGGTCAACACCCCACTCGGTTTTGTTATCACCGTTAGGTATCGGCCGAGGACCACGAAACTGTGGATTTAACCCTGAAGGGGCCTAGTGACTCTAAACAAAACAAAACGCGGACGTATGTTAAAGAAATAGGATAGTTAATAAACGAGCGGTCGGGTAAACAATTTGTCTACGTACGACCGGCTTGTTTATTTCATAAAGACCGGCGAGCACGGGGGCAGCGGGGCGCAGGGGGCACCTGTGGCGGCGTGCGAGCGGCGTCTCGGACGATCGAGCAGCGAGGGGAGCGGGGTGCGGGGAGCGCTTGCGGCGACACGTGTGGTCGGGGCGAGGGCTAACCGCTGAGTGGGGATTTTTTTTTTTTTTTGATGAAGACGTATACAGCCCAGCCCCTCCATATAGAGGGATCACTGTGGGCCCGCCTTTTAGGCGGGAATCGCCAGCGGGGGATCAGTAGCGCAGGCTCTACCGCTTTCCCATGACCCCGCCACTAAGGTGATGTCGGTGTGCCGCTGTTGGCACATTTCACACATTTCTACAGCGTCAAGAAAAAAATAAAAGGATATATACTTACTCAAGAAAAAGTTACAAGTGTAGGCTGTATGGCGTACTATGCCTTTGCCTTTTCCGTTCAAAAGTACGGAAAAAAGTGAACAAAAAAAAAATCATTCTGTCAATCTTCTGTCATTGTCACCTGTCAGGCTGTCAGTCCATTTTTTGTGATTTGATTGCCGTCAGTGAATTGAGAAGAAAAAAAGTGATTTGTTTTAATGAATGTCAGATAGTAAAAAATAAGTACCTACTTAATAAAAATTACTTTCATTTGTTTCGTGTGAATGTAATAATTATAGACTTTAAACGATTTAATTATTCTTAAATACTATGTGCTTATAATCGTTTCCAAATGAGGAAAATGGGTAAACACAAAATGATCGCGAAAAGCTGCCCAAAATGCGAGCTTCAGGTCAGTAACAAAAAATTATAAGTTTTTTTTTATTTATATAAAGATAGATAAATGTGGTACTGTTATATTTGCAATTATTTTAATGTGCTGCTAGGGGTTAGAAGGTTTTCGGACTAAGGACCTTATTACAGAACGATACTCAAGACTCGAGCATTACTTAAGACTAATTTCAACCAATCAAAAGGCTTCAAACCTAATGCTTGAGTTTTGAGTGACATTCTGTAATATGGACCTAAGAATCAGTGTTACCAAAGGGTTTCGCATTTCCCACTAACTGGATTGAGTTAAGAAGAGTTGTCGCTCCATGAGACTGGAAGCAGTCATAATCCCAATATACTTGGAACTTGAGACTAGACAGATAATAGCATGTAAATAAATGGTTACTTTTTTGGAGACTTAAAGAATTAACAGACTGTTTCTAATGTCAAAAGTAATAATATTATAGTTAATTTCTGTCAGAAAGATACAATTTGGTCCACAAAATTTGGCACAAGTTATATGCAGATTCATAACCCTTGTGGGAGTAGAGCCTTGGGACCTTTATGACAGAGCACCAGGTTCATCCTTAAAATGAAATTTAAAAGATGCACTAACATACTATGATATTGTAATAACTAAGTATTGAGAGGGAGAAAGTGAAAGTAGAAATTAGTTAGATTATGTGCAGAAGTGTGTAGGTTCCACAAGGTCAAACGTGACCTAAATATTAGGATTAGTATGAGTACTTAAAGTCTTAAATATATCTTGTAGGTGAAATTATTCAAAAATATTTAATACTAGTGGCCACACGCGTCTTTGTTCGCATGGAGGTTAAATTTTTGTTATGCTCTGTTCCTATTGGCAGCAGCATGATGTTGTATAGCCTAAAGCCTTCCTGGATTAATGGGCTATTCAATGCAAAAATATTTTTTCAAATCGTACCAGTATTTCCTGAGATTAGCATGTTCAAAAATAACCTCTTCAGCTTTAAATATTAGTTTAGAATTTCTCACACTTCTCTTACGCTTTTATAATTCTGTATCATTCTCACATGCATACTTTTTGAGTGAAAGAAGTAGCCAATACTTTAGAACCAGAATTATTTTGATTTAAAAGAGTGTCATGTCAGGCAAGTACCAATGTAACTTTTCTAAGGGAGCGTTCAAGTATTACGTAACGCAATTTTTGAAGATTTTTGATGCCCCTTCCCCCCCTTGAAACGCACCGTAAAGTTTTTCTGTACCCCCCTCCACTTCCCTAAATGTTACATAACACTCAAATGATAAATTAAATTTTATCCTAATAGTTTTTACACTTGGTATAGTTTTAATTTACTAAATAATATGTTTTTATAAACAATGTTATGTAACGTGTTTTAAGAAAGACCCCCTCCCGCCCCTGTAACGCATTGTAACCTTTTACGAGACCCCCTGCCCCCCATATTGCGTTACGTAATGCTTGAGCGCTCCCTAAGTTATATGTACTTTCTAAGTATATCTTGGACACCAATGAGTTATTACAAGGTGAAGGAAAACATCTTGAGGAAACCTGGACTTTAAATCTGAAATCGCCAACCCGCATGGACCAAGCGTGGTGATTATGCTCAATCCTTGTCTGTATGAGAGGAGACCTGTGCCCAGCAGTGGGACGATAAAAAGGTTGATGATGAAAAGAGTGAAGAGCCAATTCAAAAGTACCAGTGATTGGGTTAAATTTAGATGAATCCTTTGACACTATTACCTTAGGTGCCATGTCCACGAAGGAAAGAATAATAAGATGGCCCCGCAAGACAATATTTTTAAATATATACATCAAAACTAGTGCTTGACCGCAATCCCGCTCCGCTGATGGTAAGCAGTGGTGCAATCGTTGATGGTAAAGCGCGCTAGTTTATTAAGAGCCTATTCAATCAAAAAAACTGAGTGAATAGGACAGAAGAGGGCAGTTAGCGAGGTGATGCAATGTTAAACCCAACAACACTAGCAACGATGTTGCGCTAGAGGGAGATTGATCTGGAGACCCACCAAGACCTAACTCCCGACACAATATTTGGCGCATCGTACTCGGCACACATCGCAACACAACTGCTCAGACCCTTCCTCCGTACGGCTTCACCAGACATCATGCCGGAAAACGACGAATCGCTTGGCGGCCAAACTTTGTCTGGTGGGTGGTAACTTCTGCCGGCAGCAGATGTTATGGTTTACCACCGAGAAAATGACTATTGCCACAATTATTTTGTTCATGGAGCAGTGGCGTAACAATAGGGTGGCAGGGCTGGCAAAATGCCACGGGCCCCCGACCCAAGAGGGCCCCGGCTCAAGAGGCCGCTAGCTCAAAAATATTTTTTTTACATTGTACCTGAGTATTTTATTTTATTTGAAAAGTATATTTTTATAAGTTCTGCTTAAAATCCTAAGTGAGGCAACTGACCATAATACAATTTCAAGTTAATCGTTAAGCATTTCAATCAACCTAAACAAAAAGATGTTGATTCATTTTAGAACGCATTGATTGGTTTCTACTATATATTTCATCGCGGTACGTTGGCAGCGCGGGTAAACATTGACGATCGGGGAATTCCCCATTTTGTTTTCACTTTTTTCGTTCGGCGCTGCCGCTAGAGCGAGCTAGCAACACTATGTTAGGGGAATTCCGGATTTGATATTTTTTATGAGGGCTCCACTGATTGCTTATTCTTTGTGTGATTATTTAGACAATTGTTGTATCTTTGATTTTTCGTATTTGTTCTTTTATTGAATATGAAAATGGTGGCAAAGTAAAGTTGATTGTGAAAGTTAGATATTAAAATGTCTAGTTCCAGAAAATATTTAAGCGGGAGCGAAAAACGAAAGAGAAAGAGGGAGACTGAAGAACAAAATAAAAAGCTACCTAAAATTAGTCAGTACTTAAAAAATGATGACTTTAGTAGTGAAAAGTCGAGTGAACAGTGCTCCCAAAGTGAAGAATTGGACCTTACTAAAAGTATACCAGAATTATCAGGTGCAGCACCCAACACCAGTGACTATCCAGATCCAGGACAACCACAACAAAGTACTAGCAAAAATCAAAGAGAATTATATTTTAGCATGAACAATATTGTATCCTCGCTATATGTTACTGATAAGGGTAATTTTAAAGAGCTAACTGATCAAGTGAAAAGGTTCGTGATTGAAAACGGACATTGTAAACCTAAGGGCCCTTTCTTAAAAGATAGTGATAATAGATCTTTTCTAGAAAAACATTACTATATTGTTTCCAAGTCTGGCGTGAAACTTGAACGTACATGGCTATCCTATTCTTTAATACTTCAGAAGGCGTATTGTGAACCGTGTTGGTTATTCGCAAATCGGGCGTCTAAGAAAATACAAAATGTTTGGATTGAGGGCTATGATGACTGGAAACATATTGTAGATGCCATACAAAGACACGAGACATCGAAAATTCATCTGGATTCCTGTCTTACGTATCAACAGTGGCGTCTACATGGAACACTTGATGAAGAGCAAGAGTCTATGATCAAAAAAGAAAAATCTTTTTGGCGCCAAGTACTTTCTAGGCTCCTTGATATTACTCTGACACTTTCAACGTGTAATTTAGCCTTTCGTGGCCACAGAGAAAACGCAGATAGCAGTGATCCTAGCTCCAAAGGAAACTTTTTGAGTATTGTTGAGTTATTAGGAAAATACGACCCGATTTTACAAGAATTGTTAAGTAAACCAAAGGGCCAGATAAAATATTTAAGTCCAAAAATACAAAATGAGCTAATTTCTGTCCTGGTTCTAAAAGTAGAAAATGCACTCATAAATGAAATAAATGCCGCACCATTCTACTCTATCATATTCGATACAACTCAAGATATTTCCAAAATTGATCAAATGTGTGAACTTTACCGTTATTGTATGATTGAAAAAGATGGTAATGGGATTCCAAAGGCACTTGTCATTAAAGAAACATTTTTAGGATTTCATGAAGTTAAGGATCAAACTGCCTTAGCAATGTCCAAGCAAATTATTAAATCCATAAATGACAAAAATATTCCTCTAAATAAGTGTCGAGGACAAGGATATGATGGTGCTAATACAATGAAAGGAACTTATGGTGGAGTTCAAAAACTCATAAAAGATGTCGAGCCAAATGCCGTATATGTTCACTGTGCTGCTCATAATTTAAATCTAGTACTCAATGATGCAGTGAGAGAGGTTATTGATATGCAAATTTTTTTTGAAACAGTTCAACAAATTTATAATTTTTTTGGGCATAGTATCAAAAGATGGAATATTTTATCAAGTTTTATATCTAATAAAGAAAGTGAGTCTTCAACTTCAATAACATTAAAAACATTAAACCCTACTAGATGGGCAGGGCGTTATGATGCCGTTTTTGCTTTAAAAGTTCGGTTTGTTGAAGTCCAAAAAGGGCTAACGAAAACAATTCTGTTAAATTGCAAATCAGATGAAAGAAATGAAGCTGTTTCACTCAAAAAGAAGATCGAAAACTACAATTTTATTATGTTATTGGTTTTTCATTGCAAGATCCTACTTACTATCGATGCAGCCTCTAAAGCACTTCAGTCTAAAGCCACCGATCTTTCAAATGCCTTAAAATGTTTGAAAATTTGTCTAAAAGAATTCGAAAGGTATCGACATGAATTTGAAAATTTAAAAATGGAAGCAAATAGTGTAGCAGAAAAATGGTCCATCACCCCTGAATTTTCTAAAACTCGTCAGAGAAAGGTAAAACGCCATTTTGATGAGCTTTGCGAAGATGAGCGTCTCCAAGATCCGGAAAGTTTGTTCAAAGTGAACATATTTTATCGAGTATTGGACATCATTATAAACCAACTGAAATCACGTTTCCTTCCAATAAATGAAATTGTTTCAAATTTCAGTGTTTTGCAGCCTTCCACTTTAAAAGTTTTAAATGACACTGATCTATTAAAAAAATCTCTAGAATTTGTTGAGATATATAAAAAAGACATATCTGAATCATTTGCTAGAGAAATTCTCAGTTTTCGATCCACTTTCAGAGACGAAATAGAAAAATCTTCGAATATAAGAGACCTTGCTGATTTGTTAATAATAAAAAATCATTTTATGTCCTGCAGCTTTCCTGAAGTATGCACTGCATTAATTTTATTTCTTACAATTCCTGTGACTACCGCTAGTGCTGAACGATCATTTTCAAAACTAAAATTGATAAAAACCTATTTAAGAAACTCTATGGGACAAGATAGGTTATGTAACTTGGCTATTCTGTCTATTGAAAATTCTATGGCCCGATCTTTAAACTTTAATGATGTTATAGACACTTTTGCGGAACAGAAAGCTCGAAAAAAAGATTTTTCTAAATAAATATCTTATTGAAATTAAATTTTTATTTTTATTTCATTGTAAAATGTATGCAGGTTTCCTCACGATGTTGTTCTTTCACCGAAAAGCTAGCGAATAGATGATGAATGCATTGAGATATTATGTTCTATGGATGAATGTGAAGTTTCCAATACGCATTGGGCTAGCGTGGGGACTACAGACCATACCCTCTCGCCTAAGAGAGTAGGCCTATGGCCATTAGTGGGATATATACAACGTGTAATTGGGTACGTTGAAAATCTCGGACGTTTATTAAAATTAAAGTGAGTACAACGTGACGATTTTTACTAATAGGGCCCCATCAAAAGAATTTGCCACGGGCCCCAGATGGTATAGTTACGCCACTGTCATGGAGATTATTTCACAAAAAATTACTTGCAGGTAGCGGTTGCCTCAAAATCTTGTAAATGTGGGCACACTTTCTTCTCCGCTCGTCGTGCTGCGGACTGCTTGCCAGTTGTCGAGGATACTAAAAGACGAACAGGAAGAATACGAAGGTCGCAGCCACAGTTTTATGATGCACAGCATTATCAGAAGCAGATTAAGCGGAGGGTGAGTGGTTTTTTATATACAATATGTAAAGAAAACCCTGTCCAATCCGTGAGGGTATTGTAAACTATAAAAAATATATTATTTCGCAAAAGGGGACAACTTAATACATGTGCGGTAGGCAATACATGCGCGGGCGAAGGGGGGCAGGGCACGTGGTCACATCGCTCATAAATACCGTCGAAAACGGTGTTGTCACTTTTTAAAATATAGTCATATGTAAGTCCCACTGAATTTCTTTGTCGGTTTTCAACAATTTATCGGCCGAAATATTCGTTTACGCGAATATATTAAATAACTCTGTTTAATTTACGTTTCCAGTCACCAAAGAAGCGATCATTGTCGCGATCAATGGACGAGGACAGTAAGCCAAAGGACAAAAATGAAAGCGGTAAGTGTCGAAAGGGATTCTTACTGGGTTTGGTCCTCGCGAACGAAAACGAATCTAGAACATTCTCATTCTCGCTCGAGCGTCTTTGGAACTAAAATTGTACACTTTACCACAAATGACCATCGTTTTGTTTCGGCCTCTGATGATTTAGATCTAAATCGTGGAATAAAACATTTTATATTTATTATGAGACATTTCGTCGCTTAAGTTCTAACACCGCGTAACTCAAAATAATGAACTTTTCAGGAGACTAAAAAAACTGTCTAAGTTTGTAAATAATAATAATATTTTTTTTGTTTTTTTTTTTCGAAATAACGCTCCATCATTGGTCATTTAGTCATTTAATCACTTATTTGCGATTGGTCAAATGACGCGTCTTTCGATTCTTTATCCAATGACATGCATAACACATTTTGACCATTTTTTTGAGTTCCGCGGTGTTAGAATTTAAGCGACGATTTTCAATTTTTAAATTTGAGACTTTTGTTACGTCGTCTTGACTTTTTCGACTTTTTCGTATGAGTGTTGCATGTCGCGTGATGGTTGGCTACGGTAGAGGGAGAAAGTGAAGAGCGCTCGTCAGAAAAAGTTACACTTTTACCGTGGTTTCAGAAAACCACACAATCCTTTTTTTATCGCGAGAGTTTAAAGAAAACTCACTACATCAAAAAATTTAGTTCCCCGGACGCTCACGTTGCTGTTAGAGATGTGAAGCAAGCAAGTTGCCAAGATGGCAACAATTAAATGTCTTCATTTTCCCATCGCCTGTGATTCAGCTTACTTCTACAACGTTATTTTTCGTTTATGCGAAACCCGAAACACGTGTCCAGTAATTTTAAAGTAAAAATAAATAAAGAATCTATAATTTATGAGCTTGTTAGCTTACCTGGTTGTCCCAAAAAAAATATGGTCAACGCACCCTTCTCCCGGCCGCGGCTGCAGCGGCGCGGCGCGGGGTACCCTATATTACGCACCTAGTACTATGATCTAAGGTCAGCTGAGTTGTGCGCTCGGTAACCACACTGCAACAATTTCTAAATGTATTTGGGAAAAAATGTAACATGGTTTCAAAATGATTGGAATCGATTCAGTTGCTTATTCTGAACAAACTATATTCAGGTATCGTATTAAGAAAAAATAACGTCGTATAAGTCCAATAGTCAGCATTGCGATTATGTAATCATTTCACTGTGTGAATATTTAGATAAAGAGTTCGTGGACTGCTGTTATTCGAACTAATGCTAGAGATTGACACTACATATTATTCTCACTATAAACTCAGTTTACCCACCGTCCTACGGTGAGATTCGATCGGCTGATCATCACCATCATCAACCTTTAATCATCCCACTGCTGCGCACAGGTGTCCTCTCATACAGAGAAGGATTGAGCCTAATCACCAAGCTTGCTCAATGCGGGTTATCGATTTCAGACTTAAAGTCCAGGTTTCCTCAAGATGTTTTCTTTCTGGCTGATCATCATTCTTGCACCCACCAGACAAAGCCTTGCCGCCAAGCGATTTGTCGTGTTTGATGTCTGGTGAAGCCGTACGGAGGACGGGTGTGAGCGATTGTGTTGCGATGTGTGGCGGGTAAGATGCGCCTAATGTTGCTGTGTTGGGAGTTTGGTCGTGGAGGGTCTTCAGATCAATCTCCCTTTGGCGCAGCATCGTTGGTCGTGTTGTTGGGATTAACATTGCATCACCTCGCTCAACTGCCGTCTTCCTTCCTATTCGCTCAGTTTTTTTGAGTGAATAGGCTCTTAATAAACTAGCGCGCTTTACCATCAACGTTCGAATCACTGCTTACTATCAGGCCCAAGGCCTAGTTTACAACAAAAAAAAAACCATGTCCTTTTTTCTTTGGCATCACTTGCCCATAGTACTTAATCCATTTTTATGGAGTCATGTCTTCCCAACATGTCTTTTTCCTTTTTCCTCCATACTTCTCTATTGACCGTCATCTCATTGGTCTTACCATATCTTCACATAATCCATATCTTTATGGCTACGTACGTAGAAAATGTGTCTAGTAAAGGGCGGCCTTCAAGTAAGAACGACAGCAAGTCAACCTACCCGAAACTGTCAAAAATTTCCAATCAACCTTGAGCCTTAATGCTTTTGGGCACGCCACAGTAGCACCGGTAAGTCCCCTCTTTGAGGAGTGGCTAGAGAGGCGCTATAGCGCCCTCACCTTCCGCTTGACGCAGATCAGGCTGTTTCGGGAGGTTCCTGTTCCAGTTTCACCACTGTGTGGATCGCCCTGAGGACAAGGTGGAGCATACGGTGGAAGTCTGCCCGGCTTGGGTAGAGAACAGCCGTGTCCTCGTAGCGACGATTTCTCGCGTCTGACTTTGGCCTAGGCCATGGTCCGGGGCGAGAGTGCATGGCAGGCCGTCACCTCCTTTTCCGAAGCAGTGATGTTAGCAAAGGAGGAGACAGAGCGCGTGAGGGAGCGTAGGCGCGAGCTTGAGCAGTGGACAGTTCGCCGCCCGGTAAGGACCAGGCCCGAGTCGACGGCGCGTTGTGTTTCACGCGCGCCTCAAAGTGACGTCAGCACACCGTGACTGGGTGCACGAAGACCGATGTCTCCTGGGTCAGTGTTGCGGGTTGGTTAAAAAAGAAACCTGGCCTGGCGCACAGGCAAGCCAAGGAACAAGGGTTTTAGTCAGTAACAGTCTGACACGACCTTCCGCGCGATTTCCCACCAAAAACAAAAAAGCCTTAATGCTTTATTGATTAAGTTAAAAATCTAATAAACAAATCTGAAAGATTGTAGTAGCTTGATGTGCTGTCGTTTGTACACATGTAGCTCCCTAGAGCTTCTGGCCATTGTTCATACATTTCATTCATCATCGTTTCTATGGTTATCTTGTTATAGATACGGACTAATTTTATTTTTTATTTTCATACCTCCTTTTTCGTCGTCCTCCGTGGCGCAGCGGTCAACACGCCTGCCTGCGACGTGGAGGCCCCGGGTTCGATCCCCGGCCAGGTCATGATGGAAAACGATCTTTTCCTGATTGGCCTGGGTCTTGGATGTTTATCTATTTATGTATCTATTATAAATATAGTATCGTTGAGTTAGTATCCCATAACACAAGTCTCGAGCTTACTTTGGGGCTAGCTCAATCTGTGTGATTTGTCCGTATATATTTATTATTATTATTATTATACCTTGGACACATCCCTATTCTTACCAATAGCGTCACGCTGTCACTGGCGCCGATTCTGTTGTTTACAAACTAAACTAATTTTAAGTTATGTGCATCTTTTTCTTTATATTTAATTAAGAAAAGGACAGAAGATAAAATGTCAGTTTAGACCTGTCAAATTAAGATACTCTATAGACAATTTAGACGTGATTAAAAATACTCCAGTTTACGTCAGGAGCGCACTAATTTGACAGGTCTAAACTGACATTTTATCTTCTGTCCTTTTGTTAATGAAATAGAAAGAAAAAGATGAAGTTAACTTAAAATTAGTATAGTTTGTGACATTCCTCTGTATTACGTGGCCTTACCCGTTCAATGACAATGAAAAATTAGCCCTGATTTCACACATGTCCGCTATGTCGTAGCAGGCTACAGAAATTTTACCTCTTGTGCGCTTTTTTGCTGTAGTAAAGTGTCCTGGGTAAAAAAAAAATTATTCTGTTTAGTCCGTCATTCAGAATTTTAGATTATAGAAAAATATTAGATACGTATATTTTGTTTTATCAAATCAATAAAAATTTACTAATATAAAAGGCATCAAAGATCAGGAGTGGTGGCTGGTGACGTCACTGCTCGCTAAAAAGTGTAGCGTACAGTGACGTCACACGAGTTTTTAACGTACTGTGTCGTCTTCATTTCTTATTTATAAGAAAAAAGAAAAAATACATGTCTAGTATTTTTTGGAAATCTGAGTGATGGACTAATTAGTTGTTTTAGTCAACTACCCTAATACGCTTTATTTATCTCCCGACTTTAATCAGTCCTAGCTCTTCCGTTGGTCCTACTCCCTAATTTCTCAGTTCTTCACACTAATTATATTATTATACTCTTTGCTTAACAACCTGCAGGCAATTTGCGTAACGCACTACTCACACATCAGTAGCAATGGGTTTCAATGTTGACAGTTCAACAACATTCGTTGTGTTATTTGCTCGGTAGGGCAGACACACTTTTCGAGCATATGGAGGGATTGGCAATTGCTTTAAGATGATAACAAGTGTCTTACGCAATTAGGTTGCGGGCAGGTACGAACTTGTCAAGTTCCTTTTTTTTTTGGGATTTTATGGCCTGGTTTCTAAGACCTTTAAGCCATGTCTTATTTGCACTTCACTTAGCATTTTAGTTTCACTTCTTCTTTTGTAACTTATCCTAAACTTATCCTAACTTAACATAATCTAACCTAACTCCTTTCGTTTCTCGCGAGAGGCCGATTAGGAGGGTTTTAGCGTAAAGACATGATGCCGCCACTATGCTACAATATTTCACTGTTCTTTATGAATTATTCACTGAATGCACTTTTTACTACATAAATCACGCGTTTTTATTTAGTAAACGACACTGTAAATAATATAAAAGTCCAATGAAAAATGAGCATGGCACTCATCTTCGCTTTCCCGCCAAAAGTCTTGTCAAGTTCCAATTTCAAAACAAGAACGATGATGTAATACGTAATATTATTTCCTTGCATAGTACATACTAATTCCATAACAGTTACGGAAGCTGGCCGAAATATGCATGGAATTAGTAAGGTTTTAGTAACATATTAGTATTTACTAATTCCTTGCTTTACCATGTCTTCTCACTCGATCCACCCACCTATATTCCTATCGCATGATTGACGCTCATCCCTCGCCTTTAAACTTTCTCAAACCACTGCTTGGCATGCGTTACTAACTGTGTGTGACTAATATTCTCAACTACGTCAACATTGCAGACAGTGTCCGAATGGGCAGAGCAACAGCAAGCTCGTCCGCCCCGGGCGACTGCCGTAAGCTCATTAACTATTCATTAGACAGGATAAAAAGGGCCTGTTTCACCAACTTCCAATAAGTTTAGGGTCTGAGACAATTTTTCCGTGACCATAAAATATAACATGGAAAGCTATGCATAAACACTGAAGACAAAACGACTTGACTTCAGTGTGGCTACCATGAGTTTTTATTACGAAACTCTATCATACGCATCGACCGCATTTGGCGCTCTCATTGGTTGAGAGTTCTTACTACAACCTTGAAGCGGGTCAGTCGACGAGTCAAACGCGCTCCATATCGATGATCGACTATTCGTAGTGAAAACTCATGGTAGTCACACTGAAGCTTGTCGAATGACTTATCTCGCAGTCATTCGCGTATAAATTGACCGGCGCGCGCCGGCTTTTAAGTACGTGGCGGTTTTTTTTCTATCTGGCAATTGTTTTTCTTTTTTACAAAATGCCATTAATTATTATTGTAATTTTTCACTTCTTACCCTATATATGCATTTTATACTTATTAGGATTCAGTGAAACAGGGCCTTACAATTAACTAAAACTAACTTATATATCGATATTTCCATCTTCCAACCAGTTTTTTAAAGACATTAGCTGGACTAGAATGATCTTGTAGTTTCGTAAAGTTGCCTGGCCTCCATATCTGTACTAATTCCCGCAAAATCAAACCACGTGTAACCCACGTCAAAGGTACGCCTTCCAGTATTGAGTATTATTATATTACTTCTAAAAATAAATAAAATAACGCGTATTTGCGGTAAACGTAATGCCAAAAAACAACAAAAGAAAAAGAAATAGTTACGGAAATATGCATCACGTCCACGAAAAACGTCTTTCGATCGGCATCATACTGAGACCTTATGACATATAGAGCCCCGGCGTTACATTTTAGATTGTATGATTTCCCCGGTGCACTAAGAGTCAAGAAGTAGATATGTTTCCTACCCAAAATCCAAACGACGAAAACAGCACAATGTTGCAGATTCTCTAGTTCTACTACAACTAATTTTAAATTAAATGTCTGGTGAAGCCGTACGGAGGACGGATCTGAGCAGTTGTGTTGCGATGTGTGCTGGGTACGATGCGCCAAAGCCTTGGGGGAGGTCTTTGTCAAGCAGTGGACGTCTATGGGTCGAAGAAGAAGAAGACACTTGTTACCCAAGAAATATTATATAAAACTTATTAATCGTATTCATAATGTTACGGGCTAGGGTTACTAAAACGCCGGTTAAGGGTTGCGAAGTTTATTGGGAACGAATGTACAGTCGATTGTAGGCAATGACAAGTAGAATGTTGCTGATGTTGCACCGAAGTCTTCCCTTACGTTCACGAAGTCCGTGTCGTAAACACACAATAACACTACAAATGTTACTTCACGTAGTACTCACAGTTCTCGTTACAGTTGTCGCAGTAGGTATTCTCAAAGATAGCTTCTTAAGTGTCGCTGTTTTCGTATCGGTAGTCAAGTGTAGACTGACTGGGCGCCGGCGTCACGGCGCTATATATATTCCAGCTGATCGAACATTCCAGAATCGTCTAGACGTAATAATAATAGCGCATAACTTCGAGTACATTCAGTAAGTACCTACGGTAATTCCCGGAAATAGGTTTCTAGAAATTTCGATGTCGTCACTTAGTTGACAAAATTGATAAAACCTGTACCATTCGATAGGCCACCTTAAGTCTAGGAATGCGTTTTTATATTACACCTAGACAATGTCTAGATCTCGAGTTATAAGGCTTAAAAGTTACGCACTGCATGTCACGCGATATTGAACCTTATGCCCTCGACATAAGGTGCATTCGTAACAATAATAACAGAAATCGACGCGGACGAAATCATAGGCAATAAATAGGCAGTATGAAATAACTCGGTGGTAGGCTATAACATCGACTGCCGGCAGAAGTTACCACCCACCATACAAAGTCTTGCCGCCAAGCGGACGGATCTGAGCAGTTGTGTTGCGATGTGTGCCGGGTATGATGCGCCAAATGTTGTTGTGTCGGGAGTTTGGTCGTGGAGGGTCTCCAGATCAATCTCCCTCTGACGCAACATCGTTGCTCGTGTTGTTGGGTTCAACATTGCATCACCTCGCTCAACTGACTTCCTTTCAATTCACTTCAGTTTTTTTTTTTTTTTTTTTTGAATGAATAAGCTTAATAAACTAGCGCGCTTTACCATCAACGATTGCATCACTGCTTACCATCAAGCGGGATTGCGGTCAAGCACTAGTTTATAATTATTAGGAAAAAAAGCAGTTTAGACGTGATTAAAAACATGGCGTCTAAAAATACGTCGCTTTACGTCAGGCGCGGACTAATTTGACTATAATAACTAAAGATGAAGTTACAAGATCACTCTAGAACTCTCTAGAACACTTTACAAACAGTCTAAACGTAGTCTGTTTTTTCTATTTTCGACCCAAATTACAACTACCCCTCTTTCCAGCTCGCGCCCGTCGGCGCCGCGCCCTCCGCCGCGCTCAACGCCCACCACCCGGCAACAGTAGCGGAGAAAGGACACGGGACTCCACGCCTCAGTTACGGCCTCCACAGCTAGCAAGATGTCGGCTTATTCTTCAGGAAATAAATAGGAAAATTTCAGCTGTCACATGGCAACCACCTTCTGATATGTAGATTATAAAGAAAGTGCTGCAAAGACCTTTTGACGTTTGAATGGCATTGGGCCCGATTCCTTTGACACGAACTAAGTTCAGTCCATATTTTTCTTTCTATTTCATTAAGAAAAGGACAGAAGATAAAATGTCAGCTTAGACCTGTCAAATTAGTGCACTCCTGACGTAAACTGGCGTATTAGTCGCCATGTTTATAATCGCGTCTAAACTGTCTATGGAGTATCTTAATTTGACAGGATTCTTTCTTTCTTTATTTTTTTGCTTCGCACGGTTTGTGCATTTAGCCAATGTCACGTAATTATGAATTATTCATGTCGAAAAAGACGGCGGCGTGATCCGTCTTACGAGTGAGGTTTGGGGCAAAGTCATGATGTGGCCACTATGCTGCGATATTTCACTGTTTTTTATGAACTATTTACGAAATGCACTTTTTACTACATAAATCACGCACTTTTATTTAGTAAACAACACTATAAATAATTTTAAAAGTCCAATGAAAAACGAGCGTGACACTCAGCTTGACTTTCCCGCCAAAACCCTTTGACAGGATTAAACTAAAATGTTATCTTTTATCCTTTTCTTAATGAAATAGAAAAAGTTGCACTTAAAATAAGTTTCGTTTGTGAAAAAAAGTCAAGCGCCAGTGACAGCGTGGCGCTATTGGTAAGAATAGGGATGTGTCCAAGGTATGAAAATCAAAAAAATAATTAGTCCGTGTTATAATAGGTAATAAAAAAAATTAAGAACCGTATTTTTTTTTTTATCGAAATTAGCTATAACTACTGAGATATAGTGTATTAAAGTTACGAAGTGGGGGTTAATTACGTCACGCCGTGGAATATTTTGTACCATATCGTGTATTTGAATGAAAGAAAAAATAAAAAAAAACGTTTTCAATATTTTTTTTATAAATATATCTGATGGACATTAAATTATTTTTTAGGACACAACTCAATTATGTGTGGTAGAAACAACCAATAGTTCCAATTTTGGAATAAACGGAATAGAATATTAATGTCCAATACTGGCGTTAGAATTATATTCACAAAGATTTGTAACTTTCCTAAACAATTGAATCACCTACAATAAATCATAGACAAACAACTACCAAGGATGGGATCCCAATCGATTATATCGATAGAACGTTAATCGAGTCCTTATCAATTAATCATTTCAACTCGCTTCTGTGAATATAGTGGTAACGCTGCGTTTAAGATTAAAAAATAAATAAAAAAATTAATGTTATTTTATGTCGCCAAATTCTATGATCTCTCCAATTTCACATATATTTTGTGAGACGTGTGAAAAAAAATGGCGTCGTTAGTTCAGATTTTGGCCACGTGTCTAAAGACCCTGGTTGTAATGGCGCAGCTGTCAAAAATCTGTCGAATCTTTTTTTTTTTTTTTTTATAAATTATAAACCAGCGCTTGACCGCAATCCCGCCTGATGGTAAGCAGTGACGCGATCGTTGATGGTAAAGCGCGCTAGTTTATTAAGAGCCTATTCACTCTAGCCTTGAAGACACTCAAATCGTAATGTGACGGAAACACCGACGCCGGCAAATTGTTCCAGTCCCTCGATGTACGCGGTATAAAGGAGGAAGCAAAACGCTTCGTCCGGATCGCAGTGGTGTCAACAACGTAAGGGTGGGAACTCGCCGTACGACGGGTCGTCCGATGATGGAACGGAGATGGGGCAATTAAATCATGCAATTCCCTTGCACACTCACCAGAATGCATCCTATAGAAGACCGAAAGGCTGGCCACTCTACGCCTGTGCTCCAGGCTTTGGAGACCGTTTCGAGTTAAGTCTGGGTCGCCAATCAGCCTCTTCGCACGCCTCTCCACCGAATCCAAAGTGGCAAGGTGACATTTCGCAGCACCAGCCCAAATGTGGCTGCAGTACTCCACACACGAACGGACCTGTGCTTTGTATAAAATTAGAAGCTGCCCAGGTGTGAAGTACCGCCGGACCTTCGCGATGACGCCTAGTTTTCTGGCAGCCACCCTTGCCTTGGACTTAATGAACCGCCCAAAGTTAAGGCTCGAGGAAATCTCAACTCCCAAAAGCTGAAGGCGGTCGGTACACTCCAAGGATACATTCTGAAAAGTAGGAGCCAGGGTGAACGAGCTCCTTTGGGCGGTGAAAAGACACGCCTGTGTTTTGGCGGCATTGAATGCTACAAGATTGGCATTGCCCCATTCGGAGACTGCCTGCAGTGCAGCACTCACACGCTCTACCATGGCCTCTCTTTCGGACCGGATTGTTTCCTTACTAGCCCGAGCTTCCGGCAGGTATCTCTCCACAACTGTGCTGTCATCTGCATACCCATAGATACCGGGCATCAGCAGATCATTAATATGCAGCAGGAACAGAGTTGCAGAGAGAACAGACCCCTGAGGAACACCGGCATTGGTCGACATGGGCTCAGATGAACATCCGTCGACAACAACTCGGAGGGACCCTTCAGTCAGGAAGTCTTTTACCCAGCCAGTCAGGCCAGCGGAAATGCCGTACGCTGGAAGCTTACTCAAAAGGCCAGCGTGCCATACCCGGTCGAAGGCCTTCGAGACATCAAGGGAGACGGCAATCGCTTCCCCATTTTTCTCGAGGGCCTCGCCCCACAAGTGAGTGGCATACACTAGTAGGTCCCCAGTGGACCGATTGCGTCGAAAACCGTACTGTCGGTCACTGAGGAGATCGTTACCTTCCAGGTATGCCAAGAGGCGCGAGTTCAACACACGCTCCATAATCTTGCAGAGTATGGAGGTAATTGAAATCGGCCGATAGTTGGTAGGATCGGCACGACTACCCTTTTTGGGCACGGGCTGCACGTTGGCAAGCTTCCAGGACTTGGGCACTATACCAGTCCTAAATGAGAGGCGATACAGGCGCGTCAATACAGGAGACAACTCGGGCGCACAAGCCTTAAGAACAATCGCTGGTATACCATCTGGACCACTAGCCTTATTCACGTCCAGACGACACAATACTCTCAGAACCTCCTTGTTTCTAATGCGAACCTCCGGCATTGAAGTTCCGCAATGAGGTAAATTAGGTGGAGTAGCATTGCCAGTGTCAAGACGCGAACTATGGGCAAAGAGAGATGCAAAGAGACCTGCTTTCTCTCTCGCCGTATGGGCCAGTGCTCCATCAGGCCTAACCAGCGGAGGCAGTGTGGGCCGACAGAAGTTCGCCTCGACCGATTTGGCTAGGGACCAGAAAGATCTGCTTCCGGAAGGGTGCGCAGAGAGCTTGTTACCAATGTTAGTAATGCGGTCGAAGCGAGCCTTCTTAAGCGCCTTTTTGTAGGACTTGGCAGCACGGTTAAAGGCTCTCTTCTTTGAGCTTAGATCCAGAGCTCCGCGGTCACGAGCGTCAACCCAGGTGAGGAATGCCGTGTGCTTACGCTGTTCAGCTTGAACACAGTCGGCGTTAAACCATGGGCGAGCCGAGCCACCGACGGGCACGTCACTGAAGGGGATAAAATACTCCATAGCTTGACGCACCACGTCGGTTATAGCGTCCGCACAACTCGATGGATTGCTAGAAGAGAAGCAGATCTGCTGCCAAGGATAAGATGCAAAGAAGTGGCGCATCTCATCCCAATCTGCTGACTTGTAACGCCATATTCGCCGCTCACCACGCGAGTCGCAATCAGGTGGGGAGAAGGACGTCACAGACTTCACCAGACAGTGGTCTGAAGTTCCTAACGGTGAGGAAACTGTAACAACACATCTGTCCGGATCAGTGGTCAGCAGAAGGTCCAGACAATTGGCGGTATGACCAGCCACATCAGGCACCCTAGTCGCTTCTTCCACCAGCTGGGAAAGGCCCATTGATAGCGCAAAGTTTCGCGCTTCTCTCCCAGCGTGGTCGGTCCTCTGGTATGGGAAAAGCCAGTCTTGATGGCAGGCATTAAAGTCCCCCAGAGCGACGAACTGTGCGTCAGGGTACCGATGCAGTGCATTGTCAGCAGCCACACTGAGGTGGTCAAATAGTCGAGTTGTCTCCTGGTCACCGCTGTGCGATCGGTAGACACAAGTGTAGACAATTTTGTCCACACCAGTGTCAACCAACAGCCATAAGGACGATAGATGAGAGTCTTCGAGGTGACGGAGACGCCGGCAACAGATGTCATTGCGGACATACACACAGACCCCGGCACGCTGCAGGAAATGATGCTCCAAAGAGTATCCCGGGTAGTTGAGGTATGCCGCATCAGACGGACATCTGATCTGGGTCTCCGTCAAGAAAAGTAGGTGGGGCTTTTCAGTCTCAAGGTGGTGATGGACTGCATCGATATTGGAGTGCAGACCTCGAATGTTTGAGAGGTGCACTTTAAATGAGAGGACGTGCGCCCGCTGTGCACACCTACTTTTCTTTTTAAAACTTTTCATTTTGATAAACTGAGTGAATAGGAAGGAAGACGGCAGTTGAGCGAGGCGATGCAATGATAAACCCAACAACACTACCAACGATGCTGCGCCAGTGGGAGATTGATCTGGAGACTGCGGGGACGCCCGAACCCCCCCAGGGATCGCCATCGGGTCCTCTCGTCCGGTCGCCAACCGGCACGATGGGGCCACCCTGGGATTTTTCGCAGTTGGCGGGGCAGCCTTTCGTGTGTGGCTGGCACACTACTTGGGCCCCCAACTACCTGCGGTCGGCCAGCGGAGCACCGTGCTTCGGATCCCGCTACCCTCCACGAGCACGAGCCGCTACTCCTCCACTTTTTTTTTTTTTTTTTTTTTTTTTTTTTTTTTTTTTTTTTTTTTTTTTTTCTTACTCCTCCGCTATTCTTTTCTGATTAATTTCGTTGCGGGACCCAAGACAGTTGAATCGTTTCTCCGGGACTCGTCGAGCTTCATTGCTCGGCGTTTTTCTGGCGGTCGCCACTGTTGATTCTGGCTTTCAGGAGTTGCAGTGGTTGGGAAAAGTGTGGCGGGTTTGTCCCAATACCCTCCACGACCAAACTCCCGACACAACAACATTTGCCGCATCGAGCCCGGCACACATCGCAACACAACTGCTCAGACCCGTCCTCCGTACGGCTTCACCAGACATCATGCCGGAACACGACGAATCGCTTGGCGGCATGACTTTGTCTGGTGGGTGGTAACTACGCCGGCGGCCGATGTTGTGGCCTACCACCGAGAACAAATCTAATACAATTTTATTTATTATTTTAATTTTGGGCCATTTAACAAGCAAAAATAGTGGAACAGGACCGCAAGGCGAATTCGCGTAATTAAATATGTTCAAAATATTTATATGCCTCGACAAAATATTTATATGTGACCTAATTCTAACTAGTTAGTAGAAAACATTTTTTTAAATATAGCTCCGATTAAATAATAAAAATTGAAAACCATGAAATATGACACTAAATTGCGACGTTGCCAGTTGTGCGTAGTTAACACTCTTAAAACAACATTTTTTTTATGGTCCAACCATGGGATCCAACCGATTTTGACTTTTATTCTCTGTTCATTTGGAGTGGAGGACTCAAGACAAATCATAACCCTATCTACAACGCTATTTTTTGTTTATACAAAACCTGAATATGGTTTGTTCAGAATAAGCAACTGAATCCTTCTTTTTTTTTTTTTTTTGCCGGGGTGGAAATCCTCATAGGATGCCCGCCGCCCTGGAGTGGGCCACGGGGTATGTCAGACTTTTACTGACTAAAACCACCCCGGTGTGTCTTCTGTCACGAGCGCGCGTGGGGCCGCGGGAGTCTAAATTCTTCCACGGCCCCACACCCTCGTGCTGGCCCGGTCTGTCCAGGCCTCGTCTCCTGCACGGGGTAGTGGGGTGTTAAACTACCCCGTGCATCGCCTCAAAGGCGCGCGCCGACACTCGCACGCGCCTCCGCCTCGGGGTCCATCAATGGGGGGCGGGGACTTCCCCATGTCCCTCGCCCCTGGACCCATTCATGGGGGGCGGAAGAGGGCGTTATCCGCCCTTCCTCGGCGCCCGGTGCGTCTTCTGCGGCCCGGGAAGGGAGTTGATATCTCCCTCTCCCGTTCCGCAGCTTCCTTCTAATCATTTTTACACCATATTATATTTTTTCTTAAATACATTAAGAAATTGTTGCAGTGTGGTTACCGAGCGCACAACACAGCTGACGGTAGATCATAGAACTAGGCGCACAGTAAGTCAGAATGCCGTTGCTGGCGCAGGCGGGCGAGCGAACCATTTACCATATTTTTATTGGGACAACCAAGTAATATAACAAGCTCATAACGTTGTGAAGTGTCATGATATCTTTTTGAAACTTTGTACATGGATTCTTTACTTGACATGGACATACTGGACATGTGTTTCGTGTTTCGCGTAAATCTGTACTAATATACACGCTGGAATTTTAATGGTTGTTTTCCCGCGGCAGAACGATTTGCTTTAAGGAGTACTTTCGATGAATAGAGTAAAAGACAAAATTAAAAATATTTGTGTTATAAAATAATAAAAAATAATTATAAAAAAAAATAACTACTCGAAAAAGTGAGAAAAGTTAGTTACGCTACCTACATGTTGTAGGTACAACTCGGAATGGGCATAAAACCGCCTCAATGGAAAGCAATGCATTTAATGTTCAAACCATAATAAGCTCCCACACGCAGTGATAGGGCTTAAAACAGCTTGTAGGCTACAATCCGAAAATTCAACGCCATGCCGACGATAGAAAAAATATTCAAACCAAAAAAATCTGTTATGTGCGTTAATAAGGTATAAAATACTTAAATGTACCAATACAAAAAATTACCGCTCAAACTAACATTCAAAAAAACTACCGTTCAAAGGCGTTGCCGGTTTATAAATGTTCAAAGTAAAATAAGCTCTCGACTCTAGTGATACGACATAAAGTAGTCTGCGCGCAAAAATTACAAACAATTATCTTAGCTAATAATTTTATTTTCGTGTTCAGTAAATTGCAGCTAAAAAGTATTTATGAAAATCGTAAGCCCGTAAAAGTATGATGGATAATAGTTGAAGAATGTGGGCCAATGGCCCCGCGCCGTTCAGCTGTAGATTATCAGAAGTTTACTATTCGTTTGTGCTCACTTTCGAGTTTTTTTTATCACTATGTTAAATCTGCCATTTTATGTTTCTAATATTTTATTTATTGATGAAACGATTGTATTACTAAGACAAAACCGTTTCGCTGCGGTAAAACAACCATTAAAATTCCACGCTGTATAAAGCTGAAGAGTTTGTTTGTTTGTTTGAACGCGTTAATCTCAGGAACCACTGGTCCGGTTTGAAAAATTCTTTTTTGCTTTTGAGAGCCCATTAACCCAGGAAGGCTTTAGGCTATATAAAATCGCGCTGTGACCAATAGGAGCGGAGCATAATAACTAACTACATGCGGACGAAGTCACGGGCGGCCGCTTGTAAAATATGACATTGTATATTCAATTATATTTAATTCAAATTGACATTATTTCAAGTTATACAAATATAAACTTTATTTTAATAGCAGTCTAGTTGATTTCTGGCACAAAGTTATAAAAATGTTTTTGAAGTTGCAGCGTAACCTCAACTTTCTCATGTTGGTATAAAAGTTATTTTTCCATAAACTTACTTTGATTTGATTAAACTCTTGGCAATTAAGTCATAATTACGTATTGTTTGTTTTTAACACCTATCAAAATATTAGTTACCGATGTTTTTAAAGTAATGCCATATGGAGTCAAGTTTATCAAAAGGTTGAAAGTTTATCCTACATACGGATAAGATGTCAGAAGTCTGTGAAAATAGTACAGCAATAACCCATCCTTAGATTGATCAAAACAACATTACAACATCGGCTACTGGCAGAACTTTACCACCTACGAGACAAAGTCTTGCCGCCAAGCGATTCGTTATTCGTTAAGGACGGGTCTGAGCTGTTGTGTTGCAATGTGTGCTGGGTACGATGCGTTTCGAATCTAGATTTTACGAAGTAAAATATGTGCAAACAGAAGTTGAACTGTCCTTCATTTTTGTAATTTGACCAAGTTCAGACGGTAGTAGCAGGACAAGCTGCCCGAAACTAACATTTTTTTCTTAATAACCTTGACCTTTAATATAGCTCTGTAGTAATAATACCAATCAAATTCTTTAGCGATGTGATCATATGACAATACGTTGTATTTTAATGTCTTTAATACCTGTTATGTCATAAAAGGGTTTATCCGACATCGACGCACAAACGAGTACAATGGATCCAGTACATGATTCTGAACCCCCCAGTGGCGGAATTTTTCGTCGGACTTTATCATGATTTAAAAAAATATGTATGTAGTTTTTGCACTTTAGACCGTTCATAATTGCTATACTTTTATAACCCAATAAGATTTTAAAGTAAAAAATAATTAATTCGCTAATTACACAAAAAACCGCAATGAAAACAAAACTCGAAAACTATCTTATCAGCTGATTTAATAGAGTTCACATCAGGGATCAACGTCATACCTACAAACCCACACGGCGGCACGTTCAAAGGCCGAGCTGACACTTTTTTAAACACTGAATTCTGTAACCGTTTATTAACGACATAAATGACTATCATAATTTTATTAGTGGCAAACGGTTTAGCCTTTTCGCAAAATTTGCGTTACGATGTCAGATACACCCTGTATATCTTAATTCACCAAAACATGTATCTTCTATATCATTCACAAGGTTTTATCTTATTATACAACAATGAAATTGAAAATTCTGTTATTTGACAGATTTTGATAGCTCCGTGTTATTGTCTACAAAAAAACATTGCAACTAAAGATAATACAAGTTACAAGAATGTACAGATTTTATTTCAACCGAATTATCTATAATAGGTGTAATTAAAAATAAATAAATATAATTGTTATAATTAGCTGTATTGTTTTATTTCTAAAATTTCACTTTCCCTACGATTATTTTATATTTGTCGTCTGACAGTTCTTTTCTATAATTTAAAAGTTGGCGTCGTTAAATATACGTGTATTAGGGTACTACAAGGATCAGTGGGAATTCAAGGTCATAGCAGAATAAATCTGATACCTATAGCATATTTCATAATTCTGCTACCATAGAACTGGCAGCCCGCGAGCCACCACCGAGCGGACATCATACAGCGCAGCAACCCGACCACATGCTCACCACTCGCCAAGTCTTAGGCGTGTTCAATCATAAAAGCCATTATGACAATTGTGTTCGCAGTGACAGCAAGTTTGCATCTTGCAACCAGCGCACGGACCTTGTGAGTGCATCTTGCGGACGACGTGTAGTTAGTGCGCTGGCATCTAGCCGTACCCAAAATTGGAGGCGATGCCGCCGCTGTGCAGCAGCCGTGAAAATAATGTATGTTAGTCAGTAGGAGTTTGATATAATCATACCGTCTTCTTCTTCTTCTTCTTCTTCTTCTTCTTCAGCCTATGGATGTCCACTGCTGGACAAAGACCTCCCCCAAGCTCTCCACGCTGACCGGTCTTGTGCTGCCCGCATCCATCAGCTTCCCGCGACCTTCATCAGGTCATCGGTCCACCTTGTTGGGGGCCTCCCTACGCTGCGTCTTCCAGTACGTGGCCGCCACTCCAGAACCTTACTGCCCCATCGGCCATCGGTTCTACGAGCAATGTGCCCTGCCCACTGCCACTTAAGTTTAGCGACTCGCAGAGCTATGTCGGTGACTTTGTTTCTTCTGCGGATCTCCTCATTTCTGATTCGATCACGCAGAGAAACTCCGAGCATAGCTCTTTCCATTGCCCTTTGTGTGACTCTGAGCCTTCGTATGAGGCCCGTACATAATACGTAATCATACCGTAAAATGGGGTTATTTGGAACTGGCGAAATAAAAAGTGTTGATCAATTATATTTTTATATCTATTGGTAATAGAAAGTATACCTATTACACGACCTAGCAAGACATCTACTATTCAACATCAACTTCACAGAAAAAATTTGAAGAATGTCGTGGCAAATTTTGTGAATTTACTTTTTTAACAAATTTTTAAATTTTGGTGTCTTTTGAGGTAGTAAAACTTTTGCCGGGAACTAAAAATCTAGATTCTAAAGAGATATATAGGAAGTCAAGTAGTCCACGAAATAATGTCCAGCGCTTTTCAGATTTTCTATTTGCTCTTTTTGAATTTGGAAAATAGGTATTTGAAGAAACTATTACCGTCGCGCTGCTTCCAACCTCTCCCGGTAAAGTGCGAAAAGGACAGTTGCAGCTCAGGCTGATTTTACCTACAAAAACGTTGACCAAAAGACGTTCCGTATTCCGCTGCTTTCTTTTCAAAACACGACAGATCTCAAATATTTTTATATCAAAATTTAGAGGAAAAGTATACCAATGCTTCTATTATTTTCTTTTTAGTCAAAAACTTATCACGTTTATCTAATAGTCATCTGAACATCACGGTGAAAATGGGTTATTTTTCGGGATTTTGAAGTATCGTATTTCTTTTATTAATTAAGTTTCGGAAAAAATCAAATGATAGGGGCACGTATAATCACAGTGTAAAATTGTAGAAAAAATTGCTCTAAAAGCATTATCCACGAAGAAAACAGCGGAATACGTTTGTATTGAGAAAGCACCATTAAATATAGCTCAAAAATATATAAGAAAAGAAGGTATAGTATCTGGTGAAGCCGTACTGAGGACGGGTCTGAGCAGTTGTGTTGCGATGTGTGCCGGGTACGATGCGCCAAATGTTGTTGTGTTGGGAGTTTGGTCGTGGAGGGTCCTCAGATCAATCTCCCTTTGGCGCAGCATCGTTGGTCGTGTTGTTGGGTTTAACATTGCATCACCTCGCTCAACTGCCGTCTTCCTTCCTATTCGCTCAGTTTTTCTGAGTGAATAGGCTCTTAATAGACTAGCGCGCTTTACCATCAACGATCGCATCACTGCTTACCATCAGGCGGGATTGCGGTCAAGCGTTAGTTTATAATCATTAAAAAAAAAACAATGCATTATATTCAGATACCAATAAGCCCCATTGTTGCAATAATCAGAACGGAAATTTCAAAAAAATATATCTCTAGTCTATCTAATAACAGGAGCCGTATATTAAAAACATATAATTATGAGAAATTTATAAGAAGTACCAAAAAAAAAAAATATTCAAACGTACTAATTTAGTAGCTTTAAAAGTGCTCCAATCTGTTCAAATAGGGTATTTGACTAAAAAAACGAATTAGTCCGTCATTCAGATTATAGAAAAATATTGGATACGTATATTTTGTTTTATCAAATCAATAAAAAATAACAAATATAAAAGGCATCAAAGATCAGGAGTGGTGGCTGGTGACGTCACTGCTCGCTGAAAAGTGTAGCGTCCAGTGACGTCACACGAGTTTTACATATGAAAAAAGAAAAAACACGTGTTTAGTATTTTTTGGAAATCTGACGGATGGACTAATTAGTTTTTTTTTTGTCAAATACCCTGTTAGCCCCACTTTACGGTACTTATTTATGGATATAATTCTCCGTTCTTCCCAGACGAAGAGTATTCAGGAAAACGTCATCACAAAAGAAAGAATGCACACTTGCTTTTCTAACTCACTTTGTAGTTGGCAGAAAGGTCGGCACTCATTTTGCCTGGCAGTTGATTAAGAAATAGGCATACACAAACTCAGTATAAATATAAAAGTTTAGTCTAGTCTGAGTTGCTCTTACCTTGCCCGACGTAGGTCAGCCCATCCTATCCATCCGGACAATAACCTCCGAGTTAGTTTCGGCGTTTCTTCTTAGAGATAGTACTAAAAAAATGCCGCGGTCATCTAACTATTTTAAAACAGTTTTCGATCTAGCCGTCCCTTGCTGCCCTTGCCTTGACTTGCCTTAATGCGTAAACGCTCAGTAATTTTAAGTGCCCCTGGCTGAAAGTTTTAAATTCATTCGAGGTTTTTTTTTTTAATAATTATAAACTAGCACTTGACCGCAATCCTGCCTGATGATAAGCAGTGATGCGATCGTTGATGGTAAAGCGCGCTAGTTTATTAAGAGCCTATTCACTCAGAAAAACTGAGCGAATAGGAAGGAAGATGGCAGTTGAGCGAGGTGATGCAATGTTAAACCCAACAACACGACCAACGATGCTGCGCCAAAGGGAGATTGATCTGAAGACCCTCCACGACCAAACTCCCAACACAACAACATTAGGCGCATCGTACCCGGCACACATCGCAACACAACTGCTCAGACCCGTCCTCCGTACGGCTTCACCAGACATCATGCCGGAACACGACAAATCGCCTGGCGTCAAGACTTTGTCTGGTGGGTGGTAACTTCTGCCGGAGGCCGATGTTATGGCCTACCACCGACAGAAACAGGATAGTCCGGTTAAGTAGTCATGGCCTCTCAAGGCCAACTACAAGATGCCTTTGCAAAAAAAAAAAAAAAATTGATTCGCCCTTAGTATGGATAACTAGTTTCACTTTTCTGCAGCTGTCTAGCATATTACACAAATGGCTATTCGGTCGATTAGATAGCAACATTATTATCACTATATTGCTTATTTAATTGAACTTTTTCGTTGTCCAAGTGGTCAGTTATCTCGCCGATGAGTCGGTATAAATACGACTGAACGATCAACGAGCAATACTAGAATCAACCATGTTGTGGTGTAGTGTTGTTTTGTTTTGCGCATTTGCCGCGCGCGGGAACGCTGGTCCGTGAGTATTTTTTTTTATGTCCTTATTTTTTTGGTATTGGATATACAAGGCTTTTGAAAAAGTAATTATATTGTATATATTATAATGATAATATATTTCGGTAATAGTATGTATTTTTATATAGCTTATTTAAGTATTTTTTTATATAGTGTTAAGAGTATCTTTTCATAAAGATGTTTTCCTTTAAAGCACCTGCTACTAGTCTCTTCACGACCTATGGTTGACTGGTAGAGAATGCCTAAGGCATTAAGTCCGCAATTGTACAATTTATATGCGAAAGAATAAATAAATAAATAAAGTCATTCATAGTAAGAAGAAAAGAGCTTGCAGGTATAGTTGAGTTGGAAGAGATACTTGCAGTTAGAAGAGATTTTATAGTGGGAAAGCTACGCGTACGCACAATTTCATACAATTTTAGATGCGCGAACTTCCTCCACTACAAAATCTCTTGTTAACTTACCAACCGGTAACTATACGTGGTTTTATCTTAAGTTGCAATAATCGTTAATCGCTAACTACATATAAGAGCGACGGCAGTAGTTGAAGTGTGGTTGCGCACACATAGCTACTACGCGAAGAATGAAATTCCTGCATCATGTTGAGAATAAACGTTACCAAATCTTTTTCTTTCTTTTCTTAAGAGTGAATACTACTTCAACTCTTCAATGGCCTCTGTGTTTAGACACCACAATTTTGCCAATAACACGTGTAACAAATTATAGAAATTCTTTAAAAATTTTATTTCAAAATAATGGCGGATATCGCCAATGACAGTTGAAAAAACGGCCGCGTTTGCCGACTACTAGGAGATTTGATGCAAAACCATGATGTGGCCACTATGCTACGACATTTCAATGTTCTTTATGAATTATTCACTGAATACACTTTTTACTACATAAATCACGCGCTTTTATTTAGTAAACGACACTATAAATAATTTTAAAAGTCCAATGAAAAATGCGCGTGACACTCCTCTTAGCTTTCCTGTCAAAACTCTTCTTTACCAAATCTCGGCCAGGAGCATAATTGTGACCTCCACAACTATCTGACAGGATATAATGACTAAAATGACACATCGATAAGGTATTGAAGAATACGAATATATTTGTTTTAATTGCTCTTTTTATATATAATCTCTATGGTAGGAGCGCACGGTCAGCAACTAACATTTAATAACATACACTAGTTCACTAAATTACTACATTACGCATACTGGCAGAATTAATTTTCTTCAAGTCAGATTTATAGGGTCGAATCATCTCCAGCTATTTTGTCCTACAAACTACACAAGCACGTCTACATGATACATTTGGTAATTGTAGGGGGGCTGGCATAATGACCTACGTCCATGAATAATCATTTAGTTTGGCGTTATTTCAAATTAAACAACGTTCCCAACTGGGACTTAATGATATAATACATTTCGATAAAGACGAAACCAAAAGAAAGAGGTAAGTACACTTTTGTTGTAAATTACTATTCGATAATAGCAAGATAAATCAATAAACAAAGTGTTAACTTTGTTTATTTTGTTGCGGACCATACCTAGACTTGATGACCTCAGACCTGCTGATAGTGTTCGTCAAAGTCATCAATAAATAGACTATGAACGGAAGAACGTACTTTACCTGTTAAAATCTAAATGACTATTAAATTGGAGCAAGTACTAACGTAGTACAGTATGACCAGTTTATTACAAGAGATTATAATCTAGGTACTAAATAACAGATAGGTAAGCAGTTCTGTAAAAATTTTATTGTGGAAACTTAGGTAGGCTTGTAAATAGTGTAGCTGTAGCGGCAGCTTAATTGGTGGAGTGGTTGCAAGCATGACGGTTCGAGTTCAATTTCTAGTTTTATTTATCACGGGACACCCTTAAAGGTAATTGGCTTGTATCCTAAAAAATAATTTAATGTCCGTCAGATAGCTTTATAAAAAATATTGAACACGTATTTTTCATTTTTTCTTTTATTCAAATACTTAGGAAGATATATTGATTTGAAATGTCGCATGACGTCACGCCATGGTGCAAAATATAGAACGGCGTGACGTAATTAGCCCCCACTCTGTAACTTTAATACGCTATATCTCAGTAATTTTTGGTAATTACGACAAAATAAAAAATACGGGTCTTAATTTTTTTTATTATCTGTAAGACGGACTAATTATTTTTTTGATTTTCATACCTTGGATACATCCCTATTAACAATGGTATACTATGTCTATGTCTATGTCGTGCATATAGCAGGCCTGTTGATTTGTCTGAAATAATTTTGATACTAGCACATTATTTTGTACTAGAAGCACAATTGGTTTTAATGAAAACACAAATTTATGGTCCCTGGGTTTAAATAAAATGAGAAAAACATACATATTGTTTATTATATTTTTTAACGTGTTTATATCAATGAAAAGTATTCCAAAATATAATAATAGCTTTCATAATCTGATTCCAAATATTCTTCTTTAAAAATTATTTTCATTGTCAGCTGCGTCACTAATAACGTTTCCGCTACTGCTGTCATCAGCCTGCTACCTTCGCTTAGGCGAATAACTGACTCATCTATATCTTGATATAGGGTTCACTCTCACATTTTCCTGAAATTTTGAAATTTTAAAAATAATATGTAATTTCTATCAGAAGATGAATAGCACTAATTTTAATTGCTAATATGATATATGTAATTCATTTTTAAAATCAGTGGTAAATTAAATCACCTAAAGTATCGTATTGTTGTGCTACTGTGCCAGTAGCACAACAATATGGTCTACTTATATTTGGGATCTAACCTATAAATGCACAATGTAAATAATCCACATTTTAGGCTTAAAATCATTTACGTAGGTAGTAAAGAAACTTCTAGTAGATAAAAACAATATTTAACATGATTACATACCTGTTTTAGCAACTGTTTAAGCATAAATATCATCCATATTTGATAAAATTTGTTCAGCTTGGTGTACTAACAAACATTGATGATAAACTTTAAAAATAATTTCCCGAGCTCCACTCCGGTTTGTTTTTCTCATATTTAACACATTTCTTCGATGTTTTGTTTAAATAGAATTGAAAATTAATACAAATTTCAATAAATAACAAGTCACAAAATAAATCGATGACCGCCGATGACACTCGATGTAATTGTACTTACTAAGATTTAGTGTTGCCCTACTTTTAAAATTTTTAGTTTCAGAAACATCCATTTTCACGACTTTATAGACTCACTATAGTTAAAGTCTCAAAATTATTAATTTTTTCTTCTTTTCAAATCTTGTCCGATTTAAGCTTAATCTTATATTCGCCTTTAACAATCTAATGGCTTCAGCCTTTATCAGTGGAAAAATCCATCAAAGAAAGGTAATGCTAAAACTACGATATTTTAAGAGATGGAACGCTTATTCCTATTTTGACAGTTGCAGTGTTGCCGCGTATTATTTTTACTAGATTCTGTGGGTAAAATATAAAAACACTTGGGACTGGTCTCCGATGTCACTCGCGCTTTACTTGTGTTACAAAAGTGAACCAGCACTTTAATGAAGACGAGTAACGTCACTACAGTAGATAACTCACACACACTTCAGAATTGGCAATTGTCTTGAAAGGTACTTGCCGAGAGCTTCTAAGTTTTTGTAAAGACGACAGCACGTCAAGTTACTACAATCTGTCATATTTCTTTCTTATTTTTTCAAGTTTATCACTAAAGCATTAAAGCTCAAGATTGCTTGGGAATATTTGACAGTTTCAGGTACCTTGACCTACACTCGTTCCTACACTCATATCCACATCATGATTGTAGACGTCAGTAGATTAAACTTCCTGACTCTGTAAAAATTTCTATTTAACCTGGAACCTTAATGCTTCGGCGATAAATAATTCTAGATTGGTAAATAGCTTAATTCTTAGCCTTAGTAGGCTGGAAATTAAGACAAGCTGTCTGTATAATAATCTTCTTAGTATAAACATATATACAGTCATAGAAATATACATTTATTTATAGCAATATCTACTATTTCATTAACTCCTTTCTACCCCTTTTCAAACCATATTCAGCGAATTAAAATTCTAGTGCTGGCAGGCATAACTCCATATGTGAACGAAACGTCAAATTGTTATTCCCCAGAATCGGTGTTATCTTAAAAATACATCGAACCTAGATTACAAAACACCAGTTAGGTGTTCATATAATTATTTCCTTATCTCCTTTATTTATGTCACTTTTATGTGATACGTGGATAGTGCGCGTTATATATAACCTACAGTATTTAATCTCAGTCCGTTCATAGGTGCGCTGCTGGAAAGATTATTGTGATAACGTTATAAATAAAAAGGGAGGTCATCAATAGACTATTCATTTCTTTTTTTTTTCGTTACGTTACCGGTAATTTGAAGTGAGTACTTAATTTTAAGTTACCTATTCTTTTTCGATAAAAAAAAAAATAAAAGTTAAGAAATAAGTTAAAAAGTAAAATCAAAATATGTTGCTTGTTCTTGGTAATGTTGAATGAAAATTAAATAAATATTACAGAATGCTTCCAGAAATCCTGAGTAATGTTCTTTGTTGTCATATTGAACAATAAGTAAAAAGTTTCCATAACAGCAGACCAGCTGATATTTTGTTTACTTACATATTTTATGATTTGACTACAGATATCATTCTATTAATTTATTTACATAAAACATTACACACTCTTTAGATAAAATAATATTGATTTAATTGGAGATGTTGCATGTTGTTGAACAACTCATAATAACCTATTATTTATTATCTTTGTTACTGAATTTTAAAAAACAAATATATAATATGGCTTATCAAGGTTTGCCTTAGCAACGCTTGCCAAGGTCACACCGTTGATGGGTGGCCAACTATTACATATTAAGACCCCTCAGTGCCACAAAACACATTAAATTGCTGGTCCCATCATTACTTGTAAATATTTGACAGAGACGCTTTTTTTTTTAAATTATAGGCTGCTTGACCACAATCCTGCCTGATGGTAAGCAGTGGTGCAATTGTTCGTGGTACTAGTTTATTAAGAGCCTATTCACTCTAGCCTTGAAGATACTCAAATTGTAGTCCGACAGAAACACCGGCGCTGGCAAATTGTTTCAGTCCCTCGATGTATGTGGTATAAAAGACGAGTCAAAACGCTTTGTTTAGATTGTTGTGGTGTCAACAAAGTACGGGTGCAAGCTCACCATACAACGGATTGTCCAATGATGGGGGAATTAAATCATGCAATTCCAGGGGAAGGCTCCAGAATGACCAACACCCAGCCTTAATAATATCACTGTTTTACTCAGTAACTGGGATGTTAGGGCCTAAAAGCAGGCTGACCCAAATCCGGCAGGGGTTTTCCAACTATATTTGATTTGGCTTCAAATCATTCGCCCTAAACCCAATGTTGGGATCTGCTTCTATTAAGACCAGATTCAGTTGAATAACAATATTTTACATGGAGCGACTGCGTATCTGACCTCCTCAAGCCAGTTACTGGGTAATATGATACCCCTTGGTAAGAGTGTTGGTCAGATATGGGGCTTCAGATGATCTACTCGTCCAGTGCTGGACATAGGCCTCCTTCATGGCACGCCAACAAGCTCGATCCCGAGCAGTTCTCCGCCAGGCACTACCAGCCACCCTGATCCTTCGTCCTACCCGTCATGACTTACGGAGCCGAGACGTGGACACTAACGGTCAGACTAGTCCAGTATAAAGCCGCTCAGCGAGCTATGGAGCGAGCTATCTCTGAAGGACCGCATCAGAAATGAGGTGAACCGACAGAGGACCAGAGTAACCGACATAACTGAGAGGATTAGCAAGCTGAAGTGGCAATGGGCTGGTCACATATACCGCAGGACCGACAGCCATTGGGATAAACGAGTCCTCGAGTGTAGACCGCGTCTTGGGCGAGATGGAGCGACAACATCAAAAAGGTGGCTGGCGGAGAACTGCTCAGGATCGAGCTTGTTGGCGTGCCATGGAGCAGGCCTATGTCTAGCAGTGGACGAGTAGAGACTGATGATGACGATGATGATGATTTTATATAAATTTTTAGTTTATCTTCTCGCCTCCTCCCTCCCCTCTTTGGGAGGGAGCGGGCCATAATCTACTAAGTGAGCCCAGTGCTGGGTAGAAGATGTCACATGACACACATGTCTTCCATTTCCTGGTTCTAGTACATGTCGGTTTCCTAACAATTTGGACCTACAAGGTTTTGATAGCAGTAGTTATGAATCTCCTCCTTCTTTGGCCTCGCCTTTTCACGTTCAGCAGGGTCGGCTTTCCTGGTTCTGAGGCTGGTTATTCCACTGGTTTGCGTCGTCATCTGAAAGCCCCACAGCTTCATACCCTTGCGGACATTCGTCATCTATGTAGTTGGGGACCTTCCCCTCCCTCTCGTATTTGTAGCAATGGAAACTCACTTCTTCACGACATGGTCGTCTGGCCTTCGTTCTATATGAGCGTATCATCTTAACTTAGACTCCTTGATTTTATATCCACCACTGAGTCACCCCGCATCCGCAGACATGTTGGGACCGAACCCCGGTTTAGGATGACCAGGCCTGTCTCCAGAGCCCAGTACTCCACCATCCTGCCACGTGTGTCTGTAAGCCGGGAACCCCAAGCCAGATTTTTGGCATTGAAGTCCCCGAGGATGAGCACGGGAGGGATCGGAACCCTACGACGACGACTCTTAACTCCGCAAGGGAGTTGTGGAACTCGGCGAGAGTTCGGCTCGGGAAGAACACCCCCACCACGACTATCTCCCCGTACCGTGCTGCTACGCAACCCCGTCCTCTCTTGACGGCCTCGAGGGACGGGGTGCCGGCAGCGGCCGACGAAATTAGGGCTACTGAGCCGTTGAGGTCCTCCACCCAGTCATCCCTGGGCGGGACAAAGTACGGCTCAGCGACCACGACGATGTTAATCGACCACTGCGCCATGCTCTGGAGTAAAAGGTCCTGAGCGGAGGCGCAGTGGTTGATGTTCACCTCGAGGAGGCGTAATGGGGCATTTATTGGCACTCCATAACAGCCTCCTCCCGAGGCCCTTGTGAGGGCCCAGCCGCGGTAGCTGCGGCGGCGGCGACAGCAACGGCGTTCCTGGAAGCGGAAGCGGCAGAGGCTGTGGCTGCGGCGACGACGGCGGTGGTGGCGGAGGGCCTAACCCGGCCCTTGGTTTTACGGCGAGTTTCACCCTTACTTTGTAAACACTACTACGATCCGGACGAAGCGTTTCGCCTCCTCTTTTATACCGAGTACATCGAAGGACTGGAACAATTAACCGGCGGCGGTGTTTCCGTTGGACTACAATTTGAGTGTCTTCAAGGCTAGAGCGCTTTATCATCAACGATTGCATCACTGCTTACCGTCAAGCGGGATCGCGGTCAAGCACTAGTTTGTAATTTATAAAAATAATACTATTGCGGTTCTGTCAAGGGAGCCCCAATTTACCAGCACTCTAATTGTGTAACAATGTATTACTATCAATTGGATAGTGTGTTAGGCATTGACTCTGTTTGTTTACAATGATTTACTAACTAATGATTTCTCTCATTTTCAGCGCAGAAATGCCAGAATCTTACGATACGATCATCGTTGGGATGGGAGCTTCAGGTTGCACGGCCGCGTCCACGCTATCCAAGGCTGGTAAGAAGGTCTTGGCGCTCGAAGCGATGAACAGAGTCGGTGGCAGAGTGAACACTGTGCCTTTCGGTGATGGGGTGGTCGAGTTAGGGGCTGAATGGTGAGTTTCAGTTGTTTTAATTTCTAGGACGATGATCGATTAGCGTAAACTGAGCAGCGAAAGCTCGAGTAGTATTTTTTTTTGATAAATGTGTTATTTTTTATAAAGCCACTAGCGTCATGGTACGGCAAAGGATTCTATGCGACATATATTTATTTTAAGTCGTGGTGGCCTAGTGGTTAAAACACCAGCCTCTCAAGTATGAGTGCGCGGGTTCGATTCTAGGTCAGGCAAGTACTAATGTAACTTTTCTAAAGTTATATGTACTTTCTAAATATATCTTGGACACTAATGACTGAAGGTGAAGGAAAACATCTTCAGGAAACCTGGACTTTAAGTCTGAAATCGCCAACCCGCATTGAGCAAGCGTGGTGATTACGCTCAATCCTTCTCTGTATGAGAGGAGACCTGTGCCCAGCAGTGTGACGATAAAAAGGTTAATAATGATGATATTTATTTAGGATCTTCAACAAAGAATATACACAAATCATGAAAAAAATAAAGATGGACGACAATATTATCACGAAGGTGTACTCCTTCACTTACATGAGACCACAGCATGCATAATAGAAACTACAATTAAGCAAACAAAATTAAAAAGTTTCAACATAACAATAAATAAAAAAAAAAAAAATATAACTTAAAAGCAAGACAATGAAATTGAAATTTCAATAATGATGCTAAAGAATCCCGAGGCATGCCTAACGATATCGATTACCAAGGCATCGTTGCCGATGAAATGTCAATTTTATTGTCATATTTTTAAGTAATATTTTCTATTCGTCACATATAAATCCTTTGCTGGGCTGGAGCATCATATTTTTTTAAACTAGATCATCATCAAATGAACCCGGTGTTCCTTCATTCAGGCCTTCATGAATATGAATATTTGCACTGGTCTGGTCGTGCCTCGGAAAGCACGGTAAGCCGTTGGTCCCGGTTGCCATACGAACATCATTCTAATGGCAGTCGGTATGGGTTGTTGGAGCCCTCAAAAGTCCAATAATTGGTATAACTGCAATGCTTCGATATCTCTTTCGCGTTAGGATGTTCGAAAATATCGAGGCTTAGACAAAAATCAGCAGTTAGACTGGTAAAGCGAATCCCAGACCCCAAAGCTGAAAAACTTCGGATACGGCTGGGATTAACGCTGAGATGAGAATAGGAATTGTCTACCCTTTACCCAATCCACTACTTACAATCTACCTGTAACCAGATTTTCTTCAACAGGATCCACGGGCAATTCCCGTCTCGCGTTTACGACTTGGCGATACAGAACAACGTGTCTGTCCTCCCTCAAAGCCTGGACTTCGAGGTGTACCGGTCAGACGGAAGCACTGGCGACAAAGATGTACTGAATGACCTTATGAACTTCAGTCTGGGTGTGGTTGATGACCCACCTGCAACCCCGGAGCCCTTGGGCCAGTATATTACAAAACGGTGAGTCGCGGTCAAAGCTTTGATTGTAGAACATACAACATACAAGTAGTATACTTATTTTTGGTTTTATTGGTTTGGCTTATATAATTATTTTTGGTTTATATGTTTAGGTATATTTAATATTATTACTTTAATAGTTATCATATTCATATTTTATTTCCTCCTTGTTCTTACACACTATTGTCTACATTTCTGTTTTACTTCTCCTTTCGCAGGTCTGCTGGAAGAAATTTCTTAAGAAATAAGCAGCACCTTTGTACTCAGATCTTCATTTTGTTGTATCTATATGTATTTTATTGTGTGTACATAAATAATAAAATAAACGAAATAAATAATAAATAACGGTCTCCGTGGCGCAGCGGTCAACACGCCTGCCTGTGACGTAGAGGCCCCGGGTTCGATCCCCGGCCAGGTCATGATGGAAAACGATCTTTTCCTGATTGGCCTGGGTCTTGGATGTTTATCTATATATGTATCTATTATAAATATAGTATCGTTGAGTTAGTATCCCATAACACAAGTCTCGAACTTACTTTGGGGCTAGCTCAATCTGTGTTATTTGTCCGTATATATTTATTTATTTATTTATTTATTTATTTATTTATTTATTTTATTAGGGTTCCGTACCTAAAAGGTAAAACGGAACCCTATTCATGAGACTTCGCTGTCCGTCTGTCTGTCACCAGGCTGTATCTCATGAACCGTAATAGCTAGATAGTTGAAATTTTCAGTGATTATGTATTTCTTTTGCTGCTATAACAACAAATACAAGAATTTAAAAAAAAATGTTTAAGGGGGGCTCCCATAAAACAAACGTGATTATTTTGTCGTTTTTTTGCTAATAACGAAAATAGATAGACGCTTGAAATGTTCACAGAATATTTGCTTATATATAAAAATTAAAAATAAATAATTAAATTAAAATAAATATTGAAAGGTCTCCCATACAACAAACGTGACTGGGTCGAATTTCCCTTATATAGTATGTTAAGAAAACCCTGTCCGACCCGTGAAGGTGTTATTAGGTATCGATAACTGATTGTACTAATGCATACTAAACCGGGCTAAACTTAAAAAAAAATCCCCCTAAAAAATTAATTATTATTTCGCAAAAAGAGGTAACATAATAAATGTGCGTTGAGCACCCTTCCGCGGGCGGCGGGCGGCGGGCGGCAGGGCACGCGGCACGTGGTACATCGCTATTCGCTCATAATAATACCGGTGTTGCCACTTTTATAAAAATTACCAAATTTCGGGGAAGTTGGAATTAATTCGCGGGAAAAAAAGATTATTTCAAAATGTCTATGGAGATGCTTCGTTTGACAGAACTAAACTTATAATAGTTTTTGCTGTTTTTTTTTTTCTTTATGAAGAGTAAGGAGACCGGTGCCCAGCAGTGGGACAATAAAAAGGTTGATGATGATGATGTTTTTGGTGTACAATAAAGATTATATAGATAAATTAATAATTTTGATACTATAGACGACTTGTTCAGATAAAAGTAGATAGTAGATTATTATTATCATGATTTTGAGAGCATTTAGAACGATATAAATATTACTTTTTTTATCAAAGTAATGGAATGAAACCTAAGTTATTAAGAGTGTTCATCGGCGTGCCCACCTTCTGGCCTAGCTGGGGGCAAGTCTTGGGGGGTTCAAATTTTTGGGTCGAATCATCCCCGGCTACTTTGTCTTACAAACAGAAGCACATCTACATGACATAACAACGGCCGCCGGCAGAAGTTACCACCCAACAAACAAAGCCTTGCCGCCAAGCGATTTGTCGTGTTCCTGCGTGATGTCTGGTGAAGCCATACGGAGGACGGGTCTGAGCAGTTGCGATATGTGCCGGGTACGATGCACCTAATGTTGTTGTGTTAGGAGTTTGGTCGTGGAGGGTCTTCAGATCAATCTCCCTTTGGCGCAGCATCGTTGGTCGTGTTGATAGGTTTAACATTGCATCACCTCGTTCAACTGCCGTCTTCCTTCCTATTCGCTCAGTTTTTCTGAGTGAATAGGCTCTTAATAAACTAGCGCGCTTTACCACCAACGACCCCATCACTGCTTACCATCAGGCGGGATTGCGGTCAAGTGCTGGTTTATAATTATTAAAAAACATTAGGTATTTATAATGGGAATAGATGCAAATTATCCTGTATAAGTCCCCGTTTATACTTTGATTTATAAATTAGGGGAGTTCATACATAAGTATTGTGCGAGATTTTCAATCAGCTAGCCAGTCAGTTCAAGGCTCGTGGCAAAATTCATCGGATGGGCCTCCGTGCGCCCCAACCGTTATAAAAATAAAATGCTAAGTGCTTGATAAGTTCTCGTGTACTAGAATAGTGGAGTCTGTCAAACTTGAATCGGGGTTTCCCCGAGCATCCGGAAGTATTACCAACATAAATTATTATAAACTAGGTTAAAACTTTTTTTACACATGCATTGAAATTTCAATAAATTTTATTTACTTAAGTATGAAATTAAGTAAACAACTTAAATAAATTAAATACAAAATATCTTTTCAATTTATTGTGTATGTGGTATAATAAATGTTGGGAATTGATAGTTTCATCTGACTGGGGGCCCTTCCGGCTGGGGGCCCGTGGCATTTTGCCGACTTGCCACCATGTAGTTACGCCACTGTAGTCAATACAACAATAGTTGTATGGTCTACAAGTAGATGTTCCGGGTCTGTATTTTTTTTTTTTTAATGGCATCTCGTAGTTGACCATTACAGGCCGTGACTACTTAACCGGACTTTCCTGTGGATGCCTTAAAAATTAAAGCCTCCAGCCAGGGGCACTTAAAACTAATTTAAAATTAGATGACACGCGCACATTACCTACATAGATCAGCACTATTCCGTCGCCTTGCACAAATTATAGTGTAAGGCGACAGTACATGATCAGCCTTCAAAGACTGTACTCATTTACACATTCATATATTATTGTTAGTTACGAGTTAGTTAAATAATCAAAAAAGCATCATATTTGGTTATCCGTGACTATCATTCAAGTTAATAACCAAGGTGTGTGCGAACCATTCAGCAGCGCATACAGGACGGCTGGATCGAAAGGGTACTTAGTGGTTTGATGACCACGGCGTTTCCTAGTACTAGCTCTGAGAAGCAACGCCGAAGCAAAGTCAGAGGTCATTGTTGGGACATTATAAAATTAATGGCTCAGCTGCGGCGCGGGCTGGCCTTCATCGGGCAAGGGACGGGGAGGAGTTCCGGGTCATGATACAGGAGTACCTAATACCTAGTATGGGGCAAGGGTTATTTAAAAACAAAAAAAAAAAAATAGGCCACGACTTTCAAATTCCGGCCCGCTCTTGCCCGATTTTTTTTTCTAACTCGCACCTTATTCTCAATTCCAGATTAACAGAATACATGAAAGTAAAGTACCCTCATTTACTCAACGACCAGGATTTCATGGACAATCTGCTGCAGTTCCTAGACTTGATCATAGACAACTACGAATCATCCAACAGCTGGAACGATATATCCACACAGTCCAGGTATGAGGAGTTGGAGGGACATCAGCATATGAGCTGGCACAGACATGGGTATAAGACGCTGTTCCAGATATTGTTGGTAAGTACTTACTTATTTTTACTTTTCATCTTTTTTATATTGTTTAGTATTGCCAGGCTCAAAGTCACTCAAAGGGCAATGGAGAGGGCTATGCTTGGGGTTTCACTGCGCGATCGAATCAGGAATGAGGAGATCCGCAGAAGAACGAGAGTAACCGACATAGCCCGATGAATTGCAACACTAAGGTGGCAGTGGGCTGGACACATTGCCCGTAGGACCGATGCCCGATGGGGCCGGCGGGTTCTCGAGTGGCGACCATGCACCGGAAGACGTAGCGTGGGTAGGCCCCCGATAAGGTGGACCGACGACCTGGTGAAGGTCGCGGGAAACCGCTGGATGAGGGAGGCGCAGGACCGGTCGTCGTGGAGAACCTTGGGGGAGGCCTATGTCCAGCAGTGGACGTCTTTCGGCTGAAATGATGATGATGATAATTAGTATTGCCATACTAATTTATAGTATTTACATTCATCTCTTTCTTACGAGCTCTCTGTCTCTCTCTCTCTCTCTCTGGTACAGCCATACAACATACACGCGCTCTGCACAATAATTAATAGAATAGTGGAAATAATCGACGTATAATAATATTGTGAAGTGTCATTAGTAAGCAATATAAATAGTGTGCTTGTGTACTAAAAGTGTTTCACTTAAACAACCCAATATCGTCAGCAATCTCAAACATATATGTAATGAAAACCCTGTCCGATCCGTGAAGGCATTGTTAGGTATCGATAACTGATTCTACTAATGCATACAAAACCAGACTAAACTTAAAAAAAAATCCCCCTAACAAAATAAATATTATTTCGCAAAAAGAGGTAACTTAATAAATGTGCGTTTACACCCTTCCGCGGGCGGCGGACGGCAGGGCACGCGGCACGTGGTCGCATCGCTTTTCGCTCATAATAATACCGGTGTTGTCACTTTTTTAAAAATTACCAAATTTCAGGGAAATTGGAATTAATTCGCGGGAAAAAAAGATTATTTCAAAATTCATTTGTATTGGTACTATGATGACTACGTAAAATTTTATATTATATTTGGTCATGTGTTTACCTAACCTTTATTATCCTTATGGATCGAACAGGGTTTTCTTAACATACTGTATAAATAGTGTGCTTGTGTACTAAAAGTGTTACACTTAAACAACCTAATATCGTCAGCAATCTCAAACATATATTATATGTAAAGAAAACCCTGTCCGATCCGTGAACGTATTGTTAGGTATCGATAACTGATTCTACTAATGCATACAAAGCCTGGCTAAACTTAATAAAAATTCCCAAAAAAAAAAAAAGAAATATTATATCGCAAATGTAGGTAACTTAATACATGTGCGGTAGGTAATATATGCGCGGGCGAAGGGGACAGGGCACGCGGCACGTGGTCGGATCGCTATTCGCTCTTAATAATATTGTCAAAAATGGTGTTGTCTGTTATTATTTATATATTCTTTATATTCGCGGAAAAGATTATTTCAAAGTTCATTAGTATTGTTACTATGATGATTACGTAAAATTTTGTATTATATTTGGTCATGTGTTTACCTAACCTTTATTATCCTTATGGGTCGGACAGGGTTTTCTTAACATATTGTATAACTAGCTGCCCCACGCGTTTCAACCCGCGTAGGTTTCGATATGTTTTTTATATGCCCTGCTCCTATTGGTCGCAGCGTGATGTTATATCTATCGGGCTATCCAACGCAAAAAAGAATTTTTCAAATCGGACCAATAGTTCCAGAGATTAGCGCGCTCAAACAAACAAACAAACTCTTTAGCTTTATATATTAGTATAGATTATCTCTGATTTAGGTCTGAACAGTTGTGTTGGAATGTGTGCCGGGTACGATGTGCCAAATGTTGTTGTGTTGGGAGTTTGGTCGTGGAGGGTCTCCAAATCAATCTCCCTCTGGCGCAGCATCGTTGGTCGTGTTGTTGGGTTTAACATTGCATCACTTCGCTCAACAGCCGTCTTCCTTCCTATTCACACAGGTTTTTTTGAGTGGATAGGCTCTTATTAAACTAGAGCGCTGTATCATCAACGATTGCATCACTGCTTACCATCAGGCGGGATTTCGCTCAAGCACTAGTTTATAATAATAATAATTAAAAAAAACTCGCTACAGACGTAGTGGTACATATTAATTAATAAATCATAACCCTTTCAATTCCCCAGAACACATACAACAACGGCCCCGGCTATCCCAATCTGGATATCAAGCTTCAGAAGGAAGTCACCCAAATTATCTGGCCACAGGATCCCACACAGGATGTCCAGGTTACCTGCAAGGATGGCTCGACTTACAAAGCCAAGAATGTGATAGTTACCGTGTCTTTAGGAGTTCTGAAGGAGAGGTAAGTTCCCTTGGCTAATGTACAGACACCGGAACCTGATGATAATTGGCATAAATCCATAGATTACATCTTACGAGTTTGAAGATTTGTTGAGCTCCCCAGGTTCTTGCCAAAGCTGGTGATTTTTGTGTACCAGCCCCTCACTCCTGGTGTGATATGTCACATACTTTGCCATTTTAAATTACTAAGTATGTGACATGTATATATATCTTATTATGTATAAGCTACTACAATATTTAAAGAAAACCCTGTCCGACCCATAAGGTTAATAAAGGTTAGGAAAACACTTGACCAAATATAATATAAAATTTTACGTAATCATCATAGTACCAATACTAATGAATTTTGAAATATTTTTTTTTTCCCACAAATTAATTCCAATTTCCCCGAAATTTGGTCATTTTTAAAATTTTTTAAAAAAGTGACACCACCGTTATTGCCGCCCGCCGCCCGTTGAAGGGTTGCTTGCCGCACATGTATTAAGTTACCTCTTTTTGCAAAACAATATTTATTTTTTAGGGGGACTTTTTTTAAGCTTAGTCCTGTTTTGTCTCCATTAGTAGAATCAGTTATTGATACCTAACAATACCTTTACAGATCGGACAGGGTTTTCTTTACATATTGTATAGCTAAGCAAGTCGTACGCGGTTATTTGGCAATTACACCGTTCATTCTGCGTGGTATATTTAAAAGTTAGAGATAAGTCCCCGTTTATACTTTGATTATTGATTTACGGGGGAAGGGGCCTTTGATAGATTTCTGCATATTATGACGTCACCAGTCTTTTGACTCATCTCTTCCCTTAGATATCACAGTTTACTATCCCCCCTTATTAAGTAACGTGAGAGGTAGTTTATGGATGGGCCATAAGAGGTCACCACCGTCTATTGACTGCACTGTCTCGTGTGGTTATGTAGTGGTACCTGCAACGCCACATGCGAACCACGCATCATACTGATGTCATACAGATCTTGCATCCCGCAAGCAGAGTTAATTCATCACCGACCCTGACGACTCCATAACCCTCCTTCAAGAGGCCAATATTGCCACTAGCACAAAATACAAAGGACTGACCTTCCGACCTCGCCGCCGAGGTCCATCGCGACGCGTTCAACGTAGCAATCTCCCTAAAAAATATTTTTATCTACTCTCATATCAAAAAATTAAAAATATAAAACTAAAAAGGATATATTGACGTACTCTACCAATAGTATATCGAAAGGAAATTAAAAAATTAAATTATAACATCATTTCTCTAACAAAATTATTTTTTGTTACCGTACAGATTACAAACCATAGACAGCACTATTTCATTTTTTTTATCTGTGGCTGCGCGCGCTTTGGCGCGTGGCTGTGATGCAGGGTGCAAACCAATAAATAAACTGTATCAATCTCTATCTTTTATTTCATATATTCAATACAATGTATGAGATTAGATAAAGTAGTGTATGAAACTGTACATAATTAGGTATTACACACTCGTGCATAATATCCCCCATTATGTAACAGTTTCATAAACTACTATTAAGTGAAAATAATGTTTTTGTAATTTATACTACATTTTATTTTACCCCTTACGGCTGCATTGTCGTTCTTCGTGGCACAGCGGTCAACACGCCTGCCTGCGATGTGGAGGACCCGGGTTCGATCCCCGGCCAGGTCATGATGTAAAACGATCTTTTCCTGATTGTATCCCATAACACAAGTCTATAACTTACTTTGGGGCTAGCTCAATCTTTGTGATTTGTTCATCATGGACCTTTTAATCGTCCCACTGCTGGGCACAGGTCTCCTCTCATACAGAGAAGCATTGAGCGTAATCACCACGCTTGCTCAATGCGGGTTGGCGATTTCAGACTTAAAGCCCAGGTTTCCTCAAGATGTTTTCCTTCACCTTCAGTCATTGGTGACCAAGATATACATTTATTTATTTACGAGTAACGTACGTCATAATATCTATATACCCTTGACCGTTATGAGAGTAATAACCGCTGTACTATTTAATGTGCTAACCTAATCGACATTCTGTATAGCCTGTGACACTCACAAGTAACATGTCTCTCTATTGCTAAATATGCGAGTAAACTCTGCTTGCGCGATTCAGGACTTTGGGTGACATAAGGCTTAGTTCGCATGTGGCCATATAGATGGCGCCACAGGACTTAGTATAACTGGCTAATGCGAACGCAACTAGCATTCGGGCTAGGTTCGACCCCTAGTTTGATCAACAGTAATGATACTTCTGTGCTTGTATGTAATTTAATTACTCCTACCTACTATGACGTGTTAAAACCATTATTGTTGCGTGATGAAAAAGGGACAGCGCTATTTATCCTGTATAGCTGCATCTTTGTCTGACACTATATCAATGCTGGTTTCAACACGTCATTGTACTGGAACCCAGTTGCTCGCATACTCTTCAAATCTGAGCACAGCAATGCTTGGTGGTAGAAATAAAATATCGTCGCTTAAGTTCTAACACCGCGGAACTCAAAAAAATAGTCAAAATGTGTTATGCATGTCCTTGGATAAAGAATCGAAAGACGCGTCATTTGACCAATCGCAAATAAGCGATTAAACCAATGATGGCGCGTTCATTTCGATAAAAAACAAACAAAAAAAAATATTATTATTATTTACAAACTTAGACAGTTTTTTTGGTCTCCCGAAAAGTTCATTATTTTGAGTTACGCGGTGTTAGAACTTAAGCGACGATATGTATGGTGATAGAACTATCCTGGACAAGTTCCTTCACAAAGAAATCTCCGACTACTATTTTGTATCTGTAACATTTTAGGTGACTCCAGAAAATATACCAACATTATAAAACTAAAAATATTTTTCAGCCACGCAACACTATTTACGCCAATGTTGCCACAAACAAAAATATCTGCCATAGACAATCTATCAATGGGTTTAATAGGCAAAGTTATTTTAAATTTTCCCGAAAATTGGTGGGGGTCAAACAAGAATAGTGCTCCATGTTTTGTCTGGTATCCGGCGGATAAACGGGGGTTAAAGGATGATTGGACCACAAATCTACCGAGCATGTCCTACCCTATGGGGGCAGATAATGTCCTGACAGTTTGGACAAAAGGGGATATAGCCAAATTGGTCAGTAATTAGTCAAATGTAATATTTTGGTGATCATAGAGGTCATCCGGTTGCATTAAAATAAGTTTAGGCATCAATCAAAAGTGGTCTTAATGAGGGTATATACATTAATTGGGAAATTCATTATCACCATGTAACGTAAATATCGTTTCCATTGCCTACTATAATCGGCTGCCCATAGAAGTTACCCAGACAAAGTCTTGCCGCCAAGCGATTCGTCGTGTTCCGACATGATGTCTGGTGAAGCCGTACGGAGGACGGGTCTGAGCAGTTGTGCCAAATGTTGTTGTGTCGGAAGTTTGGTCGTGGAGGGTCTCCAGATCAATCTCCCTCTGGCGCAGCATCGTTGGTCGCGTTGTTGGGTTACATTGCATCACCTCTCTCAACTGCCGTGTTCTTTTATATTCACTTAGATTTTTTGAGAAAATAGGCTCTTAATAAACTAGCGCGCTTTGCTGTCAGGCGGGAGTGTGGTCAACTCATCTCTCTGCTGGAGGGAGTGGGACGTCCATTCACCACGCTGATTCTGCATTAGAAGTTCCACAGGAAAATGTGTTGAACGTTTATTCTGTTGATCTACATTTACTAACTACTAATAAAACTATGTAGATGATTCTATAGACGTCGTCATGTCCAATATACAATCCCATATAGAAAAAGCACGTATCAATTGCACACGTGCTTTTTCTATATGGGATTGTAGATACAATGTGACACAGATGGTAGAAGTGAAACCTTCAAAAATGTTGGTTTCAAGATAATGAGAAGAAATTAAGAAACACTCTATAATGCTATGTCATTCTCTTCCGCGTTAAATCTTATTATGTCTCTTTTTACTTTCACCAACATTGAAATGAAAGGAATTTTAAATTTTCGGAATTTGTATTTGTATTTTCTGCAAAACTTTCCCAAAATTCATTCCATTAAGCCCAATGAGGACGAACATTTTGTCCGGCAAAGGAGCCCTACGCTACAGTTCTTTATTTACAGGATGCCCTGTCTTTCAAAATCAAAAATCAGATATTATTCAAATTAGGCTGACAATCAGCACTTTTTGGACGTCAATATCCCCCCAAAACGCCCGCACTTCGACACTTCCTAGTGCTTTCGCTGGGAAGAAGAAGTGACGGAACAAACTCCCCAGCAGCGCAGCTGTCTGTTCAGTAAAAAAACACATGACTTTATACAATACTAAGCATATATAATAACCAACATTACAAATAACAGAACACTAAATTAAATATTCACCATTATCTAGCTAGCCAAAGCAAAAAAAAAAAAAACCGAAAACGTTAAAATTAGAAATGTCAGTACTTGAAACTAATTACCTAAGTATAAGGTTCAAGCTCTCATTTGATATTGTTCCCCGTATGTGAACCATACTAGTACAGAATATGCCAAGATGTCATTTTAGGGATTTAAAAATAAAATGGCTTTTTCCTAAAATAATATCAAGAGGAACTTCAGAGATTGAACAGGCATTGGGGTACACGTATCAACCCACATTTAGGTTCCGCGAATGTTTATAGTATTCAATATTTTTGAGAATTTCGGAGATTTTACAAATTCGATCCGCTTGTCTATGTGTCATATGGGATATATGGAGGATCCGCTCCATATAATCTAGCTTCACTCCCCTTTTTCACAACCGTTTCTTTCTATTTCGTTATGAAATGGACAGAAGGTAAATAGTAGTATTAGTCTAGTCCTGTCAAATTAGAATAATCAATAGACAAAAATTCAGACGTGATTAAAACATAGCGCCTAAAAATACGTTAATTTACACATAGACATACATACACTAATGGACATGCCGTACGCGTATAATCAGCGGTAATTTTTTCGGTAAAAGCTGGAAACTTATAAGCACAAAGGAAGCAGGTTGAAGCAGACCAAGCAAAATGTCGGACTCATCGGACGATGATTTGGTTTAAAATAGGGTTGTAACGGAGGCCTTGTCAACGGAGGCGGAGGCGAAAGTAGATATGGAAAAAATTGAAATATATGGTTAATTAAAACAAAATTTTTATTTTAAATACGTACATTAATAGTAGTACACTTAGTAAAATAATATTATCTTCTAGTAATGAAAATTAGGAGAAACAGATTGTATTTGCCGCATTCCCGTACACTTGTCGAGCGTTGCAGCTTGGGCGTTATTTATTTTATAAATACTAAATAAACCTCCGTTATAACTCCGCAAAAATCATGCCGAGTCGGAGGCGATGATACGATTTTTTGCGGAACTTCCGCAGTAACGGAAGCGGAGGCGAAGCTCCGTTACAACCTAGTTTAAAATGGTTCAATTTTAAATGGCCCAGCGCTGACTAGCACGTGTTGAAACTTGTCGGAACTTGTCGACATCGTTAAGTGCTTATCAACGCGCGTTCAAATATTTTCCTGTGCAACCCGCACAGGAAAATATTTGAACGCGCGTTGCGCGCCAGCGCTGACAAAAGCCGGTAAGCGCTTATAAATTTCCAGCTTTCTTTCTGTATACGGCCTTATTCACCTTTTCTTTGTAGACACAGCACACTGTTCACACCGCCCTTGCCACAAGAAAAAGTGATATCAATAGAAAAAATGTCTATAGGTGTCGAAGGAAAGGTAATATTACTCTTTGACAATTCTTCTTGGCACCCAAATGCAACGTTTTTCTTATATCTGTGGAAAGGATTAAACAAGAAGGATATTAGCGAAGAGGATTATTGGGTAACGAAGATTGATGAGGCCCATACACCTATGGGATGTAGTAATGCATTGACTCTGTGGCTTAGTGGCGAACGAGCTAAATTGGTACGTTTGTGTTTAGGTTTTTTTTTCTTAATAAAAGCTGTGGTAATATGGGAATCATAACAAAATAGTCACCGTTTTATTACAAAACGAAATCTAACTTTAGTTCCAGACGTAACCTTTGAGTCAGTATTTATATTTCGAATTTTATTGAGATTAAGTCAAAGTTCTTAATACATAAGTAATAACTTAGTACTTAACGAACTAAGCTGTCATTTTTATATACAGAACTGCATTTATATAACGGTTAGATTCATAATTCAAAAACTATTTAAGTGGTTTAAACCGGGGCTAAACAAAATCCTTGTTTTGTAATAAGGTATTCAATGTTTTTGACGAAATTAACCGGCCAGGATTTAACCGTAGAGCCGTTTTTAAACTAACTAAAATCCGGCAAAATCTCATTCCAAGAACAGCTAATCGATCGAAGAGAGCTTAGAGTGAGTCGTCAATAATGGAAAGTTAGTGATTAAAGGATGGCATTAAATCGTCTATCGAAGTTAACGGTGAAAAGTGTTAATCCCTTTGCATTAGTTTGGGTTGACTGACACCTCACTTCACGCTCATTTGACCCACACTACTGACGTTACACCACTCTGGCTTAGCGTCAGTTTTTGGAATAAGAACTTCCTTTTTTCTCTTTAATGTTTTATTTTTAAATTGTCAATTCTGAAAAAAAAGAAAGAGTATTTATTGTGACTCGTATAACAAGATTATAAAACTAAACTAAATTAAACACAATTGAAAAAATAAATAAATTAAATAACATAAAACCAGAAAGTGCTATACGACGCCAAAAGGCTCATATCTCAGCATAATGTTTTTGCATTAAGAATATGACGTTTGTCGGAATAAAGTTCAAAATACAGTACACTGTATACACACTGGCTCGTACAGTATACGGCTCGAAGGTCAATATTAGATCTACCAAGTTTTGTAATAAGAAGGTATGAGGGTTGGATGGAACTTCTGGGCTTAAATATTCACATAAAATAACTACTACTAACTAACAACTTATCAATCTTCATGCAAAAAAAATGGGTTGTGGTTGGCAAATAACTTATGATAAGCAGCATTCCGAGCCCAAACTAAAATAGTAGCCCACCGGTAGAGACAACGGACTAAGCTATAGGGATCGCCACAATAGCGACGGCAAGTCCCCTCTTTGAGGAGTGGCTAGATAGGCGCCACGGCGCCCTCATCTTTCACCTAACGCAGGTTCTCACAGATACGGTTGTTACGGGAGGTTCCTGTTCCGGAAACGCCAGGGTGTCACCACTGGGGGGACCGCCCCGAGGACACGGTGGAGATCTGTCCGGCTTAGCATTGCAGTGTCCTCGGGGCAGCGATTGACTGCGATCTCTCGCGTCCGGTCTGGGTCCAGGCCATGGTCCGAAGCGAGAGTGCATGGCAGGCCGTCACCTCCTTCTACAAAGCAGTGATGCTGGCAAAGGGGGAGGCAGAGCGCGTGTGGGAGCGGGAATCCCAGCGTTCTCACGCCTCTAGCCGCCGCAGGAGACGCCCTGGTCGGGAGACAACATCGAACTCCCGGCTAACGTAGGCGCGGGCGGCGAGCAGTGGATAGCTGCCGCCCGGTAAGCACAAGGCCCGGGTCGATGGCTCGTTGTGTTTCACGCGCGCCTCAAAGAGATGTCAGCACATCGTGACGGGGTCCACGAAGACCGATGCCTCCTGGGTCAGGGTTGCGGGTTGGTTATAAAAGAAACCGTGGCCCTGGCGCACAAAGCTTTAGGAAGTGGTTAGGGCGGACGTTTTGGTTATTGTCTTATGTGATGTTGACGTTCGAAAATTGTTGATTCTCAGCCTAATTTGAAGGAATGTATTTTGTTTCTTTTTTTTTTATTTTGTGTGTTCTAAGTATTATTTGGCGCTTGAATGACATTGAAAGGAGTGTGTTGTTGGTAACATTTTATGAAATAATTGTCAAAACAAGATGGCGGAATTAGCTCCGATTCTAGTAAAGCATATTAATTATTTTTTTCCATAGACATGCTACTTTATTCTCTCCACCTCTACCTCAAGAAAAAACAAAATCCATAGACATAATATCAGTAGGAATCGAAGGCAAAATCGTCCTACTATTTGACACCCCTTGGTATACAAATCCTGGCTGGTTCTTTTATCTATGGAAGGGGTGAATAAGGAGGGTTTAAGTAAAGAGGATGATTGAACGACGAAAGTAATCGAAGGGTCTGTTCCTATGAGTTGTGGTAATACTGTAACTCTATGGACAACGGGAGATAGAGCTAAATTGGTAGGTATAAATATATAAAGTCAAACTCACTTATTGCGAAAATGGGCAATTCAGATAATTGACATTGATACATAAAATAGTTTGGCATCTCATAATCCGCCTGAAGGCATGCAATTTTAATTGGAGTTTGTGTCTACTTATTGTACATTACTAATATATACATGAATTTTATAAATTCATTCAAAACAAAATAAATAAAAAAGGCGAAAAAAAGTTCATATTTTTTGGAAATTGCTCACATCTTGTTACATAAACCTTTGAAAACTAATCTCTTTGAACGTTTAAAATATATGCTTTTTTATTTCCAACACCGCGGCCACGCTTGTAAGTTAGATGCAAATCTTAGTATCAAACATGGCTGCCACGGCTTACTGTTCTTTTGACTTGCCCTGAAAATGATTGCGGCAAGGGCCCGTGCCATAATCATTTGCTTGGCAAATTAAATTGACAGTAATAGAATAGAATCGTCAGAAAATAATTATATTCAGTATAGATTAAAAGTCGATGTACTAGCAAATAAAGTGCAAACTTAATTGAAATGAGCGTCGAAGTTACCAGGGGGGCAATCGCGCTAAAATAATTCAACCAAAACAGAATTGGATCGCAACCAAACCATAACTTTTGTTATGTTTCGTATCGCGCTAACGGTTTAATCATAACTGGATCGCCATTGGAACGTAACCGCAGTCAAATGAAAAAGTTAAAACAAAGCTAACTTTTTCTATGCCATGTGAAACTTACGTCTAAACGATTAGATTTACTTATAATTTATTTAGTTTTAATTATTATATCTGATTAAATGTATCACTCACACCTACATTGATTTTACTTCAATCAAAGTTGAAATTTTAGCGCGATACGAAATATGATCGAAACTAAACCATAACTTTTAACTGGATTAGATACGAATAAGAGTTGCACTTCTACTGTTTTATTTAGCGCGATTACCCTAGTCATTGCAATTAATGCTAAAAGATTGACAGTATTGATGGCTCCCTTCACCAGACTTTTTATGATGGGGAACCGTGTGCCTCACGCTGCGCCTTAAAAATAGTTGCCATCATCATCATCAACATTTTTATCGTCCCACTGCTGGACACAGGTCTCCTCTCATACAGAGAAGAGAAGTTTAGTTGAAGGAAGAATAGATGCCATTAGTAAAGTCAAACACTATCTCTTGGCACTTTGCTTTTTAGCAAATATCGTCTTGCAAAATATTTGCTTTTGAAATTTTGAATTGGCAAAGCAAATATTTTGCTGTTAAAATGGCAAAACAAATATTCTGCTGGTGAAATGGCAAAGCAAATATTCTGCTGTTGAAATTGCAAAAGGAAATATTTTGCTGTTGAAAGCGCAAATCAAATATTTTGCTGTTGCAATTACAAAAGCAAATATTCTGCTGTTGAAATAGCAAAAGCTAAATTTTTACTTTTGGGAACAAATTTTAATATATATTTTGTTTTTGAAATGGCATGACGATTTAACATTTAAGTAAAATAAATTGATTATAATTCACCAGTCAAATCACAAGCATTCAGTTTTTTTTTTTTTTTTTTTGCGAGTGGAAATGCATTACGCACCGTACCCACCGCTAGCTATGTGACGGGCGTGCGTGGAGCTCGCCCAGCCGGAGCCGGGAATACCGACTAAAACCACTCGGTACCCCTCGAGCCTTGCGTTGAGAGTAACACGGGATCGGCCCGGAGGCCTAACTCCGTGCCACTCTCAGGGCTTACCGGCCTTATTTAGGCCGGTTTCCGCGCCAAGGGAGGATTACCCGGGTACCGGAGTAATCCTCAGACGTGGTGACCAGTGCCATGCGCGTGCGGGCGTTACCCACACATGCTGGTCACACTCGGGGGCTAAAGGAGACGGGGGTTCGTTCCCCGCCTTTTTCACCCCGCCCGTCTGCGCCGGAGGAGAGCGGCAAGAGCATCCTCTTCCCGCTCCCTCTCCGCAGCCTCCTTCTGCAAGAGGACGGTCTCGCAGAAGGAGGCGGCAGCCTCCCATGCACTCTCGCTTTCAACCATGGCTCGCACCATGGTTGTCAGGAAGAGCCGTCCGCCTCCGAGCGCCACAACGAGGTCGCGACGCTCGTTTCGCCAGGCTGGGCACTCCACGAGGGTGAGCTCGGCCGTGTCGTCGAGAGAGTCGCAGTGGTGACACCGCGTCAACTCCTCCCGACGGGCGACCCGGTGCAGGTAGTGACCGAAGCACCCATGTCCGGTCAGTAGCTGCACCAAGCAGTAGTTGAGGCTACCATGCCGGCGCCCAGCCCATCCCTCCAACACCGGATGAATCGCTCCAATCGTCCAGTGGCGGCAACGCGTTCAGTTGACAGAACCTCAAATTAGGAACAAAATATTAAAAAAAAAAAAATAGATGTTTAAACTACGGAAGGATAAGCAATAACAGCTGCACGGATCATTAGATCAGGTGAAGCTATGCTTGCCGCAGTTGGTCCATGGATGCGTGAAAATCTTTATATACCAAGACCCATCCGTTCCTCAGGAAGCAGGTTAATTTTTTTTTCTGCTGTCATTCGTAAATCCTTGACAGTCTTTACGGGTGGCCAGAAGCTCGAAGATATGGCAACCAGTCTTACAAAGGGGTATCGTATTACCCAGTAACCAGTTACTGGGTTGTGGAGGTCAGATAGATACTCGTTTCGAGTGAGTCCGACCCCAACGTAGTGGGGAAAAGGATGAATGTTGCAAAAGACTGATTTGAAAATCGCCCACCCTTCACCACTTCTTAATAAACTTCGAGCATAAAATACTCCACAGCAACACATATGTTACTATGCAACCTACATTGTTAGAAAACTCATAAGTAGTAGTATTCTTCTTTTCCCATAAGGAAAGGCAACGATACAAAGCTATACAGCCTGATCCTTAATTTAAGAAAACTCATAAACAAAACAATTCTCCTTTCCATAGACACACCCAACTCTTCTCGCCAGTGTTGCCACAAGAAAAAGTAACGTCCATAGACAAATTATCCATCGGCGTCGTAGCCAAAGTTATATTCTTATTTGAAGAGTCTTGGTGGAACACGACTATCTACGGGTTCCCTTTTTTCTGGCGGAATGAAGATAGACAGAAACTGAGCAAGGAAGATCAATGGGTTACCAACTTCAGTGGGATCTCCCTTCCTATGGGGAACAGCAATGCAGTAACTTTGTGGTCTTGTGGTGATGTTGCCAAATTGGTAGGTAGTTTTTTCGTAATACATAGGGGCACTTAAGTTGTCATATTAAAAGTGAATTTCACTAAGCTTTTATACGTGGAATAAGTTTTTACTTAGATTAAAATAAAACAGATTGGCCATACTCGAACTAACGTCGTTAATTTCGTGTTCTATAAGGACGCATTTTGGAGAGTGTGCGAGGGAATTGCATGATTTAATTCCCCCATCTCCGGACTCCATCTCTCTCCATCATCGGACGAGCCTTTGTACGGCGAGTTTATACCCTTACGTTATTGACTGAACGAAGCGATTCGCCACTTCTTTTATACCGTGTACATCTAAGGAATGGAACAATTTGACAGCGGCGGTGTTTCTGTCGGACTACAAGTTAATTGTCTTCAAGGCTAGAGTGAATAGGCTCTTAATAAACTAGCACGCTTTACCATCAACGATTGCATCACTGCTTACCATCAGGCGGGATTGCGATCAAGTTATACTTTATAAAAAAAAACAGATAAATTATATCTGAATTTTTGTAATTTAAAAAGTTAAAAATCTAGTCACAGTCTCTATTCTATTCTATTTTTATTTATGACAAGGGAAGCCGTTGTCGACTATTCTGCCAATTGTAAATAAGAGTGCACTCAAAATGATGACTTGGCTTAAAGGTCTAGTAACCGAGCCTGAAACATTTTTACAAAAAAAAAAAATATTATTGTCAAAAGTGGATTGGAGAATCATGATTTTGGCGGGAAAGTTAAGCTGAGGGTCACGCTCATTTTTCATTAGACGTTTAAATTATTTACGAGTGCCGTAAAAAGTGCATTCAGTAAATAATTCATAAAGAAAATTGAAACATCGCGGCATAGTGGCCACATCATTCATGTGGCCACTATGCTGCGATATTTCAATCATCATTTATCGGCACCATTGCCATAAAAAATAGAATAATTTGTTACACGTGTTATTGGCAAAATTGTGGTACCTATTCCAGAGAGTGATCAAGAGTTGAGGTTGAATCTCACCTCGAAAAAAAAAGTAGAAAGAAAAGAAAGATTTTGGCGACAAACAAATGTCAAAATGTAGGGAAATTCGAAGATTTTCTGACAGATTGAAACTGAGAACAGATTAAGGTTCTTAGGGAATTGTCTCTCTGACTTTGGTGATATCAGCTTTCTATACATTTACTACACTTTTATACCTTATGATAGAGTAAACTCGTAACTTAATATTAGTGGATATTATCAGATGATTATACTTGGTGGGGCCCAACCAAGTCGAATTATCTTATAGTATCCTTGTTTGTGAATGAAAAATCATAACGCTCTGGGCGGAGCGGAAGGGCGTGTCAGACTTTTACTAGCTAAAACCCACCCGTGTTCCTTCCCTGCCTATGCGCCATTGCCACGGTATTTCTTTCGATCAGCCCGCGATTCTGGTCGGGTCTTGTAGCATTCTTTAAAGTATGTTCCGATAAATTGCTAAAAATAAACTCACTTGTGAATTAGCGACTCTGAATACAAATAAAAGTAATTGGGTATGAATAATAAGATTAACTACTAAATAATTTGCTGCGAATATCTGGATAAAAAACTTATATATGTTAATCTTGTTTATAAACCATCTATATGCCAAAGTTCGTCCGAATCCGGTCATGCGGTCGGGAATCCGGTTTTGGCGTGAAAGAGTAACAAATATTTATCAATGTATTATCACAAACTTTCTCATTTATAATATTACTAGGATGTTACGGGGCCTACCACAAAAACTTTCTCTGTGGTAGACCGTAATATCGACTGCCGGCAAAGTTACCACCCACCAGACAAAGTCTTGCTGTCAAGCGATTCGTCGTACGGAGGAGGGGTCTGAGCAGTTGTGTTGCGATGTGTGCCGGGTACGATGCGCCAAATGTAGTTGTATCGGGAGTTTGGTCGTGGAGGGTCTCCAGATCAATCTCCTTCTGGCGCAGCATCGTTGATAGTATTGTTGGGTTTAACACTGCATCTCCTCTCTCAACTGCCGTCTTCCTTCCTATTCACTCATTGTTTTGAGTGAATTAGTGCGCTTTACCATCAACGATTGCATCACTGCTTACCATCAGTCGGGATTGCGGTCAAGCACTAGTTTATAATTAAAAAAAACTGTATTTACCGGAACTTAATTGTCAAAACATGCATGAGGTTATAATATACATTTATGGTTTATAAAAAAACATTAATTTTCGGAGATCACTCATTCATTGCTTGTCTATGTCTGAATATCTTCTGCATTCACATTCTGGCGTAAATATCGAACGTGTCTAGAAAAATACCTTCTTTTTAATGCTGGTGTATAATGCATATGATTTTATTAAAGAATTGCGTTTAAGCTTTTAATTTATTCTTATTTTTGGTTTCTGAAAGGCTAATCTAATTTAAGAGCGATTATCCCGCGCATGCTGGCTACATCTAGTGATCTATGTTAGGCTGTTAAAAAATCGTACTTTGGTTTAAATTAAAAAAAAAAAGTGAGAATCAATTAGAATGGAGATGTTACCAGCGCGAGTGGAATGAACAGTCTTAAATGCTTTAGTTAATGGTTTGCCTCTGTGAAGATTTATATTGGGCGTAGTTTTAGTAAATAAATATCATCACAAAAATAAATTCTAAAGTTGTCAACTTATTAAATTGACTGTTCTTATTTCAATCTTCACAGCAGTAAACTTTAACTTAACATTCACTTTGTTATTTTCTTTCAGAATAGGGTAGTTGACTAAAAAAAACTAATTAGTCCGTCGGTCAGATTTCCAAAAAATACTAGACACGTAGTTTTTCTTTTTTCACATAAACAAAAAATGAAGACGACACAGTGCGTTGAAAACTCGTGTGACGTCACTGCACGCTACACTTTTTAGCCAACAGTGACGTCACCAGCCACCACTCCTGATCTTTGATGCCTTTTATATTTGTCAATTTTTATTGATTTGATAAAACAAAATATACGTATCCAAAATTTTTCTATAATCTGAATGACGGACTAAATAGAATCAATTTTGTTTTACCCAGGAAACATCCCTATTCCTTTTTATTCAAGCAAAATTGACAATGGCGCTGATTCTGTTGTTCATAAACTAAACTAATTTTAAGTTATCTGCATCTTTTTCTTTCCATTTCGTTAAGAAAAGGATAGAAGATAACATTTTAATTTAATCCTGTCAACGCGGTTATAAACATGGCGACTAAAAATACGCCAGTTTACATCAGAAGCGCACTAATTTGACAGGTCTAAACTGACATTTTATCTTCTGTCCTTTTGTTAATGAAATATAAAGATAAAACTGCACTGATCTTTAATTTACTTTTTGAACAAGAGATTTGAGGCCAGTGTTAATTTTCTTAATTAGGTATTTTGTCTTTACACACAAGAATGAATTCCAGGCATACATCCATATTTTCACCAAGTTTACCCAAAGACAAAGTGGTTGCCATCAAGAATTTAGCGATAGGAGTGGTCGATAAAATAGTCTTGCATTTTCCGAAAGCATGGTGGCCCAGAACAGCCACATTCTTTGGTTTTGTATGGAATGGGTTTGACAGAGCGGGAGTATCTAAAGAGGACTATTGGACCACTCAGATATTTGGGGCTAGCTCCCCCATGGGGTCGCTAACCGCGTTGACGCTTTGGACCAATGGTGATGGTGCAAAACTGGTTGGTACATTTTAATTGCATGTTATTTTTATATGAGGTGACTCAGACGACGGTAAAAAGCATACATTAACTCCACTAAATACTCAAACGCAACTCAATTTTGGTCTGGTCGTGCCTTGGAAAGCACCTTAAGCCGTTGGTCCCGGTTGCCATACGAAAACCTAGTGGCAGTCATTACGGCTTGTTGGAGCCTTCAAAAGTCCAAGAATTGGTATAACTGCAATGCTTTGATATCGCCTTCGGGTTGTGGAGGTCAGACGGCAGTCGCTTCACGGAAAATATCGAAGTTTAGCCAAAATCAGCAGTTAGACTAGTAAAGTGGAGCCCAGACTCCAAAGCTGAAAAAGCTTCGGATGCGACTGGTTTTAACACTGAGATGATGATGATGACTTTTGGAAATAACTCAAAATTAAGTGTCGTTTGAGTATTTGAGGTTATGTGTTGATCAATTAACATATTAATTACTTGTTCGTGTTGGTTTTATCAATTACAAATTCCGTAAAATCTGATAAATAGGGATGCAGTTGTGAATCGAGACGAAATTATTAAATGGATTTTTACTTTAAAGTAGGGTATTTGGCAAAAAAAAACTAATTAGTCCGTCATTCAGATCATAGAAAAATATTGGATACGTGTACGATATTTTGTTTTATCAAATCAATAAAGATTGACAAATATAAAAGGCATCAAAGATCAGGAGTGGTGGCTGGTGACGTCACTGCTCGCTAAAAAGTGTAGCGTCCAGTGACGTCACACGAGTTCTCAACGCACTGTGTTGTCTTAATTTTTTGTTTATATGAAAAAAGAAAAAATACGTGTCTAGTATTTTTTAGAAATCTGACTGACGGACTAATTAGTTGATTTTAGTCAAATATACTATTATGTAGTTTGCTGCCAATAAAGACACTTGTGAATTAGATTAGTCTTTCCTATCTTCTTCTTTTTCAACCTTTCATTTCAGGCTTTCATTACATTGAGGGGATCGCTATAATTCCCACGCTTGGCAGGCGGGTTGGGAATCGCAATAATTTGATAGTCTTTTCTACCAACAAAGTATTATTATTTCAATGTTAAAATCCATTTTAAAATTCCATATCGATTCAGCCCTGCGTCCCTATTCAACCCGTTTTTATTTTAAAACGAAAAGTATAGCAATATATATGAAATTTAATCTAAAATAATATAATCTATGTGCCAAGATTCAAGTGTTTTTAAGTTACATTAGTATAATTGATAAAATTATCGCATTAAAAACGACTCAAAGTTAGCAATTGTGATAAATATCTCTTGCACGCGTCGCATGACCTCTGTAGAAACGGGTTTTTTCATCGAAAGCATAGACAAAATGACAAATTGGGACAGATTATAGACAAATTTCTAAACAATATCTCTTTTGTTTATTCTTCCATAGAATAAACCCGTTTCATCGTGTCTCAAAAGACCAACTCTTGTAATTTTAAACGTACAAAATCCAGTCGCAATGTATTTGTTTACCGACAAGATGAGCCTATGAGTGAATTTTGGACGTTTTAATAAATTACGAGCATTGCCCTTCCAACTAACAATCCAAATGTAATTTTTTTGACATCAAGCGTCAATCTGATAGGGCTATATTTCACCATGACGCCAGCAGGACACTATGGTGGCGCAACCAGTCGCCGCTACCTACAAAATGTATTACAGCTCTATAGAGAGTTACTCACCTGGGCCTGTAGCCAATGTAACATCGCATCGATTACGTTTCGTTGTGAAGAGATGTTACATTGGCTACAGGCCCAGGTGAGTAACTCTCTAACTGTAAACTGTATTCTTTTAAACTTGTTCTTTCGCCTTTGTGTCAATGTTCTACATCGAACTGTGAAGTTGAACAGTCCGCACATCACTTCTTGTGGGAGTATATTCTTTGGCAGAATGAACGCAATATTATGTTGGTTACATCCAGAGTCGTTTATGATACGGACCTTGTAGAAACTAGAACCAATTTCCGTGCGTTCAGGCGCTTTTGCCATACCTATTATTGGAATCAATTATAACAGCACATACCTACTTAGGACCCATCAACTTAATCAAATTTTATTCCGTGGTGCTTGGCAATCTGGGCTTCTCCCAGTTGCAATAATGTCCCTTTGTGCCGATTGGCCTAGTTCTGTTCTGTCTCCTGCTTGTATGGAGGGAAATGGAAAAAATATCTTTTTTCTTACTCCTCCGCTATTCGTTTCTGATTAATTTCGTTGCGGGGCCCAAGACAGTTGAATCGTTTCTCCGGGACTCGACGGGCTTCTTTGCTCGGCGTTTTTCTGGGGGTCTCTACTGTTGATTCTGGCTTTCAGGCGTTGCAGTGGGTGGGAAAATGTGTGGCAGGTTTAGTCCCAAAAGCGATGTTACATTGGCTAGGGCCCCTGGTATCCTTTTGGTTGCACAACCCTGTATACATTTCATTGGTAGCGGCGACTGGTTGCGCCGCCATGGTGTCCCGGTGAAATATAGCCCCGAGTGACTATAGAGTAGCGCTGTACATTATTTGCTAACGTTTTAGGTTGAAACCTTACCTGAGGATGTTGTAAGGAGGAAAGTAATGGAACTTATCAGAAGATTCATGGGCAAGGACAAGACGATACCGGAGCCCATAGCCATGTTGAGGTAAAGCGAAATTCTTGTTTTTTTTATGTTATAGTATGTATGTATACAATCTGTAAAGAAAACCCTGTCCGATCCGTAAAGGTATTGTAGGTATCAATAACTGATTCTACTAATGGATACAAAACCGGGCTAAACTATAAAAAAAAAATCCCCCTAAAAAAATTAATATTATTTCGCAAAAAGAGGTAACTTAATACATGTGCGGTAAGCAGCCCTTCCACGGGCGGCGGGTGGCAGGGCACGCGGCACGTGGTCGCATCTCTATTCGCTCATAATAATACCAGTGTTGTCACTTTTTTGAAAATTACCAAATTTCGGGGAAGTTGGAATTAATTCGCGGGAAAAAAAGATTATTTCAAAATTCATTAGTATTGTTACTGTGATGGTTACGTAAAATTTTATATTATATTTGATCATGTGCTTACCTAACCTTTATTATCCTTATGGGTCAGACAGGGTTTTATTAACATATTGTATATGTCAGCCCAATAGCCTTACTCAATTATAAATTGCTTTTTCACAGGTCATCCTGGTTCTCCAACCCCTTCACGCGAGGTAGTTACACTTACGACAATGTCCTCACCCCTCAGTTCCCCAACGCTAGGGCTACTTTAGCGGAGCCCTTGGTGGACAGCAGCGGAGCCCCGCGGGTCCTGTTCGCGGGCGAAGCAACGGATAACACACACTTCTCAACCGTCCATGGAGCGACGGATACAGGATTCAGGGAAGCTAATAGATTACTGCCACAGTCTAAGTTGTAAATGAATAATTTATAGACCCTCCAAAGTTCAATGATGTTATAAGTCAAGAGAAATATAACTTTAATGTCTACACATAAGGTTCGGTTTTCAAAGTGTTTAATTCAATATCTTCAACTCAACTTAACGCTTGATCAATGGCCTCTGTGGAATAGATACCACAATTTTGCCAATAACACGTGTAACAAATTATAGAAATTCTTCGAAAATTTTGCTTCACAATAATGGCAGATATCGCCAATGACAGTCGAAAAAGGCGGCCGCGTGAACCGTCTACGAGGGAGGTTTGAGGCAAAGTCAAGATGTGGCACTATACTGCGATATTTCAATGTTCTTTATGAATTATTTACTGAATGCACTTTTTACTACATAAATCACGCGCTTTTATTTAATAAACGACACTATAAATAATTTAAAAGACCAATGAAATATGAGCATGACACTCATCTTAGTTTTCCCGCCAAAACTCAACTTTATCTCTAAAGCATTAAGGCTCAAGGTTGAATGAGGATATTTGACAGTTTCGGGTAGCTTGGCCTGCTGTTTTCAGTAACATGTTTTTTACACATGGTGCAATATTTTTATACACTTCTCTGTTATATCATTTTAATTATACAAATGTGTGTAGTAATGTACAATGTATATCGCTGTAAAGAAATCAATGTTTATATGAAATTATTATATTTGTATGTTTTGTAATAAAACAGTATGTTTTGTGAAAATATTTATCGTGTTTTTTTTTATTTTAACATTTTTAACCCTAACCAAGTTAAAGGGAACTCCAAGGAAAAGGAAAAGATTTTAATAATGCTTTAATGATACCTTGAATATTTTTCTATAATTTCTTAAAGACATTTTCCGTTTATTTCATTCTATTTACAAAAAAAAAACACGTGTCCAGTATTTTTAAGTATTAGAGTTTATGTACAAAATTTCAAAAAGATATCATGAAAAACCACAAAGTTATAAGCTTGTTATCCTATTTGGTTGTCCCAACAATAATGTGGTCCACGATCCGTTTGTACGGGCGGGCCGGGGGTATTGACCTGTGGCGTCAGCTGAGCGCGGGTATGCGCCCGCGTATACTGAGTAGCGCGCTCAGTTCACACTGCAACAACTTCTAAAAGTATTTGTGAAAAAATATAACATGGTGTAAAAATCATTGGAATCGATTCAGTTGCTTATTCTGAACAAACTGTATTTAGATATCGCATAAACAAATAATTATGTGTATTATTAAAGTTATAAACTAGGTAGTGCTTGACCGCACTCACGCCATCGGTCGTTAACGCGCGCTAGTTTATTAAGAGCCTATTCACTCTAGCCTTGAAGACACTTAACTTGCAGTCAGACGGAAACACCTCCGCTGTCAAATTGCTCCAGTCCCTCGATATACGCGGTATAAAAAACGAGGTGAAACTTTCCGCCCTGATCGTAGTGGCGTCAACAACATACGGCTGGATACTCGCCGTACGACTTGTCGTCTGATGGTGGGGCGAAGATGGAGCATTTAATTTATGCAATTCCCTCGCACACTCTTCAAAGTGCATCATAGTAGGACACCGTCAGGCTGACTACTCTTTGCCAGTGCTTCAGGCTTTGGAGACCGTTTTGAACCAAATCGGGGTCCCAAATATATTTGAATATAAAAAATAACCGCAGGTAGCTTGGACATTGATTAAGTAACTTTATTTATAATGCTCTTTGCCTGTGCTTCAGGCTTTGGAGACCGTTTTGAAACTAATTGATTATAAACAAAGTAGCCCACTTAATCATAGCCCAAGCTACCGGCGGTCAGGGTTCCAGAGAGAGGAACCTCGTGACAATGTGAACCGTGTCCAGAAGTACCGCTTTCTGAATCAAACCCTTGATCCATCTGCCTAAGGAGAGCCTCCTGAGGTGTTGGTCGAGGCTCTTGGCTATTAAGCCATTGGCTATCACGACTATCGGTACAATGGTTATTGAATCCACTTCCCAATGTCGACAACCTCGTGAGCCAAGTCAAGATTCTTGATTTGGTTAAGAAAATATATTTTTATTATTATCACTGTAAAATTCTCGTTCCGAATGAAACTGCTTTCCTAAAAGGCCACTTAGTTTCACTCCACTAGTTTCCTATTAGTGGAAATCATTGAGCAATACTTACCTTTAAAAGTGATTCATTTCCCGAATTCAGTAATTTCTCTAATTTTCGCGCGGCACATTTGGTGTAAACAGTACTGCACGAAAAAAAATAAAAGACTGTTTGACGCCATGGTTGGAGCGGTGACTGAGCGATCTCCATTGCGTGTCGCGGGTTCGATTCCCGCACGGAACAAATATTTGTATGGCCTTTAGGTGGCTGTCTGTGTATGTGAGTTTAGATGTACGCACCTACGATACAGGAGAAATTCGTAGTGTGGGGAAAGGGTTATATTCAGAACAATAGACCGTAAAAACCTTTGAAATTTTCTATTGTTAAACCATTGTTTCATCATCAACCTTTTTTATCGTCCCACTGCTGGGCACAGGTCTCCTCTCATACAGAAAAGGATTGAGCGTAATCATCATGCTTGCTCAATGCCGGTTGGCGATTTCAGACTTGAAAGTCCAGGTTTCCTCAAGATGTTTTTCTTCACCTTGTAATCAGTTATTGGTGTCCAAGATATACTTAGAAAGTACACATAACTTAGAAAAGTTACATTGGTACTTACCTGACCTGGAATCGCTCCAGCACAGTCATACTTGAGAGGCTGGTGTTTTAACCACTAGGTCATTGTTTAAAAAGGTTTAAAAATATAATTGGAACAATTATCGCCCCATTACATTGATACCCTTTGATATACTCTGTACTCGTCAAGCGCTAGCGTGCACTGTGCCCCACAGCCGTCTATACTCGACAAAAAGAAAACAAAAGTCGTGAAAGATTTAATGTTATAATTATTATTTCATGTGTTTATATGAACAGATAGCTGTGCTGCTGGGGAGTTTGTTCCGCCACTTCTTCCCAGCGAAAGCACTAGGAAGTGTCGATGCGTGAGCGTTTTGTGGGCTGTCTTATGTACTTAATATTGACGTTCAAAAAGTGCTGATTCTCAGCCTAATTTGAATAAATGACTTTAGATTTTGATTTAAATTTAACATATTAACGGTCCTTTTTTGTGCTAGAAGTGTTGACAGCAAAAGTAATAATAATTATGATTAGTTTATCGATATATAATTGGAATCCCTTCATTTTACTTAAGTATTTATATCGATTTTCGAGCTTGGCGTACAGGGGACGGAGATGCCGTTTTGGCGTGGCGTTCAAAAGGTTAGAACCTATTTTAGTTCCAGTGTCAGATAAGGATGGAGCTATACAAAATGAATAACTTTTTAACTAATAACGGTTTAATGATGGTTTTAACAAGTCATAGTGTGGTCCCAGCTCACTTTTATGTTTAGGTGAAGCCGTACGTAGGACGGGTCTGAGTTGTGTTGCGATGTATGCCGGGTACGATACGACAAATGTTGTGTCGGGAGTTTGGTCGTGGAAGGTCTCCAGATCAATCTCCCTCTGTTGTAGCATCTTTGGTCGTATTGTTGGGTTTAACATTGCATCACCACGCTCAACTGCCGTCTTCCTTCCTATTCGCTCAGTTTTTCTGAGTGAATAGGCTTTTAATAAACTAGCGCGCTTTACCATTGTAGGAACATACATACAGCACACATAGAATTACCGTACCTCCAAACAGTTACCAGTTACCTCCAAACAGTTACCAGTTACCAAGCAATACCAACAACACCTTATTACCAATACGTTTTGACATCATCCATTCAGGAATAATCGAACAACGCCGTCTCGAGAGAGACGCTATACGTTTGACACATCTGTCGAAAGGAACAAGAGGCCGCCTTGAAAAAGGCGTTTACTGACTGTCAAAGGAATAAGATACGTGATGTGTTGCGTGGGTTCAACGACATCACTCGTAAGCACGTTTTGGACACACGGAGTTGGTATATCGCAGCGAAGATATGTACACGAAGACTGCACTCGAGGGTTACATCGCAGCGGAGATCTGTACACGAAGACTGCACACGAAGGATACATCGCAGCGGAATCTTGGCGCGAAGACGACACACGAAGCTGGCGCATCGCAGCGGAGATCTTGACACGGCGGGCGGCCCACGTCGAAAAGGAACGACTCAGTGCGTCGACCTATATTTATAGACTCACAGCGCGGGCCTGCGGCGCCCCGCGCCCCTCACCGAGACGCGGCGCGTGTTAAAGATCGTAGTAATAATATTGTATTTTATAATTGTAAATAATTAGTCATACCGCAACTTGTGCCATAAAAAATGTAGATATAAGCAGGGGTTTTGAAGTCGAATTACACAGATCATATCGGACACGCAGTTTTATTTTACCAAAGAAGATTCCTCCTCCAAATTGGTGACCCCGAAGAAAAGAAGAAATATCAAGACCCTGAATCCCTGCAGAAATTACATAAAAAAAAAAAATGTCGAAGAGCGAAGAATTCAGCGATGCATTAGGCGTCACAACAATGAAGAACGACGTAGCTACAATATCGACTACCACCATTTTGGCGCCAAAATCCTCGTCTTTGGTTCGCGCAGTTTGAAGCCGCCGTCGCCGCCCGCCAGCAAGATAGGTGACGAGCAAAAATTCAACCTTGTCGTCCCACTACTCGGCTGCAGCGACCTGGAACAAATCGCCGACATCATACTGGAACCGCCAGCCACCGGTAAATACAGCGCATTGAAAGAGAGACTGATTTCCACTTACCAAGAATCAGACCATCGCCAGCTTCAGAAACTCCTCAGCGGTCTCGAACTCGGTGATCAGAAACCGAGCCAGCTGCTACGTAAAATGCGCGACCTAAGTGGCAAACTTCTGTCCGACGAAGCGCTCAAGGTCATGTGGCTTAATCACCTGCCCGCACAAGTTCGCGCAGTACTATCCGTGAACACTGAATGTAGGGTCTTTACACCTTTTAATGTTGATAGTTCGATTAATACGCAAGAGTACGTAAAAATAGAATTTAATTGAATGATAATGAGTGCACGCGATTTGAATGACAATTGTGTACTAAAGTATAGGCCGCGCGTAGCGAGTAAAGTGCTGACACAATGACGTCAAATTTGTACGTGCTTGCACTGTACATGCTCCGGGGCCCGAGAAGATGTGAATGAGATGGTGGATAATGATTTACAATATGATAATTAACAATTTTGCTTACAAACTTAAATAAACTAAGCTTAAGGTATTTCATTGAATTGAGTCCGGACGGTAGGCGAAGACCCTCTGCTGGTTGTGGCGATGGTAGGTCGACCCGCAGCGGTGGCAACGGGAGCTACATAGCTCACGCTAGCCTCCGCCTGCTCAGCTGCCGGAGGTGCGGGCGCCGGACGAGGCTGGCGCGATCGCATGCGTTGCCATGCGTACAAAATGATACCAATCACGATGATCCCAACCAAGATGTAAATGGCGACATAATGGTGAATGTCATGGAATGTCAATTGATCTGCCAGTTCCTGATTGGATTTCATTTCTTTGAGTGCTTTTTCTATCGCCTTTATGTCTTCCCGTTGTCCAGTGTGGTCGTCTGTCCCATTCAGTGGAGTGATGAGAGGTATAGACAGATTAATTATGTGATTTATTGGTGGAATTTCTATGTTCATGACATCGATCTTCGTTTTAATTGTGTTTGATAACGATCTGTGTGCATAAATCGTAAACATTCTGTCTTTGATGACGCAACTGTCTCCCAGTGTAATGACACCTGTTTTGCTGAGTTGCTCGATCGTAATATTGTTATCGCATATGACTCGTACACTGCATTGTCCACAACAAAAGTATAGATATGAATTAATTAAATTCAAATCAGTCCAGGAATCGTGACATTCCCTTGTTTCAGTCTGGCATTGATTGGTGGCTTGATGTTTCAGACAAAGGTTGTTGTCTGACGTCATTTGATAGACAGGCCTTTTCAGTGGGCAAATGTACTCGTCGGCGTCGTAAGGAACGCATCTTTGTAAGTCGCTTGTAGACAACGTAATGTAAGAGTCTTGATGTGTATTGATAGCCAAATATTTTGCTACAGGCACTATAATGACCACACTTGCGTTGGTTTGTTGTGGAATCGGTATGAGGTTGTAAAGCTCATAGTCTTCCCTGCTGACAAGGGGAATTCTGACTTCGAAAATCAGGAACTCTCTGGTGGCTCTTGCTTTCACTTTCAATAGGTGATATATCTTCGCCATGTCAGTCTGAATATTATTAATCGGCAAGGTTAAGTCCTTTGAGATTTGTCCGGTTATAACATTCAGTTCGTTTTTCAACTGTGCCGGTGTTAGCAAGTGAAAGTTGAACTTTTCGTAGTAAATGTTGGCCACTGTATCAACTAGCGTCTCCTGGATTTCTTTTAGATTAGTCATGATGTTACTGGCTATGAACGTTGATAATGTGAATTCCGCTTTGTTGTCAGTGTGTTGGATTTCTTCTTTCAATTTGTTCATACCCGCGTTGCAATTGGTAATGAGTGCACGCGATTTGAATGACAATTGTGTACTAAAGTATAGGCCGCGCGTAGCGAGTAAAGTGCTGACACAATGACGTCAAATTTGTACGTGCTTGCACTGTACATGTGGTCCTTCGAGCCGGATGTGAATGAGATGGTGGATAATGATTTACAATATGATAATTAACAATTTTGCTTACAAACTGTAATTATAAAGTTGCACAATTTTGATGAGGCTGGCTTGATATATTTATTCATTGATGAATCTACACTCGAAGTTCTAGCTGCGATGGCCGACAAAATGATGGAACACTTCGAACCAACAGTCGCCGCAGTCTCCGTAGTTCCCCCGCCAGCATCGGTCAACGAAGTACAACAGAACTCCGTCACAAATCTGCAAATCAGCATGCTTTGCAAACAAATCGAAAAGCTATCTCTCGAAGTCGCCGAATTACGAAGTAATCAGCAAAATGCATCACATCGCCGTTCCCGCTCGCACTTTGCTAGCCGTCAACATAGCCGCTCTCGCACACATTCAAGGTCAAGGCCGCGCGCTAGTAACGCGCGTACACCGAGGGACGCCGACTGGCTATGCCGTTATCACTATCGATACGGCGACGAAGCGCGTAATTGCGAATCGCCGTGTTCCAAGAGCAAGCAGGAAAACTAAAAAGTACATCGACTGTGGCGGGTGTCGATGTAAACCACACATCTCGCCGCCTATGCGTGATCGACATCAACAACAGAGAGAGATTTCTCGTCGACACAGGAGCCGACATATCGGTATTAGCCGTCCGAAATAAGAAAAATAAACCGACCAAGAATACCTACAAATTGTTCGCGGCAAACGGAACAGAGATTCGTACCTACGGAGAGCGCACGCTTGAACTTAACTTAGGTTTACGAAGAAGCTTCAAATGGACATTCGTAGTCGCCGATGTAAAAACCTCAATACTGGGTGCAGACTTCCTAGTATACCACAAACTGCTAGTCGACCTGCACCAGAGGAAACTTATCGACCGCGTCACCGATCTCAGCGTGAACGCCATCAAAATAAATAACAACGAAGAAACTATACACATGGTCAACCGAGACCACGTATATCACGACATATTGAAGAAATATCCTGATGTTCTGCGGCCGATGTCACTCAAGACTCCAGTGAAGCATGACGTCACACATCATATTGAGACTACAGGACCGCCGATATACTCACGGCCGCGCCCTCTACCGCCGGACAAATACAAAGCGGCAAAACTGGAATTCGAGCGCATGATAGAGATGGGTATATGCAAGCCGTCAAAAAGTCCGTGGGCAAGTCCTCTCCACGTCGTCAAGAAAAAGGATGGGTCACTTCGTGTATGTGGAGACTACCGGAGACTAAACGCAGTCACCGTACCGGACAGATATCCCATTCCACGTATTCAGGATTTTACGTACCAGTTACACGGCAAGAAAATATTTTCAAAATTGGACCTGAAAATGGCATACTTTTGGATTCCTATAGCTGCACAAGACGCACAGAAGACCGCAATCATAACACCTTTCGGCCTATTCGAATTCAACTGCATGACGTTTGGATTACGCAACTCAGGCCAAACATTTCAACGTTTCATGCATGAAGTTTTACGAGGACTGGACAACATCGTATTCTGTTTCGTCGACGATCTACTTGTCTATTCAAATAACCAGGAAGAACATCGCCAGCACTTACAAATAGTACTCGAACGCCTAAATACCTACGGCGTCAGTCTTAACATCGACAAGTGCGAGTTTGATAAAGAAAACATAGAGTTCCTCGGTTATCAAGTATCAGCAAATGGTATCAATCCCACGCAAGAACGTATACAAGCAATAGTCAATTACCCGAAGCCACAGACAGTACAAGAACTAAGAAGATTTTTAGGCATGATTAACTTTTATCGCAGCTGTTTACCACATCAAGCCGAACATCAGCATGAATTAAACAAGTACCTACACAACAGCAAGAAAAATGATAAAACTCCGATACAATGGAACCCAGAAAGCGAGCAAGCTTTTGAGAAATGCCGACAAAGCATACTCAAGGCCACAACACTTACGCACCCGATTCCGAACGCAACGTTACGTTTATATACAGACGCATCGAACACTAGCATCGGCGCTGTATTACAACAAAAGGTCGATGGCGTATGGAAACCACTGGCATTCTATTCAAAAACATTGAGTGATACGCAAAGAAAATATAGCGTATATGATCGCGAATTATTGGCAATGTTCACCTCAATTAAGCACCTACGTCGGCTGATAGAAGGCAACGACGTAACAATATTCACCGACCATAAGCCATTAACGTATGCATTAACAAGAACGCCAAGTACCACCGATACACCGAGAAGAGAGCGTCAACTACATTACATAAGTCAGTTTTGCTCGAAAATTCAATACGTTCACGGTAATAATAACGAAGCGGCCGACGCCTTATCACGTATAGAAGAAATCGACTTGTCGCAATCTACGATCGACTACAACCAACTCGCTAAAGACCAAGAGAACGACGACGAACTCAAGATCAGCATGATCAACCCAAATCTGAAGTTTGCACAAATCACATTACCCGGAGGTCAACGACCTATCATATGCGAAACATCAAGGCAACTTACGCCCGTACCTACCAGCGTCTTATCGTTTTGTAGCGTTCAAAGCACAACACGAACTTAGCCACCCAGGCATCCGTACGACAAGAAAGATAATGGTCACTAAATTCTTTTGGCCGAATATGAATAAAGAAGTCGGTATGTGGACAAGGTCATGCATCGGATGCCAGCGCGGGAAAATCCAGCGACATGTTATCAGCCCGCTCGGCGAGTTTCAAAAATCAGCGCGTTTCGAACATATTCACGTAGACATTGTCGGACCACTTCCGCCTTCTAATGACTATAGATACCTAGTAACTATGATCGACCGTTGCACTAAATGGCCCGAAGCAATACCTACTCGTGACATCACCGCCGACACTGTTGCTAAGGCAATTTACGAGGGATGGATAGCGCGATTTGGCTGCCCCTTACGTGTGACAACGGATCAAGGCAGACAGTTCGAGTCGTCATTATTCAACGCACTGATGAAGAAATTTGGCATAACACGGATTCGAACCACCGCATTTCACCCTCAAGCAAACGGTCAAGTCGAACGATGGCATCGAACCTTGAAATCCGCACTTATGGTGCGAAACGCCGGCGTACACTGGAGCGAGGAACTAGCGACCGTACTCCTCGGTTTAAGAACAGCTTTACGTGAAGATACGTTTTATTAACGATTAACGTTTTAGCCTAATCAGACCAATGCGCTATGTACACACACACACACACGCACACACACACACACACACACAAACGCACACTATTATTTTTATTATAATCTTAAGCTCACTAATTGTTTCGATTTTTTGTTACTAGTAATATGTAATCATGAACAGGTGGGAACCTGGTGACCTGTATTACAGGTGTTACTACCTACCACAGGCATCAGCGATCCACAACCAAAAAAAAAATAAAAGCTATTTCTTGTGTGTAACAATTTTTTATACTTGTTTTGTTTTTGGCTTGTGGTGAGAATTAAACAGTTTTTATTTTATTTATTTATACGCAAGTCAGCCCAGCTCTCATGACATACGGGTCAACATTAAGAATACCGTCAGATTTTTTCACGCCTACACAGCCAAAAAACGATGACGCAGAATTCGCCCGTTAGCTGACCGAAACAATGTCGACACTATCTCCAAACAGCAAGTCACATAGCAACAACAGAAAGATTTTCGTGTACAAAGACTTGGCTACGTGTTCTCATGTCTTCGTGCGTAATGATACCGTACGAAGCCCACTGACTCCACCTTACGAAGGCCCATTCAAAGTTCTACATCGCGGCAACAAACAGTTTACCATTCAGATGCCCCTACGAACATCTGTCATCACAATCGACAGACTCAAACCAGCACACTTACTCAAGCAAGAAGAATCTACTACTAGAGGAACAACAGACTCACGTGACACTCATCGCACACATACATCGAGCGCGAATAACGAGCCGCGGCCTCTGACCCCGCCGACCTCGAGTACAACCCGCGAATCCTACGTCACTCGCACCGGACGCACCGTTAAAAAAAATATACGATTCGCTTAAGAGGGGGGTGATGTAGGAACATACATACAGCACACATAGAATTACCGTACCTCCAAACAGTTACCAGTTACCTCCAAACAGTTACCAGTTACCTCCAAACAGTTACCAGTTACCTCCAAACAGTTACCAGTTACCAAGCAATACCAACAACACCTTAATACCAATACGTTTTGACATCATCCATTCAGGAATAATCGAACAACGCCGTCTCGAGAGAGACGCTATACGTTTGACACATCTGTCGAAAGGAACAAGAGGCCGCCTTGAAAAAGGCGTTTACTGACTGTCAAAGGAATAAGATACGTGATGTGTTGCGTGGGTTCAACGACATCACTCGTAAGCACGTTTTTGACACACGGAGTTGGTATATCGCAGCGAAGATATGTACACGAAGACTGCACTCGAGGGTTACATCGCAGCGGAGATCTGTACACGAAGACTGCACACGAAGGATACATCGCAGCGGAATCTTGGCGCGAAGACGACACACGAAGCTGGCGCATCGCAGCGGAGATCTTGACACGGCGGGCGGCCCACGTCGAAAAGGAACGACTCAGTGCGTCGACCTATATTTATAGACTCACAGCGCGGGCCTGCGGCGCCCCGCGCCCCTCACCGAGACGCGGCGCGTGTTAAAGATCGTAGTAATAATATTGTATTTTATAATTGTAAATAATTAGTCATACCGCAACTTGTGCCATAAAAAATGTAGATATAAGCAGGGGTTTTGAAGTCGAATTACACAGATCATATCGGACACGCAGTTTTATTTTACCAAAGAAGATTCCTCCTCCAAACCATCAACGATTTCATCACTGCTTACCATCAGGCGGAATTGCAGTCAAGCACTAGTTTATAATTATAAAAAAAAAGTTGTCTGGGAGATAGCTACAGAATTGCACTGCAGAATCTTAAGTCTTCTTCTTCTCAGAGGTCCACTGTTGGACAAAGGCCTCCCATCTCCTCCACGCTTGTCCGTTGGGTTGGGGATCGCAGTAGTTTGATATTCCACTGGAGAAGCGCTGCTGCCCGCTTCCCTGATGAGAATTCCCTTAGTCGTCTCTCTAGACACCCACGGGAGGATATAGTAATCTTAAGGGTGGAACGTAAATCGTCTACTTTAGCTTTCATAAGAAATTGTATTTCAATGATATGTAGGATGTAGGACAAACCAAAACGATTGTCATTCGTAGATCTTTGACAGTAGTTACGAGTAGTCAGCCACCTGTCTTACCAAGGGGCATCGTATTAACCAATAACTGGGTTGTGACGGTCAGATAAGCAGTCGCTCCTTGTAAAATACCGGTATTCAGCTAAATCAGGTCAGACTGGAAGCTGACCCCAACATTGTTGGCTAGGCGGATGATGATGACAGGTAGGTAAAGCAAACACAGACATAGCATAATATGTATTTATTTAAGGAAAATTTCATTGTACGTACAAAATATTAGGTCTATATTAATTGTATGATGAGAAATTATTATAAATATTCGCTAAAATACAATTTTACAGATTACTGGGAATATTACATTCTCTCTCTTTTTACAGTTCAACAATATTCATCAAACTTACATTACAACACTAAACACCTTTAAATTGATTCAGTACGCACGGATCGTTCGAATGTTAAGGTACACTTGCCGCGGTCACCTCGTGGATGGGTCCACCTATCCAACATCCATTACCTATCGTGACCCCAGACATGCAGAACCCCGAATGACTTGAGAGACAGTCTTTGAACAAGTCCCATGTTATCCAGTCACTAAAAATCAGTCAGACTATCTAGCTGACTAAAAACAGTCTGACCGGATACATATTAATAACTTTAACATGCATTCGGTCAGACTGGAAGCTGACCTCAAAATTCTTGCGAAAAGGCGATAGATTACTGGCCATCCTTTCCAATTATGTTAAAAGACCTGAAGTAATCCATAAAGGCATTTTAATCATTAAATATAAAAAACCTTGAATTAGCTCTTCTTCATATTACTTAAATAAATGCAATAAGATATATTTTTAATTCAATATTAATAGCTGCCTAGTTTTAATTATAGCAATTAGACATTTTTCTAATTTCCTATCTATTAACAGATATAATAGGCTATTTGACAGTATGATTTTTTTATGATTATTTGCTTTAAATGCATAAAATGAGGGCTTTTTATGTAATTTACATGAGTTTTAATAAAAATAATAACAATTAACATATCCAAAAACACAAAAATATGTTTGACTTTTTGTTTCTCGCGCCATTTATTGTGAAACGATCCGGATTGGCTAATGTCACGATGACGTCATACGCGCGTCAGCATTTGTTGTTGTTCTATGTGTTCTCAGGTGTTATATTGATGTATTTGTACAACCCGGTACAGCACACTGCTTGTAAACCATTTTATTAGATAAACAACAACTAATAACAGATAAATACAAACACCACTGCGGAACCGAAAATCGTTTATATGCTTGTGACGTCACTTACAAGGCGCGACGCCATATTGCTGAATAAAGCGTTTCGGCGGCTTATTTGAATTTTGAATACGTAATAAAGTAATGAGATACGTATTTAAAATTAAAAAAAAATACTTTCGGTGAACTTCTTAACCGCAACCAAGTAATTCAAGATAGAAATTATGAATCTGTCAAACAGCCTATTATATTTCTGAATGTAATTGTCTTACCTATTGTCCAGTCAAAAGTTTCGTAGTTTTATTAAAAATAATATTGTGATGTTGGCCAGACAAAGTATGACATACATTGAAGGACTGGAACAATTTGCCAACAGCAGTCTTCCCGTCTTGACTAAAATTTAAGTGTCTTCAAGGCGATTGCATTACTGCTTACCATCAGGCGGGATTGCGGTCAAGCACGAGTACGCTAGCTTATAATTATAAAAAAAAGAATTAGGCTAGTTTATTAAGAGCCTATTCTCTAGCCTTGAAGACACTTAAAATTTAAGTACCGACTAATTTCGTTTCGTTTGGTTCGCTTCGTTCGATAGACCACTCGTCTGTACTTATGTAAGTTTTTTGGGTATGTTTTTCTCTTTCATTTTTAGCCAATTATAAAAATGGGTCAGCCAGGTACCTCGGGCGTAAATCGCGCAGGCTCAAATAGAAATGAGAGTGTTCCTATCACTAAAAGGAATAATCACAAAAAAATAATAGAGGAATGGCTAAATAAGAGCTCAGAGTCCGACTCTGATTATATCGACTTGAATTTTACTATCTTACGTAAGACTGATTATAAATGTGATAATTGTATGAAACGTGTGTGCCTACAATGATATTTCTTATGATTTGATGACTTACAATTTTGAAGAAAAGGTTTGATTTTTTATATTATTAATATTTTTATTATTGTTTTAGTTAATAATCTTTAAGAGAAAAATGTTGTCAATGAAAAATATTTATTTAGTTCATAAAGGTAAAAAATAAGTATAAAATGAATTTATCCCCCAAAAAAGTTAAGTTTTATCAAGTTTATTTTCATAATAAATGTTAAAACTTATGTTTTTGTTTTATTTACACGATAACTAGATATACAGTATGTTAAGAAAACCCTGTCCGACCCAAAAGGATAATAAAGGTTAGGTAAACACATGACCAAATATAATATAAAATTTTACGTAATCATCATAGTAACAATACAAATGAATTTTGAAATAATCTTTTTTTCCCGCGAATTAATTCCAACTTCCCCGAAATTTGGTAATTTTTAAAAAAGTGACAAGACCGGTATTATTATGAGCGAATAGCGATGCGACCACGTGCCGCGTGCCCTGCCGCCCGCCGCCCGCGGAAGGGTGAACGCACATTTATTAAGTTACCACTTTTTGCGAAATAATATTTATTTTTTTAGGCGGATTTTTTTTTAAGTTTAGCCCTGTTTTTTATCCATTAATAGAATCAGTTATCGATACCTAACAACACCTTCACGGGTCGGACAGGGTTTTCTTAACATACTGTATAAGTAATACGTAGATACCTTTAAAAAAAAGAATATAAAGAAATAAAAAAAAATCCTTAATCAAGCAAGGTGGTCTACCAGACATCACGTCGGTACATATGTAACTAAAATGACACGACAGTACTTAAAGGTTTAATTGTAGTCAGACGGAAAGACGGCCGCAGATAAATTGTTCCAGTCCATTAACTATTTCGACGACCCCGTATCGGGGTATATACAGTATACGACATTATTTTTTGTATATACGAAACCCGAAACACGTATGCAGTATTTATATATAAAGAATCTATATACAATATTTCAATAGATATCATGAAAAATCACAAAGTTATGAGGTTGTTAACTTAACTCATCATAATCATCATCATCACAGCGTTAGTTAATCCCAGTCGCATCCGTAGCTTTTTCAGCTTTGGAGTCTGGGGTCCGCTTTACCAGTCTAACTGCTGATTTTGGCTAAACTTTCCGTGAAGCGACTGCCGTCTAAGCTCCACAACCAGAAGACGACATCGAAGCATTGCAGTTAGACCAATTGTTGGACTTTTGAGGGCTCCAACAACCCGTAACGACTGCCATTAGATGTTCGTTTGGCAACCTGGAGCAACGGCTCAACGTGCTTTCCGAGGCACGACCAGACCAGTGCAAATATTCATATTCATTCATACAAATATTTGCACTGTGCGGGGATCGAAACCGCGCCTCCTTGCGCAACGGCCGCGTTCGCTACCGCTACGCCACGGAGGCTGTTAGTAATAATACTAATTAACTAACTAATGATATCTTTGATAACTTTTTCCATCACACTTGCAAGCTTTAGACTGTCGTAACGGTCTAAAAAGGCAGTCGTAAGAGACAAAAAAGTGTAGTATAATTTACTTAAAACGTGTTAATTTTACTTAGAATGTATTGCTTCCCTGCACAGAGGGGCGAGAGGCCCTGTCCCGCTGTGCGCTCGCGTCTAGTACTAATGATCTGTCGTCAACTGTATTGTGCGCTTGGTAACCACACTGCAACAATTTTTAAATATATTTGGGAAAAAATATAACATCGAGAAATTAAATCAAATCGCAAAAAGCAAATAGGATCGCCGATCACTTCCACACGTAATTTTTTTTTAAACTAGATGAAGCCGGCATTTCCTAATTGACTACCTCTGAGAAGAAATAGCCGAAACAAACTCAGGGATCGTCGTCTTTTTTCCAAGTCCAGACATTAAAAATGAAAATGTTTACAATAATTTACGTTATAATTACGCACATTGCTTAATAACAATGCTTAGCAGAGCGAGCAGCTCAGTCCCAAGCTTTTTTGTCTTCTAAATATTCTGTGATTTTATAATCCCCCTTTTTGCAAAGTTAGGCCTTTATATAGTTTTTATACCGTGTAATGGGTAAGTTAAAATTATT